>OX371182.1:8378789-9760885 GCA_947310635.1 Leptodirus hochenwartii
TATATAAAAGTTCGTCGTGTACATTTCCAATAAATTTCCAAACGAAATGACAATTTACTTTGTAATTACCTTTTTTTTTGACTTCGCAATTGCGATGAATTATTTAGAGTGTCCAATTGTCCAATATTCATGCAAGAATGGTACAATGATAGTGGAAAAAGTCGCCAATCGCATGGAAAATTAACTGGAACTGTCTGGAAAGTTTACTACAGTGCAGATCGCATCCAATTATAATCGCACTATTTTGTATTAGAAGACCGGAGGATTAATTTATTTTTAAGTATTTCATGTGAGATGATTTTCAAAATTTGGACCTCACACTTGCGAATGCTGAACATGGAAAAATTGTAATGGCAAAAGGTGCTTCCTTTGACTTTTTTATTTACATTTTCCAATCTCTGTTTATGCTTCCAATATTTTGAATAAGCAAGAAATTTGAAAAGGTACCGATAGAAAAGACATCTTTTATAGTTTATAGCTACAGTAAAAATGTAGGACAAAGCATTTTTGAAAAATAGATCGATTGGCAGATGACGGGTATTTTTTCCAACCAGAACAGAAGTTTCAACTCGAGCCAGGTGGACTTCGAAAAAAGTTTCTAGTAGTTATGCGTTTAATTTCATTAAAAGTTTCACTAACTGAACGTGCACAATATTAAATATTTATGAAAACGATCTTCCCGAATGAAGGTTAATTGAAAGCAGTATATCCTCGTTCTCTTTGCTCGGAGCTCTGCCCAAAATCCAACAGTGCTACCAACAGCTGAAGGTAATATTAAACTACAGCATGACAACTATAAAATATTCATTCAAGAGAAAGATCTGCATATAGAATTTTGTTTTTCATAAAGTAAGCGATAAGAAAACATTTATATCAATTTGATGAAAGAATTTGTTATCAAAGATATTTTTGTTTAAGCACAAGTTTGTTTTCAAATTTAATGGTTGTATATAAAAACAAAATTATCGAGTTTTTTTTAAGTTTTTTGCTTATTTTTCGTTTGAATTTGTTCGTACGATATAAGCTGGCTATATTTTGGACTTGGAGGTGTCAAGAGACGAAATTAAATTATTCGGGTCCAGACTTAAAAGCACCACACAATAAAATAGGTGCCAAAAGCCAAAACTTTGTTACACCCCTTCAATTTTTATCTCAAAACTACCTAAATGTCCAAAGCGAAGATTAGATTTTCGAAATATATAACTACGACATTTCGATTGATTGATTACTCGATGTCATATAAAAATCTGCAAAAAAATTCGATTTGTAGTCAAATTGAATATCAATTTAAACTAATAATATACACATTTCGATTAGGAGATCTAACAAATTTAAGACGCGAATTTAGAAGAATTCTTCATATGTCCTTATACAATTTTCACTTACCCACGGATTAGCCACCAGATGACATTCAAAGTACACATCGGCTCCCTCTTTGATGTCCGTGGCATCGAGCCCATGGCCGAGGGTAAGCGTCACTTTGGGCGGATAAAACACGTGCAGGGTCCAGGTGTCACGTAATTCACTCATGGGAATGCGTTGATTGGCCGCCCTGCAAGTGAGGATGAGCAGGTGATCGGTAGCTGTGGGTGTTAAAGACAAAGTACTCGTGGTGGTGTTGCCATCAGCACTAACAGCCACACTGCCGCCATCCAAGGACACGCCGTCCTAGAAAAGAACAGACCAGATAGTGTCCTTATTAAATTTTTAATATCAAGGGCAAAAAAGCAAAAAATATCAAGTATTTGGCGGATTCGAAATTCCGAGATGAATTAATACGTTTATATTATTCTTCTCAACAATTTTACGAAGTGAAAATAAATTTTATATTTGGTAAATTTATACCTGAGTGCTATTTTCAAAATTTATAAAATTTGTATCGTTCGAAATATTCATTTTCTATAAAAATGACTTAGTTTCTAATCTCTCGGATCTTATTTAGAAAAAATCGTAAATGCGAGAATTTTTCCAAAAAAATATTAAACGGGGGACCCTTCTCATTTTTCAATTATGAGATTTTTCGCGATATCTTTCAAGTTGTTAGTTAACCCTACAGTAAGACTATTTGCAGATGAGTTCCAATTGGAAAATGTCCCAATGACAGATTTTTTTTGCGAGAAATAAAAAGCAAAAATTCGAACACGTTAAACAAATATTTTAAACTGCCCATTCCAAAAATTTGTATTTTTTGAAATAATCATTTCGCATCAGTCACTTATAAATTGTAAATTCTGTGATCAGATACTACTAAAAAAATATCATAAACGCATTTTCCAAAATGTGAAAATTTTACCAAAAAAAAATGCTAAGCTAAATCTTTTTCAAGTTTCAGTCTTTTTGCAAATCGTTAGCACTACATTAAAACTGCGTGCTAATTTAGAATCCTGAGGTAATTTTTTAATAGTAACACTAAATATAATTATATTATTCAATAGTACCAGAAAAATTACACTCAAACGGAAAAATTATATCTTGCGTCAATTCAGTTTTATGATAGAAAAGGAGATTCAATTCTTATGTAATAAAACATCGCTGTCATACGACAACTAAGCCCAACAAACAACTTTGAACAACTTTTGGAACACGTGCAAGTACATAAACGAAATTAATTTTGTTAAATAATTTCGCACAAGTGTAGACATAAGTTGAAATTGTACTATAGCACGTTCAACATTATACAGAGTATTCTTTCCGTATATAGTTTTTCAAGCATTCTGTACAACGTACAGATTAGATTAGGTCAGGTCAGGTCAGGTCAATCAGGTGAGGTCGAAAATTCATTTTATTAAATAATATCACATAAGTTGAAATTGTGCTATAGCATGTTCAACATTATACAGAGTGTTCTTTCCGTACACAGTTTTTAAAGTATTCTGTACAAGGTACAGATCAGATTAAGTCAGGTCAGGTCGGGTCAATCAGGTGAGGTCAAAATTTAATTTTGTTAAATAATATCACATAAGTTGAAATTGTGCTATAGCATGTTCAACATTATACAGAGTGTTCTTTCCGTATACAGTTTTTCAAGTATTCTGTACAAGGTATAGATCAGATTAAGTCAGGTCAGGTCGGGTCAATCAGGTGAGGTCAAAATTTAATTTTGTTAAATAATATCACATAAGTTGAAATTGTGCTATAGCATGTTCAACATTATACAGAGTGTTCTTTCCGTAAACAGTTTTTCAAGTATTCCGTACAAGGTACAGATCAGATTAAGTCAGGTCAGGTCGGGTCAATCAGGTGAGGTCAAAATTTAATTTTGTTAAATAATATCACATAAGTTGAAATTGTGCTATAGCATGTTCAACATTATACAGTGTTCTTTCCGTATACAGCTTTTGAAGCATTCTGTACAACGTATAGGTCAGGTTATGTCAGGTCAGGTTAGGTCAGGTCAATCAGGTGAGGTCAAAAATTAATTTTGATAAATAATATCACAAAAGTGTAGACATAAGTTGAAATTGTGCTATAGCATGATCAACATTATACCGAGTGTTCTTTCCGTATACAGTTTTTCAAAAATTCTACACAACGTACAGGATACAAATTTAACGCATTTATTTTGACGAGAATTTTCAAAGAATCTGCTATATAGTGTCTTAAAAAAAATTAAAAGTATTTGCAGACGAATATTGATCATCACTAGGAATAAGGTAAAATAAAGCTATGAGCTGATCTCAACAAAGTCCTTACAACGATCAATATGGATAGATTCTGTAATCCTGCGATAGATATATTCAGGATTTCGATTCGGCTCAAATCTAGCGTAACAGTAGTTTCACCTAACGCCATCTATTTACACCAAGTTGGCCAACAACTTTACCTCGCTCTCCAAAATTTTCCCATAATTTAAACGTAATATTTGATCGTCTCCGCTAGTTTCTCTGCGGATTATGATTAAATAATGCAAGTTTAGTTTGCAGACGCGGGCGTCGCGGCGGTGGGCGACACCCTAAAACACGACGCCACTAATCAACAACCTTAAATTAAATCATTATATAAGTTTCCTTACATCCAGCTTAATCTGTATGCAATAATGCGATTATACGAACTGCTAAAAGGCATTAATCGTGAATTATATATTGAATTTCCAGTTGTTTAATTTCTTCAGCTCACTTTTACCAGTTACATTCCTCGATAGAACGAAGCTAAAACTAAAAGTTGCTTGTTTCAATCAGAAAGGAACGTGCTGAAAAGACACATAATTGTGATATAATATTTATGATTATATAAAAAAATCACGATCATATGCAATTTTGATTCTGTTAATATTTGGAATGTATTAAACGTTAAATAGAGAAATGCATTTTAGTGGAAATATCTATGCATTATTACACAAATGGGATTGCTAAATATACAACATAATAATGCCTATATTAATTACTCAACGATAGGCAACCAGATGTATGTGCATATTGTATACCAGTGGTACCAAACAATAAAATTAAAAGTACGCCTTTATTTTCTTACTCTGCATTTTTCGGTTAACTCATTTTATTCGAATTATTTTTTTACACCTGAAAATGAAACGTTGGTGTATAGAGCGGTCCTTGTAAAAGACATTGTTGACGATCGCTGATTAATACAATGACACATGCTTCTGTCAAATGAAGTCATGGTTTGAAATGCCATAGATTGTACAGAATATATTTACTTTCGGTACAGAATATGAAATATATTAGTATAAAATATACTAGCGAAAGAAGAGTGGATAAAAGGAAACTGTGAGGATATTGAGGAGGATATGAGAAGAGGTAAAGTAGATTTGGGCTACAGGAAAATTAAGTCACATTTTTCTAAAGTAAAACCAAAGGGTAACATTATATGTGATAAACAGGGTAAAGAACTCACAGAAAATAAGGAAAAAGCTAGAAGATGGAAGGAGTATCTTGAAGATTTATATAAAGGTAGGCAGGACATGGAGGAGCTAGAAAGTGTGGAACAGATAGATGAGGATGACTTAGGTCCTAGCATACTTAGGTCAGAGTTTCATAGAGCATTAAATGATTTACGGAATAACAAAGCAGCGGGGATTGATATGATACCAGCCGAATTAATAAAACACGCAGGGGAAAAAATGCAGGAGCGATTATACAGGTTAGTTTGTAAAATATATGAGAAGGGAGAAGTACCACAGGATTTTCAGCGTAGTAGAATAGTAACAATGCCGAAGAAAATAGGAGCTAATTTGTGTGAGAACTATAGGACCATTAGTCTACTATCACATGCATCGAAGATATTGTTAAAGATTATTTATAGGAGATTAGAAAATAAAGTAGAGGAAAGGCTAGGAGAAGATCAGTTTGGTTTTAGGAAAAACAGAGGGACGAGAGAGGCGATTCTAGCACTAAGAACGGTAGTAGAAAAAAGAAAGAGGGTAGGAAAGGTAACTTGCATAGCTTTTGTAGACTTAGAAAAGGCATTTGATAATGTAGATTGGGACATAATGTTTAGAATTTTAAAAGAAACGGGTATAGATTATAAGGATAGGAGAATAATTTTTAATTTATATAAACACCAAACTGCCTTAGTTAGAATTGAGGGGGAAGAAGAGGTAGCAAAAATAGGGAAGGGAGTTCGGCAGGGATGTACACTCTCACCGTTATTATTTAATCTATATATAGAAGATGCAATAAACAAAGTAAAAGAAGAGTATAGTGTAGGTGTGAATGTACAGGGAGAGAAAATATATATGCTGAGATTCGCCGACGATATAGCTATATTGGAAGAAAGCGAAAAGAATTTAGAAAGGGTATTGAATGGTATGCAGGCAGTATTGACTAGGGATTTTAACATGAAAATAAATATAGGTAAAACTAAAGTGATGAGGTGTGACAAAAAGGAATGCTGTAAAAAATGAGGATCACAATAGGAGATAATAGAATCGAAGAAGTGTCAGATTTTTGTTATTTAGGCAGTAAAATCACAAAAGATAATCGAAGCAAGGTAGATATAAAGTGTAGGATAGCACAGGGTAGGAAGGCATTCGTAGAAAAAGAACAGATTTTAAGATCAAATATTGACATAGGTATTAGAAAAAGATTACTGAAGGTATATGTTTGGAGTGTAGCACTGTACGGGTGTGAGGCGTGGACTATAGGAAAGGAAGAGAAGCGTCGATTAGAAGCACTTGAAATGTGGTGTTATAGGAGGATGATGAGGATTGGTTGGGAAGATAAAGTAACAAATGAAGCTGTACTAGAGTTAGTAGGGGAGAAGAGAAGTATCTGGAGAGTGTTACAGCGTAGGAGAGACAGATTAGTAGGGCATATTCTTAGGCATGGGGGGATTATGCAATTGATCATAGAAGGTAGAGTGGAGGGAAAGAGAGGGGTAGGTAGGCCTAGATTGGAGTATGTGAGTCAGATAGTTGAAGACGTTGAGATGAATAGCTATAGGGAGATGAAGGGATTAGCTCAGGATAGATCGGCATGGCGTGCTGTTTCCAACCAATCTTTAGGATTGCGGACTCTTTAACTAACAGAATATGTATTCATTTATCCTCACTCAAAATAATTTACTATTCTTTTAAGTAGGTCCATTTATTCAGTGAATAAATGTGATTATATTAATCAAAATTAAAGCATTTAACAATAAGATGTGCATTTTTTTTTGAAGGCGCTATTTTGATTTTCACTAGCAAAAGAATTGTAACAATAAAAACGATTGTAATAATGTATGGAAATAAAAAAAAATCAATTATGACTTTCTTATTTGTTGTTGTTGAGAATATCACTTTGTTTGATATATACGTTTATAAAATGTGCGCTTGGTAAGGGTTGGTTATTGATTACGAAAAATTAACGAAACGTTGCACGACAGAAATTCTTTTTGCCATAAAAATTGTATCACAGAAAGAAACTACCGACAAATTTATATATCTAACGTAATCTAATGTACACTCGTAGACAATTAAAATATCCATAAAATAAGAATTTATTGAATAATCGCTGAAATAAACTATTTGACTTGAAGAACAAAATTTTTAATATGAAATAAATTGTATACCTGCATATATTTAATTTTTTTCGTTGGTGACGTTTTCGTTGGCAATGACTATACATACAATTGAGGACAATTTATGGGAACACCGATAAGGATCAAGGACGATGTCCTTAAGTAAGCTGTAAATATCCAAACCTATAAAACATAATGAAACGCTTTTACACAATTTGTATTGAGAGAAAATAGAAATAAATAGTATTCGCGTGGAAAATTATATTAATTGCGAATTAAAGTTTATACAAACAAAATGAGATTAATTAGCTGTATTAGTTTCGATTTCAATTTGAGGAATTTCACGGATTTATTCCGCGATTTTGCAAACCAAAAACTTTTGCGTATTGATCCAATGTCTGAGAGTGGCGGTTGAGAAAATATTTACCCGAAAAGTTTGGCATAGAGTTTATACAAATATTCTGGGTAAAAGTCAGTTTCTGATTGAGGTTGGTAAACCTGGGATACAGCCCCGAGCACACCTGGAGATATATGTAATTGTATGCACGTTAAAGGCGAAGAGTAAATCTAGTTTTGCGTTGGCAAATTGAACTTAAAAAAAACTATTTCGAGGAAAAAAAATGATAAGATTTGTACAACGAACAGATTTTTCCAACTCTTAGTGTTGTGTTTATTTAACAACTAAGTTGTTTAAATCTAGATGTATGGTATTTTTGAGTTCTGCACGTGGTATATAAATACGTTGTTGAGGAGAGTGAAAAGAACTGTTTTGGTAATCCAATTAACAGTTTTAGAGTTTGAAAAATGTTTTACCAAGCAAGTTTTCATTGCTTTCGCGAAAAAATTCGGGCAATTGCAAACGGTAAATTGTTTACACAGTTCGCATAAATTAACAAAAAATCAGATTGATTGACTTTTAAGATCTGCACATAAAATGTTTGTTATAGCGAAAAATAATACGAAAGAATTTAGCAATTACGCGCGTAAATTTAAATATTTTACCAGACAATTTATAATAAAATTATACTGTCTAAAATCTTCGGCAGTGTCTAGCTGAAAGCACTTTCATAAATATACATATATTTTACATTCGTAATTTATAACACCCATTTTCCCATCGTTTATAGTACAGGTGGATTATACATCGCCGACAAAAACTTGAATATTTCATCCATCTTATTAATTCATCGTTTATTATGATAATCTACAGGCAGGCAGAAAATAAGGCGACGAACAAACTTCCCTTTAACATAAATGACCGGCGTAGGACTTAATAATTGTGCATTTCTCTAGAGCGAAATTGACGAGATTAAACGAGTTTAATTACAAATATGTTCTAAGAAAAAGATGAATATATTTGAACAAAAAAAAAATTTTTTCTTTCTTTAACAGAAGAACGGATGACATAAATAACAAAATTACTTATTTTGCACAATTAAATCAATCAATTGATAAAAATAGATTTTTATATTATTTTTACTTCTCAATTATGCCAATGTTGATTCAAAACATTTTTTTTTAGTAATACTAAAAAAAAATGGTTCACCAAAGTGTTGTCAACTTATGTCTTATTTGTTGATCGAATAAGATCGATTCTGTAGTGTTATAGCACGATTGCAAAACGAGAGTGAACGAGATTGAGTTGCGACTACTGGACGAGCAAGTATAGAATCGAGTTGTAAGTCCTTGCGGCATTTCGTCCTGCGTTGCTCCTTGCCGTAGCAATAGCGAACAATAGCGCGAAACCTGTCACTGTCACGATGAACAGGCGAATGACAAATGACATTTTGTATATAATATTATTCGGTAACATATACGAATCGTATATGTCATATATGTATTGGCATATATACAGCGTGGCTCAAAAAAGATGAGATTTGGTTCGCTTGCTGATGGATAAAGTTCATATTTAATATATGACAAAATAATGTCAAATATAACTCGTATATTGATTCACTAGATATAAAGCACTGTACCGCCACATAAGAGATTTATATATATATGCAACTATACATACACATGTGTATGTTAGTATGCGCGCACAATATAAAAAAACCTGCTTTAAATTTCACATTGACATCGGGATATATGATGACAATTGCCATCACATGTGTGATTGTTGCTTGTCTGTCTATTTGAAGGATATTTAATATTTGCACGTACAAAAAATGTACAAAAAAAATCAGGAGGTATTTGAGGTAGATAGAGATTAAAGGGGCTAGTAAAACAATTAAAAAATTAACGTAGCGACTGTTTTTTTTAGGTAGATTGATTAGTAAAATGAAAGTATCGTTACAAAATTTCATTCGTGTGGCAATATTAAAAAATCGACCCCGTAATATTCACGTTGAGGCGCAAATAAAATAGACGAAGCGTAAAGTTTTCGGGAAGTCGCATATAATCTGTAATTAGATTAAAAGGAACGGAAGTGAGGAGTAGCGCGTTTGCTGTTCGCGTAAAAGTAGAAAGAAGGATCTGTAATGAAATGTTATGAACGTGACTGACTGACTTGGGGCTGGCTGGTCGTTGGGCATATAGAAAAATGCCGACTATCGCACTTTCGCCGCAACTCTGAAGAATGGTGATGTTGATGATAGCGCGGTGTGGGAAATACGATATGAGTTGCTGAGATCTGTGACCAGAAATGCTGGCGATTGTAAAAGGTGAAAGTTAAGAAATATTGTAAATCAATAATGATGGACCATGCTAAAGCAATTTTTTTTTATCAAAACAAATTATCTTTCCTTTAGAGTCTGTTAATACAAAATAAAAAAATTTGATGCGATCGTTTTTGATTTTTTACGCAGTATATACTTTATTGTATATTCAGCTCATATTTTATATACTCGCAAATTATTTGTGGACAATTATTAATAAACCAATTAAACTATTTATACTAGATGATTATTTTGCTTAATATAATACATCCATTTCATACCCAATTACGTCAGTTTATTATATATAGTAAATTATATGATTGTTTGACAATCAGCTGATTTTATGAATGAAATAGGCAACTATCTGGTGTCAAAATTGTTGGAATTATTTACTAATTATTAAATGAATCGTCATCTTTTATAGCAATAGAATGGGGCATATATTTTTGTTTATTTAAACGAACTTTTGAGTATTTTCGGAGTTGGAGAAAATCAGTTGATATTCTTTTTATGGAAAATCTTGAAATTTGGTATCAACTGCCGCTACTATATGCATAACAAAACGACAAAGAGAACATTTTCTTCCTATATATAAATCAGATTTGCACAAGCTTTAATAAAATCGCCATAGAACTACGATTCTCGGTCTATATGATCAATTTATTCAATGAAAAACTCTTCGTCCTTTATCAAACGTAGTTTTCGAAAAAATGAAACCGTACATCAAACCCACGAGCTTAAGACGAACGTAATTCATTTAACACTCCTCAAATTCGATTAATATATCACTGTTAAGCAAAAATGTAATAATTTAATTTGATTAAATTTCTGTTTTATAAATTACATGGCTAAAAAAATGTATTTTAAAAAAATGTATCATCTTTAAATAAAGAGATTTTACAAAATACATTCGCATAAACAACAAAAATATAAAAAAACAAATTTTCCTATTCAACTTTCAACTATACTTTCAACACATTTTTGTCCTTCATGTTTAACTACGTATTATATTTATAAACTTCATACCTAATATTTTAAGAACTATGATATATATTTATTTTGATATTAACCATATTATAAAAAGAAATACTGTTATTTAAATAACAGATATAGTGTAGAATGTTCTATTAAATAGAACATTTTATTGTGCAAAATTCGTTATCTTCTTAAGTTTACTGACAATTGTCTGGCGAAGATGTTAAATTAATTTAACGAAACGTGTCGAGAATATAAATCAATTATTCCCGCTATAAATTACCTTATATTATGGACTTTCAACAATTAAATTGCAAAATTTTTGCTTTTCGCATTTCATAACAGACAATATTCAGTTTTAGAAGTAAGTATACACAAATAGACCCTTTGGTCTATTTTAGAGATGCCCAAGGAATGGGGCTTATTACCCTCGCATCGCTCCTCCACTTCTATTCTGCTATTTTCAGTCCGAAAACTCTTCGCGAAATCTGGGAGTATATTATACGAATTTGAAAGATGCGAACGCAACTGTAAGTATAAGAAGTATCTGAATTTGTAGGTAGTTGAAATCGAAATTATGAATGAATAGCTTGTTTTTCTTTGGATTTTGGAGAAAAAGTACAAAAGTGGTGGAGTTGGGAAATATACCAAGGCAACAAAACCAGATTATTTTATGCCGTGGTTCAAAATTTGAAATTTTATTTTATATGGAATCGGAAAGTGTCGTAAATGAACACGAACAAATACCGCTGTCAATTGGTATGTCTGCACAAGAGCTACCTCGTTTGCAGCAATGTAAACACGTTACAAAGGACTCAAATTAGGGCTTGTTACGCGACGGAATTGTAATGGGAACGCGTTCGATGTGGGAATACATCCTGTGGGGGGCACCGAGAGTGGCACAGATGGTTGGCACCACTGTCAATGCGGTCGCGGTGTTTTTATTTCGAACTGGCTCAAACGCTTCAATGGGAACAGCCACTCTACTTGCATCCTTTGCCAGTAAACTAAACAGTCGTTTATTTTCACATGCCAATCTGTTGGTTTGGTTGCTGCATTAGCGATGGTTAACCACGGATGGCACCCGAAATGAAAAAGAGGAACTTATTTCTCGCGGAAGCTTTGAGACGTGCCTAAACAAATCGTAAAATTAATTTTAGTGACAAAAATGATTTGTTTTTTTTTGAAGACCTAGACAAACTTGTTTAGTGTTCTTTAACAGTCGATGTTTATATTGTATACAAGAAATTCGACAACTTTATTGCATGTAACATTCTCAGCGTCCCTTTAGGTTGGTTTTGTTCCACTTCCTCTATTTGAATCGTCAATAGCGATTAAGGTAGTAGGAAAATTGGAGTGCTACAGCGAATAAATTCGTCTTTTGGTTTAGTCAGTTGTTTTACCACTTCTAAAGTTGTTTCAAGAAGAAATTAGAATTACAAGGAATTTCCAGCAACCGATTGTTGCCTGGCACACGGTAATAGCTTCGGATTAATTCGTTTTTAGACAAAAACAAATCGGTTTTAAAAAGATGAAACTAAAACAGCGATCAAATTTTCTGATTAGATATTTGAAAATGTTGTTTTTATGAATGCGAATAAATCCGTCAATAATTAACGAAATTCTAGTATATTTTCAGGCAATAATAATAATGTATGTCATGAATTAATTTCCATTAATTGAATGTACTAAACTTTTGCTTGTGGATGCGAAAGGGAAAATCAGCTATAATAGTTAACAATTTTTGCTTTTTATGGCAACAGGAGCAATTCGAAACAACTGTTTAACATTTTTTTTTTCTGAAGTAGCGCTTAAACAAGCTGCAGTTACGTCATATTTATTTGCAGTTGGCACTCGAACGTATTTAATACGCCATAAAAATGCAGCTGTGGATAATAAAAAATTCAAATCATGTGAAAATCTCGCGGTCAAAATATAAGTGAGATAACATAAAATATAAAGGAATTGTATATTTGTTAAACTGATTGATTATTTTCGTACGAGTTGTTTAATGAACGTCTTCTGCTATTTACCATATCTATATAGAGCGACACGCAAAAAACTATAATATTCAAATGAATATACAGAGTATGTACGAACGATAATTATATAACCATTTGCAATCAAAAGAGATCAAAAACACGTTTTACACGGACTTTGCTTCATAATTGTTTCGTTGGTTTGACGATTTTAGCTTTGAAACCAAACGACTTTTAGCAGAAACAAACGGCCGTTTCAACACCCCGAAACCTTATGCTCGCCACTGCATTTTTGTCATTTGAGGGTGTGGCCAAAATTGCTGCAATGTTGTCATATAGACAGCCAACAAATACAGAGAGTATTATATTAGCATAATTGATCAAACCAACTAATAAACAACTGGAAACTTTTTACGAAATAGTGGACTTTAATCGAAGCCATTAAATATTCTCAATCTGAATTTTGCTATGCAGTTTACAATTCGAGCACTTTGTACTGAAGTTTTTTATTCATATATGGCAACAATGGTATTGGAAGCTCAACCCCTATGCGCAGTAGAGGATGAATTCGGTCCGCCAAGATATAAAAAATGTCCTATACATTTCGCGAAAAAAAATAAAAAAAATCCATTGCGCTTCTCTCAAACTACTTGGATAAGTAATTTCTCTTCCGTAAGTTTGATCCCTCTTTAACTATTTATCTCGTCAATACTACGATACAGTCGGAAGACCGTCCAAGCGCAAGTATGTGTTCTTCTAGTTTCTATAGTTCTTTGTTTCGTCAGGGCTACCGGTATATCACAGGACACGCTCCCGTTCGAGTGTACACAAACACAGGCCATTAAATTAAGTTAATTTCCCCAGGTACGGTGTTCTTCTGTTGCACGCAAACCATTGGCAAGGAAACCAGCTGCGATTACTCTCTTCCGTGTCCAGTGCTTCGCCAAACGTGTCAGAGTACAGAACGACTGTTCAAAGAAATCGAGCGAGATCTGCCCCCTTCATTCAACTGAAGTATTTCTGGCGCTAGTGACTGGTTTTGGGATGCGCAGATTTGTACCACAAATTTAGGTATATTTAATCAAACAAAGGATTGTATAAAATTCAAATCGCACTCATTGCTAATATTTAAATTGTCTAATTTCAAATGGTTTGATTGTAGATATATAGCCGACAGAAGGAGCTCTTTTTTTTTTTTTCTTCGGATGGCAGAGGCGTTTTCTCGTGAGTATTTCGCGGTGACAAGAAATACGATAATAATCAATTTTACTTCGGGTATAAAATACTGAAATAAACCAGGGAAAATGGAAGTTCTTGTATAGGGAATATAAGTGGCTTCAACAGTTAGTTGATAGGTTTATTCATTTAATGTTATAATTGAAGAATCTACGAGTGAAATAATTGAATTAAAGAATTATTATTCAGTCCTGCAAAGAAGCAATTTAATTAATATCTAGTGGCATTTGAATCATAATTCCAAAGCTTAGATTTAATTACAGAATCGTTCGTTTCTGCGGTGGTATTTTCCTACAAGATATCTTGCCATTACTTACGTTATGCAAGCTGGTGCACTATATATAGAAGTAGTATTATAATTCCCCCTTGAAGTTAGTGTACTTCTATAATATATTAATCAGTGGTATTACTAAATTCATTTAGCGGTATATACCAGCCGCAACAGCAAAAAAGACACAACCGGTTACTTGCGGAACTTTTAATTAATTTCGTACAGTCGTGCGCTAAAGCTGAACGAAAACTAGTTTCATTCGAAAATTCAATCCGGTGTTAAATTCAAAATAAAACCAACGAAATTCGTTACACGTAACAATAAATCTCGTTTCCAATCTTAAATAACCTTCTTCGGCTCGTTAATACATAAAAATGTTTCAATATATTGATCAGAATCGAGAAATAAAAAATTCAATGTTAAATTACGGTTAAAAATTTTATTTGGCAAGATTCTGCGTGTGAAGGGATTACAAGAAGTCGAATGTTTTGTCTTGCCTTTATGTAATTGATCGAAACATTCACACGGAGAAGAGATTACTTGTGCCAAAGTTATATACGCGAGTAAATATATTTTCTTGGATTAAATAAATTCTCAATATGAGCAATAAAATTGATGTAAACCACGAAATACGCTTTATAGACTAACTTATAGCGCTAATTACTATTTATATTCAATTATTACTTAATTTAGAACAATAAGATATTTGTTTTGAAATATTAAAAGCTTGCGTGACGTTTCTTTTTCTTAAATTGAAATTCTTTCAGGTTGAAATAAAAAAATTTCATTGAATCAAGATTATATAATTTAAGTCAATCACTCAATTAATTTTTTTCATGCAAAACATTCAATATAATGTATATTGCATAAAGAATATTTAGATTCAATTTGAAACATTTATTTTCATTTACATCGATCAAAATGTAATAGTCTTGTAAAAATGAATTTTAGTATAAATTATACTGGCCACTTATTGTTGCATGAGGTATATATATTTTTCCTTTGTCAGTTATCATTTTTATCATGGATTTCAAGATCTTCCCAATTAGTCCGGACTTAGATAATAAACTAATACAAGAAGTACGCACTCAATTGAGGAACAACAGCGAACAATAAACCGGTGTAATTCTATATAATTTGCGGGGAAAAGAGCCTTTAGGATTCTACGAACATCTTGCGTGTGGTACAGTGGTATTATACACCCCTTTGGCCTTACCCAACTCAACAGTAACAGTCGCCATCTTGGGCTAAGACCTATAATTACAAAGGCGACTCTTGTGTGGGACACAGCATCGTAGAAGCTGAGGCAGGCTAGAAGATTAGTGTTGTACTAATGCGATGTAATATAAGCTCAAGAAAGTTCCGTCCGTCACCACATGGGCACCCGAACATAACGGAAAATCAAATATGCGAGAATAATGGGAAAGAGCAAATTTTTTGTGTTTTTGCAGTTTTAATCAAAACATAAGTGTTTGTGTTTATTTGTTTTTGTTTTTTTAATTATCACTACGGTGTTAAATTATTATTATATTCTATATTTTGTTTGGTTTATTTGTTTTGTTGCTCACAATTTTGACTAATGTTAAAAGAAGTAATTCATTAGAATGGAAATAAAATAGCTGAAATATCGCGATGGTATTTGAATATGCCTGTTAAATTTATATTCTACAAATTCCTCGTGCGTAAAATAAAGACACACCTGGACAAAAGGTCCGGGTGTATTAAAAAACAACAACAAGCGAATAATCCTTCGTTTTCCCAACTAAGCATTGTAAACAAGCAACTGGAAAATGTTTGACGAGCATGTAAACAAATTAATTATTAAATTTAAAGTATCGATTAAATGTCCATAGGGAAATGATGAAGGTATTGTTTGTACCGAAATCAAGTTTGGGATTCATACAAATTGCCTGGAAATTATACTTACAAAGCGAAAACACATATTTGAGTTACTTTCGAACGAATCGTTAATTTATATGCATATTTTTAGATGAAATAATTTTTTTTTTATATTCAGCTAGTCGCAGGGGACGATAATCTTCTCGATGAACAATTATCTATTTTTTTTGATAAATTCATTGGACGTTCCAGATTTAAAAAAAATATATTTATATTATTTAAAAGAAATATTTTTAACAGTGAGTTATAACATCGTGTATTTTTCGACACTATGGCTAATATTGTTTTAAATATATTTTCATTAAATAACAATTATCAACCAGAAATTTGATCGTAAAATCTTCTAGAAATCATTTTTGAAAATGATTCCTTTAACATCAGCATTTAGATTCAGTATGGCAACGGTGGATGGGACTTTTGCTACGACACATGCGCACTATATACATGCGTCATTTATAATAACACCACCTACGTCATCATAGGGAAATTTACTATTGAATCAAATATTATGCAATTTTCATACCTTACGTTTTTTTTTATTAAAATAAATAAATGGTACATATTTCTCATGACAAACATGTTAATTTAAAAAAAATCATTTCTTTAAAGGTATATATGAAAAAAGAAGTATATACCATTTTAATTGACTCGTAGATAGATTAAATACAATATTTGATATATTTTTTAAATTAAGTTTGAGAAATTTCGGGAAAATTTGATGAACCACTACGACGAGGTAACCTCCAAAGAGCTACGGTTACAAGTGGAAAGATCACCAACTTATTATAAATCTGCAATCAGCTCAAAGACACAACGCCAATATTTTTACACTACCACATATATACAGGATTGTCAATTTTATAATCAAATGAAAACTTACGTTTTTGTATAGGTAGATATTTATACCGGCAAAAAATTGTAAATTAAAAAAAAACTTCATATACGTATTGATATCTTTGGAAATGGAGGAGTGATGTTATTTGATAAAAAACCACTCTGTATATACAGTGAGATCATCACAAAACTAGGTGACCTACATTGGTCGACGCTGCAGAACAAAAGTTAAATTGGGAAGAGAATGATGCTTCTAAAAAAAAATTTGATTGCAACGTTTTTATTTGCAAGGTACGTTTATCAGGGTAGTATTTAATTTATTATAAGAAAACTAGCACGTTGGTAGTTGTGTCAATCAATAAAATAAAAATGCAGAAATTTGATCTGGACTTTTAGCATATATTATTTGATGCGGGATGTATAAAAGCATTATACAAGAATAAACGTCACAAGTTAGTTAAAGAGTCCGCAATCCTAAAGATTGGTTGGAAACAGCACGCCATGCCGATCTATCCTGAGCTAATCCCTTCATCTCCCTATAGCTATTCATCTCAACGTCTTCAACTATCTGACTCACATACTCCAATCTAGGCCTACCTACCCCTCTCTTTCCCTCCACTCTACCTTCTATGATCAATTGCATAATCCCCCCATGCCTAAGAATATGCCCTACTAATCTGTCTCTCCTACGCTGTAACACTCTCCAAATACTTCTCATCTCCCCTACTAACTCTAGTACAGCTTCATTTGTTACTTTATCTTCCCAACCAATCCTCATCATCCTCCTATAACACCACATTTCAAGTGCTTCTAATCTACGCTTCTCTTCCTTTCCTATAGTCCACGCCTCACACCCGTACAGTGCTATACTCCAAACATATACCTTCAGTAATCTTTTTCTAATACCCAAGTCAATATTTGATCTTAAAATCTGTTCTTTTTCTACGAATGCCTTCCTACCCTGTGCTATCCTACACTTTATATCTACCTTGCTTCGATTATCTTTTGTGATTCTACTGCCCAAATAACAAAAATCTGACACTTCTTCGATTCTATTATCTTCTATTGAGATCCTCATTTTTCTACTGCATTCCTTTTTGTCACACCTCATCACTTTAGTTTTACCTATATTTATTTTCATGTTAAAATCCCTAGTCAATACTGCCTGCATACCATTCAATACCCTTTCTAAATTCTTTTCGCTTTCTTCCAATATAGCTATATCGTCGGCGAATCTCAACATATATATTTTCTCTCCCTGTACATTCACACCTACACTATACTCTTCTTTTACTTTGTTTATTGCATCTTCTATATATAGATTAAATAATAACGGTGAAAGTGTACATCCCTGCCGAACTCCCTTCCCTATTTTTGCTACCTCTTCTTCCCCCTCAATTCTAACTAAGGCAGTTTGGTGTTTATATAAATTAAAAATTATTCTCCTATCCTTATAATCTATACCCGTTTCTTTTAAAATTCTAAACATTATGTCCCAATCTACATTATCAAATGCCTTTTCTAAATCTACAAAAGCTATGCAAGTTACCTTTCCTACCCTCTTTCTTTTTTCTACTACCGTTCTTAGTGCTAGAATCGCCTCCCTCGTCCCTCTGTTTTTCCTAAAACCAAACTGATCTTCTCCTAGCCTTTCCTAATTAATAAAATTAATAAAACGTCACAAGCTAATTGCATATTAATGTATGATTATATTGTTGCAAATTTTCTTTGTCAACTTTAAGCTTCCGTCTGCATATATTATTACTAAAGTCGAGATGCTTTTTGCCCTGTCACTCAACGCATATGAGCTTTTATCCCATTCAACACTAAACAGAAGACATAAGCTGATTACGAAATTAATTTCTATACACGAACAAATGCGACGTTGAACATTTGGTAAGAGGTCATTTTTGGGAGAAGAATTTGTTAAATATATATTTCGTTGTGGCTTTCATTTCGATTGAAATATTTTGCGAAACAATTATTCTATTTTAAAAAGTTGTGTTTGTAGCTTATATTCTGAAATATTTCAGGTTTGCTGCGAGCCAAGTTATACAGTTTGGCTTCTTCCGACAAATATATCAAGGAATTCGACTTGGTGAGAGTTTAAGACTCGTATAAATTCAAGAAGCTCGATACCGTCGACGCTTTAAAGAAAAATTATGCTTACCATCTATATGGTACCTGACTCACTGAATAAGTGCACATATCGCATGTCTAGACCAGTAAGGTATTAATTTGAACCTTTCGCGAAATTACAAAATATTCATGGGATGCTTACAATTTTTTTTAGCACGAATTTGCGAAACAACAAATTTACCCACGTTTTCATTTACAGCGATTGGAATGTAAATATTTTTACTTTGGACAATATATCAATTTTTACTACCGTTAATTATCATTTTTCATTAAAATAAATTTATGTTCACTTTTCTTAAATTCGGCCATAAAATAACCAAAGACACAAAATTAAAATTGCATTTAAATATCGTACATTTTTGCACTGGAAAAGTGATTTATGTTTTATTATGTTTGGAGCAAATTATGTTATAATTAAGCAACATTGTACACTACATAAATTATTATTAACCACCAATATTGCACATTTCATTAGTTCTACCATGTATATTGCACTAATATTAATTAATGAGCAAAAGGATCCTCGATTACAAAAACAATGCATATTATATTAACAACACAAAGCAAAATAAACATCGATTAATCAATGAATCAATTATTTCAATTAAAACTTTTCTAGGATTCTGATTTATTTCATAAAACAATACGATTTTATTCAATTACATATGAAAAATAAACATTTATCAACTTGCATATTTATTTATTAGAAAATATACTTCTAATTTTATGTCAATTTAAACTAATCAATTAATTTTGCTGCTAAAAAATGGTTTATTTAATATTCAACAATGTTCAATTATTATCATTTATAATCAAATATCAAATAAACATTTATCAACTTGCATATTTATTTATTAAAAACTGTACTTCTAATTTTACGTTAATTAAAAATAATCAATTAATTTTGCTGCAAAAAAAAAAATCAAATGTATTTTGTATTGTATTAATTGATAATTGGTTAGTGATAATTCGAAATTGTATAATTTCAACCCAAATCAGGCAATTAATCAATGATGTTTAAAATAGATGTGTGGTTATGGTTTTGTTTAGCAGCACGAAAGTAAATAAGGGTAAGAAGAATCATTAATCAGAAGATTAATCATGCTTCCATCTGCTAAAGAATAATGTATTATGTTGTAGAACAAACAGAAGAACCAGTCGACTGTTTCCAAAGCGAAAGTGAAATATCAAATCGCATGTATAGAAGAAAATAGATTATGTCGCTTTAATATCTAAAGCAGAATAAATGAATAGTTTTTATTATAAAAAAAAATTCGTTGATATCGTTCTTCAGAGCATAGAAGAAGCATGTTTTATAAAATCGACTGCAATAAACATCCAAGTAATTTGGAAGAACTGCGAAATTAACAGTCCAAATAAATGCATCAAAACACTTTTACGAAAAAAACCCACAAACATATTTCTAGCCGTTCTTTTGCTCGTTTTTGGAGTTGGTGCCATTGCTGTGTCTTAGGGTGTTAAGTATAAGATGCTTCAAGTAGTCAAGAAAATGTTTCGAACAGTTCAGGCGTTGCAAACAAAAATTAAAATGATTGTTTAACGGAATAAGAAGATGAGAGATTTTATTTCACAGTAATTAGGTTGATTATAGAATCTTTTTATCGCAAGATTTCATCACAAGGGTGATGAAAATGTATATATTAATAATATCTTCAAATGAATGAGGAAAATAAGTAAAAACAATGTTTTACTTCAGGGATGTTGTGGATACTTATTATTGTTCAATTTGTACAAATTTAGTTCAATAAAATCGACTTTTTCATCATCTTGAATAATTTTTTATAAATAGGATTTTTTTTTTTTATATATATATAAAGAAGTGGATTTTCCAAGTACATCTATTTCAAGTCTACATATATTTTTTTCAAATTTATTTAGAAATATTAAATAGAAAAATATATTTATAAATTTCTATCATGTATATTTCTTTTTAGTCCTAATAAATGTTTTAATATTACGAAATATTGGCGTTAATTCGATTTCGCTATGAGTAATTTATTAACGCAATGTTGCCAATTAAATTTATTTTACATTAAAGCTGGAGATAGTACCCAGCCAATGATTTATACATTTTCCGAATAAATTGCAAAGCAAATACGTTTTGTACAATAATTAAAAATACATATTCGATTTTTATGTACAAAAAAGCGATCAATGGAAATATATGGCGATATAAATATTTATAATCGAATAGCAACAAAAATAATATCGACACAAAAGTCAAGTTGAACTACAATTAATGTGATTTCCGTAGTATCAATAACACACATTTGATGTACTCAGCAGGAATGAATTTAATATGCCCACGAACAAATAAATCTCTTTTATTAAAAATCTGCACAATTCGCCGCACGTATATTTTACTGCGTACTGCGTGACCACTCGAAAACCCGTTTATAAATAAAATATTATTTCGTGTACATTCGTCAATTTTTACGGCGACAAAGCAAAAAGCCACGCACTCGACTTTTTTACGTTTTCCAATCAAAAATAAATATTGTCGATTTATAAAAAAAATATTATTTTCAGGTGGTTTATTTTTAACATTAGATAGTTAGTAAATTTGCAAGGGATTGATATTTACGTCTCTATGCGTGGATGTGATAGTTGTCACATGCAATAAATTAGGCTATATATAAACAAACACGTTCTGTGTGTAACATATGGGTCTGAATATTCACCTTGATGGATTTATAAAGCGTTTGCGAAGAGAATTCTGTGGTATATCCATCCCATTTCGTGTCCTATATAATACATCATTTTCTGAGTTATTGAATATGCCCACCGAAAGAGAATTAACTGAATCAACGTCAAAATATATTCGCAATTTCGATTTTTTTGCTTTTTTCATTCAATCGTCGATTCGGAGAACAGGAATTTCTTTCAAGCGGATTTGTAGTATTTTTTATGGATGGTATATTAAATTTTTCGCGCACTCGCAACGGCGGTTTTATTATACTGCCCTTCTTCTGTTGCTGTTACCTTTTAAACTGAATTTGCTGCGAGGTAACGCACTTAAGAACTGCCAACGCACAAACATATATTTTTATATATATGCGAAAGTCTATCGAAAGCAACAATCTTTTTTTTTTACTGTTCAAAAATTATTAAAAAAATTAATTCAAACTTATTCAAAAAAATAATAATTCGTTACGGCACCAAAAGAGCCACAAATTAAAAAACTGAAATCTGAAAATATTTTATTGTATTTCTTCGTTGTTACGCGGAGCACTATTGTATCTATTGCCATTTTGTGACAGGATAAAAAGATTCTAGACGATGATGACGTTGACATGCATTCAACATTAAAAATACATCGAAGGACTCGCAGATTGATTTTCTTTTCTCCTTCCAAAGTAACAGCTGCCTACCAGTGACTTTTCATATAATTTGAACCTCTTCAGGTGTGTTTATAAAATATTTTTGTTATTTTCTTACAAAGTTGTAAATTTTACGACGTTCATTGAATTGCAAAACGATTTAATCGCATAAAAATGGCACCATTAAAGGAAAATGCGTGTAAAATAATATTTGGAATCAAGAACAGATAAACCTAATTAATTTCCATCGTCTTTGTGTTTCAAACCGTGACAAATACATAAATGCAGGCCATCGGCATTTGCAGCGGTAAAATTGAACCGGTATTACAAGCACCGGTCTATTGTTAGCCGTTATTGCGAATATTGCACGGGATCCTTTATTCGAGACAATATTGATCGCGAGTTTATTGATAACAAATTTATATTGCACAACAAACGCCATCAGAATACCATCGATATTTTGATATTATACGCGGGCATTATCGTATATGTATTTAGAGTGATTAATTTGAATATCTAGTTTATTATTGAATCCTAAGAGACAATCGACGTGGAATTGATATCTGAAGAAGTTATATTTAGAATATAGATGCTGGTATGCATTGATGAATTAATTTTTGAATGGTTACTCAACGTTGTAATCAAATTAAACCAAAAAATTAAACTTAACATAGTTATGTATCATTATAAACTATAAAATAATTATAAATTAAAATAAAACCGAATCGTTTGTTTCGCATTCGTTAGTTAGTTAAAGAGTCCGCAATCCTAAAGATTGGTTGGAAACAGCACGCCATGCCGATCTATCCTGAGCTAATCCCTTCATCTCCCTATAGCTATTCATCTCAACGTCTTCAACTATCTGACTCACATACTCCAATTTAGGCCTACCTACCCCTCTCTTTCCCTCCACTCTACCTTCTATGATCAATTGCATAATCCCCCCATGCCTAAGGATATGCCCTACTAATCTGTCTCTCCTACGCTGTAACACTCTCCAAATACTTCTCTTCTCCCCTACTAACTCTAGTACAGCTTGATTTGTTACTTTATCTTCCCAACCAATCCTCATCATCCTCCTATAACACCACATTTCAAGTGCTTCTAATCGACGCTTCTCTTCCTTTCCTATAGTCCACGCCTCACACCCGTACAGTGCTACACTCCAAACATATACCTTCAGTAATCTTTTTCTAATACCCAAGTCAATATTTGATCTACCTTGCTTCGATTATCTTTTGTGATTCTACTGCCTAAATAACAAAAATCTGACACTTCTTCGATTCTATTATCTCCTATTGTGATCCTCATTTTTCTACTGCATTCCTTTTTGTCACACCTCATCACTTTAGTTTTACCTATATTTATTTTCATGTTAAAATCCCTAGTCAATAATGCCTGCATACCATTCAATACCCTTTCTAAATTCTTTTCGCTTTCTTCCAATATAGCTATATCGTCGGCGAATCTCAACATATATATTTTCTCTCCCTGTACATTCACACCTACACTATACTCTTCTTTTACTTTGTTTATTGCATCTTCTATATATAGATTAAATAATAACGGTGAAAGTGTACATCCCTGCCGAACTTCCTTCCCTATTTTTGCTACCTCTTCTTCCCCCTCAATTCTAACTAAGGCAGTTTGGTGTTTATATAAATTAAAAATTATTCTCCTATCCTTATAATCTATACCCGTTTCTTTTCAAATTCTAAACATTATGTCCCAATCTACATTATCAAATGCCTTTTCTAAATCTACAAAAGCTATGCAAGTTACCTTTCATCCCCTCATTCTTTTTTCTACTACTGTTCTTAGTGCTAAAATCGCCTCCCTCGTCCCTCTGTTTTTCCTAAAACCAAACTGATCTTCTCCTAGCCTTTCCTCTACTTTATTTTCTAATCTCCTATAAATAATCTTTAGCAATATCTTCGATGCATGTGATAGTAGACTAATGGTCCTATAGTTCTCACACAAATTAGCTCCTATTTTCTTCGGCATTGTTACTATTCTACTACGCTGAAAATCCTGTGGTACTTCTTCCTTCTCATATATTTTACAAACTAACCTGTATAATCGCTCCTGCATTTTTTCCCCTGCGTGTTTTATTAATTCGGCTGGTATCATATCAATCCCCGCTACTTTGTTATTCCGTAAATCATTTAATGCTCTATGAAACTCTGACCTAAGTATGCTAGGACCTAAGTCATCCTCATCTATCTGTTCCACATTTTCTAGCTCCTCCATGTCCTGCCTACCTTTATATAAATCTTCAAGATACTCCTTCCATCTTCTAGCTTTTTCCTTATTTTCTGTGAGTTCCTTACCCTGCTTATCACATATAATGTTACCCTTTGGTTTTACTTTAGAAAAATGTGACTTAATTTTCCTATAGCCCAAATCTACTTTACCTCTTCTCATATCCTCCTCAATATCCTCACAGTTTCCTTTTATCCACTCTTCTTTCGCTAGCTTGCATTTCCTATTAATTAAGTTCCTTAATTCCTTATATTTTTTCTGTCCTGCTTCTGTGTTTCCAATTTTAATTTTCCTTCTTGCTTCTATCATTTCAACTATTTCTTCCGTGATCCATTCCCTCCTACCTGCCCTTTTCTTTGTGCCTAATACTTCATTTGCTGCTGTAGTTAACCCATTTCTGATTTCCCTCCATTCGCAATCTATGTCGCTCCTTGATGTTCCATTAGCCATGATTTCTACTTTCTGCTTGTACTTTTCACATACATCAGCTAATTTTAACCTATCGACATCTACTCTGACCTGTTTAGACTTCTGTAATTTCTTGAATTTGACCTCTGAGTCCAAGACTACTAAATTATGGTCACTATCAATATTATATTATATTATATCACTATCACTATCGCATTCGTTATTATTTTTTATTCGGAAACAACTAGCTGTGGCCGAAAATCCATTAGCCAACGTTTTTGCTTTTCTTTTTGTATTGTTAGTTTACGTTCATTTATACTTCCATTTTCGAGTAAAAAATTATTTAACTATAATTAAAGTGATTTTAACTATAATATATAATAGTATAGAATATCACCCAAATACCGTAACTTAAAACATTAAGTAGCTAGATGCGCATTTCGAGAGCACTTTTAAGATTTAAGTGAACTAATTTGAATAAGATGAAAGTATTAAGTATTATGCAGGATATTTTTATCTTCTATAAATTTCATTAGTCTCGTCTTAAAACATTTTTCGAAAACTTTAGCAATATTTGCAATCAAACTGATCGGTCTATAGCTAGTTAGTTGGTTCTTTTCCTTTGCTTTATGAATTGGTATGATAATAGACTTTTTAAAAGATACTGTACCATTTTCAAATATTTTATTTATAATATAAGCGATGGACAATGCTAATTGTAAATAATATTTTCTTAAGAAGGACGTGCTGATGCTATCAGGACCACAGCAGCAATTTGATTTCAAAGAAGCTATAGTGCAGATTATTCCTTTTTCCATAACTCGATCTAAATTACAAATTTTGTTTTGATACTGGTCAAAAGGGACATTTAACAAATCATCTTGACTAGTGGTAATTCCTTTATCTTTTATTTTCCCAGCCATTTGCGTTGTTATTGTTAATTGTTAAATAAATTTGCTATTTCTATATTGTCACTGTAAGCAGTGTCATTATGATAAATACGTTCAATTTTTTTATTATTCTTCTTCTCTTTGCCTGTAATATCGTTTAACATTTCCCACATTTTTTTATAATTCTGCTTATACGTCTCAAATTCATGTTTTAAATATTGTTCCCTGGTTCTTCTTATGATATTAGTTTCTATATTTAGTATAAGTTTTTTTAAGGACTATATTGTTCTTATTTCTAATAACTCTCCTTTTTTATTTATCTCAAAGATATACATCGTTTTTTTTTTTTAAGTGGCTGACCAGTATCGTCCACTACTGCGCATAAGGGCTGCACTTATATACACAAGGTACTCAGCCACACCTAGTTTTTCTATTGACAATACACAAGCGTACCCACCGCACAGATTCAATGTGCCGTACGACTGACGCCATACTGTTTCGAATAGCACTGCTCTGTACTGTATTGGTCCAGCCATTATACAGGTCTTGATTTATGATGCGTGATCTTCTGTCACTTTCAATAAAACGGTGTATTAACTATAGCGGCAGTGATACTATTATTCAACGCCGTAGTAAATATAATAAATTAATTTTATTTTGTTAATTAAATGAACAATTAGTTTCGACCAGATTTCGTGGACGGGCAACGTGATCGGTTATAATGATCTGTGATGATAGCATCTATTGGCGATGCGTAATTAATCAGAAATGCATGGTTCAATCCATCACCGAATCGATTGTGTTAATTTTCCTAAATGTCACGAGAGAAATGGACCGCATCTGACTTACAATACACTGCACAGATACAGAATTAATTCCGGTACGATTTCCATTCGTATTCATCACTGACTCGAATCAATTTAATGTGGATGAATATAGAAGCATCCTCTAATTAAATGGAAAATGTATGTGTGTGTGGAGTACTTTTTTTAAGCGGCTTTTGATGACAAGTGACAAATATTCTACGCATTTTTCCAAGATAGTTACTTATTTTAATTGTATTTATGCGACTTCGATCGTCAAATTAACTATACTGGCATTTTATATAAAAAAAAAGATTGATCAAACATCTGTACGAAGAATTAGACTTGCAGATTGAGTTTTGAGAATAGGGAAAATTTATTAATCCGAGAGAAGGGAATTTATATGCCCAATATATGGAATTATCAATATTGACTTGGAATTTTCAATTCAAATTTCATTAAATTTGCGACGGGGATTTATTGATTATTGAACTGTTTGAACGATGACAATATTGATATATCTATTTCTGCTGATTTGTAAAAGTAAGTAATGTAAATTGATCGAAATAATATAAAGGAATCTGTAAAAAAACTAAATTAATTTTTGTATTATCGAATAGACAAAGACATGAAAATAATTATCATTCCATTTTTTTAATACATATTGCAGATCTTCGTTATATTGCAAAAGAAAATAGCTTGTAAATGAAATATTATATTTCCATAATGCGCTTGTTTAAACCAACCAATGAGAGTCGCAGAAGAGTACCGGGAAGAAAAATTGAATAAATAATACAGGCACTAAAGCTTCATTTAAGTCAGACGAAAACGGACTCCAAAAATGTTTTTATTTTTTTCGTCGAGCGAAGATAGAGTGTAATTCTACGTTGTCTCTTCATATGTCATTCGTCAGAGGCGTAGCTGCATATAATGATCGAATAAAATTGTATTAATAAAGTTGTAATAGTAAAATATATGAATTATCGCACTAAAAATTTTTCAGAATTTTTTTTTGGGGATGTTATGCGATCGAAATGTTTTAGTTTAGGTCTAAGTTGAAATGTACGGTTTTTGTTTCCAATTTCTTAAAAACTTTGAAAGTGGTCATTTTTGGACGTTTCCAGCTCGCTGACAAATTTATTTTCACACATAAAAAATATTTTTTGTTCAGAGATAAAACAAATTTTTTGTCGTGGAAAATACATTATTAATCCTCGAAGTACGAAAATGTCTAAAAACGCTTGTTTTCTTTGAAAGTAATCGTTTTTAGACGTTTTCAGCTTTCTGACGTTAATAAATTTATGTTCAGAGATAAAACATTTTTTTTTATCGTGAAAAATACATTTTTAATCCTTGAAGTACGAAAATGCCTAAAAACGCTCGTTTCTTTGAAAGTGATCGTTTTTGGACGTTTCTAGCTCTCAGACGTTAATAAATTTATTTTCACAGACAAAAAAAATTTTTTTGTTCAGAGATAAAACATATTTTTTTGTCGTGAAAAATACATTTTTAATCCTCGAAGCACGAAAATGCCTAAAAACGCTTGTTTTCTTTGAAAGTAATCGTTTTTGGACGTTTTCAGCTTTCTGACGTTAATAAATTTATGTTCAGAGATAAAACATTTTTTTTTATCGTGAAAAATACATTTTTAATCCTTGAAGTACGAAAATGCCTAAAAACGCTCGTTTCTTTGAAAGTGATCGTTTTTGGACGTTTCCAGCTCTCAGACGTTAATAAATTTATTTTCACAGACAAAAAAAAATTTTTTGTTCAGAGATAAAACATATTTTTTTGTCGTGAAAAATACATTTTTAATCCTCGAAGCACGAAAATGCCTAAAAACGCTTGTTTTCTTTGAAAGTAATCGTTTTTGGACGTTTTCAGCTTTCTGACGTTAATAAATTTATGTTCAGAGATAAAACATTTTTTTTTATCGTGAAAAATACATTTTTAATCCTTGAAGTACGAAAATGCCTAAAAACGCTCGTTTCTTTGAAAGTGATCGTTTTTGGACGTTTCCAGCTCTCAGACGTTAATAAATTTATTTTCACAGACAAAAAAAAAATTTTTGTTCAGAGATAAAACATATTTTTTTGTCGTGAAAAATACATTTTTAATCCTCGAAGCACGAAAATGCCTAAAAACGCTTGTTTTCTTTGAAAGTAATCGTTTTTGGACGTTTTCAGCTTTCTGACGTTAATAAATTTATGTTCAGAGATAAAACATTTTTTTTTATCGTGAAAAATACATTTTTAATCCTTGAAGTACGAAAATGCCTAAAAACGCTCGTTTCTTTGAAAGTGATCGTTTTTGGACGTTTCTAGCTCTCAGACGTTAATAAATTTATTTTCACAGACAAAAAAAAATTTTTTGTTCAGAGATAAAACATATTTTTTTGTCGTGAAAAATACATTTTTAATCCTCGAAGCACGAAAATGCCTAAAAACGCTTGTTTTCTTTGAAAGTAATCGTTTTTGGACGTTTTCAGCTTTCTGACGTTAATAAATTTATGTTCAGAGATAAAACATTTTTTTTTATCGTGAAAAATACATTTTTAATCCTTGAAGTACGAAAATGCCTAAAAACGCTCGTTTCTTTGAAAGTGATCGTTTTTGGACGTTTCCAGCTCTCAGACGTTAATAAATTTATTTTCACAGACAAAAAAAAATTTTTTGTTCAGAGATAAAACATATTTTTTTGTCGTGAAAAATACATTTTTAATCCTCGAAGCACGAAAATGCCTAAAAACGCTTGTTTTCTTTGAAAGTAATCGTTTTTGGACGTTTTCAGCTTTCTGACGTTAATAAATTTATGTTCAGAGATAAAACATTTTTTTTTATCGTGAAAAATACATTTTTAATCCTTGAAGTACGAAAATGCCTAAAAACGCTCGTTTCTTTGAAAGTGGTCGTTTTTGGACGTTTCCAGCTCTCAGACGTTAATAAATTTATTTTCACAGACAAAAAAAATTTTTTTGTTCAGAGATAAAACATATTTTTTTGTCGTGAAAAATACATTTTTAATCCTCGAAGCACGAAAATGCCTAAAAACGCTTGTTTTCTTTGAAAGTAATCGTTTTTGGACGTTTTCAGCTTTCTGACGTTAATAAATTTATGTTCAGAGATAAAACATTTTTTTTTATCGTGAAAAATACATTTTTAATCCTTGAAGTACGAAAATGCCTAAAAACGCTCGTTTCTTTGAAAGTGATCGTTTTTGGACGTTTCCAGCTCTCAGACGTTAATAAATTTATTTTCACAGATAAAAAATATTTTTTGTTCAGAGATAATACACATTTTTTTGTCGTGAAAAATACATTTTTAATCCTCGAAGCACGAATTGCGAAAAAAACATCTGTATAATGTCTAGATCTAAAAACAGTGGCGTTACAAAATGTATTTGTATTTAATACACCTGTTTCAATTGGCAACGAAATGTTGCTGAACAACTTTCTTCGCTACAAGTGTTAACCTAACATCGCGTGTCCACGCAATTTACCGTTGCGTGCAAACTTTGCAGTATTTGCATATTTAATCGATCGTATATAGACCACCGCATATACATACAAAAGCACAAACCAGTTACAGCAATGTACGGTACAAGGCGTGCTATTAGAAATTCAAGATTCAAACTGAGGCATCTTCAGTTGCATATCTCAACATCTCAAAACGCCAGATATATTTCCCCACTTGCATATATAGGCTTGGGGCAATGATGATGAGAACGTGGTGATACTTGGCGGGGGAATTGAGCTCCGTTAGTTAATTGGAGGTTCCCCACAAGGGAGCATGTCCAATTATGCAATGGCTGACTATTAAGGGAATGGGATGTGCACATAACCACGTACAGGTATTTAATTTAATATATTGTACGTAGATAGAATCGTGCAGGCAGATTATAGAGAAACAATTTTATATATTCTCAAATTTTTACACATTGTTAAATGACGATTTTACGGATTTTTTTGATTTATTTTTGTTGTGTTATTTTTTTTTTAAGCACAATATGGGACATATATACAAATATTTATGAGGACCTTTTGTACGAACATAAAATCTCATTTTATATGCGATGTGTAAAAACGCTGGTAGAAAGGGACAATGTGCTTTGGTACCATAGTACGGACCTGCAACTCAGGTTTGAAAATTAGTACTAGCGTAGTCGTAGTAAAGAAATAATAATGGGACATGAAACAAATTTTTAAAGCTGTTTTTTAAAGAATTTAGAAGATATTAGTCAATACAGAAGACGATTTATGTATCAATAATATTTAAAATTCTAAAGATATTTTTAATTTACTAGCAAAAGAATTTTTACTTGAAATGTTAACATCCGATTTCAATTTGATCCAATATTTGTACAAATCTTCACAAGAGCCTTCAATTTGTGTGAAAATAACTGTAAATTATTCACGGTGTTAATTTATTTATAATATTACTTAAAATTCTAAAAATATTTTTAATTAACTTGTAAAAGAATTTTTGCTTGAAATGTTAACATCCGATTACAACTAATATAAAATGATCCAATAAAAAAATATTTTATATAATTTGTACAAATCTTCACAAGAGCCTTCAATTTGTGTGAAAATAACTGTAAATTATTCACGGTGTTAATTTATTTATAATATTACTTAAAATTCTAAAAATATTTTTAATTAACTTGTAAAAGAATTTTTGCTTGAAATGTTAACATCCGATTACAACTAATATAAAATGATCCAATAAAAAAATATTTTATATAATTTGTACAAATCTTCACAAGAGCTTTGAATTTGTATGAAAATAGCTGTAAATTATTCACGGTCTTATTAATTAATTTATAATATTATAATTTGGTAATAAATTTGATTAAAAACTGCGATAAATAAAAGAGTTTTATATAAATTTTTGAATTGAGTTCAGATTTAATTAGAAAAAAAAAACGCTATTGAAAATATGAATGATGAAACAAAAATGTTAAGACAATTCCGCAATTGATTTTGAAATCTTTATTTTCCCCACTTAGATCTGTCCAGGATTTATGGTCTCTCTTAGTCCTTTTCTATAAATATATAAGGATTCCTTTATCAAAAAAAAAAAAATTTGAATACAAAGGTAAACGGTAGCCTAATATGAAGAAAATATACAAAGCTATATTGGCTGAATATATTTTACGGAAAATATATTGCATGAATAAAACTGAATATCTTCGGAGAGCTTCTACAACTTTGATTCAAGTAGGATTATTCCAAAAAAAAATCTCGACTGAAAATTCAATGAGGTCAAGCGAGCAAAATTTGGCTGAATTTTTAGCGAATAATCCGATACAGATTTATAAAATCGAATTAAATATTATATCGCATTAATATTCATAAAAGAAAATTAAGTATCCAGTGCACACTTCCAAGTCATTTTTCACATACATGTACGTAAATTATACAAACGAATAAGGGATGAAATTAATTCCAACGTCAGTAGACAATCTAATTATTCATCTCCAGCCCCTTCACCCACATGGATGTATATATAGCAAATATATACAAGCGAAACAAAATTTGCAATTCCGTGAAAAATATTTTCATCAGACAAATGCATGTCTGTGTGTGATTGCGAGCTCGGTGAAAATGCAGAAATCCTCTCACATAGAATGGTAATTATTGTTGCCATTAAATTTAATGCAACGTCAAGAGTATACCAAAGATTTATCACGTCGTGGTGGTTGCTGTTCTGATTCTTTGAACATATAAAATGAACCTGAAGAATATATGTGCAGTTTTGCATACTATTTATAAAATCAACAATAAAAATTTAAAAAAATCAGTACAAAGCAACGTGCAAATGAAACATCTTACACGAATCAATTCGTGATCTTTTGCTGCTCGGGATAACACGAAGAGATTTAATCTAATCGATCAAGTTATGGATTATTATGTTACGCACAGGCGGTGTGTACCAAAGAAAAACTACTTCCAGCCAATTGACAGATTGAGCGATCTTTATTGCACATCGCTCCAGAGTTTCCGACATTATTACGACCTACATAAAAAACTTTTACTACCGAACATACGTGCGTTATTTTTCAATACCCAATAACGGTCTGGCCAAGAGATATTATTCGAATAATCGTACATTTAAAATCTTCGTTTTACTTTGAGTGTATTTGTATCTTCGAGGCAATGTGGTAGTTCAAATGAACAATGCCATTTGACTCTTGTATAATTTATCTTTACTACAGTAAAAGCATTTAACATGTTGCACCGTTGTTAGAAATAATTGATGTACATACAGTTGAAGAAATGATTTTATGCTCAGTACAGTTTTTTGGCGATTTATTCCAAACCGTTCATTCTACCGCAAACAGACATACTCCTGAAGAGAATCATGAGATCATTTCCCAACAGAATATACAGTATGTTTCTACCATTTAAAGATATTAATATGGAGTTACCGCAATGTTGAAATAATTCGGTATTTCGCTACAAATTAATTGTTCTTTTACAATTATTTGCAATTATATGAAGAGAAAGATATTGCTTTTATATTAATATCAACTTATAATTTAATAGATATACGGCAAAATGTTGTTTTCTTATTTTAGCGATTATATTCCATGCAATTGAATATATTGACTCACATGGTATAATATACAGGCTGTGATTATGACCACACTATCACTTGTAAATCAATCAATTGGTAGATATTTCTTTTCACCCTTTTCACTTTCTTCTATCTACCCGCCTGCTTTTCCAATACCAAATACTGTTCATTTTACGAATTTGTCCGGACTACTACCAAAAATTCTTCTTATTGTGCAAATATATATATAATTCTTCCACACGTTGTATATACACTTACTTATATTTCAGACTAACTTAACAGCGATTCAACAAAAATATTTATTGCACATTGCCGTAGGTAGTTCATATATACCGGGGTTTTGTTGGTATATTCATTTTCTGTATGGCGCGAATTGTTGCCACGCTGCAACCAGCCCAGCAGATATGTATGGCCGGCTGCCATTATCCGATGAAGATAAACCCGATGCTATTTATTCGGTAACGCAGATAGATGCCTAACAGAACCTCCCCAGAGTACGTCCAGATTCACGATCGTGAAATATATATCGGATTTTGCAAACCCTTCGTACAATGCGTTCATATTTCTTGTAGATGGAAAATACAGATACATTTTACGAGTGTTAATTTTGTTGAAGTATTACGATATTTTATTACGGCAAACGAAGTTTTCTAGATTTTTTTGTTGCGACATATGAAGAGGTTCGTTTAAAATATTGATTAAAGTTCATTTTACCATATTACCAGCTTACTTTCAAAGAAGATATTTAACAGTATATCAAATGATGGGAAAGTTTTTATATATAATGTAAAATGTACACGTTAGTTTGTTTACAACAAACTGCAGAGTTTGTAGAAGCAGAATTCTTTAGCAATACAACTTGAAGAGCAATCTTAATCCGTTGTTGGATACTTTTGAGCAGCAACTTTGCACATTTTTAAACACCATTTATGCAGAGGATCCTTTAACTTTTTTATATACGCGTAATATTTTTATTAGCGTATAATAAAGCTCATTATTTAAGAAAGTACATAAACAAATTTAACATAAAATCTAGATTATTTTTTCTCTTAATTTCGATTGAAATGCATCCAAATATGAATCTATATATCGCTCAAATAATAATATAGAACTATATTATTATATAACAAGGTACGAAACAATAAAAAACTGTAAAAACTGTCATGTGTTTCTCTAAAAAAAAAATTCTGTAAAATTTAGTGCTAAATAAAGTATTATTTACTAAATGGAGTGTTTTTAGTTCGCATATGTTCGTTTATATATATTTTTTGTGTGTGTAAAAATGGAACATGAAGAGATAACTCGAGAGGGAAACGTGTGTAGTATTACCAGTGTGAAAAGTTGTTGAAATTGAAAAAGTCGCGCCCCACAAAGAAGTGTACTAATGTCAGTTGTTTCTTCAGCGACGTTTCGCGGTCGAATGGTTATTACAATGGCACATGAGAAGGTACTTTTATATTGCAGTATTCTGTTGTTTCTTCAGGGATAATTCGACCATACCAGTGTACTATATTAAGAAGAGTTCGTTGTTTAGAGTTTCGGCTGCTATTTTATATCTAACAACTTTATCTACCACAAAACAAGTTAGAGATGAGCAAAATATCATTTAAACTCGAATGTTAACTAATATGCTTTATTAAGTTGTATAAAATAAGCAATTATATTTTAATTGTAATAAAAATACGAGTATTTAAAAAATTATTTTTGCCGATGCAAAGTGTTAAAATATTTTAAAAAAAAATCGAAGCATTATATTGAAATAAACACGGTAATTTATCAACTGTTATATTCCAGTTTTTCATTGAATTTACAATTTTCCCTGTACATTTAAGAGTTAGATGTAAATTGTACGAAGAGTGGTCGACAACTGGCAAACAAGAAGTTCTCTATAAGTACATTTTATTTGGGCACATCTACTAGCAAAATTTTACAAAAGCAGGATTTTATAAAGTTAAAAATTTGGAGTGTAGCACTGTACGGGTGTGAGGCGTGGACTATAGGAAAGGAAGAGAAGCGTAGATTACAAGCATTAGAAATGTGGTGTTATAGGAGGATGATGAGGATTGGTTGGGAAGATAAAGTAACAAATGAAGCTGTACTAGAGTTAGTAGGGGAGAAGAGAAGTATCTGGAGAGTGTTACAGCGTAGGAGAGACAGATTAGTAGGGCATATTCTTAGGCATGGGGGGATTATGCAATTGATCATAGAAGGTAGAGTGGAAGGAAAGAGAGGGGTAGGTAGGCCTAGATTGGAGTATGTGAGTCAGATAGCTGAAGACGTTGAGATGAATAGCTATAGAGAGATGAAGGGATTAGCTCAGGATAGATCGGCATGGCGTGCTGTTTCCAACCAATCTTTAGGATTGCGGACTGTTTAACTAACTAAAAATTAGTTTAACAAAACCGTTTCGAAATCCCACAATTTCTGAATGATAAGATACGAACTTTATTCCTAATTTGAATCGTTACAGAAATTGAAATATTCCTTGTTAAGGCGACACTAAACTTGTAAACTAACTTCCACTTGTAAATGTATCGAAATAACTCGTTGACAGTTACATCTAGATAAATTAAATGAATGCACGCCACTGGTCGAGACAGAAGTTGCTGAGCTAGTTTTCTATTATATATGTACTACAATAAAATATATTGCGCTATTCTACAACAAACTTGCAAACTTTTGGTATATTTGAAAAGTTTTCAGGTCGATAAAATGCACTGAACTTACGAACAAAACAAAACAATTTTTTTTTTTATAAAATATATTATTAAAGTCCCATTTTAGTTATTTTAATTAAACTGAACCGAAATTCACAACGAAAACTGATTTGAGGAATATTTTGAAATCGTTTTAATTTTTTGTTATGCTTTTTGAAATAAGAGGCTTTTTATTACATTTTTGACAAATTTCATTGCAAATCATTTCAGTTTAATAAATCTATGAAAAATTCTAGTTTTTAAATTTTCAGTACATATCGATGATAGGGATAATATACATGAAGGAATTTCTGTCCATTTCCAATACAAATAAATATCACCGATCGAGTTAAAAAAAACAATACAAACTAGTGTTTATATAAATCATTTTTGATGCATGTGAACTAGCGCAGAATTGAATATTTTAGTACGATAAATATTCTTTTTAGTTTTTAACAATTGCACAAAATTGTAAATATGAAATGCTGGTAGGAATAATCAGTTAACTGTAAAATATCGGTTGAAATTATTGTTGTATTTGATTAATTATCGTCAATTAAATAAACAAATTGCTAATATTTATGTAATCGTACTGCGTGTGACATTTTTATCGTGAAAAACACAACGTAGAAATGATTCGCAACTTGTTATTTATATTTTTTAAAAATATATTACCAGAAAATTAAAGAAATGTTTAAAATAAAATAAAAAAAATCGTTTGATTAAAATTGATCAAATCTTCTAAACTCACTACATACGAAATAAAGTTAAATTAAAGACGTTTTTATCTTCTATATATTTTTCGAATAAAATTTTTTTGATTCCACTTATTGTTAACGCAATTAAATTATTTAAAATTGAAATATAGTTTTATATTTCACGAACTCACAATTCTCCATACAATATCGTATTGAGCTCGTAAATAAACACAAAATAAATTAAAGTCCGGTGCATTGTTCAGTTTACATACAGATTCTATATCAATATATACAGAGTGGCCCAAATAAGAAACTCTACTCCTATTATAAGTGAAAAACCCACGCTGGATATTATATTCAGTCCAATCTGCATTTTTGGCAAGTGAAAGCAAAAACTAAAAAGTAGAAAAAAATTCAAGTAATTCAAAAATCGAAGCAATGAACAGAAACGTATCTAAAATACAAATTAAAAAAAAATCTGTCACTATTTTTTAATAGATGATAATATAAGAAACGGCGTTGAAAAAATCAACAACGCTTTTATTTGCTAATGTATTAAATTGCAGATTTTACATCCGTGTTAAAAGAAAGGATATTTCCGGAAATGTTTGCTATTAGAATTAGTTAAAGAGTCCGCAATCCTAAAGATTGGTTGGAAACAGCACGCCATGCCGATCTATCCTGAGCTAATCCCTTCATCTCCCTATAGCTATTCATCTCAACGTCTTCAACTATCTGACTCACATACTCCAATATAGGCCTACCTACCCCTCTCTTTCCCTCCACTCTACCTTCTATGATCAATTGCATAATCCCCCCATGCCTAAGAATATGCCCTACTAATCTGTCTCTCCTACGCTGTAACACTCTCCAAATACTTCTCTTCTCCCCTACTAACTCTAGTACAGCTTCATTTGTTACTTTATCTTCCCAACCAATCCTCATCATCCTCCTATAACACCACATTTCGAATGCTTGTAATCTACTCTTCTCTTCCTTTCCTATAGTCCACGCCTCACACCCGTACAGTGCTACACTCCAAACATATACCTTCAGTAATCTTTTTCTAATACCCAAGTCAATATTTGATCTTAAAATCTGTTCTTTTCCTACGAATGCCTTCCTACCCTGTGCTATCCTACACTTTATATCTACCTTGCTTCGATTATCTTTTGTGATTCTACTGCCTAAATAACAAAAATCTGACACTTCTTCGATTCTATTATCTCCTATTGTGATCCTCATTTTTCTACTGCATTCCTTTTTGTCACACCTCATCACTTTAGTTTTACCTATATTTATTTTCATGTTAAAATCCCTAGTCAATACTGCCTGCATACCATTCAATACCCTTTCTAAATTCTTTTCGCTTTCTTCCAATATAGCTATATCGTCGGCGAATCTCAGCATATATATTTTCTCTCCCTGTACATTCACACCTACACTATACTCTTCTTTTACTTTGTTTATTGCATCTTCTATATATAGATTAAATAATAACGGTGAGAGTGTACATCCCTGCCGAACTCCCTTCCCTATTTTTGCTACCTCTTCTTCCCCCTCAATTCTAACTAAGGCAGTTTGGTGTTTATATAAATTAAAAATTATTCTCCTATCCTTATAATCTATACCCGTTTCTTTTAAAATTCTAAACATTATGTCCCAATCTACATTATCAAATGCCTTTTCTAAATCTACAAAAGCTATGCAAGTTACCTTTCCTACCCTCTTTCTTTTTTATACTACCGTTCTTAGTGCTAGAATCGCCTCTCTCGTCCCTCTGTTTTTCCTAAAACCAAACTGATCTTCTCCTAGCCTTTCCTCTACTTTATTTTCTAATCTCCTATAAATAATCTTTAGCAATATCTTCGATGCATGTGATAGTAGACTAATGGTCCTATAGTTCTCACACAAATTAGCTCCTATTTTCTTCGGCATTGTTACTATTCTACTACGCTGAAAATCCTGTGGTACTTCTCCCTTCTCATATATTTTACAAACTAACCTGTATAATCGCTCCTGCATTTTTTCCCCTGCGTGTTTTATTAATTCGGCTGGTATCATATCAATCCCCGCTGCTTTGTTATTCCGTAAATCATTTAATGCTCTATGAAACTCTGACCTAAGTATGCTAGGACCTAAGTCATCCTCATCTATCTGTTCCACATTTTCTAGCTCCTCCATGTCCTGCCTACCTTTATATAAATCTTCAAGATACTCCTTCCATCTTCTAGCTTTTTCCTTATTTTCTGTGAGTTCCTTACCCTGCTTATCACATATAATGTTACCCTTTGGTTTTACTTTAGAAAAATGTGACTTAATTTTCCTGTAGCCCAAATCTACTTTACCTCTTCTCATATCCTCCTCAATATCCTCACAGTTTCCTTTTATCCACTCTTCTTTCGCTAGCTTGCATTTCCTAATAATTAAGTTCTTTAGTTCCTTATATTTTTTCTGTCCTGCTTCTGTGTTTCCTATTTTAATTTTCTTTCTTGCTTCTATCATTTCAACTATTTCTTCCGTGATCCATATTTTAGAATACGTTATGAAATTTTCGCGTGCAAGTCCGGTACTGGCATTGTACATTAACAACGCGATTGTAGGTTTTGGGCATTTTTATCGATCGCAGAGCCAGTGCCATTTTAATATCAACGTATCATCGGGTAATCCCAAGAGACAATAAAATGCAATTTCCTCTATTGTCGGTCCGAGCGTGTATATAAATAAATTTATCTAACACAGCATGTTTAATAATTCGGCACGTTTGTGGACAAAAATGCAAAAATTTCAACAAAATTTTAATTGTTTGAACTATCCTAAACTATAACTTTAACGTGTCTTCAATTTATATTTTAAATTTTCAAAAATCTTATCTTTTTCTTATTGCCCATGCCTCACTATCGTACAATGTTCCGCTACATCGTTTTTCTAATTCGCAAGAAATATTATTACCTATGTACTATATTTCTTTTGAAGAAATTTGCATATAGTACAATAAAATACCTAGGAGCAGAAGAAAAATCTTCGCAACTTCGTAAAATTTTATATAATTATTTAAATTCGTTCTACTTGGTAGATTTCTAAACGGCGCTTGAAGTAAATACAAAGTACTCGATATTGGGAAAGTTTCTGCACTGCATTGGCGTCAACATATTTTTCCGCGTGGTATATGCATATTGATTTAGTTATATGTTGAACGATGCGAAGAAGAAATGCGAAAGTATGGAAAGAATAGTGAAGCGTCCTCTCCTTTTTCTTTAACAAAGTTTTAAAAGGTGCCAATTGAATCACGACTTTCATTCCTTCGAATTCTTTAAACAGATCCTGTTAAAAGTTGACCAGTTCATATTGACAGGAAGGGAGAAAAGGCTGCTAAGAAATTCAATAAATAGATGCTTTCCAGCTTTTGTACGCGGATTTTTAAATAATATTTATCGACGATCTTATTATATTTAAATTAATTTAAAAAAAGCCGAAATTTTTGAAATGTCAGGTGACAAAAACTCGGGCAATACAAAATTTGAACAGTTAATCAAGGTGTGAAAATTTAAAGTCATTCAATTTAATCATAAACGAAGAAGGTATCGTGTAAAAACAATAAAATAATGATATCATAATTATAGTTCTGTAAAATTACAGGATGACAAAAATTTTATTCCAATTTTTAATATTTTTTAACTGTTTTAATTAAAGAAAATTGGAATGGCACTTTACTTTACATAAAGGCGCATCTCTAATGCTTTTCAAGCCTTTACATGATGAAAATACGTGAAATCGATGAAATTTCTTGCCATCTATTCGAAAATGCGTTGAATATAAATTATTTTGTCCATTTGAATACATTAAAAAAAAAAATGCGAAAATAAGAAATATGGACCACAAAAGATTTACCTCAATACATCATTCGATGTAACCGTCGTTGTATTTAAAAAAAAACACAGATATTCTAATTTACGAAATAGTAGAAATATTTAATCACTAAATTAACAAATTAAATATTTCTTACGGGGGCATTAAAAAAATCGAATTTTCTTTAATATTATAATTCTTTTATAACGTTTTTTTGGTCTTTCAAATATGCTACGAAATTATTCTGAATGACTTCATGCGAACGATACCCCAGGAGCAAAGTTATTTAACAGCTGAAGGGAGCAGATTATAATTTTTTTGTTATAGAAACTTCTGATTTTGACAATGAAATATTGACGGCACATCAATCTGGATTACTGCCACAAAGCGGATTTACAATCACCGCTTAAATTACCCCGCGAGAGCTCTATTTATTAAATTTCGTTAATAAATATGCAATAACATTTACTTTTACGTCATAATACACAAAAAAAAATCCAATTATAATTTTTTTGTAATCACTCACTTTCCACCAGCTGATAATCGCCGGAGGGCGACTGCCGCGACATCTACACGTGATATTTGTCTTCCTTCCGGCACTCAGGGGACTATTCTGTCCCAGCAAACGTGTCTCGAGCGGCCTAAGGTACATGTCAATTGCCACGCGCACAACTAATGGAGGTTGCAACTTGCTGTTGCTAACTTCACAACTGTACACCGCCAGCAAGTGCGCACGCGTCAGTTTCTCGATGCGTAGCACACTTTGTGATCGTTTGCGCTCGTTAAAGTACTGCGTATCGTCGGTTTTTAGTTCGCTGTCGCGCCACCAGGATACTTTCGCCAGTGGTTTACCTAAAAAAAAAAGATGTATACCAGTTATTTGTCTTTTCGCTTAAATTAACCGAACTAAATATCGAATTATATATTGCAAAATGTCCGTTCTGTTCTTACAAACATATGTTTCGTCGATACAATGGTTCGAGTAACGCTTAAACTACAATTTTAAGACATGCTCTTTCCAGGGCTGGTTTTAGCCATATATATATAATTTTTTATACTATATAAATAAATTAAAATTTTCGCTTCGATTTTTGTTTTAATTAACTATCAGAAAATACACGGAAGATAGTTGCGCGTAGTTCAATTATAACTTAAGCTGTAATCCAGCCCTGGCTTGGACAATATGCTACGAAATGAAGAGGTTGAAACAAGAAACAACTATGGCCTACTCTAGTTAGTACGAGGAAACCATATTGTACGACGTAGTTATTTAATTAACTAATAGACAACGTAATATTCTAATGCACTCGAGTGGGAAATTTGCATTGCGCTGCTAATTACAATGACAGAGTAAAATATTACGCATGAAAATATAAATCAAGACTTGATTATTTCTGTTAAAAGATTAACTAGAGTTTCAACAATAATTTCTCATTCTTAGTGTCTTCGCGACAGAAAATACAAAATTTCTTACGATTAATTAATTTAATTAAACTAAAGTGTTTGAATGAACCGATAAATCGTTAGTGTTATTATTTCCACGCTAATAGATAAGGCAACAAAGAGCATTTATGACGTAATTTATAAACAGGAAATTGGATGTTGGCCTACGTCAACCTTCCGTTCATTATCTGTTCATCTAACCCATTCTAACCTCTTTTCCCTTATATTCAGTGGCGGCTCTCATGCCATTTCAATCTGGGGGGGGGGGGGCATTTCTTAAAATAATAGTGAGAAATCTTACCTAAAATGGATGCAAAATGATTAAATTCAATCTTGAAAGTGAATTCTACTTTTCTATCTTTCATTGATATAAAATTATTAAATTATCTATACTAGGAAATAATGGTTTTTTTCCATGACACTGTTTTATGTTTAGTGAGTAAAATTTACATCGGTGAAAAATTAATTTTGAACGTAAATTATTGCAAGTAAATAAACATTCATTTAATTCATATAACTTTTAACTTATCGACTTTAAATTTCTAAATAAATGTTTGTATTCCTAAGAAATACTTTTCTGAAAAAAAAATTATTTACTACATTCATCGATAAAATATATGTACAAAAATGTTTGTAAAAAAAAATACACACATAAGGCCGAGTATATATAAAAGATATGAGACTTCAGTTTACGTAATGCAGCTCTTCCCGGCGTCTTAGTGGTGTTATTCCCACAGGTAATTTCAATAAAATGTCTGCATTTGCCGTAGCAATGCTTTTAAACCTATTATAATAAAGCTTACGTGGATTGAATGAGAATAAGTGCTAGTTGTGTACTAAAATCACTACCCATTTTTACTCGTTATCTTTAAAATGAGGCACGCAAAAAGATAAAGGCGCATTATATTCATTTATATAAAAGAAATTGCTAGCCTTCTTTCGAATATATTATTAATTGTAATATTTCCGAAGAATTGCAAAAATTTTATTTTTTTTATGATAACTTCTCTTTTTTTTATTCCTCTGCATTTTTGAGTATATTTTACCTGATGACGCTGAACAGGTCAGGACTAAACCAGCACCTTCGGCATAAGCGGATGTTATACCATTTTTGACAATGCCCACGTCATCTGTCACTTGTACTCCTTCTGGTGGCACTGAAAAAAGAAATACATCAATAAACACAAAATTATTCACAGAAAACAATCTATAAAACTATAATATACAAGAACAATTTTTTTCCAGTCAGAAATATATTGAATAAATTATTCAATATATTTCAATAATATATTTAATAAAAAATAAATAACAATTTATCTCGAAGGCATTTTTTTTTTACTGGTCAGGCTTTCGCAATAAAAATTATTAACAATTAAATTAATGATGGTAAAATTAAAATTACAATATTTAATTAAAATTGTAAGAATAATATTTTTACATATACACTTATGTGACATATATATTTTTTGAGCAGAAAAAAATCATAAAACTATAATATACAAGAACTTTTTTTTTCTAGACCAAAAATATATTGAAGAATATTCAAAAAATAATAAATAACAATTTATCTCGAAGGCATTTTTTTTTACTGGTCTGGCTTTCGCAATAAAAATTATTAACAATTAAAATAATTTAAATTAATAATTGAAAAATTAATAAATATTTTTATATGTATTTATCCTACACTTTTGAGCTTCTGTAAATATATTTGTGTTTGTCGAAAATATAAGAAATGTTCATTTAAGCATGCCTTTTTTTTCAAACGTATATTACTTTCAGTCGCAAACTATGAAAAATTAAAATTCCTATTTTTTTGTTGCAGAAATTTAGTAGAATTAATTATTAATTAATTGTGAATATGAAAATATATTAATTACTTTTTTTTTATAAAAATGAATATTTTTTCATCAAATTTGTTTTGATACTTACTGTCTAATACTCTAAGTATAAGGAAAACAAAGTCCTTTGAATAAGATGGTAAATACTACACTAGAGAGCGGTTTATCGCAAGAGCAAGAAATGGAAAAGAGGCATAAAAATTTTCGATGATTATTAAAAAAAATTTAGCACAAAAAAGAATTTTAAAAGATATTTTGCACGAATTTATTTAAAATTCACCGAAAGTTCAACAAATAAATTTATAAAATCAGACTACAAATTTTTGAAAACAGCAAAAATTTTATAATTATAAATTTTATAAATTATATATATTTTTTTTCATAGTTGCTTACCCCATCAGATATTAGTTTCAAAATTAAAATATATCTATATGAAATTTTATTAAAACATTACATGTCTTTATAATTTTTACCCTGTATATTCTATAGCGACCCCTTTTACGTCTCTAATAGAATTATTAAGTATCGGATTGCTGACGCAAAAAAAAATGAGAAACATCACATTAATATATATATAAAAAAGTTGAAAGGGTTATCCATTAAAAAGCGCTCAATTAAACAAAGACTAATTTTTCTTCAAAATATAATTGTACTCAATTTTTACCGAAAAGCCTTTTACTTATAAAAATTTGCAATAATAAATTTTTATTGCAATTTTTTTTAGGGGCATTTTTTAAAAATTCGAATTTTTTACTAAAATGCCGATTTTTATATTCACTGTGCGAGTAAAATGGAAAATATATAAAATGCATAATAAAAATTTTTTAAAAGAATATTTTCTTTTAATAGGCATACACGTGGAAATTATATCGCCTTTATACAGGCTGAACAACAAGTGACGCACACTATTTGAATGATTGTTTCATTTGGAATATTTTTTTTAAGAAAAAAGCAAAATTAATTTTTAATAAAAACCGAAACACGACAAAAAAACAATGAAAGTATAATACAAATTTCGAAAATTAGAATACCCTTATTATAATAAAAAAATACCCTTTTTTTCAGAATCTTGTTTAATAGCGTGTGTTTAATTAAATATATATTAATCACTAATAATGATTTTTTTAAAATTTAATTGTCTTGGATGTGAAGTAACATTTAACATCGTTCAATCTGACATTATTAACTATCAATAAATTTTATATTTTCCAAAAAATTAAATAATCTGTTCTCATTTAACTGTAAATTAATTAGAAATATATTTAATTAATATATACAATTTGTTAAACAAGGTCTCCTAAAAATTTGCTACAAAAATAATTAATTATTGCCTTTTCCGCTATCGCGTACTCGTGAACAATTTCCGCACGTGTGCACACGCGCCAAAATATACAGGATACAAAATAAACTTTTTGAAAATAAAAACACGCATCCTCGCACAGCGGTCATTAATTAAACCTCTACAAATAAACAATAAAGCTTTTTATTTGATTAATTACTTTTAAATCTGTATTGGAATTGCGCATTGGGCTAGAACGTGCAACAGTAAACAACCCGCAAGAGGGTGTGCAGGGGGCGAGGGGCGGAGGTAAATTCGCGACAAACTTGCCAAATCACGCTCCGGTGATATTTTATTATAGGCGGAAATAGATGAGAAGAGTGGAAACTTAGAATAGTGCGAAAATTGCTTAATCCAATAAAAAATGGGTCAATATCCAGTTTTAAAAAATCGATAATTGCCCTTTGTATATTTAATCAGGCATGAAGTAAAATTTGGTGTTTTGTATTTTAATTTTAATTTGAATTTAATAATTAAAGATATAATATATAAATATAAATAAAAATAATAATTAAAAATATAATATAAAAATATAAATATAATGTTAGATTAAAAAATGGAATATTAACAATTTCGCGTATAATAAAACAATTTTTCTAAAAAAAGGTACGATAAATACTACAATTTTTTTTACAAAATCAGTTTCTATCAAAAATTGAAGATATATATTTATTGTTCTCTATTTATATATTGGAAGTGTCTGACTTAGAAACTACCTTAGAAAAAAGTACCTTAGAAAGTACCTTAGAAAAAAAAAATCGAATTAACAATTTCGCGTATAATAAAATAATTTTTATAAAAAAAGGTAGGATAAATACTACAATTTTTTTTACAAAATCTGTTTCTATCAAAAATTGAAGATATATATTTATTGTTCTCTATTTATATATTGGAAGTATCTGACTTAGAAAGTACCTTAGAAAAAAAAAATCGAATTAACAATTTCGCGTATAATAAAACTATTTTTATAAAAAAAGGTGCGACAAAGATTTTTTACAAAATCAGTTTCTATCAAAAATTGAAGATATATATTTATTGTTCTCTATTTATATATTGGAAGTGTCTGACTTAGAAAGTATCTTAGAAAGTACCTTAGAAAAAAAAATCGAATTAACAATTTCGCGTATAATAAAATAATTTTTATAAAAAAAGGTACGATAAATACTACGATTTTTTTTACAAAATCAGTTTCTATCAAAAATTGAAGATATATATTTATTGTTCTCTATTTATACATTGGAAGTGTCTGCCTTAGAAAGTACCTTAGAAAAAAAAAATCGAATTAACAATTTCGCGTATAATAAAACTATTTTTATAAAAAAAGGTGCGACAAAGATTTTTTACAAAATCAGTTTCTATCAAAAATTGAAGATATATATTTATTGTTCTCTATTTATATATTGGAAGTGTCTGACTTAGAAAGTACCTTAGAAAAAAGTACCTTAGAAAGTACCTTAGAAAAAAAATCGAATTAACAATTTCGCGTATAATAAAATAATTTTTATAAAAAAAGGTACGATAAATACTACAATTTTTTTTACAAAATCTGTTTCTATCAAAAATTGAAGATATATATTTATTGTTCTCTATTTATATATTGGAAGTGTCTGACTTAGAAAGTACCTTAGAAAAAAAAAATCGAATTAACAATTTCGCGTATAATAAAACTATTTTTATAAAAAAAGGTGCGACAAAGATTTTTTACAAAATCAGTTTCTATCAAAAATTGAAGATATATATTTATTGTTCTCTATTTATATATTGGAAGTGTCTGACTTAGAAAGTACCTTAGAAAAAAGTACCTTAGAAAGTACCTTAGAAAAAAAATCGAATTAACAATTTCGCGTATAATAAAATAATTTTTATAAAAAAAGGTACGATAAATACTACAATTTTTTTTACAAAATCTGTTTCTATCAAAAATTGAAGATATATATTTATTGTTCTCTATTTATATATTGGAAGTGTCTGACTTAGAAAGTACCTTAGAAAGTACCTTAGAAAAAAAAATCGAATTAACAATTTCGCGTATAATAAAATAATTTTTATAAAAAAAGGTACGATAAATACTACGATTTTTTTTACAAAATCAGTTTCTATCAAAAATTGAAGATATATATTTATTGTTCTCTATTTATATATTGGAAGTGTCTGACTTAGAAAGTACCTTAGAAAAAAAAAATCGAATTAACAATTTCGCGTATAATAAAACTATTTTTATAAAAAAAGGTGCGACAAAGATTTTTTACAAAATCAGTTTCTATCAAAAATTGAAGATATATATTTATTGTTCTCTATTTATATATTGGAAGTGTCTGACTTAGAAAGTACCTTAGAAAAAAGTACCTTAGAAAGTACCTTAGAAAAAAAATCGAATTAACAATTTCGCGTATAATAAAATAATTTTTATAAAAAAAGGTACGATAAATACTACAATTTTTTTTACAAAATCTGTTTCTATCAAAAATTGAAGATATATATTTATTGTTCTCTATTTATATATTGGAAGTGTCTGACTTAGAAAGTACCTTAGAAAAAAAAAATCGAATTAACAATTTCGCGTATAATAAAACTATTTTTATAAAAAAAAGGTGCGACAAAGATTTTTTACAAAATCAGTTTCTATCAAAAATTGAAGATATATATTTATTGTTCTCTATTTATATATTGGAAGTGTCTGACTTAGAAAGTACCTTAGAAAAAGTACCTTAGAAAGTACCTTAGAAAAAAAAAATCGAATTAACAATTTCGCGTATAATAAAATAATTTTTATAAAAAAAAGGTACGATAAATACTACGATTTTTTTTTACAAAATCAGTTTCTATCAAAAATTGAAGATATATATTTATTGTTCTCTATTTATATATTGGAAGTGTCTGACTTAGAAAGTACCTTAGAAAAAAGTACCTTAGAAAGTACCTTAGAAAAAAAAAATCGAATTAACAATTTCGCGTATAATAAAATAATTTTTATAAAAAAAGGTACGATAAATACTACGATTTTTTTTACAAAATCAGTTTCTATCAAAAATTGAAGATATATATTTATTGTTCTCTATTTATATATTGGAAGTGTCTGACTTAGAAAGTACCTTAGAAAAAAAAATCGAATTAACAATTTCGCGTATAATAAAACTATTTTTATAAAAAAAGGTGCGACAAAGATTTTTTACAAAATCAGTTTCTATCAAAAATTGAAGATATATATTTATTGTTCTCTATTTATATATTGGAAGTGTCTGACTTAGAAAGTACCTTAGAAAAAAGTACCTTAGAAAGTACCTTAGAAAAAAAAAATCGAATTAACAATTTCGCGTATAATAAAACAATTTTTCTAAAAAAAGGTACGATAAATACTACAATTTTTTTTACAAAATCAGTTTCTATCAAAAATTGAAGATATATATTTATTGTTCTCTATTTATATATTGGAAGTGTCTGACTTAGAAAGTACCTTAGAAAAAAGTACCTTAGAAAGTACCTTAGAAAAAAAAAATCGAATTAACAATTTCGCGTATAATAAAACAATTTTTCTAAAAAAAGGTACGATAAATACTACAATTTTTTTTACAAAATCAGTTTCTATCAAAAATTGAAGATATATATTTATTGTTCTCTATTTATATATTGGAAGTGTCTGACTTAGAAAGTACCTTAGAAAAAAAAAATCGAATTAACAATTTCGCGTATAATAAAATAATTTTTATAAAAAAAGGTGCGACAAAGATTTTTTACAAAATCAGTTTCTATCAAAAATTGAAGATATATATTTATTGTTCTCTATTTATATATTGGAAGTGTCTGACTTAGAAAGTACCTTAGAAAAAAGTACCTTAGAAAGTACCTTAGAAAAAAAAATCGAATTAACAATTTCGCGTATAATAAAATAATTTTTATAAAAAAAGGTACGATAAATACTACGATTTTTTTTACAAAATCAGTTTCTATCAAAAATTGAAGATATATATTTATTGTTCTCTATTTATATATTGGAAGTGTCTGACTTAGAAAGTACCTTAGAAAAAAAAAATCGAATTAACAATTTCGCGTATAATAAAACTATTTTTATAAAAAAAGGTGCGACAAAGATTTTTTACAAAATCAGTTTCTATCAAAAATTGAAGATATATATTTATTGTTCTCTATTTATATATTGGAAGTGTCTGACTTAGAAAGTACCTTAGAAAAAAGTACCTTAGAAAGTACCTTAGAAAAAAAATCGAATTAACAATTTCGCGTATAATAAAATAATTTTTATAAAAAAAGGTACGATAAATACTACAATTTTTTTTACAAAATCTGTTTCTATCAAAAATTGAAGATATATATTTATTGTTCTCTATTTATATATTGGAAGTGTCTGACTTAGAAAGTACCTTAGAAAGTACCTTAGAAAAAAAAATCGAATTAACAATTTCGCGTATAATAAAATAATTTTTATAAAAAAAGGTACGATAAATACTACGATTTTTTTTACAAAATCAGTTTCTATCAAAAATTGAAGATATATATTTATTGTTCTCTATTTATATATTGGAAGTGTCTGACTTAGAAAGTACCTTAGAAAAAAAAAATCGAATTAACAATTTCGCGTATAATAAAACTATTTTTATAAAAAAAGGTGCGACAAAGATTTTTTACAAAATCAGTTTCTATCAAAAATTGAAGATATATATTTATTGTTCTCTATTTATATATTGGAAGTGTCTGACTTAGAAAGTACCTTAGAAAAAAGTACCTTAGAAAGTACCTTAGAAAAAAAATCGAATTAACAATTTCGCGTATAATAAAATAATTTTTATAAAAAAAGGTACGATAAATACTACAATTTTTTTTACAAAATCTGTTTCTATCAAAAATTGAAGATATATATTTATTGTTCTCTATTTATATATTGGAAGTGTCTGACTTAGAAAGTACCTTAGAAAAAAAAAATCGAATTAACAATTTCGCGTATAATAAAACTATTTTTATAAAAAAAAGGTGCGACAAAGATTTTTTACAAAATCAGTTTCTATCAAAAATTGAAGATATATATTTATTGTTCTCTATTTATATATTGGAAGTGTCTGACTTAGAAAGTACCTTAGAAAAAGTACCTTAGAAAGTACCTTAGAAAAAAAAAATCGAATTAACAATTTCGCGTATAATAAAATAATTTTTATAAAAAAAAGGTACGATAAATACTACGATTTTTTTTTACAAAATCAGTTTCTATCAAAAATTGAAGATATATATTTATTGTTCTCTATTTATATATTGGAAGTGTCTGACTTAGAAAGTACCTTAGAAAAAAGTACCTTAGAAAGTACCTTAGAAAAAAAAAATCGAATTAACAATTTCGCGTATAATAAAATAATTTTTATAAAAAAAGGTACGATAAATACTACGATTTTTTTTACAAAATCAGTTTCTATCAAAAATTGAAGATATATATTTATTGTTCTCTATTTATATATTGGAAGTGTCTGACTTAGAAAGTACCTTAGAAAAAAAAATCGAATTAACAATTTCGCGTATAATAAAACTATTTTTATAAAAAAAGGTGCGACAAAGATTTTTTACAAAATCAGTTTCTATCAAAAATTGAAGATATATATTTATTGTTCTCTATTTATATATTGGAAGTGTCTGACTTAGAAAGTACCTTAGAAAAAAGTACCTTAGAAAGTACCTTAGAAAAAAAAAATCGAATTAACAATTTCGCGTATAATAAAACAATTTTTCTAAAAAAAGGTACGATAAATACTACAATTTTTTTTACAAAATCAGTTTCTATCAAAAATTGAAGATATATATTTATTGTTCTCTATTTATATATTGGAAGTGTCTGACTTAGAAAGTACCTTAGAAAAAAGTACCTTAGAAAGTACCTTAGAAAAAAAAAATCGAATTAACAATTTCGCGTATAATAAAACAATTTTTCTAAAAAAAGGTACGATAAATACTACAATTTTTTTTACAAAATCAGTTTCTATCAAAAATTGAAGATATATATTTATTGTTCTCTATTTATATATTGGAAGTGTCTGACTTAGAAAGTACCTTAGAAAAAAAAAATCGAATTAACAATTTCGCGTATAATAAAATAATTTTTATAAAAAAAGGTGCGACAAAGATTTTTTACAAAATCAGTTTCTATCAAAAATTGAAGATATATATTTATTGTTCTCTATTTATATATTGGAAGTGTCTGACTTAGAAAGTACCTTAGAAAAAAGTACCTTAGAAAGTACCTTAGAAAAAAAAATCGAATTAACAATTTCGCGTATAATAAAATAATTTTTATAAAAAAAGGTACGATAAATACTACGATTTTTTTTACAAAATCAGTTTCTATCAAAAATTGAAGATATATATTTATTGTTCTCTATTTATATATTGGAAGTGTCTGACTTAGAAAGTACCTTAGAAAAAAGTACCTTAGAAAGTACCTTAGAAAAAAAAATCGAATTAACAATTTCGCGTATAATAAAATAATTTTTATAAAAAAAGGTACGATAAATACTACGATTTTTTTTACAAAATCAGTTTCTATCAAAAATTGAAGATATATATTTATTGTTCTCTATTTATATATTGGAAGTGTCTGACTTAGAAAGTACCTTAGAAAAAAAAAATCGAATTAACAATTTCGCGTATAATAAAACTATTTTTATAAAAAAAGGTGCGACAAAGATTTTTTACAAAATCAGTTTCTATCAAAAATTGAAGATATATATTTATTGTTCTCTATTTATATATTGGAAGTGTCTGACTTAGAAAGTACCTTAGAAAAAAAAATCGAATTAACAATTTCGCGTATAATAAAACTATTTTTAGAAAAAAAGGTGCGACAAAGATTTTTTACAAAATCAGTTTCTATCAAAAATTGAAGATATATATTTATTGTTCTCTATTTATATATTGGAAGTGTCTGACTTAGAAAGTACCTTAGAAAAAAGTACCTTAGAAAGTACCTTAGAAAAAAAAATCGAATTAACAATTTTGCGTATAATAAAATAATTTTTATAAAAAAAGGTACGATAAATACTACGATTTTTTTTACAAAATCAGTTTCTATCAAAAATTGAAGATATATATTTATTGTTCTCTATTTATATATTGGAAGTGTCTGACTTAGAAAGTACCTTAGAAAAAAGTACCTTAGAAAGTACCTTAGAAAAAAAAAATCGAATTAACAATTTCGCGTATAATAAAACAATTTTTCTAAAAAAAGGTACGATAAATACTACAATTTTTTTTACAAAATCAGTTTCTATCAAAAATTGAAGATATATATTTATTGTTCTCTATTTATATATTGGAAGTGTCTGACTTAGAAAGTACCTTAGAAAAAAAAAATCGAATTAACAATTTCGCGTATAATAAAACTATTTTTAGAAAAAAAGGTGCGACAAAGATTTTTTACAAAATCAGTTTCTATCAAAAATTGAAGATATATATTTATTGTTCTCTATTTATATATTGGAAGTGTCTGACTTAGAAAGTACCTTAGAAAAAAGTACCTTAGAAAGTACCTTAGAAAAAAAAATCGAATTAACAATTTCGCGTATAATAAAATAATTTTTATAAAAAAAGGTACGATAAATACTACGATTTTTTTTACAAAATCAGTTTCTATCAAAAATTGAAGATATATATTTATTGTTCTCTATTTATATATTGGAAGTGTCTGACTTAGAAAGTACCTTAGAAAAAAGTACCTTAGAAAGTACCTTAGAAAAAAAAAATCGAATTAACAATTTCGCGTATAATAAAACAATTTTTCTAAAAAAAGGTACGATAAATACTACAATTTTTTTTACAAAATCAGTTTCTATCAAAAATTGAAGATATATATTTATTGTTCTCTATTTATATATTGGAAGTGTCTGACTTAGAAAGTACCTTAGAAAAAAAAAATCGAATTAACAATTTCGCGTATAATAAAACTATTTTTATAAAAAAAGGTGCGATAAATACTACGATTTTTTTTACAAAATCAGTTTCTATCAAAAATTGAAGATATATATTTATTGTTCTCTATTTATATATTGGAAGTGTCTGACTTAGAAAGTACCTTACAAAAAAGTACCTTAGAAAGTACCTTAGAAAAAAAAAATCGAATTAACAATTTCGCGTATAATAAAACAATTTTTCTAAAAAAAGGTACGATAAATACTACGATTTTTTTTACAAAATCAGTTTCTATCAAAAATTGAAGATATATATTTATTGTTCTCTATTTATATATTGGAAGTGTCTGACTTAGAAAGTACCTTAGAAAAAAGTACCTTAGAAAGTACCTTAGAAAAAAAAAATCGAATTAACAATTTCGCGTATAATAAAACAATTTTTATAAAAAAAGGTACGATAAATACTACGATTTTTTTTACAAAATCAGTTTCTATCAAAAATTGAAGATATATATTTATTGTTCTCTATTTATATATTGGAAGTGTCTGACTTAGAAAGTACCTTAGAAAAAAAAAATCGAATTAACAATTTCGCGTATAATAAAACTATTTTTATAAAAAAAGGTGCGACAAAGATTTTTTACAAAATCAGTTTCTATCAAAAATTGAAGATATATATTTATTGTTCTCTATTTATATATTGGAAGTGTCTGACTTAGAAAGTACCTTAGAAAAAAAAAATCGAATTAACAAATTCGCGTATAATAAAACTATTTTTAGAAAAAAAGGTGCGACAAAGATTTTTTACAAAATCAGTTTCTATCAAAAATTGAAGATATATATTTATTGTTCTCTATTTATATATTGGAAGTGTCTGACTTAGAAAGTACCTTAGAAAAAAGTACCTTAGAAAGTACCTTAGAAAAAAAAATCGAATTAACAATTTCGCGTATAATAAAATAATTTTTATAAAAAAAGGTACGATAAATACTACGATTTTTTTTACAAAATCAGTTTCTATCAAAAATTGAAGATATATATTTATTGTTCTCTATTTATATATTGGAAGTGTCTGACTTAGAAAGTACCTTAGAAAAAAGTACCTTAGAAAGTACCTTAGAAAAAAAAAATCGAATTAACAATTTCGCGTATAATAAAACAATTTTTCTAAAAAAAGGTACGATAAATACTACAATTTTTTTTACAAAATCAGTTTCTATCAAAAATTGAAGATATATATTTATTGTTCTCTATTTATATATTGGAAGTGTCTGACTTAGAAAGTACCTTAGAAAAAAAAAATCGAATTAACAATTTCGCGTATAATAAAACTATTTTTAGAAAAAAAGGTGCGACAAAGATTTTTTACAAAATCAGTTTCTATCAAAAATTGAAGATATATATTTATTGTTCTCTATTTATATATTGGAAGTGTCTGACTTAGAAAGTACCTTAGAAAAAAGTACCTTAGAAAGTACCTTAGAAAAAAAAATCGAATTAACAATTTCGCGTATAATAAAATAATTTTTATAAAAAAAGGTACGATAAATACTACGATTTTTTTTACAAAATCAGTTTCTAACAAAAATTGAAGATATATATTTATTGTTCTCTATTTATATATTGGAAGTGTCTGACTTAGAAAGTACCTTAGAAAAAAAAAATCGAATTAACAATTTCGCGTATAATAAAACTATTTTTATAAAAAAAGGTGCGACAAAGATTTTTTACAAAATCAGTTTCTATCAAAAATTGAAGATATATATTTATTGTTCTCTATTTATATATTGGAAGTGTCTGACTTAGAAAGTACCTTAGAAAAAAGTACCTTAGAAAGTACCTTAGAAAAAAAAAATCGAATTAACAATTTCGCGTATAATAAAATAATTTTTATAAAAAAAGGTACGATAAATACTACGATTTTTTTTACATAATCAGTTTCTATCAAAAATTGAAGATATATATTTATTGTTCTCTATTTATATATTGGAAGTGTCTGACTTAGAAAGTACCTTAGAAAAAAAAAATCGAATTAACAATTTCGCGTATAATAAAACTATTTTTATAAAAAAAGGTGCGACAAAGATTTTTTACAAAATCAGTTTCTATCAAAAATTGAAGATATATATTTATTGTTCTCTATTTATATATTGGAAGTGTCTGACTTAGAAAGTACCTTAGAAAAAAGTACCTTAGAAAGTACCTTAGAAAAAAAAAATCGAATTAACAATTTCGCGTATAATAAAATAATTTTTATAAAAAAAGGTACGATAAATACTACGATTTTTTTTACATAATCAGTTTCTATCAAAAATTGAAGATATATATTTATTGTTCTCTATTTATATATTGGAAGTGTCTAACTTAGAAAGTACCTTAGAAAAAAAAAATCGAATTAACAATTTCGCGTATAATAAAACTATTTTTATAAAAAAAGGTGCGACAAAGATTTTTTACAAAATCAGTTTCTATCAAAAATTGAAGATATATATTTATTGTTCTCTATTTATATATTGGAAGTGTCTGACTTAGAAAGTACCTTAGAAAAAAGTACCTTAGAAAGTACCTTAGAAAAAAAAATCGAATTAACAATTTCGCGTATAATAAAATAATTTTTATAAAAAAAGGTACGATAAATACTACGATTTTTTTTACAAAATCAGTTTCTATCAAAAATTGAAGATATATATTTATTGTTCTCTATTTATATATTGGAAGTGTCTGACTTAGAAAGTACCTTAGAAAAAAAAAATCGAATTAACAATTTCGCGTATAATAAAACTATTTTTATAAAAAAAGGTGCGACAAAGATTTTTTACAAAATCAGTTTCTATCAAAAATTGAAGATATATATTTATTGTTCTCTATTTATATATTGGAAGTGTCTGACTTAGAAAGTACCTTAGAAAAAAGTACCTTAGAAAGTACCTTAGAAAAAAAAATCGAATTAACAATTTCGCGTATAATAAAATAATTTTTATAAAAAAAGGTACGATAAATACTACGATTTTTTTTACATAATCAGTTTCTATCAAAAATTGAAGATATATATTTATTGTTCTCTATTTATATATTGGAAGTGTCTGACTTAGAAAGTACCTTAGAAAAAAAAAATCGAATTAACAATTTCGCGTATAATAAAACTATTTTTATAAAAAAAGGTGCGACAAAGATTTTTTACAAAATCAGTTTCTATCAAAAATTGAAGATATATATTTATTGTTCTCTATTTATATATTGGAAGTGTCTGACTTAGAAAGTACCTTAGAAAAAAGTACCTTAGAAAGTACCTTAGAAAAAAAAAATCGAATTAACAATTTCGCGTATAATAAAATAATTTTTATAAAAAAAGGTACGATAAATACTACGATTTTTTTTACATAATCAGTTTCTATCAAAAATTGAAGATATATATTTATTGTTCTCTATTTATATATTGGAAGTGTCTAACTTAGAAAGTACCTTAGAAAAAAAAAATCGAATTAACAATTTCGCGTATAATAAAACTATTTTTATAAAAAAAGGTGCGACAAAGATTTTTTACAAAATCAGTTTCTATCAAAAATTGAAGATATATATTTATTGTTCTCTATTTATATATTGGAAGTGTCTGACTTAGAAAGTACCTTAGAAAAAAGTACCTTAGAAAGTACCTTAGAAAAAAAAATCGAATTAACAATTTCGCGTATAATAAAATAATTTTTATAAAAAAAGGTACGATAAATACTACGATTTTTTTTACAAAATCAGTTTCTAACAAAAATTGAAGATATATATTTATTGTTCTCTATTTATATATTGGAAGTGTCTGACTTAGAAAGTACCTTAGAAAAAAAAAATCGAATTAACAATTTCGCGTATAATAAAACTATTTTTATAAAAAAAGGTGCGACAAAGATTTTTTACAAAATCAGTTTCTATCAAAAATTGAAGATATATATTTATTGTTCTCTATTTATATATTGGAAGTGTCTGACTTAGAAAGTACCTTAGAAAAAAGTACCTTAGAAAGTACCTTAGAAGAAAAAAAATCGAATTAACAATTTCGCGTATAATGAAACGATTTTTATAAAAAAAGGTGCGACAAATATCACGATTTTTTCACAAAATCAGTTTCTATCAATAATTGAACAAAAATATTTATTGTCCCCTAGTTATTTATTGGAAGTATCTAACCAAGAAAGATACCTTAGAAAAAATCGAATATTTACAATTTCGCGTATAATAAAACTATTTTTATTAAAAAAAGGTACGATAAACACTACGATTTTTTTTACAAAATCAGTTTCTATCAAAAATTCAAGATAAATTTTACACTATTACCAAACATGTGTTTCGAAATCCACTTCATGATTCGATATATCTTGATTTTAGCAATAAGAGAACTGCAAGCAGATGTAATTAAATTATACTTGCATTGTCGGTTTCTCGCTTGAATTATAGAGGGTGGTTTCACCCCTTGAATCTCATCGTATGGTATGTATAGAATATATGCAACATTGATATTCGGTCTTGCATATTTAACTATACAAACGAGTGGAATATAGAGTAAAGCATATGGAAGCTACGTAAGCTGAAAGCTCATCCTGCAATATTTGCTGTATAGGAAATTATCGGCCATATGATACCAAAACCAGTCACGAGAAAATAGTGCATTTAGTTTAGTTTGATAGAAATGTCAGTTTGGGAAATTATTTATTAAATAACGGAATAATTTGAAGAGAATATCTTTTGATGCAAATCGTTTTTGTGCAAACGGTCATATTTTCCCTTATTTCTTTATCAGACAGTGAAGACTCTACCCCTGTCTTCGAACCAAAAATAAACTTTATACTTTAAAAAATACTGATTTAATTAATTTATCGGCGGCCATATAACATTTTAGAATAATTTTGACTTTATTCCTAAACCAATTTTTATAAATTTCAGAACACTACTATGTTATTGAATATTAGTTTCTCAAGTATGATTGGAACAAAAAACTAACAGTCACCTGTGCAGAATTACTACGCATGGGACCTACTCCTGTAAAATCGTAGGTCCCAGGACCTACACCTGTAAAATCTGAATTACCTGTGACAATTATCAATTCCACTGCGTCAATAGAGAAATAAGACTTGCATTAATTGCATTTTGTGAATTCACATGAAGGGGTCCTTAACATTTTCCATGCACTTCTAATTGTCAATATCCGCACGTAAAATAAAAACACTTTCAATGAAACGATCAATAGAACTTAAACTCAACTACTAGCCGATGAATACTACACGAGCGTCACACGTGAAGTGGAAGATTTGTTGTTAACAATACTCGAGCAGTTGCTGTAGGTGTTCTTGAGTGCTGTCGTAGCGTGGGTAGTCTCTATTCAACTGTTAGACAAGTTGCCATTGACACTGCTCATATAAAATAGTATGTGTAGAGACAAGATAGTTAGTGCAAGTATATATGCCAACTTCAAGTCACGATGATGAGGAGGTAGAATCCATTTATGAGGAGATTGAATCTAGGTTAGCAAACGTTAAAGGACAGGATAATCTAATTGTAATCGGAGATTGGAATGCCGTAGTAGGTAAGGGAAAGGAAGTTTCAATAGTAGGAGAATATGGAATAGGAACACGTAATGATAGAGGGGATAGATTGGTAGAGTTTTGTATTAGGAATAAGCTAGTGGTAGCAAACACGCTTTTTCAGAATCACAAGCGCAGGATATATACGTGGAAAATGCCAGGAGATATAGGGAGGTATCAGATAGATTACATACTGGTTAAAGAGAGGTTTAGGAACCAGATTAAGAATTGTAAGAGTTACCCTGGAGCAGATATTGATAGTGATCATAATTTAGTAGTCCTGGACTCAGAGGTCAAATTTAAGAAATTACAGAAGTCTAAACAGGTCAGAGTAGATGTCGATAGGTTAAAATTAGCTGATGTATGTGAAAAGTACAAGCAGAAAGTAGAAATCATGGCTAATGGAACATCTAGGAACGACATAGATTGCGAATGGAGAGAAATCAGAAATGGGTTAACTACAGCAGCAAATGAAGTATTAGGCACAAAGAAAAGGGCAGGTAGGAGGGAATGGATCACGGAAGAAATAGTTGAAATGATAGAAGCAAGAAGGAAAATTAAAATAGGAAACACAGAAGCAGGACAGAAAAAATATAAGGAACTAAGGAACTTAATTAATAGGAAATGCAAGCTAGCGAAAGAAGAGTGGATAAAAGGAAACTGTGAGGATATTGAGGAGGATATGAGAAGAGGTAAAGTAGATTTGGGCTACAGGAAAATTAAGTCACATTTTTCTAAAGTAAAACCAAAGGGTAACATAATATGTGATAAACAGGGTAAGGAACTCACGGAAAATAAGGAAAAATCTAGAAGATGGAAGGAGTATCTTGAAGATTTATATAAAGGTAGGCAGGACATGGAGGAGCTAGAAAGTGTGGAACAGATAGATGAGGATGACTTAGGTCCTAGCATACTTAGGTCAGAGTTTCATAGAGCATTAAATGATGTACGGAATAACAAAGCAGCGGGGATTGATATGATACCAGCCGAATTAATAAAACACGCAGGGGAAAAAATGCAGGAGCGATTATACAGGTTAGTTTGTAAAATATATGAGAAGGGAGAAGTACCACAGGATTTTCAGCGTAGTAGAATAGTAACAATGCCGAAGAAAATAGGAGCTAATTTGTGTGAGAACTATAGGACCATTAGCCTACTATCACATGCATCGAAGATATTGTTAAAGATTATTTATAGGAGATTAGAAAATAAAGTAGAGGAAAGGCTAGGAGAAGATCAGTTTGGTTTTAGGAAAAACAGAGGGACGAGGGAGGCGATTTTAGCACTAAGAACAGTAGTAGAAAAAAGAATGAGGGGAGGAAAGGTAACTTGCATAGCTTTTGTAGATTTAGAAAAGGCATTTGATAATGTAGATTGGGACATAATGTTTAGAATTTTAAAAGAAACGGGTATAGATTATAAGGATAGGAGAATAATTTTTAATTTATATAAACACCAAACTGCCTTAGTTAGAATTGAGGGGGAAGAAGAGGTAGCAAAAATAGGGAAGGGAGTTCGGCAGGGATGTACACTTTCACCGTTATTATTTAATCTATATATAGAAGATGCAATAAACAAAGTAAAAGAAGAGTATAGTGTAGGTGTGAATGTACAGGGAGAGAAAATATATATGCTGAGATTCGCCGACGATATAGCTATATTGGAAGAAAGCGAAAAGAATTTAGAAAGGGTATTGAATGGTATGCAGGCAGTATTGACTAGGGATTTTAACATGAAAATAAATATAGGTAAAACTAAAATGATGAGGTGTGACAAAAAGGAATGCAGTAGAAAAATGAGGATCACAATAGGAGATAATAGAATCGAAGAAGTGTCAGATTTTTGTTATTTAGGCAGTAGAATTACAAAAGATAATCGAAGCAAGGTAGATATAAAGTGTAGGATAGCACAGGGTAGGAAGGCATTCGTAGAAAAAGAACAGATTTTAAGATCAAATATTGACTTGGGTATTAGAAAAAGATTACTGAAGGTATATGTTTGGAGTGTAGCACTGTAAGGGTGTAAGGCGTGGACTATAGGAAAGGAAGAGAAGCGTAGATTACAAGCATTCGAAATGTGGTGTTATAGGAGGATGATGAGGATTGGTTGGGAAGATAAAGTAACAAATGAAGCTGTACTAGAGTTAGTAGGGGAGAAGAGAAGTATTTGGAGAGTGTTACAGCGTAGGAGAGACAGATTAGTAGGGCATATTCTTAGGCATGGGGGGATTATGCAATTGATCATAGAAGGTAGAGTGGAGGGAAAGAGAGGGGTAGGTAGGCCTAGATTGGAGTATGTGAGTCAGATAGTTGAAGACGTTGAGATGAATAGCTATAGGGAGATGAAGGGATTAGCTCAGGATAGATCGGCATGGCGTGCTGTTTCCAACCAATCTTTAGGATTGCGGACTCTTTAACTAAAGCTATAATAAATCATTATTAAATTAAATATAAATATTTTGATAGAAAAAACGATAGGATGAGCATGATTCTCTTCAGATGAAATAGACTCAGATCGTTGCAGCTTGAGCTTCATGCGTATGTTTATTTGTTTGCATTTCCCGATGCTTAAGCACATGCAACTAAGCTGATTTTAAATGAAACTTGTTGACTGGAAGTCCGGAGAATATACAAAATAACTTTAGCATATGCAATAAACCGCTTACTAGCTAAATCTTTCGGATCTGCAAAATTTTAGCAACTGCGCACTAAATATTTTTTACTAAAATGCAAATATTAAATATTCATTGGTTTTGAATACTTATGTTGTTATATGATGTTATTCTTGAATAAACATTGAATAAATAAAACGTTGAAATAAAAAAAATCAGAAAAATAGAATGAATTTAACGATTCAACCACCAGTGGAGTATTTTATATTCGTTTGGCTGAACTTTAGCACAACTTTATCTGTTTATTATTGACGAGTGTAGAAGTCAATGAATGAAGAGAATTCTCGTAAATGCTTCGATATTGTTCATTAGACAAGCACAATAATTAAGCTTGACTTCGTCAATCGAAATCACCCAGAGTTTAAAATCCACCGATTAACAAAAACGGATTTAGCAATACGAAAAAAACGGTTCGCAATAAATACAATAATTTCTGTGTTGTTGAAATTTTAACACATTTTCACGACACAGCATGTTATTGGTAAATAAAACCACAAAAATAATTATTAGCCCCCCCATATTTTCAAGTAATTCATTTTTATTAGAAATGCGCAAACTACAACTAACATTTCCCAACATATTTAATAATTATCACATGTTTAAGGTAAGCTCATCATTTTAAACTGGAGATTTGTTTCTGGAAAACACGGTTGTTGTAATTGACAGTGATTTGAAAGCATCTCTCGTTTGAGGGGGCGGCTAAGGGCGGCGTGTGCACGAACCGCCCCCGTATTATATAGAATGTGACGTGACATCGAGAACATATTGAAGAGGTTCGCCGGTAATTAATTCTGAACGAGTGCGAAGCACAGTCAATGTAAAAATATACAATATGTGATTGGGAAAATGAGTTTGAAGAAACAACGCAGTGTGTGTGATGAAAAATGTATTTTATATAGGTTTCTGAAGATCTATAGGCGCGTGCGCCGCGTGTACTGTGTGTATACGTAGCAACCAGTAGACGCTTGCGCATTTTATTATATATTACACAAACACAGCTTAATCTTTTAGCTAACAATTTCCATTGTGTGAAGACAAGACAAGTACAGACAGAGTGCGAGTCTTTAGACAACGGAAGGAAGCGAATAAACCGCCTAGAAAAGTGCCAACAAGTACCTTGGAGAGTATCGAGCCAGGCAAAGGGCGTTAAAGAAACACGGTGGACAACATAACCTTCCAACGACCTCAAATATACTGGATGAATCGATACCATCGTTAAATGAAGACACAGTGAGTGGTATAGAAGAGAATTTGAATGCCACTGATTCAGGCACGTGAAGATACACGCGGTGTGAGAGAGCAACGAAATGAATCTGATGATGCAGCTGAGCGAGCCATCGACAAATAGAAATGCACCCACTAGTGCATCATACACCAAATTTACATTCTTTCAACCTGCTCATCGCGAATTTGATTATGTGATCCATATGTGATCGAAGACGGTTTAAGAACGATGTGAAACCTGTTGATCCTAAGCACGAGCAACTTTTACATACTGCGTTTCCAGCCATTATCATTGAAGATGTGAGAAGATCGAGTTATTTAATTGGTTTGGTTATATAAATTACACAGATCGAGTTATTTAATTGGTTTGGTGAGAAAAGGAACTATAATAATATAGCTACAATATTTAATGCAATATGTTTTTAACTAGTAGGATATAAAATTTGACTTATGATCCAAAAAAAAACATTCCTTTCAACAATACCAACTCAGGCAGAAATTCTCCTAATTTATACAATTCTGTATCAAAAACGTGTGCGTTTGTAAACACTTTGCACCAATCTTTCAGTTTATTTGACAAAAAGTTGATGAAATGTCGAGAATTTGAAAAATGAAGTGTTCAAAATATTCTTTTTTAATGTCGAATTTATAAAATATTTCGCAGATATCTAAACATTTACGTCAAATGTTGTATATTGTAATTTCTGATCTTTATGTGGTAATGTACCCTAACAGTTGTGTAACCGATATGTAAATAAATAAATAATTAAACTTTGCAGTAAGTGAAATTAAAAAAAAAATTATTTGTTACACATGATGGTGAAGATGCTTTGAAAATCTACAAGAAAAGTTTTGATACAAATTTTATCGCTCAGTACATTTACATATTTACGCTTATATAAAACGCTTGTGCGTGTTTAATTTTGCATTATCTTGTATTTAACATTTGTACTTTGTACATGTTACAATATTACACCACGCTTGCATTTTATCTGGATTAAAAATATATAAATGCATAATGCTTCGGAGAAGCATAAAAGTTAGATCGGGTACGGATAAAGAAAACAAGAAATGCCAAGAAAATCAATAATCGTAACGAAATGTTTAAGATGGAAATTAACGGTAGCGTAAAACAAATATTTAACGATTGTCTGGAGGAGAAAATGTTTCTTGTGAAAATATATCATTATTTTATGTTCGTTTTCATGATTTTCAATAATACACCGCCGTGACAAAAATAAAACGCTCTCGCGAATTTCTGTTTCGGGACAAAGCGAAGGCGCTTATTGTTTTATGTGAGCCTGTCGGATAAAACTATATAAAACAGCGGCATTACGAATGTGACAAGTGACACGCAACAGAGCGGTATATATAGTTTGTTGCCTGTGACAGCAGGCAATTGTCGGATGAACATCGTTTGTCATGTTCCGCACTGAATATGCAACCCGCGAAACAATCAATTTACAGGGTGTCGCCATCGCCCGATTTTTTCCTCACAACGTTGCGCGTACAATAAATAATTTGCGCGTACAAAATTGATTGCTTCTCTTCATCTAATTACGGACACCGCGTATATTCGCAGCAAAGATACTCACTGTCTTAAGTGCATCCTGTACAATACTTAAGCGGCGGTTTATTCAGAGGAAAATCATATTTGTATTTGTACAAACTTTCGTCGTATATGGAATATGTCAAGCAGCGAATGTTAAGTACTCGAATGAATATATTAACTGCGAAGCATTTTGTGCAGAATCATATACGCTTTCTGCGCTGTTGCAATTTTAATAAATGTGTATACAATGCGTAGCCAATGAATATTATTATAGTTTTGGGGGTTTATTGGGGGAAGAATTAAAAGCTGGTGGCGTAAAATTCGTATGGCACAAAACAGTTTTTCTAGAAATGAATATTACGTCATTTTACGTGATCAAATAAAATCTTACGCTAAACATTTTTTGAACATAGTATTTTTTAAATATCTTGGTCCATAAGACTTTACATTCGCCTTATTATATATATATTTTTAACCCGAGCCCTTGACAAATTGCAGTCACATACAGCTCGGCAAAGACTCAGAGCACATCTATTTAATTCATTTAATTCAATTGATGGTATATTCCTTTTCTGCGACGTTAGTTAACAAAGCACCATCTACGTACGATTCTTCAGTTTAAAATACGTACGCAAATCGTGCCATCGCACCATCGTGATTCGCAAATTGCCGGGCCATTTGAACGTCCGTTCATTGAGGAAGACAGAGAGCAAACGCGCCCAGGACATTAGCGGAAGAGAACGGTAGAAGAAGAGAAATGTTTAAGCAGTCGCCTAGATATGGTCCTGGTTTGGCCTTTGAGGAACCCCCTATGGACGTATCTTCAATCTATGATAACCTCGACGTTAACTATTGTTCTTTTAGTCAAAAAGCTTCTATTATATTGTTCGAGTTTAATTTATTCGTAATTATTTTTCGCTAATTTCACAGATTGATAAATGTAATATTATATTTCACTAGATTTAATGCACGTTATACCGAGCGTAATCACTTCTTGATATATTGATATTTACTCTATTTAAAAATATCAGAGAAGACAATATTTGATGGCGTTTGTAAAAATTGTATAAATTTTACTAGTTAGTTAAAGAGTCCGCAATCCTAAAGATTGGTTGGAAACAGCACGCCATGCCGATCTATCCTGAGCTAATCCCTTCATCTCCCTATAGCTATTCATCTCAACGTCTTCAACTATCTGACTCACATACTCCAATCTAGGCCTACCTACCCCTCTCTTTCCCTCCACTCTACCTTCTATGATCAATTGCATAATCCCCCCATGCCTAAGGATATGCCCTACTAATCTGTCTCTCCTACGCTGTAACACTCTCCAAATACTTCTCTTCTCCCCTACTAACTCTAGTACATCTTCATTTGTTACTTTATCTTCCCAACCAATCCTCATCATCCTCCTATAACACCACATTTCGAATGCTTGTAACCTACGCTTCTCTTCCTTTCCTATAGTCCACGCCTCACACCCGTACAGTGCTACACTCCAAACATATACCTTCAGTAATCTTTTTCTAATACACAAGTCAATATTTGATCTTAAAATCTGTTCTTTTTCTACGAATGCCTTCCTACCCTGTGCTATCCTACACTTTATATCTACCTTGCTTCGATTATCTTTTGTAATTCTACTGCCTAAATAACAAAAATCTGACACTTCTTCGATTCTATTATTTCCTATTGTGATCCTCATTTTTCTACTGCATTCCTTTTTGTCACACCTCATCACTTTAGTTTTACCTATATTTATTTTCATGTTAAAATCCCTAGTCAATACTGCCTGCATACCATTCAATACCCTTTCTAAATTCTTTTCGCTTTCTTCCAATATAGCTATATCGTCGACGAATCTCAACATATATATTTTCTCTCCCTGTACATTCACACCTACACTATACTCTTCTTTTACTTTGTTTATTGCATCTTTTATATATAGATTAAATAATAACGGTGAAAGTGTACATCCCTGCCGAACTCCCTTCCCTATTTTTGCTACCTCTTCTTCCCCCTCAATTATAACTAAGGCAGTTTGGTGTTTATATAAATTAAAAATTATTCTCCTATCCTTATAATCTATACCCGTTTCTTTTAAAATTCTAAACATTATGTCCCAATCTACATTATCAAATGCCTTTTCTAAATCTACAAAAGCTATGCAAGTTACCTTTCCTACCCTCATTCTTTTTTCTACTACTGTTCTTAGTGCTAAAATCGCCTCTCTCGTCCCTCTGTTTTTCCTAAAACCAAACTGATCTTCTCCTAGCCTTTCCTCTACTTTATTTTCTAATCTCCTATAAATAATCTTTAACAATATCTTCGATGCATGTGATAGTAGACTAATGGTCCTATAGTTCTCACACAAATTAGCTCCTATTTTCTTCGGCATTGTTACTATTCTACTACGCTGAAAATCCTGTGGTACTTCTCCCTTCTCATATATTTTACAAACTAACCTGTATAATCGCTCCTGCATTTTTTCCCCTGCGTGTTTTATTAATTCGGCTGGTATCATATCAATCCCCGCTGCTTTGTTATTCCGTAAATCATTTAATGCTCTATGAAACTCTGACCTAAGTATGCTAGGACCTAAGTCATCCTCATCTATCTGTTCCACATTTTCTAGCTCCTCCATGTCCTGCCTACCTTTATATAAATCTTCAAGATACTCCTTCCATCTTCTAGCTTTTTCCTTATTTTCTGTGAGTTCCTTACCCTGCTTATCACATATAATGTTACCCTTTGGTTTTACTTTAGAAAAATGTGACTTGATTTTCCTGTAGCCCAAATCTACTTTACCTCTTCTCATATCCTCCTCAATATCCTCACAGTTTCCTTTTACCCACTCTTCTTTCGCTAGCTTGCATTTCCTATTAATTAAGTTCCTTAGTTCCTTATATTTTTTCTGTCCTGCTTCTGTGTTTCCAATTTTAATTTTCCTTCTTGCTTCTATCATTTCAACTATTTCTTCCGTGATCCATTCCCTCCTACCTGCCCTTTTCTTTGTGCCTAATACTTCATTTGCTGCTGTAGTTAACCCATTTCTGATTTCCCTCCATTCGCAATCTATGTCGCTCCTTGATGTTCCATTAGCCATGATTTCTACTTTCTGCTTGTACTTTTCACATATATCAGCTAATTTTAACCTATCGACATCTACTCTGACCTGTTTAGACTTCTGTAATTTCTTGAATTTGACCTCTGAGTCCAGGACTACTAAATTATGGTCACTATCAATATCTGCTCCAGGGTAACTCTTACAATTCTTAATCTGGTTCCTAAACCTCTCTTTAACCAGTATGTAATCTATCTGAACCTCCCTATATCTCCTGGCATTTTCCACGTATATATCCTGCGCTTGTGATTCTGAAAAAGCGTGTTTGCTACCACTAGCTTATTCCTAATACAAAACTCTACCAATCTATCCCCTCTATCATTACGTGTTCCTATTCCATATTCTCCTACTATTGAAACTTCCTTTCCCTTACCTACTACGGCATTCCAATCTCCGATTACAATTAGATTATCCTGTCCTTTAACGTTTGCTAACCTAAATTCAATCTCCTCATAAATGGATTCTACCTCCTCATCATCGTGACTTGAAGTTGGCATATATACTTGCACTATAACTGTGTCCGTTGGCTTCGTGTTTAATCTAATAGTTATAATTCTATCACTAACTTGGCAATAACTCTTTATTCTACATCCCAACTTTCTATTCATTATAAAACCTACACCGGTATGCCCATTATCTGATGCTGTGGTTATTAATCTATATTCTCCTGACCACGTATCTACTTGATCTTTCCCCCTAACTTCACTAATCCCTACAATATCCAGTTTAAGTCTCTCCATTTCTAGTTTCAAATTCTCTAACTTTCCTATCCTATTCATACTGCGAACATTCCACGCTCCAACTCGTAGAGCTCTCGGCGAAATCGATTTCTATTTTACTATACTAAATTTTACTATACGCGAATTATTTTGCGATTGCAGACAAGTGAGCTTATGGCAAAGTGACGTGCACTTGTCAACGTAAACTAAATTAATTTGACGCCATGTACGGTGGCCTTTACAGGTCCTGAAGACAGCTTGGGAATGGCATCCATCTAACAGGACTCGCTTGTGCTTTCTGCTTGCGTGAAAGTGTTCTGTTGTTCTATATATGAAGTCTTTTGCTAAATTACTATCTTTAATTAAATGCACGTGCATCGCTAAGGGTCGTAATATATAAAATAAAAATTTAAATTTCTAATGAACGTCGTAAAGATGTCGATTTCGAACTGCCACTTCGAAAATGAAAACTATTCAACCGGCTTTAATAACGTTCTAAAAAAATCGATTTATTTTTTATAAATTACCAAAGAGTAAACTGAAAATTTCGCACCAAAAGATTATTTTATTTTTTGTAATCTCGCGTATTCAACAAGAAATCTGTCCAAGCTTAAAGTTGATTTAATAAATGGGTGCTATTCACAACCTATTGTTGAAAATGTGTTTTCTATAAAAAAAAAACGGTTTTTTTTCCACGACACAAGTCTATAAACTATATAATTGTTTTTTGGATTTAAAAATAAACGCTAGGATATAGTTTGCAGAAGATACCAAATAATATTAACGTGTGCAAGTAACCAAGACCAAAATCTAATTCATCATATAGCAAAACAACGTTACTAAACCTCAGCAGTCATTAATTATATATATTTTTTGCACGTACTAAATCTGAACTACTACACAAAGGCATGGCCAAACCTCGTCACAGGCCGCACCAGTAATAAAATAAGAAATGGATAAAATTACGACCCAAACAAATGCGTTTTTTTTTTTCAAATAAAAATTGTCATGGTTGCATGAAACTGTCATAATAATAGTTTGTTTGTATCTGTAATATATTATTTTGCATATCAGGGAGAGAGATTGAACGAATGACGCAAAGTAAAAGCACAAAAACAATCTTATTCTAATTAAAATACGATCGTAATAAAAATTCATATAGTATAATTTTTAATAGACGTAAATGTATTCCTTTGATATAATTTTTTTTTAATATTATTTTTCTGGCAGCTTATACAAGAGAAAAAATAATTATTGCAACATTTTATTAAAGCAATTAAAAAAAAATTATATGTGCATAAAGAAAAATTCCCAACTAAAATGAAATACAAACAAAAAATTATATTACAAATTGCAAATGTTTCATTTTATTCGCGCCATTTTATACAAGGATTTGGCAAGGAGCAAGACATAATTATTAAGACCAAAATAATAATTACTAAGACATGGTTAACTAACTACATATATATCATATTAAGATTAGGACTGTAGTTTCAAAACAATGTATCTACTAACAAAAACAACCCCAAAATAGAATCAATATTAATATATAGTATTAAACAGCATTTCTCAAAGTGTATTTCAAGGGCCAGTAAAAGATTTGCGAGTAATTTTTTTTAATATCGATAAATCAAATAAAATCCGTTTTCGTTGCGAAATTAATCAATTTTTAGCGTGATTTTTCTTAAATTTTCTCAATAAAAAATTACAAAATGACTTGTAATATTGTAAACTATATCAAATTTGCATTTTTTATCATATACATAAAAAAATAAATTTATTAAGTATTTTATGCAGTTTTGGTTGATGGGTCTTTCTGGGCGTTTTATACACAAATAGTTCTTTTCTTCTTACCTCAGAACAATATATTTGTTGCCGCGTTAAACCGCTACTAAATTATTTAAAGTTATACTCGCGCACGACCCAGTTTATGTTTATTCTGCACAGAATATAATAAAGATTCGTGTAAAGTTCGTCATATGGGAGAAGACGCCGGAAACGCAGACTTTAAATAAAAAATAAAACGCAAACGAATGTATAGAAGAATTTTTGTAATATGCACATTTAAGATTTCATAAACGTTTCTTTGTAAAACATTTTTTTTTTAATAATTTAGTATATATATTAAAATGTAAAATTTACCAAATATTTGAAGGGAAAAAAACAATTCTAAAAAAATTGCTTTACTTTTATTTTTACTTGTAAAGACTTGTATAAATAAATAACGAACAGTTAGATAACAAGTTAATTTATTAAACACAGTTCATAAAGTCTCTTTTTTGCAGGGAAAGACAGAAGAAAAACTATTGGAAGACAAAGTTATTCTTGGTTAATAACTTTTATCTGAGTATTGTTGTTAAAGTGAAATCCATCAGGGAATATCCACATGCTAGAAAGATACAGTGTTAAAAAGACAGATGAACGCGAAAGACAATAAAAACGTAAAAATACGATGTGTTTATAAAAATATAAATAAAATTTTCGTGTCTATTTGCATTATTTGCAAGTATATTTATATTAATAAAATATAATTCATAAATATATACGTTGAAATTATATATTGAACAAAAATTTAAAATTATTTTACGTATTTCGCTTTACATGTTTGAAGTTTGTTGTTTATTTACTGTAAATTTTTATTATTTATATGCCTACGTAGTAAAACAAACATTCTTGCATATTTAGCCATCACAAAACGTCAATGTTTAAATTTGAAGACACAAACATAACGAAGAGAATATTATCTCCCTCGATTGTTCAATTTGCATTTTCATAATTCGAATAATTAAATAAAATGTTCCTTCATTAGGACACTTCCAATTTTGCCGTACTTTTTTTTCAGTTATCATTTTGCAGCCGAATAAAAAACAGTTTATAAATTGTTGAGCCACGCTGTATAACGCATCGCGATACTAATATAGATAAAACGGAAGAATACGCGTCCAAGAAGACACTAGTGACACCTATACAGAATACGAACGTAAAAAAAAACACATTGAGACCTAGTAAATAATGTAGCAGAAGAAGATCGATCAGAAAGTTGGCTTATCGTGATATTTTCAATTTTATCTTCCGCGTTTTTTGTGTATACTCTCACCTTTCGTCTTTAGGATATAGATTTGAGGATTAGGATGGCTATAAGAGATATAAGAAGAGATATCGAGCTTATATACCCAATTTGACACATTAAAGTCAAGTTGCTGAAACTGATGTATTGTTTATGGTGAAATTAGTTAAAGAGTCCGCAATCCTAAAGATTGGTTGGAAACAGCACGCCATGCCGATCTATCCTGAGCTAATCCCTTCATCTCCCTATAGCTATTCATCTCAACGTCTTCAACTATCTGACTCACATACTCCAATCTAGGCCTACCTACCCCTCTCTTTCCCTCCACTCTACCTTCTATGATCAATTGCATAATCCCCCCATGCCTAAGAATATGCCCTACTAATCTGTCTCTCCTACGCTGTAACACTCTCCAGATACTTCTCTTCTCCCCTACTAACTCTAGTACAGCTTCATTTGTTACTTTATCTTCCCAACCAATCCTCATCATCCTCCTATAACACCACATTTCGAATGCTTGTAATCTACGCTTCTCTTCCTTTCCTATAGTCCACGCCTCACACCCGTACAGTGCTACACTCCAAACATATACCTTCAGTAATCTTTTTCTAATACCCAAGTCAATATTTGATCTTAAAATCTGTTCTTTTTCTACGAATGCCTTCCTACCCTGTGCTATCCTACACTTTATATCTACCTTGCTTCGATTATCTTTTGTGATTCTACTGCCTAAATAACAAAAATCTGACACTTCTTCGATTCTATTATCTCCTATTGTGATCCTCATTTTTCTACTGCATTCCTTTTTGTCACACCTCATCACTTTAGTTTTACCTATATTTATTTTCATGTTAAAATCCCTAGTCAATACTGCCTGCATACCATTCAATACCCTTTCTAAATTCTTTTCGCTTTCTTCCAATATAGCTATATCGTCGGCGAATCTCAGCATATATATTTTCTCTCCCTGTACATTCACACCTACACTATACTCTTCTTTTACTTTGTTTATTGCATCTTCTATATATAGATTAAATAATAACGGTGAAAGTGTACATCCCTGCCGAACTCCCTTCCCTATTTTTGCTACCTTTTCTTCCCCCTCAATTCTAACTAAGGCAGTTTGGTGTTTATATAAATTAAAAATTATTCTCCTATCCTTATAATCTATACCCGTTTCTTTTAAAATTCTAAACGTTATGTCCCAATCTACATTATCAAATGCCTTTTCTAAATCTACAAAAGCTATGCAAGTTACCTTTCCTACCCTCTTTATTTTTTCTACTACCGTTCTTAGTGCTAGAATCGCCTCCCTCGTCCCTCTGTTTTTCCTAAAACCAAACTGATCTTCTCCTAGCCTTTCCTCTACTTTATTTTCTAATCTCCTATAAATAATCTTTAGCAATATCTTCGATGCATGTGATAGTAGACTAATGGTCCTATAGTTCTCACACAAATTAGCTCCTATTTTCTTCGGCATTGTTACTATTCTACTACGCTGAAAATCCTGAAATTACTTCACCAAAACAAATTATGGTGAAGTTTTTTTTCGGGGCTTTGGAACTATAACAAATGAAGCGCTTAGGATAAAATTGAAGTATTTATTGTTTCTTATAATTTTGTAGTTACGCGCAGGTTTAATAAAAAAAACATGCGTGAGACTCGCGCGATAGAAGTGATACTTCTTAGTTCCTAGGAAAAGTTGATTTTATGCATTGCTTTTTTTCCATTTGTTAACGATTTGATTTTTACGTTAACGTTTTTTTTACATGTTACGTTAACGAACGTACAGTTTATAAAGAGGAGTTTCGATTATCGGGTTATTGAAATATTGTTTATCAAATTCGCGATGAGCAGATTGAAAGAATGTAAATTTTGTGTATGATGCACTAGTGGGTGCATTTCTATTTGTCGATGGCTCAGCTGTATCAGATTCATTTCGTTGATCTCTCACACCGCGCGTATCTTCACGTGTAGATATCAGTGGCACGCCTGAATCAGTGGCACTCAAATTCTCGAATAAACCGCCAAGAAAAGTACCTTGGAAAAAAGTAGAGAGTATCGAGCCAGGCAAAGGGCGTTAAAGAACCACGGTGGACAACATAACCTTCCTACGACCTCAAATACACTGGATGAATCGATACCGTCGTTAAGTGAGGACACAGTGAGTGGTATAGAAGAGAATTTGAATGCCACTGATTCAGGCACGTGAAGATACAACACGCGGTGTGAGAGACCAACGAAATGAATCTGATACAGCTGAGCGGGCCATCGACAAATAGAAATGCACCCACTAGTGCATCATACACAACATTTACATTCTTTCAACCTGCTCATCGCGTATTTGATAAACAATATTTCAATAATCAATATAATCAATAATTTGCTCTACCGCGCCTATAGAAGTTTCACTTCAAAAAAACAACATTGCAACAACATATGACTTATGAAAATGTCCCGTCGTTTTGTAAAAGAAGTAGATAATTTCTATTTATCAGTGCCAATCTCTAGTAAGTACTTGTGCAATATTATATTATTATTACCACAAAACAAATAATGAAATATAGTTATTGAGACATAAACAAATGATTGATCCATTCAAGCGGCGGTTGTTTCCTTCAACAATCAGCTACAACAATATCGAACAATTCAAAAGATATTTTTAAACACCGTGTTGCCGTGTTTCTATATTCCTTTTAGGTCTCCATCGCGTTATAGAGAAAACTTTTTCATTTCCTGCGGCTGTGTGGCCCGTTTGTAAAGTTGCGAATGGCCAACATTTCTGCTCTATAAGTTAGTGAGTGTGCGGGGCAACAAAAGTTTCCACAATTTTATTACCCTTATGGAAAATGGCGCAGATTCTAAATAATAAACTACCTCTGCATGGTAATACGAGGAAATTTTATATACCTCACCATTTTAGAAATGACTGAAGAAAGTTTCTGTAACATTCGATTGTTAGTCAAATTTTTTCAAATGCCTCTTCGATAGGCAATTATTTCTATATATTCAATTGATTTGAAAACAATTATTTGAGTGCGCAATTTTTACACGCGTGGCCAATTAAAATATATCGAATTAAAAAAATTGCTGTTGAATTAACGTACAAACTATAAATCGTAGAAAGCACAAGTCATAATTTTGATATAGACCTAGTAAAATAATACTGACAATTTCAAATATTTTTAAATTTGATTTACTGATGCGTTTAATTGTTCCAAGTGCTGGTTAAACGTTTGCAATGAATTAAATGTATGGCCACTTCAAAAGAACCGTCAAAGGACGGGAAGCAGTAAGAAATTCGTTAAATCTAGTGCATTGTAAGGAAATATCGTTATTTATATTTTAGATTAACTGATGGCTCAGCCTTGCAAACAGATGATGATTACGATCCACATGCATTTCGCGAAGTGGCAAAACCAACAAAGTGAATAATCAATTATTAACGCGCTATCGTAAAATACGTTACTTTCGATATATATTTCAGTAATGTGGAAACTCTTATACATATACTGAAAGGATGCTTAGGTACGGGTATATTAGCAATGCCAGAAGGATTCCTGAACGCTGGAATGATCAATGGGATGGTGTGCACTTTCTTAATTGGAATTCTTTGCACTTACTGTCTCCATATGCTGGTACGTTTTACGTTCATTATTATTTTTTTTTTTTAACTTATTAATTGAAACGTTCACTCCAGATTAAAACGCAGTATATATTATGCAAAAGATTGCGAGTTCCTTTATTGTCTTATCCCGAGTCGATGAAAATCTGCATGGAAACAGGTCCAGCGAGGCTTAAATGCTTTGCCAAAACCTCATTGTTGGTCCTCAACTAAGCGCAATTATTTCTTTCCAATCCTACACTAGTATATTTTCAGTTACATGGTGGACTTCTTTCTCGTCTTCTACCAAGTGGGCGTTTGTTGCGTTTATGTTCTATTTGTTGCTATTAACATAAAAGTAGTAGGCGATGTGTACGTAGACAATCCCATCAAAGTAGAGTACTACATTCTTTGCCTGTTTATTCCATTTATACTGATATCGTTTATAAGAAACTTGAAGGTCCTAGCGCCATTTTCAACACTAGCCAACTTTTTAACAGTCATTTCATTTGGCATCCTTTTGTATTATATATTTGAGAAACAGCCGATGCCTAAAATAAATGACCGATCCAGTTTCGGTAGCTTTTATACGTTTCCTTTGTACGTTGGTACCACTTTATTTGCTCTGGAAACGGTTGGTGTGGTACGTTAAATTAGAAAATATTGGCAAATCGACATTCTATAATACAGGAATAAATTTAATTAGTTAAAAAAAAAAAATTTCAGGTGATAGCCGTTGAAAATAACATGAAAAGTCCAAAATCGTTTGGAGGTTGGTTTGGTGTTTTTAATATTGCAATGATTATAGTGACCACCTTGTATGCTATTATCGGTTTTTTTGGTTACTGGAAGTATGGTGAAAAATCTGCACCGAGCATTACATTGAATATTCCTCCAAAAGAATGGTAAATTATTTTATAATTCAAAAAACTCTTAAGTTAGCACAAATATTTCATTTTAATTTCAGGTTGTCGCAAACTGTTAACATTCTATATTCAATAGCTATTTATATATCTTATGCTCTGCAAGGATATGTAGCTATTTGGATTCTTTGGGAGTCTTACATTTTTAAACGTGTCGAACGACATCGATGCGTGTCTCTTTTTGAATATCTCCTACGAACTGGCGTTGTCACCGTCACATGTAAGAATTGATTAATTGCAGCAAAGTGTCCATTGTGAATTTAGAACGTTTTTCGTATTTAGTTATTCTTGCTATTACAATACCATTTTTGGGCCTCTTCATATCCCTTTTCGGTGCATTCTGTCTGTCAGCCCTTGGTATAGTATTTCCATGTGTAATGGAGTTATGTGTCAAATATCCGAAGGGTGATTATGGTTTCTGCAAATGGATTTTATTACGAGATATCGTCCTGATATTCGGCGGATTATTTGGTTTAATTTCGGGTAGTTATAGTTCCATATCCGAAATTGTCCGGTCTTTCGGAAATAAAACAAATTATTAAGAAATTGCCGAAATTAAATGCAATTATTGGCCACGGTGATTAAGTTTAATAAATAACATTTTATACAAAAAATAAAATGTTTTTGGACAAATAAATTTATGTACTTTGCAAATTGCGCCCAATTAAAATTGTTCTATTAAAAATGTTACATAAATTTAATTCTGCATTTTCCAACAAACGTGAATTGTTCTAGTAAAGAGTTGAGTTATATATCCCCCAACGGTGGCACGGGTCCTTAATACCGTAATTGTCGTAGTACCGTTAACTAGTTTCGCTAAAGTTATTGTACAGGGTTGCCAGTGCCGTAATACATATTAGCGTTTGCTATTACGGTTCCTCCAGGATCTGCCAGGATATAACCCGCCACGGTTCATATAATACGCGAGCGAAGTAAGTTGGCACTGGTTGGCACTAGAGATAGCGAATTAGAGTAGGAAACTATGCGCTTCGGTTACAGGTAAGAAAATTCTGGAGCGCGGAATATAGCGAAGAAAATAACTTGAAATATTTTCATGATAATAATAATGTCGACCATATGTCTTAATGTACAATAAGTTGTGCCATTTGTTAATGCGATTTTACGGAATTATGAAAAAGAAGTTTCATTTATTGTAATAATTACTCGACGTAATTATAAATGTGCAAAACTAATATTTTAGTTCTTAACTAATGTATCAATGTAGCTAACAAATATTTTGCAAAATTAATAGGTTTTTTTTTCAATAAAAGAGTAACTTTATATAAATAATATTTCACGTTTCGGTAACGTATGCAGATTCGGTTTGATTTACAGCCATTGGTTGTAATTTAAATTGGCTTCTGAATATAGTGGGAATATTTTCGTCGTATTTGATTATGTGCCGCAGGCGAAATTTAAAATGTTCTTGCATTGACGCTATAAGTACCGAAAATATGTATTTTCTATAGCCATGTAAACGTGTAGCAGCTTTGCCGCTTTTAAATTGTAACATTTTTTCTTGGTAGATTTTAATTGGTATGAAGAGATGAGTATCTGAATGAAGTAGGTTTATCAATAAAGATTTTATTTTATGTAGAAAGCAAGTAAGAGCGTCGAGAAAAAAGGATTCGACATCAACTTTTGTAAAGATATCTACCAAACTAATCACAAGAAAAAACAATCAAATTTTAATTATTTCAATCACTTCAATACGGGAAATTAAAATTGCAAACTTTTACCATGAGAAATCCATTAGAACTAATTTGTAACAGCAAATTTCTATACAAATTATAGTTCAACGGGGATTGAGCTTGTTGTGAAAAACTTTATTATAATCGTTTTACAAGAGAGACTAACTGTCTAAAATAGAATGTAGCAGAATGACTGCCTGATATGTATTCCTGGTTCTTTATATAATGCAAATATGCTGAATAGATATAATGATTCTCTATATAATGCAATTATGCTGAATAAGTGATTGGTAGTGTAAATCGGTTCGATTACTCCTCCCTTCTTAGAATGAAGCCCCCGCAGGAAGCTGAATAGTGTGTTGCAGCGGTTGATCTTCGCATTTGCTTTGTTGTAATGTTTCCTTCTTCTTTCGCATGACTCTGGAGATGATTGCCCAGATAGCAGCGATGATGATCGCCATGTAGATGAATATCGTCCACATGCTTGGTAGATGTGGTTGGTATCCGACTTCCACTATGGGCATGATCGGGTTGACAGGAATATCCTTTAGGTTTAGGGATTTGAGGTTGACCTCCATCTTAGGTAGATCTATTTCGCTCCACTGGATTGTCAGACTGTCGGTGAGTAGTGGTTTCCCATGAGTTTCATCGGGGAAGGTGATCTCGTTGCCCTTGAAATAGAGACGACATTCTCGACTCTGGATGAGGAAGATTCCCGTGAGGATTCTCGTCTCGGAATTTTCGACGCACTTGGATTCAATAGCTTCTGGAGTTGGAAATACTCCGAGGTATTGGTTCGTATTGGGTACGACTTCGATGTGGTTTTGCAGCATCGTGATCTTCAAAGGTTCACAATGGTCGGTTTTTCCGAACAGGATAATATTTCGTTCGCAAGTTAAATCGTTATTTGCAGAACGGGAGGAAGAACATTGATATGTTTCGCCTTGGGTACACATGGCATCAAGAGACTTTAAATTATCTTTATCATCCTTTAGGAGATATTTAAAATTTGGGATAACAGTAATGAACCCTGACTCAATTTTCGTAGGTATGGAATATAAGTGAAAGAGTTCATAATTAATTTCTGAATTAATAGGGATTGAAAGGAAATATATAATTCTAGTATTTTCTACTTTACAATTTACATTGATGATATTTTCGAAGTTGTGAATATTTCCTAACTTAAGTTCAAATGGAAGTTGGGTTTTATAATAGGATGATATTCTGTTTAACTCATCGAAGAGGTCTTGAGGTTTAATAATACTAGGATGTAAAACATTTAGTCTACAGAATAAAATTGAATTCTCTATATCTTGAATTATAGTAAGTATATTGTTATATAAGCTTAAAAGTTGGCTATATAGATCTTTGGCAAAGAATATGTCTTCATGCTTGATTTGATCTTGTGATCGGCGAATCATTTGAACGATTCTACTTCTGAGAACCATTTCGTTATGTTGTATATTACCAATAGTTTCATTAAATTGCTTGATTATATTATGATTTATACTGAATTGTAATTGTAATTGATTTTGAAATTTACTTTGATTATTCTGAATATGACTTAAAATTGAATCATATTTCTTTCCATCATTGGAATCTAAATTACCAGTGATTCCTTTCACAATCAATCCTAAACCATTAATTAATCCTCTCTTAATTCTATTAGGAGAATACATGTTTATAGAATTTAATTTAATCTCTATGTTTGATCTTGCAAATTTGGCAAGTTTTTCATAGTTTGTCAGCTCTCTACTTAACTTTGAATTATTCTCTATTCCTAATCTAAACGTAGTATATTGATTATTAATACTATCGTATTCACTACTAATACTTTCTAAGTCATAATAATGCACAAATGTGTGTTCAGATATTTGAAGTTTCGCTGGGCCAAGGTTTATGGGAAGAATGCCCAAATTTGACGTTATATTTTTAATCTTCGTTCCATTGGTGGGTAGCGCTAGGAGCCTAAAATTTATAAGATAATGTATATTTTTATTATTATTTAGAATAAGGGGTGAATAGTTTAAAGTAATCTGTTAATTTCCTAGGTCTCTTAATATTAGACAAGTGTATCTTATCACTTGTATTACCGTGTGACGGGATTATTCTTGCTGTTTTCAAATCGCGATTAGTGCGTTTGACTTTCTCTATTTTATATTTATTCTTGGTTTTGCTTTGCTTTTGTCTGTTTGCAGCGTATACAATTTTCGGTATATCAGGTAAATCTTCTCTAATTTCGTTAGCTTTATTGATATCGTGTTCCTTTCGTTTTTGAAGTGATTCATTTAATTTTTCGTATAATGCTTTTATTTTATTCCGATGACCAATCGTATAATCGTTAACTAATTGTTGATTAATTTCTATCTCAAAAGGTGAATCCAATTCTAGATGACCTGATATTATTTCAAATGGCTTTAATTTTGTTACAGAATGTATTGTGTTATTATAGGCTAAAATCGCATAGTTTACTTTTTGTTCGATTGTTTCATTTTTGAACTGTTTTTGGTTATTAATTAACCGTATATGTTCAATTAAAGTGGAATGGAAACGTTCTATGATTCCGTTCGATTCAGGATGTTGTGAACTTATAAAATGTATTTTTATTTTATGAAGTTCTAACAGTTCCTTAATTACTCTATTTTTGAATTCTGTACCATTATCAGATATAACTTGTTTAGGTATGCATTCTGAAAGTCTTCTGATTTTGGTATAAAGAATTTTAAAACGATTTTTTCACATAACGAAATGAATCTAGGGAGTAATTCAGGTTCTCCCTTAAAATCTGGAATCATGTCCAAATATTCCTTTTTCAAAGGTGCTACAGCCATTTTCTTATTTTTTACAATTGGAATTTTATTTTTATAATTAAATTTTAAGTTATAAAGATGGGAAGGACTAAAAATTTCGGAATTTGAGTCAGTGTCTGATGATTCTGAGTTAGATGAGTCTCTTAACGACATATACACTTACAGCACTACAATCAACGTCTGGACCATGGATGATGCTCGTTGACTGCTTGACTGATGTTCGGAACTTAGTAAATCGTTGAACGAAACAGTGTTATATTCTTTAACCTGCCTAAGTATCCTACCGACTGCGCCAATTATAGTTCAACGGGGATTGAGCTTGTTGTGAAAAACTTTATTATAATCGTTTTACAAGAGAGACTAACTGTCTAAAATAGAATGTAGCAGAATGACTGCCTGATATGTATTCCTGGTTCTTTATATAATGCAAATATGCTGAATAGATATAATGATTCTCTATATAATGCAATTATGCTGAATAAGTGATTGGTAGTGTAAATCGGTTCGATTACTTACATACATTATTTTTTATTGTATAACGTATTTATTTCTCATTCAAAATCTCTTGCACATTCTAAATACTACGAGAAAATATTATAAACTCACTTTCGAAAATGTGAAAATTTTCAAATTTCAAAGGGGGGACTCTTTTGCATTTTTACGATAACTTCTAAACTACAGCTACTTTGTAATAGAGAATTGTAATATGGCGAATATAATGTATATGGAGAAAAGGAAAGAAGAGAAGCTTTTGTGGAATAATAATTTTGTTGTTGAAACAGATCAATGCTAGTTTGTATGCGGACAGATGAAACAGATGATATACTACATACGGTCGCTCTCACTAGATAGGATATATACATTGCGCTTCCAATAGATAGGATGAGTGCACCATAACAATATATCTATACCACGCGAACGATAGATAAAGCATTGGTCGCTGCTGTGACTTGCAACGGATACCACAACGAACGTTGTGTTGATTGTTATCGCGGCGCAAGCTTTATCTTTTAAGAAAAATAATACCGAGATAAAATATCGCAATACAATTATATATCTACGGTGATATATCTCAATGTTCAGGAGGGGCGCGCGGCCCTGCGGCCTGCATAAGGAACCACCACTATCACTATCTTACTTTTGCAAATTATCTCTCAATTCTATCAAATACTTTTTATTTTTCCCACCCGCGCAAATTAAATACAAAAACAATTTCTGTCGACCAAAAAAAAAAAACGACATATTTACGTGTTCCTCCTTAATTATTCTTTTTGAATGTATTGACAAACACAACCCACATTTAAAAAATCAATTTTCAACAGATAGGATGAGTGCATATGCATTTGACTGGTACTTGCTAGCTGCCATATCGCGTTGAGTCATGAGTGTTAGGTATGTTCGCGGCGCAAGCTTTATCGTTTAGGAAAAATAATACCGAGATAAAATATCGCAATACAATTATATATCTACGGTGATATATCTCAATGTTCAGGAGGGGCGCGCGGCCCTGCGGCCTGCATAAGGAACCGCCACTGTAAAATATGTCGTTTAAAATGACGTTGGCTCCATGTTTGTATTATGGCTGCGTAAACACGCATGTGTCCTAATTTATTTAGCATACTACCCAATATACAATCAAATTATTGAATTATGCATGAGGTATAAAATTCAATATGTACTCGTATATATAAAACAGTTACAATAACATATTCGACGATAGGACATTGAACACAAAGACGCCCCTTGCAATTTCTGCCGAAGGATCGTAGAACTCAAGAGTTGCTATATATACAGGCGTGCAGAAAATATTGGACGATAAATTGGCAGTCGATTTTCTTATGTTACGTTAAAACAAAACAATATATTGTATTTTAGATATATCGAAATGGAACATGTGTAAATAACAATCAAAAATAATTCGTTGTAGAAAATTCAATTACGCTATTGCTCGATTATAAATGCAAACAAATTTATGTTTCGAACAAAATTTTGCGTCAAAATATTCTGTATTGCTTTTTATTACAACATATAAATTGGGCCATCTACGAAGATAGTAAAATTTTATCTTGGATGTTATTTTACAGTGAAAATAAGGCACTTTTATATACGACAAAGTTTCAGCTGTCAATACGACAGCCAATAATTGTAAACAGATCAATAACGATCAATATTACCAAACAGCGAACACAGGTTAAGTGTTAACTACAAACGCCGTACCGTCAAAGTAATAAAGTTATATGAAGCTATAGATAACTTGCAGACAATGGTCGTGGCGGAGGTGTGGCAGAACAAGCGTAACCGGTGGCTTTAAATGTAATAATATCACACATCTGTAAGAAACGTCCACTGTACCTTCACTGAACCCAATTTCATAGAGCAAATATTGGGCGAAAGTAGATAAAAACTGCCTAATATGAAACGAAACCGCCAGGAAGTTTGTTTGTTTGTTGAATGAATCGATCTGTATAAATGGATAGCATTTGTGTTGTATACAAGATTATATACTATGTCCTGTATACTATATACAGGGTGTAATGTTCTTTCGAAGTCACGGGGTTGTTTTATAAGAATATTGTAATTTTTTTATCACTTTACTTGTTTTAAATATAATTTTAAATGAACATAGTCTTGCCAATTTTCTAGGAAATCCCAATTAAAAGATGTGATTGATTTCACAAAAAAAATCTGGTATTTATGAAATATCTTGTTCTAGTTATCCTAAACTATATATAGAAGACAAACACGTAGACCAATTGAAACTAGATTTACTAAGGAGCATCAGATTAAATAGAAAAGATAAAAGTGCTGTACCCGAGCATATTTGTGAATAATCAGGTCATCCTATTAAAATGTGTTCACTTAAATTACTTAAAAGTGTTTTGAATTATTCCCTGGTTTAAATGCTTATGAAAATGCATAAATCTAAATCAAATTCAATGAATTTAGATTCAGGTCCAATTTCATCTTGTCTATTTATTTAAAAAATTATCACTACGGTGTTAAATTATAATATAGAATATCATCCAAATACCGTAACAAGCTAGATGTACATTTCGAAGGCTATGCCCCCATCTTCAGTAGCACAAAATAAAACTAAATAAAATACCTCTATTTAATTGATTTAATGAGAACTATTTTTAAATTTATTTTAATTTTATTTATTTTTGGTTATTTTAGGTTTGACAAACCAAAGTTCATTGTTGTTACTTGTCAGTTTCGTTAATTATTACTTTATATTGTTTTAAAAGATTTATTATATGCCATTTTTTTAAATACTTCTGTCCTAATGTTGACTTATTTATTTAATTGTATATCAATCACGATTCGTGACAATATTTAGTTTTTATCTTGTGCTTGTGACGATGGGGGCATGGCATTCGAAATGCGCATCTAGCTACTTAATGCTTTTAGTTACGGTATTTGGGTGATATTCTATACTTTACTTATTAGCAACGAAAACATATTCATGGATGGAGTTTTCGATTATAAAAATTTTTTTTTTGCGTAAAAACTTGCTGTAAAATGATTTAAGATGTCTCCAAAAACAACCGTGTATATATTATATAGAACGTATCGTAAAATGGCTAAAATATTGAAAAATTCCAAAAAAAGGCCCTTGTTTAATTTGCATAAAATAAAAGCTTGGCACATCATTTTTGCTATATGTTGACTATATAATCAAATAGGTATTTTTACCCTTTTTAAGATATCTGTAATATTGGAACATCGTCGATGTTCAAGCGTCTTTAAATTCCGTAATTCGATACAGTCTCTTTTGTATTTAGTTATATAATATAATATGTTGTTGCAGCAATATTTTGTTTTCGCATGGATCATAAACTTTCTAATACACATCATATACTGTAAACACCGCAAGAGAAATCTGATTAAACTTTATCAACTTTTTGACAGAGTTACCCGTCACCGCATCTATTTACTTCACTATAGAAAGAGAAACTATAGAAATGTAATTAGCGCTAATGTTCCGAAGAGGAGCTACACGAGAAGATCATATTGGCACTTAAAATGACAGTTTATGATATGCACATTGGTAGTCGTGAAAATCAAAATTTAAATAAACAATATCTTTTAGACAATTGATTATTGACACAAAGCAGTTTTTGTCAATATATCGTTTGTTACAATTAAAGAAAAACCTCAAATATCGAATGATGAGTTGATATTTTTTTTACTTTTCTTTTGATAATACAAGAAATTACTTAATGCGTTTGTTTTTATTTTTTCAGTCAGGGCCATCAATTAAATTAATTATAACATCCGGATATTGCGATAAGAACTTTTGGTTTAGATTTATAGATTTTCAAACGCCACGTGAATTTGCCTAATATAGTAAATTGATTTTATCTCGATAATTTGCGAGTTTGAAGAAGCTGCCAAAGTCACAAGGTACGGTAAAGTTTCGGGTAAGTTATAACTGCGTGTGAGATTGTAAAATATTGATGTGATAACTTAAACTTTAACTCCAAAAGTAAAACAGGAACTTGATAGAGATAAAACGATACGGTTGTTTATCGAGGAATTTTTTCTACCTCATGGACAGGTAGTTGCAAAATTAAATCTTGGCATAGTTGAATGTTATAATTTGCAGAAATCATCAATTTTGGTTCAAAAGAATTTCTACGGAGGACATAATTTACTTTTCTTCAAACCACAAGACTATTGACTTTATGAGCACATTAATGAAATCGCATCGTATATATTTTTCAGCTGGTATTAATATGAAAATATATATCTAAATTAATGTAATTATTGCATTACATAACATTTTTATGATGGTCTCTTCTGACTCAAGCTATTTTGCAGACTCTCGCGCTCATAAAATCAACTATTCTGTTTAATGACGGCCATTATAATTTCAATTCGAATTATGACATGTAATTATCATCGGATAATTCAATAGTTAATAATGAATAGTAATTTTACTACTTGCATGTGGCAATTACTACGAACATAATCTGGCTATTTAGCTTTTGAAATATTTACAAGAAATAATAGTGCATTATATATTAGTTAGTTAAAGAGTCCGCAATCCTAAAGATTGGTTGGAAACAGCACGCCATGCCGATCTATCCTGAGCTAATCCCTTCATCTCCCTATAGCTATTCATCTCAACGTCTTCAACTATCTGACTCACATACTCCAATCTAGGCCTACCTACCCCTCTCTTTCCCTCCACTCTACCTTCTATGATCAATTGCATAATCCCCCCATGCCTAAGGATATGCCCTACGAATCTGTCTCTCCTACGCTGTAACACTCTCCAAATACTTCTCTTCTCCCCTACTAACTCTAGTACATCTTCATTTGTTACTTTATCTTCCCAACCAATCCTCATCATCCTCCTATAACACCACATTTCGAATGCTTGTAATCTACGCTTCTCTTCTTTCCTATAGTCCACGCCTCACACCCGTACAGTGCTACACTCCAAACATATACCTTCAGTAATCTTTTTCTAATACCCAAGTCAATATTTGATCTTAAAATCTGTTCATTTTCTACGAATGCTTTCCTACCCTGTGCTATCCTACACTTTATATCTACCTTGCTTCGATTATCTTTTGTGATTCTACTGCCTAAATAACAAAAATCTGACACTTCTTCGATTCTATTATCTCCTATTGTGATCCTCATTTTTCTACTGCATTCCTTTTTGTCACACCTCATCACTTTAGTTTTACCTATATTTATTTTCATGTTAAAATCCCTAGTCAATACTGCCTGCATACCATTCAATACCCTTTCTAAATTCTTTTCGCTTTCTTCCAATATAGCTATATCGTCGGCGAATCTCAACATATATATTTTCTCTCCCTGTACATTCACACCTACACTATACTCTTCTTTTACTTTGTTTATTGCATCTTCTATATATAGATTAAATAATAACGGTGAAAGTGTACATCCCTGCCGAACTCCCTTCCATATTTTTGCTACCTCTTCTTCCCCCTCAATTCTAACTAAGGCAGTTTGGTGTTTATATAAATTAAAAATTATTCTCCTATCCTTATAATCTATACCCGTTTCTTTTAAAATTCTAAACATTATGTCCCAATCTACATTATCAAATGCCTTTTCTAAATCTACAAAAGCTATGCAAGTTACCTTTCCTACCCGCATTCTTTTTTCTACTACTGTTCTTAGTGCTAAAATCGCCTCCCTCGTCCCTCTGTTTTTCCTAAAACCAAACTGATCTTCTCCTAGCCTTTCCTCTACTTTATTTTCTAATCTCCTATAAATAATCTTTAGCAATATCTTCGATGCATGTGATAGTAGACTAATGGTCCTATAGTTCTCACACAGATTAGCTCCTATTTTCTTCGGCATTGTTACTATTCTACTACGCTGAAAATCCTGTGGTACTTCTCCCTTCTCATATATTTTACAAACTAACCTGTATAATCGCTCCTGCATTTTTTTCCCTGCGTGTTTTATTAATTCGGCTGGTATCATATCAATCCCCGCTGCTTTGTTATTCCGTAAATCATTTAATGCTCTATGAAACTCTGACCTAAGTATGCTAGGACCTAAGTCATCCTCATCTATCTGTTCCACACTTTCTAGCTCCTCCATGTCCTGCCTACCTTTATATAAATCTTCAAGATACTCCTTCCATCTTCTAGCTTTTTCCTTATTTTCTGTGAGTTCCTTACCCTGCTTATCACATATAATGTTACCCTTTGGTTTTACTTTAGAAAAATGTGACTTGATTTTCCTGTAGCCCAAATCTACTTTACCTCTTCTCATATCCTCCTCAATATCCTCACAGTTTCCTTTTATCCACTCTTCTTTCGCTAGCTTGCATTTCCTATTAATTAAGTTCCTTAGTTCCTTATATTTGTTCTGTCCTGCTTCTGTGTTTCCTATTTTAATTTTCCTTCTTGCTTCAATCATTTCCACTATTTCTTCCGTGATCCATTCCCTCCTACCTGCCCTTTTCTTTGTGCCTAATACTTCATTTGCTGCTGTAGTTAACCCATTTCTGATTTCCCTCCATTCGCAATCTATCTCGTTCCTAGATGTTCCATTAGCCATGATTTCTACTTTCTGCTTGTACTTTTCACATACATCAGCTAATTTTAACCTATCGACATCTACTCTGACCTGTTTGGACTTCTGTAATTTCTTGAATTTGACCTCTGAGTCCAGGACTACTAAATTATGGTCACTATCAATATCTGCTCCAGGGTAACTCTTACAATTCTTAATCTGGTTCCTAAACCTCTCTTTAACCAGTATGTAATCTATCTGATACCTCCTTATATCTCCTGGCAAATCGAATTATGACATGTAATTATCATCGGATAATTCAATAGTTAATAATGAATAGTAATTTTACTACTTGCATGTGGCAATTACTACGAACATAATCTGGCTATTTAGCTTTTGAAATATTTACAAGAAATAATAGTGCATTATATATAGGGAATTTAATTTAAATATTTCACAAGCGAAATGGAGAATTGTAATATGACGAATATAATATATATGAAGAAGAGAAAAGATGCATTTAGATATTTTGCAATATACCTGCAAATATCGCAAGCTTCAATATTATAGAAGCTTTTGTGGAATTCGTTTTGGATTCGAGAATGTTTATATATATAAATTTCTTGGGGTTGCTCTTTTTATTTGATTTATTTAAAACCGGTCACAATTTTATGAAAATATCCCATCGTATTAAAGAAATTTTTTGAACGATACAAATTTTTACATCAACTTATTTATGGAAAATATATTACAAATTAATTTTGAAACATCACTTTATATAATCTGGCTTGGAATGCGTGTTTATAAAAAAATATTTTCTATTTTTAATTATTATATAAAATGTTAATTTTGATATTTCAATATAAAACGAAAATGAAATAATTTAATTAACAATTTGACCATTTTTTTAACTTACAGAAAAGTATATAATTTAATTTTACGTTCAATTAAAAATTGTATATATTCTCAAACAGAAATCTTCTTTTTAGAACTTTTAATTAGCATTCTCGTAATGCAGAAAGAGATGCATAAAAGAATATAAAACATTTCCCGTTCTATCATACAACTTTAATAAAACTGTTGCACACAAATAAACTATTTTTCTTTGCTATTAAAAATTGCTATTAAAAACATACCAAATGTAAAACATATGTATAATAATTTATGAAAGTGTATTTGATTAATAATTTAAAAACGACTAGAAATGTTGACCAAACATTTTAATTTTAAATAAACAGTCTGTGCCAGAGCTTATGAAGAGTAAATTTATAAACAATCTAAAATTTTACTCGAAAAATTCAACACAAATTAATTTCGATTTCACGAAAAAAAAAAATTGTCCTCCAGAAAGGCTTAATAGCTAAATTTGTTGAACAGCACAGATATGTACCCTGTATATATCATTTAGTTGTTTGTATATTGTCTAGAGACATACTCAACATGCTTTTACAAACGAAACTAATTTCAACGTTGGAAAGACGGCATTAACGAAGCTACTAGAATAAAAGCAGATGCGTAATAGGCACAAATATTTTATATTCGCAAATATTTTCGTTGCGTTGTCGAAAGTTTTCTCTTTTTTTTGTTGTTGTTGCTTCGTGAAAGAGGAGTTGCTTTATTGCATTCATATGCCAAACGACAAGAGAAATTTGCTACGAGCTGTAAGCTGATAAACTACATCAATTTCTTCACCGTAGCAAGAAAGAAGATTTTTTTTCGATCGTGTATTAAAAGCAAAATTTAAAAGGAATAAAATTAAAGTATCGCTTTCTTAATGATTCCTATATGAAAAATGGTGTTGTATTTTTCATAAATCATTGTTGGTTAACCAAATTGTGAATATGGCAGTTGAATCAGCCTGTATTACAAAGCAGTGGCGTCTTTCCACTCGCAATATTTATCCGAAGAATGGAAAAGAGTTAGACATTCCATTGTGTTGTCTATTAGAATGTTTTGGAATCTACTTTATATAAACGATATTTCAGAATAATAATTCGTTCTTATTTTGCAAAATACGTACAGATGGGTTTTGTAAAGTAATTTTCGGTTTTTCTTGAAAATAGTAAACAAGTCGATTTTTTTTTTATGGAGTCAAATTATGTTTTGCTTTATTAATTAATTTGAAATAAATTGTGTAAAAAAAACAATTTCCTGTTCTTGAAGACCATCGACAATTTTTATTTATACAATCGATAAAAAAATTATTAGAACTAATTGACTGTAAACTAGTTTGTTTTTAAAAAGGGAAATTAAAATGTTTTACTCCGAGGGTAATATTTATTTATTTTTTTTAGGGTACCTACCATATACAAATTGTGTATTATTTTTTGAAAAATATATACGATATTTATATCATCGGATCTTTTTCTGAACTAGTATAGAAATGAACGCGTTGTTTATAAAGAAATCCGTAATATAAAGATATTGACAAGAATGCAAAAAAAAAGTAGTTCAAACGTTGTTTCCTCAAAAAAAAAAGAATTACGATGCATGTACGTGTAAAAACGCCAACAGATTATTACACCGTATTTCGCCGAATTATATGTACTTTGGACATTTAGAAAGAAGAGCATGCCAGGGGGCGCTTTCGGGCCGTGTCCCTAAACGAGTTCCCATTGTTTGTATTAATGTTTTCCCGAGCCACTGAATGACTCTCTTTCACTTGCAAAGCACGTGAAATCCTTTTATAATTGAATTTCTAGCAATCCCGATTTGTGGACCGAACGTGTGGTGTGGCAACAACGTTGTCCTTGCGCCTTTACAGTGACAAATCCTTTCTCAAGATCCACAAGAACCCAACCGAAATTTGAGATTTTTTCGATCATTAATTTTTTTTTTCGTATACTCCACAATTATTTATTGTTTTCGTTAAATCGACTTAAAAAATATATTATAAAACCAATTCCACAAATTTTAACGATCAGAAAAAATTAACAATAAAAATTATTGTACTCATTTTTGCACAATCTATTGTGGCATTTTATTTTACTACTCATTTGGTATTTTAAAAAAGTTATTATTTGTTATTAGTTGTGTATATATACAAATATATTTCTTTTTAAAATATATCGTCGCGAATCGTCCCGTTTTTTACACATGCTGTAAAATCGTTTACAATAAGCAATATCACTTTTTATATTCTTGAATATTTCGTTCGATTCCAACGTAACCTTGTAAAAAATCATAAAACATTATTAAACGTACTAAATATCAAATCGTACAAATTTTTGAATATTGACGAAGAATAACAAAAAAAAATCGTGTGAAAAACACGTAAAAATTATTTGTTAAAGAATTTACAATATACAATACATAATTGATGTTTTTTTTATTGAAAGGACAAACAAATATGTGTTAATTAAATATTATTAAAAAAAAGTTGATGAAATTGCAAACTGCATTTCTAAAGATTTATTTTAATATGTTAAAAAAATGAGCCTAAAATAATTCGATATAAATATCTGCTATAAAAAACTTAACCATAATTCTTCAATTGTAAATAATTAATAACAAACTTTTATTAATTAATAAATAACTACACATCAAAATATCTGTTTTTTTTTTGTATTGTATGTAGAAGATAATCTTGAAATCGTTGAATTAAGCGTAGATAATTGTACCAAAAAACCGACTATCTTGTGGCGTTAAACAAGCAGGTAAGGTAAAGTCTTTAATGCCGTGAATTAGGTGTTAAAACAGTTGGGTCCATCGGAGCTGAGTCCTCCTGTTTCATGCTATATACAAGAGTATGGTATGGTATGGGACAAAACCCGCCTAATACTAATAAATTTGTACGTAAGTAGCAAATATCAGCATTGAGCAAGAAACTGTCCAAGTTCGTTGGTGTTGAAAATGTTCCGCAAACTGTAGTTTAAATTTTCTTTTGCACCTAGTCGAAATCTACTTTATTTATCCAGTCTTTAGATAAACGAAACTTTCGTTCGAACTAACTTTTTTTGTATACGCTACAATTGATTTTGTACAAGCCCAAATTTTCTCATTTTAATTTTACACAATACGTTTTAGCGTGTAATTAAAAAAAGCGGCATAAATGGAGCCATTCTTCTGCAACATGTGATCATTTCAAATGACTTATGATATTATTAACTTTGCACGGGGACGAGATCAAAGACGCTTTGCGTTAATTTCGTCGCCTATTTTTAAGAAGATTTTGTTTTAGTAAACATGCTTTTTTATTTAAAGCAAATAATAATAATCTTTAAAAATTACTACAAATCACATTCTTTTATGTACATAAGAGAGGTTTACCATATAATTTCTAAATATTATTTAAGCGATAAAGATAAATTAAAAAAGCATGTTCGAGACCAACAATTTTATTTTATGCATGTTATAGAATAATAAATTAATTTAATGTAAATTAAATATTTTTTGAGAGATAAATGCATTCGTCATTTTATCTAGTTACAGTATCCTCAAATGGACTCTGCAAATGGAAATGTAATAATCTTAACACGAGTGCCAAAGCAAAAGACACGCTAGAGTTCGTTTATTTTCGTTCGTTAGAATATATAAATGCATTCAACACATACAGAGACATTAAAATGTTGAAAATAATTTTTTTTGTAGCATCGTAGAGAAAAATTTCTTCTATTTTTAGCTATAACAAAATTCCAAAAAAAAATTTTACAAGCTCCTTAAATAAAACACCAAATATTTTTACGCGGTACTTCTTACAAGCAGCTTGTCAATTATTTTGACAAGGTGCATGACATATTAAGTGTCTTTTACATCTGCATGGAGAGCGGCTGTATTTCAGTTCTTTGAACGAAATATCATAATGTAGCAACATTTGCATTTATCTACTTGAGTAGTCTATGATGTTCTGTACTGTATTATGAATTACTTTGGGTATTAAATTAATGGCGGAAAGTTGGGCCGAAATGGCTGCCGAGTGGATAAAACTGCTCGAACTGAGACCGTAATAAATGGCGGAATATTATTCATATATCCGATTATATGCGAATGTAAATTTGTACGAATGTACGAATGTGTGTAGTTGTTGAAATATATTTGTATAAAGAAGTGACATCAAATTCATTCAAAACGTTTTCACGTAGAGATATTAAAATTACAACGAATTAAACTTGTTATATAAAAAAAAAACTGAATTTTCACTAAACTTTTACACTGTATTTAATGACTTCTAGATAGCCCAGTTCTTCTTCTACAACAGCTTATGTACGACATGCATTCCTTTTTCACCAAAAGCCCCTACACGAACATATTGGAATATAATACCGAGTAAAATCTCATTACACCAAGAACTCATGCGCGTAAAGTTACGCAAATATTCAAGAAATTCTGCGATATGACGCCACAATAATACGGCAGGCAACACTGGATGCGCCCGAACGAGCACAATACATCGAATATTTCATAGCAGAGAAATTGTTGCCTCAAACTCAACATGTTGAGTAACTCGTTAAGATCAGTCGAATTGCTTTTATTCTAATTTATATGAAGGGCTGAATTGTCACGACAAATTTTGTGCACCACTTAATAAATGGATCATAATAATGGCGGAAATTAATTAATAAGAAATCTATAATAGCAAACAGTTTTAACATGAGATTATGTAGAATTAATAATTACAAATTAGTTGCTTTCATACAATAAATTTGCTCGAAATTCAATTTGTAGTTGACAACAAACAAAACGATATCGAATTATTTCACATTCTCATTAGAAAGGTCACATTTAAAATTGACTAAACCGGGGGGACTCAGGTGTCTTGAAATTTAAAGACCATGGTGTATTTTAGAGGATTTGCTGTAGGGTATCTTACAGCAAATCTTAGGATAGGAACAGGAAGTGTAAGAAGAAAATATACCGCAAACTCGACCTACCTAAAATGTTAGATTACGTTTTGCGAAGTTTATTTAAAAAGTTCGGCTTATAAGTGGATTAAATTTGATTGTAGATGGGGGTGCAGATATGCGGTTTACCTGCGGGGATGCTCACAACATGACTGGGGAATTAATGGGGACACGTGGGGATAATTTGTGGGCTGAAAGATGATGGTGAAAAGCTGAAAGAAACATTCCGACATCGTTTCTGACATGTGGTATACTTACTAGGGTGGTTTTTGCATAATATGTCTAGAATTAGGGATGAAAATATATGGATCATATACAGGATGAATCAGAAGATTTATAAAGCGATTAAAAGAATTTTGTTGTTGTTGAATGTTATGTGTTTTTAATATTTTTTTGGAAATAATGATAGATGATATTAAAATTGGAGAAGATAGAATAAATAAACAAATTAAAAGGTAAAATTTCTCAATGCGTTAAAGTCGATTAAATGCACGAAAAATGCATATATTAATCATATTATTTTCAAGTTCGTTATCATATAAACCTGTGCAGGATATAATTGAGAACAAAAAAGAGAATATTTGAAAAGTAATTATTTCGTATTAAATTTTCTCAAACGCTATTTAATAATAGTATAGAATATCACCCAAATACCGTAACTTCAAGTAGCTAGATGCGCATTTCGAAGGCTATGCCCCCATCTTCAGTAGCAGCACAAGATAAAAACTTATGTTGACGACAATGATTTGAATATTTAAATATTTAACTTAATTCTTTAAGTTACGATATTTGGGTGATATTCTATACTATAATTTAACACCGTAATGATAATTTAAAAAAAAGCTAATTAATATGCTAAAAAAAAATTCTAAAATTTGTTTGGTCCACCGTTCTTCGCTGATTATTATAGAAAATATTCATTTCTACGTTGGAATTTTGCCATTATTTTCAACACAGAATTTTGTTTACACAAAATTATTATTTCCAATACATTTTCATGGAAAATATATAGTAAGGAATACGCAAATTTGTGCTAAAATCACCTTCAAAAAAAGACTTTAAGCAATATTAAAAAATATGCTTTTAGAGAAGAATAGTTAAAAGTTAGGCGAAATTAAACAATCTGAGTACCTATAAAAAAATAGGGAATAAAAAATTGTTTTAAAGAGAATTTAAATATAAATCAATAATATTATCAGAGGCGTATTTAAGCAGGTTGCAAAGAAATGAGAAATTTACATTTAGGTATAACAAAGATAACAAGAGCAGCGTCATATATACGATTAAAGTAAATATAATAATGCCTTTAGTATTAAATCGATTGGAATTTTGATAATCCATTACGATATTATTGCGTAAAATATGGAAATTTAAATTTGCATACATATGCTACATTTCCACCACCAGGCGCTTACGCACAAAAATACAACTCCGAAAAATAATTACCAAATCGCATAATAATTCGATACAGAAATCCAAACTAGTTTTTCAATCGAGATATCAATTTCAAATCAATTTTTTCATTCCTTTATCGCCTTCTCAGGCACTAGAAATAGAAAATGACCTATTTTGCGATGTTTAATTTTTTTTTAATTACATGTCCTTGCAATTTTTCCACATCCCCAAAACTATTACCTTTAATTATTCCATAGGCACTTAACAAAATGAATGTAATATCGCAATTTGCCCGCGAGTGCCGCAGAGGGCGCTGCAATCGAATGGATTGCACATTCGACTGCAGCGAATTGTAAAACGAAAAGATGAACCGAAATGACGCAATTAGAATTATTCGAAAATGTCAACCTCGACCGATAAACCATCGTAAAAGGTGTCGGGAGTTTGTTACAATCATTCCAATGGGATCATGTCTAATTAAAATCATCAGTGTGTATATAGATGATGAGAAACAAATTCTTTTGGTATTTGGCTTGATACGGGCCTGTCAAACTAGCAAATTGACAGCGTTCTTGCAGCGCACATAATTGTATCTGCACGAATGACTTAAAAAAATTTAACATTTGATTCAAGACGAATTTAAAGACGAAAAGAGGTAAAGGTAAAAGGTAAAAGGGGTGCATATACTCCTTCGGTGTGGTACAAAATCGTTATTGCACGTGTATGACCAAAAATATAAATCATCCCGGATGGAGCCATTTAAGTATCCCGTTATAACATAATAACTCAAATAAATGGTTATTATAACTTTAACCACCACAATATTAAAGCCCGTAATAGAATCTTAACCGCTTGTTCTTAGGTGATATAAGACGCGATGTTGTACGAAGCAATCTGCCACCTACGCAGTGTTGCAATATTCACAAAATCTCGAAACGATTTACTAAAAACGTAAAACCAAAAAAAAATTACCGTTACCTAAAAAGACTAAATATTTACTCGTCGTAAATTAGGCAAATAATTGTAACAAAAAAAATATCTTAAGTATGCATCATTTAACAGAAAGTCAAATATATCCTTTTTTAAATTTCTCATTTCATATAAAAAATATGAGCATATAAAAAATCATCCTGTACAGCAATAATAAGTTAACAGTGAAATAGTGGCGGTGTATTTCTAAAGACGGTGGCCCTAAACGGTATTTATTATTTTACCGGATTTGGATCGTTCGCTGAGCAACCGAAAAACCAGCGCTTCCTCCAGTTCCCCGCCCCCGCCCCCGCACGTTGAGCTGCTTCCCAGATCTCCAGAACGTATGTGTTAATAGATACGTGCGTTCTATATATACGGCGAAAGCAATTTACCTGGGAGATAAACGATAAACCCGCACTTAAACCGGAAAATAATTTCCTCTTGGTTTGATTGCACGCGTGTTCTACTGTCACGCCCACGCCCAGCCTGCCCCAGATGCAACGCTATAAATTATTTCGTTTAATTACTGGAAGAACAATCGTATAGTTGTGCAGGACCAACTCACGCTGGATGTAAAGGTTTTTTTTTAGACGGATAATCCAGTAAACGTTCGCTAATTATAGAAAATTGTATTCCATACACGCAAGGACCTTTCTGGTAAGTGAAACATTTTTGTGCAATTATTTTGAAGTAGGTCTAACAATCGGATATTTAATTGGAAGAAAAATTCTTGTAACCATATATCAAGTTTTTTTTTGGAACAAAGCTAACATTTCGAATTTTTCATTTTGAAATTATTATTGGATATCAGACGACATTGCACCCAAAAAAAAAATTGATTAGATTTAGTCATCCACAAAATCAATACTAAATTAATTTGGTCCCTAATACTCTTTTATATAATCACCTCACCTCGCTGGAATGAACGAGCACCTTCGGCTAAATTAATTATTTGATTCGACAAGAGGTTTGTTCGCTCTCCGCCAGTGACCAGAAGGGTTGATTCATCCCTCTTCTTGTTGCTTTCTGACCGATCCAACAAACCTGGCGGTTCCACCGAAAGTTATCTATTAAAATATCCTGGGCTACAATTTGAAATGGCACAACTTCTTTATCATCTAACAAATTTCAAATAAATTGTTTTCCAGATCAAATCTACACCGAAACTTGACCATTGACTGCAATGCTTGGAGATGACTCTCTTTTTATCTTTAACTACACTACGAGTTGCTTAAAGTTGCCTTTTAGCTGGGAGCGTTTTGAAATTTTACTTCAATATCGATTGTCCAGCTGTATTTAAGCCAATATGACAATGGAATTGAGAAGTTGTTGGTCACGTCCTACTCCACAATTCTCTCTACCTTCTTTTATCGCTAAAGCCATAAAGCAACAGGATCAAGGAGTAGTCCGAAGAAAAAGGTTCTCTTCGTAACTCATCGAGCAGGCTGCGAATTGAGCGAAGAAATGGCAAGCCCTCAGATTTTTTTTTAACCTTTTATGAATTGCCATTTATAAAATTAGATCTTTTATTTAAAACAAAAAATACTATCGAACAAAATTCATTATAATCATATTTTCTTGCGTACAAATTTAGACTCAATCGACATGGAGGGCCATAATAGCAAGCAAACAAATTTCTTTTTCTGTTCAAAAGTGAATGGTCCACTTGGGTGGATCTCTACCTCGTATGTACCATTGCGGAATCGTTCTTCACGCGCAAATAATGCAAAAAGCTGAATTTCAGATCAAAATAACGTCAAAACGAGCAAATTAAATGCGCTGGCGTTCCTTTGACATATGCTCATTCCTTTAAAATATCTATTTGAACATGTGATGTCTGTATAGTGGAGACTTTCTACCTTCCGGTGCAGTTGCAAAAGACATTTCAACAGCATTGGTCTTTATAAATCAATCGAACGTTTTTACAATAAAAATTACCTTTTAAATACTTCTTACGTTGGGAGTTCAAACGTTTTCTATTAATATAAGTACTTCTATTATAAACAATTGCAATCTACATTAAATACGATTCTTTTTTAGGGATTTTATTGCTAGCAATTCTGAGTACGAAAAATACACAAAGAGAATATTTAAAATCGGATTTAGTCGAGCTGGTTTTTTGCAAACAACGATTTGCATGATAACCTCTTCTAATATTAAACCAAATGTACGCTATCCACCTCCTCTTCATACATTATGCACTCGTAAAAATATTAATTTAACATTAATACAATGGAAAATATACAGAACATACATCTGGCATTAGTTAAACATGCCTTTAAGTCAATCGTTAGTTTGTAAAGAAAATTTTTTTTATTTGTAAATTTACAAGCTTTTACGTTTGTCATGTCAATGTAATGTACGAAATAGAGTGCAAATGAACTTGTACGTTCTCTTCAATTCGATATTGGAATTTCTCTTCGTGTGAACAATCACCTGCGTAATGCATCTGCATAATTAACGTTCATAAGCACTCCATACTTAACCAGAAATATACCTCCTACAAAAGAATGTTACGCTCTCTTCGTTAATATCTAATTATATGTTAAAGAACAATATTTTACAATCTACCCTTATATTCGTACGCAAGATGAATACGAAAATGTAGAAGTAGAAGATGTTGCCTTTTTTTTTAAATAAATATATCTTTGCATTCCGAAGAGCAAAAGCATCTATGTGCTGAATCAAGAATTTCGCGACACAAAAAATTAGTTAAAGAGTCCGCAATCCTAAAGATTGGTTGGAAACAGCACGCCATGCCGATCTATCCTGAGCTAATCCCTTCATCTCCCTATAGCTATTCATCTCAACGTCTTCAACTATCTGACTCACATACTCCAATCTAGGCCTACCTACCCCTCTCTTTCCCTCCACTCTACCTTCTATGATCAATTGCATAATCCCCCCATGCCTAAGGATAAGCCCTACTAATCTGTCTCTCCTACGCTGTAACACTCTCCAAATACTTCTCTTCTCCCCTACTAACTCTAGTACAGCTTCATTTGTTACTTTATCTTCCCAACCAATCCTCATCATCCTCCTATAACACCACATTTCGAATGCTTGTAATCTACGCTTCTCTTCCTTTCCTATAGTCCACGCCTCACACCCGTACAGTGCTACACTCCAAACATATACCTTCAGTAATCTTTTTCTAATACCCAAGTCAATATTTGATCTTAAAATCTGTTCCTTTTCTACGAATGCCTTCCTACCCTGTGCTATCCTACACTTTATATCTACCTTGCTTCGATTATCTTTTGTGATTCTACTGCCTAAATAACAAAAATCTGACACTTCTTCGATTCTATTATCTCCTATTGTGATCCTCATTTTTCTACTGCATTCCTTTTTGTCACACCTCATCACTTTAGTTTTACCTATATTTATTTTCATGTTAAAATCCCTAGTCAATACTGCCTGCATACCATTCAATACCCTTTCTAAATTCTTTTCGCTTTCTTCCAATATAGCTATATCGTCGGCGAATCTCAGCATATATATTTTCTCTCCCTGTACATTCACACGTACACTATACTCTTCTTTTACTTTGTTTATTGCATTTTCTATATATAGATTAAATAGTAACGGTGAAAGTGTACATCCCTGCCGAACTCCCTTCCCTATTTTTGCTACCTCTTCTTCCCCCTCAATTCTAACTAAGGCAGTTTGGTGTTTATATAAATTAAAAATTATTCTCCTATCCTTATAATTATAAATACACAAAAAATATATATAAAAAAAAGGAAGTGACATAATAAAGGTGCTCAAGAAATCAGGAAGTGTTTACAGGTAGATTAAATAACAGACAAAAGAAGCAAATCAAAATAATTAAGGTAAGATATATATTTCTGACATTGAAACAATTTTTTTTACCAAAACGATTTGGTGATGTATTTTGTAAATTTCATATAGGGATAAAATAAAATAAATTAAAAGTTCTTTTACTACTACATATTTGCATCACTCCCGTTAATATTTCTTAAGCACAATCTGATTATAAAATATATTAACATATGTTGTACGATGATCATATTTTCTTGACTTCCACAACTGAACTTTATCGGTATAAATAATCATTATTTCATTACTGTTTTTTTTTGCGTGACAAATAACATCTTAGCACGTAGCACGTAGTCTTTGTGTACGTGTACATTAGCGATCACTTTTCAGTTCACTCCTTTTCTTTTTAATTTATGCAAAGGCGCAGTCCATTAACCCGGTGAAGTATGAAGTCGAAATTAACATTCGTGAATATTCAATATCTGATTTATCGCTGAGTGTCGCTCAGACTCCGAACTATCCTTCGGGAACAGGATTTAGGCCATCGGGATGGTAGATCAATGGAAGGTGTTAAGATTGGTTTTAATTCATGCGCCTAATTTTTTTTTTATCTTGTATCTTTCGTCGAATAAATAATTATACAGCGACGTAAGCTTTGATTTATCCAAGTTATAGTTACAGTTAAATTAAACGTGTGTGGGTCTTCCTTTCGGGCTTTAATAATTTCAAAAAAAAAGTATAACGGGTGATTGAATTATGTGCAATTTTGTCGCGTATGAGGTGCTGTTAAATGCGGCTTCATTTATTAATTCAATTTTACAGCGTCGTGAAAAAAGTTTGAAATAGACCCTGTGAGTTTTTACATGCGCACTCATTTTAATTACTTTTCCACCAAACATGAAAAAATATTTCCAACCCGATTCTATCCCACTCTCTACTTGACTCTCTCTTTCTGTCGCACCACGTAATTTTAATACGCGAAATTTTGTAATTAATGCCCGAAACAATAAAGAATTATGCCCCGGCATTTGTTTCGACAAATATGAGGATTTTGTTTAATGTAAAAACTTTCTGTTACAACGTATATGTGCATTAAAACATTTATATGACTCTTCCATGTTAAAAAAATACATATTATAGTTAACACATCGTAATATAATATTGAATAAAAAAAATTAAAACTGACTCTATTTTAGAAGATATCATTTTGCTGCTATCAAATCTTATTATGCTTCATTTTCTTATACAGTGAAATGAATATTTCCTTCATACAATAGTTGTGTTTTATGTACGCTTATGTTAATCTACCATAATTAATCTAAATGCCCTCACAATTAATCTACCATTTTATATCTTCCATTATTTATGTAATTCGTAATCCATTAATCCAATAATTATAAATATATCACATGTTGAGCTTATGGGCATTAGTAGATCCCATTTTAGGTCACTCTGGAGCGGGAATAGCTCCAGCGAAATAGCATGGTCACTTTTCCATGGTTGCCATTAATAATTCATATATTTTATGTATTCCTCCGCTATTATTTATATGTACGTCTGCCACATTTCACACTGAAGTTATATAATATATTAGATTGCTGCATGATCTCTACACCTTAAGCTCTTGAGAACACGAAATTTGTCAGAATAAATGTTAGCGCACATATACAACGTACAGGGTGAAGCATTAATAGCGTCCTGCTTAATGCGCTGGTGATGGATTAATTATTTTGCGACAGGGGCTTTCAATATCAAAGAAACAAACCATTTGGTAATGCTTTCGGTCAAGGATCCATTTTTTCTTTTGCCAGCGATTGTTTAATTTAGTGGTATAGAAATGTATAGAAAAGTAGTTCGAAATAGTAAACGAATTTTCTGTTTTCTGTCATATTTAATTACCATGTATATGTTAAATAGGACAGAGAGTGAGAGAATAAAACCAGCACCATTGGTGCCGTTTTCCTTTGAAAGATCATTTGTCCGCAACAATTATTCACGTAGAAAATATATCAACCCAGTGAGCTTGTCTAAGTTTACCACTTTAGCGGAAAAGTATCATTTATTAAGGTATTTATTTCACTCAAGCGTTAAAACACATTCGCATATCTCAACGCTTTTTTCCCTGCATATTTGCAGACATATTTTTCCAACATTTGTCCATCAAAATCATTTATTTATTTATTAAATATCTAGAAAATATCACACGAATATAGGCGACTTCTTTTATATATACAATCGATTAATGTGTTGCTTGAAGAAGAAGAAAAAAAAACTAAAATGATTTTTTAAGGCGTTATATAAATTTGAACCGAAATTTGATTCAAAGAAATATATTTTTATTAAGAACACCCTCAAAAACTTATTAAATAACTAAATATGTTATCAACTCATAATATTTACTTGAGAGTGTTAAGTACAATTTATCATCAGGATGCTAAAGACCACGAAGCTTCTTCGCTTGCCGTAAAAGGCGAATTAAGACGTTCAAAGCACGCTTCTACAATTCATTTAATTCTACTTTGTCAATTTAATGTTAATTAAAGAGTCCGCAATCCTAAAGATTGGTTGGAAACAGCACGCCATGCCGATCTATCCTGAGCTAATCCCTTCATCTCCCTATAGCTATTCATCCAACGTCTTCAACTATCTGACTCACATACTCCAATCTAGGCCTACCTACCCCTCTCTTTCCCTCCACTCTACCTTCTATGATCAATTGCATAATCCCCCCATGCCTAAGAATATGCCCTACTAATCTGTCTCTCCTACGCTGTAATACTCTCCAAATACTTCTCTTCTCCCCTACTAACTCTAGTACAGCTTCATTTGTTACTTTATCTTCCCAACCAATCCTCATCATCCTCCTATAACACCACATTTCGAATGCTTGTAATCTACGCTTCTCTTCCTTTCCTATAGTCCACGCCTCACACCTGTACAGTGCTACACTCCAAACATATACCTTCAGTAATCTTTTTCTAATACCCAAGTCAATATTTAATCTTAAAATCTGTTCCTTTTCTACGAATGCCTTCCTACCCTGTGCTATCCTACACTTTATATCTACCTTGCTTCATTATCTTTTGTGATTCTACTGCCTAAATAACAAAAATCTGACACTTCTTCGATTCTATTATCTCCTATTGTGATCCTCATTTTTCTACTGCATTCCTTTTTGTCACACCTCATCACTTTAGTTTTACCTATATTTATTTTCATGTTAAAATCCCTAGTCAATACTGCCTGCATACCATTCAATACCCTTTCTAAATTCTTTTCGCTTTCTTCCAATATAGCTATATCGTCGGCGAATCTCAACATATATATTTTCTCTCCCTGTACATTCACACCTACACTATACTCTTCTTTTACTTTGTTTATTGCATCTTCTATATATAGATTAAATAATAACGGTGAAAGTGTACATCCCTGCCGAACTCCCTTCCCTATTTTTGCTACCTCTTCTTCCCCCTCAATTCTAACTAAGGCAGTTTGGTGTTTATATAAATTAAAAATTATTCTCCTATCCTTATAATCTATACCCGTTTCTTTTAAAATTCTAAACATTATGTCCCAATCTACATTATCAAATGCCTTTTCTAAATCTACAAAAGCTATGCAAGTTACCTTTCCTACCCTATTTCTTTTTTCTACTACCGTTCTTAGTGCTAGAATCGCCTCCCTCGTCCCTCTGTTTTTCCTAAAACCAAACTGATCTTCTCCTAGCCTTTCCTCTACTTTATTTTCTAATCTCCTATAAATAATCTTTAGCAATATCTTCGATGCATGTGATAGTAGACTAATGGTCCTATAGTTCTCACACAAATTAGCTCCTATTTTCTTCGGCATTGTTATTAAAGTATAATATGTAAAGTATAATATATCGCATAATCTAATTCAAGATTCCAATAGAAATAACAAAACATAGCTTTTCGAAATATATCTTAAGAATACGAAACAAATTTTTCTTTTCCAATAAAATGTTTCTTATATAACAAATAGAGTGAAAGGAAATGTACGTTGTTTCTATTGACCTGTCAGTTACAGAATGCAGATTTTGCGCATGCAGTTGATTTAAATTGGCAAAACAGAATAAGCTGCATGTATTTTATAGAAGCTTATATATTGACAGAATATAATCAATCAATTTTCACCTGCAAATTTCTATACGTGCTTGCTGCACATATGTTGAAAATAAATTTATCCCGAAAAAATAATCGTCTTAATTTGTATTTCGAATACAAAATGATCTGGGTACGGTTGAACTGGCAAAACTAAACAATTAAAGAAAGCTGTTAATTAATAAGGAAGGATCTCCCCGAGCGAATGATTGCGAATATCCTTAAAGCGCTTGTAATTCAAACACGCAGAAGTAATCAAATGTTAGCGAATATCTGTGTTGTCCAAGGACTATTAAATCTAATCCTTGAACTTTGTTCCATTGCTAAAATGATCATAGTTGTTTCTAACAACACACAAGTCAGTTTTCGAGGAAGGAATGCAAACGTAGAATGGAGGGTGTGCAGAGATTATGATAAGAAGATCTAGATGAAATATCCTGTTCCAAAATCCACAATGTAGCATACCATATGCATTCTTCAGCATACCATAATTAAAGAAGAATTATTGATTCTTGTCTACACGCTAAGAAGTAACGATAATATTGATTGCATTTTAGTTTTGAAGTAATTTTGTAAAAATTAAGAATTTGTGTCAATTAAAAATGCCACCCAATGAAATTTACTGTTCTATTGAATAGAACAATCGTTTGATGTACAATATGTTGCATAATTTACAGAACGGCGTTTCCGAGATAGTTTAAATTCCAATTTATAAATAAATGATGCATCAAAAAAGGATTTGCGTGACTGCAATAAATGGACAAGCGACTAGATCGTGCATATTTGGAGAGGATTAAAGCTGTGGTTTGTCCTGTGTATATCAAACCACGTGTTATCCTGAATCCGGCCAGGACCTACGTCCACCATAATTATTGTATTCTGCTCCGATGTACACTCGGGTGAATAAAGAGGTACCCAAAGAAATCGTTAAGTTTGAATGCGCATTAAAAAAAAATGCCGAGCTACCAAAAATTGTTTTCAAAAAGGAGGAAGAATTTCATAAATTTATGTCTGAAATGATAAATCCCACAGGGCCATTTTCCACGTTTTCGACTGTACCGAACAATTTCGGGGCGAATATAGAGATGCTGATTTTACCCGACCGATACAGACAATCGGAAATTGGCACCGTGCCAACAGCCGTCTGACAGCAATGTCATCGCGAGGACCCCACCGAGGTGGAGGAAGAAGAGGAGCCATTCAGCGTGTCCTCCACATTGTCATCATCTGTGATTCATTGTGTAGTTAGCAACAGGAAAAAAACACAATAAATTTGGTTCAGTCCAAATATTATTCAAAATGTGGCGTAGTTCTTCGTTTGGATGTATAATAACGAAAATAAAATACACAATATTATATAATAAGACATGTGTCAAAATAAATATTGCCTGTTGAATTTTTTTTTTGTACAAAAATCCTAGAAAAACCATTTTTATCAATTCAGGAATCTTTCTATTTCATAGAATAAACTTGACGGAAGCTCAGCGATCGTATGGTTTTTGAAGTGAAACTTCTATAGGCGCGGTAGGGCAAATTGGCCTGAATGTCACGCTATGCGCATGCGCCGCGTGTACTGTTTGTATTCGTAGCATAAGGCAACCAGTAGACGCTTGCGTATTTTATTATATATCACACAAAGACAACTTAATCTTTTAGCTAACCATTTTTTTAACAAATTCGCGATGAGCAGGTTGAAACAATGTAAATTTAGTGTATGATGCACTAGTGGGTGCATTTCTATTTGTTGATGGCTCGCTCAGCTGTATCAGATTCATTTCGTTGATCTCTCACACCGCGTGTATCTTCACGTGCCTGAATCAGTGGCATTCAAATTCTCTATACCACTCACTGTGTCCTCATTTAACGACGGTATCGATTCATCCAGTGTATTTGAGGTCGTTGGAAGGTTATGTTGTCCACCGTGTTTCTTTAACGCCCTTTGCCTGGCTCGATACTCTCCAAGGTACTTGTTGGCACTTTTCTTGGCGGTTTATTCGCTTTCTTCCGTTCTCTAAAGGCTCGCACTTGTCTTTTTCTTCATTTCACGTTTCACACAATGGAAATTGTGTGAAAAAATACATATAAATATATGAAAAAAATAAAAAATCGTTAACAAATGGAAAAAAAGCAATGCATAAAATCAACTTTTCCTAGGAACTAAGAAGTTTCACTTCTACCGCGTATATATTTTTTTATACATTTATGAACATGTTTAAGGTTTTCAACAATCCGTAAAAGTACAGTAACATGTTCGTGGATATATTTCGAAGATTTGGCCTCGTGGTGGAAGCAAAAATTATATAAAGGTACCGATTTATATGTAAATATAGCAACTATGTTATATATGATCGTTATTTCGCCTCGCTATCGTTGGCATATTTCTGCCAGGCAGAAATATTCCAGCAGATCAAAATTCCTATCGATGCCTATCGATAATGTAGGTAACTTTATTGTGAAGCAGATAATAAAATAAAACATACTAACCTTGATATTTGAATGGTATTACTACAAATTGTTCATACATTTTTTTTAATACTAATACTATGCAAATTTACAAATTATATAATAAATTAAACACATATATTAATAAATTATGTAATTATAATTTTTTTAAAATCATATTAACAAAAGAAAACAATATTTCTTCAATAATCCCAATAGGATGTTTTAGAGCACAATGTATATAACGTTTGAAGGGAATTTATTTTTGAACCAAGAAAAATACGGAAATATTTTAATATCGACAACGAAAAAACGGAGCAAAATCTACATTCCGAAAACGTGCACATCGAAAGAATTTATATGCGAATATTAAATAAAACCACGTTTGTAATCACAGTTTATAATGCTGCGCAAGAATCGTTCTTTTCATATTACATAATTTATTTAAATGTACGTGCTTTCTATATCTTCATTTGTAAATATGTACAAAATAAATTAAAGGCGAATGCAATTGTAAAATAATTGTAAATGGGGGTCGAAATAATATTGAAGCTTCCGCATATCAACGACTTTTTAATACTATTATTTTATTTACTGTATAATTGAGTTAGGAAATAAAAAATATGCGTAAGACTCTCGCGCGGTAGAAGTGAAACTTCTTAGCTCCTAGGAAAAGTTGATTTTATGTATTGCTTTTTTCCATTTGTTAACGATTTGATTTTTTTTCATATATTTATATATTTTTTTCACACAATTTCAATTGTGTGAAAAGAAAAATGCCTTCGAAAGAAGTAGAGAGTATCGAGCCAGGCAAAGGGCGTTAAAGAAACACGGTGGACAACATAACCTTCCAACGACCTCAAATACACTGGATGAATCGATACCGTCGTTAAGTGAGGACACAGCGGTGTGAGAGATCAACGAAATGAATCTGATACAGTTAAGCGAGCCATCGACTAATAGAAATGCACCCACTAGTGCATCATACACCAAATTTACATTCTTTCAACCTGCTCATTTTGTATCGAACCTTCGTTATATAAATATCAATCCTCACAATGCTTGGTGTTTAAGAATTTAAAACGATGCGGATTTCCAGAAAAAGATTTAAACAAACATAGAATTTCAAATAAATACTTTTTCGACTTGATGCAATAATCTAACCTCTAAATCAGAAAATCCACTAATTGACCACTGTTACATAATCTCTTATTGTCGAATTGATTGGAACAAACAAACTTCTCAGTACAGAATATCATTGGCAATATTGACCACTGTGGTTGCGCAATTGTGAATGACCAATACCGATTTAATGTCCGCTATTATCTTATATGTCAGTGCGGCACGACAGGGGTGGGCGGGGGGGCTCAATATCATATCGAAGCGGACCTTTATAATCCCAGTCCACCAATTTGAATGTATTCGAATATCAATGATTTTGAATAGATTGTGAGAATGTATTTCGGTGATGGATATTCCTCAACTGCTATTATGGATATGAGATCGTTCAGGATCAATTTATTTTTGTTTATACGAAGAAAATAGCCTAATAGACTAATGTGTAATTGAACGTCCCATAAATAGAATTTTTTTTCATTTAGAAATTTTATAATTAGACCTAGTTTTGCTAAAAGGAACCAACCCACACGACATCAAAACAGAGATATTGAACTTCAACGTTTACGCTACATTCAAATTTTTTCGGTCATATAATTTATTGGATTTTTTAAACAATCATTTTTGCGATGGTAAGATACGAAAGAAGAGTTGGTTTAAACAATTTTATCTACCATGGCAACTTGTTGGCTCTTTTTTGCAAAACTTAATTTTGCCTTTTTATCATACATTTTATAAAATCGTTCCTTTTTGCATCTTAATTAACTTTATCAGTTCTTAATAATATTTATTTTATAACTCGATCTGCATAATATTTTACATTTTTCCTTATTAAAAATTATGAAATATTACAAAGATGTTAAGGCTTCTCCACCATGAACTAATAATCCTTTTCAAGATTATAAAATTCTTCCTTAATCATTTTAATTTAATATTACTCAAAGCCTATCTATTTTATAAAATTTCTCTGGAATTTAAAAAAAAAACATTGCAAAATTTAGGAAGAATTAAAGAATAGTAAAAACTAAAATTTATAATATTTGATAAGCAACTGGCAATTAATAATTTTACAAATTACTTGTAGTGTGAAATTTTTATATGCAATTAATTTTATAAATCGAGTATATCTTCAGAAGATCAAAAAGAATATACATTATTAGAATATTGAATTATACGAAAACATTTTTTTAATGCTTTTGCCGTTTCCAAAATTATAGAAAAATGAATGTAGTTTTCTTAAAAGAAAATCCAATAGAATTTGGTAACATCCTGTATTATTATTGTTGCAGAAATCAGGCGAAAGCATCCACAAAACCGCAGCAACATATTTCAATGGTCATAACTATTCGGCCATTTGTATCGGCCATATTTGTGTAAGCCGCAAATCTACCTTTATGTTTGTATAATAAAGGGACCTTATTTAAAAGTTTTAGTAGCTGAAGCCCTGTCTATAGACTAACTAGTTAATTACATTTTCAACGCCCTAACTAGCTACTAAAACTATAACAAGTATTATTTCATTTACTATACTGCAGGGTTGTCTTTAGAAAAAGTTTAAGCAAGTTTTTTTTTTTTTTTTATAAAATTAATCCTCTAATCAGTTTATTTAATTAGAACTTATACTGTTGAAGTTTTGCAATAAAAATCAAAAAAAAATGGTGTAACCACACAAAATCTGCGATATTTAATATTTTTAAACAAATTCGTTGTTAATAAATTTATTTTAATCGTTATTTGTTTCGTATCTGTGCATAGGGTTGGTGCAAGTTTATAATATGAGCATCCCACATCCAAAATGGACTAACACAATTTAAATTTCCATCCATTTATAAACACGAAGTTATGAAATGTAATTTAAACTCTGCCCAGTACATTTCGGGATTAATTAATTATGTGCTAATAAATAGTTATACCTTGGCTCGCCCTCCAATTAGCACCCATACAACTTGTATACTAAATACAGTTAGGGTTTTGGCCCTGTATAAAGGTCATCATCGGGGAATATCAGAATTTGAAAACAACGCATACAACACAACGTTCAAATGATTTATTTGGCACAGAAAAAAACAAGTGGAGTTTGAAATGAAATTTTTTGGTCGGGCAAATTTAAATATATACACCAGCCCAGTGCACTTTGTGTGCCTGATAAAACATCCCTTTATGTATATTTAGTGTGGAAATTAATTTCGAAATAGTGTCCACTTTGTATCATAATTAGGACAACGTCCCTTTGATCAAATCAACCAAACTTATATAAAAGCATCTTTTGATAGCGACCAAATTTATTAGCCAATCCAACCCTCTTACGATAGCGAAAATAATATAACTTATGAATACGAAGATGCCCTCGAACCCTTCCTATCGTTTCGCAAAACAGGACACGAATCCTTGTTGACTATCGCAGTCAAGTTGCCTTGCTGTTGTTCCATGATCGTGCAATAAACATAAATGACCAACCCCGAATTATATAGGATAGGTGGTAGTTTCTACAGAAGTAAAGGTATATGACTGAGAATCAGCTGATATGAGGGCAGATTAATATCTGATGTTGTTGCGTAACGGTTTTGTCCGTTCCAAGTGTTGAGATGAGTTGATATTGTTCAATGAAATGTAAAAAAATGGGTTTAGATAATGTTGATGTTATAATAAATAAATAAAATTAAATTGACTTGACAATAAAAAAATTTTGGAGGTATTTATACAATATAAAAAACCTTTTGAACATGATCTGGGTTCCTAGCATTTGTCTTGAATTAACATCGTAGTTTAACAAATAATAATCGACCCTCTTAGAACTATTTAATACTTCTTTCATCGACCTCAAGAGTTTATGTCTACCTCATTTGATGCAATTTCTGATTTCAGAATTATGTGTATTTTACTAAGGTTTTTTGCAGTCATCTGCTTCTTTAAATTTTTAGTCCTTTAGAAGGAGCGATAGGAGATCTAAAGCTATTAAAAATAATGCATAAGATTATCAAATTTTTTGATTATTAATATGTAGACTAACGTAAAAAAATTTTTTTTGTATAAATAATCGAAGTTAACTTTCAGAAATTCTTTGAAAAGCTTCTGAACATTTCATTTAAATCAAAAAATCTAATACTACCGATAATATAGATCGAAATAAAGTTATTTTCTTTTAATGTTAGATATCCTTTTTATTTATTCAGTTTTTGAACAAGTACTTTTGTGTCGTGGTAAATATACGTAATAAAATTTTATATCCTCCATGAAAATTTCCGCTGCAAAATATTTTCTCTATAAACTTGTATTTTTACAAATACGAAAATATGTTCTGGAGATTTTTTTATGTGATTTCTAGCCGAACAAAAAATATTTATATATATATAAATTAAAAACGTAATTCTAAATTATAAAAAGAAAAAAATCCCAATCTATTTTAAGCAATTTATATTACTCGTACTGCTTTTAAAAGTTACAAGCTAAAATATGTTTAAAACAAATTTATTTACTTTTAATGTTAGATATCCTTTTTATTTATTCAGTTTTTGAACAAGTACTTTTGTGTCGTGGTAAATATAAGTAATAAAATTTTATATCCTCCATGAAAATTTAAAACAAATTTATTTAAACTCAATTAAACTCATATTTTCAAAATCCTTTTAAAATCTTGCAAACATCCTTCCAGTACATTTCAAAATATCTCATCTTATTTACTTTATATAAAAGACTTCGATCAAGATTGTCCAAGAACCTAACATGATGAAAAATATAACTAATTAAAACGTCGTGGACATTCGAGTAAATTCGTCCGAAAAGTTGTAGGACATAAATGAAATGAAATGTCAAATATTATGCGAGAATGTTTTCATTTTCTTTTTATATTGTGCAGGTAAAGAGAAATATATGTGATTTTCTCTCCGGTTGATATTTATACTCAAAGCAAATTTAGCTGAAATTTGCAATCTGTCTAGTGCATAATTGGAATATTTAAATGGCTGCAGTTTCAACCAAGAGGGATTGATATACCGGGTGGTTCGATTTTGTTTTAACATTTCTCAGCGAATCTACAAAATTTGCCAAAATATCTTCCGAATTAATCTAATTCTCTTCGAATATGATTAATCAAAAGAAACGTGCATGGGACTTCAATTGCAATATATTTTCATTTCTCTCGAGAACGACAACATCCTACAGCAATAAAACTACGAAATTGTGTTAATATAATTCTACAAGATTCTTTTTTTTTACTGAAAAATAAATCCTAGAAAATCCAATTTAAACTGCTACGTTGTGTATAAATATATCTAATTACAGCTTGTGGACAAACTGGCACAAAGTACTGAAACACCCGTTATATGACAGAACACACATAATTATTAATTTACACTAATTAATCATATATAATATAGTCGAGTCGTCGTATATGCTGCGCAAACATTTACCTTTGTCGAGAGAACGAACCAGAGTGGAGATTTCGTCTGAATTTTATTAATTGAAAATTAATATGCACGGCATACGGTACCGTTGCAAACTTTACCGGTACCGGTACCGCCACCCATACAGGGCCCCAACACAATCGAAAAATTACAATACATTTCGAGAAATGAGAAATATAATGCTACAAATTTTATGATATTTTGAGTAATAATTGTGAATTTAGTAACTTTGTGCAGAATATCTTCAGATAGCTGAACAGTGAATAGTTTATTAGGCAAATAGTCTTTTTTTCCGTGGCGGTAGTATGTTAATAGGCGCTTTTTACATGTGCAAAGTCACAAAGACAAATGCTTCTTTTTCAGCGTGCGTAACAGTCGCGCATCAATGCGGAAATCCTATATCTTCCTCGAGCTACTTTTTGTCCGGTATATGACGGAGCGATCCTGGATACTAAGATTGATTTGCAACAGAATATAGGGAACATAAACTAAATGTTGAAACCATCAAATAAAGTTAGATAATTGAGTCGAGCTTTCATAAATCCGATTATTAAATGAACGGTTTCAGTCAAATATTATTCTGGAAAATGATTGTTTAATTCAGTTGTTCTTAAAAAGTATGTTCAATGTTGATATTTACAGGCAATCGTCGAGTCCCTGTATTGATACAACACAGTTTTCTCAGCTGGTTAAAAAATTGGTGGTGGATCGATGCAGTTTCGCCGCTGGCTTAAAGGACCGATAGCGCCTCTGTTCTCTTGGCAAGCAAATGGCAATTCATCGAGTGCACACCATCCTTGCTTGCTCTTCTTACTGAATGTATATACATAGAAAATGCTCATATGTCGGCCACTGCACCAAAGCGATCGTAAATCATCAAAAGTTCAGTGTGACAACCCGCAAGTATAAAATACACTAAGAAAGTTGTAGGAGATTCTGCGGATGATGCACCTGTTTTATTATTCATTTTGTTGGGTGTTAAATATTCATCGATATGTAAATTTTTATATCAACAAAGACTACACACTTTTATTTATTTATCCTACTTTTGATTACTGTAAAACTAGATCAAGAATAAGTCACCCAAATACCGTAACTCAAATTTTTTATTATGGCTTACGGAAACGTGCTATTTTTTTTTTACTTTTGAGTTACGGTATTTTAGGTGATATTCTATACTATTATTTAACACCGTAGTGATAATTTAAAAAATATATATAAAATTACAATTCAATTTGCATCTCTGATAGCTTCTACAGATTTTTGCGTGACAGAGGTACTTTATTTCGTTTTATCTTGTGCTACTGAAGATGGGGGCATAGCCTTCGAAATGTACATCTAGCTACTTTAATTTGGGTGATTTGGGTGATATTCTATACTATTATTTAACACCGTAGTGATAATTTAAAAAATATATATAAAATTACAATTCAATTTGCATCTCTGATAGCTTCTACAGATTTTTTCGTGACAGAGGGGTATTTTATTTCGTTTTATCTTGTGCTACTGAAGATGGGGGCATAGCCTTCGAAATGTACATCTAGCTACTTTAATTTGGGTGATTTGGGTGATATTCTATAAAATTATTTAACACCGTAGTGATAATTTAAAAAATATATAAAATTACAATTCAAGTTGCATCTTTGATAGCTTCTACAGATTTTTTCGTGACAGAGGGGTATTTTATTTCGTTTTATCTTCTGCTACTGAAGATGGGGGCATAGCCTTCGAAATGTACATCTAGCTACTTTAATATGGGTGATTTGGGTGATATTCTATACTATTATTTAACACCGTAGTGATAATTAAAAATATATAAAAAATTACAATTCAATTTGCATCTCTGATAGCTTCTACAGATTTTTTCGTGACAGAGGGGTATTTTATTTCGTTTTATCTTGTGCTACTGAAGATGGGGGCATAGCCTTCGAAATGTACATCTAGCTACTTTAATTTGGGTGATTTGGGTGATATTCTATACTATTATTTAACACCGTAGTGATAATTTAAAATATATATAAAATTACAATTCAATTTGCATCTCTGATAGCTTCTACAGATTTTTGCGTGACAGAGGGGTATTTTATTTCGTTTTATCTTCTGCTACTGAAGATGGGGGCATAGCCTTCGAAATGTACATCTAGCTACTTTAATTTGGGTGATTTGGGTGATATTCTATACTATTATTTAACACCGTAGTGATAATTTAAAAAATATATATAAAATTACAATTCAATTTGCATCTCTGATAGCTTCTACAGATTTTTTCGTGACAGAGGGGTATTTTATTTCGTTTTATCTTGTGCTACTGAAGATGGGGGCATAGCCTTCGAAATGTACATCTAGCTACTTTAATTTGGGTGATTTGGGTGATATTATATACTATTATTTAACACCGTAGTGATAATTTAAAAAATATATATAAAATTACAATTCAATTTGCATCTCTGATAGCTTCTACAGATTTTTTCGTGACAGAGGGGTATTTTATTTCGTTTTATCTTGTGCTACTGAAGATGGGAGCATAGCCTTCGAAATGTACATCTAGCTACTTTAATTTGGGTGATTTGGGTGATATTCTATACTATTATTTAACACCGTAGTGATAATTAAAAATATATAAAAAATTACAATTCAATTTGCATCTCTGATAGCTTCTACAGATTTTTTCGTGACAGAGGGGTATTTTATTTCGTTTTATCTTGTGCTACTGAAGATGGGGGCATAGCCTTCGAAATGTACATCTAGCTACTTTAATTTGGGTGATTTGGGTGATATTCTATACTATTATTTAACACCGTAGTGATAATTAAAAAAATATATAAAATTACAATTCAATTTGCATCTCTGATAGCTTCTACAGATTTTTGCGTGACAGAGGTATTTTATTTCGTTTTATCTTGTGCTACTGAAGATGGGGGCATAGCCTTCGAAATGTACATCTAGCTACTTTAATTTGGGTGATTTGGGTGATATTCTATACTATTATTTAACACCGTAGTGATAATTTAAAAAATATATAAAATTACAATTCAAGTTGCATCTTTGATAGCTTCTACAGATTTTTTCGTGACAGAGGGGTATTTTATTTCGTTTTATCTTCTGCTACTGAAGATGGGGGCATAGCCTTCGAAATGTACATCTAGCTACTTTAATATGGGTGATTTGGGTGATATCCTATACTATTATTTAACACCGTAGTGATAATTAAAAATATATATAAAATTACAATTCAATTTGCATCTCTGATAGCTTCTACAGATTTTTTCGTGACAGAGGGGTATTTTATTTCGTTTTATCTTGTGCTACTGAAGATGGGGGCATAGCCTTCGAAATGTACATCTAGCTACTTTAATTTGGGTGATTTGGGTGATATTCTATACTATTATTTAACACCGTAGTGATAATTAAAAATATATAAAAAATTACAATTCAATTTGCATCTCTGATAGCTTCTACAGATTTTTTCGTGACAGAGGTATTTTATTTCGTTTTATCTTGTGCTACTGAAGATGGGGGCATAGCCTTCGAAATGTACATCTAGCTACTTTAATTTGGGTGATTTGGGTGATATTCTATACTATTATTTAACACCGTAGTGATAATTAAAAAAATATATAAAATTACAATTCAATTTGCATCTCTGATAGCTTCTACAGATTTTTGCGTGACAGAGGTATTTTATTTCGTTTTATCTTGTGCTACTGAAGATGGGGGCATAGCCTTCGAAATGTACATCTAGCTACTTTAATTTGGGTGATTTGGGTGATATTCTATACTATTATTTAACACCGTAGTGATAATTTAAAAAATATATAAAATTACAATTCAAGTTGCATCTTTGATAGCTTCTACAGATTTTTTCGTGACAGAGGGGTATTTTATTTCGTTTTATCTTCTGCTACTGAAGATGGGGGCATAGCCTTCGAAATGTACATCTAGCTACTTTAATATGGGTGATTTGGGTGATATCCTATACTATTATTTAACACCGTAGTGATAATTAAAAATATATATAAAATTACAATTCAATTTGCATCTCTGATAGCTTCTACAGATTTTTTCGTGACAGAGGGGTATTTTATTTCGTTTTATCTTGTGCTACTGAAGATGGGGGCATAGCCTTCGAAATGTACATCTAGCTACTTTAATTTGGGTGATTTGGGTGATATTCTATACTATTATTTAACACCGTAGTGATAATTAAAAAAATATATAAAATTACAATTCAATTTGCATCTCTGATAGCTTCTACAGATTTTTGCGTGACAGAGGTATTTTATTTCGTTTTATCTTGTGCTACTGAAGATGGGGGCATAGCCTTCGAAATATACATCTAGCTACTTTAATTTGGGTGATTTGGGTGATATTCTATACTATTATTTAACACCGTAGTGATAATTTAAAAAATATATAAAATTACAATTCAAGTTGCATCTTTGATAGCTTCTACAGATTTTTTCGTGACAGAGGGGTATTTTATTTCGTTTTATCTTCTGCTACTGAAGATGGGGGCATAGCCTTCGAAATGTACATCTAGCTACTTTAATTTGGGTGATTTGGGTGATATTCTATACTATTATTTAACACCGTAGTGATAATTAAAAATATATATAAAATTACAATTCAATTTGCATCTCTGATAGCTTCTACAGATTTTTTCGTGACACAGGGGTATTTTATTTCGTTTTATTTTGTGCTACTGAAGATGGGGGCATAGCCTTCGAAATGTACATCTAGCTACTTTAATTTGGGTGATTTGGGTGATATTCTATACTATTATTTAACACCGTAGTGATAATTAAAAATATATATAAAATTACAATTCAATTTGCATCTCTGATAGCTTCTACAGATTTTTTCGTGACAGAGGGGTATTTTATTTCGTTTTATTTTGTGCTACTGAAGATGGGGGCATAGCCTTCGAAATGTACATCTAGCTACTTTAATTTGGGTGATTTGGGTGATATTCTATACTGTTATTTAACACCGTAGTAATCATTTTTAAAACGAATAGGTCGGTCGAATTTTTTAGTTTGAAAATCAACTTTATTGCTCTTTTGGAATTGCTAAATTTACTGCATGTATGAATTGATTATAAATTTATAAGCAGCAAAACCGTTTCATAGTTTCACCGCCAGAATAATTTTTCCGAACTGTTTTTCTACATAAATATCCAATTGGAAAAAATACTTAAAATGTATTTAATAAATAAATATTGACGCATTTATACACTCAATAGATTAAATGTTAATAAAGTAAAATTAAAAATACATTGAATTTTTTATTTCTCTTCTCTAATATGGAATGTCACAACATAACGGCAAAATCTATTACCTATTTAAAGTAAAATAAATGTTAAATACTCCTATTCTAAAGGGGATAGCCAAAATGTAGCGATAAACGTACATTTTCGCTGGTTTCACTTCGATAATTGAATTAAATTTTCATGTTGAATTGGCTTTACAATCGTTCGAATAACCGAAACAGTTTTAAAGTGCAATTGAACAAAAATTGCACATTAATTGAATAATCTCGAAGTTAATTAAAACACTAATCGACGTGATGTTTTTCCGATTTTCAAATAGCAGATTACCATTTATATAATCGCTGTTATATGTTTTCAAGGACTCATATTTCCTATGTTAAGAAAATAAGTGCCCCATTGAAAAATAAAACGGTTCGATTGATAAATTGATAAATTACGAGCAAATAATACATAAATCATGACGATTTCATTTTGTATCGGATAATAAATTGGATCATGTCCTTTTTGTTCTTATAAGCTCATAACAATATTTTTCTAGCATCGCATTTATTACGTGGCAAACAATAGATTGCGAGACTCATGTGAGACTCAGCGTGCCTCGAGCCTTGATGCAGAAACAAAGGGTTTACGGAATCGTTCCATGCTTGATAGGTGACTGGACATTTCCAGGCTGACAGTGATACATATGAAGTCAACGAAGATACTGGCAGAACTGAGTAATTGATTACATCCTATATGCGACCAAATTCACTCGGAAAATAAAGAAAAACAGCTGTGGTGACCGCTAAGAAAATGGTTATGCAGTGCAAAAATATTTTTAGGAATGCCAAACATATGTTGTCAAATAAGCGAAAGATTCAGCAATAAATTTCCCCACAATCTACAAAAATAATAATACAACAACTCACTACTTGTATTTTATACACCCACGCCACGAACAGTTTTCTAACTTACGTTTATTACAAATTCAAATTCAAGCACGAGGATAATCCTAAATCTTCCGATATGAATCGATGTTCTTTTTACTAGCACATTACATCATGTTCATGAACATCAAATGGATTCGATATGCTTCGCATGTATTCAAAATGACGTGAGATTCGCCATTTATGCATTTCTTATTGATACGAGGTTCAATGGATAGTGTATGATCTATATGCTAGTGCAGTCGTAATCTGAAACTGCAGCTTTACGGTCAATTGAGAGCAGTGACGGAGAAATGGGCATTTATTGGAAGTAGAGGTGGTTTAACGATTAGAAACTTCTTAGCTCCTAGGAAAAGTTGATTTTATGCATTGCTTTTTTTCCATTTGTTAACGATTTTTTATTTTTCCATATATTTATATTTGTTTTTTCACACAAGTGAAATGGAGAAAAAGACAAGTACAGACAGAGTGCGAGCCTTTAGAGAATGGAAGAAAGCGAATAAACCGCCAAGAAAAGTGCCAACAAGTACCTTGGAAAGAAGTAGAGAGTATCGAGCCAGGTAAAGGGCGTTAAAGAACCACGGTGCACAACATAACCTTCCAACGACCTCAAATACACTGGATAAATCGATACCGTCGTTAAGTGAGGACACAGTGAGTGGTATAGAGAATTTGAATGCCACTGATTCAGTCTACACGCGCTGTGAGAGATCAACGAAATGAATCTGATACAGCTGAGCGAGCCATCGACATATAGAAATGCACCCACTAGTGCATCATACACAACATTTACATTCTGTCAACCTGCTCATCGCGAATTTGATAAACAAATTGTTAGCTAAAAGATTCAGCTGTGTTTGTGTAATATATAATAAAATACGCAAGAGTCTACTGGTTGCCCCTTATGCTACGTATATAGACAGTACACGCGGCGCATGCGCATAGCGTGACATTCAAGAAAATTTGCCCTACCGCGCCTATAGAAGTTTCACTTCAAAAAAATTGAAGATGAAACCGTCTGAAATTTTTATTTACATTAGAGTATAGAATATCACCCAATAGTAGCTAGATGCGCATTTCGAAGGCTATGTCCCCATCTTCAGTACCACAAGATAAAAACTAAATATATAATACTATTATTTAACACCGTAGTGATAATTTTTTAAATACATTAGAGTGTTATACAATTTTATTTGATTGCTGTGAAGTAAAATGAAGTTAAATCCTTCATATCTTTTTTTTTATATACTGTGTGATATTCTATACTATTACTTCATATCTTAAGCAAAATTTTTTGCTAACTAAAATTAAGAGTGTATAAAATTAAAATAAAAAAATGTTGGTTACGTCTATGAGTATAAGTTGGACTATGTACTGTAGTTTTATGTTACATATAAAAATATCATGTTGGCAGAAGAGTCATGCTGTGAATTTGCCATTAACACATGCTCCAGATTTTCAATAAAATGATTAAATTTGTTAAAATTGTACGAATTAATTACAAAGTGAATGTATCAATAATATATAAGTTTCAAGTTTATTTGAAGAGAACGTTTCAATAGAAACGTTTTTGGAGAAACTATGTCAGTAAATTGTAATTTTTAGAGAAAATATTATATTATATATTTGTAAGGTTTCAACGAAAATTTCGAAATATTTTTGTAGAATCGTCAGGTATATAAAATACGCGTAATGGAAAATGTATCCGTTATTTACATCATTTATGCACATGCTCCAGATTTTCAATAAAAAGATTAAGAGTGTTCAAATTATAAAAATGAATTATAAAGTGGATGTATCAATAATATATAAGTTTCGAGTTTATTTGCAGAGAAAATTTGGATAAACTATGTCAGTAAGTTGTAATTTTTGGAGAAAATATTATATTATATATTCGTAAGGTTTCAACGAAAATTTCGAAATATTTCTGTAGAATCGTCAGGTATATAAAATACGCGCAATGGAAAATGTATCCGTTATTTACATCATTTATGCACATGCTCCAGATTTTCAATAAAAAGATTAAGAGTGTTCAAATTATAAAAATGAATTATAAAGTGGATGTATCAATAATATATAAGTTTCAAGTTTATTTGCAGAGAAAATTTGGATAAACTATGTCAGTAAGTTGTAATTTTTAGAGAAAATATTATATTATATATTCGTAAGGTTTCAACGAAAATTTCTAAATATTTCTGTAGAATCGTCAGGTATATAAAATACACACAATCGAAAATGTATCCGTTATTTACATCATTCTTTCTGCATATGAAAGAAATTATGTTTCTGATAAGGGCATGTCAAAGTAAAGCCATTACACTGTCTAGGGGTGTCCATCGGACATTATAAAAATTTACTTATAATTAATAATGGCATGAAAAATATATACAAATGAATTTACCATATTATTCGTGCTTGGATTCGATTTAAAATTACATGCAAAATTTTAGTAAATATAATTGGGAGCGCGAATTTGGTTACGCTTGAAATTAAATATGTAAATACGAGCGATGTAATATATACATTGCAGACTACAGAGTACAGTAAATCGGGATAAAAGCTGGATTGCTGTCGTACATGATCTATGCACACAGGGCGATATGGTACGTCATTAGTAGTCTCTATCTGTAAGTCAGTTTCCCGTCACATTGTCGGGAATTATATCCCGGTATCAACCGGAACAGTGGGATGCACAACCGCTAGACCAGAGTTTCGCCCTAAATTCACTCATATAGTCGTCCACTGTACACACACACGTGTTGTAACGTAGAAAACAAGGAGTGTTCATACAGGGTCAAACAATGTGAAAGAACAAGAGATTTCCGGCCTATTTTTTATATTAACCTGTGCGACAATGAATGTATAAAAAAAAAAATTTCATGAAGCAGAAAAAATGTTGCCTCCAAAATGAATAATCAATCAATAATTGAATAGTGTAAATTGTAAACACGGTTTGAGTGCCAAAAATTTTTTTCACAGCGATATAGATTATATAGGTATACAAAAATTTACATACTTACAGGAAAATGCTACAAAAAGATGTTTATATTCTAAAAATTTCACAAAAAAAATTGTATGATTTAAATTTATTCATTACTCAGGCGAGTAACTTATTTAAAAACAATATTTTTTTTCAATATTTGGTGGTGAGGGTGTTTGGATGATATACTTTTCAATTTTGCTCCGTGTATACGCTGCAAATTACACGTTGATAAGCTAGTGCCACTCTTGCATAATTCTGATCGATTACGATACAGCAGACTGCTTGACAATTTATATTGGAATTAATTGCTCGTACGCGACATCAAATGTAAAGGATTCGAAAGTGTAATCCATCCGTAAAGTTGTCAAATTTCATTCTCCGTGTGTCTGCTGCTCAGATTAAAATGTCCTTTAATTCTGAATTCATAATGCACGAAGGCTTACTATATAATGTACATTTCTGCGCAATTTAACAAACAGATTTCGAATTTTGTCATTCTGCGAAGGAGAGTATATCAATTCCTGCGAAGGAGCTTTTATTACAAGCCATCAAATTTTACAATGCTCGGTAGAGCCATGTAATTTATTCTTCAACAGAAATACTTGATCATCAATCTGCAATTTATAGCTCAATTTACGAGAATCCACCACAAAAGGAAAGATTTATGCAGCATTTATTTACTAGTAACGAGAATTAATTAATCAGGCCGGTGTTGTTGATGTTGCTGGTCTCGTTTAAACCGATCAAATAAGGACAGGGGTGTTTAAGGAAGCGAAAAGGAGATCGACTCAAATATTGTTGAAGAAGTCTTCTTCAGCCTAATTTATTGGGAACAACAAGTACACGCGTTTACTAGAAACAAACGTTTGATGTAACGATGCTGTTCTAATTTGAATAATAATTTTCATTGTGTATCGCCTTCGACATATTTTACAATTATTTTGCTGTAAAAGGATTATATGTTCGAAAATTACTATAATAAACGCTTCTTAAGTTTTAATTTTGATGTTTAATATTATATTTAATATTATTTAAATATGAGCTTCTTCCAAAGCCAATATTTCGCCATTAATAAATTTCGATCAACTAAAATAATTACACGGCAGCTTACAATATGCCTAAATAATATTTTGGTTCGTAAAATTACCTACATGATTACAAAATTATAATCAAATCGATTCACTGGACTTCGGAGCTTTATATTAATACATAATTATTTTACTCAAAAGCAACATCATCAAAATTTTGTATTATATATGGATCCTTTAACTAGGATTGCACATACAGCGTGATGCATACAATTTAGTTTTGGTATTTCCAATAAAAAAATTCAATACGTTTCAAAATTGCTGTAAATCGACAAATATGTCTAATTTATATGTTTTTGTTTGTTTTTATTCGTGTTGATTTTTTAATGGGTCATTTTTAGATTCACCCTGTATACATATAGTGTAATGTATAACACAACAGGACAGTAGAGAATCAAGTTTCGATCAAGTACACAAAATTAGATGTCATCTAAATTGAATTCGGATATGACCTATTCGTGTCTATATTGTCCTAAAAGTTCTGAAACTCTATAATAGCTCCTGTAAAACATGCGCAATAAATCTAACAAGTTTCTAATGGAAATTCAGAGTGCCTTAACACTCTGACAGAACATTGCCAATTTAAAACCGAATCCATGTAACGAACTAAAATGTCATCTATTTGTTTGTTTTTACTCCACTGTTCTACTTACGTGTATTGGTCTACTTTGTTAGTGTGCAAGTTTTTGGTTGGTATTTCGTAGATAACTTACCTGAAAAGAAGAAAAATTGAATTACAGCGAAAGAAACCAATAAATAAAAAAACTGCATTTACAGCGAACGTGCTTTGTGTTTCGTCGAATTTATAAACTTGATTTAAACTAATGTAAAAAGGTGAATACAAAGTTTATTTTTGCTCAAAACAAATCGGGTGATATAAAGTTTCACAAAATCATTAAAAAATAAAAATATATAGTATTATACAGTATAAAAAAAATTTTACATGCTTTTTTTACTACTCTCCACCAAGGTTTCGATATTTACGAGTTCTATAACAAACTAAACTGTACAATGATAAATTTTCAGGTTAAATGCTTTAAACTAAAAAAAACTCTGCGTAAATCCTTGTTTATTGTGATAAGTTAAGAATAGTTCAAGAGTTATTTTACGTTGGTATAAGTTTTGCATTGTGCATTACGCCCCATATTTCGTTAATTTTTATAAAAGAACCGAAGCTTTTTACGAAGCCACGATAAAAACCAGTTTATAGACTTTTCTAGCGCTTAAGTTTAAGTCGACTTTCTTTTGTATTCCTAAAGACGAAGTGATGATAAATTTACCACAGAAAACCAGTTCAATTCTATAAATTAAAATAGAGACAAGTTTGTGGGAAACAGTCCGTGAATTGCTGGTGCAAAAATATTAGTTTAGTTAAAGAGTCCGCAATCCTAAAGATTGGTTGGAAACAGCACGCCATGCCGATCTATCCTGAGCTAATCCCTTCATCTCCCTATAGCTATTCATCTCAACGTCTTCAACTATCTGACTCACATACTCCAATCTAGGCCTACCTACCCCTCTCTTTCCCTCCACTCTACCTTCTATGATCAATTGCATAATCCCCCCATGCCTAAGAATATGCCCTACTAATCTGTCTCTCCTACGCTGTAACACTCTCCAGATACTTCTCTTCTCCCCTACTAACTCTAGTACAGCTTCATTTGTTACTTTATCTTCCCAACCAATCCTCATCATCCTCCTATAACACCACATTTCGAATGCTTGTAATCTACGCTTCTCTTCCTTTCTTATAGTCCACGCCTCACACCCGTACAGTGCTACACTCCTAACATATACCTTCAGTAATCTTTTTCTAATACCCAAGTCAATATTTGATCTTAAAATCTGTTCTTTTTCTACGAATGCCTTCCTACCCTGTGCTATCCTACACTTTATATCTACCTTGCTTCGATTATCTTTTGTGATTCTACTGCCTAAATAACAAAAATCTGACACTTCTTCGAATCTATTATCTCCTATTGAGATCCTCATTTTTCTACAGCATTCCTTTTTGTCACACCTCATCACTTTAGTTTTACCTATATTTATTTTCATGTTAAAATCCCTAGTCAATACTGCCTGCATACCATTCAATACCCTTTCTAAATTCTTTTCGCTTTCTTCCAATATAGCTATATCGTCGGCGAATCTCAACATATATATTTTCTCTCCCTGTACATTCACACCTACACTATACTCTTCTTTTACTTTGTTTATTGCATCTTCTATATATAGATTAAATAATAACGGTGAAAGTGTACATCCCTGCCGAACTCCCTTCCCTATTTTTGCTACCTCTTCTTCCCCCTCAATTCTAACTAAGGCAGTTTGGTGTTTATATAAATTAAAAATTATTCTCCTATCCTTATAATCTATACCCGTTTCTTTTAAAATTCTAAACATTATGTCCCAATCTACATTATCAAATGCCTTTTCTAAATCTACAAAAGCTATGCAAGTTACCTTTCCTACCCTATTTCTTTTTTCTACTACCGTTCTTAGTGCTAGAATCGCCTCCCTCTTCCCTCTGTTTTTCCTAAAACCAAACTGATCTTCTCCTAGCCTTTCCTCTACTTTATTTTCTAATCTCCTATAAATAATCTTTAACAATATCTTCGATGCATGTGATAGTAGGTTAATGGTCCTATAGTTCTCACACAAATTAGCTCCTATTTTCTTTGGCATTGTTACTATTCTACTACGCTGAAAATCCTGTGGTACTTCTCCCTTCTCATATATTTTACAAACTAACCTGTATAATCGCTCCTGCATTTTTTCCCCTGCGTGTTTTATTAATTCGGCTGGTATCATATCAATCCCCGCTGCTTTGTTATTCCGTAAATCATTTAATGCTCTATGAAACTCTGACCTAAGTATGCTAGGACCTAAGTCGTCCTCATCTATCTGTTCCACACTTTCTAGCTCCTCCATGTCCTGCCTACCTTTATATAAATCTTCAAGATACTCCTTCCATCTTCTAGCTTTTTCCTTATTTTCTGTGAGTTCCTTACCCTGCTTATCACATATAATGTTACCCTTTGGTTTTACTTTAGAAAAATGTGACTTAATTTTCCTGTAGCCCAAATCTACTTTACCTCTTCTCATATCCTCCTCAATATCCTCACAGTTTCCTTTTATTCACTCTTCTTTCGCTAGCTTGCATTTCCTATTAATTAAGTTCCTTAGTTCCTTATATTTTTTCTGTCCTGCTTCTGTGTTTCCTATTTTAATTTTCCTTCTTGCTTCAATCATTTCAACTATTTCTTCCGTGATCCATTCCCTCCTACCTGCCCTTTTCTTTGTGCCTAATACTTCATTTGCTGCTGTAGTTAACCCATTTCTGATTTCCCTCCATTCGCAATCTATGTCGCTCCTTGATGTTCCATTAGCCATGATTTCTACTTTCTGCTTGTACTTTGCAAAAATATTATTTGACTATATTTTGCATTGGGAACTTTTCTTTTGTATTTACTCGAGAGAATTAGTAATAATAACTCATAGATAGAAATATAAAGTTTCCCCGTTTCCCATCAATATTTCTTAAGCAATTCTTGCTTAAATTTCCCGCAAAAAGTCAATATTCGTTTGTTGTACAAGTTAGATTATCGGAATTTAATGTTCGATAAAATATTTATAGTCCGAGCATAATTCGATATACATCGCTTGTTATTGCAGATTTCCCAAAGCAACACCAATTTCCTAGTAAGTAAATAAAATATATACACATAACTTCTTTTAGAGGACATTATTTACCTCGTAATATTTTTTTTATTGCAGTTAACATATGAATTTAAATTATATTATATATCAGTGTAAGACACGGTTTGCGTTAATAAAAATTTAAAAAGAATTCTTTAAAATGAGACAATAATAAAACAACTGGTACAAATGCACCAGGTACGTAAAATTTGAACAGTTCTTGTTCGGAAAGTGCAGTGTAGATTAGATATTCATTCGTGTCGTTTCAGAATGGCGTGAAAACTTCTTCTCGTCCGACGAAAAAAAACGCGATTCTGAAAGCACGTATGTGCTAAATATGTTATTATCCTACTGAACGACCGTCACGTTCGCTAATATGACGGCAGAAATGGACTAAGTTAAAGTTGCGATAAAAATTAATCAAATGGCATTTACCAATGGAAATAAACTTTGATTAAGCAACCACTTGTTTCAAAATTCATTGGGACATTCATCTCTTTCGCTTGTAAATCTATATGCCAGAAAATATCGGTAATCCAGACCTGGGGAGATGCGCATCCACATATCCAGAAGCGCAAAACATATCTGCACATACTGCAATAGAATGGTGACACAGAGGGATACTACAGTAGGAACCCGCAGGCATTTACAGCGTGAAATAATAGTCTGGAGCAAGGAGAATATTGCTCCTCGATCCCTCGCTACGAAAGCGCATTATAATCCAGTCATATTCTCACATACTAGCGCACAAGTGTTTCCACATAAGAACATAACACCGAAAGATTAAATTTTACAAGATTACGCATAATTTGCTTGAAACGTACCCGTTTGTGCGATGGAATACTAATTGCTATTTTGTCACATGAGTACGCATTATTTAACGTGATTAGTTTATACACGGCCATTTATAACGTTTTTTAATTCGATTCATTTGATCAAAGACATCCAACATTTTTAAGTTCTGCCCAACAATGTTAAATGCCTGGAACTTGTCCAGAATTTCTACTTACGTTCAAAAATTTATTATTCTAAAAAAGCTTCGTTTCCGAAAAAAATACTTCAAGCCATCCTATATTAGCAAAGAAATTTATAAAATAGAGGATGAGAAAAATTATTACCAACTAAATTTAATAAACGATATTGAATAATACAAAATTATTACTGCTTTATATTCGAATAAAGCTATGCCATTTTTTTTAAATTTAATTTCACCGTTTCATAAATTTTATTTATCAATTTCAATTGCTTTTACTCAAACTATATACTCTGATTTTCTAAAAACATTTCAAATTATTCGATACTTAAAAAGGCATTTCACATCCAACTACAATTAGATTGACCTATTCACATTTTACCAATCTTCAAAATTCAAGACCTAAGAGTATCTTTATTGTATTATATCTAAATCCAAGAACAACTGTTAACATAGCTGTTTTTCTACCTGCTAAGCAAGAAGGATATTTGTCATGGTCAATTGCGAAACTCACTTTTGGTAGGGTTAATTTGAACCGTGTCAAAAACACCAACAAATTTCAAAATAAAATTTTATTATTATATTAATTAAATGTGTACAAAAATAAATACGCTAATTAATCGTATAGGGCTAACAATAATGAAAAAATACGCCACCAGATAAAAAAAAATATTATTGATGGAGGAATACAAAAGTTAATCCAATATAAAAAAATATTAATTCTAAGCAAACTGAAAGTCTTAGTGTTGACACAAACAGCCAATGGAAAATTAAATTTCAAAGCTATATATAAAATACTCGTGAGGTGTCTCGAAATTCTCAACAATAGAGCAATTTAAAACCTAATTAGAAGATTTTCTTGATACGTAATTATTTAAAACCTTTTGGAATACATCAATTTTGATATAACCATGTAATAAATCCAAAGCTAGTATTGCAAATACCATCCATATTAATGCACGAAGGAATTGAACGAGGGACGAAAAATGCTCGACTGATTCCAAAGTAATATTTTGCTTCTTTCTATTGAAAGTTCAATAAAAATACGACAAATGTATGATTGTAAAACAGAAAACACGTAGTTTTCATACAAATGCATATATGGAATGAAATCGCAACGCGAAATAAATCAATGTTGTGTTGAAGAATAATTCTACGAAAATTAGTTGATTTATTTTCGATAAATCAGACCAAAATGACGCATCTCATCTGAATAGATCAAATCTGGCAATGAATGGAGGCGATATTTAGGATCACAAAAAACACATTTGAAACATATCTGTCTTAATATAGCAATTGCTTTAAGTACAGATAAAAGAGTAAGTAAACAAATTGATCAGACAATTTCGCTTGGACAAGCAATCACGATGACATTAGTCCATCATTAAAGATGATGATACATCATCGCAGATTTCATTAAAGTGTGCAACGTGCAAATTGTTATTGCCATGATCTGATACCGTGATTTATCTCTAAATGAAAAGGTAAATCTTCGAAAAATCCATGGCACAGGACGCATTTCGTAAAGGGTATTTCTAATGGCGCAATTTTATATTGTTCCGATAAAGCATCAACATGGTAATTGGATTGCTGATCGTCTTTGTTGCACGTAACTTGTTCAGTAGAGTGCGGGGATTTATTATTATTTAGTAGTTTTAAATTCGCCATTATACTTTCGCAATGTTGTTGCGCCTCCATTATTGTATGAAATTTTTTATGTTCCTGGAATGATTTGTTGGTCGTAGAAGAATGGGTGCACTTTATACACGCGTACATTCCCAATTTAAAATTGCTATGTACCATTTTCGAAATATTCTGTTGTTCGTCTAAGTCGGTCCTTTGAACCATGTTAGTCGCCAAAAAATTTTCAAAATCTATCTTAGTAGCTTCGTTTGTATTCGATTCATAAGTTGACGTATTTTGAAAGGGTCCCAGACGATCAGTAGTCGAATTACAAGTTGGTAAATCACACTTGTTGTTCATTTTATTTAGTGCAAAGGAATTTTGCAGATGTTCTAAACTGGAAGTGTGCTGAATTACAGAGCGTCCGTGATTCAATTCTTCCTGGTGGTCTATCGATTCCATATCGACTAAATGGCTTCCAAAATGCATAAGTCGCTGTGTATGTGGATTCATGTGTTGTGGATTGTTTTCATGGTAAGCGTTTATACTTTGATTGAAATTCTGGAAGACATCCAAAGTTGTTTCATTGCGAATGCTGTCTGCGTTACGATATTGTATATTAGGATTCTGCGAATTGTTTGGTGCATCAATATTCTTCAAAGTGTTTCTCTTGAGATTTGCAATTTGTGGAGCAGAAGTCCGATGTGACTTAGTCATATGAGTACTGATCCGAATGTACTCTTTCGAACAAATAGGACAGCGTACCTTCTCTTTCGGACGCTGTGGTTTCTTAACTGACAACTGTGTAGATACAATTTCATTTGGTTTGGCGATATCACGATGATTTGCCAGTGCCGACCATTCTCTCGCTATTTTAAAACTTGGTTCGTACCCAGGCAGATCTTCATTTAAATTAGCAACGTTAGGATAACACATTATGCACCCATGCAAAGAATGCCTGCAAGTGCGATGAGTGCTGGGATTTGTAGATTCAGTGTTAATTCTATCTTGCTGCAACGGTTCATCTTGATTAATTTTTACCTCTAGGTATTTATCCACCGCAATATAATCTGATTGGTTATTATTATCGCTGTTGGTCTCTTCACTCGGTGTATAACCATATACATGCTCAACTCTATTCAATTTCAGAATTTCCGTTGTTGTAAGTATATCGGGTATGTAGGGCTCTGGATCGATTTGGGGACCAAGTATCGTTGGATGTTCAGGCGCAATCCCATCCACTTTTGGAAGTTCCCGTTTTACCGAAGCTGAAATGTTAATACATTGTACAATAACACGACGAATTGTAAATCCCCACCTCGAACAGGAAATGGACACTTACACTTTCCTCTATCAGGATTATAATCCAAATCGATATTGAATTCATCGTCGCTTATATTCTCGTATCGCAAATCAAAAAGATTCTCTTCGTCCCACTGCATGTTATTGTCGTCCAGTTGATGATTCGTCGATTTTGGCTGTACCTTTAAATAGCAAAACATTATTTCGGTACTGCACAAATATGTACCCGACACACACGCTGAGTCAAGACAGTGGCTTGGCTATGACCGACCGATGGAATGCACGTACACGATACAATGTAATTAGAGATATTATTTTTTAGCGCTTACGCATAAAATTGAGAACGGTATCAATTAGTTCGTTTAGAGCGTGGGGTTTAGTTCGTCTAACAGTTCATTCGTTTTGCAACACACAGCGCACGCGTGAATACGAAACAATTCGAGGTACACGTGGCAGACACTTCCTAGCATCGTGAGTTGAATTTTATTCGTATCGGTGTTGGTGCATAAACTTACCTGCGTTATTAGTTAAGTATCACAATTTATCATCACAATTCACCACATCTACGAAGCGAAGCAAATAATGAACGATTTTACGTTCTGAAAATAAATACACTGACGACGGAGACACTTACTAACATATATATAAATTTCCGTACGATGGACACGAGTTTAAAGTCGCACCATCTACACTTCTCTGTTGTTTCTACAAATACCAATGCGATAGAAAAAGCGCAATGCTACTATCCTCTTTTTTCTAACCAATAAACCGGTTCTCTGTTTTCGATAACTCGTTTATGTTAAGATAAGCTGTTGGTAAACTTATCTACAACTAAAGCGACTATACATCCGGGTGATATGACATTTGAAATATAATACAAAAACTAGCTATTGTTCGCTCTCATAGGGTGTCCATTACCATTGAGTTCGATTATTAAGTTAATGTGTTTAGTGCATTGTTGGCCAAGGCCTAATCAGTATTTTCTTCGGTCAACAATTTAATTTGCGTATAAAGCAGCTGAAACATGCCCCTAAACTTAAGTGTTAATATAAGCACGAGTTTGAAGTGCCCAATGGAGTATATATTAAAATAAATGTGGGTAAATGGATATATATATATATATAGGGTGTGTCTAAGAAATACAGTAGATTTTATTTAGTGTTCAATATCTTACTCACCATTTGTGATAAATTGATGCTATTTTCAACACTAGAAAGAGAATTGTCGAAAGAATAAACGCATTTCTATATGTCGTCTAATCTCCTGTATATGGACACTGTAAAACTAACTCTACACGTGCACTTGAACGTAAATGTTCACAAAAGGAGCAATAAAAAATTATTATAGCTGGAATAAAATTAGAAACTAAAAATTAAATGAGACCATGTCCTCGTCTTTCGTTCAAATTTTAATATTTCTGTCTCAACTTCACCTTGTACACTATACTTCATTCTACTCTATATCAATTTATTACTCTGGACGAAGTTCTTTGTAATAAGCATCCTCATTTTGGTCGCACAAACAACCATTGCTCAAGAGGAGTTACCAACAAAAAATTGCGTTGCGAAAAAACTGAAAGATTCTTTTTTTTAAGTGTTAAAAACTGCATAAATGGATCTCAACTGAGCGTGAGATATTAAAGTATAAAAATACCGTAAGATATCATTCTTAGACTTGAGGAAAAACTAAAAGAATAATAAACCAAAGTTCGAATATAAAAATGAACATGGAATTTTCATGAAAATAATAATATAAAGATATCAAAAACATTATTCCTTGAAATGTAAAGAGTACTTTTTGCACTATTAAAATTTATATTAAATCGTTTTCTAAAATTATAATTCGCATATATGGTGGGTGATATTAAAATATTTTATTATAAAACGTCTCGACTATTATTCGGATTTATGCTACTAATATTCAGAACCATAGATACGTGATATAACTATCAAGAAACGCTCATAGCCATTTCATTCACGTTGCCAATATTAGAAACGTCCTGGAACAAATTCTTAACTGAACGTTATAAACCTGCCTTCTAAAATCCATTATACCATCATTTTCGTTATTACTACTTCCTGTTTCATTAAATAGTTTTCCCCAAACGAAAAGTGTATCAGCGTAATTAATATTACTGGCTGATTTGTACGCTGAAACATCCATGTCATAAATACCTTCTGGAGTTTCCCTTCAAAATTTAAAAATTCTGTCATACCACTCCAAAAAAATCAACCTGAACAACCAAGGTACGTTTGGATTGCAGAAAAAATCAAGATATCTCAAAATTTCTTCAACGATTTGGTAAACATGTCAGGACCAGACGTAAAACAAATAATCCACTAAAATTCAACTGGGCGAATGTTGATGCATTAACTGTAATAAATTAGGGCATGTAATTAATATAATTACAGTTATTATATCATATCCTCAGGAGGTTCGTTCGTCATATATATTGCAACAAAGGGCTAGCACTAAATAATGACGCAGAACTGTTCTTGATCAAATTCTAGGAAAACTGTACATCTCCCATTGGTATCTTCGGACTGGTCAATTCTGCATCTGGACAACTATCGGCCGCAAGTTCGGGTTGGTTTATCGCTGAATCTGCCTGCATTGATATGTTTGGGATTATGGCCTAACCCAGACGTTTCTCTTTCTGTTATCAAGCTGCTTTTACATTGCGCGCTGTTGTAGAACGTCAAGATTATAATCGTGCAGCGATGTTTTAGCCCCGAGTGATGAAGTATAATACAAAATGTATGCTGCTAAAATATTTCTGGTGTGTGGCCATTTGTGAAATAGGAACGAATGTTTGAAAATGATACGTAAAAATGTCTTTTGTGATGTTTATATTAATCTTAAATTTAACGAACGAACGTAATTTCAAATATAAGCATCTAAAACGTAATTAAATTTATTAAACTCCAATGGTCGTAAAGTTTTAGTTGGTTTAATTTGACATTATCTGACCTGAAAATATTTTTGTGGTTCGAAGATAGACAAACGATAATCTGAAAACTTTAATTGACCATCCTGTAGATATAGCCAGGAAATACAACAGTCATATAACACATTTCCATTTGCCATTCAAAGGAAGTCCAAAGCGGATAGATAGACTATATATATGGACAGATAAATCTTCTCATGGTAGTAACAACTCAACTAATGCTAAGGCAAGCTCATCTGGATTTGCAAGACTTTAATGTAAAATCGTCATCAATTTTGTATTAGGTTTCTCACCACCACACTGTCTATTTTCCCTGTTTCGTTTCGTCTTCCTCATGGTCTTCCTACACATTGATTCTATCAAGCAACCATCTTTATATACATGCATTGAATTGACCAATATAGGAATTCTATTTAAGATGCTATATGAATAACTCTCTTTCGTTCTTAATTAAGGATTGTTCGTATTCTTTTTAACATTGGCCCGCAATGTTGATCTTTATTCAACAATAAGGAATGGTAGAATTTTGAATGTACGATTGGAATTTAAGTAAAAAAAAATTTAGTTGTTTTCAATCACTTGGCTTTGAAATTGGATTCATCATCAATAGAACCCGTTTATGCATCCTCAATCCCTTCTTGTTGCTTGCGCATGGATTTTGCAATCGCATCTGTAATAACAGTTTCTGCGTACGCCCCGAGCTGAAGATCAAAGCTCGATGACAAAAAGAAACTATCAATTAGAGACGAAACGATACTGTTTGTAACGATAGCGCATCTTTCGATACCAACTATTTTTAGGTCTTAATATAAGATATCGACATTGCAGAGTATCGATATTTTTGGCTGATAAATTCATCTTGATCTTGGGAATTGTAGCGATTGCTAAGTCTGCCTTGGTAATTTCAGGTTTATTATTCCATTTGGGGGAGCTCTTGCGATATCAGTTTGCATGTAACTGGAGCAGAATGTCGTTTATTTGAGTCAAATGAGACAATGTACTGTTTGAATTCGCCCGCTGATGAAAGCTTGATTCAAAGTAACTATTATTGGAATCTAAATGGAAATTTAAAGATAAACAAGGAGAGGGTATTAACACCGACAGTCTGGTTTTAATTACAGTACGACTAATTAGAAATTTACCTAGAAGTATCCAGTTTATCGTCGCAAATTACTAATTAACAGCAAAGTAATAATGAATATTTGATAACTTTAAAGAGCTGTAATTCGTTTGGTGAATTATCTGTTCAATCGACTAAATTTTGCCGATTTATCGTTGTAGAAATTCTTTTAAATTTGTAAAACAATTTGCTGAAGGATTTGTCATAAAATAACAAATTTCAAATAAAACAGTGACATATTTATTTAGACGTTGTATTTTAAATAACGCCTCCACTGCCTCCATTAATGGACGATACCTTCGCAAGCTTATGAATTATATTGAGAAACTTTGAAACATTTCTTTTGAGGACGCCCCTCATCAACGTATAGAACAATATTTAAATAATCACGTTTATAATATCAATATTATTAATATTAGCGATGATAATATTTATTCACAAGTAGATCTAGCTCGCTCGCACGTTGGACTATCAGTTAATTTATTACAGCAATATTTCCGATGGAATATTTAATTAAATAATGGGAAAATACATCAGACCTCGTACTTCTATAGTTCTCCATACGCCCACGGAAGCCGCCTTTATAATACAGGAGTGGAGGACGATTTGATTTCAGAATTTCCAAAATTGAATTTGACATACTTTTAATTTTAAACCGCTCAAAATTGTACACTAAATTTGATGAAGAAACAAGCAGACGTTTGAATTTCTAGATACAAACTTATTAAAGACATTTTTGTTTTGAAATTACCTGCCATTACCTTATGTGATATTATATTAGAATTTTGTAGAAATTTTAGATACGCTTCTGGAATCGCCCAACTTAAGAACGCAACAATATAAATTTCCCAACAACGGTAGAGGACTTAAAACGATGTCCAGAATTGATTAACTGCGCGTCCCTTAAGGTGTGTTTACTAGAGTTATAAAAGAATAAAGACAGGCTTGAAAAGAATTATTTCTTTTCACGGCAAGGGTTGTAGCGCTTATTAATTACCTCGTTAAAGCCTGTTTGAAACTTTTACGTACACCAGTTGGGTAATAAAATATCTTTTAAGACATCACATTGTGTGCTTAAAAATTAATAGCTGTTTTATTATTCTATATTATAAGATAAAGACGAAATCTGTTTCTAATTCGCTTTGGTAATTATTTTAAATAAGGTCGTCAAGAAGAAGGTGATGGTTAACTATGTCAGTTATTTCTATAAAATTTCGACATCATTCTTCCGGAATAAATCAATAAAAACAAGGAAATTAGCAAATATTAATCAAATAATAGATAATAGTATAGAATATCACCCAAATACCGCAACTTAAAGCATTAAGTAGCCAGATGCGCATTTCGAGGACGCTTTTAAGTAATTTAAGTGAACTAATTTGAATAGGATGACCTGAGTTAGTCAAAAATATGCTCAGCTACAGCACTTTTATCTTTTCTATTTAATCTGAAATGAGCTAAAAGATTTATAGGTCATATTATATGCCATTTTTGAAATACTTCTGTCATGATGAGTTATTTATTTAATTGTATATCAATCACGATTCGTGACATTATTTAGTTTTTATCTTCTGCTGCTGAAGATGGGGGCATAGCCCTTGAAATGTACATCTAGCTACTTTAATTTGGTTGATTTGGGTGATATTTTATGCTACTATTTAACACCGTAGTGATAAATTTTAAAATACTAGATTTTACAAAAATGAAGCGTGCAAAAAAAGAGATAAACACTGAAGGGGTTTCAAAATTCAGCGAGATGATAATGACATGAAAATTGGTGATATTTAAAATATTTTCTAATATAGGAGCAAGTTAAATGGATATCGGTGTACCATTCAACGGGCATAAAAATAACATTTTCGCAGATTTTTCTAAAAAAAAAATCTACAAAGCGCTCGTCATTTAATCCATGAATATGTAAAATTTATACCGAGAAAAAATTGGCTTATATTTGGTTACTTTAGGTGTATATATCAGACTTGGTGTGAGATTTAGTGCGCCCCCGACGTCAGACATATAAATATTTAAGCGTGTATAGGGTTCATATGTGTAGCCTTCTCCTGGAGGATAGGAAGGACGATGAGGTGACGCAAAAGTCGCGCATAGACCCAATTAATAGCGGTGAATGTTTGTAATTACGTTAACGGTTACATGCGTGCGATTTACTTTGGACGTGTAAACGCAATTAGACGAATGGAGATTGAAAGGGTAACATTCATTGCACTCGATAGCTAATTTAGAAACAAATGCTAGCCGAAAATATGGTAATTACGATCATCTGCAATAAGCTTCTTCGATTATGAAAAATGTTTTCGATACGAAAATTGTGCTTATTTTAAAAATGGATAGGCTATAAATTTTTTACCACCATTTCTATTTAAGTGGCTGTGTAGAATTGAACAAATAAACCCCCCATCATCATCGCCAGCTATCTTACGGGCTTAAGAACAGATATGGTCATCATTCCGACAGTCCCATATAATATTTTCCGAATATCCTCTTAACTAGGACTTCATTCAATCGTAATTCAATTTTACAACCAAACTTGCAGATTACAACGAATAATAAATCCACAGTGGAAGTGCATTTCGGGCATTTTAGAAGCACAAATTATTTATGGCATCGCTTGGTAATGGCGCATTGCTAGTCCCTATTACTAGGAATTTTCGTTAGTTACCACCGAGTATAAATCAGAAACAAAGGCCGTATTGGCAAACACTACACAAACGTTCATATGTCCCACGAACCGATCCGAATCCGAGCTTTATTGTCCTGACTTATGTGTACCGGGACGTCAATAACAAGCATGGAAAATATTAATGCGCAACCAATTGGTGTGGCGTGTACGTTAACTGCGATCGCCCCCGGTATATATCGAAACTATTTTATATAAATTATTGTTTTTCATCGACACTAATAAATATTATTGCGCGGTACACGTAAATCCTGGATTTATAATCGGTAAACCCCAATAATGCAGCATACGTTGCTCCATTATACAGAATGTAGGAATTCACGTGGATTGGGGAATGCTTGTCGAGCGTAATTTACAGAAATTAAATTAGTTAAAGAGTCCGCAATCCCAAAGATTGGTTGGAAACAGCACGCCATGCCGATCTATCCTGAGCCAATCCCTTCATCTCCCTATAGCTATTCATCTCAACGTCTTCAACTATCTGACTCACATACTCCAATCTAGGCCTACCTACCCCTCTCTTTCCCTCCACTCCACCCTCCATGATCAATTGCATAATCCCCCCATGCCTAAGAATATGCCCTACTAATCTGTCTCTCCTACGCTGTAACACTCTCCAAATACTTCTCTTCTCCCCTACTAACTCTAGTACAGCTTCATTTGTTACTTTATCTTCCCAACCAATCCTCATCATCCTCCTATAACACCACATTTCGAATGCTTGTAATCTACGCTTCTCTTCCTTTCCTATAGTCCACGCCTCACACCCGTACAGTGCTACACTCCAAACATATACCTTCAGTAATCTTTTTCTAATACCCAAGTCAATATTTGATCTTAAAATCTGTTCCTTTTCTACGAATGCCTTCCTACCCTGTGCTATCCTACACTTTATATCTACCTTGCTTCGATTATCTTTTGTGATTCTACTGCCTAAATAACAAAAATCTGACACTTCTTCGATTCTATTATCTCCTATTGTGATCCTCATTTTTCTACTGCATTCCTTTTTGTCACACCTCATCACTTTAGTTTTACCTATATTTATTTTCATGTTAAAATCCCTAGTCAATACTGCCTGCATACCATTCAATACCCTTTCTAAATTCTTTTCGCTTTCTTCCAATATAGCTATATCGTCGGCGAATCTCAACATATATATTTTCTCTCCCTGTACATTCACACCTACACTATACTCTTCTTTTACTTTGTTTATTGCATCTTCTATATATAGATTAAATAATAACGGTGAAAGTGTACATCCCTGCCGAACTCCCTTCCCTATTTTTGCTACCTCTTCTTCCCCCTCAATTCTAACTAAGGCAGTTTGGTGTTTATATAAATTAAAAATTATTCTCCTATCCTTATAATCTATACCCGTTTCTTTTAAAATTCTAAACATTATGTCCCAATCTACATTATCAAATGCCTTTTCTAAATCTACAAAAGCTATGCAAGTTACCTTTCCTACCCTTTTTCTTTTTTCTACTACCGTTCTTAGTGCTAGAATCGCCTCCCTCGTCCCTCTGTTTTTCCTAAAACCAAACTGATCTTCTCCTAGCCTTTCCTCTACTTTATTTTCTAATCTCCTATAAATAATCTTTAACAATATCTTCGATGCATGTGATAGTAGACTAATGGTCCTATAGTTCTCACACAAATTAGCTCCTATTTTCTTCGGCATTGTTACTATTCTACTACGCTGAAAATCCTGTGGTACTTCTCCCTTCTCATATATTTTACAAACTAACCTGTATAATCGCTCCTGCATTTTTCCCCCTGCGTGTTTTATTAATTCGGCTGGTATCATATCAATCCCCGCTGCTTTGTTATTCCGTAAATCATTTAATGCTCTATGAAACTCTGACCTAAGTATGCTAGGACCTAAGTCATCCTCATCTATCTGTTCCACACTTTCTAGCTCCTCCATGTGCTGCCTACCTTTATATAAATCTTCAAGATACTCCTTCCATCTTCTAGCTTTTTCCTTATTTTCTGTGAGTTCCTTACCCTGCTTATCACATATAATGTTACCCTTTGGTTTTACTTTAGAAAAATGTGACTTAATTTTCCTGTAGCCCAAATCTACTTTGCCTCTTCTCATATCCTCCTCAATATCCTCACAATTTCCTTTTATCCACTCTTCTTTCGCTAGCTTGCATTTCCTATTAATTAAGTTCCTTAGTTCCTTATATTTTTTCTGTCCTGCTTCTGTGTTTCCAATTTTAATTTTCCTTCTTGCTTCTATCATTTCAACTATTTCTTCCGTGATCCATTCCCTCCTACCTGCCCTTTTCTTTGTGCCTAATACTTCATTTGCTGCTGTAGTTAACCCATTTCTGATTTCCCTCCATTCGCAATCTATGTCGTTCCTAGATGTTCCATTAGCCATGATTTCTACTTTCTGCTTGTACTTTTCACATACATCAGCTAATTTTAACCTATCGACATCTACTCTGACCTGTTTAGACTTCTGTAATTTCTTGAATTTGACCTCTGAGTCCAGGACTACTAAATTATGGTCACTATCAATATCTGCTCCAGGGTAACTCTTACAATTCTTAATCTGGTTCCTAAACCTCTCTTTAACCAGTATGTAATCTATCTGATACCTCCCTATATCTCCTGGCATTTTCCACGTATATAAATATTATATTATTTTCCACGAAATTAAATATCGAATCTAAAAATAAAAAATCGTATCTAATCCCAATATTAAAATTATCACTTTAAATAATAGTATAGAACAGCCATTCTCAATCTGCGGCCCGCGGGCCGCATGTGGCCCCCGCCAAGCTTTAATGTGCGGCCCAACCGGCAGCATATTCCTATAATTTTCAGGTAGTCGAGGTAATGATGGTGAAATTCCTACAAATGTACATGTAAATTCTTATAAGGTTTCCTATAATATTTCCAATTGAAATCAAACATTGAGGAAGAAGACATAGATATAGGTTCCCATATATTTAACGATCGTGACAATTACCCAATTAACAATGACCCAGTTGGTGAAGATACGCAGAATGCAGAAGCCTGCATTTGATTGCATGATCACCCCATGAGGAAACAAAGTTACGTGTTCAAGAAATAAGTGCTTCGTGCAAGAGGAAGGCGATGGACAACAGGCGTTTGTAGGAATTTGACCATACACATTTTCGGTTTCTTCTACATGATCCCATATTTATAGGAATTTACCATCCTCGGTATATACATACATAAGTAGATGCTGTGATGTAAACCACAGAAAATTAAAAAATCTTTTGGAACAAATAAATAGTAATTATGGCGACGTCCTTTTGCATACTTCAGTGCGATGGCTGAGCAGAGGAAACGTTTTGGATCTTTACGGCATGAAATTATTTTATTCTTAGAAGAAAGCAATAAAGTTTACAATGAGCTGGACTTTATAATGAATGGTAGCCTTTTTATTCGACATCTGTGTGTTTATAATATCAGTTTACAAGGTGAAAATAAAATGATTTCGCAAATGGCGCATAACGTATTTGCATTTGAAGAAAAGCTAAGGATTTATTACAAAACCAGGCACGGCATCATTTTCCAACCTTGGCGAAAGCTAAGCAAGATGGTATTGACACTTCTCCGGAAAACTCCATCATTATTTTAAATTATTTAGCTGCCCTAGCAAAAGAATACAAAAACAGATTTCAAGATTTAAGAAATTGTTTTTTACTGTTCGAAAATCCATGGCATTTAGAAATAACAACCATTATAGAATTAGCTGCATTTGGATATGATTATGGTAGGCTATTTGATGAATTCATTGAATTTAAAAATGACGCGAATTTGGTGGTTATTTTCAAAGAAAAACGGGACGAAAGAGAGTATATCGAATTTTGGAAGTTAGTGCCTGAAAATTATAAACTTGTACAAAAATGGGCACAAATGTTACTTACGTTTTTCATATCGACCTATCTTTGTGAATCATCCTACTGAAAAATGAAAGAACGTGTATAGAAACAGGCTGACATTTAAGTGAACTAATTTGAATAGGATGGCCTGAGTTAATCGAAAATATGCTCGGCTACAGCACTTTCATCCTTTCCATTTAATCTGAAATGAGCTAAATGCTCCTTAAGTCTAGTTTCAATTGGTCTACGTGTTTTTATATATATTTATAATTTATTTAATTTAATAGTATAACAATCACGATTCGTGACAGAGGTATTTTATTTAGTTTTTATCTTGTGCTACTGAAGATGGGGGCATAGCCTTCGAAATGTACATCTAGCTACTTAATGCTTTAAGTTACGGTATTAATTTAATATATAATCCCTATATATTAAACTACAAATGATTTCGACTAAATTTTCTGGAATATGGTGTATAAACACAAACTACCCCATTTATCATTATCCTGATGCATCCCCCAATGTTGTGTTGAAAATTTAGTGTAGTTATATTCATCTCGTTTATCAAGAGCGTAATGATCATGATTTCTGGATTTACGCTCAATCAAAATATTGACATATCCATTTCTATAAATATGCAATAATTCAGATTGTCTATAAAGCTATAAACAATTTTATAATGACTTTGTACGATTAAATTCAATAAACGAAAAAATTTATAAAGTACTAACCATCGAAACCAAAGCTTTAGTAAATCAGATCATTTTTATTGTAGATAAAATTTGTTATTTCCGATACTGTACTTCGATTATTCTTTATAATTCGATTTCCTGAAGAACGACACTTTACCAAATTGTCATTTTATCATCAATTGTTCTAACCGTCATCCTTCGCCCGGTTTTGATATTTTTCGCACCCTTTTCAACTACATTTTCTTTAGAGACTTAATTTGTCATACATAGAAAGAACGAAAAAAAACCACGTCACGAGCAATGAATATAAATTGACTATAAAAGCCACCTGATCGCTACGATTTTTTTATTCTGATACAAATTGCGATATTGCACGTATGGGCCATCCGTTATCGCAAATTTGAATATTGGCAAGACTTATTACATGCTCTTTTCCTTATGGAATCTAACTGAACCGCGACGGTCGTATTCTATACTTCATTCTGGGCTACCTCGCAACGAAACCGTATATTACCCGATTGGAATTTGAGCTCTGGCGAAAATCAATATATGGATATGCGTGGCTGTGCAGAATTTGCATTTACATACTCCACAACAGATGATGCGGAGCATATGAAGAATGACTCGTTGGATAGTTGATCTGGATGAAATATTGTTTCATTTTGTTTCAATGATTCAAAAAACGATGCTCCATTTTTTATTTTTTTTTTGGTGAATTCAAACTAATTCATTATTTGAATGAACATTACAATATTTCGTAAAAAAAAATTAATTTGCTTGTGATAAGATATCTCTGTTATATCCGTTAGGCGCTTGTTAAAATGGGCATAATGGAATAATATCCAGAGCAAGGACCTTTCAGGAATATATATTTATGTTTATTTCAATCCAGATTATTACAGAGTGATTATATTGGCCGATTTCTAATTGGTTTGTTGCGAAATATTAATATTGAAAACGTTCGCGTATTTGTTTCAACATTTTGACAAAATGCACTTCAAAAATTTTCAGAAAAATTAAAGTATATACAGCAATATTTAAAAAGTCGTTCATTACAAATTTTTTGTTAAAATATAATAGCTAAGTGTCGCTCCTTTTTAATTACACATCATATCAAACACCAGATTTTTTTCTACAAGGCAAATCCGTTCTATTGTCTGCTACAAACACCCAGTATATAGTTAATTGTAAAAGCGACTCGTCTCAATTTTAATATCTGCTTATATTATATTCCAAGCTAGCCTCCATGAAACCAAGACTGTTATGGAAGATAAAATGTAATAATGAACGCGCAATAAAAATACCTGGGTATAAAAATGAAATGCTAAACTAGAGTTATTCCAAAAAACAGTTACGTATGATAATGTTATATCTCTCAAGAATTATGTCTGTAAAAGAAGCAATAGAAACGGGTATTTAGTTACAATTTCTTGAGAACTTTTCATCGTACCTTTTGAGATATTGAAAACCTTCCATTCATTCGATGATATTATTTGTACGTTTTCCCATTTGTATTATTTCATTTGAACCACGTTCTTGTAATATACTGACGTTTGTTCGTGTACAGTACACACCCGAAACATATTAAACAAGTACGTGCACATTCAACAAGATATCTGCATTTTATAGGTGTGTAATGAAACTTACGAGTCGTTCTTTTATAAACGAGTTGCTAAATTTATAGTAAATACATTTGTTATACTAAAAGTTTCTAAAAACAATTATTAGGCTCGCATTTTCTCTTATAAATATCAGCGATAATATTTTTAATGAAAAATATTTTTCAACCAAAGTTATGGTAAAATTAATAATATTAATACAATTTTCTTGTATGATTTGTAAACAACATTTTGAAAACCGATATAACGGTTTTATAAGATAGTTAGTTAAAGAGTCCGCAATCCTAAAGATTGGTTGGAAACAGCACGCCATGCCGATCTATCCTGAGCTAATCCCTTCATCTCCCTATAGCTATTCATCTCAACGTCTTCAACTATCTGACTCACATACTCCAATTTAGGCCTACCTACCCCTCTCTTTCCCTCCACTCTACCTTCTATGATCAATTGCATAATCCCCCCATGCCTAAGAATATGCCCTACTAGTCTGTCTCTCCTACGCTGTAACACTCTCCAAATACTTCTCTTCTCCCCTACTAACTCTAGTACAGCTTCATTTGTTACTTTATCTTCGCAACCAATCCTCATCATCCTCCTATAACACCACATTTCGAATGCTTGTAATCTACGCTTCTCTTCCTTTCCTATAGTCCACGCCTCACACCCGTACAGTGCTACACTCCAAACATATACCTTCAGTAATCTTTTTCTAATACCCAAGTCAATATTTGATCTTAAAATCTGTTCCTTTTCTACGAATGCCTTCCTACCCTGTGCTATCCTACACTTTATATCTACCTTGCTTCGATTATCTTTTGTGATTCTACTGCCTAAATAACAAAAATCTGACACTTCTTCGATTCTATTATCTCCTATTGTGATCCTCATTTTTCTACTGCATTCCTTTTTGTCACACCTCATCACTTTAGTTTTACCTATATTTATTTTCATGTTAAAATCCCTAGTCAATACTGCCTGCATACCATTCAATACCCTTTCTAAATTCTTTTCGCTTTCTTCCAATATAGCTATATCGTCGGCGAATCTCAACATATATATTTTCTCTCCCTGTACATTCACACCTACACTATACTCTTCTTTTACTTTGTTTATTGCATCTTCTATATATAGATTAGATAATAACGGTGAAATTGTACATCCCTGCCGAACTCCCTTCCCTATTTTTGCTACCTCTTCTTCCCCCTCAATTCTAACTAAGGCAGTTTGGTGTTTATATAAATTAAAAATTATTCTCCTATCCTTATAATCTATACCCGTTTCTTTTAAAATTCTAAACATTATGTCCCAATCTACATTATCAAATGCCTTTTCTAAATCTACAAAAGCTATGCAAGTTACCTTTCCTACCCTCTTTCTTTTTTCTACTACCGTTCTTAGTGCTATAATCGCCTCCCTCGTCCCTCTGTTTTTCCTAAAACCAAACTGATCTTCTCCTAGCCTTTCCTCTACTTTATTTTCTAATCTCCTATAAATAATCTTTAACAATATCTTCGATGCATGTGATAGTAGACTAATGGTCCTATAGTTCTCACACAAATTAGCTCCTATTTTCTTCGGCATTGTTACTATTCTACTACGCTGAAAATCCTGTGGTACTTCTCCCTTCTAACCTGTATAATCGCTCCTGCATTTTTTCCCCTGCGTGTTTTATTAATTCGGCTGGTATCATATCAATCCCCGCTGCTTTGTTATTCCGTAAATCATTTAATGCTCTATGAAACTCTGACCTGAGTATGCTAGGACCTAAGTCATCCTCATCTATCTGTTCCACACTTTCTAGCTCCTCCATGTCCTGCCTACCTTTATATAAATCTTCAAGATACTCCTTCCATCTTCTAGCTTTTTCCTTATTTTCTGTGAGTTCCTTACCCTGCTTATCACATATAATGTTACCCTTTGGTTTTACTTTAGAAAAATGTGACTTAATTTTCCTGTAGCCCAAATCTACTTTACCTCTTCTCATATCCTCCTCAATATCCTCACAATTTCCTTTTATCCACTCTTCTTTCGCTAGCTTGCATTTCCTATTAATTAAGTTCCTTAGTTCCTTATATTTTTTCTGTTCTGCTTCTGTGTTTCCTATTTTAATTTTCCTTCTTGCTTCTATCATTTTAACTATTTCTTCCGTGATCCATTCCCTCCTACCTGCCCTTTTCTTTGTGCCTAATACTTCATTTGCTGCTGTAGTTAACCCATTTCTGATTTCCCTCCATTCGCAATCTATGCCCCTCCTAGATGTTCCATTAGCCATGATTTCTACTTTCTGCTTGTACTTTTCACATACATCAGCTAATTTTAACCTATCGACATCTACTCTGACCTGTTTAGACTTCTGTAATTTCTTGAATTTGACCTCTGAGTCCAGGACTACTAAATTATGGTCACTATCAATATCTTATATATTTTATTTATAAGATATATAAGATAAAATATATATATAAGTATTTTATATATAAATATATATATAAGATAAAAACTATGAACCGATATTATTATATTTGAACCTCTTCCTCCTGACGCTCTTTCTGCATAACAACGATATAATATAGATGGTATAAAGTATAATTAGGAAACTTAGGAAACATTATAAATATATTAAAATAATGGATACAAAGTACCTGAAAATACAAATGTATGGTCATATAATTTTCATCAAGAAAAACATGTATATTTTATACAGGGTGAATTAGAAGAAGAAAGTAAATAGTCGCAATAAGTAATTTTTAAATGAAAATTCAACGTGTTTTTAATTCGTATAATATAAATTTTGAAGATATTATTCATATTTGAAAAAAATCGTGCGTATATAACGTGCAATTAAATATTTTTTGTTTTATTTTGCCGGAATATAAAATTACAGAAAAGAAAAACGCATGGCCCAACTAATAGCAGCAGCACAAGGTCCGTTAAATTCGCTGTTATTTAGGACAATTTTACATAATACATATGAAGAGAATAAGCATAAAAACGCCGCTTTGCCGCATGTAATTTTGTTTGGCCTGCCAAAAGAAATGAACATGTTATTTCCTTCTGACCACACACGACATAAGACCCACATGTATGTTAGATTTCGCCGATCAATAAAGAGACCAATCCTTGCACTAGGCATAAAATGACCACAGTCTGCTGGCCAACTCAAAATAGAATGAAAGAGTCGAGTTGGAATTGATGTACGCATATTTTTTAGTACTCCATATTGACTATATTAATTATTCGACTCGTTTGGTAGCTAAGTATTTACCAATTTATAAAGATGTATTCAACAATGCATTTTTATTTCACATTGAATGCAATTGAACGTTTTTTTTAACTACAGTAGAAGTAAATATATTTAATTTGTTTTTTTTAAGCTACGGATTTGTTGATAACAATACTAAAGAGTTGCCGCAGGTGTTCTTGAGTGCTGTCGATGATAACTATACATCTATTCAAATTAACTCGCGCTATTGATTGCCTCTTCAATTTTAAAAGATACACATTTTCAAAGTCAGCATTTTAATAAAACTGGAAAAATATGAAAATCAAAATAAACAAATGAAAATAAATAAACAAGATAAATGGTACTAGTGAACAAATCAGTTGGTTTAATACAAAATTTGACACGTTCACTTTTGACAGCATTTAGAAATATTTTCATATGTACGTGCCATGTTAAAATTTACAATTTTTATTTTACGCCAAAAAAATTATTGAATGGGACATTTTCGAATGAGAAAGAAATGCTTTGACGATTCTAAATCTGCAACTAATGTAGTAAAAAAAATCCCAAAACAACTTTTTTTCCGATTGCGTCTAGAAATATTCATTTAACTGTGTGTAAATGTTGAGGGAATGTCCTAGCACTTATTGATGGACCATGTTGATATGGTCCTTTACTCTAGAAGGCAAAGTGGTCTCGAAAGTGTTGGTTGACCCGATGCCAGTACACGTCGTGCAAAATTTACGACACCAAGTCATCAGGTTCTTCTCATATTACATGTTTATGTGCACATGTGGTGCGAGAGTGCCGTTCAAAAATTGGCAAAAGAATTTTTACACACACATAATGCGAAAATAGTTTATGTATGATTTCTTATATAGTTGTCATTATACTGTGCGTAATTATTTTACAGCCAAAGAAAAAAAAAAAAACGTTGAATGGTTCGTTTTTGTCAAATAAAACGATTCAACGTTCAACGGGCAAACACATCATTAAAAACAGGAGTGTGTAATTTCAGTACGTGGCAGTAAAATGTTTCAGTATTGCTTGCGAAAAATCGGATAGAAGATACGAAAAACTGACGGCGGCACAAAACAGCTGGTGAAATTTTTATTGTACGTATATCAGGGTACGAATGTACAAACAGTGCACAAGCCGGTGGTAATGTAATTTATGCCGGTTTATGGTCGGACTAAAATCATTCTAGCCAAAGAAATAAATTGTTTCCCGTCATTACGCAGCGAACAATAGAAGAGTAAAATACGTACTGCATGGTAATTGTTGCCAGTCTAATTTATAGATTTTTATGACCGTTGGTGTTGTTAAAATGGAAATAATGGCGCCATGAAGGATATTACAAGATACCGCTAGAAATAATGTAGCGACACATTTAATAAAAAGTTTGTGGTAATATATATATATTTTTATGTACTGCTGAAGATGGGGGCATAGCTTTCGAAATGCGCATCTAGCTACTTGATGCTTTAAGTTACGGTATTTGGGTGATATTCCATACTATAATAATATATTGGATAAATATTTGCTAATTTAATTTTTAGGTGAATGTAGATGTTATTTTTCAATTTTTTTTAACAAGCAATGCAGAAACAAATCCTATAATAAGTCAAAAAACTTTTCACAAGAATATTTTGTTAAGAAATCGATTAATTAAAGTAACGGATATCGATTAAAAAATAATTTTGCTCGTTAACTAAAATGATAACTTTTACAAAGAATCTTCGACGAATTATTGATTAAAAAGTCAATTTATTATCAATGTATTTTCTTTTCCAATTTTATTACAAAATTGGGCGATATATTAAAGAGGTTTGGCGTAAAAGTTATAAATAACACTGAATAATGCTTTCGCAAATAAAACCGCAGGGAAAACTTTTAAATTCCATGATACATGATCTTTTCTTTTTCTTTCTTACAATGCATCTAATGAATTTGAATTGGTGACATCCACAAACGGATCGTCGAAAAGGTAAAAACTATATGCAAGATATCAGTGGTGTATCTACTTTTTTTTTTTTTAATAAGTTGAAAAATAAGCTTTAAGTTACGGTATTTTGGTGATATTATAAATTATTATTTAACACCGTAGTGATAATTTAAAAAAAAACTAAATTTAGTGCAAAAAATGTTTGTATAAGCACAACGAGCTTTTTGGGTATGATAAAACACTTGATTATGTGAAAATTTTCCATTGACTATTTCATTTTAACTAATTAAATGTTAAATTAAGTAATTTTAATGATTTTTGTGCCGACTGCAGCAATTTTTTTTAGATACGCTAACATACAGAATACTCAAAAAGAAAAAGAAACCAAACGGACGAGTTGAATTATTGCAAAAGCACTTAAAAAAACGCCCATCATTTTTTGTACTTTTAAAGTTTCGCGTGGCCAACAGGCGAAACTTCCCGGCGAATTGATTTGCAGATTACTAATTTATCACCATTAAACTCCTATCTGCGAGATTTCTCTAGATATTTACGGTGCTAACGTGCAGCTTGTCCGCAGCGACTAGAAGAATGATCAAAATCTCGCAGCGGACTTGGAAAGAGAGCTTAAAACTATCTGGTGCAGTGAAAACCGATTCGGAACTTTCCAAGATACAACTTAAAACCATTTGCCAGTTTATAGCATTAATCAAATATCAGATATTCATGTTCAATATACCTCGGCATAGTTTGCCAAGATCCCTTCCCGGAAATTTTCGAAAATATAGACATTGCTCAAGAAAAATGTATTTATATATGTGCATATTGAAATGTTACAATTAACATATAACAAAAAAATATATTTTTTTTAAACCCGACGTGGTTATTTGGCTATCATCAACAAACAAGGCGAAGATAAAAGTTTGAAGCAAGAAAATAGTTGCTTCATTTACAATTTTTATTTGTAAGATCTTTTTAAGAGAAAATAACTAGTTGTAAAAAAGGTAAACGAAATACGTGAACTAGTAATTGAACTAATGTCACGTTGATGGTATTTAAATACCACACGAACTTTTAACACGACGCGTAGTAACGCAAGAACTGCTTTATAATAAATATTGATTTTGTACTTATCACCATATAAATAGCTGGGAAGATCGCAACTAAAAACGCGACTTTACTAATAAATGTACTTATTTACTACAACCTCTTTGTTCCGTACTTATTTTTAATGTCGCAAATGTCCAACAATTTGCAGAAGAAAATGTATTTGCATTCGTAAATAATGTACGCGCTCTTCATAGTTGACAGACGCCTTCCGAAGATATTGCGAGCTAGATCAGAGGTTTTAGTATAGGTGATTATATTGTCGGTTTGTCAAAAGGGCCCCCCCGCTTATTGTCTCGTTGCTTTATGAGCTTGCAGCGATCCCCGAAACAACAAGAAGCGGAACATAGACTGATGAATCTATCCAGCTCGTTGTTGGAAAGTTATAACAGCAACAATATCGCGCGTATATTCTCTGGAAACGTAATTAACTAAGTGAGAAGCAAGATGAATCATTCCGCGGATCTATTTGTGTTTGAGCAGGACCGGAACGAGGGTTGAACTCGGCGTTGAAGTTCATTCAATGTTGCGCCTGAAGAACATGTTATGATTATTATATCCATCAAGTTAAATCCAGTTGCTTATATTTGACGTCTATATTAAACCAGAAACTATTACAAAGATATTATACCAGCTAAGAAAAATGGTAAAATACAAGCGCATTAAGAAATATCCACCAAAATAATAAAATACTCTTATTTGGCAAACTAATTTAGCTTTAAATCAAATATAACATTTATTTTACACTTTCCTTTCTAATATAGAATATCACCCAAATACCGTAACAAGCATTAAGTAGCTAGATGTACATTTCAAGCGCTATTTTTGGGCGCATAGCGCTTGAAATGTACATCTAGCTACTTAATGCTTGTTACGGTATTTGGGTGATATTCTATATTATAATTTAACACCGTAGTGATAATAAAAAAAATAATAAATTCCTTTCTGTATAACCAAAACCACCCTGTACAGTGTATTCAACATATCTGTGAAAACAAACAAACAAATGGATGCAAGAGAAGGTGGAAATGTTCCTCAAACATTCATACATGTGGTGCGAAGAGAAGGGGTTTGTTGGTAGGGTGGAAACAACAACCATATAGTATAAGGGGTTTTGTTTCATTTCGGGGGGGTTGTTTCATCAACTCTGTATTGAAGTGCAGGGTGAATTTGGAGAATACGAAAGATATATGGTACATTATATATGTGACCGGATGATGAAGAATATTGTACAATAAATGAAGGATTGTTGAGGGTAGGTTTATATTTTTAAGGGGATCGCAGATAAGATGAAATATTATTGGAAAATATTTTAAATGATTATTTTATCAACTTTAACTGGACAATAAAAAAATATGCAATTTCTCAAATTGTCGAAAAATGTATTTTTTGAAATTTAACACTTGCGTATGGTAAATTTCGAAAATGAAGGCTATAAAAAATACCATAAACTTTCGAAAATGTTAATATTTTACCTAAAAAATAAGAAACGGTACGTGATATTATTATTTTTTAAATTGAATTTCGCAATTTCGCAATTTCGAAAGATCTATTTAAAAAAATATCGTAAATATCGTAAACTTTCAAAAAAATAAAAATTTTACATAAAAAATAATAGAAGGTTAGGTACCCTTCACATATTAAAATTTTCAGATTTTTATGATATCTACCAAACTTTTAATCCTGCAGCGAAACATCGTGCACATTTCGAATCCTGCAATGAATTTTCTGCAGTTTATAAAGCCAACTAAAAATCTGAACAACAATTGCAGTTGGATATAATCTATTTCTTCCGTGGTCTATCGTCGCATCGCATATATTCATTCTATGTAGATTCGATTTAGTTTCAGACGAGGCTTTGAAAAGCAACGAGAACCTAAACAACCTAAGCGAAGAGCGGTGAAAAACCATGCCAGCGTAAAATGCAATTCATGTAAGTGTATATATAGAAGAGAACACATCCATTTTATCCTCCATTTGAATGGAAAAGACAAAAACAACGTACGTACAGTGTAGTACAATAAAAGTAGTTGACGGGCTCACTAAAATATTGCATATATACGAGATTTTAAATGTTCCATCTTTAGAAGTAGTTGAGCAATTAAAATTTTTTTTATATAAGTTGCGAAAAAAAATTTTCATGGAAAAAAAGGATAGTATCTTTATTAGCTGTAACTTATTGTAGCTTTAAATTTACGAGCTTGGCAACGAAAAGTTCCTTGTTCTTTTACACACACTGTATAATGCGCATGTGAAGAGAACGAAAAACCTGTGAACAATTTTCACTTCCAATAAAAAACTGGAGGCATGCTACGATCCTTGGAGGATCGTAGAACATCGATGCCATTTTGTGCTCTTCATATCCATTGTACATTATACTCTATCCACGTTCAAAACGCCATGAGTCGTCCTATAAATATTAAGTTATTAACTAATAAAATTTTAAGTCTTCGTCTTTTATATTTGTCCTGTTTTTATTGTCAATGTGTTTCGGTTCATCGTCGAGGAGTTCTTGCGATTTATCGTCATGGATGAGGTGTTTGTAGCCACGTAGTCTATAATTCAACGCCGGAAAATCAATATTCCATAAATATGTAATGTGAAATATTATGCACAGCATAAAAGAGAATGAACAAAATTATTCATATATCAAGGCAAGAAAATGCACTCAAAATAGAATTATTTTACAGCAGATGATATTTTAAATATTAATTCTCCAGGACCTATTCGAGTCTTGAAAATCACAATTAAGAAATCCGTTTATTTTGTAGAACAAAAAATCTTCTAGAATATCATATGACCAATATACGAACTTTAAATCGAAACCATTTTTGAAGCGAAGGGAAAGAAAAACATAATTGCGATTCGAATCGCGTCCACATTTAGTATTTAATAAAATTTTATTTCATGCCACTGCTGAAGACATTCCTAATATTCTTATCAGAACAAATGGTGTATGTTTATATCGGGTATATAAATAACATCGTCTGGCTGAAGTTAACCCCATGGTCCTTATCTTATTCAACTCCATGTCAAAAATCCTCGCACAAACTTATCGGACTGAATATACAGCTCTAAGTCCGGCCACTCATGAAGTAAATAGCCACTGGTCTAAGTCCTGAATTGCGACATCCAGGCTAAGAAATGGGTTTTTAGAGATTTGAAGAATTCGTAACAAGCAACGAAGAATTATATAAAAAAAATGTCCATATCCAAAAAAATATTTTTATAATTACAGACTGTTGGATTTTACCTACCTCAGAAGAATGATTTATAACGGGAATCAGATACACAAAAATATAACGTTTCACGTCGCCATTCTATTGAATTGTCAGATCAATTCCTTTCTCCGTTCGTCGTCTTTAGTTGGACAATAACTAAATGCAAATACTGCCTAATATATCCATATATTGTACTCGTTCAGATTACAGAACGGGTTTGCTCAACGTTTAGATTGTCAGAAGAACCATCCGGCAGAGGAGGAGGGGGAGGAGGAGGAGGAGGAGGAGTTGGACGATCCATCGACTCAGGCTCGACTATATTCTTTGAAGTGCCTTGTGATTGTCTGTCCAAATCATGTGTACGTTGAGAGGACAACATCCTCCATTGAATGAGAAGAAAAACATTAGCGTGGGTTGTGAGTAAAGTGTATGCTAACGGGTGGTCCAATAAATATACAACGAAATATTTTTATTTGCCAAGGTGTTGCGATCAGCTGATTTTTGAAATAATCATTTTTTCTACTATTGCGGGGTATGCCAACACAAATATTTGTGAAAATATATAATATATTATTTGATCGCATATTACGTTTTATTATTAGTAGACGACCCTGAAGCTATGTGTGTATGTATGGTTGCCTGAACCAGTGAGCAAAAAGACACTGTACCACTTAACTAGACTCCGCAACGATCACCGCCCTCTAGTAATACAATTTCTCTAACATCCGCAACTTGCACGTGCTTTAGATAGGATTTTAAATAAATATTATTTTAAAGTAACATATAATATTAATATATAATATCACCCAAATGCCGTAACTCAAAGCATTAAGTTGCTAGATGCGCATTTCGAAGGCTATGCCCCCATCTCCAGTAGCACAAGATAAAACTAAATAAAATACACAAAAATGAAAGTAAAATGAAAAACGTTCAAGTCCTACTTGATTCTTTACGGTTCTGTATAAAAAGTGTCAAGAAAAAAACTTGCCAATTAAGAATGTTGCACACGATACTTCCTTGTTGATCACCCCTTGCATGTAAACATATTTAACTGGTATTAAACATAAGGGATTAAATTAAATGTTTACCAAATTAAACTCCTAGGCACTCTACTCCAAAAATGAATATCAAAAATTTTTGTGATATAGCAAATGATGATAGATCGATAAACGAAATTTGCGTCACTAAAATAATAACGGTTCTTATTGTTTTAGTAATTTTTTAAATACTATGGTTATACCGAATTTAGTCAATATTCACTAAATGTATAAAATTAAATTTACGCGACAATCTATATCATGATTATTATAATAAAACTTTAAGACATTAAAAGTTTTGTTTTGGTTATTTTAACTTAACACCTATAACTACAAGTATTTACAGGTACAGCTCGTTTTTTTTTAAAGTGGCGGAGAATGACAGAAGTATACGCATCATAAATCAAAACCGGCAAAATGGCTTGACCAATACAGTACAGAGCAGTGCTATTCAAAATAATATGGTATCAAAACACGCTACGCTTCTGTCTTCTCCAAAGAATAAGTAGGTGTGTCTAGTGCGTGAGAAGGTGTGCGTCCTAAGAAATGCAATGTTGACAAATCACCACGCACAGTTATAATTAGAATGAATTCTTTGAAATTAATACAAAATATAGAAAAGTTATACTAGAATATAAGAAATGTTGATAAATACTTATTATAGTATCATATTTATGTCATAATTAATTTATGCGACAGCTATAAAATAGTGACAAATTTAAATTCTTAGACCTAGAGTATTTTTTGTTGTCTGGCATCACTGGTACTGTATAACCCCGATGCGCAGACGGCTACCAAAATTCTCCGCCAATTAAAAAAAAAACAGCTGTAACTGCAGGTAGGTGTTTGGGTTTTTTTTTTTGGTCAGAAAAAGAACTTTAAATTTAGTCATGAATTATTAATTTTAATTTCAATACCATTAACATAATTACGATTACATTTTCCCCGTTTAAAAAAAAAAACGTAGTCTTACATTTGATATATATGATTTCGCTTACAAATGATAAAAGAGACTAACAAGAAGTTGATATCTTGGTTAACACTTTAGGATGGTGTAAAAATTGGTGAACATTTACTATTTTCGGGAAACGAAAATATGTTTTTGTATGCATATTTTCATTAAATTTGGTAAGCAGTTAATAGCTATTAGTCATTTTTTTATATCTTGGCGCACCTAATTCATCCTCTACTGCACATAAGGGTTGACCTGCCAGTACCATTGTTGCCATATATGAATAAAAAACTTCAGCACTAAGTGCTCAAATTGTAAACTGCATAGCAAAATTCACATTGAGAATATTTAATGTATGAATATGGCTTCGATTAAAGTCAACTATTTAGTTTCCAGTTATTTATTATTTGTTTTGATCAATTATGCTAATGTAATACTCTCTGTATTTGTTGGCTGTCGATATGACAACATTGCAGTAATTTTGACCACACCCTCGAATGACAAAAATGCAGTGGCGAGCATCTCTTCACGGGCATAAGGTTTTGGGGTGTTGAAGCGGCCAGTATATTTAAAAAAAATTTAAATTGTATAGTAATATCATTGGTCTTATGTATAAACTAGTCTTAATTTGTAATGCGCAGTAGAAGGGGCGGGCCCGCCACTTTAAAAAAATATATCCTATACTTAATGCTTGTTACGGTATTTGGGTGATATTCTATACTATCCTTTTATAGCTCAAAAATGAAGGTAGTTAATTTTTGCATTCACTGAAAAGTAACGTGAAAATGTTTCAAAGAAACGTTGCAATTTCTAGTAGCAGTATTTTCCGATTATTGAAATGTCAGATGTCTAAAGAAAATTCCCCCGTCTTACAGATGGCTACAGCACCTAACGTCCTTTCAAACAATTTTAATGCAACGTGTCCGTCATCATTTTTAATATCGAAATCGAATCGCTTTTCACGCTACATTTCAACGCATTTCCACATGAAACAACGCAAACAGTTGATTCGCGCAAACTAATATCCGTTTCTGACAGGCATAAAACCGAATCTCTTTTCACAATTGTAAACTGACGTGCGCACGGACTTTTCATATAAGGACGGCAACACCTCTGTCGTTGCGAGGTTGTCCTTTCCTCCACTTTCTTATGTTAATCGGAATTTGTGTATCTATTCATGCATGCGAAGAAAGGAACACACATCCGTACTCATATGCGAACAAGCGATTGAAAATTGCTCAATGTTAATAATTTTCAGTGTCGGTAGTAGAAGGGACTTAAATAAAAATTGCACCAGATGCAAATCTCGAAAATTCTAAATGATTCTTCAATAAACGAAGCAGAATCGTCTCTAGTTTTCAAAGGACCTCCCCTATTAGTCCTGTCCCTTCTGATGTAGCTGTGGTCTATATAACTGCTGTTCCATGTAATAATATAAAATTGGCACGGTGCCCACGTCGTTTGGGCCCAACTATCGAGTCTGCAGTGCAACGGCACCTCTATCTGCGAAGAAGTTGCCGTAAATCTTTTGCTATACTCATATATATGTATATATAAAGCTGAAGAAGCTGGAGGCCTGCGCCTCATCTAACAGTATGTCCTTATAAGAAGAGAAAATGTTGTCAAATTAGCGGAAACTTCGCTGAAACTAACGATCGTCTCAAACTATTGGAATGGTCCTTTGTCACAGCCAAGAAAAATAAAAGAAATAAAAAATACAATGTTTTATATCACGGTTAAAAACGAGGATTTATTCGACTATAATTTCGCTTATTAAGCATTATCCAGTAAAAAATGGTGTTATATTCAAAGTCAATTATCTTTTAATTGCATGAATATAATAGAATTTTTTCTATGTATTTCTATGTGGTAAGGACCAATTTGATTTCGGTTAAAATTTCATTTATTTGGTACAAATAGTTTGATTTTAGCATGGGATAATATTAACATGGTCAGCATACACTGAAGTTGTGGCAACATTGCAGACGTATTCACACCCTCACCCCGTTAAACGACGCTTTCGCCATTCCCCAATTCCTCCAGTCAGTTTTTCCCCAACTCATTTCGGCTGTGCAACAAACAAAATAAAACTCCTAGCCGATTGTAGGGCGATAATAGAAGAGCGACATAACGTTGAAATAAATTTAAATGCGCGGGCGTGCGCCACTGTATCATATACATACATGAAATTTAAATTGAAGTACGTGAAAACTAATAATTTATTAATTTTAAGTACATACATTCGCGAAATTTGCACGCGCAAATAAATGTTCGCGCGAAATTTTGATTTTATGTACATTACTTAGGCCCATAAATTTCGCCAGCTTGGAAGAGATTCGGTTTAAATCGTAAATTGTTAGCAGTAATCGAAATCGCTTTATGGAATAGCAATAAGAGATGAATTACCGTAATTTTGTATTATAATATCATTTTTCGCGCGAAAAACAACAGCGTGAACGTTAGTTAAAGAGTCCGCAATCCTAAAGATTGGTTGGAAACAGCACGCCATGCCGATCTATCCTGAGCTAATCCCTTCATCTCCCTATAGCTATTCATCTCAACGTCTTCAACTATCTGACTCACATACTCCAATTTAGGCCTACCTACCCCTCTCTTTCCCTCCATTCTACCTTCTATGATCAATTGCATAATCCCCCCATGCCTAAGAATATGCCCTACTAATCTGTCTCTCCTACGCTGTAACACTCTCCAAATACTTCTCTTCTCCCCTACTAACTCTAGTACATCTTCATTTGTTACTTTATCTTCCCAACCAATCCTCATCATCCTCCTATAACACCACATTTCGAATGCTTGTAATCTACGCTTCTCTTCCTTTCCTATAGTCCACGCCTCACACCCGTACAGTGCTACACTCCAAACATATACCTTCAGTAATCTTTTTCTAATACCCAAGTCAATATTTGATCTTAAAATCTGTTCTTTTTCTATGAATGCCTTCCTACCCTGTGCTATCCTACACTTTATATCTACCTTGCTTCGATTATCTTTTGTGATTCTACTGCCTAAATAACAAAAATCTGACACTTCTTCGATTCTATTATCTCCTATTGTGATCCTCATTTTTCTACTGCATTCCTTTTTGTCACACCTCATCACTTTAGTTTTACCTATATTTATTTTCATGTTAAAATCCCTAGTCAATACTGCCTGCATACCATTCAATACCCTTTCTAAATTCTTTTCGCTTCCAATATAGCTATATCGTCGGCGAATCTCAGCATATATATTTTCTCTCCCTGTACATTCACACCTACACTATACTCTTCTTTTACTTTGTTTATTGCATCTTCTATATATAGATTAAATAGTAACGGTGAAAGTGTACACCCCTGCCGAACTCCCTTCCCTATTTTTGCTACCTCTTCTTCCCCCTCAATTCTAACTAAGGCAGTTTGGTGTTTATATAAATTAAAAATTATTCTCCTATCCTTATAATCTATACCCGTTTCTTTAAAAATTACGTGAACGTAATATTTAAAAAATATTTGTTTGAAGATATTTAATTTAGAATTTTTTTTTCGATACTTTCACGGTGATAATTGCCCTAACATCACATAAAAGATCTATTTTTCAACAGATTATTATTTAGTAATATTTTTAAAAATTCTGTCAATCCGTAAATAACTCCTTTGAACAATCTCATTTAAAAAGGATATTTAAAATCGTCCATACAACAGACTCCTATTTGCACGTACTATAATAATATAGCATCAAACTTTTCACATTAAAATGAAGGATCATTAAATGTTAAAATCATTTTAATGATGTACAAACATATTCGCTAAAAGTTTTCAACAAAAGTGTTAAAATACTTTCCTATCGACCAACGAAAACTCGCTACAAAAAGCCCATTCGTGCAAAAATACTACAATACAATAAAAAAAAAATGAAGTTACACTAATAAAAAAGCCATTTAAAAGATCATTTGCATAACTTTTCTTCGCTGTTAAGCTTCCCAAACTATTTCATTTTTTCAACTAGTGTTGAAAAAGACAATTACGAGTCTTCATTTGTCACTTTATTTACCTACATAATCATCTTCATAAAAGCATACAGTACAAGAACGGTTCGTGTATTTTTGCGACGAAAATACGCCGCGGGTAATTATGAGATTAAAATTGCATCTGTGTTTCTATAGGGGAGGTTTTTTTTCAAACATTCCTGTATAATAACCAACCCCTGACATTTTCGCACAAAACATTGGTAGAGCACGTGTCAAATGGCAGTTTAGATAAATAACGGATAGTGTCTGAGTGTATACCTCTGCGTAGATATAAATATTGTAATTAGGACGGTGTTATGGGACAATAGCATAGACCCAGCAAAAGACATAGAGATTGTTTTTTAAGTTGGTTTCATCGGGATATAAATAAATTAAATCGGCATTAAATAAAACAAGTTTAATCGAATTTCTCACTTTTTTTTTTAAACGGTATTTAAGTCGACACAATTTAAGCTAATAATTTTTTTTTTGTGGTAAATAAATACTCGCTTAAAAGTTCCCATATAAAATTCTATACACTCTGCGTCACAAAGTTTCTCTATTGAATTTATAGTGCAAATTAATCGCGCGCTAATTATTTAATCCGCATTTAGTCTTCGTGGATGCAAAGCTGCCGTCTTTGCGGTTTGAATGGTTTATTCAAATATAAGTCAAGTTTAAACTGCACATATTACACAGAAGATGTATGGAGCAAGTCTAAAATCGACTGCAATAATTCTACAAATCGAATGGTAAACAATCCGCAGAAGATTTCTGAAGTCTGCGAGTATACAGCGCGCGGTATACCCGAAATATTTTAGCTTATCTTGAGATATTATTAAAAAAAATTGTTTCAGAAGCATTCGTAATTGATGACTTATATCTGATGTTGTGGGCTGCTTAAATTTTGACGATCTATAAATTGTGTTCGGTTTGTGGTTTGGTAATAAATTAGAAGGGACCCTGCATTAGCATTATCATCTGGTACAGACAAAAGTGTATATATGACCGCATGCTATCATTGCAGTAATTAAAATGTACCCTTTTTACGAAATAACTCACGGACCTTTATTGCGAAATATTACAGGCCCGTAACGGCCATGCTCAAAAATATGTTGGTAATATATTCCTTTTAATTAAAACGTTCTAAACTTACCTCAATAAAATTTTAAATATTTTTTAAAACTATTAAAAACGGTCCGGTATCATTAACCAACTCAATAAATATAATTTGTAATTTTTTTGGCATCCACATAAAAAAAATATTATCCATTAAATAAAAGCCCTACGTATAAAATGTCATGAAAAATATTTCACCACTAAAAGTCTTATTTTTTTTAATACTTTGAACGTAACTCGTTAAACAGCATATTGTATTAAAAATATATTATTGTAAAATAAATATATTACCATTGTCTTTTGCCTGCTTGGTTGTTATGTTCATGTAAGCATTAACTTGTCAAACCGTATTATATACACACTAGAAGAGCTACACTCGCGAATAATTCAAATATCACTTAAAAAATCTACTAAAATCTGCGAGAAAAAAAATCTTAAAAAAAACAATTTTCACTTTTAAGAGCGTTTTATTTTATATCAATTTCACGACCGGTTCGTTGGCCATGATTGTATACAGTGCAGATATTTTCGGGTGAAATGTGAGTTCCTACGTTTATATATGAACATGTTTGCGGAGTCGCGTAATTATAAAATATGGCCAGGAAGGCCACGTTATTTTTATACGAAGAAGCAGTTGTTATTGCGTACGTTTTATTATACAGGAAATTTTGTGTGTAATGTGTCATAAGGTGACTTATTCAAATTTGAAAAGATTTTTTTTTGGCGAAATGTGCATTTTCTATGTGATCTGGCTTTTTAGTGATGACAAATTTGAATTTTCATTGATTTTGACGATATTTTGAGTAGAGGCGATTTGCCATATTAATTTTACATAAAAAAAAAACATGATATATGTTCATTTAAGATTTTTTTTAGAGAAAAGTCATAAAGATAAAGACGTGATATTTTTACCAGATATTAAGAAAGGTTTATACTAGCAAATGACAGGTTCTGCAATTATAAACTATAACAAATACTTTTTTAAAAGGCTCAAAATTGAGCTACTTTTTCGCGAAAAAATTTTCCACTTTTAAACTGATGCCAACAAAAATTTGTTTAATTTCTTAACATCTCACTTGGAATATTTAAATTGTCTAGGTGGAAAATTTACATCGCTGTTTTTTTTTGACATATTTTACGCTAAATATTTGTCCAAATTAAAAATTGCAAATTCATGATTGACTACTTGAAATTAAACCAAGATCAAATATGCCTTTAATAACGATTTTCTATTTAAATAAAAATCTCCAATTTATAGTGAGGTCATCTACCTTCGAACTGGAGAAGAAAATAAATTTTACCATGAAAAATATTCCCTAAATTAAAAAAATTCACTTTACTTATAATAAAAGACTTATAATTCATATTTGCATAATTAGCGACATTTTATGTAAAATGCCTTAAAAAATACTTTTTAGTCTCAGGATATTTATCATTTAACCTTGCAAAGAATTGTGCCATATAATATGTCAGGTGTACCTATATTGAAAATTGTTATGTATGAAGTGTCAACAAATTAAACGTATGTTAAATGTAAACATTTTCCGCCATTATAAACGTGTAATAAATAAATAGAACTGCAAATATTGTATTTGCTGTAAATGTCTGGGAAAGTTTGTCTTTCGTACGAGTATTTCGAAACATTTCGCTACCTAAAAATAAGAACGGATCAACAAATATAAAGACTAAAGCATTATAGGTCCAATTTCGTCTATTTCCACCAACGTTGAGAAATTTCTTTAGTTTATAAAAGACAAATTAAATTTTTCTTTCTGCGCATTTTGTATAAAGACATTAACTAGAACTGTAGCTACACATATATATTAAGAATTACAGGTACGTCGCTAAAAGCATTTTTACTTATGGTAACTATATAAATAATTCTGCAAAAATTCCATTAGTAGTTTCATTAGCTCTCGGAAATAAAAACAAACTGAAAGTTTACTCAGAGGTTATGCTGACTCCATATACAGGGTGGCTCATGATACAATATCGAAATTTACTGTGCGATTAAGTTTCTACATTTTTCTGTCTTAATATATTGTCGAAAATGTGTATTATCCAATTTATAGCCATTCTAATAAAAAATGTAAATTACCTCGTTCGTTTAGATTAATTTAAATAAACAAGCTAAAATTTTCCCTAAGTGTAAAAAACGCTAAAATAATAAAAACAATATGAAGCGAGTGTTGTAAAAAGTTGTCATGATCGTTTTTTTAGCTTACGAATAATCTAATAGTACACATACGGTGGATGAAAAAGTTTATCGATCGCGAATGATGAAAATACATTTCTTCATTATTATCTTTTTAAGGCCAAGCTGTTATTTGCTTTTGGTATTAAACCGAATATATTTCGAGGCAAACAAAACAATCAATTTGTGCGAATTTGTCTTGTATAAACAAGTTTTCCTCACAATTCTGTTGAAACAATTCTTTCTTCACAATAGTTTGTGTATTTCATTTAAAATAAATTTTGCTAATAATTATTTTACAGTACCAAACTGCAAATTAGTTCTAGACGGATTAAATGTACCTATTCAGCTTTAGCAGATAAATCAGATAGATACAAGCCACTGGCATGGGCCTAGTACATTTCGTCGCTACTATAACCATTTCACCGCTAAACAAAATGTTCTTTAGCATAACAAATTATTTACACAATAACACAATATTCTTCATACACCGAATTAATGATTCGAATCTTCGCATAGAAACGCCAAAATATCCCATGCCCAAAAAAAACAAACATATCACGTACAATATCACATGTAGCGAAACTAAATGCTTATTATTTGCTTCTTGTACAATGGAACACGTTGTTGATAGTGTGCTAAACAAGAGACTACATGAGTATTACATGTTGGTGAGGTTAAGATCCTATCGCAAACACGACATGCAATTGGTGAATTGGCAATGCAAGTGCATTGATGAAGAGCAGCGTAATTTACCCTTCGACACACATTGCACTAATCACGACAAGAGAGTTAATGTGTTAAAATAAGAGAAAGGTATTTGGTCGTTACTTGAATTAGTTGATGGATAGAAATTGGGAGGGGGGGTTGCTTTATTAGAGAGCTTGAATGGACCAGTAGATGAAAACTTAAGTTTCATACAAGAAACGAAATATCGTATGAAATGTGTGGTTTAAATTTTGAAGTGGGTAAAAAAAGAAAATGAAATTGTTTGTAGTGGATAGTAAATGAATCGAAAAGTGAGTAAGATATGATTAATTACGGATGTGGAGGATTATAGGGCGAAGGGTATTGAGAATATGCAACAATTGGTTGCAACGTTAGTCCCTGTAAATGTTAACACACTTCATGCGGGTCAACAGTGTGAGTTATCCTCGTGGCAGGACGAAGCGAACGAGGTCGAGGACCAGATGGTAAATGCTCTGTATTCTATCATTTGCTTCTACATATATGTGATGTTAAATGGTGTTTACGCTAGACAAACTATTGCCCGAAAGATTACACTCTAAAATGGACAGTTTATTTGCATATGAAGGCATTTGCATTCGATGAATTGTGATTTTTATACCCTATTTGAATTTGATTTTTTTGCACAAGAAATTGTCGTTTAATTTATTTAAGTTTGTGTTATTTCCGGAGATATTGGGATCTTCAAGATTAAAATTAAAATAAAACTTTGCTCGAAAGCTTTTATTAAATTAACATATACAGAATTAATTAAGTAAAAGTTTCTGCTTTTATGTTGCTTTTAAATAAAGGCCGTATATATCTGTGATTGTAAAAGACATCTTGTGTCGATTGTGTGTTTATTGTTGCAGCACAAGAAATTTCGAAAGTTTTTATAAGTTTAAATTTGGCTGATCTCCAATTTGTTTGGATCGTTAAATATTTGTCTAAATTTCGTAAAATTAGAAAATCTTCACACGTACAAAACCGAAGAGAGACTAATTTCGGTTGAGAACCCTGATATTATTTTTTTCCATAAAATCGTCTTTTCAACCATTTCATTGCGGGAAATTTTTAAACTGGGAAATCCATTAAAAAAACTGTAATTTTTCGAATTTTTAAAGCGTTGCATTTTCATCCAAACTACTCGCAATTTTTAAATCCCATTTGAAAAAAAAAAAACATAACATACGTTCCTAAATATGAAAATTTATCAAAAATTATTAATTGCAGCACCGATTTATATTGTTATTTACTAAATGAGCAATTTATATTAACTACAATGAAAATGTAATTTAATACATGCATTTTCTGTTTTTTTTTTGTACTACGTAACGATTTTTTTTTTATAAAATAAAATTCGAAATATTAATACGTAATCTTATAAAATGTACATCGAGTTTTAATCAAATAAAGATAATTTCGAATGAATTTTGCAGAATTTGTTGAGTACGAACTATTAATTGAAAAAATTGATTTTGTACATTGAAAACCACAAAAATACACGAAACTAAATTTAATAAACTTGATCAAAATATTTAATTTTATAAAATGTAAAAGCTAAATTATTATTTTCATAAAATAGAAACATACAAAATATCATTATGAAATTATCTATGCAATTTTGTAAATAATATTATTTTTTATATGAATTTATGTTAAATAAAAGTAGCGATAAGCAGATTAGTTAAATATAGAAAGAAAAAAACATAGTATTGATAAAAAAAAATAAAAATTATTATCGACCAACAAAATATTTATTGATTGAAAAAAAAGTAATGCACGTATTAAAATAGCGATATGTAAATGATGGTACACATTTTAACATTTATTAATGTGCATTTGTTAAATTAATTAATTACCTATGGATATCCATATCGTATATTATGCAAATTAAATCGATTATAATGAGAATATAATTTCAGTTGTACAATTAGTATTTAAACGGGATAATAAATTATTAATTCAAAATGCATCTGCACTAATGTAATTTTCACAACTAAAAATAATCCCAGCAAATTGCGTTGAATAAATATAATTCAATAAGTACTCATCTAAGATTGAATATATTCTAAGAGACTTCATCTAACAGTAATTAAAAAAATTAAAAAATTATACTGAATCGTGGTGTTGCTTTCTAATGAGCTAGTTTCAGGACGATTTAGAATACTGAAGGGAAGGCTAGTATATTTCGTAGTTGGGACATTAACCTCGCAAAACTTAATTTTGAACGCAAACTGTGCAGAACCGTCTTAGATGGTAAGTGATAGTGATGGAAACTTTAGAAGGATAACCTTGGGAACAAAATATAATTACACGTTGGTAAATATATTATATAGGAATGCTAAGATCACCGAAGAGGATGTTTTGTTAAAATGAGAAGTTGTTTTAGGTAATAAGAAAGTGTGATATTGGTACGTTTGTGTACTTCTTTGCCTATTCGCTTTGAACAGTTCCAGTCCAGTACCAGATGACGATTAATTCATAATAATGATTGGTGTAATTAATTGAACGTTCATTACCAACCACCACCACATCGTTACCGTGCAAATGCACCCTTATACAAGCTGAACCATAATCGATTTTTATCATCAATCATTTACAATTGTTTTTTCTAAATTTTTTTTTACTCCCGGTAGTTTTTCTTGCAGCAATGCGACTTTTCACTTTTAAATACAATCTTTAAAAAAACAAAACAACATGCGTGAGACGCTCGCGCGGTAGAAGTGAAACTTCTTAGCTCCTAGGAACAGTTGATTTTATAACGCAGTATGTGAAAGTTGCTCGTGCTTAGAATCAACAGGTTTCACATCGTTCTTAAACCATATTCGATCACATATGGGACACACTGTACCTAGCGGATTATTTATCAAATTCGCGATGAGCAGGTTGACAGAATGTAAATTTTGTGTATGATGCACTAGTGGGTGCATTTCTATTTGTCGATGGCTCGCTCAGCTGTATCAGATCCATCTCTTACACCGCGTGTATCTTCACGTGTAGACTGAATCAGTGGCATTCAAATTCTCTATACCACTCACTGTGTCCTCACTTAACGACGGCATCGATTCATCCAGTATATTTGAGGTCGTTGGAAGGTTATGTTGTCCACCGTGTTTCTTTAACGCCCCTTGCTTGGTTCGATACTCTCTACTTCTTTCCAAGGCACTTTTCTTGGCGGTTTATTCGCTTTCTTCTGTTCTCTAAAGGCTCGCACTGTGTCTGTACTTGTATTTTTCTCCATTTCATTTTTAACACAGTGTGTGAAATTTCACCAGTTAAAAAACGATTTTTCTTTTTTAAAAATCACAATCTTCAACAGAATCAAATGTATTTTACAAATAAAATGCCCGGTAGCTAACTTTTAACGAAAATCTTTAACGTTTTAACATAATTAAAACATATCACATATTAATTGAATCTAGGGAATACCCTGTATGATCAATGGTGGGCACTCAGCCATGTAGCATATACACCGGTGTATGAGGCCCCAGGACACAGACATAGGATAGGACAGGAGAGGACATTGGATAGAGGATTAAAGGACCAAAGCGACGGTGATGGCACTATACAAACTTTTGCTGTAGCGCTATAGTTAATGATGTTTGTTAAGAGCCTCTTCGTTGGTCATGTTTTGTAGGTTCGTGATGTATTAAATGCCTTCTAGAATGTAGCATTAGCAATGGTTAGATGTGCGGGTTTCAGTTTAAAATTAAGGGATCAATTAGACTCCCACGAATTAAATTATTTGAATAAAATATGTTATCAATAATCGATAAATTAATCAAATTAAATGTGAAGCGTTAGTAAATTAAATATCTTGCGTAAAATAAAATCTTTTGTTTGCTTCTAATAAAACGCCCTGCACGTAAACTTTTCTACTCTTGTAAATAATCCTTCTATCTATGTCGCGTTTAACATGTGACATCCAGGTGGATGTTAAAGGTTCCATGAAACCCGACCCGGTCACATATATGCTAATTTTCGAAAGCATTGTGGTAATCCAATGTTTTATGCTCGAATAATTAAGGAGGGCCTAAATTTTAAACGATCCAATCAATGACTGCACAGCTGATTTAAATTTTATGTACGTTTGGTTATGAAAATCAACATAAATGGTATTGAAATTGGATATAACGTTTGTTTAAAAAACAACAACAACAAATTAAACGAAAATATGTTTGTGCAACAATTTTGCGTTCGTAAAAGACATACGGTGCGTTTGCAAAATGCGGAATGTAAATGTTAAATGTAGAAAATATTTTTTTATATATAAGTTTTATATGTAAAAAAGTGGGCGATATGGAAAAATATTCGATTACAACATTATAGTTTTTTTGGCATTTCGCGGCTCGAATTAAATGAAAAAAAGTTTTGTGTGGTTAATAAATTTTGTTTTACAAACCACCGTCCAGAGTTAAACTAAAACTAGGTAGCTATTTAATAATCTGGTTGTATGGTGCTCGAGTAAATCCACATTTGCTTTGTCAGCTAACATCCACACAAAAATTTTTGTTGAAGAGAAGGATTAAGTAACTACCTGTTGAATAATTACGATTGTAATTTCATTTGTTGTACCATTAAAATCTTTAGATGTATATATTCAGATTCGAAGCTCATTCATAAGTATATTTATATTATTGTTTGATTTCAAGCGAGTTGCTTAACACAATTAAAATTAATTGTCCAGAATTTATGAAGATACGAATTTTATTTTAACAAACCCCTCTGACGATTCGATATATATATATATATTTATTTTTAATTTTCTACACAGATGTAATGATTCAACGAGAAAACGAATTTAAAATCTTTCATCCGGGAAACTTCAGAAATGCGTACTTAAAAATACTTACAAATTTTAATATTACGTCGGCAGTGAATAATTTTGGAGTGCTGGGTCGAAAGAAAAAAATCGCAAACGATTTCATTTCGGGATTGTTAGAAAATGGTAATAAAAAAAAAATTCTGGCATTTTATAAGGGACGAATATATTGATAAAAGGAAATACTATTTATCCTAAGATAATTTTCGCTTTTCATATTTTGCATTTTAAAGCGGTGGCCTGTTTCAGGTGGGGGGGGGGGGGGGGATTTAGAATAATAAACTGAATTATCTTGTGCATTGCAGAATCGTTTATGTGCTTTTAAATAGCAGATATCCGAATTTAATTTGCGTACAACTGTTTCGTTTGGTTTACGGTGCGAAATACAGCCCCCTTTTACAGGGAACATTAAATCCGTCCATCTTAATCAGGCCCACCTGCCTCCCAATTCAAGTAGCAATAAATCCCACTGATGAAATTCTGATTGGCGATGTTATGGATGACCTGACGCCAAACTAGAACAACCGTTCGTTCATCCCACAAGCTCGACAAGTTAATTCGCTCCCAAACTTGGCAAATACCAACTTGTTATTTTTTATTTATTTATTTATTCGCCTTTCCCTTCATTTATTCGCCTATCCCTTCATATGTTACAAAATATTTCCTCGTTCCATAACGAAAGAATCGATTTTAAAAATATCACTTGGTCAAAATTCTTCAAGTCATAGCAAAACATTCTTTTCCACAGCTTAGTTAAATTTAGTTACATTTTATTTGGATTTGGCAAAACGACGTATTAAAAGCATACACACAATTTTTTTTCTACCATCAAGGAAGAAGCTTTATTGACTACGAGACCAAACTATCCCGTCTTTATCTTCATTTCTATCTATCAATTAAATTAGAGCAGAGCGATGTGATATCATATATACGTGCCTAAACTACCCATAACATAAGAACTAGCGGAGGCAGTGCCAGAAGAACTCGAGGAATCTCTTATAGCACATTTATGGTCTACTATAACGATGCCAAAAAGGAAATTGTTGAAGTATGTAGTGGAAGAAGGTGATATATCGATTGTACGTACATTGTACCGGATAATTTATTTAATAAAAAAAAGTTGTCGTTTCATTTACTAGTAAATATTTTTTTATAAAATATGTAATCTGTGAAACGTTAAAATAATATCATTATTACGTGTTCTTATAAAAATATACTTGTGGATATCTGGAACACATTTGCTTATAAAAATTCGATATTTGCAAAAATAAAAGTTATGGGTATAATGTAAGAGCTTTACTTTGTGTATATGTCCGTTAATTGATGTATACTAAAATTTATTGTCTCCTGATCTTATTCCAGATCATACAAATGTATATTTCAAAATATCGCTCAGTATATATAATCGCAATTCAAAAAATAAATCGCAACAGGAAACACAAGAATTATTTTGCGGAAATAATTTTTAATTACTGTCACCCGTTTATTTCTTTTCCCTGGTAATGTTTTGTAGGTCAAAGGTTCATGCGTGTTTCTGTCGCCTTTCTGAAAGCAAATAAACCCCGGAGTATTAATATTTTGCCGGTGGACATTTTTATATTCGCTCGGAATAATTGTGATTAATCGCGGGCGCCCTTTTAATTAATATTAAAGAATGTGCGTTAAGCCGTTCCACGCGCGTAATCTTCTCTTTTTAGCGATTACACGAAGAAAAATTCACCACGACGTTGCTAATAATCTATGTTTTGTAAAGGAAAGTGTTGGTTCTCATCGGTTACAAATTTGCTGTATTTACACTATTGAAAATACATATTATTCTGTAATTGATCAAATTGATCAAAATTTAGCAAGTCGTCTGTCTAATTTTATTATAATACCCTGGGAACGTTAGCAAACGTTAAAGGACAGGATAATCTAATTGTAATCGGAGATTGGAATGCCGTAGTAGGTAAGGGAAAGGAAGTTTCAATAGTAGGAGAATATGGAATAGGAACACGTAATGATAGAGGGGATAGATTGGTAGAGTTTTGTATTAGGAATAAGCTAGTGATAGCAAACACGCTTTTTCAGAATCACAAGCGCAGGATATATACGTGGAAAATGCCAGGAGATATAGGGAGGTATCAGATAGATTACATACTGGTTAAAGAGAGGTTTAGGAACCAGATTAAGAATTGTAAGAGTTACCCTGGAGCAGATATTGATAGTGACCATAATTTAGTAGTCCTGGACTCAGAGGTCAAATTCAAGAAATTACAGAAGTCCAAACAGGTCAGAGTAGATGTCGATAGGTTAAAATTAGCTGATGTATGTGAAAAGTACAAGCAGAAAGTAGAAATCATGGCTAATGGAACATCTAGGAACGACATAGATTGCGAATGGAGGGAAATCAGAAATGGGTTAACTACAGCAGCAAATGAAGTATTAGGCACAAAGAAAAGGGCAGGTAGGAGGGAATGGATCACGGAAGAAATAGTTGAAATGATAGAAGCAAGAAGGAAAATTAAAATTGGAAACACAGAAGCAGGACAGAAAAAAATATAAGGAACTAAGGAACTTAATTAATAGGAAATGCAAGCTAGCGAAAGAAGAGTGGATAAAAGGAAATTGTGAGGCTATTGAGGAGGATATGAGAAGAGGTAAAGTAGATTTGGGCTACAGGAAAATTAAGTCACATTTTTCTAAAGTAAAACCAAAGGGTAACATTATATGTGATAAGCAGGGTAAGGAACTCACAGAAAATAAGGAAAAAGCTAGAAGATGGAAGGAGTATCTTGAAGATTTATATAAAGGTAGGCAGGACATGGAGGAGCTAGAAAGTGTGGAACAGATAGATGAGGATGACTTAGGTCCTAGCATACTTAGGTCAGAGTTTCATAGAGCATTAAATGATTTACGGAATAACAAAGCAGCGGGGATTGATATGATACCAGCCGAATTAATAAAACACGCAGGGGGGAAAATGCAGGAGCGATTATACAGGTTAGTTTGTAAAATATATGAGAAGGGAGAAGTACCACAGGATTTTCAGCGTAGTAGAATAGTAACAATGCCGAAGAAAATAGGAGCTAATTTGTGTGAGAACTATAGGACCATTAGTCTACTATCACATGCATCGAAGATATTGTTAAAGATTATTAATAGGAGATTAGAAAATAAAGTAGAGGAAAGGCTAGGAGAAGATCAGTTTGGTTTTAGGAAAAACAGAGGGACGAGGGAGGCGATTTTAGCACTAACAACAGTAGTAGAAAAAAGAATGAGGGTAGGAAAGGTAACTTGCATAGCTTTTGTAGATTTAGAAAAGGCATTTGATAATGTAGATTGGGACATAATGTTTAGAATTTTAAAAGAAACGGGTATAGATTATAAGGATAGGAGAATAATTTTTAATTTATATAAACACCAAACTGCCTTAGTTAGAATTGAGGGGGAAGAAGAGGTAGCAAAAATAGGGAAGGGAGTTCGGCAGGGATGTACACTTTCACCGTTACTATTTAATCTATATATAGAAGATGCAATAAACAAAGTAAAAGAAGAGTATAGTGTAGGTGTGAATGTACAGGGAGAGAAAATATATATGTTGAGATTCGCCGACGATATAGCTATATTGGAAGAAAGCGAAAAGAATTTAGAAAGGGTATTGAATGGTATGCAGGCAGTATTGACTAGGGATTTTAACATGAAAATAAATATAGGTAAAACTAAAGTGATGAGGTGTGACAAAAAGGAATGCAGTAGAAAAATGAGGATCACAATAGGAGATAATAGAATCGAAGAAGTGTCAGATTTTTGTTATTTAGGCAGTAGAATCACAAAAGATAATCGAAGCAAGGTAGATATAAAGTGTAGGATAGCACAGGGTAGGAAGGCATTCGTAGAAAAGGAACAGATTTTAAGATCAAATATTGACTTGGGTATTAGAAAAAGATTACTGAAGGTATATGTTTGGAGTGTAGCACTGTACGGGTGTGAGGCGTGGACTATAGGAAAGGAAGAGAAGCGTAGATTACAAGCATTCGAAATGTGGTGTTATAGGAGGATGATGAGGATTGGTTGGGGAGATAAAGTAACAAATGAAGCTGTACTAGAGTTAGTAGGGGAGAAGAGAAATATTTGGAGAGTGTTACAGCGTAGGAGAGACAGATTAGTAGGGCATATTCTTAGGCATGGGGGGATTATGCAATTGATCATAGAAGGTAGAGTGGAGGGAAAGAGAGGGGTAGGTAGGCCTAGATTGGAGTATGTGAGTCAGATAGTTGAAGACGTTGAGATGAATAGCTATAGGGAGATGAAGGGATTAGCTCAGGATAGATCGGCATGGCGTGCTGTTTCCAACCAATCTTTAGGATTGCGGACTCTTTAACTAACTAACCGTGGAAAAAAAACCTCGCTAAAATCAACAATTTCGCTTATGTAAATGTACTATAAAATTGTGAATACATGTCACAATGTACCTATTTCTGGTACTTAAAAAAATATATAACATATATAAATGTTAGGACAGGCCAGTGCACCAACTACTGCAATGGAATAATTTGATCCTTTGGCAATTCGCATCATGGACTGCAATGTGTGAAATTCGCGTTTATTCACTTGGCAATTAACCGTAATTGAATAACTACTCTCGGGCAGTTTCTCTGCATGGGTTATTTTCTATAACTAGAGAAATATGTGCAAGTTGTGACTGCTATTTGAGATAGTCCGGACTTTTTATATCATAAAATCAATTTTTTTATTAAATTTTCTTAAGTGCTTTAATCAATAATCAAATCGAAACTGTGAAACGTTTTTTTTTTGCGTGCGCAATATTTAAATTTGACAAACTTACCAGCACTAAATAGGTTAGTAGGTCCAAAAAAAAAATTCATTGTCTATTGAAAAATCATTTAACGCTCTATTCGATAAATATATAAATAAAACTGAATTATTTTAACTACGAGCCATTCTTTAAAAGTCAGTTGGTGTATGAGACTATTTTTTGGGTAGACAAAAAAACGTGAATGTATGAACAACGTTTTGTTCTTCCAAAAAAAATATAGCAGCGACAGGAAAATCGCCTAACGATATATTCAGAATTCAGAAAATCGCAGTTTTTCAAAAATAGCATTTTCTGGGAAATATACATCAGTTTGTTTGAATTGTTTTCCTCTTGTAATTACATTCTACATTATCTCGCAAAAATACGTAATTTTATGCAGTTTTTTTCGCAAACATTATGGACAACTGTTTTGTGTCTAAATAGGAAAAATTACAAAAATATTTGCAATTCGAATTGTGGCTTCCACCATCAAGTGAAATTGCAACTGCAAAAAAAACAATTCTAAATTGAAATTATATTTTAACATTACAAAAAAATATCTATGAAAAATGTATACGGCAAATTATATGAAACAATAAATAAATAATTTATTGTATCGTAAAATTAGTTTAAGTAATGACAGATTTTTGATGATATTGAGTACGCTAAAACAACTCCAAATTTCATTTTTATCAACTTTAAAACATCATCGGAAAAATGTAGTACCAAACCCTTAATATCTAATCAGCTGCCTGAAATATTCACATCATTAATGTAAGTGTTGATCAAAAAATTTCTCGACTCAAAAATTACAAAGCACTTTTGCAGTTAAAAATGAAACTTTCACTCTTTTTTGACGATAACTTAAGTGGTAATAAATTAATTACTATACCGGATGGCCGCAACAAATCACTGTTGTGACAATATCAAATATTTTACCAAAAATTCGAGAAATCTATAATAAAAAAACAAAATTCTTTTGTAATAATGAATTTTTCAATCTTTCTGAAGTTTGTATTAAATTATCTTATAACCTAATTAAGCTTGCAGAACCGGAACTGGCCTAATTACAAATAGATTTGCGATTATAAATTATAATTATACACAGTAATGATATGTGGCTACTAAATTGCAGGGACGGCTTTAATTAAAACTCTCGCATATAATATTTTCATTTATTATTGCGTGTATCTTTTTATTAATTCGGCAAAACGTTTGCTGAACAATTTCCGATTTAATTTAGCTATAAAATAATATTTAAAAACAATTTCAAATTCTTCAAATGCAATTATCTATACATATAAAATTAAAATAAAGGAAATAATATAAGAAGTCAAAGATCATTCGATCAGGCCATATCTGCCCATGTACATATGCTCCCTACAATATTAACACCTCTTCGTGTGTTGCAATAATGCGGCTCCCTATGGAGTCCCGACTGTTCCCGGCCAGCAGGATGTTATTAGGATGCAGTAATCAAACGTAATCAAATGAGATCGCGATTGATGTGCTCCTGTGTGATACAGGCCCTATTCTATGGATATACCTTATTTCGTTCAAGGTGCCCCGTTCTAGTATAGGTAAAACAGTAGGAAGACGGTTCGAGAGACAACAAATCCAGTATACGTAAACACAATCGAATATATTATTACGTCGAATCGTTGTTTGTTATTGACAGATTATGTACAGGATTGCTATTACAATCTGTTTTTGTTATAAACATAATTGCAGTACAAACATTTTCTTTTAAGAACATTTTGCATCGTATTTATTATTGCACATATTTCTGAAAACGAGATTCTTTGCAGTGTTGAATTTAATTACGTTTTTAGAGAGATCCAAAACTTAATGAACTGCAAGCAAACGCTTTCAATCCACGACGTGGATTTTTTGATTAATTGACTTTTCAATTAATATGCTAGATAATTTAATTTTTTCTTCAATCAACATAAACATAAACCTGCAAAATGGGTTACGTTTAATTGAAGTTCGGTAACTAAATATTACAGATCTTACGTGATGTTGAAGATCAGATTTTTAATCGATTTATTTCTGGCGCGCCATTATATTTTACTATAAATCTTTTTGCCAATCAGAAATATGTCAATAAATAATACATTGTGCGAGAATGTAATCTGCAGAAGAATAAATCTTTCTTTTTAATAAAGCCTCCATAAATACAAATATCTATATGAGCAAAATTTTATTTCCTTGTAATTTAATTCTGTATCCTGTTCGCTGGAATTGGATTGAAATTTCTGCATTTATTTTGAATGTATATAAATGTCAGATGCGGACATTTGGAGATAAATTCACGGAAATCGACAATGTGATTGCAACTAGTAGAAAATCGAATAGGTCTATCAAAAAATCTCTCATAATGTATCTATTTTTATTGGCAGTTTTATTTAATGCTTTTAAATTTTCGCGTTTTCTCCACATATGGACCTATTTGCCGTTTCCAAAATTTCTACACGACAATAATTAATCTATATAAGAATAAATGTCAAAATTTAACACAAGAAATTTGACAAATTCATCAGGCTTAATTAGAGTTTTAAAAAAATATTTGTTGATCATTGTAATAAATTACATCCTGAACCAATACAATTATATACAAGGACTACTACAACCATAACACAATTTTTGCTAGAAATTTCACTTTTTTAGTTTTTTTTTTAGTTTGAGGTTATCATATTACACTTGTATAATTCTATAGCTTACTACATTTTCTATTGTTATACCTAATTTGCTTTTATATTTTAATTTTGATTAAGTCTGATGAAGAAATTGACAAATATTTCGAAACGTTGCTCAAGAAGAAGTTGTTTTATTTGAATGTCCAAAATCACCCGAGAAAATATTCGCATTATTTAATTACGGACGAGAACTACAAACTATTACAAATACAAAGAGTTCTTATGAAGATATAGATCAAGAGTTTGCCTGATGAAGAAATCGAAAAATATTTCGAAACGTTGCTCAAGAAGAAGTTGTTTTATTTGAATGTCGGAAATGTATCGAGAAAATATTCACATTAATTAATTACGGACGAGAACTACAAACTATTACAAATACAATAGGTTCTTATGAAGATATAGATCAAGAGTTTGCCTGATGAAGAAATCGAAAAATATTTCGAAACGTTGCTCAAGAAGAAGTTGTTTTATTTGAATGTCGGAAATGTATCGAGAAAATATTCACATTAATTAATTACGGACGAGAACTACAAACTATTACAAATACAAAGAGTTCTTATGAAGATATAGATCAAGAGTTTGCCTGATGAAGAAATTGAAAAATATTTCGAAACGTTGCTCAAGAAGAAGTTGTTTTATTTGAATGTCCAAAATCACCCGAGAAAATAATCGCATTAATTAATTACGGACGAGAACTACAAACTATTACAAATACAAAGAGTTCTTATGAAGATATAGATCAAGAGTTTGCCTGATGAAGAAATTGAAAAATATTTCGAAACGTTGCTCAAGAGGAAGTTGTTTTATTTGAATGTCCAAAATCACCCGAGAAAATAATCGCATTAATTAATTACGGACGAGAACTACAAACTATTACAAATACAAAGAGTTCTTATGAAGATATAGATCAAGAGTTTGCCTGATGAAGAAATTGAAAAATATTTCGAAACGTTGCTCAAGAAGAAGTTGTTTTATTTGAATGTCCAAAATCACCCGAGAAATAATCGCATTAATTAATTACGGACGAGAACTACAAACTATTACAAATACAAAGAGTTCTTATGAAGATATAGATCAAGAGTTTGCCTGATGAAGAAATCGAAAAATATTTCGAAACGTTGCTCAAGAAGAAGTTGTTTTATTTGAATGTCGGAAATGTATCGAGAAAATATTCACATTAATTAATTACGGACGAGAACTACAAACTATTACAAATACAAAGAGTTCTTATGAAGATATAGATCAAGAGTTTGCCTGATGAAGAAATTGAAAAATATTTCGAAACGTTGCTCAAGAAGAAGTTGTTTTATTTGAATGTCCAAAATCACCCGAGAAAATAATCGCATTAATTAATTACGGACGAGAACTACAAACTATTACAAATACAAAGAGTTCTTATGAAGATATAGATCAAGAGTTTGCCTGATGAAGAAATCGAAAAATATTTCGAAACGTTGCTCAAGAAGAAGTTGTTTTATTTGAATGTCGGAAATGTATCGAGAAAATATTCACATTAATTAATTACGGACGAGAACTACAAACTATTACAAATACAAAGAGTTCTTATGAAGATATAGATCAAGAGTTTGCCTGCTGAAGAAATTGAAAAATATTTCGAAACGTTGCTCAAGAAGAAGTTGTTTTATTTGAATGTCCAAAATCACCCGAGAAAATAATCGCATTAATTAATTACGGACGAGAACTACAAACTATTACAAATACAAAGAGTTCTTATGAAGATATAGATCAAGAGTTTGCCTGATGAAGAAATCGAAAAATATTTCGAAACGTTGCTCAAGAAGAAGTTGTTTTATTTGAATGTCGGAAATGTATCGAGAAAATATTCACATTAATTAATTACGGACGAGAACTACAAACTATTACAAATACAAAGAGTTCTTATGAAGATATAGATCAAGAGTTTGCCTGATGAAGAAATCGAAAAATATTTCGAAACGTTGCTCAAGAAGAAGTTGTTTTATTTGAATGTCCAAAATCACCCGAGAAATAATCGCATTAATTAATTACGGACGAGAACTACAAACTATTACAAATACAAAGAGTTCTTATGAAGATATAGATCAAGAGTTTGCCTGATGAAGAAATCGAAAAATATTTCGAAACGTTGCTCAAGAAGAAGTTGTTTTATTTGAATGTCGGAAATGTATCGAGAAAATATTCACATTAATTAATTACGGACGAGAACTACAAACTATTACAAATACAAAGAGTTCTTATGAAGATATAGATCAAGAGTTTGCCTGATGAAGAAATTGAAAAATATTTCGAAACGTTGCTCAAGAAGAAGTTGTTTTATTTGAATGTCCAAAATCACCCGAGAAAATAATCGCATTAATTAATTACGGACGAGAACTACAAACTATTACAAATACAAAGAGTTCTTATGAAGATATAGATCAAGAGTTTGCCTGATGAAGAAATCGAAAAATATTTCGAAACGTTGCTCAAGAAGAAGTTGTTTTATTTGAATGTTGGAAATGTATCGAGAAAATATTCACATTAATTAATTACGGACGAGAACTACAAACTATTACAAATACAAAGAGTTCTTATGAAGATATAGATCAAGAGTTTGCCTGCTGAAGAAATTGACAAATATTTCGAAACGTTGCTCAAGAAGAAGTTGTTTTATTTGAATGTCCAAAAATCACCCGAGAAAATAATCGCATTAATTAATTACGGACGAGAACTACAAACTATTACAAATACAAAGAGTTCTTATGAAGATATAGATCAAGAGTTTGCCTGATGAAGAAATTGAAAAATATTTCGAAACGTTGCTCAAGAAGAAGTTGTTTTATTTGAATGTCCAAAATCACCCGAGAAAATAATCGCATTAATTAATTACGGACGAGAACTACAAACTATTACAAATACAAAGAGTTCTTATGAAGATATAGATCAAGAGTTTGCCTGCTGAAGAAATTGACAAATATTTCGAAACGTTGCTCAAGAAGAAGTTGTTTTATTTGAATGTTGGAAATGTATCGAGAAAATATTCACATTAATTAATTACGGACGAGAACTACAAACTATTACAAATACAAAGAGTTCTTATGAAGATATAGATCAAGAGTTTGCCTGCTGAAGAAATTGACAAATATTTCGAAACGTTGCTCAAGAAGAAGTTGTTTTATTTGAATGTCCAAAAATCACCCGAGAAAATAATCGCATTAATTAATTACGGACGAGAACTACAAACTATTAGAAATACAAAGAGTTCTTATGAAGATATAGATCAAGAGTTTGCCTGATGAAGAAATTGAAAAATATTTCGAAACGTTGCTCAAGAAGAAGTTGTTTTATTTGAATGTCCAAAATCACCCGAGAAAATAATCGCATTAATTAATTACGGACGAGAACTACAAACTATTACAAATACAAAGAGTTCTTATGAAGATATAGATCAAGAGTTTGCCTGCTGAAGAAATTGACAAATATTTCGAAACGTTGCTCAAGAAGAAGTTGTTTTATTTGAATGTTGGAAATCACCCGAGACAATATTCGCATTAATTAATTACGGACGAGAACTACAAACTATTACAAATACAAAGAGTTCTTATGAAGATATAGATCAAGAGTTTTCCTGATGAAGAAATTGACAAATATTTCGAAACGTTGCTCAAGAAGAAGTTGTTTTATTTGAATGTCCAAAATCACCCGAGAAAATAATCGCATTAATTAATTACGGACGAGAACTACAAACTATTACAAATACAAAGAGTTCTTATGAAGATATAGATCAAGAGTTTGCCTGATGAAGAAATTGAAAAATATTTCGAAACGTTGCTCAAGAGGAAGTTGTTTTATTTGAATGTCCAAAATCACCCGAGAAAATAATCGCATTAATTAATTACGGACGAGAACTACAAACTATTACAAATACAAAGAGTTCTTATGAAGATATAGATCAAGAGTTTGCCTGATGAAGAAATTGAAAAATATTTCGAAACGTTGCTCAAGAAGAAGTTGTTTTATTTGAATGTCCAAAATCACCCGAGAAATAATCGCATTAATTAATTACGGACGAGAACTACAAACTATTACAAATACAAAGAGTTCTTATGAAGATATAGATCAAGAGTTTGCCTGATGAAGAAATCGAAAAATATTTCGAAACGTTGCTCAAGAAGAAGTTGTTTTATTTGAATGTCGGAAATGTATCGAGAAAATATTCACATTAATTAATTACGGACGAGAACTACAAACTATTACAAATACAAAGAGTTCTTATGAAGATATAGATCAAGAGTTTGCCTGATGAAGAAATTGAAAAATATTTCGAAACGTTGCTCAAGAAGAAGTTGTTTTATTTGAATGTCCAAAATCACCCGAGAAAATAATCGCATTAATTAATTACGGACGAGAACTACAAACTATTACAAATACAAAGAGTTCTTATGAAGATATAGATCAAGAGTTTGCCTGATGAAGAAATCGAAAAATATTTCGAAACGTTGCTCAAGAAGAAGTTGTTTTATTTGAATGTCGGAAATGTATCGAGAAAATATTCACATTAATTAATTACGGACGAGAACTACAAACTATTACAAATACAAAGAGTTCTTATGAAGATATAGATCAAGAGTTTGCCTGATGAAGAAATTGAAAAATATTTCGAAACGTTGCTCAAGAAGAAGTTGTTTTATTTGAATGTCCAAAATCACCCGAGAAAATAATCGCATTAATTAATTACGGACGAGAACTACAAACTATTACAAATACAAAGAGTTCTTATGAAGATATAGATCAAGAGTTTGCCTGATGAAGAAATCGAAAAATATTTCGAAACGTTGCTCAAGAAGAAGTTGTTTTATTTGAATGTCGGAAATGTATCGAGAAAATATTCACATTAATTAATTACGGACGAGAACTACAAACTATTACAAATACAAAGAGTTCTTATGAAGATATAGATCAAGAGTTTGCCTGATGAAGAAATTGAAAAATATTTCGAAACGTTGCTCAAGAAGAAGTTGTTTTATTTGAATGTCCAAAATCACCCGAGAAAATAATCGCATTAATTAATTACGGACGAGAACTACAAACTATTACAAATACAAAGAGTTCTTATGAAGATATAGATCAAGAGTTTGCCTGCTGAAGAAATTGACAAATATTTCGAAACGTTGCTCAAGAAGAAGTTGTTTTATTTGAATGTCCAAAAATCACCCGAGAAAATAATCGCATTAATTAATTACGGACGAGAACTACAAACTATTACAAATACAAAGAGTTCTTATGAAGATATAGATCAAGAGTTTGCCTGATGAAGAAATTGAAAAATATTTCGAAACGTTGCTCAAGAAGAAGTTGTTTTATTTGAATGTCCAAAATCACCCGAGAAAATAATCGCATTAATTAATTACGGACGAGAACTACAAACTATTACAAATACAAAGAGTTCTTATGAAGATATAGATCAAGAGTTTGCCTGATGAAGAAATCGAAAAATATTTCGAAACGTTGCTCAAGAAGAAGTTGTTTTATTTGAATGTCCAAAAATCACCCGAGAAAATAATCGCATTAATTAATTACGGACGAGAACTACAAACTATTACAAATACAAAGAGTTCTTATGAAGATATAGATCAAGAGTTTGCCTGATGAAGAAATTGACAAATATTTCGAAACGTTGCTCAAGAAGAAGTTGTTTTATTTGAATGTCCAAAAATCACCCGAGAAAATAATCGCATTAATTAATTACGGACGAGAACTACAAACTATTACAAATACAAAGAGTTCTTATGAAGATATAGATCAAGAGTTTGCCTGATGAAGAAATCGAAAAATATTTCGAAACGTTGCTCAAGAAGAAGTTGTTTTATTTGAATGTTGGAAATGTATCGAGAAAATATTCACATTAACTAATTACGGACGAGAACTACAAACTATTACAAATACAAAGAGTTCTTATGAAGATATAGATCAAGAGTTTGCCTGCTGAAGAAATTGACAAATATTTCGAAACGTTGCTCAAGAAGAAGTTGTTTTATTTGAATGTCCAAAAATCACCCGAGAAAATAATCGCATTAATTAATTACGGACGAGAACTACAAACTATTACAAATACAAAGAGTTCTTATGAAGATATAGATCAAGAGTTTGCCTGATGAAGAAATTGAAAAATATTTCGAAACGTTGCTCAAGAGGAAGTTGTTTTATTTGAATGTCCAAAATCACCCGAGAAAATAGTCACATTAATTAATTACGGACGAGAACTACAAACTATTTTAACACAATTGTCGAAAACTTATCATTTAACTGAAAAATACACAAAATTCGGCTTTCGAAACGTTCATATTCGCGGTACTTTTCTACACACAGTTTGAATAACAACTATGCGTGGTGTCGCGCACGCAAAATATCGCATCTCTTCATCTCTGTCGCATGGTCAATAGACCAGCTGGAGTTGCCGAGTACTGTTGTAACTGTATCGGTTAGGTAGCGGCTGAACTGAAACCCCAAAGCCCAAATTGTTGAAATTCTCCGGAGTTTATTTGCTGGTCATTCGGTGACGACGGGATATATATTGAGTGTGTGTCGAGCCCTGACACTTTTAATCAATGGTCAGCTATAGCAAATACAACCCACACAACACCAACAGAACCCGTCACGTCAGTTGTGACACGTCAACACATGCACGCAATTGGTGAAATTGTAACGAAATTCATAAGACGATAGTTTAAAATATCACTCAAATACCGTAACTTAAAGCATTAAGTAGTCAGATGTACATTTCGAAGGCTATGCCCCCATCTTCAGTAGCACAAGATAAAAAAACATTCGTAAGACGATGATTAAAATAATTACCGCCCTTGGTAAAGTCCAAATTAAAATTTAACCAAAATAATCACCCAATATTGCTTTCATGAAAAAGCATTTATAATCGTATCCATCGAACTTGTTTTCTAATTAATTTATATTTTCGAAACTCGCAATTCGGCTACATACTTAAGCTTTTCAATTCTTGTAAATCCGTAAAGAATGTCCGCGCAAAGTAGCGGAAAGAAGCTTCTCGGCATTCACGACCGCGTACAAGACATAGATTGAAATTGATCTCGGCAAAAGTTTTAATTGAAAAGAGTTCTTAACCAACCCCATCGATACTATTAATAGTCGTCGATTAATGACCAAGATGCTAGTATTGCCGAAGAAGTTTCAATGCGCGAGCATAATTTGAAATTCATAAAATATTTGAGGGGGTAAATTGATATGTATATAGCATGATGCGCATTTCGAAGGCTATACCCCCATCATCAGTAGCACAAGCTAAAACAAAATAAAACACTTCTGTCATTAGACGTGATATATTCCAACGAAGCACGAGAACAACAATTTTTTGTTCACATATAAAGGAAAACACCGAATGAATTTTCCATTTAATTCATGGGCCATGCTGTTTATGGTCCTCCAAACAAGGTGATCACATTACACTTGGTTATTTTGTGATTTATTATAGGACATTTACAGATTTTCGGAGGGTTGAAGGATTAGAATCGTGTAGTCTTAGTATTGCCGCGAGAATGATGTACAGAGGTAAATAAAAACCTTCTTTAGGCTGTTTATATGAAGAGATTAGCCCAATGCGTTTTAAACGAACATTTGGAAAGTTTCATTTAAAATTGATTTTAGTATTCGACATAAACTTTTGTCAAAATTAATCGAAAATTGAATCATCTATCTAAACTTGTTCTTTTAGCGAAATTGAATCTTAAAAGGTAAAAAACAAATATAGATTGTATGAATGAAAGTGGCGAGTTAAATCTTAGCTCCTAAAAAGAAACAATCTAGCTTTCAGACAGGAAAAAATTCTATAAAACGTCGGGTCACCGTGAAGGTACCTAAAACACTTTCGAATTTGAAAGCGTGTTAAGTAATCATTTCACATGGACTTGCGATTTTTATTTTACGGGACATCTGGGACACGATATCACTTATTCTTTATTTTCGGTGATTCGACAGGTTTTTCTATTGCCCTAAGAAGCATCCGGAATAAAACCACTAAAGCGGATTACCGCGCGTGCGTGCAGAATGCCATTTGTATATTCTTTTTTTGTGCTTCTGAAAGTGTATTTTTGATGGAAGTATGTTCTTGTTTAACAGCGAGGCTTTTACTTAAACTAAACAATGCTGAAATGATAAAATCTTCTCAAAAGTGGAAGATATTATTGGACAACATAATTTGTGAAATATTTAATAAGAAAAAAAAAATCATGCGTTCATATTTTATTTTTATTTTTATAAAAAGCATTTTTTTGCCTTTACCCTTTACTATTGAATGGTATGCAGGCAGTATTGACTAGGGATTTTAACATGAAAATAAATATAGGTAAAACTAAAGTGATGAGGTGTGACAAAAAGGAATGCAGTAGAAAAATGAGGATCACAATAGGAGATAATAGAATCGAAGAAGTGTCAGATTTTTGTTATTTAGGCAGTAGAATCACAAAAGATAATCGAAGCAAGGTAGATATAAAGTGTAGGATAGCACAGGGTAGGAAGGCATTCGTAGAAAAAGAACAGATTTTAAGATCAAATATTGACTTGGGTATTAGAAAAAGATTACTGAAGGTATATGTTTGGAGTGTAGCACTGTACGGGTGTGAGGCGTGGACTATAGGAAAGGAAGAGAAGCGTAGATTAGAAGCACTTGAAATGTGGTGTTATAGGAGGATGATGAGGATTGGTTGGGAAGATAAAGTAACAAATGAAGCTGTACTAGAGTTAGTAGGGGAGAAGAGAAGTATTTGGAGAGTGTTACAACGTAGGAGAGACAGATTAGTAGGGCATATTCTTAGGCATGGGGGGATTATGCAATTGATCATAGAAGGTAGAGTGGAGGGAAAGAGAGGGGTAGGTAGGCCTAGATTGGAGTATGTGAGTCAGATAGTTGAAGACGTTGAGATGAATAGCTATAGGGAGATGAAGGGATTAGCTCAGGATAGATCGGCATGGCGTGCTGTTTCCAACCAATCTTTAGGATTGCGGACTCTTTAACTAACTACCCTTTACTCAAATATAGCAAATCAGACATTACTTGAAAAACTTAAAGAAAACACAATCGTTTCTAAATGCCGACTTTGAATTAAAAAGGCGCGAGTTAATTTGAATAGTAGATATCGGCGCGTCTGCAAATTCTAGTATTAGATGTGTGTGGGCACTGACGATATACATACACACAGATAACAAACTATTTCATATTCTCTTCGATCGAGTTTAGACTAAATTTCGCGACCACAAACGCACAGAGCGCTCAATTCAAGTTTAGCATACATTGTTATATAAACGCAATCTCTTATCTGCACACGCTATTTTATATGAAGAGTTTCAATGGTACCTTGTCTAACAGTTGATGCGAGACTACCCACGCTACGACAGCACACAAGAACACCTGCAGCAACTCTCGAGTATTCGTTATCGACAAATTCCTATACGTGTTTATATTAACAGAATTTTATGTAAACATTGCCAGCTAGTTTTGTGGATTTTAAATTAAAAAAAAAAGATTATACAGCCCAATGTTATTTCTTAGCTATTTTAGAAAAGAATTTTTTATTACCAATACTCTAATTAAAAATGTATTATATATTAATTCAAGTTATCATATCAAATTTAATAGTAGAAGATTTTTTTAGTAGAAATAGAAGATTTAATAGATGATTTTATTGCATATTTATTTTGTAATTTATAGAACCTACATATTTTGCAATAAAATATTTGAAAAAATCGAAATATAAGAAATTTATATATGTAAATATAGACAAATACGAAATAAATGTCTATAGAGGAAATTTTTTAATTTCCGACAAATAAATTTAAATTTTGAACAAAATGGGCAAATATAGACCACAATCGCTTTAATATAACACCAAAATCATTGAAATCGATCAAACTGTTTTCGCAAAACGACAGTCGAAGCAATTTAAATATATAGATAATGTATTTGTTTTCGAGAATTGTGGAAAAGTGAAACATTAAACTGAATTTCATATAAATATCAGAAGGAGCGTTTGCAGTTTGGCATCACCAAAGCCCACGGGAATTGGAAGTTCCGCGAAACGGCGGAATTTGTAGTTTAGAGAAGTCTATAAAATTCGTCTTGCTATGGCGAGCCATTGTTATAATATATTCTAGCATCTAAATAAATTTGGAAACCATTCAGTTCTTGTGGAAAGAGCGTCCTTTGTGCGCACAAGATATTCTAAATATGTGCAGCGCAGTAGTAAAATGTATTCTGGAATTTTGCGATTGCTCAACAAATTTTTTTTAGGCAAAATAATTCGAAAATAAATATTATATTCAACTGTAAATTCGCGCGAAATGTTTTTTTTTCAAACATTCTCTCGAGTGAATAAATCCACTTTAATTCAACACATTGCTTATACCAACAAAAAAAACATCGTTCACGAACAAATTAAATAAACTATAATTCCCATATTAATTATTCAACGGACAATAATCCTGCGGGAGCTCATGGCCCCATATAGAAGGAATAATCTAGCACACCAAACGAACTATAGACTATTATAGAGTTGCCTCAATATTCCGCACCACCATCTTCTCGCTTCCGGTGGCAATGAACGGTGGCGAAGGCGGCCAACCGCCCATGTAACCACCCTCAACCACCTCAAATTATGGTCACACAAGATTCATCATAGCTAAGGGATTGTTGAATGTATTGTTATAGAACAATAGCATCGCTACTTACTTGACTGCTGAAGATGGACATCTTCAATTTATATTAAAATAAAGGAACTTTATACGACTTAAAAAAAAACTATTCATGTAACGACCAAAATTTTGTTTAAACGATTTTTTTTGATCCGCTTGTTACAAATAGAACGGTGATTTAATTAATCAAAAAATTATAATAACTTACTGCTTTCGTAACACCCAATATATCCATCTAAATTGAAATATTCGGCACATTAATAAAAGTTCGGTTCGTTCAGCGCGACAAATGATTTTTTTTTGCACAAACAAACGGATGTTTATTTATATTGTAGCGCCCACGCGAAATATACCAACTCTGTACGAACATTCTTCATCTAATCTGCGCACAACTGCAATTGTGCACGTGTTACTGCGCAAGACGTAGCACGACAATAGAAAAAAAAAGAAGTATATTCTTCACAGGGCCCTAATGGTTATGAACGAACGGCTCGCTTTATCATATATATGTCGAAATGTTCGGGGAATTATTCCCCACAATTTGGTATAACACTCAAAGATGTCCCGCGAATATTGCCGGCACTTTTCTATTAAAAACACCCCGATGATAACGTATCGAATGTGTGACTAGTTTTTACACTGATGCGATTTAAGACAGTCATTTATTACATTGCGTGGCTTGACAAAGGTCGGCTATTATCGGTACACTAATCCGATAGTCGGCTATACACGAAGTATTTGTTTATGGTATTGTGGCAGATGATTTAAAATGGTGTAATTAAAGAAATAGTCCGATTTTATTGGAACGTAAAAATTACGCTTTTATTAAACGGGCGATGGGTAATTTTTGAGTGTTTTTGCACGGATGGTGTCGTATTTAAAATGATGGTGACCGGAAATTCTTATTTAAATGCGCCGAGCTAAAGATTTTTTTTCATATGATTTGACTGAAGAAGTCGCTAACTGTCTTAAATCCTAATGGGCAGGGGTTCAAATATTACTGAAAAAGGTTTACTTTTCGAAAACAGTACTTTTTGTATCTGGGGGGGGGGGGGGGGGGATTTTATTGCATAAAATTAAGAATGATCTCGTAGTAATTATAAAATCACATATTAGAACGTAAACTGAAAGATATATTCATAAAAAAAAAGGCTTCGTGTGTTGTCTATTAAAAAAAAATTGGTTGATGGTTGATTTTAATCAGAAATACTTACCAATGACAATGACTTGAATGTGGGTGACTCGGGGCGGCGATCGATTGAACTCAACTTTGCAGTGATAAACATCTTCATCAGTAAGTTGTGTGGGCGACATGGTCAGTGTCGCCCGCTCTTCGTCTAAAAGACGCATAAACGCCCGATCGCCCAGCACTGGGTCTGACCAATGTTGCGGACGGGCGCCCAATAAATCGTATCTAATAAAATGAAGACAAACGTGAACGCAAACAATTTTTATTTTATAAAAACAGAAAATCATCTTCAGTTGGAGGACAACAAAAACTCCTCGCTAACTTTCGATATTAAAGACATTCTTAATTAGAAGAAAAATAAATTGCTACAATTGACAGTGAAAAATGAAGAAATTAGCTTGGCATAAATAACCTCTAGCATTGATCAAAAGGAATTATAAAAATCGGGTCGAGTCAACAATTTCTTTACTTACCAGCAAATTAATTCTAGTGGAATTATAAAAATCAGCTCGGTCAGATCAAGCAGTATAAATGATAAAAAATTAACTTCTAGCCAATTAGCAAAAAAATATAATTCTAGTGGAGTGGATGATGGTAGAGAAGTCAAGTCAGGTGCAGTCAAAATGGTCTATGCATAAAAATAATTCAACAGTAAAATGTAATTACAAAAATCGCCTCACCGGTAGATGGGCTGCTCGGCATTGGCACCGCGGTACCACAGCACCATGGTCACCCGATCCGGCGGGTGTACGGGCGCCAGATTGCACGGCAGGGCGGCAGAACCGCCCTCGGTCGCCTCCGCCAACTCCACAGTTTCATCGCTGCTCGTTGTATTAACGGAAGACGCGTACGCACATGCACAACACATCAGTTGCCACAAAACACCAAGTTTTAACAGCAGCAACACTAGGACACGAATGGACCTCGAACACATCCGAAGGGAAATACGCACGCTCTTATTAGATGCCGTCATTATGGACGTGGCGGGTTTATATGGTGGATATGTTGTGTTGGGAACTACAGATTTATTATATATACATTTAGATTGAGCTGCCTGTTGATGGTGATGATTGTCGGAAGTTTAAATTGCATTTGAATATCGGAAATTTTGTTTGTGCGGTTTGAGTTGGTTTATAATACAAATTACTTTAGTACAGCTACTTATTTGTATAACATTTACCACGCTGTTGATTATATTATATAGCCTAACTAAAACACCGTTTCTTGTTTTTTTCTGTTGAATTCGTTGTCTTTATTGGTCGGTTTCGTTGTATATGTAACAATCTGGGGATATATCGGATTTCTTGAAGATTCACTAAGTTGCAGTTGCGTCGTAATATACACTTTCTTATTTATAGTTCCTGTTTATATGGGAATGGATGCAATTTTCTAGGATTTATTACGTTATGCATCGTTGTTGTCGGTTGCCGTTTTGTTTCTGCCATTGGTTCCAACTCTGTGTATGAATACGATATTCTTGTAATAACATACTTTTCTTAAATTCTATTGGGAGGATAACCAGGCCTAGACTAACCACCAAACATTTCGCATCAACTCGAAATAGGCTCATGATGATTTTTCGCGTAGTATAAAACTTTTTCCAAACTCGTAATTCAATCAAATCTATTCCTTCATATGTTAGCAACTAAAGAGAAACTAAAAACTTAAATGGGACAATTGTGCTAATCCAGTCCTGGGATTATGGGCTTACAGAAGCTCGTTATATTGCCGGAATCTGAGAGTTACGACTGTCCACCATTGGGACAGTAACTGCTTCTTCGTCTTTTACCCTGGTCCTCTTATGTTGTTATCCCATTTTATTTTTGCTCAAGAAAATTCATCAGTAAGCCCATTTCTAGCTATTTATAACCTATAAATTACGAAATGAGGGATACGTTGCAGCTTTGAGCAAATCACCACCAAATTATCTTCTATACTAAACTTACTTACTCTTCATTTGCAAAGCAAAACGAGCTTCTAATTAGTTTTAACACGTAATTTCTTCTTGATCAATCAACAAACAAAAGCTTCATTTATTCCTTCATCAATTCCTACTTAAAAAAAAAAAATTACTTTCCCACAGCAACGTTTAATTTCCGCATACAACATTGTAATATTAAAAACTTCTTTGGTAAGAGGTTTCACGTAAGATCAAGTTTCAGAAACTGGTTAGAAGTCTTCCATGTAACAATATACTCTACTCTGTGCACTTGCCAAGACAAAAAGCATCCACGCAACGAACAGAATAAATTAAGATAACGTATTCAGTTTTATATACATTTTCTGTTTCTATTATTATCAAAACCAAAGCCAAATAGTGTCCCTACAATTCGCGTTCGAGTGCAAGTATTTATGTAAATTTTAAAAGCACAGGGGTAAGGAAAGTGTTATGAAGTAAGAAATTCAATTTTACAAAGATCCTAGTGGTCTACCCTGGAGCAGATATTGATAGTGACCATAATTTAGTAGTCCTGGACTCAGAGGTCAAATTCAAGAAATTACAGAAGTCTAAACAGGTCAGAGTAGATGTCGATAGGTTAAAATTAGCTGATGTATGTGAAAAGTACAAGCAGAAAGTAGAAATCATGGCTAATGGAACATCTAGGAACGACATAGATTGCGAATGGAGGGAAATCAGAAATAGATTAACTACAGCAGCAAATGAAGTATTAGGCACAAATAAAAGGGCAGGTAGGATGGAATGGATCACGGAAGAAATAGTTGAAATGATAGAAGCAAGAAGGAAAATTAAAATTGGAAACACAGAAGCAGGACAGAAAAAATATAAGGAACTAAGGAACTTAATTAATAGGAAATGCAAGCTAGCGAAAGAAGAGTGGATAAAAGGAAATTGTGAGGATATTGAGGAGGATATGAGAAGAGGTAAAGTAGATTTGGGCTACAGGAAAATTAAGTCACATTTTTCTAAAGTAAAACCAAAGGGTAACATAATATGTGATAAGCAGGGTAAGGAACTCACAGAAAATAAGGAAAAAGCTAGAAGATGGAAGGAGTATCTTGAAGATTTATATAAAGGTAGGCAGGACATGGAGGAGCTAGAAAGTGTGGAACAGATAGATGAGGATGACTTAGGTCCTAGCATACTTAGGTCAGAGTTTCATAGAGCATTAAATGATTTACGGAATAACAAAGCAGCGGGGATTGATATGATACCAGCCGAATTAATAAAACACGCAGGGGGAAAAATGCAGGAGCGATTATACAGGTTAGTTTGTAAAATATATGAGAAGGGAGAAGTACCACAGGATTTTCAGCGTAGTAGAATAGTAACAATGCCGAAGAAAATAGGAGCTAATTTGTGTGAGAACTATAGGACCATTAGTCTACTATCACATGCATCGAAGATATTGTTAAAGATTATTTATAGGAGATTAGAAAATAAAGTAGAGGAAAGGCTAGGAGAAGATCAGTTTGGTTTTAGGAAAAACAGAGGGACGAGGGAGGCGATTCTAGCACTAAGAACGGTAGTAGAAAAAAGAAAGAGGGTAGGAAAGGTAACTTGCATAGCTTTTGTAGATTTAGAAAAGGCATTTGATAATGTAGATTGGGACATAATGTTTAGAATTTTAAAAGAAACGGGTATAGATGATAAGGATAGGAGAATAATTTTTAATTTATATAAACACCAAACTGCCTTAGTTAGAATTGAGGGGGAAGAAGAGGTAGCAAAAATAGGGAAGGGAGTTCGGCAGGGATGTACACTTTCACCGTTATTATTTAATCTATATATAGAAGATGCAATAAACAAAGTAAAAGAAGAGTATAGTGTAGGTGTGAATGTACAGGGAGAGAAAATATATATGTTGAGATTCGCCGACGATATAGCTATATTGGAAGAAAGCGAAAAGAATTTAGAAAGGGTATTGAATGGTATGCAGGCAGTATTGACTAGGGATTTTAACATGAAAATAAATATAGGTAAAACTAAAGTGATGAGGTGTGACAAAAAGGAATGCAGTAGAAAAATGAGGATCACAATAGGAGATAATAGAATCGAAGAAGTGTCAGATTTTTGTTATTTAGGCAGTAGAATCACAAAAGATAATCGAAGCAAGGTAGATATAAAGTGTAGGATAGCACAGGGTAGGAAGGCATTCGTAGAAAAGGAACAGATTTTAAGATCAAATATTGACTTGGGTATTAGAAAAAGATTACTGAAGGTATATGTTTGGAGTGTAGCACTGTACGGGTGTGAGGCGTGGACTATAGGAAAGGAAGAGAAGCGTAGATTACAAGCATTCGAAATGTGGTGTTATAGGAGGATGATGAGGATTGGTTGGGAAGATAAAGTAACAAATGAAGCTGTACTAGAGTTAGTAGGGGAGAAGAGAAGTATTTGGAGAGTGTTACAGCGTAGGAGAGACAGATTAGTAGGGCATATTCTTAGGCATGGGGGGATTATGCAATTGATCATAGAAGGTAGAGTGGAGGGAAAGAGAGGGGTAGGTATGCCTAGATTGGAGTATGTGAGTTAGATAGTTGAAGACGTTGAGATGAATAGCTATAGGGAGATGAAGGGATTAGCTCAGGATAGATCGGCATGGCGTGCTGTTTCCAACCAATCTTTAGGATTGCGGATTCTTTAACTAACCTAGTGGTTAATTTAAAATGCGCGAGTTTTTTGTTGAAAGAGACCGAAACTGAACGAACGTTTTAGAAAAAATTCAGGAAAAAATATTCTTTTTACGTTTGTTATCTTTCGTAATGTCGATTATGCGACAAAAATGTTTCATAGAAAAAATCGCGACAATATTTTGATTCAAAAATTAACAATGCTTTATTTTTATACAATTTCTTATGTATATATAACTGCAAGAATTTAATATGTACGAATTTTAAATTAGTATCCATTTTTCGTTTAAAAATCTATCTTTATATGCTGTGTCCTTTGTTTCCTTCTATAGCGGCTTTTAAATATTTATATTTAAGGTCAACACACCCCTTATAAAATACGCCGTTGCATTTTCCAATCTTATGCATTTAAATATTGATTACTGAACAATGGCTTAAAACAGCAATCTGGCAAAGTATAAGGGAATAACATTTCTTCGGTTATAAATTTTTAAAATCTTTATTTCCAACACGCACGAATTGTTAAAATAGCCTTCGTTTCTCGACGAAACTTATAAATGACGTCTTAATAGCAATAAATATATTGCCTGCAAAAAGAAAGATAAAATCAGTTCAACATTTTGTTTAATCATGTCAATTAAGTATGTCAAGTTAATTTTATAATTCGACTTATCTAATCAATAGATTTTTACTTCATGAAGAGTGTTAAAAAATCGAAAGCAGTGCGATTATTACAAGCTTACACGACGAGATAATAATCCGAGTAAGATTATCAGCTTTTGCAGCAATCCGAAGAGATAATCCATTCGTTTTTATAGCCCGAAACTGAATTAAAACTTTTCCCAGTGATCTTTTAACGCAGCACTGATATTCTTTATATATTAGAAGTTCTATAAAGTATCGTCTAGAGGTTCGCGTTATATATAACGCAGAGGCAAAGAGCAAGAAAGAAATCGTTCTGTTTCCGTACATCTTGGGAGTTAACTGTCAGCTGTTTCCGGAATTCCCGATATACGCCAGAGGAGCATATCGCATCGAATAACTGCTCCAGTTACAACACATTGCCAGACTTAACAACACCACCTACTTCTCGAGCTAATTTCATTATAAGCTCCTTCAATTAACAAATCAACAAACTTTTCTGCAAACATTTATCGAATTGAAATTTAATATCTTCGAAGCAAGCGTTATGTGGGCGATGATAAAATTTTATAAACAGAATTTAAGGATGTAAGAACGGAAGACGTCGATGAGGCTCTGCAAAATGATAGTGAAAATAATTTACAATTTATTTTATACTTAAAAAAGAATTGATGCGATAGAAAAGATGCGAAGAAAAGATTTCTTTAAGCATGAACAAAAAAAGCCATGCATTTGATTTACAAATTTGATTTTGCACTTGTAAAACAATCTTTTGCTTTTATATTAAACAATTTGATTGATAAAAGCTGCTTTTATTTTCAATTATTTATATTAAATTGAAATATAAGAGAAATAAGGACATCCTTTTAAAAGTACGTGCTTATGTTCCTCTTGTTGCTCTTTATTTTATTATCCCCGCGAACATTTACATAAGCAATGATATTCATTTTAGTTGAATGTTTATTTAAGTCTCCATGCGAATCTTAAATCACGAAATAACATGTAGCCGAATTTTATAACCCATAAAATAGAACCCATAAAGTTCCTCAAAAAATGGGTTTATATGAAAACTTTTTACGCTCGAACGGTTTTAAGTGCTCTATAAATGTAGCTTTTACAAAATAAATCAAGTGTTATAATAAGCGATATTATATTTAATAAATCATCTCGACAGTTGTACTAAATAAATGTGCAAAAGCGTTTTTGTTAATAAAAATCGACGTAGCGTCAGTCTAAAATTATTCGACTTATGATGACGTCTAAAACAACATAATATAAACATAAAAACATGTCGATCGTATAATCCTGCGTGGAATTCAACGTCCGTGTCCTGCTTTCAGGACTTGGTTATTTTATAATTCTTCATTTCGACTACAGTCTTATATTCTAGCAAATTTAGTAACCGGAAAATTATTTAACCCAGATAAAATAATATCAATTTTAAAGACTTTATCAATTATATTAAATAACTTGAAAATGATTCAAATTGCGCCATGTGCTTTTTTTAGTACAGCGATTTTTACAATTTTTCTAAAATAATTGTTTTTTTTTTTTTATTGCATTAGTAGATTAATTAGTTTTACAAACTGCAACATGCAGTTTAAATATTCAATTATACTGAATATACTTTCGATGTACTTTCGCAAACTTATATTAATTTCTAAACTTCTTAAGATGCTGACAAATGCAAACAACAAAATTAATCACGACGAAAGTTTTCAAAACTTACATTTAGAATTAAATTTATAATTATATGATCCGATGAGGTGAAAAGTATCATATTAAAATTACATCCTTTTTTGTATTTCCTTCATTTACCGCGACGACTGCAGAAGTTGTAATTTTTTTTTTTTTGATTTCCTTCAAAATTATTTGCCCAATTTAAATTTCTCAACTTATATCTAATGAATAAGTTTAGTTATTTTTTTATTATTCGCCGCAAAAGAACAAAAAATACCACAAAACTTTTCACTTTTTATATTTGACTATGTTTAAGTGAAATATTTTTCCTTGATCTGACGTATTGTTTTTATACAGGATGAAGGGTGAATATTTACATATTTACATATACCAATTCTGAAATGTTCTTGCCTTTGGTTGGGTCAACAATAACTTCACAAAATCATACACCAATTTTGAATGAATACGAATTTCGGGCAATTAAAAAGTGATAATTTTGTACATACAAAACATTTTTCTCGAATAAATAGTTATTTAGTTGTTTTTAAATATATTCTTCCTCTTACTTAGAAATAGATAAACGATACTCCAAATATCCATACAAATACTTCTTTAGGTATGGCCCTGTATATATTTTTTAAAAATTTCGGCAATATTAATATAGGCAATATAGTAATATTTATTTCACTCGTGTTGAATTACTCATTTGATATTTATATGTAAACAAACTCATGTCAAAATAATGGATTGATTGTTTTATTCTTTGTGTGCAAAAAAAGGGGGGGGGGGGGTGTTAAAGTTAACAGATGTGCATTAAAAAAGATGACTGTTATAAAATGAAGCAATTTAAAGAGTGTAGTGAAGATAGAGGATTTATTTTCGAAACGTATTTTCGTATTTTTTAACCCAGAGTATTTTGGTTAAATGCGAAATTTAGTCCATTACGTCACACAACCAATTTCTTGGTGTTATTTCGCATTTTGCACAAACTCACGTAGTTACGTACCATTTTATTAACTGACGCTATTTTTCTTTTCTACTCGCTCGTCTCTTTGCATTGAATTTAGCTTCTCCGCCTTTAGTCCTTATATCATTTACATATAAATGTTACTCCATATATATTTTTTACATAAACAACAGTCGGTTTCTTTGCTTTATATCACAAAAAACGAGCAAAACGCAATAAGCTCTTGTGCCCTTTTTCCGTTCTGTCCCATATGTTTGCTTGGGAAATAATTTAAAACGAGGTAGGTACGATTTTTTTTGTGTATAAAATTAAATATATCAAATATAAAATTAATTTATTTATACTTAACTTAATTATGAATAGTAACAATGCCGAAGAAAATAGGAGCTAATTTGTGTGAGAACTATAGGACTATTAGTCTACTATCACATGCATCGAAGATATTGCTAAAGATTATTTATAGGAGATTAGAAAATAAAGTAGAGGAAAGGCTAGGAGAAGATCAGTTTGGTTTTAGGAAAAACAGAGGGACGAGGGAGGCGATTTTAGCACTAAGAACAGTAGTAGAAAAAAGAATGAGGGTAGGAAAGGTAACTTGCATAGGTTTTGTAGATTTAGAAAAGGCATTTGATAATGTAGATTGGGACATAATGTTTAGAATTTTAAAAGAAACGGGTATAGATTATAAGGATAGGAGAATAATTTTTAATTTATATAAACACCAAACTGCCTTAGTTAGAATTGAGGGGGAAGAAGAGGTAGCAAAAATAGGGAAGGGAGTTCGGCAGGGATGTACACTTTCACCGTTATTATTTAATCTATATATAGAAGATGCAATAAACAAAGTAAAAGAAGAGTATAGTGTAGGTGTGAATGTACAGGGAGAGAAAATATATATGTTGAGATTCGCCGACGATATAGCTATATTGGAAGAAAGCGAAAAGAATTTAGAAAGGGTATTGAATGGTATGCAGGCAGTATTGACTAGGGATTTTAACATGAAAATAAATATAGGTAAAACTAAAGTGATGAGGTGTGACAAAAAGGAATGCAGTAGAAAAATGAGGATCACAATAGGAGATAATAGAATCGAAGAAGTGTCAGATTTTTGTTATTTAGGCAGTAGAATCACAAAAGATAATCGAAGCAAGGTAGATATAAAGTGTAGGATGGCACAGGGTAGGAAGGCATTCGAAGAAAAAGAACAGATTTTAAGATCAAATATTGACTTGGGTATTAGAAAAAGATTGCTGAAGGTATATGTTTGGAGTGTAGCACTGTACGGGTGTGAGGCGTGGACTATAGGAAAGGAAGAAAAGCGTAGATTACAAGCATTCGAAATGTGGTGTTATAGGAGGATGATGAGGATTGGTTGGGAAGATAAAGTAACAAATGAAGCTGTACTAGAGTTAGTAGGGGAGAAGAGAAGTATTTGGAGAGTGTTACAGCGTAGGAGAGACAGATTAGTAGGGCATATCCTTAGGCATGGGGGGATTATGCAATTGATCATAGAAGGTAGGGTGGAGGGAAAGAGAGGGGTAGGTAGGCCTAGATTGGAGTATGTGAGTCAGATAGTTGAAGACGTTGAGATGAATATCTATAGGGAGATGAAGGGATTAGCTCAGGATAGATCGGCATGGCGTGCTGTTTCCAACCAATCTTTAGGATTGCGGACTCTTTAACTAACTATACTTAACTAAAATTACCAACATTTAGAAGTGGAAAAACAACGCGTTGCAATTGGAACATTTTTTAAGTACTGAATTTCTAGTATTTTCTATTTTCCACGGCCAGAATTAATGAAAGTCCCTCAGAATATTTTAATGGTTATTTGCTGTAATAATGTACATAAATTTTGTTAAAATTGCGCAAAATTAATGAATTTGCAACTCTAAAAGTTGGTTGGTACAAATTTGGCCATTGATAATTTTGAGCATCAATTATGCACAAATCTACTAATAAAATAAAATTCGTTTGATCGAATAAAATACGGGCATTTTCCGGATTTATTGATGAATTGTGAATATAAAAATTTCATTTATTAGTTACTGCAGATTATAATTTGCAAATAGTGAATATAAATACATGGAACACCACAGAAATCGCAAATCCAATTTTATACTCACATTGCGTTTTTTTGCAAATATGGCAATATGGCCAGGAGATATTCAATATTAATTAGAAAAATATTTATTTAAACATTGCCCGAACACAGATTTACAGTTTTCTCATCGATTACAAACATATAAAATAAAAACTAAAATTTCGTTTTGAATGCAATATTTTGACAATGCACGTCGTGTCATCTATTCTCTTCTTTACTTCCTATCAAGTGCAATTTGATTGCCTATTCATATCAGGACTATTTCAAACCACTTAAATGATCCTCGTACTATGTAATGCAGATATTATGGCGATATTACATGGCAATAAAAGAGCAATATCAGCGCTCTAACATTCCGTTACAAACGAGTTGCTGAAGTCGAATGGAATGAAAATACATTTTCAACACGACTCAGCTATGTGCACGTACATTTTTCTTCACTGTCATATAACTGTGGCATATATAAGATCATTTGAACGTAAGTTGTCGTAACATTGTTATATAGCGGAATTATTTTTGAGTGTTTAACTGTGCCTGTTCTTTGTAACGCTCGGAAAAGTTGAAAACTGGACTACCATGCGAGGGTACGATGTATGTTAGGTTGGGATAGGATGAGGTCCCGAAGGAATGCCGGCAATTTACTTTATTGTCACATTATTTTGATATATTGAACCGAATACCCAGCACGGTTTATATAGCATAAAAGGGCCTGCTTAAAAAGTTTAGATGTATTCAAGAAATTATAAAAGGGCAGAGTTTGCCGATCGATGGCACGCGTGCCAGAGATGGCACGTAGAAAATTTTTGTGCCGATTTATAGCTGATGTAGTTTTATAAGTTCGCGATTGTTCAAATATATAGAATTAAGATTATATTTTGCAAGAGATTTTTTTAAACAAATCAATGGATTTTTTCCCTGGCTACGAAAATCAACGAGTTATTAATCTTAGAAATTGTAAATCTTCAAGTTAATTTAAAATAATGCAGGAAAAGACTAATTTTTTTAAACTAAATTTCTGACATGTTCTGAGTTCTTATTTTTGAAATTATATATTAATTTTTAAACATGTATCAAGAAAATTCTGCAATTATTTTTTTTGTATAAAGAAACATGTCGATAAATAGTATTTGGTACGTGCATATAAAGAAGTTCGCCACCACTGTAATAGAATATACAAAAAAAGGAAGGAAAAGTTGGAAAAATCCGGAAAACTGGAACGTTAATAACTCGTTCAACTTTAAAGGCATCTATTCATATTAAAATTTATCGAACTATATTAAGCAGAAAATATCATATTTGAAGAAAAAATTTTAATTGAATGTTTTATAATTCTTCCTAAAGGCAGATGCTTTTGAACGGTACATTTGTTATATTTAAAAATTTCAATTACAGGTTGCAAAAAAAATCATAACTTTCATCAAAAAAAAGACGATTTTTCAGGCGATATTTGATCGAGGAAGCTAGCGAAAAAAAAACAACTTAAACCGTTCGATAGCTAGACATCTTGTCTACATTCCATAAAAATTGTGTAATTTAATTTGCTTTCGTTTGAAAAAAAAAAGTATAAACAAAGAAGTGTTGTTAGATTTTGTTGTGAAAAAGCCAATACGACAACTCTCCAGGCAATAAAAAAATAATGTTAAAAGACACACACTTCACCTTCCAAATAACTATTTTAAAAAATCACCATTTCACCGTCATTTCGTAAATATAACCTAATTCTTTTGCAGAACATGTTCCAAGTACAACGTAATAAACTGCAATATGTTATGTGTGAGTAATAAATCATATTGATTGATGATCCAATCGTTCTCACATGTTCATGTAACATCTTTTAAATTTATGGAGGTTATTACTTAACATCTTCATCCATATTATAACCTCCCCTCTCGCGAACATCCTCTGGATCTGCATGATCCCTATATACATATCAACTCGCGTAAATAAAAAACGAGTGTATTCGTACAAGATAATTTTAGTGTGAAAATAGCAATTTAAAAAATATATACGCACATGAAAATGTTTATGGAATGAAGAGTAGGATCAATTTGAACACGTGTGTTTTATTTACGCTCTTAAGAAGGCGACATTCAAAAGTTTTGATTGTAAGAATATTTTGAGATAAATTACAAAGCGCTGGTAGAATATATAATTTAAAACGATATACGATGAAATTTGTTTGCATTTTAAACAACGACGGACAACTTTCATAAATTATATTTGCGTCATTTTGGTGTAACCGACTGAAATTAATAAAGTTTCCTAAACAGGATTATAATTTTAAAATTCACCCACGTACCTGGCCGATTACATTATGATAATTTTTACGTGAGCAACGAAAATTTCAATATATTTAAAATTAAAACGTAATTTAAAAAAAAATGTTTTTCATCACCGCGACTTGTGAATAACGAATTTATTTAATTGGCATCAAAATTGAAACAGTGCGCGTAAAAAGCAATATATTTTTTGCGGTATATTCATAGTCAATTTTTTATTGGGGCAATTCAATTTCAATGAAAATTAGTTCAATAATCTCCAAACATCATCGGAAAAATGAAATTCCGTGGGACAGGCATTTCGCTCCTTATTGTATCTACGAGGACGAAGGCATGTCTGCATATCTTTCGTGAATATAAATTGAAAATTATTTTATTTTACCATGCAGCTGACGATTATCCTCATACTACTGTGGAAAATACAAATTTATAGTGAAGTGCAGTGTCGTACCATTAGGCAACTATATTTACACAAATGTTGCAATTATTTATTTAGTTTTAGTCAAAAGTTGCCAAAAGATTTGGTTAGTTAGTTTCATTTTAAAAATACGAATTTAATCTTACATTAGATGTTAATTTGTTGTTATTAATCAATACTTCTTAAATAAATGATTATAAAATTAAAATTTTGGTTACGCCATTGACATAGCACCGAGGAAGTTATTAAAAGTTTGTCATTGTTTGAAGTTTTCACTAATTGTGTTGAAAAAATAACCGTAGCAATATTAATTTTTTTTTAATTAAACAGTCTGCTTCAGTTTGAAAAGGATATAAATTAAGTACCATACTTTTAAATATTTAAACATAATTATACAAAAAAAAATTGCCTCACTCATCGTTTATATCATCTTTTTACCTTCTCAGTTACAGCTCATCAGCTGTAATTAAATCCTTTTATTATCCCAATGCATTATCAATCCAATATTATATCTTAACGCTCATTATACCGTTAAATTTCATATTCTATTTACCCTATTCGCTACTAATAACAATGAAAATGTTGAATACAAATTTCTCTGCTCTGCTCAGAAAAGAATACGCACGGGACTTTTACCCAGCTCAGTGGTTTATAGCAATAACGCCTTCAAACTTCAACGTAGCGCAATCCTTCAGATAGAAAGGAAAATCATGCTCTCAATCAACTGCGCATACATAATTTAACACTCCCCACCCAATTCGCATACAATATATTTAATGCGGATCTATTGACTGTTGAAATGTGTATGAATGCAGAGGAAACTAAGGAAGTTTGTCTAAATCTGATTTGCTATTTTATTTATTGAGTGGCTTGAATAAATTACGTTCTTAATGCAATTGAAATATCGCACTAACCGAAGAATTGCTCTACCACAACGGCACCCCATCCCCCAGAGCAAAACACCCTTAGATTAATGCTACTTTATATTCCAGTTCGTTTTTCACCACCAGCAAAGGTGTCCAGCGCGCGCAAATTAACGATGCTTTTACTTAGAAACTTTACAAAAACCCGCAAGATGTATTCTTTGTTAAAAGTTTAATACCTTACTCCTTATCCTTAACGTTGACGCAGATATATTAATATGAAATGGAGGAAGTTGAACTTGAAACATCTAGTAGATAGTAATCCTTAACTGCTATATATAAGATGGGTACAGCAAATATTTTCTTGACGTTAATTATTAGCACTAACACTTATAAAAAAAAACAAATTGTCGCTGTTTACGATTATCCCACAAAATTGAGCTAATCAAATGGTCTTAAGCTGTTAAATCGCCAACGAGAAGTTAAACAAACATCCCACTGAGAATTGTCTAAATACTTCGCCTCTATTTCGGACAATTATGTGAGAGTGAGACACATTGCGGTACTCTGGAGCACGGCGGAGCACGTGAGCTAGAGCAGGAGGTACGACGACGACGACGGCGGCGACGGCGGGCAACCTCCTGTCACCAATCTACACACTACTACACCTCACATGCCACTGACAAGTGCTCGCTCGGGCAGTGCGTCGTTGTCCTTCAGGATCGTGCGTTTTCTGTGCTGTGTTGACATTGCCGCCGCCCGGATAACACCGTTGTGTAGTCCTGTGTTGCGCGAATCCAGCCGACAGGATCCACGAACCCACCCGACCGAGAAACAGGTAATGATGCGAACAAGTGCCATTGTATTTGATTACAAGTAGAGAAATTTGTACATTTTTCAACATATAACTTCCCAACATTCTAATAATGCGCTTCAGTGATTTTCGTAACGTTTGATTTATACTACAACATGTTGACAATAATTGTATTCTATTTAATTATATTTAATCAATACAGCGGTATTTTATTTCGTTTGTATCTTGTGCTACTGAAGATGGGGGCATAGCCATCGAAATGCGCACGTAATGATTTAAGTTACGGTATTTGGGTGATATTCTATACTATTATTGAACAATTCTATAAATTGCATTAAATAGTTATTAATAAATACTTGAACGCGGTAATTCGTGAAGAGAATTGTCGTCATCTCTACTTACAGGGTCTGCTGCTGATTTAGCTGGCACAGCGAGGTTCAGCTGCTGCCGCTCCTGCTGGAGTCCCGGCGAAAATATTATTACTGAAGAGACTGTACGAGCGGACGTACGGTGGCCACTATCATCGCCCGCTTTTCAAAAGCGTTCTTCAAATGTCCCATGTTTTATTCCCGAATTTAAGGTATCAAAATCAACCAGAATCTCTTTCGCTTCGCTTAAAAGTTAAGCTGCTAAAATGCAACAACAAAGTGAAAGAAGTCCGCTCGTTTAAAAAATACTAAAATGAAAAATGATGAAATTTTAATTTTTACTCTCGATATGATTTCATACACCTAGAAGTTTTTCAAATCACATCGCCGAACAAAGATTTTTTAAGAAGTTCCAATTGGCGTTCAACGTACTCAAAATCGTCTAGATTTTGATTTCAGAATGGTTCTCGATAAGCAGATGGTGTTGAGAATTCTGGTTAGTATAATGGGGGCGGTACATAATGAAGGGTGGCTGTACAGATTGCCGAGGGTTGCGGGTGTCCTCTTTGGCGAAACCGCAACATAAACATGCGGTAATATTATCTAAAGTCTATAATATTAATCGTAAATGTAGCCAAGAGAATTTGCTGTGTGATCAAATATATTTCTTTGAAGAATTATCATTAAAGGCATTTGATAATGTAGATTGGGACATAATGTTTAGAATTTTAAAAGAAACGGGTATAGATTATAAGGATAGGAGAATCATTTTTAATTTATATAAACACCAAACTGCCTTAGTTAGAATTGAGGGGGAAGAAGAGGTAGCAAAAATAGGGAAGGGAGTTCGGCAGGGATGTACACTCTCACCGTTATTATTTAATCTATATATAGAAGATGCAATAAACAAAGTAAAAGAAGAGTATAGTGTAGGTGCGAATGTACAGGGAGAGAAAATATATATGTTGAGATTCGCCGACGATATAGCTATATTGGAAGAAAGCGAAAAGAATTTAGAAAGGGTATTGAATGGTATGCAGGCAGTATTGACTAGGGATTTTAACATGAAAATAAATATAGGTAAAACTAAAGTGATGAGGTGTGACAAAAAGGAATGCAGTAGAAAAATGAGGATCTCAATAGGAGATAATAGAATCGAAGAAGTGTCAGATTTTTGTTATTTAGGCAGTAGAATCACAAAAGATAATCGAAGTAAGGTAGATATAAAGTGTAGGATACCACAGGGTAGGAAGGCATTCGTAGAAAAGGAACAGATTTTAAGATCAAATATTGACTTGGGTATTAGAAAAAGATTACTGAAGGTATATGTTTGGAGTGTAGCACTGTACGGGTGTGAGGCGTGGACTATAGGAAAGGAAGAGAAGCGTAGATTACAAGCATTCGAAATGTGGTGTTATAGGAGGATGATGAGGATTGGTTGGGAAGATAAAGTAACAAATGAAGCTGTACTAGAGTTAGTAGGGGAGAAGAGAAGTATTTGGAGAGTGTTACAGCGTAGGAGAGACAGATTAGTAGGGCATATCCTTAGGCATGGGGGGATTATGCAATTGATCATAGAAGGTAGAGTGGAGGGAAGAAGAGGGGTAGGTAGGCCTAGATTGGAGTATGTGAGTCAGATAGTTGAAGACGTTGAGATGAATAGCTATAAGGAGATGAAGGGATTAGCTCAGGATAGATCGGCATGGCGTGCTGTTTCCAACCAATCTTTAGGATTGCGGACTCTTTAACTAACTGAAGAATTATCTAATTTACGTTTCTATGTTTTGTATAAATTTAGATATCGCACGAAATTAAATTTGTAAATTTATATACGTGAGCAGCTGTTTATTTTCTTTTCGTATGTGCGATGGTGATTTATTCGTTTTATTATATGTTAAAAGCATTTTTAGCGAGCAGTCATTGCTTTAGAGCTCTCATTTCATTGCTCTTGAAATGGCTCTTGAAAAGACTTCCCCAATAAGATTGCAACTGCAATATTATGACTCTAAAATACCTTCCAATACAAGTGCACTCTAAGCATTGTATCAAGGATATATCAATACAATTTTAAGATAAAGCTGTTCTTGAAAATTTTATTGCCTCTCGATAATGAAAGAATGGTATATTACTTCGCAAACTCTTATCCTGACGTAAAAAAAGGATATTTACTTTAAGAAATTCAGATCTAAATTATATCCCGATTTGAAAAATATTTGTTTGAAAAGAAAATTTCAAATCCTCCATGCAAGATATATACGTTTATATTCATTCGTGCGTTCGTGGATAATAGCTAAATGAATAATGAAACGTATCGGATGTTCTCTGAATGTGTGTGTGTCTTCGTGCGAAGAACAAAAACCACGACAGAAAGAAAACAATAAGAAAAACAAAATCCGCGTGATAATGAACTCTGGTGGGGTGATTTAGGCGGTAAGCGTCATACAACAAATGCTTTCAGGGAAAAGAATATCACAGTTGCGAAGAGATGCTTGTTGAGCTGGCAACTAAGCTTTGCCGTATATATTATTTTCCAAACATTTTTAATAATTGTAGTAATTTTACGCTTCTTGAATGCTCAAAAAATGCGTTTTTCAAATAAAGCTATCTTATCGATGTATTTTAAAATTAGCCTGATATATTTATTCCCTGATATTTTCAAAAATATAAATTCACTGGGTATATTGAGGCTGTATTGTATATCACTATCCCAAAGGATCATTACTAGAATATTGTTGTGCTTTCGCAATAACATAATTTTTATGTACGGGAAATGTTCGTTATCTACAACAAATGCTTAGTGATTAAATCAAAGTACATCTTGACTCGTCTCATTTATTTTTCCCGTAACATTTTGAAAATGTATTCATTTTCCTGGAATTAATTTGCATTCGTTTCGAATATTTTAAATCACTCTCGCTTTTTCGTAATTTTTTTACTCGTCATACGCATTCTTCGTCAATACCTTGACGCCACATTCTCTTCCGATATTGGCCCATATTTCCATGCCATTCAAATTCTTCTAACGTGTTAAGTAACGAAACACACCCCCGCGGCGTATTGGTATTCGTTCGATAGTTCGTCCAAACAATAATCCTCGCAGAGCAATATTGTTGTGCACTGAATGCCAACACGACGCCGAAACGGTCGGCGTCAACGTCAGCGTCGGTGGGTGACTGCATCGGCGGTAATGCTGATGCTGCTCGTCCGCGTGCATATTTCGGTGTAAAAGATCCGCAAGAAGATTTATAATGCAACAAGTGTTCCGGCATTCAACGGCCACGATTTATCTCGCTTAGCGCTTGATGCATGTATTTTCCCACGTAGAGCTGAAGATGCAATTTAATAAGTTGGTAGGATGGCTGTCGATAGAGTTGGATTTTGACCGTTGCGTCTTCGGTGAATAGCTTCGATTTTTGATTTCGTTTTGAAAATGAATTGGCAATGTGCTGCGGAAGTAGCGGAAGCTTTGTCAGTAAAAACCAGTGGCGGTTCCTTATGCAGGACGCAGGGCCGCGCGCCCCTCCTGAACATTGAGCGCATCACCGTAGATATATAATTGTATTGCGATATTTTATCTCGGCATTAGTTTTCCTAAAAGATAAAACTTGCGCCGCGATAACAATCAACACAACGTTCGTTGTGGCGTTCGTTGTGGTATCCGTTGCAAGTCACAGCAGCGACCCATGCTGTATCTGTCTTTAACTATTGTTCGCACGGTATAGATATAACGCTACTATACTAACTATAGATATACTAACGTACTGCGTGATCAGCGCCACCTAGTACAGGTTAAATGGATATACACTCATCTCGCTCTATTGCAAGCAATCGGTGAGAGCGACCGTATGCCGTATATCTTCTATTTCTTCGGTTCGATACTTGATTCATTATGTAATATATGTCACAGATTTCCAGTGGCTATCCATTGCCAGTACAAGTTAAATACATATATACAGTACATATGCAATGAGATGAGTGTATCATAGAGTGCAGGCGACCGATCTATTGGATGCCGCGCTTCTTTAACGTCCTAGAGAAGTTCAGAGAGAACAGAGAGTAGTATATATATACAGAAAAAAAAAGTATATAAATTGATATAGAATAGCCAGATTAGACAGTATCATTTGTTCTGTGTATGATTTTGCCACGTGTTTCTCCAAGAATATATTTAATAGAAATAATTTAATAAAAATGAATAGTGTTAGTTCTTTATTGAAAATTGAGTTTTATAGAAAATAGAGAAAATAGAAAACAGTGAAACTTTCCCGGAAACTATGAAAATACTTGCCGTTACAAAAATACTACAAGCCGTTGAGTTATTTAACACGAAATCGATGCCAACATTTTCTAAACAATTTCCAGTGGACTTTTTGGAAACCATGTGTCATGCATATCAATTTTTGAATAAAACCAGATTAAAAATAGAATTAGAAGTCATTTACTCGCGTCCGAATTTTTATCAAATAATTGGAGCACAAATTTTCTTTCGTTATTGCTGCAAAATAATCTCAATGAAACTTTCCCGGAAACTATAAAAATACTTAAAATTATTTTAACAACCCCGATGACCACTGCTAAATCAGAGCGTTGTTTTGGCGCCACGAGCCGCCACTGGTAAAAATTATAGCTTAATATTGTGGTAAACTAACTCTGTGCATTCCTTCCAATAATTTAATTTTTTATCATTCTTCAGCTTAATGAGAATTCTAGTAAAACTCGCCAAGAACTTGATTTTTTTTTTAAAGATTCCCAAAGTTCGGCTGGCTGAAATAATAAACCGCTTTATACGGAGACATAAAACAAACTTGCCCGGGAATAAAAACCATGTGCGAAAGTATCAAGGAGCTACCCCTATTATTTATTGACAACAGCAATATTATACAGTATAAAACTTTATCGCCTTAATTCCTGCAGCCTCGTCTCGGCTCTCCTGCTGTTCCTTCTGCCTCGCACCCTCAAATATTTATAGACAAACACATCGCACACATGATACAAACGCACAAACATATTTTCGTGTCGATCCATAGGGAATCCGCTGAACTGCGCGTATCCTCAGCCACCTACGATCACCGGGTTGCTCCCGAAGTAATCCCTGGTTCAGCAGGACACATTAAGAAGAAGAACCGTGCCCTATCCCTTTCTTCTATGTCGGTGTCTGTGTAGCATTATAAATAATGATCCCCGAAAATATCGCCTGTGCACAGAGGTAACGTTATTTATTTGCTCCGGCTTTTTTATAACTTCTGTGACATTCTATAAACTTCCATGTTGGATTATAATTTCTTTTATTTGTACGTACGAAATGATTTCGCAACGTGATTTGACATTTATTATACTTTAAATATCAACTTATCATTTTCTACTTTCTAACGTCATATAATTCTCCCTTGCACGTATATTTTAACATGCAAACTGTCTTTTGACAAAAAATTCCATATACATCCTCGGATATTAATGTATTGAATATATGACTCAGAAGAATCGGTGTAATTCCCGATACGTCAGAAAGATATATGACAATCGTTCCTTATTTTATGGTCTATTGCGTAAGTGTCCACCCATGATTTCAACACACCGAATATAATCAAAGAGCCCTTACCATATAAGCTATACGATCCTATGACTCACCTTGGCCCGCGCCCTAATGCCATCGAGGAACGTTTTCCCCTAGCCCTAACCTTACTAGATTGACTACAGCTCGTATCATACACCATACGCACGTATAAATGTCTAAAGTCGTAACATTTATTAAAATATATATATCGTTGAACGCTACTGCACCGTCGCCCCCGCATAATACCACGTGACTTTTGCCTATCGGTGGTCCCTTTGTTACCCTTATAAGGTAGACGCGCATCATTTCCCCGGTAAAGGGTGTGAATTATTAATTACTAGTAAAATTGTGTCGGCTGAGGTTGAGATCGAAATAATTGACTTTAAGCTACACACCAAGTAAACTACCGAATAATTAAATTAAACTATGATTTAACGAATTTAAAAATTTAAAAATTTAACGAATTTAACGAAACGTTGCCATCTGAAGTCTACTTTACTAGTTCAGTAAAGTTCTATAAGTTCTATCATAAGAGTTTATTTAATAATCAATTTTTCTATTTTGGATGTACGCCTATGCGAACAATTTCAACAAACGCAGTCAACAATTACTGGACGCTTTGCCAGATCTGCTGTTATGTGACTGCCAAATTGCGCATTTCAAGGATGATAAAGTTTTATTTATAATGTTTTAAAAACAATATATATGGGAAAATTAATACGATGCTGCGAATTAAAATAACAAATTATTGTATAAATAAATAAATTGAACATTCCAATATGTATGTAACAGGATAATAAATTAATAAATTGACAACAATAATAAATTTACACCTGTAATAAGATTGCCACCCCAGCAAGAGTCCACTTTGATGGCTTATCTTTCGATTTCAAATTAAATGTCCAAACAAACGTAAGTCCTCTCGATCTAGTTTTATACACAGGACAATCGTACATATTTCTTAAATCCTGCTTATCCTGCGTAATAGCTCTTATAAATATAACAGGCATTGTAGGAAATAGCTCCTTCAGTTTGGAGTCCGTAACACTGTTCGTTTGCATATCCCAACGAGCACCCTCCATAAATAACCCGTGGACATTAGCACCTTCTCTTGGCGCAGCATTGATATCCTCCCTCTGTTTCTTCGTTACATCAGTTAATAAACACATTTTATCTAGAGGCCATTCATTCTTACGGGCAGTTTGTTGCATGATAGCTGTTAAGAATGACTGCGGATTGAAAAAACCAGCAAGCCAAACGGATGCGGGCATACTGAAATCAACCACCCAATTCTCTAGTTCTTTAATTCGTACACTTAAATCGGCAGACCACTGACCTAATGGTAACATACTAGGGTACGCTTTCGCGGCCCAAGTCACAGAAACTTGATCCATAAATAAGGCCAATTCAAGAGTTTCCATGTCGGCTGTTATTGTAAGTTCACCCTTCAAACCCAAGTCTAACTCCTTCAAAGATCGTTTCATTTCATTTGTGAGCATGTTCATACGCTCACACTCTTGAAAGCATACTATTATAAACGGTGTCTTTTCTTCCACTTTGGCCATCATCTCTGGTACATTGAATTCATCAGGCAATTTATCATATACATCATCCAAAGTATTGCGTACTTTTTCCTCACGTGACATACCAGCTCCTCCTCCAGCTCCAGAGTCGCTTGGTTGCATTTCGAATATAGTCTTGAATAAATTTTCGGATGTATTTGTAAGAAAACCAATTTCAGCGTTAGGATGTAAACCATATAGATATGGAGATTCAGGTGGCAAACGTTCATCAATGTACCGATGGTAACCGATATAATCTGTGTTTGGCGGAGCCTGGAACCCAGGTGCGAAAAATAATTCTCCCTCCACCAATTCCTGTTGCATATACTCCATCAAATAACTGCGACACAATCGCCTATCCCAATCATCAGTAATATGACCTCCGTACATAATCTCACCAAATAGATACCGTAAATCTTCCCAAGGAATTTTTTGAGCCGTTTCCAAGTAGTTGTACAAAACATTAACACTTATTGTCAAATCACCAACGTTGAAGGGATAGTCCCTATTCCAACCCTGAGGACCAAATTTCCTGCGTTCAGCAACAACAGCGTGAAAGTAACACAATGAAAAGAGTATAGCTTTGAATTCTGCTTCTTTAGTTGACATTTCGAGTGTTTCTTGAGTAAAATTATCCATAGCTTTATGTAAATTTGCGTACATACCAGATGGAGGTTCGTTCGTGATCTTGATAGAAGATTCTAGAATACCTGGTGGAACAATTTGACTTTGCGGATGAGCTGAAGCTTCCGCGCTCAAATACAACCTATAATTTTCATGGGAAGATTCTTGATATTGTTCCATCTTTTTCTCTAGTGTAGCTAGCCATTTCTTGACTAAATGTATATTTTGCAAAATAACCCAATGACCCTGAGTGGCCGCAACATCCATTGCAGTTTCAGCAACTATTTCTTGACCTTGTCCCAATGAGACACTGTGGAAATTACCACTATCAACTGCAAAACCCAACTGTAGGCCCATCTTTTCGACATCTTTCAGCGGATTTACGCCAGGCGATAGAATAAAGAATGTTGGTGTTGCTGAGCTGGTTTCTTCGTAGGATTTAGAAAAGGGTACAGTTCTAGCTTTCACGTACTTCCTCCCCATGTTTTCTTCAATAAAAGCACTTACAGCATACGTCATTCTGTCTGGCCTTAATGCTCTCATCATACACAATCTCTGCAAAGCAGACTTATTTTTCCATTCCCCAGGAAATTTTTCCTTTTCTGGGCATTCGCTCTCTACAAATTTACGCCATCTTTTCGCTGAACCTTCCAGGTCTTTATCCAAACTTTTGAACTCATCCATTTGTGATAAAGATTTAATACCGCCCCAAGATAAATGAGTGAGGAAATCAACTGGACTTGTTACGTTTGCCATTACTGGGAAGCGTAAAAGAAAATCTAATTCCACCGTGTCAATCTCTTTGCTGTGCAATAATATTTGAAATACCATTTGTGCCATAAATATAAGCTTGTCACATTCAAACAAACCTCTAGTTGTATACATGAAAACGCAAAATGTTATGCTATCCAACAGATTAAACACTCGATCTTTTAGTTTCTCTGCAGCTTCGGCGGATATTAATGCTTTTTTGAAAACGATGCTGAACGCCTTTAAAGAAAACTGATAGATGCAATTAATTCTGTTTAGTTCATTTAAGATGAAATACAGCAACGATGCCCGAGCTGCTGCTGGACGATATTGCTCTCGGGCTTCATCTATTTTCACAGACGTTACTCGAGCTTCCACGACTTTCACCTCAATTTCTGCCGCAGTCCTTTTGGTTGTTTCTAAATTCTCAACTAGCGCAACATCACCTAATATATTACCCGTGGCGGATGATAATCGCTCCAAGAGATTATCTTCGCATCGCTTCAGCGTAATTTTAAAATCATTCTGTTGCTTGGTCAACGTTGATTTCAACAGTTCCAAATCTGGTCGCTCCACCTTCACAACCTCAGCTAACAATTGTTCTTCTAAACCATCAATGGTAACCGTGAAATTAATCAACGTTGCCTGTGCTTGAATTTCTGGTTTATAATGTGGATTAGATAATTTAGTTTGCATAATTAATCTAAATCTGTTATCATAATCCACTTCATGGTCGCCGATTCTAATGGCTTTACCTTTTTTAATTAATATCCTGCCCAGTAATGGATCCAATACAGCATCAATTTCTTCACCAATGTATTCTAATAGAACAACAGCGCCATTACTAATACTACGCTCAATTACATCCAAGTAATTTCGATGGCTTAAGCGTACAACAGCTAAGCTGTCACCATAAGTACTTTTAATCCACTTTATTCCTTGCAACTGTGGATCGATCATTAGTGGCCAACGAGCGGAACTTGTTAATATTGTAGCATTTTCTGTGGACATTCGATCGGTTGGTAATCCTTCATTGTTCCATTGAGCAACTTGTGCATCATCCGTGAGCAAACTTAACGGATCCAAGCCCGCGGTCGTGGGAATTGCAGGATTTAGTTTATTTAAGAAAGGTAACCAGTATTTATGCATTAATTTCGTACGATACCGTTTTGAGAAGCATCCAACGTATGAAATAAAAGCTGTTACAATTAAGATATCTCCAGGCAATGTTATATTTGCACTTTTGAAAGTTTTAACTGATTCGCGCCAACGTACATTCTCGGATGCCAACCCTGTAACAAGTCTCTTTGCCAAATCGATCATGGACGCTGTAGCATCTGCCTCAGCTTGACATTTTAACTTTGCATTTGTGGCTTCCTCAAATTCTTCCCTCAACGATTGGAGTTGCTTCTCTAAATTGGTCAATTTTAAATTTAGCTCCGCTAGTTTATTCCTGGCATCACTTAAGTCTGTATTTGCTTTGGCTAGAGCTTTTCGCTTTGGTTCCACCACAACAAACACGTCATAGAACTTCATGATATTGATTACCCAAGCGCACAAACCTCCAGCTGCTTGGGATTTGTTTAATATGTTAATTGGGTCAAATTCTTTATCTTTTATGTAGGGTTGAATTGCTTTGACAACATCTAAATGTATATTTTCCTTGTCGTAATTAATTAAATCATTCATGAACTGTTCCACTTTATTCATCATAGCTTTACAAAACTTCCAGCTTCTATCTTTCGGAACACGCCCTTTAGGAGAAAACAATACTAGTACCGCTGCTACAACACTAACAACAGCATCTGGTGGACTGCCAAAAGATTTTAGCTCAGTCAAATTATTTTTATTTAAGGTATTTAAAGCTTCTTGAGCCGCAATGAGTGCTGGTTCTGCTTTTGCTAAATCCTCTGCGCATATTTTGGCTTTAGCTGTGACATCCTCTTCAATAACCTTCACCTTTTCTTCCTCTTCGCTGGCTATAGCCTGTTCTTTTGCTACTTTCTCATTTTCAGCGCTAAGTACTAAAATTAATTTGTCGGCTGCTTCATTCTTTGCAGACAATTCAACTTCTTGTTCCGCTAAAACTTCTTTTAAACCGTCCACTTCTTCAGAAGTTGACGCCAATTTCAACAAACCATTCTCCAATCGCTTGATATTATGTTTTAAATTCTTTGTTTTAGTTGTTAATAATTTCGAGTATAGAGCTATTTGTTCCAAGAAGGATTTGGGCGTTGTATAATTATACCTCTTTTCATTTTGCAAGTAAACTTCTGACATTTCATTTACCACAGAGTGCACATTCGACATGAATAGCGATACAGAATTGACAAGCATGGCTGGTAAGACATTTATTTCAGATAAAAATCGTTTAGAGACGGATTCTAAAGCTTCCTTGGGCCATTCATGGAACCAATTAATTGCTGTATTATTTGTCAAAGCTGGAAATTTACGCGAACGTACTCTTAGTGTTGAACCAACGGGTGAAAAGCATAAAACAACCTTAATCAACCTCCTTACTTTATCGATATAAAACTTCCAGCAATTCTCACGACTATCTTCTAATCCTATTGCCTTTACCTCGCCTCTCATCATACCAATTATATTTTCAACATCTTCATCGACCAGCAACCCAGGTATTTCACCCGAGGCAAGCATGTCATTGACCAATACCAAGAAATATTCTTCTGGAACTTGTGCATCGGTCATTAAAAAGACTGTACTGATATTTTTCATACCGGCTTTTATATAGATTGTGGATATATCGGTTTTCATATCTTGGAAAGAATAACCTTTCTTAAGCTGGAGTTGAAACACTTCCAAGGAGGAAATAAATGCTGATAATCGAGACAGAGATTGCTTGCCAGAACCCCCAACACCAACAAGTAATGCGTTTCCTCTTGGTGCTTCTAAAATTCTATTAATACGACAAATATGATTCATGGCATCTTCGAACAGAACCAAATTCATTGCCGCGACCAAGTCGTTATAACTGCCAAGAGCGTCCATTAATAATTTATTTAAATGATTAAATTCCAATATTTGCATGTATTTTGGCTCGCCAATTCCTTCAGCGAAATGACAAAATATTAATGGCTTTTCCATTACAGTATTCTGGTCTAAATCTTCAAATCCCTTTTTTACAACCTCCACAATCAACTTACTGAAACAATCAATATCTTTAACTTCTACCAATTTATCTGAATATACTCTTGTTGCTTCATGCATCCACAATCTTATCAAATCACTAGCATTCTTCACGCCATCACCTGTAGCAAATAACATTCCCTGAAATATATTTGACATATCTCGTAGATTAAATATATAATGGAATTTAACAGCCGTTGGTAAGAAACTCGTCATAACTTTTTGATGAAGCGCTAGCGCAACATTTACAATATTTTCACTCTGTTTTTGCACTTGCTTGGACATTTTGCTAAAAGGATTGATTAAGTGTTGATGCAGAATACTATTATAAATATGGAATAATGCTTCTTGCGATGGGAAGCTTACCGCAAAAACACAAAAATGTCGTTGCAATCGAGGATCGATGGTGAATGACCCAGCAGTTGGATTCATGCAAGTTACATACTGTACATTATGAATATCTTTTAAAGTTAACTTTTGTCGATCGTACCAATGTTGGTAATCCATGTGTTGACGTAGCAACGTATGAGGCTGCACTGTAAAGTATTTATCCACTTCTGGCATGTTCATGTCATCAATAAAATATATCATCGCCTTATTTCCAATTGGTGCATACACTCGGCCAGCTTTCTTCTCCAATGGTTTCTCCAAAACATTTTGTAGCATTTCTGAAGTTGTGTAGAAATTAAATGGTACATTCGTGACTTGATAATGATCTGGTAGGTTACTTAATTTCTCAGAAACTAGAACGGTTTTTCCACTACCAGCGCTACCTACTAACATGACGGGATGTTTATTGGCAATAAGTTTATCCAAAAAGAAACGAATTCTGGTTGTTTCAGCGGTATTTACCAAAGTAGCTTGGAGCGGCGTATCTGAATCCAGTTCAAATTTAAGTACCAATTCCGTCCATGGTAGAAACCTTTTAGTCTCATCTTCAATATAATAGTGAAAAACTGTTGCAGTCGGGGGAAATTTGACTGTTTTATATTCATTTGTGAACCATTTACTAAACTCATTCCTCCAGTCAATAATCTGATCTTGAAAAAGTGATGAACCAAAAGCCCAAACTGTAGAAAAAACGAAGTAAATCTCGTACCATTCCTTAGGACAATCCGCCGGAACGTTTTGTGGGGTAAGAAAACAGTGTAGTAGGAAACATAACATTTGAACATGAGCAATTTCGCAAATGGGCGTTATCTTCTTTAGTTTCAACTTTAGCGCTTCTAAACATGAAGGCACATATTTATCAAATAAAATTAGTAAATTCGACTTTTCGCTTTGTTGTGTACGTGTATCAATCCATGAGGCAACGTATGGTCCCCATCCCAAATCTTGCGGGTTAATATAAAGAATTCCCGCCCTGGAAACGGTCGCTGGAGTTGCCGTACGCAAATTAGCAATTTCAAACAGTAATCTCATGTGAGTTGTTAAAGCAATTCTTTCATTACTGGCCAAAGTTAGCACTTTATTGTCATCCATTAAAGTATTGAGCGATTCGATCCACATTGGATCAATATCACCATCCAAAACAATCCATTTAGGCGAATCACCAGAAATATTTGCTTGCTCTCTCATAATAACAGAAAATAGACCATCTTTCCACTCTCTAGTTTGAGGATTAATAACGCCAAACAGTTCATCGTTTGTAACAGCCTTCGGATTTAAATCGTTGTACAATGGTTTTCTCTTTTGATTGGCGTATGTCTTAATAAGGGTCTTCCATACTCCCGATTTACCAGTCCCCGCAAAACCGATAATAAACACAGAATGACGCACAGCAAATAGTTCCTCCAGTTGAACTACTTTTAGAATAAATCCATCTTCAGCTTGTAATTTCAAATCGTTCGCAGACTGTTTAGCAATACATTCAAAATCTAGATTCCTCTTCCGAGGAACATCCAGTGCGGGAAACAGATCACCAATTAGACCCATAAAAACAGGCACGTCTTCTGTAATGATTTTGGGAATATTAAAATCCCGAAGTGCTCTCATAAGTACTTGATCTTCAGGTCGTTGGCGATCACCTCTCTTTAAAGCGCCAGCGACTACTAGTACAGACTTGATTGCCCGCAGACCCCAATCATAGTGATCTTGTTTGCTGAGTAACTCTTTGCATAATGTGTAAAGAGTAATAAATTTCCTAGCCAATAGTCGGGCCTCTTGAAAACCTTCAGCGACCAACATAATTTCACATATCAATTCAAAATCTGGTACAACCATAGCGCAAGGTCGAAACAGCGCTTTCAAATTCTCTGGCAATTCAGTACGACCCGCATAACCTGGATTCATTGTAATAAATATCCCGACCGTATGAATAATAGCTATATCCTCCCCCAAAAAGTTAAATCGCTGCTTCTTATATTTAATGGCATCTTGAATAGTCTTCACTTGAACGGCAACTACAGAAAGTACTTCAACTGATATCCGATTAAATTCGTCGAAACATCCCCAGGTACCCGTTTGTGCTAAACCTTTGTAAATGTTTCCTATTGATTTATAATCCATTTGCTCAGAACAGTTAAACACATACACCATAACACCCAAAGCTTTACCTAAATCTTTTGTCGTTTCTGTTTTACCCGTGCCCGCAGGACCTGCTGGAGCACTGCCCATAATTAAATGAAGACTTTGTGTAAGTGTAATGTAGCAACGATCAGTTAATGGTGTAATTACTAATCTGGGAGTATTTCCTAAATATTCGTATTGGTAGCGGATTTGTGCATCGCAAATATTAGCAAAGCAATCTTTGTACTTTTCATCCCATCTATGTCGCAATTGACTCTGCCATTGGAACGCTTGGGAATTCTCCACTTTTACCACAATCATTTTGGCAACAACGTCTCGTGAATGTACGTCGATGGTACAAATTGTCATAATCTTTTGACGATCACCTACTGATAAGTCGCCAAGTAGTAGGCCAATTAGCGAATATAGTTGAGATATTTGCTTTTTCTGATAATCTTTCAAAGCGTTTTCGTAACCCTCTTCCAGACGAGCAAAAGCAATATTCACCTCAGATGTCCACCAAATCTGAGTACCACAAAGCGCAGTTTGGGCATTATAATCGAATATCCACACTTCCCTAGGTTTCTCATCATACGTTACCACACCGTCACCAAACAATGCATGCAAAGTTTTCCTCATAACATCAATCACTCTATTTAGCCATACTTCCACTTTACCCGAACAATCACACACGTAGCTAAATTGAACAACTTCGCCATTCTCTTTGGAAATCATTGCTTTTGCCCTCTTAGTGTTCTTACCACCCTCTTGAACAAATATCAACTTTGCCAATGAATCAAAGAGTTTAGTCAAATGTCTGGACACCAACTCTGGTTGATTGCCACTGGACAAAATGTCCAATAAATCCGCTGATGATACAAAGTAAAAGCGTGGAAATGCCAATCGTTTTGTTTCCAAATAATTATTAAGCGCCTTCTCACAAATTAGCAGCTGTTCTAAAATTACATCCAATTTTTCGTATAAACCAACTTTATTCGTAGCCTTAACTACGTTCGGTGTCTTCTGCATTTCATTTAGAGTCTCCTTAAATTCCCTATCAATTCTATCGAAACGTTTAGAATCTTCAGGTAATTGGTTCCGAATATCTTCAGAACCAATAAAGATACTCTCCAAGTACTGCCACTTTCGTTGCACTTCAAAATACACTTGAATAACTTGATCGGCATTCGACAACTTCTTTTGCCAATCGGACACCTCTTCCAAGAAAAAGTCAATAAACTTAGAGGTCATCATGTTCTGCAACTGAACCTGATTTTCTTCAAGTACTTCAATCAACTCTTCCGTAGCTCTCAACAACTTCATCTTAGTCCTATCGTGCAATTCCGTATCAAATTCCATAACAGTCCATGTGGTATTCAATTCCTTCAACACCTTTTCCATGGCCATTTCCTTCACTGACTTGTCAACGATATTCTTAACCTCTTCTTCATATTCGTGCAGATTGAGAGCAAGTAGATCATTTAGAGTTGTAGTGTCATCCATAACAAATCTCACCTATTGGAAGATTGTATTAATTTGTTAGTATGTGGTTTGAAGAAAAACTGCGAGTGTTGTAAAAAGTTGTCTTTTATTGTGTATTTCGGTTTTTTGTTGAGTAATTTATATCAACTCAAAGGAAGTGTTTGTACTCACAGTGTAATGTGGTGGTAATCGCTCGTATACCTAAATGTAAGCATGAAGTAAATAGTATAGGCTTGAGATAATTGTATAATCTTATTTAATTTTTTAATTTTTTTTAAATCAACATTGATAATTATGAATACTTACTTTGGTGGCTTGCATTAGTTGTTGCCAATGTCTTTCCCTAATTGCGGGATTCTGCAATTCGGTTACAGCCCTTAGGGAAGTCAACATATTTTTGATAGTAGCCTCCATTTGTATATACACATCCCAACCTCTCAACTCTTTATCCATAGCCCGAATTTCCTTGCCAAACTTCTTACACTCCATTTCCATACTCTCAACATCAATCTTCTTCCATGGCGTATACTTCCACTCATCAATACAAGATCGGCACATATTAACATAATCCCACAACTGCTTAACCTGCTTTAATTCCTTACGACAAACCTTGAGGGCTTTAAACTCTGGAATGACCAGTTCAAACAAGTTTCCTTGTTCCGCCAATTGACCCATGTCATTTTCTAATGCCTTAATCTCGCTGTTTATTTTATCCAAAAGAAGATAGATATTTTTGCAATCATATCGAAAGAATGGTAACTTTTTGAAAGTATCTTTGTACATGAATTGACGTATATCGAATAAAGCAATTCGTTTTCTGATTGCATTAACTTGGTTGGCCTGAATTGGTGCTACAGTTTGTTTGGTCGTCAAAGCAACCTAAAGAATATAAGAAAATGTTAACTCAAAACTTTTAAACGGACTAAAGAAGCACCTTCTTGCAATAAGTCCATCTATCAGGTATTTCCTGTAGCTGTACATGAATTTCCTCTGAAAATTCAACACCGTAATCCTTTAGCAAATCAATAATTTCTTGTAGTGGTTGAAACATATTATCAGTCTCAAACTGTCGCTCCTTCACTTTATACAAATAGCCCATAATCTTTAGCAATCCATCATAGTCATTGTCATCCAACGGGACTTGCATTGCTCCCACCGCCTCAACGATAAATTCTTCTAATTCGATAAGACTGTTTGTCACGTGATCCACCAAATGCTGCTTAAACATATTACTCCATTTGCAAATGTGGTTGAGAATAGCTTGCCGCAGTGGCTTAACATCAATACGAAGCCAATTCTGAATAATCTTCTCAGTCTCCAATAGAATGGCCCTGTTGTAAATTTCTTCATAGAAATTTATTTGATCCTTAAACTGAGTGGTCGTTGGTGGTGATCCCTTCACATTATCAGCAGTCAATGGTGACCTGAGCAATTCCATCTCATCAAAGTTCAATGCGCGACCATAAATCAAAAATATCTTTAAAAAATCCTGTCTGTCATCCAACCATATATATTCATACTCTTCGAAATCTTTCAGGTAAATAGCAACGTCATCAATAGTACTACGAACTCTGCCCATAATATGACTGTACATATCAGAGACCATAAAGTCTTCATTTACAGCGTCGAGGTAATGAATACCATACTCAGGAGACACTCTTTTCATAAATTCACTCATCCTAATTGCACTTTGGAGTAACCAATCAATTAATTCGAGAAAATTGTTACTATCCGTCAGTTCTATGGATGGTTCACATATAACATTGATGTCGTGCAATTCGAGAAGTAACTCAAAAAGAGGAAATATCCCTCCACGTTGCATCATCTCATCATTAATCAGGGCCAGACTCACGCAAACTGCATCAATCATTTTCTCGGAAATTAGTGTGTCTATGTATTTCTCATATGGTTTCCATTTTTCATCTCGGTCAGCATTCTCCATAGCTTGCTTTTGAATTTGATTTTCCAACTCCAATATCTTAGATTTTTCGTCCTCCTTAGCTTCCTCTTTAAGTTTATCTTTTTTCTCAAACTTCCCTTTCTTCGCCGGAGGCTGGCCTTTCTTCTCCTTTACCTTGGGTTTCTGCTGATCTTGCTTCTGTTCTAACAGTATTGGTGGTGCGTCTGTAAATATGCTAAAATCGTCCTCCTCCTCTTCTTCCTCCTAGAAAATCAAAAAACATTTAAACGTAATTAGCACTTGCTTCATCAATTCATCTACTAACGTCATCTTTCGGCAAATTAAAATACAGTTTATAGTTTTTTGTAAGCACATCTTGTATATCCATTGCTGCTTGCGCAACAATTTCATATCTTTTCTGGGAACGTTCAAGGCGGTCTTCAATTACTAACAAATTTTCCTTTTTGCCATCTCTTCGTTCAAACAATGGCTGATATATCCAAATATTCATATTATCTATAATATACTGCACATTCCCTTGGGCCTCTTCCACTCGATCATATAATTGCTTAACGTTCAAATGTATATCATTCAATTGCTGAAAATCTATAAAAGGCGTTAGTCTATTACAAGATAAAATTTTAAACACAATTTACTGTCTGTATTCCAAGTCAACGATTCCAAAATTTCCGTCATACTAGCATCGATCTTTTCCATTTCATCACGAATCAAATTCAATTCTGTAGGTAACGTTTTTTGCCGCAAATGATTATACCAAGAAATAGTTCGATTCAAATTGAGCACAGCAGTTTCCAATTCTTCATTCCTGCCAAATAGTTGAGTGGCTTCTATGGGTATATTTTCGATGTTAATCATTAACATGTACTTAACTTCTCTCAAAATCGCTTCTAGCTCATCATCAAAGTTCAATGAAACTAAATCCGCATTTTTCAATAATTGCGTTTTATTTAAGCTCTTGGTGATCTGTTCGGGGACTTTATCTGCCCAATTTTTTAAGTTTTCATCCTCTTCCGCTTGTAACAAATCCAACATCTCGTTATGTTTTGACAGAACATGTAAAGCATCTTCAGATTCAGTAATTTCATTTTCTAGTGACTTAAAATCTTCGCTAATTTTATTGATGCGACCTTTCAATTTAAAAATCCATGTCAAAATTCCAGCTACTGGCGGATAATATTTATCAATAGGTATTCCATTTTTTAATCCATCGTCGAAGAGCTCTTTAACAATATCTAGTTCAGTGTTCAACATTTCAATTATAACTGGATATTTTACAACGACTTCTGCGTTAATAATTGGTCTTGCAATTAAATTACCAATTACATTAATAAATTTGAATATACTTTCTAAATTGTGACAATCGTCGAAAGCAGTTCCAAGTATAGCAGCCAATCTTCTATCGAGATCAGCTAATTTTTCTAAAAAGTCGTCATAATCTTTTTCAATACTGTAATCTTCCGGGTCCAAAATATCATACTGAATATTAGTGAATTCATTGTAAATATTGTTAAACTCATCAAAGACGTCAAAACATTTTTGCGAGAGTCCTCTTCCTTTTAAACCACCAATTTCTACTTTTTCGAGCTTGCTATATTCAATAGCCGTTCCCAAAATAGTTTTTACCAATTTCAAGCGTTCAATAAAATTCATCAAGCGTTGAAATACATTTCGTGGATGGAATGTCCATGGAACTGGTTCAACACCTTCTTGAAAATAACTTGGCAAATTATTTCTAACTTCCTCAAAAGAGGATTTAAATAACTCCAAAATATCGATACATTTGTCGATTTTGTTAAACATTTCATCCGTTTCTCCTTGAAAAATTGAACCGGGATCTACTTCTGCTGTTGCAGCAGATATTAACATATTGCCAACCTCACGAAGTAACACAACAATTTTACTACTCGTACAATAATAGCGGGAATTCGCCCAGAGAAGACCCAAACAATGCACTAAAGGTTTAACGTTTGCTTCATTATCCAAAAATGGATTTTCTTCAAATTGAGCAAAATGAGAAATCATGGGCTTTAAAAAAATACAAATATCTCTTGCTTCAATCACAGCAGCTACGACACTTTTAAATAAATCTCTAAAGCAGCTCAAATAAGAGCTATTTGTTGATTCTAAATAATTTGCCATTTTCTTGACCCTAGGATCTCTTAGCTGTGAGTATATACATTCCAAATTTTTAAGTCTTGCCTTCCAAAATTGCACCTCCTTCATTGGGGAAGGATGTACCCCACCAGCAAAGGCACTTGTAGAACTTTGCCGCAAAATTTCAGTGCATATAGAAGACCATTTAATCACAGTGGTTTCTATATCCGATTTTAGTTTCAAATTAATGGTCCTACCGTCTGAAGATTCGAAATCATCTTCAGCACTGTATACCTGACCTATACCAGGTGGTAAGGGAAGCAAAGTTTGGGATTGTAAAGCTCCTTTTACCTAAAAACGATTTCTATGTACACTTTCCTTGATTTTGTATAAACTTTTGATTCGACCTGATATATGACATTTTGAAACCCTTTCACGTGACTTATAACATCTGAAGAAACTACTTTTGGCCATCCAGAATGGTTTTTCACATTAGTTAGTATTGGTACAAATACATCTTGCACTAAAGAAGATAATTCCTCTATTGGCTTTATAGACATATCGCCGAAAATTACGACATCTCGAAAATTTTCAAATGTGATTTCTTCGGGAATTTTGCGAATGAAATAACAATATTTGCTCTTTACGTTGTTTGGAAAAGCTGTAACTGGTACCAAAGCACCAGCCGGTGACATTGTCATTACTAACATCTTTTCAGTAGATTTGTTTAAGAATTTCATTACTATGTTCTAAAATAACATTTTAGAATTATTATTTAATATAAATTTTTGAAAACATCTATTTTTTTTCGAAATAATTTTGCAACTATATTTCTTCGTCGTAAAAATTCATTAAGTGTATTTAATTGTTTATTTTCACCTTATAGTCTTCAGTTATGTACATTTTATTCCATTTATCTTGTTTAAGCTTTATAGTCTTCACCAAATAATTTAAAATAAAGTCCAACCGTGGATCAATTTCTTCATCTTTATTCTTGTCCTTTTTCTTGTCTCCCTTCTTTGCATCACCCATCAATTATCTTCTAGGATACGTAATATTATATATTTTTTTAAATACTATTCACGTAAAATATTCGAATCACTTCTAATGACGAGAATATGACACGTACTTTATTGTTTACTGCCCTTGCCGACACCAACAATGCAATTAGAACATAAGAGCGTAACGAAAAAGTAGGTGGTCATAGCAACCCCTGATCGATTCTCACGAATGGATTTGAATAATTGTGAATTTTCACGCTCTTGTCTATAAAATAATTTTGGTGAATAATGCTTTTCATAATAAACTCAACAGTGGCCAACCGCAAATGTAAATAAACTAAATATTTTAAAAAATCAATGAATGGAAACGTGCATTTTTGTCATTTTTTAAATATCTTTATATAATAGCTAGCATATTCACCAAATGAAAAATATTTATTTGAAATTGAAATTTTATAATATTGATTTTTTCAATTCTAGAAAATAATTGTTGTTTTGAAAAATTAGAGTTTATGATTACTTTAAATTTAAAAAAAAAAGCATTTTCGGTTTTTTGAAAAGATGTTTTTTACTGTTTGTTTCTTTTAAAAATTATCACAACGGTGTTAAATTATAATATAGAATATCACCCAAATACCGTAACAAGCATTAAGTAGCTAGATGTACATTTCAAGCGCTATGCGCCCATCTTCAATATATATTAAATGTAAATTAACGTAAATATATTAATATTAATTATATAGCATATTAATATAAATTTGTATGACTTTAGAAATTTTTATTTTACATTTGAGTTAGAAAATAAAATATTTGCTTTGTAGTGAAATAACTACAAAATGCCGAAGCGAACTAGCCAAATTTGGACGGTATTTCAAAGATACTGGGTTATCCAAAGCTATATGCAAATATTGTTCGAAATTACTGTTATTTAAAGCTGGATTGTTGTAAAATTTATTTCCAAATATAATATTCTTCGAGTTCATACTCGTAGCTTCATGTTATCCATGTAAATAACGACTGATCGAACGATTCATGTATGTGTGAATAGTGAATAATCGTTCGTGAACTATTCACTTATGTGAATATTGAATAATTCACCTAAATGAACATTTGCCCGGGCCTATATTAGAATTGAACAGATGATTGGTAATTAATTTTCAGCTGTGAAACAAGGTTTCATTTTCAAAATTTAATAAAGTTTGTAATAACAAGAATTAAGAATGATATATTTTGTTATCCAATTCATTTCAAATTTAATTCTATTTATCAAGGAAACCGTCACGATAATGATATGAACTCAATAATTGAAGGTGTTAGAATAGAAAGGGTCTAAGTACTTTTTAAAAGTTTTGAGATAAGTGTAGTTTCTAAACATTAATTTTTTATTGGAGAAAAGTTCAAGTGATTTTTTTATACTACGAGTGCTATTTATCGTCGAGTAGAAATATGAAGTAACTTACATCACTAATGAACTAAGAATAGAAAGGGTACAAGTGCGCTTAGACCCTTTCTATTCCAAAAATATATTGTTTTTATTGAGAACTTGTTGCATGTAATTCTCGTATAAAACCGGTAAAACCAAAAGTTCGTGTTATTCGTGTTAAATAAAGAATTCTTATCTATTAATATGGAAAGTGACGAAGGTAGGTTTTTATTTTATAATTATTCACATGCCAAAAAAATGTTTTTCTTATTCTTTTCTACATCTGAACAGTTTGATTCACGATCCAAAAAAATACTGTGTTAAAAAGAGCTTAAAATTTAACAGCATTATCCACTTTAAATATACGAAAAAATCAGAAGTTTATTCTTTTGAATTTAAAAGTACATTAGATAATGATTTTCCATTTTCCAAATGTATTATTGCTCCTACTGCTGGTCGACCGCCAACAAAATTGAATATGGTTTTTCCTAAGTTGTCAAATAACAGCGCCTTAAAAATTTCTCAAGAAAAATGGAGTAATCTGAAAACATTATTCGACTATATGCCACCGAAATTTCACAAATTTTATAGACATGGAGCACGGATCCAAGGCTTGCAAAAACAAGAAAATTACAGAAGACGAAAATATCATTCCTACGGCTTCTACATGTAACACTGAAACTCAAGACTCTGATCAGGACTCGGTTGTTGAAGAGAATATATTAATAGATTCGGATTAGGAAATTTAGCTTGTAAAATTACATTTTTTTTTTCTAAATAAAACCGTTTTTGATATTTTGGCTCTATTTATTTTCAATGTATGTTGCATTGATTTCGAATAGGAAAGGTATAAGTGCATTTTTTTTTTTTTTATTTGTACATAATCATTTATGATGTTTGGATAAGTTTTATACTTATTACATAAAAATATTAGCCTTTTCAGACGCTATATGTGTAAAAAAAATTTCATTGCCTAATTCAAAAAGGAAAAAGCTAGAAGATGGAAGGAGTATCTTGAAGATTTATATAAAGGTAGGCAGGACATGGAGGAGCTAGAAAGTGTGGAACAGATAGATGAGGATGACTTAGGTCCTAGCATACTTAGGTCAGAGTTTCATAGAGCATTAAATGATTTACGGAATAACAAAGCAGCGGGGATTGATATGATACCAACCAAATTAATAAAACACGCAGGGGAAAAAATGCAGGAGCGATTATACAGGTTAGTTTGTAAAATATATGTGAAGGGAGAAGTACCACAGGATTTTCAGCGTAGTAGAATAGTAACAATGCCGAAGAAAATAGGAGCTAATTTGTGTGAGAACTATAGGACCATTAGTCTACTATCACATGCATCGAAGATATTGTTAAAGATTATTTATAGGAGATTGGAAAATAAAGTAGAGGAAAGGCTAGGAGAAGATCAGTTTGGTTTTAGGAAAAACAGAGGGACGAGGGAGGCGATTCTAGCACTAAGAACGGTAGTAGAAAAAAGAAAGAGGGTAGGAAAGGTAACTTGCATAGCTTTTGTAGATTTAGAAAAGGCATTTGATAATGTAGATTGGGACATAATGTTTAGAATTTTAAAAGAAACGGGTATAGATTATAAGGATAGGAGAATAATTTTTAATTTATATAAACACCAAACTGCCTTAGTTAGAATTGAGGGGGAAGAAGAGGTAGCAAAAATAGGGAAGGGAGTTCGGCAGGGATGTACACTTTCACCGTTATTATTTAATCTATATATAGAAGATGCAATAAACAAAGTAAAAGAAGAGTATAGTGTAGGTGTGAATGTACAGGGAGAGAAAATATATATGTTGAGATTCGCCGACGATATAGCTATATTGGAAGAAAGCGAAAAGAATTTAGAAAGGGTATTGAATGGTATGCAGGCAGTATTGACTAGGGATTTTAACATGAAAATAAATATAGGTAAAACTAAAGTGATGAGGTGTGACAAAAAGGAATGCAGTAGAAAAATGAGGATCTCAATAGGAGATAATAGAATCGAAGAAGTGTCAGATTTTTGTTATTTAGGCAGTAGAATCACAAAAGATAATCGAAGCAAGGTAGATATAAAGTGTAGGATAGCACAGGGTAGGAAGGCATTCGTAGAAAAAGAACAGATTTTAAGATCAAATATTGACTTGGGTATTAGAAAAAGATTACTGAAGGTATATGTTTGGAGTGTAGCACTGTACGGGTGTGAGGCGTGGACTATAGGAAAGGAAGAGAAGCGTAGATTAGAAGCACTTGAAATGTGGTGTTATAGGAGGATGATGAGGATTGGTTGGGAAGATAAAGTAACAAATGAAGCTGTACTAGAGTTAGTAGGGGAGAAGAGAAGTATCTGGAGAGTGTTACAGCGTAGGAGAGATAGATTAGTAGGGCATATTCTTAGGCATGGGGGGATTATGCAATTGATCATAGAAGGTAGAGTGGAGGGAAAGAGAGGGGTAGGTAGGCCTAGATTGGAGTATGTGAGTCAGATAGTTGAAGACGTTGAGATGAATAGCTATAGGGAGATGAAGGGATTAGCTCAGGATAGATCGGCATGGCGTGCTGTTTCCAACCAATCTTTAGGATTGCGGACTCTTTAACTAACTAATTCAAAAATTAATAAAGTCCAGTCAACTTTCATGTTAATTATCTCAAAACTATAAAAATGGTACTTATACCCTTTCTATTCTAACCCCCTCAATTATAATTCTTGCCAATGGCTGGTTACGGATGATATATTGCATTTTCCTCGATACTGTTGTTTATAAAGTAGCCTGCTATCGTTAACAAATTTTAAAAATCCATTTAACATATTTAAAGTAAAAGTGAGGGCATTTTTCTCTTTATTTACTTATTTATAGGGTTTTAAAAAACCAAAAATACCTCCAAAATCATATTTACAGCATTGTAGGTTAATTTACTCTGCCTTTGCAGAAGACTTCGATTTAGACTTTTTCATTTTCTTAAGCCCATCGAGATTTCCTTTCAATAAACTACTATAAGCTAATTGGAATTTGTTGATTTCTTTTTGATGTACGACTGTAGCTATTTTCTTAGTCCTACTTTTCGCTCGAATTAAGCACATATGTTCAGTTGGCTCGGATAAGCGTGGTCTTCCTTCACGAGGGACTGGTTTATCAATACCGTTATCTACAAATTGATGTGTTTAAAATATCCTGAAGATAAAGTAAGTTTCTATACATCTCTTAAAGGTCATCGTTACTGAACCATTAGCTCTCGCCTTTTGAAACAGTTTTGTTAGCTCCGTAAGAAACTGAAAATAACAAATCGTATTTTTATTAATTTCTAATAATATCTAACAGATAACCATACCGTATCATTCTCTAATAAAACCATTATTGCACTATAATTTAATAACGTCAACTGCTTTTTGTTTATTGTCCACGTTTCTTCTGTTTTTAAAGAAAACAAGAATTTCTTGACGCACAGTCCCTGAATATCGAAAATATATAATCGGCCATTGCTGTCATAGTTTGGCACAGACAGCTGTGTTTATCGTTATAAATGCTTGTTTTGTTGCATACATCAATACGTTGCAATTGGCAGCAAAATATTGGTATTGCAATTTTTTTTTTGCGAGAAATCTATAGCATAAAACAAAGCCGTTCTAAGCTATTTACTTAAAAATACGGTGCAAAAACGATTGTGGTCAATTGTTCCATTCCACCTACCAATAGGATACAGTATTAATATTATAAGAAGCAATCTAATGTTTACATTTCGCAAGATTGTATAAAATACTTTAATTAGTCATAATAAAACTCCGAAACGTTGCACGTTTGTACGCTGATTCACTTTTATCATTTGTCACATTTTAAATCAAGGTACGATCGCAGAAAGTACGCACCATGGCCGAACAGAAACCTGCAGTATATTTCGAGTGCCAGAGATGCTTTCGGCCCCTTAAACTAGACGAATCGTTCAACTCACTAGATGAACATATACTTGCTGAATTAACACGTAAGTTAACTCCCATTGTAATATATAATAAAAGTAATAGTATAGAATATTACCCAAATACCGTAACTCGAACCTAGATGCGCATTTCGAAGGCTACGCCCCCATCTTCAGTAGCGCAAGATAAATACTAATTTAATACCTGTCTGTCACTAATCGTGATTGCTATATAGTTGAAATGCGAAATGCGCATTTCTATACAATAGAAACATTCGAAATGTGGTGCTACAGGAGGATTTGTTGGGAAGATAAAGTAACAAATTAAGCCGTACTAGAGTTATTAGGGGAGAAGAGAAGTATTTGGAGAGTATTACAGCGCAGTAGAGATAGACTACTGGGTCACAATCTTAGATATGGGGGTATTACGCAATTTGTTATAGAAGGTAACGTAGAGGGAAAGAAAGGGATAGGTAGGCCTAGATTGGAGTATGTGGGTTAGATAGTGGAGGACGTGTGGAATGAATAACTAAAGGAATTAGCGCAGGATAGATCGACAGATGGGGTGCTGTTTCCAACCCCTAAGGATTGAGGATTATTTAACTAACTATTCTATACTATTATTTAACACCGTAGTGATAATTTTTAAAATATAAAATCCTTCGTCGTTGCAGTGCCTCTCCATACTCATCCTGAAGTCGATTTAGAATCGCAGGCGACCAGTTTCGATAATTACATTAATCCGTGTCGCCTATCCGATTCTGGTAACGGAATGAATGGCTTCACGCTCATTTCGGATACGACCGAAGGGATCAACAATAGACTGAAAATTCAAGCGGCTCTCTTCGACACGCTCTCCGGTAATTCGAGCATAGACCACCCTTTATGCGACGAATGCGCTGATTCGCTATTAGAGATGTTGGAACAACAGACTAAGGTGACGGAAGATGATTACCACGATTATTGCAAGTATCTGCAGAAACTAGAGAAGGAGCAATTTGAGCCGAGACTCGAAGACTTGCAAAAGGAATTGCAGGAGCATAAAGCCGAAGAGCAGCAATTATTGAAGCAACTTGACGAACTGAAACGAGAGGAGACTGCTACCCTCGAGGCGATCGCCGTTCAAGAGAAACGGGCGGCTGTACTTGCGCAAGAGGAAGAGCAATGCTGGAGGCTGTGTATGAAACATAGAATGGACGCTTTGTATACTGAAGATGAGAACAGAAGGTAGTGTAACTGACATCAAAGTTGCGTAGAATATCCACCCAAATATCGTAACTTAAAATAATTATAAACTAAATATAATTTTATAGCAATCGCGCTGATGCTGTAGGCTTAGCTTATAATACAATTATTTAATGGTATAGTAACTAATTTATTATGCAATCGGTGTTTATTTTGCTGTTGTTTCTTCAGTTTGGAGTGTCAGTTGTCCTACACTAAATCCCAGCTGGAGAAATTGCGAAAAACGAACGTTTTCAATGCAACTTTCCACATATGGCACGATGGCCATTTTGGCACCATCAATAATTTTAAATTAGGCCGTCTACCGTCTAATCCGGTAGATTGGTCTGAGATAAACGCGGCCTGGGGACAAACTGCTCTGCTACTATCTGCTTTAGCTAGAAAATTAAATTTGTCCTTCGAAAAGTATAAGTTAGTTCCAAATGGAAATCATTCCTTCATTGAGGTAGAAACCGTTTCCGAAATGATGAAATTTGCGATTTAAAAGAACATATTTTAGGTTATTGGGGAGCAAAAAGAGTTACCATTATTTGTAACGGGCGGTATTCGGTATGTCTGGGATACTAAGTTTGATTCTGGCATGGTTGCTTTCTTGGATTGTTTGCAACAGTTCAAAGAAAAGGTGGAGAAAGGTGAAGGGAACTTTCGCCTTCCCTACGAAATGAATAAGGGAAAAATTGAGGACTCTTCAAATAATGTCCATTATTCTATTAAGTAATATAAAATATAATAATATACAAAAATATATACATGGCGGAATAACATACACCTAAACATATTTTTGTTGTAGAATTAAATTAAATTCGGAGGAGCAATGGACGAAAGCTCTCAAGTTTATGTTGACGAATTTAAAGTGGAGCTTGACATGGGTATCAGCTCAATTCAATCGAGATTTGCAAGCGTGCGATGCGGACTAAGCGCAAAAATTATTACTCTAAATATTATGTATATACTTAAGAATAATCAATTATTTATATCGATCTACTTGTGATAGTACATTCTTTAGTGTATAAATAACTCGATTATATTTTTTGTACAAAAAGATAACTAAATAAAGTTGTTACGGCGTAAAGAAATTTTATTATAGCAGAGAATTTTATGAACAGTGTTCAAGTTCAATTTGATTAAATTATCTTATAAATTTTGTAGTTCTGCTCAAATTCGCATATGATGTGGATATTTTTAAGAACTGGCTTAAGTTAGCTCTAGAAAACATGTTTTTTTTGCTTAAAAAAATCGTGATTATAAGTACGCTTTATCCGAAATTGTTGAAAATAACGAATTTAAAGGAAAAAAGTGTGCTTTGGACAATTAAAAAGTAGTTTGTATTGTACTAAGATTATTTAAAAATCAAGCAAAGGAGTTCATTGTTATTACAATATTTTACAATGACATTAATATCAAATTTGATATTTAACTACATTACATTCGTTTATGAACGTTATGTATTCTTTGGAACAATTTCCTGTCGCGATTAATATAGATGATGCGTTACCATTAATTAAAAGACAGGAATTAATTCCCTATCGTGTGTTTTTAAACCATATAGATTCGTTTAGAGCAAAATATATTACTTCGGTAAGTAGTCCGACTACTCGACTATAGTACATATTTTCCAAGAAAACGTTCACCTTTTGATAAGTAAATCTTAGTTTTTAAGTGACCAAGTTCAGGGCGCTTTAAAAGTCGTTGAATTTGAGGGAGGCGAAGAGGTTCTACCAGAAGAAGATGAACCAATAGTACCAGTATTTAAAAATCGGGAGAAATATGAAATAATTGGTACTTTACAACAACGTTTTAGCAGAGTTGGCGAAGATATAATCTTGGTGGTGAATGAGCAGAACAAAGAAGAATATGCCAATCAAATTCTTGCGTGCGGATTTGTTGTTTTTGATATTACTCAAGATCCAAAAGAAATCCCAAAAGCTCTCGACGCTTTAAATAGTACTAATAGTTACATTTTCATTATTGGGCCGTTATATTATAATTCTTTTAGTTATTGAAAGTGCGATAGAAATGGTTAAAGACATCGGACCTAAGACGTTTCAAAATTACACGGATGTAAGAGTTTTCGTATTAATTTCAACAGTGATGACATGGGCTCTAACAAAACCAATTGATCCAGTACTTAACTAACCTTTTAAAAGTTAAATTGATTATAAAATAACTAAAATAATTATAGGATGATCCTGACACTCCATTTAATGAATCAGATTACAGGAAACGTCGATCTCATCCACAATATGCAGAACATATTGCTCTGGAACGGGAAGTAATTCAGAGGGGCAAAAAAGTAATGAAATAGAATAGTTTAACTAAGTTTTTAAATATTACAATAATATAAAAATAGTATAAAGCTTTGTTGAAAACGTATGTGTTATGTTCGGGAATCATATATGGAATGGAAGAAGAGGACCTGAAATATCTATTCCAAATGGCTTGGTACAATGAAAATAGAATGCCTATTTTTTATCCCGGTAGAAATAAAATCCCCTTAATTCATGTACAGGATTTAGCTAAGTAAAATAGCAATTTTGTATTTTAGAGTTCGATATTGATAGAAATATTTCAGGATTTTGCATGCAATTTTTGAAAATCAACCAAAGAAACCTCAATATATCTTGGCTGTTGAGCAAATTTCTTGTACATTAAAACAAATTATAAAAGCGTTAAGTAAATGTTTGGCTAGGAATAAATGGAAAGAAGTGACTCAAGCAGAAGCCTTTCTTTATAATGGTTTAACTGTTAGTTTAACATTTTTAAAGAAATTTCAGTTTGTTTTTGAATCGTATCAATTTTTAGCAAGACCTATTCGATCGTTTTACATTAAATTTAAATATGGAACCAAATTATATTGCAGAGGAATTAGAATTAGAATATAAAAATGATCTAAACTTGGCTGAAAATATGGCGAATATTGTAACAGAGTTCAAAAAAGTCTTAAACTTAAATCCTATAAAGGTTTTCATTCATGGATCACCTGCTTCTGGAAAAACCACTATGGCTAAACGAATTGCAGATCTGTACGGATTGCATTATGTATCTCCAGAAAGTGCGCTACAAGAAACCCTAGAAAATTTGGTAGAATTCGTTTATTAAAATGATAATATACCTTGAAGTGTAGATTGTACATTTTAGAAAGAAAGAATAGCTTCAGAAAAAGCGGCAATATTAGCTCGAGAAGAGCTTGAACGTACAGCCGAGGCTCGGGATGCTGCAGGAGATGATGCAGATTTGGAAGCTGTAGATGAAGAAGAGGAAGACGAAAATCCCGATTTGGAAGAGCTTGAAGAACAATTACGCGATTTAGAAACAACTATAGAAACCTCGGAAAATAAGCAATTGTCGGATGAAATTATTATCACATTAATTCGCGATGTATTAAGCAGTAATATTTGTCAAAATCAAGGATACGTTTTAGATGGATTTCCTAATACAATGCAACAGGTAAATCGTCGAGAAAGCAATTTCTCTTCATGTAAATAAATTTTTGGGATAATCGTTTATAGACGAATGAATTGTTTGGGGTGGTAGAAGGCGCCGATGAAGAAATTGGCGAAGAAGATGCTGAAGGAAATCTCCCTGCGGGCAATAAAATTATGCCAGGATTAATTATTTCTCTAGAAGCAACCGACGAATTTATTAGCGATCGAATTATGCAGTTACCCGAAGAACAAATTCAAGTAAATATTAAACTCATACCTAGTATTTTAGAATTCGATAGTAATATCCTGGAATTTTCTCCTTCAGAATACTGATTGTGAAGAAGAACGTCTCTTAAAAAGATTGAACGAATATCGTGTAAACAACACTGAAGACACCACTTTATTAAATTTTTTCAACGAAATTGAAATACATCCAATTATAGTTGATGTAATGGTAGACGACATGGAAGAGATCTACAATATGTTGTTTAAAAATCTTGGACATGTCGTTGGATTTCCAAAAACACCAGAACAAATTGAATTGGAACTTCAGTGCAAAGAGGAAGTTCGAAAACTTGAAGAGGAACAAGATGAACTAGAACGTAATGTACGTTTTTCTCTTACAACCTCTGCGATCTGAATGGTTTGAAAGATTTTAATTTTTAGATCCAAGAAATGAAGCTCATAGAAGAGCATCGAATCAAAATGGAAGAATGGACTAAACAATTAGAGCAATACCAACAAGAGGAAGAGAAATTGATTGTGGTTCAAAATGAACCTCTGAGGAATTACCTCATGAATTATGTATTTCCCACACTCACGGAAGGATTGCTAGAAGTGGCTCATATAAAGCCAGACGATCCAATTGATTATCTAGCAGAGTATTTGTTCAAAATGAATCCGGAAGGGAAAATGTTTGATCCAACGTATTCGCAAGATGGCGAAAGGTTAATGGCGAACAGAAAATCTGCCTCTCAAATTGACCAAACGCAATAAATAGGGTTGAAGAAATTATTCTTATATATATAGTATATAATAGAAAAGAAATTATAATTATATAAAGTTGCCAAATTATTCTACAAATGCATTCAGATTTATACTTACCGATTACTGTCTATTTTTAATATTGTATTAAAAATACAAGCAACGTTTCAGCAATAAATATTTATATTATAATTAATATTTTTAAATAATTAATTATAATCTATATACTATACGGTAGTTTTTTTTTAGATAGTATAATATAAGAACAATACATTTTATTAGATTTGTATAAATAACTATGTTCTGCTTCGCAACAACAAAAACAATACGAATCGCTACTAATAATTACGTTCTCTAATATATTTTATTTATAATAATGTAATTAACTAGTAAGCAAGACTAAACCGCTTTGTGGTCTCTCGTATTTAATAATTATGAAACAAATATATATAAAAAAAAAAACACAAGAGCTAATTTGAGCAAGACGTTGCTAAACATGGTACTGCAATTTGTTGCTCCTGATATGAGAAAGTATACGCAATGATTCGCCCTAGAAATCTTTCAAAAATATTTCGAATATTGTTGGATGCAGCTAAAGTATTATGAAATAATATATCTTTTTTTTAACCGAAATAAAAGTTAGTTTGATATTTTTGCAAAAATCGGTTTGTTGAATTTTTGTGATGAAAACGGCGATTTATTATAATTTCCTGTTTAACGATGTTTTAAAATAAATTTCTAGAGTGCATCACCAGGTATATAATACAGCAACATCTTGCACAAGCCTCTTGAATTGAATATCACTCTTTGTAGTTAACCTATCAGTATCGACACTAAATGCTGTACATAACAAACTTATCCATTCAATGCAAATAGAAATAATCAGTTAGAGTGGAAGATGGAAATGTCAAAATATGTTGACTTTTCAAAAATTTCTTAAACCGTGTACACAGCACTTAATAGTCGCATTACTGCTCACAGCTTCAAAACAGCATCTCTATTCCTAACGGAATTCAATTAAAAATACCAAAATTAGGAGACAATGTGAAATCATTTGGACGGTTATTTAATTTAAACACGGTTCAAACTCAACGTGTATTATATGTATTTTTTAAAGAATATGGGAAATTAAAAACAATTTACACGCGAACTGAATGCAATCGCAACTAAATCTAATTTTTATCTGATGTCTTTTGTCGCTTGTTAACACAATTCAACGTTTGTGAGTGAGTGTTTTCATTAATTTTTCTAATACTAATTAAAAAATTTAATTAAATTTACGTTTCGATGCATGGTAGTATGAATGAATAAAATGAATGTCTTATGGAAGCATAAATTATCAGTAGCTTGTTTATAAATAAATGTTCACCTATTTAAATAATTTGTAATAAGTATATACACTGCCAATGACATTTTCTTTTCCATCGCTATAATAATATCGCATTTTCATTAATCAATTTGCTAAAATAGTAAGTATTAATACACTTGTACCAATTTACACACGTTTAAAAAAGAAATAGCTATAACTAATTTAATTAAAATCACCTAGCAAAAGCCTCTCCATTCCGTAAAATAATGAGAATTACATTTGTTTTGTAAAATAGATACTTATATATTTTATTTTAAACACTCAGAATTATATTTATAAATTATCGATAATCTCAATCCCGTCAACATCAACCCTCTCCGTTCGCAATAACAATATATTATTTTTAATTCAGAATAGTTAACTTTCTTCAGCTTTATTACGTGCTAACTTCATTCAAGGGAACAATTCGCGCTTTAACATCCATATTTACAATTAAAAGTTGACGTACGTCCAGTTTTTCATTTCATTTATTTGTATTTACATAACTTTTTAAGCAATTAACGTCACCACTTCGACAAGCCTATTTAATTATTGAATTTTATACAGCAAACAACAGTTATTTTTTGCAAATCAAGAGCTTTAATTTGCACAATCACATTTAATCCAACTTAAATGAATTTTGCATTGGGGCTAGTACGTCCGGTGTAATTTATTATCCAACTTTCCATTTTTTTCTTTCAAACAATAAATATTTATTGATTCCGTTGTTCTTTGCATCCGTACCCGTATCATTTCTGTACTTTTTAAAATTTTTATTAACCATTTTTATATGGTTTTAGTACCAACTCATACTCTATTTGATTTTTTATAACCGTTTTGGTACAAATAACAATTCTTGTATATTTTGTACTGTTAATGTTAGGACAATGCGATAGTACGTTCTACGGCTCCTAAATAGCAACAATATTTTTAAAGTATATTTTGTGCAGAGAATTAAATTATTTTAGTATAAATAAAGCAGTGATGTCTATATCGAATGTGTCATTTTTTTTAAATCGATTCAAAAATAGCGTTTACTTCTACTTAAAATGAAGGTGCAAATATCTGTGAAAAGAACTTATGAAGCATTATAAAAGAATAATTATATATCGTGATAATTCCAATGGTTTTGAAGCTAACCACTTATAAAATAAGTGTAATGGATAAATCACAGCCAATTTGACAAATTATGTATGTATACAAGGTTTAAAAAAATCTGACGAATTTGTGAATTTCCAAATTTTAGATATGTAATTCTGTTCATGTAAAGTATCTACAAATAGTCTATTATATTTATATCTAATTTTTCTCAATATTAAACACGTTTCTATAATCGAAAATTAGTCACTACGGCTTTCAATAATTATATAAAATATCACCCAAATAACGAAACTTATAAACAAGATGCGCATTGCGAAAGATAAAACCACGTGCTCAATTACACGATATTCAGACCAAATTTAGATCAATTGTATAGCAGTGGTGGTAAGCGACAAGGTGGTCTGATTTTTTTTTTTTATAAGAATGGGAGCTGAATGCTCTCCCATTCTTATTGGCACCACAGTGCCCTATTCTGATTATTGTGGTATTAAATTATTGCGCATCTAGTTTGCAAATGTTTTAATTGCGATATTTGTATGATATTGTATAAAAGTTGATGCAATATTTAATGTTTTCTCTATTACTAAGTTTTCACAACCCCTCATTTTATGGCACTCAGTTAAGTATTATTACTATTTATTAAATTTTTTATATATAATAATAGCTAGATATTTGCACCAATATTCCACAACGCGCAAAGCTTATTATTATTTATCAAAGATGTTCAAATAAGTAACGATTATATTTATGTGAGTAGAGTTGATACCTGAACAGAAACTATCGTGTAACTAGAATTATCCATCAAAACTACGTAATGTTACCGCTAGACTAACATAGCTTGAATATTATTGCATGTTTTTTCTTCTTCTGTGATTTAGACAATGCTTAGTTAGAACGAAATGCCGATATTTTCTCCATACACAGCAGTTAGATATCACAAATTTATCTATACAGTATTTTAATATTTCTTCTTCTAAACGTATAGCAAATAACGTGGACTATACTAGACAAACACCGAGAGAGAATATGAAGAGAGTATAGAGAATATAATATATGCTGCAATTCATGTGTATGTTCATTATTTAATACAAAAGGCGGACCCTCCTTCTTAGGACTTGAGGAGCTTGTTGGCTCTCTGGTTTGCGACTGCAATACGGGTTTCGTTGCTCTCACCCTATACGGTCGTAACATTCAAGCAAACACATTGCCAATAACGTTTTAATACCTTACGTTCTTCGGTTAATAGGTTACTTTTAGCGTTTATAGACGTGAATTTAATATTAAAATAATAGAAACGAAACACATATAGAAAAGTAACATCCGCTGTTAGTTTTTAGTATCGCTTTTAATGCTGTCCGTATTTTATTAAAAGCAAAGCTGCGCATCAATTGGTTTAAACCAAAAAATCAAAACCACTCATCGTGCAACTAAAGTGTAGTAACGGTGTTTGTTTTACGCTATAGGCGAATCTTTTCCAGAAATAAACGATACAAAAACCAAGGAGTGGTTTTTGCTTCCATACTGTTATTTGATGTTAAGAGGTGTTTAGTTAAGGTGGATAATATGTTTTTTTTAGTTGTTGGGTGTTTTAGCCTGAAGTTGGGCGTGGGGGCGTGTTTACTTGAGCAGCTGATGAGCTCGCTGATTAGCCACCTCTATCCGGGTGGCGTTGGATTCACCCTGCGTTCCGACGGACGTGTTTAGTTGTAGAATAGGCCAAGTATTGTGTTGGTATACGATTTTTGGTGGTATGAAGTAGTACATGATGTGGTAGTACGAGTAGTAGTAGTAGTAGTAGTAGTAGTAGTAGTAGTAGTTCATGCGGCAGTAGATATGCCAATGATGTAAATGTAAACAACATCGATTATTTAAGACACAGAAATCATTCGATTAATAGCACAGTTATAGATTAAACGATTGAAATAGCAGTTAAAAAGTCATTTATGAAAGCCCATAATAGACATAAATATTTTATAAGTTATTTTATTGTTGCCACTTATGGATTGTTCAATGAAAGTTCAATGATAAGGAAAAGAATCAATTATCTCAATTTTCGTTACATAGCCAATATTAATATGAATGACGGAAAATTAAATATTGCACGTTTGTTCCGTACAAATTTATTATTAGTTGACGATTATGAGCTTTAAGTCGCACATGCGTAACATTCAATTTTACTAGGGAGTTTCATAGCCAAATATATACGTAAACTTAAAAGCTGCAGTATTTGTTTTAAATATTGATTCGGACAACAAAATTTATTAGGAAATTTTAAAGAAACAACAAAAGTAACCAGCCGAACAAAAGCTGTATAATAAAAATATATATCATAAGGCAATATAGAAAAGATCAAAGGTTAAAAATCATTTAATAGAAGAAAAAAAGATTTGGTAATAGCTTAAAGATAGTTTTTAAAAATTAAATTAAGATGGCAAAGTATATCATTTTCCATAAAAATCAAACATTTTAATGTACATTCTCTTGCCCTGTATAACAAACATTTACTATATTGCTTTAAAAGCCATATTACATCAACAGCCTCGCAATCACACCCGTCACATACAATAACAATCAGATCACGACGTACCTTGAGATTGATACGGCCGACTTGCCGGTTTTGGTTCTCCAGTTCGGAGCCCATATCAATCGCCATATTGCGCAGATTCCCGATCATCGTGTTCACCTGTCCCATATTATCCTCCATCTCGACCTCGCGGTCATCGTTCGTAATGCGGCCGATGTAGCCGCCTTGCGGTCCCATTCCGTTACGGTCGTCCATGGTCATGCGCTGTGGCTGATTGTTCACCACCTTACCGTCGTCCTGATTCTTCCATGTTCCTTCGTCTTCCTTGAACGATGCCCCCCTAAATAACAAGTAATCTTCAAACACCCGAATATATCAATTTATTCTCAATGGATTTTCACACTAGCATTGATTCGACATTAATCTCATTCATTTCATTTTCTAAATGTTTCTGTATTCTCGATTTTTCCATTGTTACTTTTCCACTAACACAGTACGTACTTTTGACATGGCAATACGCATAAGCCGCAACATTTCTCCATGCCAGTGAGATTTTTCTCCGCCTCGCGCATGTCCTGGTTAATCTGGTCCATGCCATCCTCGATACGGTCCAGTTGTTCTACATGGGAAATGATTAGAAACTTACAAGACACCAAAAAATATGGACGCACCTTAACAGCTAACAAGCTACAGTCTGCCAACACACTTCTAAAATTTTTTTAGCATCCCTTCGAGATGATTTAGTTAGCAATTGCGTGACATGAACAATTGGTCAATAAGATCCTATAGTGATTATATACGTGCTATATCCATGCATTTGATTCGGATGAAGTAGCAGTAAAGAATTTTATTGTTGCGTATCATTTACGGTCACTTCCCGAAGAAAAGTTTGAGTTTAGGTTTTTAATGGAAGCGGCTACAAACTAATTAAGAGAAACTACAGAATTTCGCATGCAGAATAAGTGTTTTAATATCAAGTATTCGCAAAATAGGACAGTATCATAAGAAAACAGTATGGTCAGCAATAATTAACGTTGATTGCTCGATTGGTGTATCAAGTAGTAAACTTACTTTACTATTTAGTGTTTGTTCCATGTTGTTGTGTGCACAGGCAGGCGTAAGTTTCAATTTTATAAAACCAGTCTTTGGTACATTCTAAAACTGAAAAATCCTCACAGAATTACCAATAAACACTTAGCATAAGATATAAACATTCATTTTCAAGTTGAAAAATGTACCAAAAGCTGGATGATTACAGTTTAGTTAGTATGTTCCATTTTAGTAAATTGTAATTTGTGTATAATAATATCGTATTAAACATTTTTCATGTGTATTAACTTCAATTTTAATTGTGATCATTAAAGAGTATGTGTATAGTATAAGGGTCGATTAATAAATATTATTTTTTTAAAACGCCTTTTTAATATTATATCTTATATAGGCTGAGTATTTAATTTATTCGGCGTCGCTTCAATTTTTTCTATATTATAATGTAGCGTCATAATTAAATAAACTTTTATGGCATAAACTAGATAGATAATCACGTGTGTCCTCGTTAAAAATCGTACGTGGATATTATCAATCGACCGTCACAAAAGAAAACAGACAAAAAATGTTGTACAAACCATCGGATAAATAACAAATTAGAAATTGCGCCTGTGGTTTTATTTTCTAATTAGATATTAATTAGGTCGCTGGTTGTACAATCGGTGGGTCGTGTTATTCATGGATTATATATAGAGCTGGTGGTATAGTAATGTAAAATTGAATAGTGACTTCTATCAGCGCCCAGTATGGATGCTTACCCCCCTGTTCGTCCAGCATGACCAAGGTTTTCATTCCAACCTCGTGGCTCTATAAACACATCAATAGAACACAGGTTTTAGTGATAGAGAGACGGTGCATTAGGAAGAGCGGAGCTAGTCCAAGATTGTAGACTGACCCCCCCGATTAATGACTATTTGCCCCAAAGACCCCCAAACTCCATCCAGATTAGGCACGATTGAACCAATAGCTCCCATACAGTAAATAGTGAGTAGTAGTAGAGGCGCAACACCAATAATAAAATACTATGTTAGAAGAGTTAGAGCACATCTAAATATGATACAGAAACACCTCAAAATACCAAAGACACTATTAAATCCATTAGAAATGGTCTCTAAAAGGAAGAACATGACGACAAAAATTAATTTTCAAAAGTCTTTCGTTTCTAATGGACTTAATGTGTTGTATAGCAACAAGAGCATATTATATGTAAAATATTGGCGGAGTTAGTCCACAGCAGTCCATCTAAACATGTTGAGGATAAATGATGCTTACCACCCTGATGGCCGAGCATCTCCAACGTCTTCGCCCCGGCGTCATCACTCTAGAACACACACATCTAACTAATTTAACATAATACAAAACAAAAAATCCAATAAATAATATACCGATCAAAATACAAAGAGATGGACGTGTCGGTTTACGAATTGGGAAACAAATAAGTGGTGGATAGATCAATTATGTGTCAAGATAAAATCTGACGCTACCAAAAAAATATTTGACTAAAATTAACTTCGTTGTTATTCGATTTTATCTTGAAACATTTTTTTATAACTAATACTACAATATAACTATTATAACTAAATTTCTTAATACAGCATTATATTTTAATGGATTTTATAACCGTTCGGATACTTTAGAAATCATTTTGTGCTATAAAATTTTTGCACACCCTTGGCAACTCTATAAAATATTTTATTATAATTTGTTTTAAACGAATTTCCTAACATTTTATCGAGTTAATTAAATTAAATTTCTGGAAAGTTAAAAAATTACCACATATATGATAGTAAGAGATCTCATGCTCAACGTACGAGATACGAGTACATGAAAGTCGAGAAAGAGTAAAGATAACAGACAGAAAAGTGGAGATATCAACATAATAAAGTGAGATATGAATCGGTCAAGGATCAAAAAGCTTTTTATCAGAATGGCTGCGCAAGCAAGCGTTGAAAGCGACATGCAAGTGTTACTTCTTGAGTGTTGCAGACTGTAATTTCATATCTTATAAGTAAAGAATCATTAAGGTATTAAAAAGATAAGTTATAGGATAACACACATGGCAGACATCCGCTTTTTTCTTGAAATTTCTAAATTTATGATTGTAATATGAGTGTTTTATTGAAATATTATTATTCCTCTTATAAAACTCATATAACAAACATTGTTAACGTTTTAATAAGTATATTTTAAATGTATTATAATGGGATAATTATATTGCAGAGGATATTGAAATAAATGAATAATCACATTATTTAGTTGAACGCTTTAAAAAAAACTGTACGTTACATATAGCGGGTAAGAACATGATTTTTTTTTGTTGATGCGTTAGTATGAAGGGTGATGAGAGATAATATAGTCAGAGATCATATATAACAACGGTGCCCAAATGGTGGCTCGCGAGCCACATGCGGCTCTTTGTGAGTTTTGTTGCGGCTCAATTAAAAAAATCATAAATACTTCCTACTAGATTAGAAAAATTAAATAAAATAAAATCATGAATTTGATGTTGAACAACGCACACCGATCATGACTGATCATGCTGCTTTTCTTACGAACATAATTTTCGAGGAAAACCTACGTTAGCGCGTATCACTTTGTTTTGTTCTTTTATAGCAGTGCGCGTGCAGCGTGTAGTACTGTTTCATCATTCACCACTTGTAGTTCAGTTTGATGCACGTTGTTCTATTTCTACGTAAATATTGTTGATATACTTAAAGGTAATTTAAATATAAATATCACATGTTTAATTTTAATTTTATTTATTTATATATTTTAGTATTTTATATTTGCAATGACTCCAACAAATAAACGCAAGAGAAAATATTGCGACGAACATCGTAACTTTAAAAAAGAGTGGGAAGAAGATTATGTGTTTATTCCGAAAAATGACAAAGCTGTTTGTCTCATCTGTAATGCAACGATCAACAATTTTAAAATTGGAAACTTGAAACGACATTACGAAAAACTGCATCCAGATTTTTCCAAACAATTTCCGGAAAAATCTGAATTACGGACCAAAAAAATAATAGCATTAAAATCATCAATAACAAATCAAAGCAAATTTTTGACAAAATTTATTGAAGATAATAAAAATGTTGTCGAATTTAGTTACCAAATGTCGTGGAATATCGCACGAGAAAAAAGGCCTTATACCGATGGTAACTTTATTAAAAAAAATTTATTGGGCGCAGTTAAACTATTGGACCCAAACAATTCCAGATTTAGATGCGTTAAAACCATCTATTACATTTTTAATAAATCCATTTGAAGTTGATATAATTTCAAATGGTTTTCCAATTTCTAAAACATTACTACACGAAACAGCGGAAGGAGAAATGGAATTAACTGAAATGCAAGAAGATGTAGGACTGAAAATGTATCATAAATCTACAACTTCAGTTAATGAATTTTGGAATGCGGTACCATCAGAAAAATACAAACACTTAAAAAATGTTGCATATCGATTATTGTCAATTTTCGGAACAACATACAGTGTTGAATCACTGTATTCAATAATGAAATATATTAAATCTAAATATCGGTCCAAATTAACAAACGAACATTTACAGCAATTAATAAGAAGTGCAATCACCAATTATGAGCCTAACATTAAAAAAATGGTTTCTGACTTTCAAATACATAAATTTGATGCAAGCAAACAATAATTATATGTAAGTGAATATAATTATGTACATATTGTAAATGTAGGTATTTATATTTATATATTTTTTTGTAAGAAACTTTTTTTATAAAAATAAATTAATAAATATGACCCTTGAATAAAATTTGTTTCGTATAATGAGCAAGTAAGTGGTACAATTTTCTGAATGCCCGTTTTCTACTTTTTTTAGGGGCGAGTTTTATTCCGATATGGCTCTTAAAAATTTTCGATTTTTCAAACGGCTCTTAGTGTGACCAAGTGTGGGCACCCCTGATATATAATATATGAAGTGGGAGATAGAGAGATAATATATAGAGAGAGTGAAGACTCACCTCCCTGGTCATCTAGTGCGACCAAGGTGCGGATACCAGCTTCCTTGCTCTAGCAGCATAAAACAGTGTACACTGTGTTAATTTACATGTTCAAGTCAGTATAAGTAAGATTATAGTAGTAGGTATTTAGTTATAGGCGAGTAAAATTTATACCAAATTTCATTAGCAATAAAATAAATACCTTATATAATCAGCCTCATTGTAAATTTCCACGATTTGCAACTAAAGCCTGTATAATTTACATTAATCTATTATAAACCGATTCTAACCAAATTCCTTTTCTATTGTACCGGGTAATTTTACTGACCTAATTACGAGCATTTAGCATTATTTGTTAAGTAAGGCAAATATAAATTGATTGTATACAGTGACAGCTATATTGAAGCGGTTTACAATTTACCATCCCTGAAGAAGTAAACCACATACCGTAATATCATGAGGTGATTTAGTAATAGCAAAAATGTTAATAACAACAATCAAAATAGAATGGATGAAATGATGAAAAAAAATTGATTATTAGTATTTCATATTTGAAGAAAAGATGTCGAATTTTTGAAATATAAGATGTAGCGAGTACGGTAGTTTTTTTTTTAAATTACATCAACGTTTTCACAATATCAACAGCTACGTATACAGTGAAATGCATACAGATATAACGAAAAAATTACTTGATAATATAGACACCAATATTGCAATACTATTAAGTACAGATTGCCGCAAGAAGTGATGTTAAAAAAACAAATAGTTTGGCAAAGGGTTATCAAATGCTTTTTGGATAATTTCTGTTATGGTAGATTTGGATAATTAGTAAAATTAAAAATAGTGACAATGTAAATTTCAATATCGCTAGACCTGTTAAATAATTATATTTCAATTGAAGGGGTTAGAATAGAAAGGGTATAAGCACTTTTTAAAAAAATTTGAGATAAGTTTAGTTTCTGAACATTAATATACCAATTTTTTAGTGTAGAAAAGGTTCAAGTGATTTTTCATACTACGAGTGCTATTTATCGTCGAGTAGAAATATGAATTAACTTACATCACTAATGAACTAAGAATAGAAAGGGTACAAATGAGCTTATACCCTTTCTATTCCAAAAAAATAGGATCGATTTATTATAATAGTTCTCGAAAATGAGTTGCTGAAATAGCCTATGTAGATTATAAATACATAGTAATATTATGGTAGTTGTAGATGTCATTGTCATATAAAGATGTTGACAGGTGTCTAGTCTGCGAGTGTGATGTGGGTGGAGCTGTACATAGATCACAGTACACTGCAGTGCAGCCACTCCGCAGGGCTACCACAACACACAAGCAGCTCTGACATTACGTGTGACTGTCATATCAATCATTGACTAATAGAACACCACATAGAGAAATACACTGTATTATATATAATTTTGATTTCATAATTTTAATTGGATTTTTTTTGGAACTTCATTGGTTCCGAGCGAGTGGTAGACCTGCTCTGCAGAAATATAGATAAATACAATCATGCAATACAGAAATATATATATATAATAGGCATCCATTTACAGTTGAAGACTGGCTAGAGAAAAAGAAGGTACGTTATCTTAAAAAAATAATCGGAAGTTGTAATATTTAGTTCGCTATGAAGGTAGTCGTTGCATATGAAATTATCCACATTAAAAAATAATATGGTTATTAGTCAGAAAAATACACACATTTAAATTCAGGGCCGACTCAACACTTAATTAATAATAAATTTAAAAATAATATTGTGTCCGGAAATAGTATTTTAAGCCTTTAACTGGCAGTGACGAGTTCAGTTCGTCAACAATTTTGTGTACTCAAACTATAATAAATTAATTTGCCAGTTAAAGGGTATACTATTGCAAATCACATAGTTATTTGTGTCGGCCCTGCACGTTCGCACGTATTAAATATACACATTTAGTTCGTTATAGATTGAGATAAAAATTTATTTACCTCCTCGCAGAGTGCCAGCATCCGCCTGGTACTGTCCAATGACTACGACAAAAAAAAATAGATAATAGTAGTTGTATAGAACATCACCCGTAAAAACCGTAACACAAAGTATATATTAGCTAGATCCGCATTTCGGAGGCTATGCCCCCATCTTCAGATAATAGTAAATACATACATAACAAACAGCGTGATAGAATTTTCTTACCTCATCTGTAACTTGTCCGGATTTGTATTGCAACTCTTGCAATTCACTACGAGGAGCCCCATTCTCAGCCGATGGTGTCGTGGCAGCCGGAGCAGGCATTTCAGCTAAAAAAAATGTCGAAAAATCCGAAATTATACCATTGACAATGCGCCGATTTTATAGCCGAACGAAGGCAACACGAAATAGATATACACTCATACGGGTGAGTGTACTTTATAGTATCAGGCTCGAAAAATCAATAAAACGAGCCAATGGTTACCAGCTACCTGGAATAGTTTCTGTTTAGCCGATCTCATATATCGGGATGTAGCAAAATAGCGAGATTCGTAATCGTTTGCGTGCAATTCCTCTAATTCTTCTAATTAAAACGTAACGCATAAAATTCCAGTGTTATTGTCGATGAAAAGGATTGTTTGCAATCCGCTTCTTTAGATTCGACATGGTGGACTCGGGGTTTAGATACATTTGCGAAAAAGTACATGATAAGATCTCGTTAGCATCGAATTTACTTACATATGTAGCGCTTTCAGATGTTGTCTCGAATATTACAATGTAGTTGATAACTGGCACCACGACTTTCGGAATCTTTTAAGGGAATTTCCGCGCACAATTTGGGCGGCACACCAAACAATCTGCGAAAGCTCAACCAGAAGAATGACATCAGAGGCCGCAGCCGCCGAACTATCCCGAACCATCCCGCGCAAGCGCGTGTCATAATTACACATCAATATCAATACACAACGAAACAATGTCCTTATTTAAATTGCTTATGCAATTTTAATAGCTAGACTCCGTCATTTCTACAAATATAATTTCGTAATATAACTTAAATTTATTTTTTTCTTTCACATATTGCATATACTTTAATCGATTAGTTGTTGGTATTTACAAATAAGCACATTATATTGTACTTGAAAATAAAATAAAGTAATTCGATATTATAATTTACAAAAAATATATAATTAAACAGGATCATATTATTATTATAATTAAATATAATTAAACAGGATTAATGGGGGTCATATTAAAACAATTATCAGGATTTTAAGTAGTTCAGGCTAGTGCACTCTGCCATCTCTCGATTTAAATATTAAATGTTTTTTATGCACGGATATTGACATACGCTGTCAAGTGGGTAGCATAATAAAGCATATAAAGTAATGCACCTTGTTATTTACAATGATTTTAAAAACTCGTTATTAAATCTTCAAGAACAATTCCATAACAAATTTGTTCGCAAAACAATTTTCGAAGAAAGAACGATATCGTATCTGCATTTGGAACGCACAAATAAATTGTGCCGTGACTCACCCAACAGATATCTAACCCCATATACAAATAGCGGAAATGCTGGAGGAATACTGAGGAACATTTAATCATATCTTGTGCATGTCTGATACAGACAGTGATTACGGCGATCCTTCAGAGAATACAAGACTGATGAGCGGACACGTCTCCAATGATTCGTCATTCAATGTACGACCCAACCAGAATGAATCGCAAAGACGGAGCGGACATTCGGAGAGCGCAGAGGAAGCGAACAATAGCGTTCCAGAGGTGTATGTAAGGTCCACACAGCTAGATGGGGCGCAAGAATGGGCGGATGAAGAGGAAGAGTTGAAATATGGGGCGAAGCACGTCATCAAATTATTCGCACCGGTTTCGCTGTGTATGCTGGTTGTGGTTGCCACAATGAGCTCGGTGAGCTATTATTCGATAAAAGACGTGTACCTCGTCTACACACCATTCCACGAAGAAAGTCCCGAATCTGGAACGAAGTTTTGGAACGCTGTTGCAAATTCATTGATACTCATGGGCGTGATAGTGGTGATGACTGTCTTATTGATTGTTCTGTACAAGAACAGGTGCTATCGTGTCATACACGGCTGGCTTATAGTCTCGTCGCTTATGTTGCTCAGTGTTTTCTCATTCCTGTACCTAGAGGAAGTATTACGAGCGTACAATGTCCCATTTGATTTCTTGACGCTCTTCCTGCTAATGTGGAACTTTGGCGTTATGGGTATGGTGTGCATCCATTGGAAAGGGCCTCTTATATTACAGCAGGCCTATCTGATATTCATTGCCGCGCTCATGGCGCTAGTGTTCATTAAATACCTGCCCGAGTGGACAACATGGGCGGTACTGGCCGTTATATCCGTATGGGACTTGATTGCAGTGCTAATGCCGCGCGGTCCACTGCGCATACTCGTCGAAACTGCGCAGGAACGCAACGAACCGATCTTTCCCGCGTTGATCTACTCGTCTACGTACATCTACACATATATGGCCGCCCCAGGTTCGGATGAAGTTCCCAATGAGAGAGCAGACAACGAGCATGGGTTCACCGATGATTGGATGCAGAATCACGCGAATCGTGCCGCCCAGCGGCAGATAGAGGTGGTTCACGATACTGGGGCGAGAGGGCAGCCTAGGACAACGCTGCATCAAGACGGGGTTGTCGAGCAGGAAAGGGGCGTGAAGTTGGGCCTGGGTGATTTTATCTTCTACAGTGTTCTAGTGGGCAAAGCGTCTTCGTACGGAGATTGGAATACGACAGTTGCGTGCTTTGTGGCTATTCTGATTGGGTTGTGTCTCACGCTGCTATTGCTGGCGATATTTAAGAAGGCGCTTCCCGCTTTACCAATATCAATCACATTCGGGCTGATATTCTATTTTACAACAAAGGAAATCGTCAGTCCATTCGCCGATTGTTTGGCCAGTGAACAAGTTTTTATTTAGTGGAATAATGTAATTTAAAACATTGACTATTTTTTTGATATTAGTCCATTTAAAATATTTTAACGCTGTAGGCGAGTAATTTGTAATTCGTTTATTAAATTTCATAAAATTAACACTCGTATTTTTAAATGCTACGACATAAAATTAAGGTTTGCTATTTATTTCTGGATATTTTTTGAATAATCGTACAATTCTACAGTTGATTCATCCTCCTCGAGCCAAAGTTTATAATTTTTCTTAATTTCAAATCGTTTTTGGTACGTACAGGTTAAACAAGTCCAAACAATAACTTTCTTTTTTATCCTAACCCGGCAAGTCTCCCCAGGAATTAAAAGATTGCGACAACCTTTACAAATGGTTCTTTTTATTTCCGGATCTCTGTAAAATAATTCACGTTTCAATTACGATTTACATATTTTTCGGGAATAACGTACAAACGCTGTACAGTTTTCCTAGAGATCTTCATAATCAGGTCCATATAAACATTCTTCACTGAGGAAATGGTATTCAATTGTAAATTACCAATCTAAAATGTTCAAAGTTAATATACCAATGTCTCCCATCATTCGCATAGAAATAGATACAAACCTGATATAAATAATTCATCCTTGCAAAAGACTCTTTGCCAATGCATTTTTTTATTTTACCCATTATAAAAATGCGCCGTATTTATCGATAGCAATGAATTGGATACTACTATGTAGTTTGTATTCGTTGATAGGTTATTAGAAAGATGAATCACAAGTTCCATCTCTATTTGGATGAGGTGACGTAGAATTGACGTAGGGACTACGTTTTGACAGGAGTTCTGCCTCACGCTGTAGATACAAATGACAGTCCCTACCCATCGTTACATCCCTTATGACTAATCAACAACATCAATTTATATTTACTTACGTTTCATTCGACATTATTCGTTCATTGATAATATAACGTAATTAGTGGTTTTCTGTGAGAAAAGGTACCGGTGAATCAGTGGCAATACAATACTAGTTTATTGTGTTCAAACTGCACGCAATTTATTGTCAATGTTGCGATAAAGAAGGACTAAACCATGCACATTGCAAAATCAATTGCCAGTAGCGGTACGTACCACCATTTGTAACGAAAAGTATATGACCTCATATTTAATGCGTTTGTTTAATATATTCGCAGAAGCGAAGAATACGTGCGCGTATCTAGCGAGTATATCGTTCAGCCGCTGCACCCTGAAGACATGAGCGATAAAATGAACAAGACCGCAATTGGGGCGGGGGCGGGTATGCTCACCAAGCCCGTACCTATGAAGCTGTTCGCTACATGGGAAGTTGATCGAACGCCTTCCAATTGCATACCAAGGTACATTTTTTTGAAACATTCGACTTGTATGATATGTTGTTTCTGCGCCATATTTTCGACACATTAAGTAATATAAACAATGAAAATATTTGTTTAGATTAAAGAATGTACTTTCATGCTAGGCATTGAAATATGAAACGCGGCCGTCTATTTTTAAGAAGTCGAGGTAAATGTAAATCCGCATCCACTTACGATAGACATAATAACGATAAAAATAATTATTTTATTTATACTCAAGAGTGTATATATTATTTGTAAGCACGTCTTGTTTACAATTTGATATTTAAAGTAATTCGTTGTTTCATATAGCATGACGTAAAACAATATAATTCTATCGCAATTTCTAGAATTAGAAAATGTACATGAATCTATGAATAGCACGCTGATTAGTATTTTTTTGTTAGGAATGACTAACACGTTTTATACATTTACCGAACATATTAAATGATCTTTTTTAATGTAATGCGTATGCCTAATTTATACTGGCCACAAATATATGAAAATATGTTTTTTTATTTAATGTGCTAATTGACTATAATTATTATACATCTAAATGTGCAGTATATTCACTTATATGTTAATTGGGGGTGTTAGAATAGAAAGGGTATAAGTAAAATTTTTATATAATATAGAATATCACCCAAATACCGTAACAAGCATTAAGTAGCTAGATGTACATTTCAAGCGCTATGCGCCCATCTTCAGTAGCACAAGTATAACTAAATGAAATACCTCTCTATATATATATATATATATATATAAATACCTCTATATACTATCAAATAATTGATAGTATATCAATCACGATTCGTGACACGAGGTATTTTATTTAGTTTTTTAGTTATTTAGTTATTTAGCGCTTGAAATGTACATCTAGCTACTTAATGCTTGTTACGGTATTTGGGTGATATTCTATATTATAATTTAACACCGTAGTGATAATTAAAAAAAAAACATTTTTATAGTTTTGAGATAATTAACATGAAAGTTGACTGGATTTTATTAATTATTGAATTAGGCAATAAAAAATATTTTTACACATATAGCGTCTGAAAAGGCTAATATTTCTATGTAATAAGTATAAAACTTATCCAAACATCATAAATGATGTTGTAAAATTAAAAAAAAAAATTGCCCTTATACCTTTTCAATTCCAAATCAATGCAACATACATTGAAAATAAATAGAGCCAAAATATCAAAAACTTGGCTTGAAAATATAAATATGTTATGTAAAGATAAATTAATCAAGAGTGAAAATGTAAAGTAAAATATTTGCATTGAAGCAGTTTGAAATTATTGTTGCATAAATTGCTTTCATTAGCGGATGAAATCAACTTATTTTAAAAATATTTTTCTATCACCTTTATCGGAATTCTAAATATAAAATTAACTCGCCCTCAGATTATGCACTTTGACCCTTTCGCGTCTTATTATCCTTCGCCAACTGGGCACTGATCTGGCGAGCATCTCGATTGCTGTTAAGATGCAATCCAGCAAACGCATTTTGCGGTCCATCGAGCTCTCACTTCCTCCTACCGGTCTCCTGGATACCAGTCTGGAGCTCTCTTTCAGTCTGCAATATCCGCACTTCCTTAAACGGGATGGTAACCGTTTACATGTGTTGTTACAACGTCGTAAGAGATATAAAAACCGCACTATGCTCGGATTTAAAACTCTAGCGGAAGGTGTGATTCGAATGGACCAGGTCCTACAAAAACAAATGGATTTAGAATTGGAATTGAATGCCGATGCGACTGGGAAAGATAAAGGTGAACAATCGATTCGAAGATAGTCTTGTTGGATTACAAAACTTCACGATTTTATCTTCTTAATCATTCAGGAGTCGGGCCTGTTGCTCGAATCAAAGTCCTTAGTCTCTCCTCTATGCCCGTCGATCAGGAACACTCGAAAACAGATCGTGATCGCGATTTTAGCGACGAAGAAGACGAGTTTAGCTCTGGCGAAGAAGAAGTTGCGGATCTCTCGGATTCTGAGCCTCTACGAGGCGTTGGCGGTGGCGTTGGTGGTGTCGGTGTTGGCGGCGGCAGTGTTGTAGGCAGTGGGAAAATACCCGCGCATCATGGACGGCATAATCTGAAGCAGAGGTTTATATCGTTGTTGAGGAGGTTTAAAGTCGCAGATACGGAGGGGGGCAGAGGTGCCGCCTTGGCGAATAATACGGAAATACAAGCGCTGTTTCAAGTGAGTCTAACATGAGGATGAAATTAAAGAATTGTGGAGGAATTTTCGCATATTTAGAAGAAGGGTAATATCATAATTTTTTGGCACTATCGTCTTCTGTATTTTAGGAGCTAGAGTCTCTGAGTTGTGACGAAGACTCCGGTGGCGAGCAAGACACTATGTCGATATCTAGCACTCCTAAACCGAGTTTGCGACCATTTTTCTCTAGTAGTCGCAGTTTGTTGGATAATAATCCGCAAAATTCCGCTTCAGCGACTGATGCGATGATGATGATGGCCGCATCTTCAGCTGCGAACGACGATCGGAACTGTTCGGGCAGCGACGGAAATGCGGACCTGTGCGGCACAGACTATGACGCCCAAAGTGATCCACAAACTGGATCACCACCCAGAGGTTAACACATAGTATCCTATCTTAACTATTGTTTTCGAGTGTAAAGAAAGAATCGTTTTAAAGTTTCCTTCACTGTAATTTTAGGTAGTACTGCCGGTGAGAAAGTATTATTAGTACCACAGCATGGGCGTTTGCGCAGTGATCCTGATACATCAATTGCGGAATCGATTGAGAAGAAGACGAAACTGTTCAGGACCTCGACGTCCGGCACTAAAAAGAAGCATTCTCTCAGTGTAGGATCTGATACTGTTATTTGCAGTACACCGGAAAGTATCACAGTAAGTTTGACATAATTACTAGTTGATACGTATCATTTAAACTAAATTGTTCATAAAAAATCTTGTTATAGCCGCGTAAGTCCTTCCTCGACACGCTCGCCCGTCTCTTTCCTCCCGACGAACCCACATTTCCAGATACTGTGGCCTTCATTACGGGGACCGAACCTCTCTCTAGTGCCCTCTCTTCACGTCTCACCACTTTACCCTCTCTACCTCCATCCAGTCCCCTCACCCCCTCACCAGCCCCGCGCATTTTCCAGCCCATATCCGCGGCGGAAGTGCGAGCGGTTATGGGCACGCTCGTAGCCAGGGTGACGAAACACTGTAACACGTGCGGAAAGCCGGCGACGCCCGTTCGGTTGATTCTCGTTGGCGGAGATACGTTAGTCGGGTGGGTACTGAGGCCGTATGTTGAGTTGTTGAGTGGCAAGCCGCCCGATTGGGTCGGCTTTGTACGAGTGTACATCGTACCCTTAGGTGAGAGGAGAAGGGATATTGTTTCGTATCTATTCACTAAGATTTGTTCGTGTTAGGTTCGAATATAGCAATCTCTCGTCACGTCGCATCTGCTGATCCTGGCTATGCGTCTCTTTTTGCTATTAATATTGATCCCGTCGCATCAGCTTCTGGAACGTCTTCCACGTCCGCTTCTTCTTCCACCACCGACATTCTTAAGGTAGCTGATGATTTAGCGACCCGCATTCAACGGTACCTAGCTGGAGGACCGTCTGCTCCTTGTGCGCAATTGCCGTTAGCTGAGGCCATGTTAACCTGTCACCAAGATGAATTTATTATGCAACAGTTGCAACAAGTATAATAAAATCGACGATGGGAAATACATTGGACATCCTAGAAATTGATCGTTTGTTTCGTTAGGCTGCCACTGGACCAACAGGTATTGGTACTACGCAACTGCCGAATACCGCACAGACGCCAGCATCGAGCGCTGGAGCGGCGCAGTTGTTTATACCATTCATTCACGAGGTGCGCGTTGGTCCAGCAGATGCGACGCACTCGGTGTCTTCCGTGGATTTGGAGGATCTTATGGGTGTTGGACCGTTAAGTGGAGGCAGTGTTGGCAGTGGGCCCCCTTCGGGCGGAGGAATTGGCGTTGTAGTTAGTGCAGTTGGCAGCGGTGGCATTGGGCAACCGGCTGTAACGCCCCCCAGCTCACCAAATGTACAGGTATAGCAGTGCGATGAGATTGAAAGAAAAAACTGATATTAGAATATTATAATGTATCAAATGAAAGGTTCGCGAATCTCCGTGGGAGCCGCTTGAGTTACAACTTGACTACTGGCAATTGCCAGGTGTGAAAACTGGTGAAAAGTCGGATAAAACAACAAAATCCGAAGGGAAAACGTCCTTTAAAGGTCTATTTAGGGGTATTCAAGCGTCACCGGGTCTTAACGTTACTATGCAAATTGCTAATAAAGAAAAGAAACAAAAAATTATGCGCCTCGGTAAGAAAAAAGAGAAGGAAGAAGCTAAAGCGCATTGTGTCGAATCCATATCTCGGCTGATTTGTTCAGCGAAACCATCGAACGCTATTCCAATGAGAGGTAAATATTTTTATTTTATCGTTAATTTTTTTAAATAATTTATGTGCTGAATTTTTAACCAGTAATGTGTTTCAGTGTTAATAGACGGAGCGGAATGGAACGGTGTAAAGTTCTTCCAGTTGAACAATACGTGGCAGACGCACGTAAAACACTTAAGTGTCGCATTAACTGGGGTACCACTCGCTACCTCTGAGCCCTGATATACTCATTCCTCAATATACGTTGTCTTCTAGCTTTATACTACTCATGAGCATATTTATTTGCCTTCGTATTAGCAAAAAAAAATGGCGTCGTCTTTTAAGCGAATTATGGGGAAGGGGAGGGGGTAAATAAATTTCAACTAAATATCGCAAAATATTGAAGCTAATTAAAAAATAGAATAAATAAACAAGATATCTATCTACTGCAAAAAAAACGAGATCTAGTTGTCAAATTATATATTTTGTATTTGAGAGAAAAATGGGAGGAGAGACGCGTCTCCTTCCTAATCGACGCCCAAGCAAACTTTCCACATACTTATTGCACCATTATACTTTATTTATTGTTCGCGGCTCGCAAAAGTATGATAAGTTAAACGTATTAGTGGTTTAAAAAATCGGCATTATCCCTGCTAAAATATGAAATGTATACATCGTCATTCGTTAAGTATAAACCAATTTTAAAAAATTAAGATATTTGGGATCCCGCAATTTTACTTTTTGCTGCATTTACTTTAAGGTGCTATGAAAAATAGTGAATCATTTAGAGACATTTTGAAAAGGTAAATATAGCGCAAGAGAAAAGTATAAGCGCAGATTTAAAAGCAAACCATTTTTAAATAATATTCTTGTAATTATAACGTTCCTAAATGCTCATATATCGGAGAGCCAAAACTGCTTAAAGACTGAGCCTAGGTACTTCCATCAGTTAATCTACATAATGTGGAACTAAATAACGTCTATTCTTAAATGTAAAAGAAACTAGCGCTCCCATAATTGACAAAGTTATATAACAACCGAATACATTAATACGTGAAGAATGAAGTGAATTATTTTATGGTATCCATTTTCTGATGTGTATCCAATATTTGCCATTAAAAATATCTATATAAAGTAAATGTAATAGCTTAGACGCAAATGTGATTATATGTGGTTAAATACGTAATTGATAGGATTTTATATTCCATACAAAAACACGTACTAAAATATCTTCTCAAGTATTACCAAATAATACTAATAAATTTTTAATTACGCAGATTTATTTTAAGCTCTGCCAGAAAAATATTTTTCTATCCCGATAAACTGGGATATGTAATTGATTAAAACATTAAATCACTCGGTAAACACTCGAATAAAATAATTTTGTCCTGAAATTGTAGCTAATATACCATTTTTCTGCAATTCTAGAGTTGCAAGCTTTTCCAAGCCTTTAATTCTATTATTACCGTTTATATAAACGGACCGCGTTTGCGATATTTTAATTACTGTTTGGGTTATACAAATGGCCTCCGGTAATAATTCAGGGGTACTATAATGGTTTTTAACTCCTGATTGAATATAAACTTTTACGGCTGTAAGATATGAAATACAAAGACATTTGCGTTTTAAATATATTAATAAATAAAAAGCACTAGTAAAACTGGTGTGATGTAATTTCGCAAATTCCAACAGATTTGGTTTATTTGAGGCAGAATATCGTAGCAATATTATGCTCAAGCTATCAATATAATATAAATATTTAATAATATATAGCTTTACTTAATTAAATACATGGTACTGCCTGTTTAAAGTTATAAAGACTAAAAGCTATTAATGATATGAATTATGTGCAAATAGATATCTCATTCTATTAACAAAAACATTTCCCATTGACTAATCCAACCAAAATGAAGATAGAAAGACAATAACTTCATTTCGAAATAATTTAGAGAACGCAATTTCTTTCTATTCTATACAGTGGTTTAGTCGGGGTGGGTTTTTTGGACTCTAAGAGAAATACAGACAATTCTGGCTGTTACCACTGATTCATTCTATGATATTCCAAAATAAATTCAGGCAGTTAGTTTATAGGACATAATTGATAATAAACAGTAATATATAATCTGTTAATAAACACAACAAATAGTAATATGAGTTTTAACGAAGTATTTATACGTTTTTATAGGATATATAGTAGATATGCAGATAGGGCAGTAATGCCGAAATTAGCAGCGCTAAGTGTGCAATTGTAATAGACTATTTATTGTTGTGACAAGGTTTAGCTAAGCCCCTTTTTGGATTGAAAAAATATATAAAGATATATACGTTATTCAGAATTATTTGTTTAAAAAAATATGTAAGTTGATGTTAGCTTAATCAGCTAAAAGAGTAATTATCTTAAGCGCAAAAAATCAGATTTCATTCATTTAAAGCAATCGACCATATTATTAATATCGTTACAATTAACTATACTGAAATAAATTGCCAATACATTATTTATATGTTATAACAAATATTTTATGTGATATTTGTATATAATGAAGATTCATTGCGAATTTACTGAAGAAAATTCTATCTTGTATTCCTAATGCAAAATACACTTTATTTTATTTTGTGATTTAAAAGAAATGTGATTGTTTCCTGGAATAGAGATTATTTTTGGAATATAGTTGCGCGTATTTTCTGCAAAGCGAGCGCTTCTAAATAGTAAATTCTTCGATCACGTGGTGATCAATACGTTTTGTTGCAATATGTGTAGATTTAGCAAAGCTGAGTATATTTATTTATTTTTCTAGAAATAAGCACATCTCGAATAGTATCTAAGTGCTTGTTCCTATTTTAACACTTACTGAATGTTTTAATTTACAGAACCGAAGAATTACTTTACGTTCTTCTATTGCTTTATACCAGTGGCGGCTCGTCAAAAAAAATATGGTCGCAATAAATATTTAAGGCCAAATTGAACCTCGAATTTATAAAATAAATACTCCCACAAGTAAATCATGTAATTTAATTAGTGTTGTTTAGAACCTCTTATGCGGTGGTTTTGAAAATAAACACCCAACGAAGCCATTTCAAGCATAAGACACGAGCCGCCACTTTATCAATTCTCTTTACATCTTATGAAATTTATATTTAAATATTTATGCTATGTTTGAAACATACAATTCAATTTATATTATAGCCATGATTATTGTTTGAGGCTGTTTACATGCATAATTAAATGTCTTGACGTAATATCGGATGTTTACAAATATGTAATACATAATGCAATGTGTAACATGTCTCTTTTTTAAATTCCTACTGTTAAAAAATCTATTGTTTAAAAAAGATCTAAAATAGCACTTCATCTTTTAATTAGAAACTTCATTATGTAAAGTCAGTGCGGAAGTTTGTTAAGTGCAACAATCTGAATTTTTTTTTGCACCATTTCTACCATTTTGAAACTGGGAAAAAATCTGAAATTGTAGCATCAAATTCTCTTATTATTTTTTAATTAAATAGGTATTACACATAATATTACTGCGCTTTATTCTTTTTAACAAGCTCTACTAGTTGCTTATATCTAATCATACATTCTTCTTTCGTTTTCTCTGGAACATAATCGGCGATTCTATCCCACCTTTCCAAGCAACCTTTAGGGTACTTGGTAAGAGCGTCTTCCAACGCTCTTTGCTGCTGTTGCTTCCACGAACCTTGTTCACCCTCGGTGTTTTGAACAGCCCCCAATTTGCCACCTTTCGTTTTCTGCTTTACCATCTGTTCTTCCTCCACCGAATTCACTTCCTCTTCGCTGCACTTTAACGGATTATTCTTAAGCTTATTCGCCATGAAAGTCACCTCTGGTACTGATCGGCCGATAGCTTCGGCGATAATTTCCCATCGCCGATTAGTTCCTCCGGGATACTTCTTCACTAATTGTACTAAATCATTCAAATCATCATCCGTCCAAAAGCCTCCACTAACTAATGGTGCCGTGACCCGTTCTTCTGTGACACCATTCGAAATAACAGTCTGTGTTACTTCGAAATTCGATCCTTCGGGTATTTTGAACCCTTGCTTGCGCTTGCGCACTTTAGGCTCTATCGGCACGTTCTCTTCTTCCTCAGACTCTTCTTTGGCAGCTAAAGCATCTTCAACTTTTTCTTTAATAATATCTTTCGCCTCTATTACTAACTGCGGCGTTGATATTACGGCGCTGAATAATAGTTTCGGGATTTGAAATGGTAATGTGTTGAATACCGATGGCTTTGGTATTTCGAATGTCGGTACTACTGGGGCATTGCGCTTCGGCTTTTTAGTGCCTTGAATTTGACCCTTAATAAAAAAAAACGTGTATTAGAATGCTCTTGAAAAAACTATTTGCCTATTTGTTCTCTTATTATAGATTATTAGGATATGAGAATTATTTTCAATCTATACAGACATCAAACGGCTTTAGTTAGAATTGAGGGGGAAGAAGAGGTATAAGAAGCGAAAATAGGAATGGTAGTCAGGCAGGGATGTACATTTTCGCCATTGTTATTTAGCCTGTATATAGGAAGATGCAACAAACAAGGTAAACGAAGAGTATAGTGTTGGTGTGAAAATTCAGGGAGAGGAAATATATATGCTGAGGTTATATAAGCAAGGGAGCAGAATAGTAGGAAGGCATTCGTAGAAAAGATTTTAAGATCAAATATTGACTTTGGTATTGGAAACTGTAAGCATATGTGTTGATTGTAAGATTGTACGGGTGTGGGGCGTGGACTATAGGAAAAGAAGAGACACATAGAATAGAAGCATTTGAAATGTGGTGTACAGACGGATGATGCGAATTGGTTGGGAAGATAAAGTAACAAATGAATCCGTATTAGAATTAGTAGGGGAGAAGAGAAGTATTTGGAGAGTATTACAGCGCAGGAGAGATAGACTAGTAGGTCACATTCTTAGACACAGACCTATGCAATTGTTATAGAAGGTAGAGTAGAGGGAAGGCAAGGGATGGGTAGGCCTACATTGGAGTATGTGGAGGACGAATAGCTATGGAGAGATGAAGGAATTAGCTCAGGATTGATCGACAGATGGCGTGCTGTTTCTAGCTAATCTTTAGGATTGACGACTATTTAACAAACTTGTTCGGTTACCTCATTATATTTCGCCTCCAAATATGCGGCCCACGCTACTAAATATTGACCGATAGTTACAATGAAAAATACTATGAGCGCCCCTTCTAGAAGTCCAATCTTTCGCACTCTTCTATAATAGAACATAGCCGACTTCCAATTCGGCAAACCATTAACGAGGACATCGTCGTAATATTTCCTTTTATTCTCGTCGCGAAGTACTTCGTACACTGAAACTAAATTCCTGAATTTCTCCGAAGTGTCTTCGTCCAAGTTCTTATCCGGATGTAGGACTAGGGAGAATCTCTTAAATGCCGAGCGCACGTCTTTCGTCGTAGCCTCTTTGGTAATATTAAGCAATTCGTAAAAATTGCCTTTGACTTCGTCTACAACATCGAACACTTCCAGCTGATCGGAATCCCAGCAAGTAGCAAAATGAACTAAAAGCAATAACGCTAGTATTTTGGCGGATGTTGTCATCGTTTTATTATCGACGCTATCATAAAAATCGATTAAAATAAATCACTGCCTCGCTATTAAACGGATAAAATCGGATTGGAAATGCATTTCGATAACTCGTGGTTTTTTCTAACCGTACTTTCTTCTGGTTTATATTTATTTTGTTCCGCTCGTTCGCACGTCACACTTTCGCCTGTAAATTGATTTTAATACATTTAAAAGTGTAGAGTAAATAATCAATTATTTGTTTATAAAAAATTTCTACATTTTTTTTCGTATTAAAATAGAATACGATGAAATCCCTCGAGGTCCATTTATACCACATTTTGGTAATATATATGTCAGATTCGAATACTTTCTTTCCGGTGAAAATTCATTTAATTGCCGATTACTGTCCGACAATTCTTTGAGGCTCCAAAAAGCAACATTTCTAGCTTTCCCGTGTCTAGCGATCACATAAAAATCGGTTTCCGTTTCAATAGCGCCCGATATTATCGCCCAGTGAGCTTTATGACCATTTCGTAAGCAAGGGCGAAAATTCCTATCCGTATCATAAGGCGCCAGTATTAAATCCCCTTTAAGTAAATGGTTTTTTAACTGATCTTGCGCAAGTAAATCCTTATGTAACGATACGTCTTTATCTTTTAAGAAAAATGAAGCGATTTCTTGTAGATTTTCAGCGCTAAACATTTCGCCATTGTTCGTAAATCCTTTTAGTTTCGCATGTGCCAGCATTTCCCCGACAATTTCTTGCGAGGCATTTTGCGAGCACATCGCCAATGCTACCAATCCACATTGCGGCCCCTTTTGCAATAAACACGGCAAAGACGTATAATGATAATGAATCGGATTATTAAATTCGATCAAATCGAATAATTTGCATATTTTTACCACTTCCGGATAATCGTTTGCCCATTCGTACATGTAATTTAAATGCAGCGATGAACGTAAACGTTGATTTATTGATCTTCATGCAAAAACTTACATAAATACAACATGCACAGATTTAATACGCTCCCTAATAATATAAAATATAATATTTTATATTATTAAATATTATTGCTCGTCGTCAATTAAAGATTTGTTAAAATTTTAATTCATTGCATTTTTAAATTTACAATATATATATGGAAGATAGCCGTGACTTAGTCATAACCCAAAAATATTTGTGTGTGACGTGTCATAATATATTGCTTCTTTCATACAAGTTGTAAAAATTCATCGACCAAATTTCGTTTTTAATAAAAAATTATATATATATGTACAGCCAAACAAAATTCCACACGATATGAATTTCAACGCGAATACAGGCTCTAGGCAATGTAAGTATAATGCAGAATATAATTGAATGATAATCTAATAAAATCTGCGCAGCCCTCGGAGCCCGAAAAGCGAAGAGAGTGAGTGATGTAAACGCCATGGGATATAATCCATATACTCCACAGCCTGGATTTATAAACGGTGATAATATACCACAAAATCCGCAAAGTTTTCCGCAACAAACTGTACCGCCTAGTAAGTTTATATCGCTGAACGAATGGCATTTGCTATAAGAATTTACAAGGACGAAGTATATTTTATATGAACGGGGTAGCGTTGGATTACCAAATAAAATTTTAAATGATTTTAACAATCAAATAAAATATAATATAGAATATCACCCAAATAGCGTAACAAGCATTATGTAGCTAGATGTACATTTCAAGCGCTATGCGCCCAACTTAAGTAGCACAAGATAAAACTAAATAAAATACCTCTGTCACGAATTGTGATTGATATACTATCAAATAAATAAGTCAACATGACAGAAGTACTTCAAAATTGGCATATAATATGACTTAATTTATTTAATAAAATCTATTTTTAAATTTATTATGGTATTTATTTATTTTTGGTTATTTTAGATTTCAAAAACCAATATTTTTTGCTGTTGTTATTTTCGTTAATTTGTAATTTTTAAAAGATTTATAGGTCATAATATATGCCAATTTTGAAGTACTTCTGTCATGTTGACTTATTTATTTGATAGTATATCAATCACGATTCGTGACAGAGGTATTTTATTTAGTTTTATCTTGTGCTACGGAAGATGGGCGCATAGCGCTTGAAATGTACATCTAGCTACTTAATGCTTATTACGGTATTTGGGTGATATTCTATATTATAATTTAACACCGTAGTGATAATTTTTAAAATCAAATAAAATGTTTATTCATGTATTTATGTATATATCATCTTATAATGTGAAAATCGCAGATTAGAATGAAATCACGTATTAAAGACAATCGTAAAATAATTAGCAATATATCGTCAGTGATGTGACAAATACCACCTAATTGCTTTGAACCTTTAATGAGTTTAGGGAGATGTTCTGAACATGCGCAATAAACCTAAGAATCGGTTTGGCATAGTATAAAGTATTTATTTATTTATTTGTCTTTAAAACATTTTTATATTGCGCATATCCACATATAATATAGTCAAAATATAATTCACTTATGAACAAATAGTGAAATAAAATATTTCAACACAAAATCTTTACAGTTAATTACAGTGTGGTCACAACGTGCCAATTTACAATCGTCAATATAATACTTACGTCCAATAACTTAAATAACTAAAAGTATTGTTTAACATACATTTTTACATAAAATTTGTATAAAATTTCAATACTCTTGCACACTATTGAAGGAGTACTCACTTAACCAGTCAGTAGACTATTTTAAACTTTTGAATACAATATAATTTACTTTAGGTAACAAATTATCTAACTTTATCACTAAGGATTTAGGACCTCTATCTGTAAGAGTCATGGTACATGTGGGCGTACATCGAATCGTATTATAATTATGCACATCAACATGACAATTTAAGTCGTTGTGTATGGATGTAATTAACAAATAATATCTCATCTATCGATTTTTTTTGTAAGATAGTAGGTATTGTCACATCGCTGACGATATAATACTTCATCTATATCAAAACGTTATAAATAATACATTGGATATAATATAAAATAAAAGTTCAACGCATATAGGAAGTATTGTCACATCACTGACGATGTACATCATCTGTGGAGTTAATCATCTGTTGAACTAATTGCTTAAATGTGTATCTAGATTTATATCCTCAAATGCCAATGCCTCAAATGCCGCAGCAAGCAAATACTCCGTACATCGATCAAAGCCAACAACAAATGCGATATAATAATTACGACGCGAATGTGTACAACTCAGCGGCGCCACAAAGTGCAAGAATATTTGCCCAGCCCGTCGTCCAAAACATGGCCATGCAGTATGGCCAACAATTAGCCGTCACGGGCAAAACGCTGGTGCAGAATGAGATCGAGCGATATGTGCCAGTAACACATTTGAAATATTACTTTGCCGTTGATAAGAAATACGTAACGACAAAGTTACGATTGCTTCTATTCCCGTTTACCCATAAAGATTGGTCGGTTAAGTACGAACAAAACGGGTTGCCGGTTCAGCCTCGATACGAAATCAACGCTCCCGATTTGTATATACCGACAATGGCGTATATAACATACGTATTAGTCGCCGGTTTGGCGTTGGGTGTGCACGAACGATTTACACCGGAAGAAATCGGAATACAATCGTCGTCGGCATTGGCTTGGTGTTTGGTCGAATTGGCTTTGTACAGTTGCGCCTTGTACATCGCTAATATACAAACGAATCTCAGAACGCTCGATTTGGTCGCGTATAGCGGCTATAAGTTCGTCGGCATTATTGTTAGTATTTTGATTAGTTTAATTGGGGGCAGAAGTGCGTATTACGCGGCGCTTGTATACGCTAGTTTCGCGTTGATGTTCTTCCTGACAAGGTCGCTGAAAGCGCTGATTCTGCCGTATACCGACCAACATTTCACCGGATACAAGCGGCGGCTGTACTTCCTCTTCGCGTTGGCTCTCACGCAGCCAGTCCTGTCCTGGTGGTTGTCCTTTCATTTAATGTCGTAAATAGTTCGGAATTCTTCATTGAAACAAGGCAGAATTCCGTGTTTTATTTATTGTTAATACTATACTTTTTTATTACATATTTAAAATGTAAACTACGATTGTTTAATGTATGAATATCGGATATTTACTAACAAATAAAATATTTTTGCTTGAACATATTAATTATAACGGATTTATTAACTTGTTCATATACTCTAGTGTTCTGCAATAATCAACCTTGCAAATCTTATCCTTAAACCTACTGGCATTTTGGAAGTTTTTCCTACCTACCTACCTACCTACCTACCTACCTACCTCCCTACCTCCCTACCTCCCTCCCTCCCTACCTATCTATCTATCTATATCTCTACCTACCTACCTACCTACCTATGTGTATATATTTTTTAAGATGTTTGTAATTTGAACATTTGAATTTGCCGCTGTTCGTACTGCCGCCGTTTTGACTAATGCGTATGAGCATGGGCATACATGCTAACAGCTGTGAATACATATAACACAAAGACGAACGTTATGATACATGTGCATTTGTTTTGATTATTAATTAAAAAGAAAATTTGCAATGATGGAGGTAGATGAGTGTCCTAAAACGAAAGTAAACGCGAAACTGGGTTATTTGTCGCGACCGGATGGTTCGGTTCTATTCAGTTTAGGTAATTATAATTTATTACCGTGTAAATTTAGAATTCGTTGTTCGCCATACTTTCAGGGGACACTACCGTTTCCGCTGGGGTTTACGCTCCCGTAGAAATTAAACAACAGGATGTATTGATCGATAAGGCCCATGTTCGGGTGCAATATAGACCGAAAGCTGGACTACCGGGTACCTCGGAGTTTTTCTTCTTTGAATAGGTTAAGGATAGATTTATAATTGGCCTTAATTCGTAGGTGTGGGCGATAAATTGACCGAAACCGTTGTTAGAAATATTTGCGAGAGCGCTATAATTGCCACATTGCATCCACGATCTGGCGTTAATATCATCGTACAAGAAATGGAAAATGGCGGAGGTGTAAGGCAGCCATTTTAGATTCTTCATTGACCGTTATAAAACGTACCCAAATATTTTTTCAATCATTGTTTTAGTTGTTGCCATGTGCTGTGAATGCGTCCTGCCTATGCCTTTTGGATTCTGGATTAGATATGAGGTTTCTTGTAGCGGCGGTTAGTTGTATTATGAATAAAGACGATAGTCTGCAAGTAGACCCAAATATTGAACAACATAAGAACGCGAAAGCTACGTTTACGTTTGTTTATGATAGTATTTGCCAACATATTGTCGCGTCCCACACCACAGGCAAATTTCGTGTAGAGAAATTCGAAGACGCTGTTGGTTTATGTAGAAAAGCGAGTTTTACGGTATTTAAATATTACGAAACGATTATTAGAGCGAAATATTCGGAGAAATACGAGAAATTATTCTGATTGTGTTAATTTTAGTGGTTATATATAAAGTATATAACTTTATTTATTTTATAAGCTTTTGCAGGGAAATGATATCGTTCGTAATACTTACAAATAACATGAAATAAATATAATATAATTTACCAAATAAATCAAATAACAAATAAGATTGTCTCCAGCGATTTTTCAATCCTTTATTTTTTTTATGCTAATATCATATATCTGCTGCAACTTGGAAGCTGTGTGTATAGATTATGTCAATGACGATGTATACATAGACGTTGCAAGTCCATATACAAAAACGAATCAACTTTAAGCGGTTGATTTTCATTTTCATCTGTCGATATCTTGCCCACGAGAACTTTGTGAAAATAACGACTGCGCTAGTGTTTTGACTAAATACACGGGAACGAAATTTTGACAATTTTCCACTTAGTGTGGCGCCATTGTCTCCCCATATGTAATATGTTAATTGAATTCAATACGCGCGTTGCGTCCCTAATCGACCTCTGCTCTTTTTCGATAATTTCGATGAATAGCTTACCTAACAGATTTTTGCTTATTTTATTTTATATAAAATTTTATTGGGATAAAATTAATAACACAAATAAGTAAAGTGACCATACGTCCCGATTTTAGCGGGACAATCTCGATTTTCGGTAATTTGTCCCGCTTAAAGATAAAAATCATTATTTCCATGCTACTACAAAAGTTTACCATTTACCCGTATAAAAAAAATTCTGCTGAACGGCTCGACAGATTTCAATGATTTTGGTGTTATATTAAAGCGATTATGCCTATTTTTGCCCATTTTAACAAAATTTAAGTGTTTTGCTAAATTGGTCGGAAATTGAAATTTAAGAATGACTAATTTTCCTCTACATGTATATCTCTACTATAGACTTGTATATCATAATCAAAAGCATAGCGGCCAGTTGTCATGTACAATCGAGTCGAAGAAATAGTCCATAATTGTGGCTTAAATTGTCTGGCTTAAAATTATTCTAGGCGAGACCTGGCGATGCTATATATATCTATATAATTTATTTTTACATACATTTCTTATATTTTAATTTTCTTAAATATTTGATTTTGATTTTTGTCAAATATTTTATAGCAAATTATGTTGGATTTATGAATTACAAAATAAATACACAATAGCGTCGTCAAACAATCGGTCAATAATTGTATTTTCTTTTTTCAGTTTTTAAACTATACATTTATGTCTGATTTGCCATATTCTTGGCAGTAGGTGTACTAGTGTATAGATAAAACTCGGATAATAAAAACGCGTTTCTTGATAACGAATACTCCACTAGAGCGAGAACTTTGTCAGAAAACGGCGAAAGTCTCTTCAACCAACGCAATAAACTTTTTCGAGTTTATATTATTCACTTCAACCTATCGTTCAGGGTGCCATTGAAACTGCCCATATAAAATAGCATGTGCAATGATGGGTTTGCATTCACGTAACCATGTAGTTAGACTTGAATTTCTCGCCTTGTTCGTCGAGAATAAATAGTGTGTAATCTGTGTGTGTGTTTATCGTCGTCGCACACACATCTAATATTAAAATATGTAGATGGCGATACCAACACGATTAGCAACTGTAAATTAATACGCGATGTTAATTGCGTGTTCAATTTCAAAGTCAGCATTTAGAAACATTTTTATATGGACTGTCCATGCTAAGATTATAAATTTTTATTAAACGTGAAAAAATGATTGAATGGGACATTTTCTAATGGGAAATGATAATTTTGATGAAAATCGACAGGTATATACCTCTCTTCTTTTTCGATAATTTTTCGATAATTTTGATGAAAATCGACATGAATGCTCTACATGAAGTCGCGGATTCAAATATTAGAAGTGCAGTATTTTTTACTAAATGAAAACAGCCGCTCGCAATTTTCTATATATTAATATTTAAGTTTTAGCATAATTAAACCATGATTTACATGGTTTAGGTAAACTTGCTGCGTTCATCATATTCCCAAAGCTGCATGGCAGAATTCATGCCGACGATATAATGCCAAGTTAAACCGCAGTTTTAAAAATAATTTTTAGTTATTTTTTTGTATAAATGTCATTCATTATCAAATTCTATGAATTTCTTCTTATATTGATCTGTATGAATTTGGTACTAAAGTCTGGTGCTAACTATTTCGTTTTAGTATGAATAGAATTTTCTATATATCGTTCATTATTCCAATGAAATAATTAATACTTATAAACCTCAAAGAGAATATCGCAAGAATACTTTTAAAATGTAACTCGGAACAATTTTGTTTAATTTTTTTTGTGGCGTTCTAACGGCTCACCTACCCACAAATGTATATGTAATGCTTTTGGTCCTTACACATCATCAGCGACTATCAAAGAACAACTAAAACAAGGTGAAGGGTAAAAACCAAATAAACTAAAACATCGGCCACGGAACAAAACCAAACAATTAAGCTCCGATGGAGTTAATGAGAATCTTCGGAGTGCAGCTCGCGGTTAAATTGAAAGAAAAGAAAACGCGCATCCCAGAATTGGATGCAGCCTTCGGTCCGGAGCACTGGCTCTCTCTCTCTCGGGTTGGCACGTCATATAAAGAATATTATTTATTGGCAGGTTATACAATAAGTTCGTAATGGGGAATGTTGAGGCTCAAAAGGCCCCAAGACCGAGAGAACACGGCGACGAGCTGTTTGTTCCGTGGCTTCGCGAGAGTATAAGATATATACATACAAATAATATAACACAAGAATATAACGTGGGGTTCGCTGGAATACGTTGTGGTATTATATTATTAAAAAAATTTACATGAGGATTCAAAATATCTTCTCACACATTGTACCCAATTTTTCCTTTTTGTAAATAAAATATGACCTGACAATGATATTAAATGCTACAAAGGGCTAATTTTTGATATGAATGTGTAATGAAATTTCGTTTTGATTTTCTATAGTTATATTTTTTAAAAATTGTATATTTGCTGTAAATCAAGGATATTTCTAGTTTTCCATTTGGAATTGCAAAATGCATTTATTTACGTTTTAACTTTTGACACGTCAATGTGACGTTGCTTTTAAGGTACGGTAAAATCATAATGGCCGACTTAATGTTGAGCATTGTTACTATGGAAACCAATACTATTGTTACCTATTTTCAAATTTTGACACCGTTTTGTTTACACATAAAAGTCAAACGCGGAGTCACAACAAATGCTCTTTCAATACTTAATCTTATAAGCATCTATAAATCCGTTAATAATTATTACTGCCCTTGCTTCTTGGGATTTCTTATATTTTAATATGTTATTTATTCATGAAAATGCTTCTTCTGATCGAGCTCTGAAATTTATTTTCTAACCAGCAGTTTTGTCTTGTCTTTAATATATGCAAAATCTGCTCGATTAGACAAGCTTTTTTACTATCTTAATAATTCCCCCATTATACGGCGCATGGAAAAATAATCCAAAGATGTAGGTATCACAAATCGATTATTATTTCTTATGTAAAGCATAACATCTTGGACCAATTAAAAACTTCTTCTTTCGATATTTAGGTCCTTATATAGTGTATTACTATTACATACCTATACTAATTCTATAATAGTACAGTGCAGAACACGAAGATAAATCGTATAATAAAACTGATTCGAAGCGCTACCTAATGATAGACTTGCAGTATGTTATGTTTTGTGTGGATCCCTTATTATAGAGTCTCTGTTAAAGCGCTCTTTTGATCCTTGATGATGGTCTTGATGCCCGGCTCTGGCCATGGCTCAAATCATTCGTTCTTGCTTCTGCTGCCGTACATTGTCATTATCAGAATTAATCGTTTCGGATTGATGTTTCGGGAAGACGAAGACGAGATAGCTATGCACACCAGATATATTTATTGCTGTATTATTATATGATCCGAACTTCTGAAGGCATTCATTTAACTGTATGTGCTTCAAATAACACTCTTTTCAATGCCTGTATAGAATTTTCACTTGGCCGTTTAGCGCCCTGCCGATCCATGTAATTTGTACGATTGTGGTTATTTTCGTTCTTCCAACAACAGCTAACTACCCCCCAGGCAACAGCCACTTGTAATTTACTTATAATTCCAGCTTATTATGAAGTATACGTACAATTTCGTCGTTAGGGTAAAGGCAAAATTCGTATAGGTTTTATTTTACAGTAGAAAGTGTATAATTTGCAGCTACACATTTTATATCCAAATTATTACATAACAAACATTACAATTATCTGTTCAAATTTAAGTGTTTTACATCTAATTCAGAAATGATTAGATCAAAATTGTCTATAAAAATACTTTTGGAGTTGTTCAAATTGTATTATGCAGTCCTATTTTATTCAAACCCATTCAAATCAAGTTCTGTTGTCCAAAATGAAATTCCCTACAGGCCTTTAATTTACGTGAAACTATGTTAATGAACTAGCATTAAAAATATTTTCATTACCAACCATGAATAAGTAATATGACTAATTATATTACACGTTTCGTTTCTTCATATACGTTCAGTATACTGAAATAGCCGCGTGCGTAATTTGCTTTGTCGTTTCACGTTGCTCTTTAACGAGCTTTTATATTTTATGTATTTGTAATACATCGGAAACACTCGTAAAAATGATCGTATTTCTTACAATGTAAATGCCAAACAACGTTGAGCACTTTTTTAAAGCTGCGAAAATTTCACTACTGTGTACTAATTAACAAATTAACTAATTATGTACTAATTAACAAATTAAAATAGTTTTCTCTCAACTTGATATCTATCTTCCATCCTCACTGCCAAGACATGAAATATTATTTCAGTTTGTTCTATATTTTATTTATTTATTTATAAATTGTCTATAATTACTTTATATAGTATGTTGTATCGTCACTGATGTGACAAATACCTCCTATTTGCTTTGAAGTTTTAACGAGTTTGGAGATGTTCTGACTGAACATGCGCAATAATATAATATGTCATTGTCATAATATGTCATTTTTCGAATTTTTGTAAGATTGTCACATCGCTAACGATGTGCATTTCGAAACGTCAACTTAACAGTAAAATCATAATGGCCGCTAAAGTAAATTTTTAACATGGTCACTCAATATGGAAACCAACTGTCATTGTTCAATCAGAACATTTTTAAATTGCCCTTGTTTCTTGACTCAATTTTGTTTAGATATAAATGTCAAACGTGGATTTAAACAGAAGAAGAAAAATATTAGTCTAAATATTTCATACAATGAATCAATGAATACTAACTATATAGTATTCATTGATTATAGTTAGTATTCATTGCAATGAATTATTAAAAGAATGTTGCTTACAATTCAGTTAATTGTACGCCAGTGTGTAAATGTGTCAAATTACACCTGACTCAGCAAACATAACCTACATTGATTCAATCTTCAGTGACAATATATGTGTGCGTTTTTATACAATCTAAGGTAAAATCGTTTGTAATAATGTCGTAATGGTTTGCCCTTTAGATACCAGTACTATATCATTTATATCGCATTAACCAGCCGAAGGAAGTTGTCTTTGTATGTATACATATGCGTCAAGTAGAATTGGAGAGTTCATACTTCCTTTCCTTCAGCGTTTCGAAGTGTGAGACATTGCAAGTTCAACTATATAGTGGAAATGTACTCAACAGACATCAGCTGAATTGCATCAGTGCAAACATAAGGTGTGAATTGCAAGTTTGCTCAATTTACTGCTCTTCTGAATGCGACATATATATTCTTCCATGTCTAACATGGAACGATATTGCATATACAGAGGATTCAACAATCATTTTCGATGCATCAAAATGTTAAGCGTAGGTTTATTTGCGCATAATTAAGTATTTGATACTCAAAGTGAAATCATTTCAGTACCAATCCGGTTCTCGGACGAAACATTCTGTATATAAATGGCACAGATCAAGATCGTTAGAATATATTATGAATGCAGTTCCAGCGGAACTATAAATGTTGATAGCATCTCTTTAGGTCGATTTGCACCTGAAGACTATTTCACATATTCTCACATCAGCCAATATAATGCACGGTGTTGTGACGTTTGATGCATTTTATTCTATATTTGGTGGGGTGTTATGGTAAGACTGATAATTTACTACAATAACTGATAAAAAATGGACGAGTCTTTACGCGTAGCTAAGTTAAACATAGCCAAAATTGGCAGCAGTTTTCTTGATTCACATTGTATACTATTTGGCGTTATGTTATACGACGTCTCTTCAGTGGGCCAACAGCTTGTTTGAATTATCTACGTTAATACGTCATATAAAGTTTATAGTATTACACTAAGGTCGTAAATTTTTTTATGAAGACTCCTTTAGCTTCGGTACGCTACTCCGGTTTGCTATCTCTGTCTAGTACGCTGATATTGCTCTGGATGCGAAGAGTCCTTCAGGCAAGATATGGCCGGCACCGTGCCGCCGTGCCCTCGGCAGTCTCTTTCTCTGTTTGTCTGGAGCCGCACACAATGAGGATTCAACAGGTATTTAAGCATAATGTTTACAATTACCCTTATGATGATGCACCAACTGTCATTTTTACGATACGTTGTGCTTAGAACGAATTATATTGTTGGGAATAAAATTCGCAACACTGAATTGCATCATAGTAAACATATTTTATGTACAAAACAAGTGCGAAAGCTTCTATAAAAACTATTTAAATCGTTGTAACGTTACGTTGTGTATTTTAATTTGTGTTGCGCTTGTGAGTTTCAAATCTTTTTTTTAGGAATTCTACATTGAAGGTTTACAAGCTACCAAACATGTGCTATGTGCCATCCAACATGCGGCTAATGTGTGAAAATTTTGTGTCTTTAGAACAATTGCATTATTTCGTTATTGCAATAAATAAGTTTTGAAATGGGGGACAAGGAAGGAGCCTCCCCGAAGAATGTTAAATGACATTCAGGCGTCCCCCGGGCAACGGCTATTGTCATTGTCACTAATGACAATAGCCGGCAAATCCTTCCACTAATATAGAATCATCACAATTCTATATATTGTTGCGTTACTCTTCTAAAAAGTTATAAAATCGTAATGAGCTTCTAGTTTTCAATAACATCCGTAAAAATAGACGTGCATATTTTCCAGTAACAGTATTGCCGGTGCATATAAGTATTATATAGTTCGTTATATGGAAATACCGGCGGCTTATTGCGCGTATAAATTACACGTCGGGGGTGCTAATTGCACTATAAATCCAATCGCTGGAGCCCCTCCCTACTTTTACTAGTTTTAATTAGTTACAAGTTAAGTGGTGCGCCGATCCCGCACCACTGTATCGGTATACACCGTTTCTCCCGCCTGTGCCAGAGCCACCCTAAAATCCTACACCACCACCCTGAGCGGTCGGGGTAGGTAGGTTGCCTACCCCGACCTACCGCTGCGTCGCAGCCGCTAATTTCGCCATATCGTGACGTAGACCACTTGCACTAATAAATTATTAACTTGCAACGTGTTTTAGTTAGAGCGTGAGGTTAGTTAATGTATTTATTGCGAAATACTTAAATGGTACATGAAAAGAAAGTTGCATTATTTAATAAAGACTGAACATCGAAGTTTGGTGCGTATTAAATGTTGCGAGGAATAACTTTTTTATATAACGCTGCCAAAGTTAAACGTTACCACAAAGGGTTCTTGGTGGTGTCTTCTGGGAATGAGTGCGCTTCGATGTATCGACAGGCCCCCTAATCGTATTTATTATTCATATTAAAATGCAATATTCACGATTTTTATTCATGATTAAAGTACGCTATATTGTGGATTATATAATTCTAAAATAGTTAAGGATATTTACAGATAAAAGGGGGAGTCTGAAGCACATCCAATAAACCAAACAAATTCTTTATATTACATTGAGTAGTTTACCAATCTTACATTAGGAAGGGATTTAACCAACTGCATCGTGAAATAATTATTTTTTTGTAATAATTATAATCACAATAATGATGGAGTCAGCGTCGGAACGATTCCCTTGATGCGGTCATGCGGTTTACACCCACCCGTCATACGATTCTCTTCATTTTCAACTCGCATCAGTCCTCAAAGAGCCTCCACAAGCTTCAGACATGTCTCTATATACAGTGCAACTTCTTCCAGATCCAGTTATAAACTTATTATGTTTGATTGGTTAAGTGTTTGATAGAAACTTTTTAAAAAGAGGCTCAATTTTGAGATTTCAAATAAATGAACTACCTACCTTGGACGATTTCATCAGAATTTGTCATTACCTAATCTAAATCTGAATGTATATTAAAAATATTACGTCCTTTCTGTAAAAAAAATTCTTTACTCAAAATATAAATGGAGAATGATCATGCAAAATGCCCTGAAATAATTACCCTGATCTCAGTGTAAAAAATTTATAACCTCTAGAATTTCTTCCAAAATCGTCACTGGGTATATATTATACAACAATATCCATTTTAACCATATCTGCGAGGTATATGTGTGGATACAACTGATAGACCTATACTTATAAAAAGTGATATTCATATTGCTTTAACTTGTGCATAGCTTAGATATACCTGTAGAAGCAACTTTGATCATCGCTTTTAGTGCCCTAATGCCGGTGAAACATCCGACTTATGTATCCTAAATAGATGTAGATATTTCACGAGGACTTAAAAATGATAGGTAAAAGGTTGACAGAGACATGTATACAAAAGACCGGACGACCGTGGCTAGAAATGTATTTAAAAAGGATATTGAAAGGATCATAATCGTTTTAGCGTGTATATTAATTTACCATTTTTCTTACTATAGCAAACACATGTAAAAATAAATAAATTAGGATATTCGATAAATAAATAAAACCTCGCGCTGTAAGTTTTGCAATTTATTTATTTGAATATCTTCATAATACGCGTTCGATTCGATATTCAATCGATTAAATTATTTGACCATGTCACTTTGTGGTGACCGCGACCGAAACTATCGTCCAATTAATCTAGTATTATAGGAATTTAGTTTAGTTGGTCAAATTCCAAGCGGTATATATCTTCTCCATACGGAAACTTATAGATCATTGGAGCTATTTTCCAAAACAACAAACTAGCTGCTTCCACGACATAAGATCGACCAAGAGAACTTTACAACAAAACAAATACACATCGCATATATAGTAATATGCGATGCATGAAACTTTGAATAAGAACATTACCAAAAGTGAACAACTACAGTATACATTCGATCCACAGTACAGACGTCAGAAATGATTAATTTTATAGTAAAAATAAATTTCGAAACTTTAATATTTCCTGAAAATTGTCTTAGTATAATTTCTTCATCCACCACTCATCGTATCGTTATTGTCTTAGCTGACCGTATCCTATCTTATCCATGGGGGACAAGGAAGGAGCCTCCCCGAAGAATGTTAAGTGACATTCAGGCGTCCCCCGGGCAACGGCTATCATTAATGACAATAGCCGGCAAATCCTTCCACTAGTATAGGAATCGTCAGCATTCTATTACATTGTTGTGTTGTATTATTTATGGAAACGTTTTCATCATGGATACGATATACGTCCATAGTGTAATAGTTCTGCACTGGTTCAGTTTTCAGAGACGTGCATTTCGTATAGTTGGTAGTTTGCAATGGCGAAACTTATGTTCCCTCCAAGCGTAACTAGGTGCACATAAAACGATTACAGAACATTCGTAAACTTGTCAAGGGTGGAGAGGTGGAAAGCTGCAGTATATAAACTATAAGTTAATATGCTGTTGCCTCGTCGTTCATAATAATACGCTAGAGCGGTGCCACGGTGTTTTCTTGCATATGCTAGTAGATGCGTTGTGCTTCTAATTTTGGAATTGTTAATGGCTTGTTCCAGAAAGCAAAGTTCGCTCTCATTTTCCGTTTGAAGGGGTCTTATGTTGAAAATTCTACTTATTAGCGGTCATCTATTAACAAAACAATTTCGGCCGCACTGAAAAATGTAGTGAACAAATTTCGAGTTCTTTTTCTATTTTATTAGTTAAAGAGTCCGCAATCGTAAAGATTGGTTGGAAACAGCACGCCATGCCGATCTATCCTGAGCTAATCCCTTCATCTCCCTATAGCTATTCATCTCAACGTCTTCAACTATCTGACTCACATACTCCAATCTAGGCCTACCTACCCCTCTCTTTCCCTCCACTCTACCTTCTATGATCAATTGCATAATCCCCCCATGCCTAAGAATATGCCCTACTAATCTGTCTCTCCTACGCTGTAACACTCTCCAAATACTTCTCTTCTCCCCTACTAACTCTAGTACAGCTTCATTTGTTACTTTATCTTCCCAACCAATCCTCATCATCCACCTATAACACCACATTTCGAATGCTTGTAATCTACGCTTCTCTTCCTTTTCTATAGTCCACGCCTCACACCCGTACAGTGCTACACTCCAAACATATACCTTCAGTAATCTTTTTCTAATACCCAAGTCAATATTTGATCTTAAAATCTGTTCTTTTTCTACGAATGCCTCCTACCCTGTGCTATCCTACACTTTATATCTACCTTGCTTCGATTATCTTTTGTGATTCTACTGCCTAAATAACAAAAATCTGACACTTCTTCGATTCTATTATCTCCTATTGTGATCCTCATTTTTCTACTGCATTCCTTTTTGTCACACCTCATCACTTTAGTTTTACCTATATTTATTTTCATGTTAAAATTTATACGAGGCAAATTTTATTACATGGGCATTTATTTCGCAGCAACACAACGCGATAATTATTCGACTTGTCAGTAAATCCATTTTTGGCTCGTCTATATTTTGTGAGACATCTGCCTTGGTATTTGATTTACGCGATACATTATCGGCTTGCCATAGATCTTTTACCTTTACACACATGTTTTGGTGGTATTATACATATCTATATAAGCGTAAGTCGAATCGGTGCCCGGAGCTTTTCGTCTGTATTATTTTTGAGTTATAATAACAGGTTGGATCGGTGCGATGAGCCCCTGGTACCCGAAATGAAGAACCGGCGCAGCGCTCTCGTCGAACCTATCATATCGGTGGTCGATGCAATGTGCTGTTGATTATGGTTGATCGTGGACGACGTCTGCCCAATGGAGGATCAACGCGGGGACCTTCAACAACAAGAACTTATTCGTCCATCCGACGGCAACACTCGCTTACACGCTTAATAATATCTTTAATAATCGCTCTCGTACTCGCGCACATACGCCTGAAAATATTCGTGCATTTTTACAGCAGAACTTCGATAGAAATTATGTCCCTAAACAACAAAAAAAAATCACGAGCTGGACGATCTTTATTTTGGATCTGTTACAAACCACGCAAGATACAATTAAATCAACAGAATTTGATGCAGGACGGGAAACAGCCGACACATTCCATTTATTTCTGCGTACGTGTACAATGAAGACCTGTTCATCTGCATAAGTATGGTATGGTATGGTATAGCATCTTCGGGTACGCGCAGACACAACTCTCAACCGTATAAATTAGCTTTATGGTTGGAAACTTAATGCGGCTCTCATAATGAGATTTAGTAAATTTAAAATTCCTACATAACAATGTCTGTGTCAATTATACGGCGCTGGCAAAGAGCTTGATACAAACACACCATGCGGACATACCCAACCTGCGTATTCACCATGGAATCGGGATACCATAGCCATGTGCCTGTTGTATAGCTGTATATAATCCATAAATTAAGAAAGTTTGTGCGTCTTTCGTCGTCGCCATCATGTTCTTGAATCGCATATATGCGTACGTCTTGTCCTGATGTGGTTTCTTTGTCAGGATCTGGTAGCAGGCTTTTATAGAGAAGTTACTTGTAAGGATGTACGTACGACATATTCAAGTCCTTTATATCAAAGCATTTGCTGATAAATATGTGAATTTGATAGTATTTAAGTAATGGGCATTTTTTGTCGCATATTTTTAATTTGCAATCGAATTTTTCGAGATTTTTATATATCTATTGGAAATATAATGCTGCGATATCCTTTACTTATCGAGATGATACATTGGGATTTAATTACTTGTCAAGGTGTCGCAATGAGATTTAGTTACTTGTCAAGGCGGTGTACTGGGATTTATTTATTTGTCAAGGCGACCCACTGTGATTTATTTATACTTGTCAACGTGGCGTATTCGGATTTATTTACTTGTCAAGGTGTCGCAATGATATTTAGTTACTTGTCAAGGCGGTGTGTTGGGATTTATTTACTTGTCAAGGCGACCCACTGTGATTTATTTACTTGTCAACGTGGCGTATTCGGATTTATTTACTTGTCAAGGTGTCGTAATGAGATTTAGTTACTTGTCAAGGCGGTGTATTCGGATTTATTTACTTGTCAAGGCCATGTATTGGGATTTATTTGCATGTCAAGATGAGACGTATTGAATATTACGCTTTCTATAAAATACTTTAGTCAGTTTATTATTAACGAAGCAAATTATATCAAATAAACACGTTGAGCGTTTTTATCCGCGCTTATAGATAAACCTCTTGAACGAATCTATCTCTACTTTCCACCGTAGATATGACTTTTTTAATATCTTCTTCGAAGTTACGAGTTGCACTCTCTTTCTTACGGTGACAATTTTCATATGTAACGCCATGTGTTCACTCTGCTCTCTCTGCATTAAAGGCAATAATATAACCTACCCTACAATACACTAACGCTGCGCAGCTATATTAAGGTGTAATAATTTTGATAACAGCTGCACTGTCGCCGCGGCACTGCTCCGGACCCCGGAGATGATGCATGGCCCCGTAATAGTCTCGAGAACACCCACGCCAGAAGTTCCGCACTTGTAGAAAGGACTAGGGCAAAGATTCTGGGATTCTACGATATTATTGCGCAGGGAACAATCTTACACTGAACTGGTTATTTCAATAAATTTTAGTTCTTGCGGTAGAAGTTTTTTTTGTAGTAAAATACGTTATATAGTATAAAAGATACCTTTCAATTACCAAACGAAAGATTAAACTGAAACCGATTTTTCTTCCGCATTTCTTTACGAATAAATCAATTAGTTTTATGAAGTTAAACAGTTTCAATAGAGGCTACATTAATTTTTTTTTCTGTATAAATGTCTTTCTGCGAATTGATACTTCTTTACCCAATTTTTATAGTATTTAATTCATAGTCCAAAGAGTTTTGAAAATTTACAATAGAGTCAATGTTGATTTATATCTTTAGTCGAACACCAATTCTTTAATTCGTCTTAAATTTCGTTGCTTTTACACGCCAGTATTTCATTAATTAATAGGAGGCTATATTTTAAATTTAATCTATTTCCAACGATCTTATCTATCAACATGTAAATCATACAAATTCTATTGGCATCCGTCGAAAAGAAAATTGATTGAAGCAATAAATATACATGAGGCTTTCTTATTCATTGACCGAGGGTGGCAAACGAATTAATTCGTTTGATAATGCGTTGAATAGAAAATAATACACAAAGGATTCTAAAATATCACAAATAATGCATTATTGATATATTTTGAACGTATAAATTTTAATATAAGAATCAAATTGCGTAATTCAAAAAATTGGCTTACCTCAATTTTTCTACTGTATATTTTTACCGAGATTCGTTTGTTGATCACCCTGTAGATATTGATACATGGCAAGCTGTATGTATATAAAACAACATAAGAAGTACAGATAAAGTAGCAGGTGAACAAAACAAAACTCCATCGAACAACGGACACAGACCGGAAATGTCCACAAAATTTCCGGTTACTAATTTATTTGATAGCTTCGAACATTTTTATTTATATGTATCTCCAAGGAAGAAGGCACTAAACAGATTAGTGATGTATAAATAATATAGAAGATATTTTTTAATTCAAAGGATGTCATATGTTCTAAAAATCGATTATACCGGCCAGCTTATTTAGAATTGCAAATTGTAGTTTTACACGAGTATTTTAAAAGGTTTCTTATGAAAATGGTGTTCGTTTATTATCAAATGTTTTGTTGAAATTTGAAAATTTTTGTTTGTTGAAAACGCAAAAAAAATGCAAAAACAAGCGAAATATACAATAGAATATTTTCGGCAATTTCCCGTCAGGATATGACCTTGTAAGTTCGCGATGTATTTGAGAATGAATCGTTCAGAATGACAGGCGAATACATATGTATTATGTATAGGCTTTTCCTTGTATTGTATGCACAAAGTACAATTCCACTTCGCTGTCATTTTTCGGTCTGTTGCTTCGCGTCAATCCAATGTGCAATTGTAACATACATTATGCCATCTCGTGATATATTCTTTAGTATATACATAGCCGTGTCTGTGCACCCTCTTACCCGAAAAGATTCCCCGTGGTAGGAATATTAAAAATACGGCGTCTCAAAATTATACGCCGCTTCAAAAAAATATATAATAATGCCAGAGTCTGCATCGATAGAAAAGAATAATTGATTAATCTATATCGGTTTTTTTAAATGTTTTGTAAAAAAAAAAAACGTTTGGTTTTGATTTATCAATCTGCTTTTATATACTATTTTAGGCCACCCTGTGTATATAATATTTAATGTACCATGCTTATCCGCATATGAATATGAATTTATATTTATGAAAATTCTTCTGATATATTACGAAAAACAAAATGATGTTGCCATTTCTAACGGTGTTGTAATGGTATAATAAAATTTATTTATATATTATTGGACATAATAAATGATACGTAGATGTTAGTTAAAAAAAAAACGTTAGTTCATTGAATTTCTTCAGTCACTTCTATTAAAAATTAGTTTGTAAAATATATGAGAAGGGAGAAGTACCACAGGATTTTCAGCGTAGTAGAATAGTAACAATGCCGAAGAAAATAGGAGCTAATTTGTGTGAGAACTATAGGACCATTAGTCTACTATCACATGCATCGAAGATATTGCTAAAGATTATTTATAGGAGATTAGAAAATAAAGTAGAGGAAAGGCTAGGAGAAGATCAGTTTGGTTTTAGGAAAAACAGAGGGACGAGGGAGGCGATTCTAGTACTAAGAACGGTAGTAGAAAAAAGAAAGAGGGTAGGAAAGGTAACTTGCATAGCTTTTGTAGATTTAGAAAAGGCATTTGATAATGTAGATTGGGACATAATGTTTAGAATTTTAAAAGAAACGGGTATAGATTATAAGGATAGGAGAATAATTTTTAATTTATATAAACACCAAACTGCCTTAGTTAGAATTGAGGGGGAAGAAGAGGTAGCAAAAATAGGGAAGGAAGTTCGGCAGGGATGTACACTTTCACCGTTATTATTTAATCTATATATAGAAGATGCAATAAACAAAGTAAAAGAAGAGTATAGTGTAGGTGTGAATGTACAGGGAGAGAAAATATATATGTTGAGATTCGCCGACGATATAGCTATATTGGAAGAAAGCGAAAATAATTTAGAAAGGGTATTGAATGGTATGCAGGCAGTATTGACTAGGGATTTTAACATGAAAATAAATATAGGTAAAACTAAAGTGATGAGGTGTGACAAAAAGGAATGCAGTAGAAAAATGAGGATCACAATAGGAGATAATAGAATCGAAGAAGTGTCAGATTTTTGTTATTTAGGCAGTAGAATCACAAAAGATAATCGAAGCAAGGTAGATATAAAGTGTAGGATAGCACAGGGTAGGAAGGCATTCGTAGAAAAGGAACAGATTTTAAGATCAAATATTGACTTGGGTATTAGAAAAAGATTACTGAAGGTATATGTTTGGAGTGTAGCACTGTACGGGTGTGAGGCGTGGACTATAGGAAAGGAAGAGAAGCGTAGATTACAAGCATTCGAAATGTGGTGTTATAGGAGGATGATGAGGATTGGTTGGGAAGATAAAGTAACAAATGAAGCTGTACTAGAGTTAGTAGGGGAGAAGAGAAGTATTTGGAGAGTGTTACAGCGTAAGAGAGACAGATTAGTAGGGCATATTCTTAGGCATGGGGGGATTATGCAATTGATCATAGAAGGTAGAGTGGAGGGAAAGAGAGGGGTAGGTAGGCCTAGATTGGAGTATGTGAGTCAGATAGTTGAAGACGTTGAGATGAATAGCTATAGGGAGATGAAGGGATTAGCTCAGGATAGATCGGCATGGCGTGCTGTTTCCAACCAATCTTTAGGATTGCGGACTCTTTAACTAACTAACTTCTATTATATATACCAAGTTGATATTTAGCAGGACATCAAAACTTCATATTTGCTTTTTTAATAAAACGCTTCAAATCCCATATTTATCTCTAATCAAATGTTTTATTTTAAGCGCTGGAATTGGCTTTAAATTTCAAATTCCCGTTTGACAATTAAAGTATAATAATTCCCGGCCTGTTTAATTATTACAATAGGCACGGCGGAAGGATGCGAGCACTAATTTCATATATAACGGTGAAACACAAAAGTTACACTTATCTTGTGGAACGAAACAACTCCTGCTTCTCCTACGCGTAGGTTTTCCGCTGCCTCGGCCTTATTGTATGAACGGGATAAAGAGAAAAGGGATGAAAATACTGGAGATACAGGATTCTGTTTTGTTTATTTATTCGGTCGTGTGTTCTGTACAGGGTAATCGAACTGTTTGTTCTGAATGTATTGGGAGATTATGTGAGGCGACAGTAATCTTTCTTGCAGACGTACTGAGTATTTTTTAAATTCGATAAAAATAGAATAAATATATACTTGCGAAGTAGATTAAATAATACGCTATTTTAAGGTCGCTCGAATATTTTACCATTGGTCATCATTAATTCGCTCTGTGTATGATACCAGGCGAAGAGAACGATTCCAAGAGGAGGAATCTATATGCATGATTATCCTCGAGGTAGAATTATACTACGTCCGTGCAGATGAGACTAAACCGACGTTTGTCCGTATCTGCGTCTGTCTCGATTTTCTACTTACCATATCTCGGATTTACAGAACCGGATCTGAAAATCACATTTTTTCAATCAAATCTCCGAATAATTTTTTTTCATACAAATATTTTATAAAATACTTTCAATTTCAAATTTTCGATACAAAACAAATAAACCGACAAATAATATTTTTGAAGTGAAACTTCTAAAGGCGCGGTAGGGCAAATTGGCCTGAACGTAACGAAAAGTAAAACGCATTCTACGCGCATGCGCCGCGTGTGCTGTCTATATATGTAGCATAAGGCAACCAGTAGACGCTTGCGTATTTTATTTTATATTACACAAACAGCTTAATCTTTTAGCTAACAATTTATTTATCAAATTCGCGATGAGCAGGTTGAAAGAATGTAAATTTTGTGTATGATGCACTAGTGGGTGCATTTCTATTTGTCGATGGCTCGCTCAGCTGTATCAGATTCATCTCTCACACCGCGTGTATCTTCACGTGCCTGAATCAGTGGCATTCAAATTCTCTATACGTTCTCTAAAGGCTCGCACTCGATCTGTATTTATCTTTTTCACACAATGGAAATTGTTTGCAAAAATATATATAAATATATAAAAAAAAAAAAAATTGTTAACAAAAAAAAAAAGCAATGCATAAAATCTACTTTTCATAGGAGCTAAGAAGTTTCACTTCTACGGCGCGAGAGTCTCACGCATATTTTTTTTTAACACAAGTTGTGAATGGAGTAAAACCGCATCTATTCACATTTTGTTTAAATCCATTTCCATTTCTCCGCGACTGGAGATTTCGCGTAGGCTTATTACGGTATGTGTTTTCCGATTTAATTTCCCTTTGAGGCCGGTTCTGCATTGAGTTGTTCTAGAGCTGGGGTAGCAGCGAGTGTCTGTGTTGCCGTTGTTGTAGTAATTGCAATGTGAACGCATGTGGATCATTAATCACCAGCCTCAAAAAGTAATTAAGCTATTCATTCCATCGGTGTACACGGTCTGTACTGTAAGCACATATGTATTGCACAGGGTGTTGCATATGCATCAAACCAAATTTTTGCAAATACCGGAGCTTTTACTGTCATAGCGCTATTTTCTAGTGGGCTACAAACAATTCGAATTGAACTTGTTTATGTCATTGATGTCGCTATGGTTTGCTTTGACCAAAAATAAAATAAGTTAGTTTGGCTTATAGATACGTAAATAATGAAAATTTCATAAGCAGCTGGTATTAGAATTAAAATAACTAGTGCTGGTAGAAGGTTTGTGCAAAAATTAGCAGTTGAAAATATAAAGGTGCCTCAAAAATTGAGTTCTTTTTGAATCATTCTGTATGGAAGGCCCCGAAGAGGTTTGCAGATGCTAATATTCCGCGTGGTGCTGCACAAGCAGATATATAGAGTACATAGGAAAAAGCCATGTTTCTCTCCAAAAGGGTTACTACACTATATATTATAAATGTCTACATACTCGTAGGTATAGATAGACGAAGAACTTTATAAGCTGGGGTACACCCAGTTTTTATCTCCATTTTATCTACTGCTTCATCTGAGTAATTTAAAATATGCAAACTGGCAAATGAAGTCGAGGCATGTTGAAAATGACCTCAAATATCTGCGGATTTTCTTAATGTTGGATCAAATAGAAACTTATCGTAGCTTCATCATCTTCAGGTATATCCACATTTTTATTTTAGAAAATTCTTTTTCACTTAGCATTCGCTTTTTAGCTCGATTCTTCGGCTTTGCTTTCAAAAATCCTTGCTATTATCTATTATATTGCTATATATCTATTTGATTCTTAAATAAATTTAACATTAAATCAAGCAAGTTATCAGTTTTATATAAAAATGTTTTTTTTTTTTTAATTTAGCACAGCCTTAGTTCGATTAATTCTTTTGTATATAGATTTAGACATACTTTATAATATTTTTGGGAATTGGTTATCGTTAAACATTTCTACTTAACTACAAAAATCAATTTATCCACTAATGCGATTGGCTGTAATAAATTCGATAATTTCGAAACTAGTTTTGCTGCCGGTATATGCGAAAGATTATATATTTTGCGAACCGGAATGCAAAAAGTGCATCGGCACGAAACAAAACCAAATAATATTTCCACGGGACAATTAACGGATCTCATTTGGTCCATCGACAGGTTTATGTTAACAATCCTGACCGACCTCTATAAATCTAACTCGTTATATGAATAATTTGGACCGCCGCTCTATAATAACTAGCTCAATCCCTCAAATACCACGTTCTCAGTCGATTCTTGAACAAACGTTAAAAAAGAAAATGTTTTCTAATATATCCGATATAAATATTATAGTGCTGAAAACAAATTCTCTTCGAAGTACTAGAAGTTATTTTTTATATTTTGGCGGACCTAATTCATCCTCTACTGCGCATAAGGGTTGAGCTTCCAGTACCATTGTTGCCATATATGAATAAAAAAACTTCAGTACAAAGTGCTCAAATTGTGAATTGCATAGCAACATTCAGATTGAGAATATTTAATATATGAATATATACGGCTTCGATTAAAGTCCACAATTTAGTAAAAAGTTTCCAGTTATTTATTATTTGTTTTCATCAATTATGCTAATATAATACTCTCTGTATTTGTTGGCTGTCCATGTGACAACATTGCAGTAATTTTGACCACACCCTCAAATGACAAAAATGCAGTGGCGAGCATCTCTTCACGAGCATAAGGTTTCGGGGTGTTGAAGCGGCCAGTATATTTTCAATTTTTTGCGATATAGCAATATCATTGGTCTTATGCATAAACTAGTCTTAATTTGTAATGCGCAGTAGAAGGGGCGGACCCGCTAATTTAAAAAAAATAGCCTCTAGCACACATAAAGGAAGGATATGTTTGGAAGGTAAAACATGAAAGTTAAGGATTTTTTAAAAATTTGGACATTGTTTTTGTCAACTTTTTTATTATGCCAAATCAATCGAATTAACAAAATTTCATTTCGACAATTTCTTTAACATTTATATTAGTTCCGGACCCTATCGTGAAAATAAATGCAGTAGAATTGTATAGTTAACAATAACGCAACGGCTGACTATCTGCATCCGCATATTATAACTCATTCAAATTGGCGATTGTAAACGCAGATCATAATAAATATTGCACTCGGTGCCATCGACATGCACTTTTCTATACTGTTTCATCGCGGTCCAAAACTGCAGGACATACCAGGATATGCCCGCGTAATCCATCGATCTGTCATATAATTTGTCATTCAATGATCTGTCAATCGAAATAAATGTCCATGGTGACGAGGGATTTGATATAACGTTTCGATAGCAACGATTTTTGTAACGAGACATTTCATTCTTCGCATTAGCATTTTTTTCTTTCTTCAAAGTACTTTCGTTCACCAACTAGATTTTTAATGGGCACGTAGAAGATCTTTTCGGCTGGCAATTTATAACACGTACACGTTCGCTGTGTAATCAATACACTATAAATCATTTAATGACGGTGACAGGGCTCGGAGAGGGTTTATTGCAATCTGTAACGCATTTTTTTTATGAGGCGTACACATATAATGGTCCCGTTCTTTCACCCCCCGATAGTCCACGACCAATTTTTATAATATGACTATCTTATAGTTTCCTCAACACGAACGCAGAATCTTTGATCAATTGCTAAAGTATTGCGTGTTTCAATACTATCAGCAGAATCTAAAAAATGCGGTAAAAGATAAGTGTAAATCCAGAAGGGATATCAGCGGGAAATGAAGGAAGGCACATGATTTTTATGTGAGAAATTTATTAGATTATTAATATATAAAAAATAAATATACTAAGAATTGAATATGATATCAAAACTTTTTGAAATATCATATACAATACACTAACTAGCTTATAAAATTATATGTAGTCTTTTAATGGGTTTTGCGCCCCCGCCCCAATTGAATGTGATTATTGCTTTTTAAGAATAAGGGATTACTTTCATTATGTACACCCTTAATATAGATAATACGCTGGTAGCTAAAGAATTGTGTGAGCAGCAACATGTGTTTTCACGTTTTGAATTTATGTATTTACCAGTGGCGGTTCCTTATGCAGGCTGCAGGGCCGCGCGCCCCTCTTGAACATTGAGCGCATCACCGTAGATATATAATTGTATTGCGATATTTTATCTCGGCATTATTTTTCCTAAAAGATAAAGCTTGCGCCGCGAACATACCTAACACTCATGACTCAACACGATATGGCAGCTATCAAGTACCAGTCAAATGCATATGCCCTATCTGTTGGAAGCGCTAGAGTTAGAGCGACCGTAGGCAATATAGCTATATCGTTAATATGTTGTACAAATTTCAGCGCCTCCCAGCCACATAGTACAGGTTAAATGCATATGCGCTCATCTCACTCTATTGCAAGCAATAGGTGAGAGCGACCGTATGCCGTATGTCTTCTCTATTTCTTCGGTCCGCTTGAAACTATATTACGACTAGTGTACAACATTCCAGCGGCTGTGGATGAGTCATAGCAACGTGACGTCACGCTGCTTGTACAGCGAGAATATATATCGTTGTTTATGCTATTCTGAGAGACGATTCTTTAGCGTCCTAACAGAGAAGCCTAGTATACAGTAAAATGGATATAGATATAGTTGCATTGTTCTGTGAGTTGCCATTTTTATCAAATAATTGGAGCCACAAATTTTCCTTCGTTATTGCTACAAAATAATCTCAGTGAAACTTTCCCGGAAACTATAAAAATACTTTAATTATTTTAACAACCCCGATGACCACTGCTGAATCAGATGGTTGTTTTTCAACACTTAAAAGAATCAAGACTTTTTTGCGAAATGCTATGGGTAATGATCGTTTAAACGCGTTGGCGATGATGTGTATTAATAATACTGTGGTGCGAGATATTTACAATTTTAACGAAAAAGTTTTGGAAAAGTTTATATCAGTGACCAAAAATGACCAAAAAACTCATTTTGTTATGTGATCCCCCATGAATGCTCCTCCAATTTTAACGTTATGAATTTATAGGACATTCTTGAATTCCAAACAGCTCAGGCTGTCCAACTAACGGGCGGGGGGAGAGAGGAAGGACATCCTTCACAGTATATAGGGAGACGAATCCACGTGGGGCACGTGTGTTATTATTACCCCCCGAGAGTGAGCGCTCCGAGCATTATAACTGCCTTGTTTAGGACATATTTCTATGCGTGGCCCGTTGTAGATGTCTATATAAATAACGGCCATTGGACAGATTAGGTCCGGCACATATTACATATAATACCAGAGCACGATATGGAAGCAGCGATTCTTGAGTTGCTGCTGCTGTTGGCGATCCTTGCTTTTACTTGCGCCGTGCTTTCATATATTGACGAATTACAGAGGCATTGTGCTGACCACTTACGTCTGATCCTGGTAGAGTGGACGTTTCGAGATTTATTAGGGTTTGTCGTTTGTCCCCGGGATCTGGAGGGAGTCCGCTATATGGATATATACGCCATATATGTACTTTTTGAGCTTTATCCCGTTCGTCACGTTGCCAAAACCACTTCGATAAAATTTAGATTATTAACTTCCTTTATTCGCAACCAAAAAATAATTGCAATGTTGATATAATATAAGAATTTTTTCATTGATATTCTGAAAACGTTCATAACCTCGTTAAAAAACAATCCATTTCTAAGTGGACATTTTTCAAATAGCTACCCTACTTGCACAAAACATCACCCAAAAACCGTAACCGCAGTAACAACATTAAGGAATATTTAAATTTTGAGTATTCCTGCTTTTCTGGCTAAAAAATGGCAACTGGGCGAAGCATTCCCATGCTCCAAGATAGCTGGAATGCAGCTTCGCATTGTGCCCTCATCCCCGGGCCTTGTTGAGGTCACCACCAGCACCCAAAGATATATGTCGCGCAGCCGAATCTGGAAACCGAACGCTTTTATCCACACGAAATGGATAAATTCATTAGGAAAAAAGCTAATGGCATAAAATGGATACAATACTCGCATCTCGCGTATATAATGCCCAGCGAAAATATAATATATCGTCCACTTCTATCCAGCAGACGCCAAATGTACACAATAATAAACATTATTGGACTTATTGTCAATAATGTCCCATAATTCCAACCGGTAAATATATCGGGATTTATTATTGTCGCGGATTGAATTGAAGTTAAGTGCTTTCGTGGATTTAGATGTAAGAGCGTATACTTATTTCGATTGTAATCATTTTAGGAAGGCGGAAAATTTAGACATGTTTTTATGGAGTTAATTGTTTTTAGGATTGCTAAGTGAATAACCTTCGATTTTTTGGTACTATATTTATTTTTCGCAACTAAATGATTGTATAAAACATCACCCAAAAACCGTAACACAAAGCATTCGTATAGCTGAATTATTTGTTCTATTATTGTGCTACTGAAGATGGGGGCATAGCCTCAGAAATGCGCCTCTAGCTATTAAATGCTTTGTGTTACGGTTTTTGGGTGATGTTTTATACCACCATGCCTCATTCTGTATATAATATAAATTTAATGGTTGTGTGATGCACAATTTTCACCATTTCTGTTGTTTTTTTAATGTTACGAGAATAATCTACGTATAGATATATTCCGTGATGGTACGGCAGCGGTAATTTTGCGGCTATTATAGCAATTACCAATACAAACATGTGCCCCCCTCTTATATTCCATAAATTATGTAATTATAGTAAACGCTTCCAATGGCCGAAATGGCCGCCCAACAGTTGCAACTGAACGAACATCGGTCTATATAAGCAAACACGCAATCTCTTCATTCTTATATGTACGTGTATGATACGGAGGTATCCATTACACCACCCATCACCTTGATTATAACTTACAGCAGGTAAACCTTTGGCCGGAATTATTATAATAGTAGCCGATTTAAATCGGCCAATTTAATGGCGTCGGCCCACCGAAATCCATACAAAATGTCGAACGTAAGGGGGTACCACACTTTTCGAATTTAGAAAATGAAAATCACTAAACACACGTATGAAGAAAAAGTAAAGTAATATACATTATTCTTGGTATTTCTATATTTTGCTTATAGTGCAAAAAAAATTCACTTAATCAGATCACAAATCTTTGATGTAACGTGAAATATAGACTGATGTTTTTATTTTGTATTGTGGTGCACAACAAGCAAGCGAAGATAGCTTTGTTGAAAAGTTCTAGCCGTGACGGAAAAGAATTAATTCTTTTTGAAATGAGATTGTTTGTGGAGTAGTTCGTTTAGAATGTTATATGCTATTATGTAGGTACCTGACATTGCATAAACTTGCATGTGATCAGTTCGAATTTTTTTTTTGTAATTAAGCGTGGTAATTTATTTTAGGCGATTAAATAGTCTATAGATGGCGTAATTTATTTTTTTAAGAATGAAAAATGACGAAGAAATTGCATTTTCATATGATGATAGAAAATTCTGTTAATTTATTAAGGTGCCTCCACCATAATTTAAGCTAAAAAACGATTTATAGGTTTTTTTTTACTTCTATTTGTAAAAAAATCATATTTGAACAAAAAAATTATAGTTCAACATATTTTATAAAATTCTCATTGATCAACAAGCAATAAATCATGACACATTTTTTTGTTTCTTCTGATTGTTTGAACACTCATCCAGAATAACGAATACTAGAGTAACTTTTCATTTGGAGGCGGTTGCAGTATAATAAAAGTCTAAAGCATCGGCACGCTATTTAACAACTCGATGCCTTCTTGTTACTTGGTGTAAATCAGAATGACAGTAGCTTCTTCCATGGAGCAGAAGACAACGACTACGAGTGAACGTAATTAATGGGTGGAATTTATCAAATCTTATTGATAACATCGCCATGTTATTGAGATGTTAATAACAAACTGCACAAAACATGTACAGTATAGAAGATGTGGTAGATTGCAATATACAGAGCGATGGTGTGTAGACTGAGATCAAATAAATGCGCAGGAAAAAGAAGGATCTATAAGAAATCGATAATGAAGTCCGAAAGGAAGATTATCCCACAAAGTTTGCCAAAAAAACGTGTGAGAGCACGTTATAATTTCAAAGTATATATTTTTTGCAAAATGTAAGCTTAACCAAATTTGATACAATCTTCTTTTATAAGGCAAAAGGTATGGTTAACTCAATTCTACCTTAGTTAATCTGTGTTATCGTCTGAAACCGAAAAAAATCTCCTTTTACTATCAAATTACCTAAGTATTATAACCAAATTTGATGGACAAGTTTCTCATGGGTGTATTAGGTGGTCAATTAGCGACGCTTGTCTCCTGCCACATTACACCAAGAAACGATTGCGGTTTGTACTGCACATAACACAATCCATCAAGAAGCCATCAACTTTATGCAATTCACTTGTCCAACTCCTCCAGACTGACAACACATCCAAACATACATCGACCCAATTTATTGTCCATTCGAAGCACAATTCATTATCTGCGAACGTTTCGATTTTAGATGATTGCTGCAAAGATCGAATGGGAAACGATATTTAGGAAGAGGAATAAATATTTTGCGTTGCTTTGGTGAAGGATGACATGTAAATAGGAAGTGAGATTAAAGAGGGATTGGCAAAGAATTTAGTTTTAAAGTGAGCTCGTGTTAAAATGTATTTATACTCCATAAACGTCCTATACCATTGCATCTATGGCGTTGGATGGAACTGGACGACTGTCAGATCAGAACTCAGAAGTCGATCAGATCGCATAGTGTCCTGTCCACTATGCTAACTGGACTCTTGTACGAAAGCGCGAGGGCCGTCAAGCATAGCCACGATCAGATCATCATCATTATAATCAACACAGGGAATAATAGCTGGAGTCTCTTCATGCTCTTCTGCTGTGTTGGACTCTATCTCTGTGTTGTGTTGTGTATGAGATGCCAGAAGAGAGTATTATCTACGTTGTGCTGTGATTATTAATAGTACTTCAGCTGGAGCAGAATAATATCGATTGTCCGAATTGGTGGACGTCCAGTTTTTTATTACGACACTTTTAGAATAAAATTGTGCCATAAAATTATTGCACCCCTCAACTCCATCTATTGTTATTTTTTTTAATCTATAGTCCTAGTATAATCAAATCTTGTAGATGTTAAGTGCATTAAAAATAAATAATTAATGATGAGAAAAAGTAAAAAAATACATTTAAAAAGAGTAATAATATACAAAAACGAATTTTCAAAATGCGAAGTTCAGCGCATTAATAAAGTAATATATAATGTAATTTTTACCAAAAACATATTGGGCTGTTCCGCCACTGAACCTTTTATCAAGTAACCTAGGATTAAGTTACTAGTACAATAATATTACAAATAATTTAATAGTTTATGATATAAAATACACAAACATAACACTATTTTATTAATTGATTTACCAAACTATGGCTTAATCTATAAAAAAAAAAGCCTAATTGGAAGACACAATTTCGCATATTACGTTCACCTTCCTCAAAAATTGTATATATAACATCGAATTATCGAGAGAGAAAATTAAAAAATAAATTTGTAAATTTTACGAGAGAAAATTGTAAACACATCTTTGTTATTGTATACGTAGTAAAGTGATTTAGTGCTGCTCGAATTTTCATAGTTCAAGCATATGTAGGTCCAGAGTAAAACTGTACATCGTTAACATTGCCATCCCACATATATATGCATCCTTACATATATATATATATATATGTAAGGATACATATATTATGTAAGATTAATTTTAATTAATTATTATTTTTATTTAAGACACTTTTAATTAATCGCCTGTAGTTATTATTTTTATCTTGTATAAATCACTCCTGTCGGATATTTATTCCTTCATATTGTAATTGTGTGATATTGTAATTAGGTGGTATTTTAATTAATAACTATCTATCTAAATTAATAACTAAAATTATAAAAAAAAAAAATCTATCTATCTATCTATCTATCTATCTATCTATCTATCTATCTATCTATCTATCTATCTATCTATCTATCTATCTATCTATCTATCTATCTATCTATCTATCTATCTATCTATCTATCTATCTATCTATCTATCTATCTATCTATCTATCTATCTATCTATCTATCTATCTATCTATCTATCTATCTATCTATCTATCTATCTATCTATCTATCTATCTATCTATCTATCTATCTATCTATCTATCTATCTATCTATCTATCTATCTATCTATCTATCTATCTATCTATCTATCTATCTATCTATCTATCTATCTATCTATCTATCTATCTATCTATCTATCTATCTATCTATCTATCTATCTATCTATCTATCTATCTATCTATCTATCTATCTATCTATCTATCTATCTATCTATCTATCTATCTATCTATCTATCTATCTATCTATCTATCTATCTATCTATCTATCTATCTATCTATCTATCTATCTATCTATCTATCTATCTATGCGAATAGTCACGATTCAAATCACGCTTTTCTATTTGATTTTCTTGAAATAGTTAGGAGTGTACAATACGTCCTTTCACTTTATCGCGATATAAGATAGACTACTTAAGCTTGCCTAGCCGACTACTGCTGCGTAGTTATTCTTCAGAAGAAGTGAGTTTCTCTGTCTGTCGGACCAGCAAGGAGGAGAGTGGCGAGATTGATAGTTTCCAGAGTACGTCCTAATTGAGTGCTGAACCACGCGTGTGATTGATGTAAAAATAATATGTGAAAATCACGGTGACTGGGAGAACAAATTGCAGTCGCTTGCTTTTGACTACCTGATATGCCAACATGCCAGTCGATTTATGTTGATCGAATCAACTGCGAACTGACGCGCTGCCTCCAGCTATCCACCATCGGTCTTTTTTTCTTTCCAATTTTCGCCTGGTGTGTTTATTTAGGCCACGATTTATTAAACATTCATACCTGCGCACTTCTTCGGGGCGTCCAATTTAGCGCATTGAACATGCATTTTTATAGATCCTTTCGACAAGCCCTTTTGTACAGTTTTCTAATTGTCAAACTACGATTACCAGATATATTATACTCAAATACCACGCACATTGTGGTACAAATATATTTACAAGCGCGACGATTTTAATTTCCATTTCTGATTATCCACAAAGTGCATTTCGCGAATGTTACGGCGATAATGACCGCATCGACGATTTCCAATTACACTTGTTATAATAAATCTACCAATCAGGTTGCTGGAGATGATGGTAACGGTAAAGTGCATGTCCATCACGACAACGACAACAATAGTAACAAGGAGCTGGCAAGTCAGAGTCAAAGCCATTTATTTCGATGAGCTACATAACGAATACATATGAGAAATGATACTGCGTTAAGTAGTGTGACGCTGATGCTATTGAACCAGATTAAATTATTTCCATTGAATAGCTATAGGATTCATAACGTGTGATCACAAAAAAAAATAGATGTCTCAAAATCTCGATTTAGACACTTGAACATTCAGGTAGTTTCTAATCAAATAGTTTTGTTTACAAAAAAAATTGCCACTTAAAATAATTTTTATATGAACTAGTCACACGGTAAACTGGGTATTTAAAATCATCGAAAAGCGAACGAAAAGTTTTACATCCAATCAATTGGAAACATTAGAACATGGAGTCCTTTCTCTTTCAGTTAGTCTTGACAAGTATTGAGTTTCTGGTCTTTCTATAATCACATATAATTATTTGGATGTCAAATAAAACTATAATCTGAAGAAATACATAAGTGGAGGAAGAAATTATACGTAAATTCGTTTTATATAGCTGATATTGCCGTAATTTTATTATGACAATAGATAAAGTGAAGTGTTATGTCTATTCTTGTGATTTCTTCTTCAAATATAAAAATTTGACAAACCTATGATTTTTTTTGATGATTTAAAAAATTTGATGATTTTACAACAAAATCTTTTATTAAAACCGCAGTTAGAACATTTTTCTTGCCGTTTTAAAAGAAATTATTTTTCGAGGTCCTCAAATAGATTCTCAGAAGGCTACGAAACGAAAAGGTGCTATTTGTATCGGGATATGTTATTTAATTACAATTTAATTACGGAATTTGTACGTTTGATGGGTAAGGCTTACAGTTACCATTTAAAGGACCCGAGGCAAAGCTACCTGGTACAATTATATCTAATGAGTCGGATAAAGAATAGCCGTAATTATCGTAACCGAATTGCTGGATCGTTATATTAATGCGATCTTAATGCATACGATGATCGCACTAATAATATATTTAATTAAAATGTCGTTACTTTTTACATATATACAGGACGAGTCGATTTTTATACACGCTCGTGCAAAAAAGGATTTTTTGACTCTTATAGATTCCCACAGGAATTTTTTGATGTTTTTATTAATGAGCATTTACGTATGTTATATATTAAAATAAAATATGAAATTGGTATTTTTTTATTATAGTCTTATTAACATTAAACTATGGCTTTAATAAAATAAGTAAAAAACACTAAATTTCATATAGAATCAAGATGGTAATTTTTAAAAATATTATTACAAATTGTAACACAAATTTTCGAACATTTGGTATATATATATATATATATATATAATACAACTCACTACTTCGATAAGAGAAGTTGAGTTTAAATTAACATTAACGAGTATATAAATTATTTTTATCCGAACTTTGGACGGTTTGCTCTTCGCATGGGTACAAACTTGGTGTTAATTAATGCAAATTGTATATAAATTTATCGACTGTATTACGTGCTTAAGGTGTTGCCAATTTACTTTAATTGCAGATGATCGCCAGTGACACAATTATACATTTGCAGAGATAAATAGTACCCATTAAAGATAGAACTAAGTACCTCCAATCAATTTACGATTTGACAAATATAAGTAATTCATCTACTCCCAAAGTTAAAAAAGAAAATCTTATACTTCATCTATTTTCCATCTCCAATTTAAACGTTCCCTTACTTGCATTTATTGTAATCATTACTACCTGCATACCATATCATAGTAAATTCGGTTCCCTACCTTCTAAAACACCCATACGCAGCTCTGACAATTATTGAAATTCGATTTTCGTTTTTTAAATGTTATAACCCTTCCGATTTTGATCCATTGTTGGTATGGCATATTAACGGTATTCCTAGTCACCTTATAACAAACATATCACGTGACGGAAGTGTATGACGGCGGCTCCAGGCAGCAAGAGGATGAACGCAATCCATCTCTATATCGGTGGATTGTGGAGAACAGCATGTCACAGAACGTCCACTTCGCATGCAGGGCCGGCACGCAATATAGTAGCCACAAAAATATGCGTCCAACGAAGAGATTCTGGAAAAAAAGGATATAATCATATATTTAAATCAGGACGTATTGTTCATGGTAATCTGGAATATGCGACTAATTTACCAACTGTCGATCAGATTATTCGTTAAATTACGTAAATTCAACGTTGTTGAAAAAATATATATATGCGTGAGACTCTCGCGCGGTAGAAGTGAAACTTCTTAGCTCCTAGGAAAAGTTGATTTTATGCATTGCTTTTTTCCATTTGTTAACGATTTTTATTTATTTTTCATATATTTATATATATTTTTTTACACAATTTCAATTGTGTGAAAAGTGAAATGGAGAAAAAGACAAGTGCGAGCCTTTAGAGAACGGAAGAAAGTGAATAAACCGCCAAGAAAAGTGCCAACAAGTACCTTGTGCCAAGAAGTAGAGATTATCGAGCCAGGCAAAGGGCGTTAAAGAAACACAGTGAACAACATAACCTTCCAACGACCTAAAATACACTGGATGAATCGATACCGTCGTTAAGTGAGGACACAGTGAGTGGTATAGAGAATTTGAATGCCACTGATTCAGGCACGTGAAGATACACGCGCTGTGAGAGATAGATCTGATACAGCAGACCGAGCCATCGACATATAGAAATGCACCCACTAGTGCACCATACACAAAATTTACATTATTTCAATCTGCTCATCGCGAATTTGATAAACAAATTGTTAGCTAAAAGATTAAGCTGTGTTTGTGTAAGAAGTTTCACTTCAATAAAATGATTCAGAATCACAAATTCTGCAAGTTAGAAATGTAACTTGAAGAAGGTGATGGTAGATTTGTTATCCATTGCCATGTTGGAGGACTTTCACAGTGACTTGCGACTTAGAAATTGAATGTTTTTATTTAATAATTTGGTTGTGGAAATTCGTTTCTCATTAAATTACGATCATCGGTGTGGTCCTGGAAAAGTTAGCAGCGGGATGCCGGTAGCGGATCACCGCGTGGCATCAGCGTACACTCTGCTGGAGTAGACGTGGAGGAGAATACGAGCCACTCTTACGTTATAAGCGCTAGATCTAAACGGCACTACGGCAGCAGCAGGTGACATGACAGGCGCTCGTAGACTGATTACCCCGCGTGCCATATAAAGTGACAGCTGACAGAGGACTCACGCGGTCCTCCTGTCACTCAACCTCATCGTCGTCGTCGTCGTGGAATTGCTGTACCTAGCGTTGGCTCTGTCCTTATTGTTCACCGCCGTGGTTGTTGTTCTTTACAGCGACCACCGATGGTTGAGGAAGCAACTTGAGGATATTTCGTGGATTCTAAGTTTTAGACTTCATCCTACGACATTCCTATTTATTTATTTATTTATTTATTTATTTATTTATTTATCGAGTATATAACAGTTAAGGTACATTTAAATCCTCACTCTTTAAAGTACACCGCATAAATTACAATATACAACATTTGACGTAAATGTTTACATATCTGCAAAATATTATATATAATATGCTTCTTTTATAGTAAACAATATCAAGATTAATATTATTTAATATGAACGCGTTTTATAAATTACAAATTCGACATTAAAAAAGAAATATAACAAAATTCTGAACACTTCACTGTTCAAATTCTCGAAATTTCATTAACATTTTGTCTAAAATAAACTTAAAGATTGGTGCAAAATATCTACAAGTTTTTGATACAGAATTATATAAATTACAAATACGAATGATAGGAGAATTTACATTTGAGTTGGTATTGTTAAAAGGTATATGGAACAAAGCATTGTCACATCTTATGCGATATTGTATTAGTGACAAGACATGGTTCGACTGAAACGGATTGTTACAATTTGATATAAAGTCATAAGGTCTAGTATTCAACACTAAAAACTACAGTTATTATTCGTTTTATAATGTACGAATTTTACGAATCAATTTTGAAGTGATTGAAGGCGATTAATGTACAGGTTATATTTTGCCAACGCCTGTCAATCAAAAACATTAAAACGAAAAGATTCAATTTCAATATTCATTTGAAACCATTAGCAATACTTTCTTATCGTGCGCTACTGAAGAGTCGTTGCACTGTTTTATAGAAATATCCCAGCTATGTTGTTGGATCTATACTTTCTGCATTTTGATACTTCCCTGGATGAGGACGAGATGGTCCTTGGGGCGGTTCAGGAGCACTTAGTAAATCACCGTTAAAGCGAGAGACAGACAAACCGTGGGTGGTTTTATATTATATAATGTTGATTGAATCTGTAATATTTCTAGCTTACAAGGCAATGTTTTTTTGTTTTTTTTTAAGTCATTGATAGTGATCAAAATAAAATGAGTAATCAAACGAAACGACAGAGGAAAAATTATATGCATATTCAAGTTAATGTTAAGTTAGTATAAGAACTAACTCTTCTTATTCTATTGTTTTATGTTTCCATGGTCTAACTCTTGTGAATGTTTAATCCGATGTTATAATCATCAGCGAAATCTTTGTCCTAATATAAAAAAAAAAAAAAATAATAATAACATATATATTTGTATTTGGTATTTGGGTGATATTCTCTATTAATATAAATATATATACAGAGTTGGGCAGTTCTAACCAATCGGAATCCCCTGCCCAAACAAATTCAAATAGAAATGCGAAAAATTGCAATCTTTTATAGAATTACGAGTTGCATACTCTAAAATTAATTACAAGTATACAGGATGAACCATGAAAGCACAATTAAAACTGGTCTTATTTTTTTAAATGGGACCATTTCATGAATACTTATGAACACGTAAATTGTAATTTGTTAGAATGCGGCGTTGCCAAGATATTAGCAATTTTGTAAAAAATTGGAAGCCCAATTTCAAAAAATCATAACATACTTAGGTAGCGAATTTAAGTACCGTAGTTTTAAATCTGAGTAACCACTAACATGGCATTATTTTTTGTAAATTGGTTTTTCTCCTGAAACATACAGGAATGTGTAAGAGTCATGTTCAATTGGGGCATGTTTTTTGAAAGGTAACGTCCGATTTTTTAAATGCAACACTCCATATATTATTATTCTGAAAGATAACTCGATTATAATAGAACAATTTTTATTAAATATGTCCTATAACTAAAACTAGTAGTTTCTGATATATTGAACAAATTGAACAATTCAATTAAAATTAATTAAGATTGCCATAGAAGATAATGTCAACTGTAATATTTGTGATTCGACAATTAAAGTTTACTTAAACCTACTTTAGATTAAAACCATAAAGATATGGCAAGAGAAGATCGATATAATTGGGTGTTTAGGAGAGTGCCACAATAAAATATACAAAGCAAATTTTCCAAATAGAAGACATCCAAATACAACTAAATTTCAACATTTATTAATTACGTTCACAACGGCCGGATCTGTTAAAAATGCAACACACGAAAAATATAAAACTGTAAGAACGGAAGAAAATAAAATAAAAGTACTTCAGTTATAACTGCCTAACCCTGTATAAATAAATTACGTAGTATAGCATTTTGTATATAATAATTAGAATAACTGACAAATAGAACAAATTTTCAGCGTAGTAGAATAGTAACAATGCCGAAGAAAATAGGAGCTAATTTGTGTGAGAACTATAGGACCATTAGTCTACTATCACATGCATCGAAGATATTGTTAAAGATTATTTATAGGAGATTAGAAAATAAAGTAGAGGAAAGGCTAGGAGAAGATCAGTTTGGTTTTAGGAAAAACAGAGGGACGAGAGAGGCGATTCTAGCACTAAGAACGGTAGTAGAAAAAATAAAGAGGGTAGGAAAGGTAACTTGCATAGCTTTTGTAGATTTAGAAAAGGCATTTGATAATGTAGATTGGGACATAATGTTTAGAATTTTAAAAGAAACGGGTATAGATTATAAGGATAGGAGAATAATTTTTAATTTATATAAACACCAAACTGCCTTAGTTAGAATTGAGGGGGAAGAAGAGGTAGCAAAAATAGGGAAGGGAGTTCGGCAGGGATGTACACTTTCACCGTTATTATTTAATCTATATATAGAAGATGCAATAAACAAAGTAAAAGAAGAGTATAGTGTAGGTGTGAATGTACAGGGAGAGAAAATATATATGTTGAGATTCGCCGACGATATAGCTATATTGGATGAAAGCGAAAAGAATTTAGAAAGGGTATTGAATGGTATGCAGGCAGTATTGACTAGGGATTTTAACATGAAAATAAATATAGGTAAAACTAAAGTGATGAGGTGTGACAAAAAGGAATGCAGTAGAAAAATGAGGATCACAATAGGAGATAATAGAATCGAAGAAGTGTCAGATTTTTGTTATTTAGGCAGTAGAATCACAAAAGATAATCGAAGCAAGGTAGATATAAAGTGTAGGATAGCACAGGGTAGGAAGGCATTCGTAGAAAAGGAACAGATTTTAAGATCAAATATTGACTTGGGTATTAGAAAAAGATTACTGAAGGTATATGTTTGGAGTGTAGCACTGTACGGGTGTGAGGCGTGGACTATAGGAAAGGAAGAGAAGCGTAGATTACAAGCATTCGAAATGTGGTGTTATGGGAGGATGATGAGGATTGGTTGGGAAGATAAAGTAACAAATGAAGCTGTACTAGAGTTAGTAGGGGAGAAGAGAAGTATTTGGAGAGTGTTACAGCGTAGGAGAGACAGATTAGTAGGGCATATCCTTAGGCATGGGGGGATTATGCAATTGATCATAGAAGGTAGAGTGGAGGGAAAGAGAGGGGTAGGTAGGCCTAAATTGGAGTATGTGAGTCAGATAGTTGAAGACGTTGAGATGAATAGTTATAGGGAGATGAAGGGATTAGCTCAGGATAGATCGGCATGGCGTGCTGTTTCCAACCAATCTTTAGGATTGCGGACTCTTTAACTAACTAGAACAAAATGTAAAAGATATTCCTTTAAATCTATTTAACACTTTAATTTCGATATTAATTAGCCTACAACCAAAAGTTATATTACAAAAAAAAACAAACAAAGGTTTAATAATCGTCTTGTCGAATGTGACTTGTCACAGGACACTCGATAAATGTAATAGACCGATCTATTTGCAGGATAATACAAAACGCACCGTGCAAAAGAAATTGAAAGAGCATTGTGCGCGCAACATTTAATCCGCGATATATCTCTGCCGATATTAAACGCGATGACATTTCGGCGAGTTCCAGTTCCCTATTCTATTCCGGGCGCCGTTTTAATTGTCGTTTAATAGTCGACAAGGCGGCACTTTTTTTATCCGCGGGCCTCGTATATGCCGTAAATCATAGCGACCGTACGTTTTGTATTCTTTTTTCCCGCGCAAAAAGAACTGCAGAACTGCCGCGCCCTGCTGTAATTTACGTTCCACATTTTTATTTCTATGACCGCGATACCAAATTGCATTCTTCGTAATTGCCACATATGGTTTCGCGGCATAAAGATTTGCACGCCGCTTTAAACAATGCCACAGAAATATCAACGCTCACGCAACGGCAAAGCGAAATATGAACTTTTGTAAAATGATATGTATATTTTTCTATTAGTTGCGTAGATATTCGAAGCTGCAATCGTAAATGTTGCAACATATAATTTGGTTGAGTAAAGAGGGCGAATGAAAAGGCCGATATTTTTCAAGCGCGTATATAATAATAACGTGTATATAAATACGAAGAAAAAAAATTTCTTACAGTACCGCGAGTCGAACACGTATCGTTATCCGAGTATTCGTATTTAAAATGAATGTACACTCGAAGAAATTGTTTTTAAAGTCTCTCGTCGACAAGCGAATTGACGATATAAGTGTCATTGTTTGATAGAACTTCGCGAGCTCAACCAAAAATTATTAGCAAAAATCTTTTGGGCAATTAGTTTATCTATTTCAATTTGACCTGACCGATGATACTTCTGCATATTATAAAGAAGCTGAGGCCATAATGTAATTAACAGAAAAGTTGCTTCACAAAAAACAGTCTGATTAAATCATAAAGTCTGGGTTAAAAATTTTTTTTTTTTACATCGCTTGTCTATGAAGTGTCCAATATCAGTTTGGTGATAGCTGTTCATATTTAAGTAAGTCTTGCGACATAATAATCAAAATATAATGGAATAAAAAGAAGAAATTAACAGAGGCACAATGCGATTGTAAAAAAATATATTTTGAATTGTACGATGGGTGCAAAGACCAATACTTGAATCTCCACCAGTACATGTCTCGATTTTTATTTTATTTGTACTCCCGTTTCTTTTTTCATCGTTTATTTGTAAAGCCGCGCGTTTAAAATATTCATCCCGAGCTGAAATTCATAACTGGTTTTTAGTTTCGTTTGGTTCGAGGATATGAATATGGATGTAACGAAAGAGGCCGCCATTCTTTCCTATAACATCTATACATGTATATTCAAACACAATGTTGGCGAGTACACTCCATGTTTTAATAATATTCGGACGTGTATCCAACAAAAGCACTTAAATGGAAAAAATTGAATTGTTTTTATTGTACGCCAATATTGCAGCCAACGTTAGAATCTCGTCATTTTATTACCCAAGTCTCCCAAGTTGATTAATACGTGTTCAGAATGGTGTTTTTTTGTCAAGTACGTTGATTTCAATTTTTCAACACTTCCAAATGTTGTGTGCAATCTAAAATGAAGTATTGTTATAAGCTGTTTCTTGTGTAGAAATGAGGCTCTAGTTTAATTACAGTGTGTGTGTAAAATTAACTGAAATACCATAAGTAATTATCATCGGGTATCGATATAAGGTACCTTCCGATATATGGTATGTATAAGACCGAATAAAATCGATGCTAATAAGGTATGGATGGACACAATGCGGCTCTGAGAACCGAGATGCCATCAGATTCACAGATTAAAGTCGTTTGAGCTGTGCAAACGATATATTGTATCGGTGAAGAGACCATCATATATCCTGCGATCGATAAACTAAATACACATGCAAATGGCTATGTATTCTACAAATAGACTGGTGTAAAAGAAACACGAAGTAACAATTTGTTCGCCATATGGGAAATGGGTGATCCCCAATCACCTCGAACTATTGTGCGTTTTATTTTATTTATCGCATTGTTGAGATTTTGTTAATTTTCGCAAGCCTGATTATACTTTGTTGGGTTTTAATAAAAATATTGTCGCAGCTTTTACAATACATTTTTTCGCCTCAGTTTGCTTAGTTAAAGAGTCCGCAATCCTAAAGATTGGTTGGAAACAGCACGCCATGCCGATCTATCCTGAGCTAATCCCTTCATCTCTCTATAGCTATTCATCTCAACGTCTTCAACTATCTGACCCACATACTCCAATCTAGGCCCCTCTCTTTCCCTCCACTCTACCTTCTATGATCAATTGCATAATCCCCCCATGCCTAAGAATATGCCCTACTAATCTGTCTCTCCTACGCTGTAATACTCTCCAAATACTTCTCTTCTCCCCTACTAACTCTAGTACAGCTTCATTTGTTACTTTATCTTCCCAACCAATCCTCATCATCCTCCTATAACACCACATTTCGAATGCTTGTAATCTACGCTTCTCTTCCTTTCCTATAGTCCACGCCTCACACCCGTACAGTGCTACACTCCAAACATATACCTTCAGTAATCTTTTTCTAATACCCAAGTCAATATTTGATCTTAAAATCTGTTCCTTTTCTACGAATGCCTTCCTACCCTGTGCTATCCTACACTTTATATCTACCTTGCTTCGATTATCTTTTGTGATTCTACTGCCTAAATAACAAAAATCTGACACTTCTTCGATTTTATTATCTCTTATTGTGATCCTCATTTTTCTACTGCATTCCTTTTTGTCACACCTCATCACTTTAGTTTTACCTATATTTATTTTCATGTTAAAATCCCTAGTCAATACTGCCTGCATACCATTCAATACCCTTTCTAAATTCTTTTCGCTTTCTTCCAATATAGCTATATCGTCGGCGAATCTCAACATATATATTTTCTCTCCCTGTACATTCACACCTACACTATATTCTTCTTTTACTTTGTTTATTGCATCTTCTATATATAGATTAAATAATAACGGTGAAAGTGTACATCCCTGCCGAACTCCCTTCCCTATTTTTGCTACCTCTTCTTCCCCCTCAATTCTAACTAAGGCAGTTTGGTGTTTATATAAATTAAAAATTATTCTCCTATCCTTATAATCTATCAGTTTGCTACGAGATGAAATCGACAATTTGCTTTAATCGTTGTCATATTGATTATTTCTGTTAAAAACAATAAGAATTTTAAAAGGGATAGACCTTGAATTATGGTAATATGTAAATAAATTAAGAAAGCATCCAGCCGACCAATTGGACACATGACTTTTATACGCTCAATTTCAAAATTGCAATATTTCGATAGTTACCCCAGCAATATCCGATTTTTTGTATAGTACCCAACGTTATGCTCAACATCAGCAGAAATATTTCGACAATCCATTTCTAATTTAAAAATCGTCCACCTAAACTTAAATTTGAATAAGCTAACACGTATTAACAATGGAAGTTTTTATAATCTTCCAATTTTAGAATCATTGGGGAATTATCCCACCTGCTTTGACAATACTCCGATTATTATTCAATTTGATTTATGTTACAATAGACTCTTCATAAATACCCTAAAATTGGAAACTCTTCATTACTACCATTGATAAGGGCGCATTTTGTGCATTGCTACGTTTGAAACATTTGTATTTAAACTTCAACCGTATCGATACTTTAATCGGATTACCTGCTGATGTGTTATCAATTGAAGCAAATCACTTTGATATTTGAAAAATGACAAAGTTTTGATGAAATTGATTGAGTAGGAATACTTGGACGTGCTCAAATCCATCATTGGTTACATCAAAGACGAAGACTTGGTCAAGTGATTATTTCACAATTTTGTTGTAGCAAGGAATCGACAAAAATGGACACTACAAAGACATATTTTTCCAAATTGAATAGTTTGCAAAAACAATTAAATGGAGAGTGCTTAAAATTTCAAATTTGGTTAGGCAACATTGTATCCACAAAATGACGCTTAGATAAATTGATAAATTGATAAATCGTGAACTCGTGAATTTTTAAATAATTCTTAATTTTTATACATCGTGGAAATGTATTTAAGCATTCCAGATCTTTTATATCCACTATTCTTCTTCCTTTATCAAGATGAAGTTCTCAATAAAAATTGTCGAGTCACTCAGATTCGTTGTATATGGACGTGGCCATGTAAGGATCCCAATCAGTCCACAAAAAAAAATTGTTTCAATCGCAGGGTCGGGCCTGTATATTCCAGTGTTTCGATTTCGTTAAGTAAATTGCTTACTCGACGTGTTGTTTCATTAAACGGGACGGTCCTGGATTGCTCCTTCCCAGTGTATGCGTTTCTGTTTATCCGATGTGCGTGGACCACAGCAGGTGTCTTGAAAACAAATAAAATTCGATCTGATAATGTGGCACATAATGTAATAATAAGACACGTACAATTAAGATGGTTTTATTATTGTCTTCGGCGCTCAAATGAACGGTACAATTTGGATACTGCAAATGGCTTTGGTTTTGATTGTTCTTTCAACATCTTCGGACCAATAAAAAACGATTACGTGAATTAAATATTGATTGTCTTAAGTGTACGTCTTTGCCAGCATAGTACATTTAACAGTAATTTTTTGAACATGCGTTTTAGTGATGTTATGATTGGTTTGCAAACAAGATTATAGCATCTGGTGGAGTTGTGCGATGATACAATTGTTATTTATGAGCGCAAGATGGCATAAAAGTAAATGCACGGACGGTGGGTCGTTAAAATTTCGGAAACTTTATTTTATTTTATAGGAAAAATTGCCACTTTCCTCTCGAGAATTATTACCCGCCATAGTAAAACTGGAAATAATCGCTCGTAAAGTACATATAAAATTGTTATATCTATCCAGAAAAATTAAATAATTATTGTATCAACATTTATTGTCTGAATAATTGCGTGATTAATTTGAACAGATTTTATGCCTTACAAAATTGGAGTGGTTTTTTTTAAGTGAAACTTCTATAGTTAGGGCGATAGGGCAAATTGTAGCATAAGGCAACCAATGGACGCTTGTGTATTTTATTATATATTACACAAAAACAGCTTAATCTTTTAGCTAACAATTTTTTTATCAAATTCCCCATGAGCAGATTGAAAGAATGTAAATTTTGTGTATGATGCACTAGTGGGTGCATTTCTATTTGTCGATGGCTCGCTCAGCTGTATCAGATTCATTTCGTTGATCTCTCACACCGCGTGTATCTTCACGTGCCTGAATCAGTGGCATTCAAATTCTCTATACCACTCACTGTGTCCTCACTTAACGACGGTATCGATTCATCCAGTGTATTTGAGGTCGTTGGAAGGTTTTGTTGTCCTTTAATGCCCTTTGTCTGGCTCGATACTCTCTACTTGGACTCCGTGAGTGGTATAGAGAATTTGAATGCCACTGATTCAGGCGTGCCACTGATATCTACACGTGAAGATACGCGCGGTGTGAGAGATCAACGAAATGAATCTGATGCAGCTGAGCCATCTACAAATAGAAATGCACCCACTAGTGCATCATACATAAAATTTACATTCTTTCAACCTGCTCATCGCGAATTTGATAAACAATATTTCAATAATCCGATAATCGAAACTCCTCTTTATAGACTGTACGTTCGTTAACGTAAAACGTAAAAATCAAATCGTTAACAAATGGAAAAAAAGCAATGTATAAAATCAACTTTTCCTAGGAGCTAAGGAATCTCACGCATGTTTTTTTTTAATTATACAACATTAGATTACACAATAATCAATTCGAAAGCATAATATATAATTGGATGCATAACATGTAACTTTAAGCCAAAGCGGCTTTAAAAAAAGGTCTATTAACTAGATAATTCCAAGCAAATGAAATCCAATTTGTCGTGTATCAATAGTCTTAACTATCGATACATTTTGAACCGTTGCGATCTCTTAAATATGCCAATGAAAAACTACAAAGATTAACGTTATATTTTATAAAACATTAAGCAAGATTAATATTAAATTAAATAGATTTTAATTGCCGAATTTTAACACCTCAAAATCATTGTTAATGCAGCTTTGTAAACATTTTAAACTGTAAAATAAAATAAATTACTTTCGTCTTTTTGTTAATCACAAAAGATACGTCTATATTTTAGGGTGTCTCAATGGTATCTATAAAAATCGCACAAAAGCTCTTTGCACGTATTATTTTCAGTACGGTAAATTGTTTAATTCTTTCGATAGAAAATACACCTGCATGTTGCAAATACCTCGTGGACTTATAATAATACATTGGACATTGCTTTGTCTGTCTATACGAAGAATCTTGGAGCGTCCTGTCACAAATGACAATGTCCAAACGAACGCCAAATGTGGACTTTCGTGTCTGTCTATACACATAGTACCTACTCTCTGGGGGAATTATTTTTGACATGCAAAAGAGCGGAGACAATGCACACGGTGAACATTTGCAACCTTTATTTGGTGGATGGAATACCTTTCGCATGGGCGTACCCAGAGGAAACTAAACTTTCTACTTGGAAAATACAATTTGCTATCGAATACAATGAAGTGGCGTTATCAAATGAAAATTGACATAATTTTCTTTCGAAATTGTATTTTTTTTGATGACCAGCGTTCGTCTCAAGAAGAATCTGCGACGGTGGGACATATGAGAGAGGATTAAACATTCCCAAAAAGGATTACAATAGTTCTATATATACTACAAACTTTAGTCCTCGTTGCATCTATACCATATACATGTATTCTGACAGTTCTTAGTTCAAACTTGCTAGCTGATTTAGCTTCGATTAATTCTTATATGCAGATGCTGATACGTCCGAAGTTAATCCTTGGTGCACGTCTGCACAACAACTAGAGTTGAGCAAATAATCGTATGGTAATAAGAAAAATATTCGACAGATTGTCTCATCTTTACAAAACAAAACAAAATTGCTGCAGAAGAACTCGCTTGTGCAGCAACGATGAGGTAGATTGTCATCTAATCACAGATTACCTTAAACAGAAAGTATGAATACGCGCAGTTACCTCAAGAATTATAATACACACGTGCAAATATTTTCGCCGAAACGCTAATTATAATATCTCATGCGGATGAATTTATTTCGAAATTAAGAGAATAAATTCCAAACGTAATTTGGTTTTATAACTTTCTTAGCCCTCGGTCAAAATGGTAGTGAAATCTGTCGCAGATAATTGGTATTCTTTAAGGTTGTTCAAATATTCGATAATGTTGAAATGAATTTCATAGAAGGACGAAAATATGTCACACCCACTCGTAGTATATGAAAAGGTAACTGTTCTTCCATTGTCCTGTAGCTAAGTGACCATTTGTACGACATGAAACCAGAACGTATTATATCCTGTAAAAATTCTTAAGTTTACAGTTAACGAGATGATTGATGCGAATTAGGTTTGGCCTATTGTCATATCATAGAAAATATTTTGAACTGTTGCTAAAGTGATCCTTTTAAAGCATTTGTTCGCATTGACAAGGTCCAGATGAGCGCAAAAGATATTTTGTTAAACACTTTCAAAATCGAATCCAATTTGAGAAAACTTTTTGACTGTATAAAATTTGACATCGATGTCTATTGGTTTACTGAATAGTAAATCAGTATGCACAATTGCCTATATTAATCAAAATATTAATCTGCAATTTTTTAAACGATATACAAATTCCTGTAAAATTTATTCAAACGCCAAGCTGTAGTTTTACGAATGGATGTAGTATCCTATCAAATAACGGTTAAGAATGCGTTTCAATCCCGTTTTGCATGATACAACAGGCACGGGGAGGAACGCTTTCTCATATATATATACGCATATCCTTACATGTTATGTATCCATTTGAATAATGGAATAATTCTATCGTTATTTGTCGGACGTGTGGCCGTTATCTAAAAGTCAAATGTGAGGATCGAGTTTGGTTCGGTAGAGACTGACGGGGTTGGGGTGCAAGCGAAAATGCGATTGGGGGGGTGGATGGAAAATGTGTTTGTATTATGCATATAGTCGGTGAGGAGTAAGTTGTGATTTTTTTTTGTATCGAACTAATAATAAACGTTTTTATTAAAATTGCAGTCAGTGATATTTGTTAGGAATTTCGATTTTTGTGTTATTTCTTTTGCACATTCTCTGGTTTGGAACGGAGATTTGTACATGTTACTGTTAACGAATATCGCATTGGGGAATTGGGACTTACTCCCTTTCTATGAATATCTATGTACACTCTACGACTTGGAAAATATCTCAAAAGATACACGATTTATATTATTCAGTAATGTTTTGGTTTGTTCTATTGGATCTTAACGAAATTTTATTTTTTTAAAACTAGCTCACGCATTGTCGAAATAAAATTTAATGTTAATTAAAAAAAAATAGTTTATTTGATATTTAGATTGTGATTTTTAGTTGATATAAGCACATATAACCATAATTCTTTTTATTGCGATTAAACGTTTTATACCAATTTATTTGGTTATATTTAACAATCCAACAATTTAAATATTGAAAAAAATATATATATTATTTCGGTCTGGTAGTGTACACATTCTTCGCGTACGATTTACAGCACTCTTTCACCCGTCTCGTCGAAATCCAAATCCACAATTTTCAGTTACTGCACAATCGGAATTGAGCCCGGGAGGCTTTACAAATCAAATGTGCAAACGTTTCTATTAAAAAAAAAAAAACTGGTGTTTCGTTCTGATACCGAAGATATTCAAATATCCTTTTGTTTTCCCGTACGAAGAGATACACTCTATAAAAAACAAGAACACTGAACGAAGAAATTACATACATACGCCCGACAGGTTTCAATCGAAAAAAAAACCGATTGAAGGTTGCGGAGGAAAGATATTTTTTTTTTACGATCACATTCTTTAGTGGTTAGGTTGATTTATTTTTTTCGGAAGTGCTATGTAAATGTATGCACAAGTATTTCAATTCGAAATCAGATGATAATAATCTTATTCCGACTGGCTTTAAAGACACAAAAGATTCGCCATTTAGATACGCGCAACTGTTTAAATGCTTATCAAATTGTTGATCTGAGTATGCTGGGGATTCACAGTGCGATGGTCCGCCGCGGATCCGTTCACAATTCCACCGAAAAAACGACAACAGCAACATTTGCAATACAGATTTCGGAGCGGTTTTCGACTATAAAGTCAACGTTATTTGAAATATGGCTGCAGATATATGGATGTGTTGGATGAATTTACATGCACTCCTGTTTCCATGAAACAAGGCGAGGGATTTAGCATTGTTGAATGGTGAAGGATTGGCGATGGATGCTCCAAATGCAACGAACGGGACTGCGTTCTGTTCGTTTATACCGCGTGTACCAAAGGAAATGCTGCCGACAATTTGACTTTCGCTTTGTACAAGAACACCAAAGAAAATTACCCACCAGCAACCAATTGATAAATATCCCGTGGAAATATATTATTCGGCAGTTGCAACAAAAACATTTAAAAATCACTTGTTGAAAATATCAGTGTTGTATTCAGCCTGTAACTTGCATAGCTTTTGTAGATTTAGAAAAGGCATTTGATAATGTAGATTGGGACATAATGTTTAGAATTTTAAAAGAATTATAAGGATAGGAGAATAATTTTTAATTTATATAAACACCAAACTGCCTTAGTTAGAATTGAGGGGGAAGAAGAGGTAGCAAAAATAGGGAAGGGAGTTCGGCAGGGATGTACACTTTCACCGTTATTATTTAATCTATATATATAAGATGCAATAAACAAAGTAAAAGAAGAGTATAGTGTAGGTGTGAATGTACAGGGAGAGAAAATATATATGTTGAGATTCGCCGACGATATAGCTATATTGGAAGAAAGCGAAAAGAATTTAGAAAGGGTATTGAATGGTATGCAGGCAGTATTGACTAGGGATTTTAACATGAAAATAAATATAGGTAAAACTAAAGTGATGAGGTGTGACAAAAAGGAATGCTGTAGAAACATGAGGATCACAATAGGAGATAATAGAATCGAAGAAGTGTCAGATTTTTCTTATTTAGGCAGTAGAATCACAAAAGATAATCGAAGCAAGGTAGATATAAAGTGTAGGATAGCACAGGGTAGGAAGGCATTCGTAGAAAAGGAACAGATTTTAAGATCAAATATTGACTTGGGTATTAGAAAAAGATTACTGAAGGTATATGTTTGGAGTGTAGCACTGTACGGGTGTGAGGCGTGGACTATAGGAAAGGAAGAGAAGCGTAGATTACAAGCATTCGAAATGTGGTGTTATAGGAGGATGATGAGGATTGGTTGGGAAGATAAAGTAACAAATGAAGCTGTACTAGAGTTAGTAGGAGATAAGAGAAGTATTTGGAGAGTGTTACAGCGTAGGAGAGACAGATTAGTAGGGCATATCCTTAGGCATGGGGGGATTATGCAATTGATCATAGAAGGTAGAGTGGAGGGAAAGAGAGGGGTAGGTAGGCCTAAATTGGAGTATGTGAGTCAGATAGTTGAAGATGTTGAGATGAATAGCTATAGGGAGATGAAGGGATTAGCTCAGGATAGATCGGCATGGCGTGCTGTTTCCAACCAATCTTTAGGATTGCGGACTCTTTAATTAATTCAGCCTAACCGGTCAGTACAGTGGTGCCGCTGCACTAAATGTATCCATTAAACCTATTTACATAAAAGTTGAATTAGCATTAACTAAAATAAACACGGCCATCAATTAATCTGCGCATCTCATTAGCATTGTGATTAGTTTCGTTTCGTGTCTGTCTATGGATTTGTATATTGTTCGTATATTTTACTAAAAAATTACTTAGTACAATTCTATGGATGTAAATATTACTAATTAGAAGATACTTAATTGTATATTTAATAGCAGCAATAAAGTACCGTGTATATTATCGTCGTTGAATCAAATCTTTTTTCATTTATATCAAGAGGGTGATTAATTATATGAAGAATAATCAACACGCGTTCATATTGAACATGTAGATGTAATACACACGACTGTTTATCTGCAGTGGGCGCAACTTGAAGAATATATTTTACAAAATCACAATTAACTCGCGATATAAATCCTCCTGAATACAATGATATCTAAATTAGCATGGCCTCTTCTACAGCAGATACATTAAAGGCATAGGCACTAATTAATGCGTACTATAAGTAACTGGAAATAAAACAAATCCGCAACAACAGCAGCAGTAGATATTTATTCGTATTGTTGTTGATGAGGTACCGCAAGAACTAAGGAAGGGAATACCTTCACATGACACGAGGAGACCGTGTAATTTAAATATATGCTAAATATATTCGCCATTGTATATGCATACCTATTATTTCACCTTTGTTTTTTTTTGCACAAGCCAGCAAAAGATGTAGAAGATATATACAGAAGTATGTAATATAATCCACAATTACCATTTTATAGTTTCACTCGAAATTTGAGTCTGTTTACACAAATTTGACAGGTAGTGCCAGAGACGAATAGATGTTTTGATATGTGTTCTATAATTTTTTCTGGGTAAATAATGCGTCCAGGTACCTTTTTTACACAAAACCCAATATCACGCTTCCGCAGATATTGAAAATTATTATATTTAAAGTCATGGGTGCTTATTTGTGGCAGGTTGCGCCTAAAACCAATAATTTTCTTGTCTGATATATTGCCCGCTGTTTGGTATGATGGAAGATCTCTTTGGATGTTTTGCGGGTAAACACACACATGGTAGCCTGACTGGGACAATTATCCTACGCTTTATTCCAAATTAGACCGTATTATTTCTAAATATGCACTTCCGTGATTTATTAACACCTTAAAAGCTCAAACGGTCGTGTTCTGTTCTGCCTTGTCATGATTTACAGTTGACTTGTCATATAATGCCGCAAGGAGTAATGATGATGTTAAGCTGAAGGTGTAGACAATAAAATCTATTAGTGGTTTAGACTAACATTTTCAATTCCATGTTGTATTTCTCTAGGATATTTTTGTTTTAGAAAATATGTTTGATTTAAATGCACCACCCTACGCGATTTCTGAGCAACGATTGATGGATATTTTTATTTCTGTTAAAAACATACAATTGTCAAATAGATAAATTACGTTAAGAGAATATATTTACTATGAAAACAGCCGTAGCAAAAATTATGATAGTAATAATACAAAATACAATACATATGGTAATGTATCAATGTCGTCTTATCGAATAAAAACAGTTCTTATATATATCAGATAAATTCTCAATTTGTTTTCAAAATGCCTAAAATTGTTAACGGCTTTTAAATTAGAGGGCATTGTATAATCAAACACATGAATATTATGGTGATTTAATGAAAATTTGGTTTGGTAAATCGAATTAGATTATTACTTCTCGTGCAATGGCTATGGGCCATTAAGAAATTGAGACATGTTTTTCTTCAAATGTGTAATTGCTTTATAAATATAGCAGTCCGCAGGGCCACGCGCCCCTCCTGAACATTGAGCGCATTACCGTAGATATATAACTGTATTGCGATATTTTATCTCGGCATTATTTTCCCTAAAAGATAAAGCTTGCGCCGCGAACATACATAACACTCATGATTCAACGCGATATGGCAGGTAGCAAGTACCAGTCAAATGCATATGCCCTATCTGTTGGAAGCGCTAGAGTTAGAGCGACCGTATGCAATATAGCTATATTGTTAATATGTTGTACAAATTCGAGCGCCACCCAGCCACATAGTACATGTTAAATGCATATGCACTCATCTCACTCTATTGCAAGCAATAGGTGAGAGCGACCGTATGCAGTATATCTTCTCTATTTCTTCGGTCCGCTTGAAACTATATTACGACTAGTGTGCAACATTTCAGCGGCTTTTGATGAGTCATAGCAACGTGACGTCACGCTGCTTGTACAGCGAGAATATATATCGTTGTTTATGCTATTCTGGGCTACGATTCTTTAGCGTCCTAACAGAGAAGCCTAGTAAACAGTAAAATGGATATAGATATAGTTGCATTGTTCTGTGAATTACATATGTACGATTTTGCCACGTGTTTCTCCAAGAATATATTTAATAAAAATGAATAGTGTTAGTTCTTTATTGAAAATTGAGTTTTATAGACTTTCTCTTGTGGACAAAGTAAAAATTAAAGAATTAGATAGGCCATTGCCTGATTTAAATTGATCGTAAACTTGTGCAAGGAGTGCTCAAAACCAGACATTTACGCGGCGTTTTAGAAGAGACATTTACAAAAAAATATATAACACAGATGAAGGACAGATTCTCATATCGTGGCCGCTGAGTTATTTAACACGAAATCGATGCCAACATTTTCTAAACAATTTCCAATGGACCTTTTGGAAACCGTGTGTCATGCATATCCATTTTTGAATAAAACCAGATTAAAAACAGAATTAGAAGTCATTTACTCGCGTCCGGATTTTTATCAAATAATTGGAGCCACAAATTTTCTTTCGTTATTGCAACAAAATAATCTGATTGAAACTTTTCCGGAAACTATAAAAATGCTTAAAATTAAAATGACCACTGCTGAATCAGAGCGTTACTTTCTCAACACTTAAAAGAATCAAGACTTTTTTTTGCGAAATGCTATGGGTAATGATCGTTTAAACGCGTTGGCGATGATGTGTATTAATAAAAATGTGATGCGAGATATTTACAATTTTAACGAAAAAGTTTTGGAAAAGTTTACATCATTGAAAGATAGAAGAGTGGAATACCACTTTCAAGAAATGATTGAATTTAATCATTTTGCATCCATTTTAGGTAAGATTTCTCACTGTTATGTTATTTTTTAAGAAATGCGCCCCCCAGATTGAAATATGGACTTAATATTTTATGTTTACCAAAAATCGTTGTACAGCTCTCCCTAGGCTGTAAATTAACAATTAAACGCAGTATGCGTTTCTGCAAAATAAAAATTGCCTTTGATATTGTCATGTTATATTTCGTTTATATGATATAAATTGCAAATTGGTACGAGAGAACTAATTACCCCGCAGCTAAGTTTAGCTGGGATTGGATTTTTAATAACCTCACGTATTTTAGGCCGCACAAATAAAAATAAAGGACTCGCATTTTATGAATATTACAAAAAAGTAAACGCAGCCGTGCAATATTCTTACTTTGGGTGCTCTCGAGTTATGACCCAATATCAGTGGAAGCAGCTTCATAAAAGCGCATAAACACTCGCTTATGCCTGAAGTCTGGAGGACTCGTAAAAATTAGTACCTCATCTACTGTCATTCATTCGTAAACTAGTGCCATAAAAATGCTCCTTTAAATCAACTCCGGGGCTATACGGACGGGTGGGGGGGGGGGGCCTTTATGACGGCCATTTCAAAACAGTTACGCCCGGGTATACTATTATTTTTATTAGACGCTCGCTCCGTCTTTGGGGGCAGCTATATTCACGATATATATATATATATATATATATATATATATATATATAAACGAACGTACACCGAGAAAGTTCCGAATAATATAGACAGGTTTGGCAGATACGCGGACCACGTTCGTTATATTAAACTTGAAGAGTGCCATTCGAACAAGTCCATGAAAAAGTACAGTTACAAGCGTTCGATACAAGAGGAGATTACGGCATTTCCAGTGCAAGTGTACTCTGTCCGAATTGTGTTTGAGGTTACAGCAGGTAGCGCAGAAGATGCTTCCAAACATACGCTGAGGTAGATGATGATTCATATCCTCTACTATCTAGTCTAGTTTATTGTACTGTATAGGGTGTTGCATCACACTTAAACAATGCTAAGACAAACACACAATCATGATGACTCTGAATAGTTAAATGAAGAAAAATTTCCAGCAGTTTTTCAAACAACAATTATTTAAATTACCAAACGAACATCTATATTAGATAGCCATCTTATGTATGGATGTTTTATAGGCCAGTTTTAGAACCCACTCATCTCTTCGTTTGCTTCATATATAACAATGTTACGGTCCTTCTGGATAACTGGGTAAGTACCTTCATGTCGGTAAACATGCTCTAAAGCATTTCAGTTATTATTTTATATACCCAAAGAATACTCGAGGAAATATATCGTCAGCGATGTGACAATATCTTCTATCTTACAACAATTCGAAAAATGAGATATTATGCCAAACAGATTCTTAGCTTTACTGCGCTTGTTCAGAAAATCTCCTAACTCTTTAAAAGTTTAAAGCAGTGAAGGACACATCACTGACGATACATTTCTTTTGGATTCAACAAATTTGATTCAAAGCAAATTCTGTTGAGCAATTCGAGAGTACATGAATATTTTAGCATGTGCAAATTTAAGATAGCGATTTTGATGGATTTCAATGCATAAATATCCTCATATTAGAATTGTTGATATTACAACCCCATCCCATTACACCCTTTAGTATTATCTTTCACCAGTCGACACGACACACTTGATACCAACGCCGACATCGTCCTCCATCTGCAAAGCGTTACCCTTAAAAGTGCATCTCACGAACGTGCTTTGCCTCGAGAGTAACCGCAAACATATTATCAAAACGAATTGTTCGATTCTTCGATCAAAAGCGAATCGTACACTCTAGAAAGCACGCGCAATCATCGTCTGTACTCTCTGTAGCAGAACATTTCTTGTATACATAATCGTCTCTTATTATAACTGTGATAAAGTGTGCGACACCTGCACACAATATAATTAATTGTCTTTAGCTGCTGATTAATAGTGCGAGAGCTGGAGTTTCGGGAAAGATGTTGTGTTGTTACTCCCTCGGTGGTGTTGGAGTGTTGTTGGCTCTTCACGGGGTGGGTGGGTACACTGGGAGGGAATGTATCTTCTCTTGTATGTTCTGTCGTGCCAGAGAGTTAAGTAGATGTGGAACTGTGTGCGTTGTACTTTGCAGAGTACGCAAAAATGTTTATTTTTTTGGCAAAAAAAAAAATCGGACTCTTTACATTCTTCTTATTACGTTAAAATATGACGTATGTATTTATATTCAAATTATATGATAGATTTTATCAAGATTATCCTGTACGTTTTACTAATGAATTTCGTACGTTTTTGTAACTGCGATTTTGGGATTCCTCCGCATGTATTTCTTCCGTTATCAGTTGTCTCCCACTGCCCTGGCAGTACACTCAAGCAAGCACACTCTTGAGTTCAGACTGTTACTGTACATTGCAGATAAGATAATGCAAATTCCGCAATCGATATAAATATTAATGCACGGTACGGGAGACACTAGAACACCACCAGTCGCACACGGCTATACAGTTGGTTGCATATATAGTGATTTGGTGTTGTATCAGAGAGGACTCTTGGCGCAATGCAACTATAACTATATATGCCGATGGAATGTGCATCATCTCTCTTGAATGTAAGACCGTAATGGACTCTCCCGCTAATGTACCGTGCGAATTTCCGGGTTATAGTTATGGCCAAATCGAAGCCGAATGGGAATCCGTCCGAAAAGTATTTGGGTGTAATTTCGTAATTTTCTTCCAAAGAGAATATAAATGTTTTCTTAATACTGTCAGACATTTTTATTTGTTCCTCGATCATCTTTGATTTTTAATTCATTTTTTTATGTAATGATTTATGATGTGCCAAGGCCCATTTTTGATTACAGCATAGACTAAGTCACAATACAAATAATTCCATATGGATATTATCCATTTCGGTTAATATATCATAATATGTACGAAGAACACACATTGCTTCTATTTAGTTTGCCCCATCTGACGTATTTGCCCACATTTGTAATAGTTACAATTCAATAAATAATTCATTTCGAACGTTAATATACAAATTATTATCGAACTATTTTACATAAACGTAGCGACGTTAATTTGAACTATAAAATATACTATACTATAATAGTATATCGAAACGAAAGCATACAGAATCGAAACACAATGAATTGGTGGCCAACGTAATCGGCCAATGTCCTTGCGATCCTTCGCACCCTAAAACACGTCCCCGCCAACAAACTTGGTCCTTATCACATCCGAAACTACCTTTCACCCGCCCTTCTTCACCGCCACCGAGGATTGGGACAATGGCAAAGCGATGACCCTTCGATGTCCAAAATACATGTGTTAATGATCAGTAAAACATCGATTCTACTTGGAATGTGTGACAATAAATGACGCAATAGAAAATAATCGCTATCAAATATTCTGGGAGTTTTTTTTATTGACAATTTATAATAGATAAAATAGCAAGAGATGTTATAATTCATTCTTCATACGATATTATATTTGGAATTCTGTATCGCGAGCGGCAGCTCATTTTCTGAAGGAAATTGGAAAAGATGCTTTTAATAGATTTCGACCGAATTTATATGTTTTAATAGAGACCGAAGTGGCTTTGTGCGTAGGTACCTGCAGTAGGTACCTTTTATCGAAACCACATATGTATAAATATATTGGTCACTTATGTTTATGGATAGAGCGGTGAGGATGCGGTTCATACAAGATATTAAAAGGTTGGGTTTTAAAAAACGATTTTTGTTTGTCAGAAAATGATCATTTAAATTTTTGTCGGGTATGATTGAGGAACTAATAAGTGTGCGAAGATTCTTGAAAAGTTGTCGCAACTTTACAATAAGGTATAAGGACTTATATCTATACATATAATGGAGGGTTGCCGTATAATGATTTGTTTAGAATGTCCACGGTATCTGATCCAAGGAGGACGAGATCTGATCTACGACCTGTCACTGTTGACAGCGGACGCTGGGAATGAAAAATCGAACCGCACAAAAAACACAAATGGAAATATTCAGAACGGCCATCAGATATGTAGACTCACACACATATGGTATGGAATATACGGGTACCGTTTCTACAGGCTGAACCATCCTATATGCCCACGAAAATATTATTTAATAATAAAAAAAAATCCCGAAGACCATCATATTACGTTTTATGACATTGTATCTTAATTTAATATCCTTTTGAAATTGCAAAATCATTATAGCAGTATATTATAATAAATTCATTTATTGGCATGTGATAGATTTATAGAAAGGAACAGTCAAAAGGGATGCCATTAAATAATAAGATATACGGCTGATCCTTGCTCTTCCTGGCACGGCCTGTATATATACACCTCTTCTTATAAAATACGATTTTTACGTGAGTATCGAGCGTGAATCAACCGATGTATATATATTCCAAGACTTTGCAGAATATGCATACTATGTCGGATATTCGTTCCGTTGCATTCAACCTCAACGTTCACAGTAGATGAATGTCAGTGATGCCACGTGCAAACAAATCATTTCTTTCATAATGTCACTTTCGGCGGTGGACACTATATACGTGGACCTGTCATTCCATTCCACAGAAACGGAAAAAGTAGATTCCGTACGGCATAATACTTGACTTTGAATGTCGTAATGAAAGTGGTGGTTGTCGAAGGTGCGAGGTTTTCTGTTCTTCATTTAGAAACATCGCCTCCTCATTGATTTTTTTTTCTCGTTTTTAGATTACTTATTACGTCAGCTAGTTTATGAATATATTCGAAGGTAATTAGACACAATTTTGACACCGTCGAAACATTAAATCGGTCATCGTGATTGTACGATTAAATAGTTATAACAACATACAAAAATGTAGGCAAATAAATTAAATAAAAACGAATAAAATAAAAAAAAAAATACATCTCTTGATGTTAACAATATTCTGTAATTTAGATAGCGAGCTGTGTATACAATTTTAACATTTGTTAAAATTTTTGGATGTTTAATAACGGTAGTAGAAAAAAGAAATAGGGTAGGAAAGGTAACTTGCATAGCTTTTGTAGATTTAGAAAAGGCATTTGATAATGTAGATTGGGACATAATGTTTAGAATTTTAAAAGAAACGGGTATAGATTATAAGGATAGGAGAATAATTTTTAATTTATATAAACACCAAACTGCCTTAGTTAGAATTGAGGGGGAAGAAGAGGTAGCAAAAATAGGGAAGGGAGTTCGGCAGGGATGTACACTCTCACCGTTATTATTTAATCTATATATAGAAGATGCAATAAACAAAGTAAAAGAAGAGTATAGTGTAGGTGTGAATGTACAGGGAGAGAAAATATATATGTTGAGATTCGCCGACGATATAGCTATATTGGAAGAAAGCGAAAAGAATTTAGAAAGGGTATTGAATGGTATGCAGACAGTATTGACTAGGGATTTTAACATGAAAATAAATATAGGTAAAACTAAAGTGATGAGGTGTGACAAAAAGGAATGCTGTAGAAAAATGATGATCTCAATAGGAGATAATAGAATCGAAGAAGTGTCAGATTTTTGTTATTTAGGCAGTAGAATCACAAAAGATAATCGAAGCAAGGTAGATATAAAGTGTAGGATAGCACAGGGTAGGAAGGCATTCGTAGAAAAAGAACAGATTTTAAGATCAAATATTGACTTGGGTATTAGAAAAAGATTACTGAAGGTATATGTTTGGAGTGTAGCACTGTACGGGTGTGAGGCGTGGACTATAGGAAAGGAAGAGAAGCGTAGATTACAAGCATTCGAAATGTGGTGTTATAGGAGGATGATGAGGATTGGTTGGGAAGATAAAGTAACAAATGAAGCTGTACTAGAGTTAGTAGGGGAGAAGAGAAGTATCTGGAGAGTGTTATAGCGTAGGAGAGACAGATTAGTAGGGCATATTCTTAGGCATGGGGGGATTATGCAATTGATCATAGAAGGTAGAGTGGAGGGAAAGAGAGGGGTAGGTAGGCCTAGATTGGAGTATGTGAGTCAGATAGTTGAAGACGTTGAGATGAATAGCTATAGGGAGATGAAGGGATTAGCTCAGGATAGATCGGCATGGCGTGCTGTTTCCAACCAATCTTTAGGATTGCGGACTCTTTAACTAACTTAATAACGAACGAAAAATAAATAATAATAATCATCTTTATTTGTTTATAGCAAAGAATAAAACATTTTCGTTGTCTTAAAACAGGTCATAATATTCGTTTGAGATTCATTACATATATGCCAAATATTTACATATAAATATAATATAACGTATAATCAAAAGAGTACTGTCGGAATTTTTAAAACTCAATTCGTTCATTTAAAATTTCATAATATCGAAACGATTGACATTTGCATGTCAAAATATGTCAACCAAAGTGGCAATAAATAAATGTTCGCTGCATTTTGTACGGTAATAGTATAAAAATAAATCGGCCATCATAATTTTAACAATACATCACGCGTGTATTTTCACTATGAACGAGAATCCCCATTAACGATTCCATATTCTTGAAAGTATAGTATGTGCATATTCATGAGGGGGCGTCTGACTCGGACTCCTCACACTGTGATGGTTACAAGAGTCCTCGCCAGAGCCCCCCACAGCCCCCTTTCTATATATACCGAAGCATCGTCCAATAGACCTACGTAGGGCTCGCTATACCGTGGAGTTTAACGTTTGCACGCAACCTGCGCATTAATTGTCCCCCCTACTGGGCGCCCCCTGCCGTGGCGATAGGAAATTACAAAAAAAAAACAACCTTATACTTATATATAAACCCAGAAATTTATGTACATACCAAGACGAACTGGCTCAATTTGTTTAATGAATTATAGTTTATGGATTAGCAGTTCTTCGCTCACCGTGTTTTGTTTATATTAATCGGCTGTTGTTCGCCGATGGGTTGGTGCCCAACGTAGGTAGCTATTTAAAAATGATATTGTCTTAAGCGGGCTAAATAAACGGATTTATCGATTACCAAACGCAATGGTTACTATCATCGAATTTAGCAATACTTTTTATAGCTTCTTCAATAAAATTATTTAAATATATCCATACACGAAGATTTTTAATCGCCACAACCAACACAGATCTTACGCTTGGTTTGCAAAAAAAGGCACATTTAACTCTCGTACCTTGCGCTTGTATAGATAACATCGAGCTGTAAAATTTGTTGGGTCTGGGGGGGAGGGCGAAATCGTAAGAAAGAAAAAAACGTTTCGGTAGAGATCGTATCGTCACCAGTTGGCCTGGTCCTCGACATTATAACAAGCTTCAAATTCCTTTTATATATTTAAGTCGTAACTGAAGAAGGATTTTTAGATGCGTGATTTATTCCTGCGATAGCGTTTATGATCAAACTGGCGGTATGAATGATATTTTGTAAAATTAATGTATGTCAAATATTATTTATGTTCGTTGAAAATCGGATTTATAAAATATGCCTTTTCTTATATATAAACTTGCGATTTTTTTTGTTTGATCGGACAATGTATTCTGATTACGTTAATTTGTACGATATTGTAATGTCGACAAATCACGGTATGTAATTTAGTTGCTTGTAACATGCAAATAACATAACGAAGAAGTCGATTATTTGAAATGGGCACAGGAAAAAAAATACTCAAACCTTTTAAAGGATCAATTTACATTTTTAATTTGACTAAATAATTGCAAAGCCGCGATATTTGTTATTGCAAAATTTCTAAAGCAAATGCATGATATATTGAACGAATGGTACTTATGACTCTTCAATTCTTTCTCAATACAATCATACTCCCCATAAAAGGCAATCTCCATGCGGCCATTAAATCTATTATTCCTAATTGCTATTGTCTTATTAAAAGACACGTACTTGTGTTTCATTTCTATCCTTTATACGAATATGTTTGCCGCCTTGGATATGTGCACATAAGACGAAGCGAATATAAAACATCCCGGACCTTTTGGTTTTAACTTTAAAACACCTCACAATATTTATATTTTGTTATACTCCTTGGATAACAAGCTCACCAAAAACTTAAAAAAAAATTCCAAGTACAGTTCTGTTTAATGTGCACAATTTAACGGCAGTTTTCTATTTGCGCACTAAATCCCCCTGTCATAAACTACGACCCAGCGCGGCACCCCTAATCCTACTATTCGTTTGCGCAAACGTATAAGCAGGTATACGGACGGCTGGCTACCACTGGTTATCAAAGGTATATCTATACCTATATCAGTACAGTACCTACCGTTTTGTTTTTAATAATGTGGAACGAAAAGAGAATGTATTTTTCATTGTGTCATTCTTAATAATGGGTAAAATAAAAATAGATTTGTATTGTAGTTCACCAATTTCACATATATTTCAATACATTTATTAAAACACGGTAAAAAATATATATAAGTCAGTATACAGTAATATAGGTCAGATCAGGTCAGGTTAGGTCAGGTTAGGTCAGGTTAGGCGTCCCGGATACTATATACTACTTAGTACCTGTGTGCGCAGTTGATGTATCTATTTTCGGTCGGAGTTTTGTTGTTGGCGCAAATAGAGAATCTTTTAATCCGGTAATAAAGTTTGTGCGCAGGTAAAGACCAGCCCAATTTAACAGCAATGTACCAACGGTTGCATACTGTATAATCATTTATTGTGAGGTACCAAAACAGTGAAAATCAAAATGATTAGGATCAACTATACTCGGCTCTGTGACTGTCCAACACAAATAGGTACTAACCGCAGTTAACAGACGTCATTGTCTTCTCTTGCGGCTTAGTCGGCGGTATTCCCTTTATCTCATACTATAGCGAATAGTACTCCGTGGCTTAGTTAGCAATAGCAATCGTGTTAGTATATGAATCCGAACGATACCATTATCTTTGCGCATTTACTTACACACAATATTAAAGGTCACTAATTATTATCCGAAGACATTTATAGGTCGCATTAGCGGTTCTGTAACACAGCATGTGCCATGTTTCCATTGTTAACGAACGAGTGAAATAATATTTCTCCTCGTTTTAATTACTTGTCGTAGTTACTCTTTCGAAAGTATTTAATTATCGCAATAGTTCATTTTTCCTGTATTTAATTATCACCGAAGAATTCGTAGGACACGTTCAAAAACATTTCTGCTATCGGATTTTAAAGAGTAAAGAACGAAGTGTATATTTAACTGATTTTTTTTTGAAAGACAAATTGATGAATCCTTTACGGAGTGACATAATACAACCTTCTGTGCATTTGATAAAAATGGACAGAGCTATCAATATTCAAGCATTCACCGGCGCCAGCCCGAATAATATATGCTACAGTTTACGTGCTACGTGCATTGAAAAACTGCTCCGGTTGTTGGTTTTCGTCACACATCACATTTAATGAAAGCGTTACGTCGTGACAGATCAACGTCATTAATCCACACTTAATAATCCTTTCGAAAAATCGGATAATACAAGTCTAAATTATCCCATTATCATAATGTGTTAGTTCAGACATATGCATCACCTGACCTCACGCAATTCGACTTGACCTGACCTAACATAATTACAAAATTTCTTTATTTAGTTCAACAAAAAAAAATCGAATTTGACCTAATAGAAACTAAACTATTTCAATACGATTTGACCTAACTTCTAAATTCATTCTTGAGTCCATCGATAACTTGACCTAATCTGACTAATCCAACTTGACTTGGCTTAACAGAAATTGACCTGACCTAATTTGCATTCTCTAGCCAAACAGAAACTTGGCCGTTTCTGATCGGACTTAATTCAACTTATACTGACCTAACCAGTCTCAACAAGAACTGGACATATTATGCTTTGATTGACCTGACCTGACATCAATTGCGAACAGAACCAGTATCAGACACATGGTCGACGATTTATTAATAGTCAGGTCAAGTAATAATCTCTAGTCAAACAGAAACTTGGCCTAATCTGATCGGACTTAATTCAAATATACTGACCTAACCTGTCTGAACAAGAACTGGACATATTGTGCTTTGATTGACCCGACCTGACCTCAATTTTGAACAGAACCAGTGTCAGACACATGGTCGACGATTTATTAATAGTCAGGACGAACGTTGACATAATGGCGTTGTGCGAGGACACGCTTTATGGCGAAGTGGTTGTTCGTCAACTGTTTTTGGATTAATGTGGGCACTTTGTCCTAGGTGTCATCATCCGCAGCGTGTGTGCTTCGTCAGGACACGTGCATATAATATACACATATAGGTTACGTTGTCTCGTTCTATGTTGCCGTATCAAGGAGCGACATGTTCGCAAAGACGTTTGATGGACAGGTCAGCGACGACTAGGAGGAACCCATAAATATTACCTACCATCGCGCGATCCTTGATTTCTTTCTACTAATATAGTAATGCGTAACGATATCCACCTGACAGCCGCTTGACACATCGACACACGCGGAAGAAGACGAAACAATTGCAGAATTGATTTTAATTTTTATTTAATGTAACCGCGAAATAATTTTTATCTGCCTTAAATTTTTTTTTTTGGTGCAATTTGATTGTACTAAAAGTAAGTTTATCGAGGATAATTAAATTTAACCCAGATGAACATGGTGGAGGCGCCATCGTGATTTTTTATATTTATTTCTCCTAAACTATGCATTTGGTTAAAACTAACACTTCAGTAAATTAACAAATTTATACAAAATTGATAAAAGTTAGAATAAATTCCATCGTATCGTTTAATTATCGATAGGAATAGGAGAATCCCTTAAGAGGACGGCCTGCTTATATCCTCTCTGACAGATGCCATAAATAACAGATTCGCAAGTGCAGATTGCCATTACTCTAAATACGATACGTTAAAAGTATGTCTCAACTTGTGCTCTACGCACTTTCAGATTTCGTATATCTAGCCAACACAAGCCAACGCCATCGTTATCATAGTCCAGCTTTGACAGCTACAATTATAATTAACAAGGGATGGGGGACAAATGACCCTTTCCTCTCGGCGACAATATATCACTGTTAGGATATCTCTAAATCACCGGAATATCCTCCTTGACGTACCCCTCTCTTCCAGTCCTTCTTCCTTCGTCCTTAAATATCAACAGTAGAGATGATAACAATTCCTCCGCAATTACACATCCATTTGTAAACTAGTTGGCTAGTTTATTCACCCGCGACCCATACATTTTTCGATCGAAAAACAATTTTTTATTTGGCAAATTTAGCCAATTTCATTGCACGTTTTTATCGATACTTTGGCCAGTGTCATCTTTACTCGCCATTACAATTGACTTTCTGCTATCTGCAAGAGAGAAGACGGAACGGTTGTACGCTGTATCGAGCTAAGTATTCGTCCTTGGGGATAGCAATTACATAGCTGGAACGGAAAGGAAGATCATCAAATATCTATATCTATACAGGACATTGTGGTACAATTCGGAAAGAGGATGCGCTGGTATGCTCGTATATCTAATTGTGACATATGGCCATATCCTGCGAGTCCAAGGAACGTTGTAAAAAATTCATGGCATTTTATTTTTTATATTTCACCAACACTAACAATTTGTTGATTTTTTTACAATTTTATTGTTGTTGATATTTTATTTTATTGCGCGACTTCTACAAGATTTTATTGTACTATGATTAAATTATCAATAGATGGGGCTAAGCGCAAATGCATAAGAAATCAATTTTGATCTAATCAGTTTTAATTTTCTTTTTTATAATCTTCTTTGTTTGCTTCTTCACATTGAAGGCTCAATCTACCATAATTCTAAGTTCATAATTACTTAAAATAACGTTCTTATTTTATTGCGTCAACTTTACGCGACATCTACACGATTTTATTGTACTATGATTCAATTATCAATAGATGGGGCTGAGCGCAAATGTATAAGAAATCAATTTTTATCTCATCAGTTATAATTTTCTTCTTTATAATCTTCTACGTTAGCTTCTTCACATTGAAGGCTCAATCTACCATAATTCTAAGTTCATAATTACTTAAAATAACGTTCTTATTTTATTGCGTCAACTTTACGCGACATCTACACGATTTTATTGTACTATGATTCAATTATCAATAGATGGGGCTGAGCGCAAATGCATAAGAAATCTATTTTTATCTCATCAGTTTTAATTTTCTTCTGTATAATCTTCTCTGTTTGCCTTCTCACAAATCTTCTATAATTCTAGCACGTTCTAAATTTATAGTTATTTAAAACAACGTTCTTTTTCACTTATTAAAACAAAAACAATTGCATTTCGTGTTTAGAGAATTTACAGTACCATAACAGTCATTGTATGATTTAGTCGACGCAAAATTCTAAAAGAGTGGGTGTCCTCTTACGTTAAGTGTTAATCGTTCGTAGGTGCATATGAAAATATAATAACTTGGCACGGCGCGAAATTGCCGCCGCCACTGTATTAATTACTATTTGATTAGGAGTGCAAGTGCATGCGTCTAATAAAGGTGTGCAATACTCAGGTATGAGATACGCTGGCAATTCTGCAGCAGACATTCATTTCGCAGACATGTAATTAACAGGTGCACGTGCAGGTGGAGTAAAGGATCATTAACGTAAATCTAAATTAGCCGAAAGAAGACGTATAGTTGATACATTCAAATTTACGGATTATAATTGTTTTATAAGAACAAATTATCACTGCTGTTTGGAGAAATATATTGTTTCGTATACTCACGTACGCGGTGCATTTATAAATACTAAGTCGCAAGGAGCATGTAAGATGAAAATAAGTGCTTCTAATTTACTTCGCGTAATTAATTGTGTATGTTATGCACAACGCTCTATATATTAAAAGATCGCATATACAGAGCGTTGTTAATTTAAAATCGCATGATATTCTACCGTTTATATCTAAAATTACTGATCGTTAAAACACCGACCAAAAAGGATTTAATCGATCTGTCAGTTGATAAATGGAAAAATTACAATTGCAACGTGTCCACCTAAAATCAAATTTTCTAGTTATAGATTATTTTTAAAATTGCAACGCCCGGTATATATATATGCACGGAATAAGAGAAGTACATAACATTAACACAGATGTCACTAATGTGACTGTATGCACCGAATTTACAGCGATGGTTAGCGCTGGAGAATGTGCATAGTTTATATTTTTATTTGGCGAAACTAGAATGTGTACTTGCGATGTAATTAATACCCGCGCTCCGGACCTTTCTTCGGTGCAATCTATTACAGGAACGTTGACAGGAGTCAGACTGTCTTGAAATATCGGTTGGCTTCAAGCGAACTGCCGTAAAATTGGGTATTCTTGAAAATAATATTTATATATCGTAGTTATCTATGATAAAAGAAATGTCTTCAGATGTTCACTTGTTTTATTTGTTTATTTGATATGTTATGACAGTTGTATTGAACGGATAAATATTTCGTGAATTTTAATAGAATTGCAAAAATCAGTTGTAGTAAGAAAAAAGTTCGTATGAATTATTTTAGAAAAGGGGGGCGAGGAAGGAGCCTCCCCGAAGAATGTTATTCAATATTGAATAACATTCGGAAACGGCTATTTTATACAATAGTCGGCGAATCCTTCCATTGTAGAAACGCTTAAAAATTTGTTAGTTAAAGAGTCCGCAATCCTAAAGATTGGTTGGAAACAGCACGCCATGCCGATCTATCCTGAGCTAATCCCTTCATCTCCCTATAGCTATTCATCTCAACGTCTGCAACTATCTGACTCACATACTCCAATCTAGGCCTACCTACCCCTCTCTTTCCCTACACTCTACCTTCTATGATCAATTGCATAATCCCCCCATGCCTAAGAATATGCCCTACTAATCTGTCTCTCCTACGCTGTAATACTCTCCAAATACTTCTCTTCTCCCCTACTAACTCTAGTACACCTTCATTTGTTACTTTATCTTCCCAACCAATCCTCATCATCCTCCTATAACACCACATTTCGAATGCTTGTAATCTATGCTTCTCTTCCTTTCCTATAGTCCACGCCTCACACCCGTACAGTGCTACACTCCAAACATATACCTTCAGTAATCTTTTTCTAATACCCAAGTCAATATTTGATCTTAAAATCTGTTCCTTTTCTACGAATGCCTTCCTACCCTGTGCTATCCTACACTTTATATCTACCTTGCTTCGATTATCTTTTGTGATTCTACTGCCTAAATAACAAAAATCTGACACTTCTTCGATTCTATTATCTCCTATTGTGATCCTCATTTTTCTACTGCATTCCTTTTTGTCACACCTCATCACTTTAGTTTTACCTATATTTATTTTCCTGTTAAAATCCCTAGTCAATACTGCCTGCATACCATTCAATACCCTTTCTAAATTCTTTTCGCTTTCTTCCAATATAGCTATATCGTCGGCGAATCTCAACATATATATTTTCTCTCCCTGTACATTCACACCTACACTATACTCTTCTTTTATTTTGTTTATTGCATCTTCTATATATAGATTAAATAATAACGGTGAAAGTGTACATCCCTGCCGAACTCCCTTCCCTATTTTTGCTACCTCTTCTTCCCCCTCAATTCTAACTAAGGCAGTTTGGTGTTTATATAAATTAAAAATTATTCTCCTATCCTTATAATCTATACCCGTTTCTTTTAAAATTCTAAACATTATGTCCCAATCTACATTATCAAATGCCTTTTCTAAATCTACAAAAGCTATGCAAGTTACCTTTCCTACCCTCTTTCTTTTTTCTACTACCGTTCTTAGTGCTAAAATCGCCTCCCTCGTCCCTCTGTTTTTCCTAAAACCAAACTGATCTTCTCCTAGCCTTTCCTCTACTTTATTTTCTAATCTCCTATAAATAATCTTTAGCAATATCTTCGATGCATGTGATAGTAGACTAATGGTCCTATAGTTCTCACACAAATTAGCTTCTATTTTCTTCGGCATTGTTACTATTCTACTACGCTGAAAATCCTGTGGTACTTCTCCCTTCTCATATATTTTACAAACTAACCTGTATAATCGCTCCTGCATTTTTCCCCCTGCGCGTTTTATTAATTCGGCTGGTATCATATCAATCCCCGCTGCTTTGTTATTCCGTAAATCATTTAATGCTCTATGAAACTCTGACATAAGTATGCTAGGACCTAAGTCATCCTCATCTATCTGTTCCACACTTTCTAGCTCCTCCATGTCCTGCCTACCTTTATATAAATCTTCAAGATACTCCTTCCATCTTCTAGCTTTTTCCTTATTTTCTGTGAGTTCCTTACCCTGCTTATCACATATAATGTTACCCTTTGGTTTTACTTTAGAAAAATGTGACTTAATTTTCCTGTAGCCCAAATATACTTTACCTCTTCTCATATCCTCCTCAATATCCTCACAATTTCCTTTTATCCACTCTTCTTTCGCTAGCTTGCATTTCCTATTAATTAAGTTCCTTAGTTCCTTATATTTTTTCTGTCCTGCTTCTGTGTTTCCAATTTTAATTTTCCTTCTTGCTTCTATCATTTCAACTATTTCTTCCGTGATCCATTCAAAAAATTGTACACACCAAAAATTCATTCGATATTTCTACAGAATTTTATTTAAGAAAAATTTGATAAACAGGTAAATTTATTTCCTAACTACTTCTTATATAAACCTACGCAACTGTACATGTGTTGCCTATATGAAATTCGAAAATAATCATGTGCACAAGATCTTTTTTACACAAAACTTACTGTAGAATCATAAATCAGCCGTTAAATTCGTTGTTATAAAAATCATTGTTTTCGTGAGTACATATATATTGCTTTTCAAACACATACATACGAACAGTATGTCTGTCCATGGGTCTTAGATAAGACCCACATTCAAAATTATAATCAATTTAAAGTTGCAAATTTTGTTTGTTAATATAATAGAAATATTGCCGTAATTTTTAAATTAGGTAACATTTTGTATATTTGTTTGTTTCTATAAAAATATTTGCTGAGCTGTTGCAGATAATATGAAGAAGTAAAACTAGCTAAAATATAAGCCTAGATTTGGGCGGGTATAAATTTCTTTGTACTACCAAAGTCATTGTTATATGGAGCATGTACTGTTGTAAGATGCTCGTAAATATATGTACACACCTTGTTTGGATTGTATATATTAGAAGAGAAATAAGAGAACTATGGATGGAATAGGATACGAAAGGATAGTGGAGCGTTTCCCTAACGCCGCCGCCGCCGCTGCCAACGCCACCATACCATCTCTTCCGACGATAATAAATATTACACCAACTAAAAATAAAAAATAACCCAACAAGAGCGTACAAGAAAAAGAACAATATAGTAACGTGTGTAGGAAAGGACTGTATCGAAATTTCCTTTACACACTCCTAAGGTTGTACTTAAGAATACTCTAAAAAAAAATCTCTTCGTTGCTTAGCGCTTTATTTATAATTCAGTAGCGAAATATTTTCGTACTTTTCAATTTCGAATCTAGCGCGGTCAATAAATAAATCGCAATTAAAAAAAATCGTTTTAACAATCTTACGTACTCCGACTCTTTGTCGAGGAGGGATCTTCTTCAGCTACATCCGCAGATACAATACAAGCAGCTACAACCACGTATTCGTACGAAGACAATACCAGACCAGAGATGCAGATACAGCGCCGAGAATGAATTGAGAATATCTAACAGCAGAAAAGACCGTTTTCTGTGTTCGCAACAACTGAATGGAAAGCTCGCGCCAACTAAATTATGATCTCGTTATTATTCCGAAACACGCCTTAATTCCTCCCAACAAACGATACAATCTAATTTTAATTCAATGTAAGTTAGAGGGCACCGCTCGCATATCGTACCGTATCTTCAGCTGAGCTTGTATCCAAGCAACGCAGGAGACGACGAGTGACAATTACGTGACGTGTCTTCCAACGCTCAGTTAATACCGAAAAAGGAATTTTTCGATGGTTGCCCGTTGATGCGCTAACTTTTGCCACAATTCTGCAAACATTGGTAATGTATATTTATACGACAACTGAACATGTTTTCGTCCTTTCGTAGACTACCAATACAACATGAAACAATGTAACCGTTCCAGGCTGTATTTATAAACAGCATCCACAGATGGAATACATACCAACCAACTGCTGTCAGTCGTCAGTTTGGTGTTTGTATGTCCATCGTTTATTTGTTGGTATGTGTAGGGATATGCGAACATACCAGCGGGATAGGGAACCAGGAAAATACGCCGTGATGGTGTGTCCACAATATGGTACCTCGAATGTGATGATTTTTATGAATGTGATGATTAAATCCATTTATTGGCATATGCTAGATTATGAAAGCACAGCCAAAAAAGGGAATGCCATTAAAGAATGAGTTTTATAAGTTATAAGGCTCATCAGGAGTGCCCTTCCTGGCACTCCTGATGTTTAATTGTATCTGTAAACGAAGGGATTTTGAAATGAAATTTCAAAATGTTTTAAGTTACGTGGATATTCTATTAGTATAGAATATCACCCAAATCAAGTAAATCCTTACTTCCCACATAATCAAAATTAATTGAGAATGTGGTTAAGGTTAGAGTTATTTCTTTCCTAAATAAGTTTAAAATAATTTGTTCAAATCAATTTGGTTTTCAGTCATCAGAAAATACGATTGATGCGATATATACGTTCTTAGATGACGATTATAATAAAAACCTCGTATCTATTTCTTTATTTTGCGATTTATCGAAAGCTTTCGACTGTGTAGATCATGAAATACTTCTCAAAAAATTAGAATATTACGGTATAATATTACGCATCCAAATTGTACGAATCATTAATGATAACAGATAAATATGTCTAATTCATCGTCCATTAAACGTGGTGTACCGCAAGGTTCAGTCGTGGGCCCTATACTGTTTAATCTATATATCAACGATATGGGATTGCTACCTGTAAATGGAAAAATTACTCTCGTTGCTGATGATACGAGCGTCACTTGGGCATCGCCTAAAACAAACAATGATGCCCTTAGCAGATATTATAAATAAAGACATGGACACTTTAAAAAATTGGTTCGATAGCAACAAATTAACGCTAAATATTAACAAAACGTCAATTATGACTTTTAAAGAAACGAAATGAATCGATTTACCTATCTTAATTAACAACACTAGTATAAAGTCCACAGAAATTTATAAATTTCTAAGAATTCATGGATTTTCGAATCAAAACACTGAGATATGTGATTCAATTCTGGGGTAGCTGTAATAAACTAATAAACACTTCCAACAAATATTCAAACTACAAAAACGTGCTGTCCATATCCTCGACATGACACACTTCAGAGAACATAGTAAACCCATCTTCAAAAAATACAAAATTGTAACAATGACAGGGATGTATATTTTAGAACTAAGCTCACCGATCTTTAAACGTAAAAGTGACCTAAAAATGACAAAAAATGTGCGCAACTACTCCACTACCTGATCTTCAAATATATTTATTATCAATCCGAAATCTACTTTGTATAAAAAATCCTGTCTGCATATGTCTAAGAGAATTTTCAACAAATTGCCAAATCATATTAAAAAACGAACATAATATATTGAAATTTAGAGTCAACTTACGGAATATATTATGTGAGAAAGCTTACTAGAATATAGAAGATTTTTTAAATGATCGACTGTGATTCGTGGACGTCAATATATCACATTCCTCTAACTTAATTTTTAATCTATACTTAAATTTTTACTTTGTTAATGTCTCTAAATAATTGTTTATCGTCGTTGTAAAAAATATAAATTGTTTAGATTATTATCATTAATAGGAAGATATATTACTCTGTAATATATCTGTCTATGATGGGAAATAAACGATTATCTATCTATCTAATATATCGAATGTTTAAAGAATTTTTTCTTGGCAAAATGTAAGTTTCGTTATTATATGGACAAATCGTTAGAACAAGTGGCAAATACAAGATCGGACCTCTCCTTCGTTCACGCGGACGTTTTGGAACAGCCGTTCTGACCAACGAACCAACCGACCGACAGAAATATACAACGATGAATTTTCCATTTTGTAATTTATACGGATACCGTGCTTGCCGTTACATATATACCTCGTCCTAGCATTGAACCACCGTTAGATGTCGCTGTCGTCGCCGCCGCCCCCCCTCCCCCCATTCTCCATGGCCACCCTTATATCCGATCCCGTTCGGATATTTATATATTTTGCGTGCAATGGAAAACGAAAACCACCAGCGAACGTTGGTATATAGCCAAGGCGCGCATCGCATGCCGCAAATAACTAATTTTTTTCCATGTGGTGCAATAGGGATTATGTAATCCTGGTCGGGGAATAAATTCGAATTTCTTTACGTTTCTGTCCATTTTTTGAAAATTAATCAGTTGCCACAAAAACATTTGACATTGCGTAAGCTAATATGTCACACTGCATCTGTACACGTCACAATTACTTGTACGCGACTATAGCAGCTGATGCTAATTGAAATTTTTAAATAATAATTGAGGCCCTATATTTCATGCGAGCTTAAAATAAGTCTGCGAACAAACAGGGCGCGACTGGTGGCTCTTCCAGGCCGTATATAACTTGTTAAACGGAACAGTATTTCTACGCGTTTCTCTTCGTATACGCGCGCGGCACACATTGTGCACGCTATATCGTCGTATCTGCGTATATATCGAAAAGCCCTCGGGCCTCTGGAACGGAACATAAATCACCGGCTTGGGGAGGCTTTCATAAAACTCCTCTCTCTCTATATATATTCACAATCCAAATTGAAATTGTTTTGTTTCCAATCTGTGTTCCGTCTCACCCTAATGACTGTGTTCCAAATCAAAAGCGCCTAGGATCTACTTTTATCACATATATACGAATGCCCATATTCACCACCTACCTCGACAACACAATTCTATAACAGCACATTTTATTTTCCGCTTAATCTGTCGATATAAATTTCCGCAAACAAAAGTAGCTTATAATTTTTTTTAGTGATGCACATAGCATACGTCCCAGTCTAAATAAATAAATAAATAAATAAATTTTTCAATGACTCAATTGCTCCCAAACACCGCACAAAAATTCTTTCAAAAAAACCAATCACTCGACAAAATCGAATATTTCGCAACACCTCCGTCTCATCTTACTAATAAACTAAAATATCGCTCGCGAATTTCCAATTATCCACGTATCAACTTGCGACGTACTAGTTAGTTAAAGAGTCCGCAATCCTAAAGATTGGTTGGAAGCAGCACGCCATGCCGATCTATCCTGAGCTAATCCCTTCATCTCCCTATAGCTATTCATCTCAACGTCTTCAACTATCTGACTCACATACTCCAATTTAGGCCTACCTACCCCTCTGTTTCCCTCCACTCTACCTTCTATGATCAATTGCATAATCCCCCCATGCCTAAGGATATGCCCTACTAATCTGTCTCTCCTACGCTGTAACACTCTCCAAATACTTCTCTTCTCCCCTACTAACTCTAGTACAGCTTCATTTGTTACTTTATCTTCCCAACCAATCCTCATCATCCTCCTATAACACCACATTTCGAATGCTTGTAATCTACGCTTCTCTTCCTTTCCTATAGTCCACGCCACACATCCGCACAGTGCTACACTCCAAACATATACCTTCAGTAATCTTTTTCTAATACCCAAGTCAATATTTGATCTTAAAATCTGTTCCTTTTCTACGAATGCCTTCCTACCCTGTGCTATCCTACACTTTATATCTACCTTGCTTCGATTATCTTTTGGGATTCTACTGCCTAAATAACAAAAATCTGACACTTCTTCGATTCTATTATCTCCTATTGTGATCCTCATTTTTCTACTGCATTCCTTTTTAAATAAATAAAACGATGTAAATTAAATTAAATTAAATTTAAATAAATAAGCGACGTACTATCAGATGCGGATTTGAAATATATATCCGGACGTGTATGGTGGGCATATATTTGGAAACCGCACGTAAAATCGGAAATGCGACCGTACGAGTCTCTGCAAATATAATACCACGTTTGAATTATTATCCTGATGATATTCACATAAATTCGACACCTGAGCTTAATAAGCACGTGTTCATGTTAGCTACAGGATTGTTAAGATGTTCAATTATTTTCTAGTCTTCATTTGTCATATTACATTACTTCAATTTGCAAGTTTGTCATATAATTTTAAACTTATTATTCCAATTTTTATTCTTGATATGTATTTTTTCAAATTTTTGTTATCATTTACAAGAAAAATATCCAATCTTTGTATGTGCAACAACTTCCCGTCCCCACCAAACAATCCACTTTACAATCAGCAGAAATTCATTCTGGGCACTTTTTTTTTGGACAGTTTTGTTACGTTTCACTGTTGTTTCGTTTCTCTACCTCCTCTTCAGTCCTCATCTATCCCGGGTTTATCTCGTTGCACTCGCGTGTCTTATTAAAAAGTTTCTGCATATATTACAATCTTCTTATTTAAATATCTGCGCGTTACGATTTTAAGAAGAAATGTACGTTTGAATTTCGTTACAGGGAAGTTGTATATATCTGATTTAGTTTGTGGATGATTTTTTTTTTAACTTTGGGGTAAAGTTAAGGTATGATAGTAGATTAAAAAAATTTTTTTTGGCGCGATGGTAAGTGTAGGCCTGGCGTTGTGTCATGAGGTTCTATTAGGTATTGAAATGCGGAGCAACGCAATTGAGGCAATCTAATCCTAAATGGCGGCCATGATGGCTGTTTACATATTCTAGTGGTGATTATCGTAGGCGCCCCTGTCGCCCGAACGCTCAGCCACTAACCTTTATTGTTATATCTTGGTTTCATTAGCTTCTGATTGTTTTTATAGCGTTTAGGGTTACGACGATCCATGTAGATGTGTCCTAAGTGCAAGCCAGAATTGCAGAGCTGCTTCTACATGCCCAGCTCTGAATTCGGTTAGTACTACACCGATTATCCTCCGTATGGACAAATACATATTCTTAATTGCTTCAGTGCTTAAGGACTTAATGAGGTGTGGAAGGAGCGTTTTTTTCATCAATTATTGCAAATAAATAAATTTTGCTACGTCAAATCTTTTGACATGTTTAATTGTATTGTTCTATTGTTGCATATTTCTTCGTACGTGGCAACACTTATTGGGTTACAGAATGGTCAGTTGGACATAAGTACATTTAATCTCCAAACTCTTGCTGCTATAATAACCAAAGTCTTTAGTGTTAGTGCTCGAGTTGATCACATTATCAAAGCCAATTACGCTATAATATTCTTAACTGACAATTCCCAAAAATAAACGCACGCTTCAGTATTGTTACGGACTTCCACTTGTACTAAAGTACACCAGCCATGGGCAAATCACAACACACATTTACGTTTGATTTAAATTTAACTTTAAGCTAAGATGCGAATAATATCAACGGCAACGATTTCAATTGAAGCAATTAAAGACATTTTTTTGGGACCAATTCATTGAATTGTTTAAAACCAATTTAGAATTATAATCCAAAGGTTTGAAATTAATTTTGGCCGTGTCTGGAACAGAAGATACTTTGAATGGTAATGCCCTATGTCCAGTATAACGCTCACCATATACACAGGATTATGTCTTAATCCTGTTTTACAGTTATACATGGATGGCATGTAAGTGCAGAAAGGGATCCTTCACTGAAATATATCAGTTCGTAGAATTTGCATGCGATTGGACAAGTTGAATTGTTTTAGTGAGAATGCTAATCGGTTAAAATAATAATTTAATTATCTAAGTATTGAATTTTTGAATTATAGTTGCCGTTAAAATTTTTTTTGTTGATATAAAATATTAGATAGCTGCAAAATATGGGTATTAAATTTCCAAATATGGTAGATATAAAATGATAGCCGCCATGTAATATTTCCTTTTAGCTATTGGACAGCTAAATGCGAAATTCTAATCCAAACGGGGAATAATACAAATAGCCTTAATTAAAATAGTGGATTTTCACAGTAGTCTGTCAGTAGATAAATTGTGTTTATATGCCGCAAATATAACATATACATATATATGCATGTGCAACACACCTAACAATGATCATAACAGAGAAATATCCTTCAGGATGCACCTGGAATCAACAAAGATAGAAATACAACATTCAACAGGGTCGCAATATAATTTTCCGTTGAAACTTCATAAACGAATTAATGATATGGTCTTGTTTCCCGATAAATTATACTAAACGGAACTTTCCTTCATTTTTATGAAGATAAATCTGTTGTGGTTTGAATCGACGACGTATCGTTTTAATGTAATCATTTGTTGTATAATTTGTTGGCTTCGAAATTTTAGAATTCAGATGTTCCTTGAAAGGGAAAATAGCTCGACTCCTGGCCATAGAACACACAACAGCTCTAAAGCCGCTGGACCCAGCAAATATACAAACCGTTTTTCAGCGAGTGTCCATCAAGACGAAAGTTTCGGACAGTTGGCAGTGTAAACTGGTTAAATCTCACTTTAGACTATAATAGCCTGGACCAGCGAGCCGCACATGGATCTACCCACTCACAGCCGTGATACGATGGAATAGAGAATTTGCTGGAAAACACGAGTGCAGGACTCCACTGTGGAGTGTTAGAGGGGCACGTTGATGCCGCTGTCAGTTTGACCAACTGCCCAGCCATCTGGGTGGCTGTGCAAGGGGTGTACTGTACGTGGAATGCGCTTACAGCTAATACGCATATATGTGTTTTGTGAATGGGAATTTTACAGGATAAGAAGAGTTTTCTTATGATGTTGTAGAATCTATCCACTTTTCGCGCAGTGTAATATATGGAGGTAAAGAAGGAGCGTTTTTGCACTTCTGCACGTATAATTATACATTTTACCTCTTCATTTTTGAAGTGAAACTTCTATAGACGCAGTAGGGCCAATTGGCCTGAATGTCACGAAAAGTTAAACGCTTCCTTCACGAATAGTGAAACCTTTAACGCGCATGCGCCGCGTGTACTCTGTAGCGTAAGGCAAACAGTAGACGCATGCGTATTTTATTATATATTACACAAACACAGCTTAATCTTTTAGCTAACAATTTCCATTGTGTGAAAAGTGAAATGGAGAAAAAGACAAGTACAGACAGATTGCGAGCCTTTAGAGAACAGAAGAAAGAGAATAAACCACCAAGAAAAGTGCCAACAAGTACCTTGTGCCAAGAAGTAGAGAGTATCGAGCCAGGCAAATGGCGTTAAAGAAACACGGTGAACAACATAACCTTCCAACGACCTCAAATACACTGGATGAATCGATACCCTCGTTAAGTGAGGATACAGTGAGTGGTATAGAGAATTTGAATGCCACTGATTCAGGCACGTGAAGATACACGCGGTGTGAGAGATCAACGAAATGAATCTGATACAGCTGAGACAAATAGAAATGCACCCACTAGTGCATCATACACTAAATTTAATCCAAACGCCTCTTTATAGACTGTACGATATTACAGTTAATAATGGTTTCTTTGATGATCAGAGTGTCAATCAAAATCAATCAAAATCGAATCGTTAACAAATGGAAAAAAAGCAATGCATAAAATCGACTTTTCCTAGGAACTATGAAGTTTCACTTCTACCGCGCGAGAGTCTCACGCATTTTTTTATGATGGCTATCCACTCTTCGCGCAGTGTAATATAAGGAGGTAAGAAAGAAGCGTTTTTGCACTTCTGCACGTATACCTTATAATTAAACATTTTTACCTGTTTTTTTTATTATTAATTACACACAATTAAAGATTCTTTTTAATTTTTACTTTGTTTACTTTATGTACAATATTTAGACAAGAGAATATCACGAATATGACACTAGATTCAAGAATAATTTGCAGATTTACTTTACCAGAGTTAAAGCTGCTAGATTAAGCTGTAACTGTTATGGTAAATAATTCTATAATGATGTTAAGTCCAAAGTGAGACTATAACACGTCGAAAATTGTTTTTATTCGTTTAAGGATTGATTGATTTTTAATTGTTACTACTTATATATAACAAATTCTAAATTTTTGATATATATGTTTTTTTTTTGTGTGTATAAATAAATAAATAAATAAATAATTCTTGCCAGTCAGTTCTTCAATTAACATTTTTTTTTTGTTTCGGTATATGCAAACAAATGGAGAAGTTCCTTTGTTGAATAAAATGCCACTTTATTCGCACATATTTTAGCAGTTTAAGAAATAACTAAGAGCGTAAAACGATTTTCCGCGTGCCAGTAATTTTGTTGCCTTCTGGCACGCGTGCCATGTTGTATCAAAGTTACCATCTGACTGATTATGTATAATATATATATAAAGATAACGATATTCGTACACATAGGTCGGTGTACAAGAGACCGCCTCCGCCTCCGCCACCGTATATCGTAATCCGCGTGGATTTAGAGATGAGCAATTAGATGAAGAGCGTGCCCACGGTGCCATTACATTGTCTGCACAATATACATATACATATGGCAATATATAGGAAAATGGAAGTCCCAGTGAGTGTGTGTGTTTGCTGTAGTATATTGTTGGATAGGGTGCAGGGAAGACTGAGGCTCAGGCCCATGTGTGAGGCCGCCACTCGTCGATTACGCCAGCTTGTCCTGGCCCGCCACCAGATGGGACTAATTACCAACTTAAGCGGCTGCTTCTGTTGCTGCGGCGGCGGCGGCGGCGGCGGCCGCATCATCCGCATTGTGTTACCAAAAGCAACGTTAAAGGAACGTCAACACCCTGACATATTTGCTGTTCGAACATTACGCTGCATTTTGAAACAACAATTTATTAATAAATTGATTGATAATAAATTGGTTCATAATAAATGTGTTGGAAGGAAAGTAACTTAGTTATAATATCACTTAAAATATTTTTATTCGTCGGTAAAGTCACCATTAGAGTTGATGTTAATATTGTACATATCGCTCATAAAAGCCATCTTCATCTACTAGAAGCTCTGAAATTTTTCAAACGAGGACTACAATTTATTAAATGAACAAACCGATATTTTAAACTCTCCTCTTTTTAAAAAACTAACGTTATAATTATTATTACAAAAAATTATTGGCTATGTCATTACATCTGTTGTAATTTTAGATAAACATTTTCTATCTTGACCATCCATCACATATGCATGTTTACTTTTTTAATACGTTTGTTTTATTGCTTAGTTTTGATTAAAATTCGTAGAACATTGTTATTATTAACAATTCTTCTCTTCCATACGAAGATATTTTAGCAACAACAATGTCGATGCTCGTATCCAACCCTTCGTACCACGGGCACCCTTACAGACGCGTATAAATATCATCCGAGTGATTACATCCCTTCAGCTGCGACTGAATGCCACCTGAACCACCACAACCGTACTATAGCAACGTTGTGCATATTCAGCCACCTCACTGGCACGCAGATATTCCTCGTGGTCGGATTATTAGAGATGAGATCGCTTTCAATATTCAGTTATCACGTTAAGAATGAATTCTTTGCCAAACCCATCGTACGACGTCAGAAAGCAACTAACGTCCATCCATTACCACAACATCCGACAGCACCGGAGAAAGAAATGTTTGACAGTCCAAGACACAAGAAGGTGTCTTGGAATTTACGCACACCACCGGAATACATTCTTTTGCTATAAAGAATGAATTCGGCGATCCATGAAACATTCTCTGCTGTCAGAAACTTCAATCATTAGGCCATCGTGAATTTTCCATATCTTTGATACGTCAAATTGATGTTGGCCAAGTCGAAACAGCGTACTTAAAATATATAAAAATATTGATTTAACTATGGAAGTGTCGTTCGATAATAATACGCAAATGCTGTCGTGCCACATTTGGTCAAAGTGCCAATTTAATAATTTCCCGCATTTTCTTCACCAAAATGTTGACATCTTCACGTATGATCTGCGCGGCATAGCGTAGGATATTTATGTAACCGGTGGCTATAGAACTAGTATCTCTTCTCTTCTTCAGTTGATGTAATATTAACTGACAGTTGGCTGTGCTCGGCAATAGGGTTGAGGCTGAGGGACGACACCGAGACCACGTAACAATTCCGCGACGGTCTTTGTGAGCGTGTATCATCGTAAACGGTAAGAAGACGTCGGGACGCCAGAATAGAGCTGAAAACGAATAAAAAATTAAAGTCGAATTTAAATGTGTACGTTGAGGTATATGCAACATAATGAAACAAAACTGCAATTGATGTCTCAATAAAATTGATTAAGCTGCGTGGAGCTTTCGAAAATGTGAAATTTCGAGCGTGATTTAACGTTAATCGTAATAATATTCGATTTTCCGCATATAGTTTAAGCAAGCACCGACTAAGTTCTTAAGCGATTTACAGGATCATATAATATCCTTCGGTCATACAGAACAAGCAGGTACACTTGGCCATACGCAATAATCAGGATTTATACACGTGGGGATCGGTGCATTTGTTAGTCATGTGCATCTTTCTGATGCACACAAAGCCCCGCGACTGTGCGTTCCAGCGCAGCAGCGTATCTGTTTCCTTCATTCCATATTCCAATAAGACGACCTGGAAGCAAGAATGGTTGCCCATAAATTCCGCTCAACGTTTGAATGGGTGAAACCGTCACATCATTGGTTACAAACCGTATGCATACTTATGCCTGTGCATATAAATGCATTTTATACTGCATATGCACATATACAGGGTGTGCGCTATAATAAACAATGAGCGAACCATCGTTTTGATCAAAAACATTGTTTTGCAAATTTTAAGAAGTATTTTTTAATTAAATATTTAAAAACAATCGAATATAAACCACCATGTATATATAGTATCGAATATCAACCAAATGCCGTAATTTAAAGCATTAAGTTAATTAAATAGGCAGTATTGACTAGGGATTTTAACATGAAAATAAATATAGGTAAAACTAAAGTGATGAGGTGTGACAAAAAGGAATGCAGTAGAAAAATGAGGATCTCAATAGGAGATAATAGAATCGAAGAAGTGTCAGATTTTTGTTATTTAGGCAGTAGAATCACAAAAGATAATCGAAGCAAGGTAGATATAAAGTGTAGGATAGCACAGGGTAGGAAGGCATTCGTAGAAAAAGAACAGATTTTAAGATCAAATATTGACTTGGGTATTAGAAAAAGATTACTGAAGGTATATGTTTGGAGTGTAGCACTGTACGGGTGTGAGGCGTGGACTATAGGAAAGGAAGAGAAGCGTAGATTAGAAGCACTTGAAATGTGGTGTTATAGGAGGATGATGAGGATTGGTTGGGAAGATAAAGTAACAAATGAAGCTGTACTAGAGTTAGTAGGGGAGAAGAGAAGTATCTGGAGAGTGTTACAGCGTAGAAGAGACAGATTAGTAGGGCATATCCTTAGACATGGGGGGATTATGCAATTGATCATAGAAGGTAGAGTGGAGGGAAAGAGAGGGGTAGGTAGGCCTAGATTGGAGTATGTGAGTCAGATAGTTGAAGACGTTGAGATGAATAGCTATAGGGAGATGAAGGGATTAGCTCAGGATAGATCGGCATGGCGTGCTGTTTCCAACCAATCTTTAGGATTGCGGACTCTTTAACTAACTAAGTTAATTAATTATTTGAGCAAAATGATGAGAAATGTCCATTTATTGTTAATTTATTTATGAAACTAAATTAAAGGAAACTGAAATTTATTTTCGTAGAGTTTGGATTAGATATGTATATACGATTTTTGATACTGAAAAATCGAATATTTTATTCAAATATTAAATTCTAAATTTCATTTACTTATGAAATCGAACATAATAATTAGTTACCTTTCTTACATGTTTTAGTCATTAGAAATAATAATGTATTAGAATTTGATATATATAGAAAAGCTACAAATACGTATTATTAATACGTAAAATAACATATTAAGAAAATTTAAAAAAACAAGAGATATCAGAAATATTAGTACTCTAGGACAAAGTAATAATTCAACGACAATATTTGTTAAATTACCATTTGATTCACGTATAATATTTTAAATATAATTTTAAAGTAACATATAATAGTCTTGCCAATTTTCTAGGAAATCCCAAAGATTTAATTTTTTTACACCCCTTGTTTTTTGAAGCAATTTTTGGTACTTTCGAACAAATTTAAACGAAATTATGCGAATCTTTGCGAAATGCGAAAATTATGCAGCATATTGCTTTTATATTTTTTAATTAACCGCTTATTAAATTTCCCTTTATCTAATGATAAATATAACATTGAATTAAATAATATCCGAAATATAGCGGTACAAAAATGGCTATTCTTATAAAATTATAAAGAACATATTAAGAAAATTTAAAAGAACAAGAGATATCAATCAAAAATATTACTAGTTTAGAACAAAGTAATAATTCAACTCTAAAATTTGTTAAATTACCATTTGATTGCACGTGGTTTAGATAGTATTTTAAATAAATATAATTTTAAAGTAACATATAATAGTCTTGCTAATTTTCTAAGAAATCCTAAAAATTTGATTGATTTCAATACAAAATCTAGTATTTATGAAATATCTTGTTCTAGTTGTCCTAAAGTCTATATAGAGGACAAACATGACTTATTTAAACTAGATTTAAGGAGCATCAGATTAAATAGAAAAAATAAAAGTGCTGTAGCCGAGCATATTTTTGACTAACTCAGGTCATCCTATTCAAATTAGTTCACTTAAATATGTTTTGAATTATCCCTAGTTAAACACTATTATACTATTATTTAACACCGTAGTGATAATTTTTAAAACCATGTATATATATTTTAATCCTTTACCTCGGTAAAACATTTCGTGTTTATTTTTTGCAAAAATAAATGGCAATAGTTGAGGAGAAATTAAGTTGCGATGGACTTATGTTAATCCCACAGAAACGCGAATAAGAATTTATACAAACACTAAATTTATTTACACATTTAAAAAAATAGAAATTCACAAATTTTCTTATAGGAATGTAATAATGATTTTTTTTTATATAATAAAACTGGATGTTCCATTGGGACATTTAAAAAATTTTAATTGATATTCTACACTATTATTTAACACCGTAGTGATATTTTTTTAAATTCAATTGAGACGTTTTTTTTTTTATTGAAATTTGTTATTGTCCAGTTACAGATTTTATGTAGTAATTTCAAGTCCGATGCTGTAATATAAGGCAGACTGATTAGGTCTATTAAAATATGTGTACGGATAAAAGTGCTATTAAGAATTATATTAACTTTCATTAGATGGGCGATTTTATTAACTGTTTTACTGTTTATGAATCGTAAACTATATATAAGCTTTACAGCCAGATATGCGTTGGATATTAGAAAATATAAGTTTTCTTGGGTAATATCCACGGGGAATTCAACTTTATTAAACGATTATGCGGTAGTAAAAATTACTGTCGGACGCACATCACTAAACGCACGTATTTATGCCATTAAATCGCGAAATATTTATCGAAACATTGCCGCAAAATGCGAATTCTTAAACGTAATTTAAATAAATTTCTGTTTAATAACTATATCAGTGTATTTAGTTAAAGAGTCCGCAATCCTAAAGATTGGTTGGAAACAGCACGCCATGCCGATCTATCCTGAGCTAATCCCTTCATCTCCCTATAGCTATTCATCTCAACGTCTTCAACTATCTGACTCACATACTCCAATCTAGGCCTACCTACCCCTCTCTTTCCCTCCACTCTATCTTCTATGATCAATTGCATAATCCCCCCATGCCTAAGAATATGCCCTACTAATCTGTCTCTCCTACGCTGTAACACTCTCCAAATACTTCTCTTCTCCCCTACTAACTCTAGTACATCTTCATTTGTTACTTTATCTTCCCAACCAATCCTCATCATCCTCCTATAACACCACATTTCGAATGCTTGTAAACTACGCTTCTCTTCCTTTCCTATAGTCCACGCCTCACACCCGTACAGTGCTACACTCCAAACATATACCTTCAGTAATCTTTTTCTAATACCCAAGTCAATATTTGATCTTAAAATCTGTTCCTTTTCTACGAATGCCTTCCTACCCTGTGCTATCCTACACTTTATATCTACCTTGCTTCGATTATCTTTTGTGATTCTACTGCCCAAATAACAAAAATCTGACACTTCTTCGATTCTATTATCTCCTATTGTGATCCTCATTTTTCTACTGCATTCCTTTTTGTCACACCTCATCACTTTAGTTTTACCTATATTTATTTTCATGTTAAAATCCCTAGTCAATACTGCCTGCATACCATTCAATACCCTTTCTAAATTCTTTTCGCTTTCTTCCAATATAGCTATATCGTCGGCGAATCTCAACATATATATTTTCTCTCCCTGTACATTCACACCTACACTATACTCTTCTTTTACTTTGTTTATTGCATCTTCTATATATAGATTAAATAATAACGGTGAAAGTGTACATCCCTGCTGAACTCCCTTCCCTATTTTTGCTACCTCTTCTTCCCCCTCAATTCTAACTAAGGCAGTTTGGTGTTTATATAAATTAAAAATTATTCTCCTATCCTTATAATCTATACCCGTTTCTTTTAAAATTCTAAACATTATGTCCCAATCTACATTATCAAATGCCTTTTCTAAATCTACAAAAGCTATGCAAGTTACCTTTCCTACCCTCATTCTTTTTTCTACTACTGTTCTTAGTGCTAGAATCGCCTCTCTCGTCCCTCTGTTTTTCCTAAAACCAAACTGATCTTCTCCTAGCCTTTCCTCTACTTTATTTTCTAATCTCCTATAAATAATCTTTAACAATATCTTCGATGCATGTGATAGTAGACTAATGGTCCTATAGTTCTCACACAAATTAGCTCCTATTTTCTGCGGCATTGTTACTATTCTACTACGCTGTGAAAAAAAAAAATTAAAAATCAGTGTATACTAATTAATTAATAGATATCTTATAAAGAAATGATCGATATGTACCAAAGATTCGAGTTTCAGAAGAACTGAATTAAAAAAAATTAAAAAGCTGATTTGAAGATATGTCCAGGCTATATATCTGTACCTTGGTACAAAAATGGCTAATGTCCAATATTATAATACGTCGGAAAATGGAATGTTTAAAATATTTTCGTATTGTTTTCGCATATATAACAATTTTCATAAAAGTTTTTTGTTATAATTATTCATGTTATTTGGTGAATTAATAGTGTACATTTTTTTTTCAGTTTCTTTTTGAATTTCGAATTTTTGAATTTTTGAATTTTGCGTATATCTACTAGAATTTCAGCAAAATTGGATTTCTAATCTAGTCGATAAACCACAAATTATTAAATAAATTAGCGATCCTCAAAATTTCGCAACTAGATTCGCCAGTAGAGTAAAATTGATTTGTTTCCCGACAAATTTACGATCCGTTCGTATCGGAACACGGCCCCGTTCGTTTGCGTATTCGCGCTATAGTGATAAATAAATATAAATTTCGAGCAAATCTCATTACGCTGACAAGTTTATCTAATTTACGCTCGGATTGCAACGATTTAAAAATAGTCTATTTGATGCAATCCGCACTAGCGATGTGTAGTTCACTCGCGAACCGTTCACTCTGAACGGTTCAATCTGTGACAATGTTTTATAACGACCTATAAACTAGTTCGTGAACTATTAACTACTGTGTACGTATTGATGTACTTGTACTAGGTCCTGAACCCGTCGTCTATTAAAGCGTGAATCACAACGGCTCGTAAACGATGCAGTATAGTATACAGTACATATACAGTACTAACATTTATTTAGTGATAAAGTGTGTTGGTGAACGGAACGAAATTGGAAACTCGATGCAATATTTATATGTTAGTATCAGATTTTATTTGGTATCATATAATTAATATATTTGCAAGCTTAAACATGTTCTTAAATATGTCATGCCATAGCAATTTTTTTGCAATAATGCAAAAATAAACATCTAAATCTTATAGTTCTTCTATTTCATACTGAGTGCAATGATGCAATCACTTAATATCAAATCAAAGCTTTGAAGTTTGTACAAAGAAGATTCGGAATAGAAAATATTAATTATAACGCCAAACAAAATGATTCTATCTAGTTCATTTTATTATTGTTTGTACATTTAATTTCAAGTGTTAGTAAACATTTTCATCAGTAACTGTCAATAAGTATTTTAGAACTTCATATAAAGAATAGTGAGTACCTAGAGAAGATATATATATGTTTTGTATAAATTATAAACATTGTTGTCTTTTCGTCTTCATTTCTAATTCAAAATAAGCATTGTAATATTTCAATTTTTTAAATTTTTAACCATTTAATATTTTTATATTGAGATTATTTTCAGTATGTGCATGTATTGGTTCATATACGTCATGAACTAGTTCATTTTAAAAAGATGTAGTAGTTGACGACCTATAGTTCGTGAACGGTTCATTGAAATGAACTACGAACTAGGTCCTCAAAGTGACCTACAGTTTGCCATCGCTAATTCGCACACAAAAGTATATTCCTGCAAAATGGATTCGAGTGGTTGTTATAAAGACTCTCAGCTATTAAATATTTTCATCTGTCAAGAATCTATTAAAAAATGTTTTTTTTTTTTAAATTTAAGATACCGCTACTTTGTGATAATCCATTTTTAAAAAGGAGGTAATAAAACAGTCACTTTGTTTTTTATATCATCGATTATTTATTCGCATATACGACTGTAGTTTCGTTCTCTTTGAACATTATTTTGTAAGTGACAAATTATGTGCTTTATAAATACACACACTTTACACTCTTCGGTTCTTAATGTTAGGGTTTAAAGGGGTGGAAACTAAATCTACCTGGTCGTTGAGCAAATTACAGTTGCGGTTTTTTTCTTCCATATTTACAAATTTCTATTGATTCTAATAGATTTAATTCTACGCTTTTTGAACAGATATATAAAATTTCCCAAATTATCTATGGAAGGGCAGTTATAATTATATTCTAACAAGTGATTAGAGAATTTCGAATTTAGTTTTGTAGCTGCTTAAGTGTTCGTTAAATCAATTTTTTTTTAAATTTAGATTATTCCTGACAACTATCGCCAATGTTGCTTTGGTTGGAAGTGCGGACACTAGCAATTTGGGAGGAGGATTGTATATGGAGGATAGATGAATGATCTGTGAACCGATTTATGGATATGAGCTCGTTGAAATGGCTCACGCAGAAACGCGCTTACACAAACATGCCCCACGTATATTACATTTTACGTAAACGCACGTGGGTGTGTATATCTGTCCGTTTTGAATATCCAATTTCATGTTGGAAAATATTTATGCCATCGCTAATTATATAGGGTGATTCGCAATGAAACATTCGTACCGTCGATAAACAGAAATTAAATTAAATAGCAAATAGATTTACTTTGAAATTTCGATTGAGCAGCAATTTCGTTGGTAAACGTTAAAATTGCCTACCACAATTGTTTTTTTTGGTCACCGAACCATATTTCCACTCTAATAAACATCTCACTTTCATTCAATTGACTAAAGCAAGCCTTCGCAAGTTCACTTAGGACAGACGTCACGTAGAGCTTGAATAGAGCGTCTCTTTTGACTCTAGCCGCTTTTCCGTTTCACTATGTGCTGGGCGAGTAGGGCTGTAGGTGGCGCTCCCGTCGCACTGTTGGAGGATAACGATGATCGCCGTCATCATAATCATCATCATCATCGTCATGTCATCATGATACTGCATTTTAGTTCTGCGAGAGGTATATAAAAAGATATTGGACAGTATTAGGACAGGTTTTTTTTTTTTGTAACTATTAATGTTAGGCAAGCTCTGGGAGAGGTTATGATAAGATCTGTTGGCCAAAAATATCTCTATATTATATTTTAACTGTTGTTTAATTTTTAACTTAGATGTTACTAGGATAGAATATCACCCAAATACCGTAACTTAAATGCATGATAGACGTATATCTAGCTACTTAATGCGTGATGTACATGCGCATTTCGAAGGCTATGCCCCCATCTTCAGTAGCACAATATGAAAAACTAAATTAAATATCTTTGTCACGAATCGTGATTGATATATTATTAATTAAATAAGTCAACATAACAGAAGTATTTAAAAAATGACGAGATGTAATTGGGCCTGAATCTAAATTCTTTAAATTTGATTTAGATTTATGCATTTTTATGAGCATTTAACTCGGAATAATTCAAAACACTTTTAAGTAATTTAAGTGAACTAATTTGAATAGGATGACCTGAGTTAGTCAAAAATATGCTCGGCTACAGCACTTTTTTAGTAGAATAGTAACAATGCCGAAGAAAATAGGAGCTAATTTGTGTGAGAACTATAGGACCATTAGTCTACTATCACATGCATCGAAGATATTGCTAAAGATTATTTATAGGAGATTAGAAAATAAAGTAGAGGAAAGGCTAGGAGAAGATCAGTTTGGTTTTAGGAAAAACAGAGGGACGAGGGAGGCGATTCTAGCACTAAAAACAGTAGTAGAAAAAAGAATGAGGGTAGGAAAGGTAACTTGCATAGCTTTTGTAGATTTAGAAAAGGCATTTGATAATGTAGATTGGGACATAATGTTTAGAATTTTAAAAGAAACGGGTATAGATTATAAGGATAGGAGAATAATTTTTAATTTATATAAACACCAAACTGCCTTAGTTAGAATTGAGGGGGAAGAAGAGGTAGCAAAAATAGGGAAGGGAGTTCGGCAGGGATGTACACTTTCACCGTTATTATTTAATCTATATATAGAAGATGCAATAAACAAAGTAAAAGAAGAGTATAGTGTAGGTGTGAATGTACAGGGAGAGAAAATATATATGCTGAGATTCGCCGACGATATAGCTATATTGGAAGAAAGCGAAAAGAATTTAGAAAGGGTATTGAATGGTATGCAGGCAGTATTGACTAGGGATTTTAACATGAAAATAAATATAGGTAAAACTAAAGTGATGAGGTGTGACAAAAAGGAATGCAGCAGAAAAATGAGGATCACAATAGGAGATAATAGAATCGAAGAAGTGTCAGATTTTTGTTATTTAGGCAGTAGAATTACAAAAGATAATCGAAGCAAGGTAGATATAAAGTGTAGGATAGCACAGGGTAGGAAGGCATTCGTAGAAAAGGAACAGATTTTAAGATCAAATATTGACTTGGGTATTAGAGGAAGATTACTGAAGGTATATGTTTGGAGTGTAGCACTGTACGGGTGTGAGGCGTGGACTATAGGAAAGGAAGAGAAGCGTAGATTACAAGCATTCGAAATGTGGTGTTATAGGAGGATGATGAGGATTGGTTGGGAAGATAAAGTAACAAATGAAGCTGTACTAGAGTTAGTAGGGGAGAAGAGAAGTATTTGGAGAGTGTTACAGCGTAGGAGAGACAGATTAGTAGGGCATATCCTTAGGCATGGGGGGATCATGCAATTGATCATAGAAGGTAGAGTGGAGGGAAAGAGAGGGGTAGGTAGGCCTAGATTGGAGTATGTGAGTCAAATAGTTGAAGACGTTGAGATGAATAGCTATAGGGAGATGAAGGGATTAGCTCAGGATAGATCGGCATGGCGTGCTGTTTCCAACCAATCTTTAGGATTGCGGACTCTTTAACTAACAGCACTTTTATTTTTTCTATTTAATCTGATGCTCCTTAAATCTAGTTTAAATTAGTCATGTTTGTCCTCTATATATACTTTAGGACAACTAGAACAAGATATTTCATAAATACTAGATTTTGTATTGAAATCAATCAAATTTTTAGGATTTCTTAGAAAATTAGCAAGATGTTATTTTAAAATTTTATTTATTTAAAATACTATCTAAACCACGTGCAATCAAATGGTAATTTAACAAATTTTAGAGTTGAATTATTACTTTGTTCTAAACTAGTAATATTTTTGATTGATATCTCTTGTTCTTTTAAATTTTCTTAATATGTTATTTATAATTTTATAAGAATAGCCATTTTTGTACCGCTATATTTCGGATATTATTTAATTCAATGTTATATTTATCATTAGATAAAGTAAAATTTAATAAACGGTTAATTAAAAAATATAAAAGCAATATGCTGCATAATTTTCGCATTTCGCAAAGATTCGCATAATTTCGTTTAAATTTGTTCGAAAGTACCAAAAATTGCTTCAAAAAACAAGGGGTGTAAAAAAATGAACTAGGTATAAAAAAAAAATTACATTTACAAGAAAATTATTTATTTTCTCGTAGTTTCTCTTGGAATACTTTTTGTTCTTCGTGTTATTTTGCTTGTCTTTTGCAGTTTGCAGCGAGCTTGGACCAGCAACTGCACGAAGAGTATCGAGAAAACGTTCGCGTTGTGTATTCTCCCAGGTCAACCCCTCAGGACCCGTTAACTCTGCATTTTATAGGTCATCCTTGGCTCTCTAAATAATAAGTCTACCCGCAGCGGTCCTGGTGGCTAGATCGGGAAAACTAGCGGACTGGGACACTACGGGAAGCTCCACGAGACTTACTATATACGACAGGGCTGGCCAAATTGCATGTCACAAGTGAACAATTGGTTTTAATTTTTCTAAATAATTTTGAAATTTCTTTCGATACTCGTACTCTAAAATGAACGTAAGTTTTATTGTTTTATCTAACGCCCTTATTTGGCAAACAAACGCATCTAGGGGCGGTTGAGCAGTGGCAGGGAGCAGGACGACCACCCCCCCGGTATGACACGACCCATGTCTTCTGCTGCCATCACTAATGCATTCGACCCCAAACGATATTGCCCAGCCTTAAAACTTACATCTGTGTATGTATATTGCGGGTATTCTATGCAACCATTTACCGGTGCAAATATCTATAAAGTATCTGCGAAAATGTCAAATAAAAACGCGATGGCAAAACAAGTGATTCTTTTTTTTTTTGGTAAAAAAAAAAAGTTTCGTATTGCCTCGGCATTTCGCACGATGGTATTGGAATTGTAGTAAATATGTCAGAAAATAATTGCAGGTAACTGAAGAATAAAAAAAATATCTACACTCTATGAAATAGATTTTTATTGCCATTGAAGTTTTGCATTAAAAACTAAAAAAGAAACGGCTGTACAAAGCAGATATTTTTCGAGTTTTTACATGAGCGTTGCTCGATTTTTATTTGAAACACTGTGTATATGGACATCAGCATATTAGGCTGGTATTTGTATCTATGCTTTTATATAGAAAACTGGGAGAAAATGGAAATTGTAATCTCTGATATAGAGCGAAAAATATGTTGCCCGATATTACGGTTCGTAGAATCTAGAAATAACAAAATTGTACGTGGTAAGTTCGCTATTGGTCGAGTGAGAGGATATCTAAAAAGATATCCAAGAATGTAAAAGATCGTGCATGCTCCCGCATGCAAGAACCTTCCCAGATTCTCGATTCGAATAGGACATAAGTAAAAATTTTGGTTTAGGTATACTGAACATAACTTTTCACGAATAGTTTTTTCGGCGTGCTTTTATAAAAAAAAAAACAACGGATTCAATGATAAGTTTAGAAATACCAAATTTTCGGCCAGATTATTTTCGAATCTTAATAACACATAGCTGTTAAATTCAACGACAATTAAAACCGTACAAACCACGCTATTCGTACGATAAATTTGAGCACGTCCCTACGAAACAGAATTACCACAAATAAAGAACCTTACATCATACAAGCGCAAGCGATCTTCGACTCGATCGGATCGCTACAATAATTCACTATATACGGCCGCGGAATCAAGAACGGCCATCGGCTAATATACGACGGTTTGATATTACCACTTGGTGTGATTGTGACTGTGACTGAGACTGCGTCACGCTGGGCCAAGTGACACTATTGTTGTAACGAGTTACATAGGCATCGCTAGTTAATGGCCCGCCGTATCGGATTCCTCACTCTACGCATCTCGGACCTCTTCTCCAACTCTTTTCAAGACACATACAACATACGATCGTGTATACATAGTTAAACACAATTACATTACACATTTCGAATTTAAAGCAATTTTGTTTTTATTTCAGCGGCTGTTAAGAGATTTTTAAATAAACATTTGCCGTATCAAGGTTTTTTTTTATCAAGTAATAACGACAAAGTGCATAAATCAAACACTTAACTATCAATTTTTTTGCTGATATATTTTTTGGTCCATCACCACAATCTTGTAGCAACATTTATTTTTTTTGTGGACACAACAATTTTTTATTTATGTTCTTCGCACTCCCTGTATTAGCGTATTTATACTCTTGTATATACACCTCGGCCATTTAAGCGACACATGTAAAATACCTGAACAAAACGCTCGGATATTTCGATATTCGGTTTTGATTTTTTTCTCTTCTTCGTTACAGCGCGCATGTAAATAATATCTTCACATATACGTACGTTTATTGTAGCAAAAAAAAAAGAACCGTCGATAATTACATGTATAAATATCATCTATTCATATGTTCTGATAGACAATTATAATTGAGAAATAATCGACTGGGAATGTTACGGTCGATGAATAACGTTGACGAACAATTAATGGTTTTTCTTAAAAAAAAAAAACGTACTACAATCACGGAAAAAACGTCTATTAAATCACAACATTTTCGTCTCGATTTCAACACTTCGGAGTTTGTATTATCGCAACATTATACCACTCGCGGACGGGTTATCAATCGCACGGAAATGACCGATAGGTGGACCGGTCAACACTTGTCAAACTATACACAACAAGCCACTTAACGCGGTCAAGTACGTCGATATACCCATCGATACAGCAAATATTACATACCCGATACTCGGGTATCCTATACCTCCATCGCCATCCCCCCGATATCAATATTACATACGACAAAATACCAATCTGCAAAGCTTTATCTGCAATATACTGCACGAGGTGAATAATGACAGGTATATGTATATCAGTGGCGACTCGTGCCATTTCAATCTGGGGGGCGCATTTCTTAAAAAATAACATAACAGTGAGAAATCTTACCTAAAATTGATGCAACATGATTGAATTCAATCATTTCTTGAACGTGAATTCCAACCTTTCATTGATATAAACTTTTCCAAACTTTTTCGTTAAAATTCGCACCACATTTTTATTAATACACATCATCGCCAACGCGTTTAAACGATCATTACCCATAGCATTTCGCAAAAAAGTCTTGATTCTTTTAAGTGTTGAAAAAGCAACGCTCTGATTCAGCAGTGGTCATTTTAATTTTAAGTATTTTTATAGTTTCCGGGAAAGTTTCACTCAGATTATTTTGTTGCAATAACGAAAGAAAATTTGTGGCTCCAGTTATTTGATAAAAATCCGGACGCGAGTAAATGACTTCTAATTCTGTTTTTAATCTGGTTTTATTCAAAAATGGATAAAACGGTTTCCAAAAGGTCCACTGGAAATTGTTTAGAAAATGTTGGCATCGATTTCGTGTTAAATAACTCAGCGGCTTGTAGATGGCCACGATATGAGAATCTGTCCTTCATCTGTGTTATCATTTTTTTTGTGAATGTCTCTTGCAAAACGCTGCGTAAATGTCCGGTTTTGAGCACTCCTTGCACAAGTTAGCGATAAATTTAAATCAGGCAATGGCCTACCTAATTCTTTAATTTTTACTCTGTCCACAAGAGAAAGCCTACAAAATTCTATTTTCAATAACAAAATAATACTATTCATTTTTATTAAATTATTTCTATTAAACATATTCTTGTAGAAACACGTGGCAAAATTATACATACGTACACAGAACAAATGCACTGTCTTATCTGGCTATTCTATATCAATTATATATATATATATATTACTCTCTGTTCTCTCTGAACTTCTCTAGGACGTTAAAGAAGCGCGGCATCCAATAGATCGGTTGCCTGCACTCTATGATACACTGATCTCATTGTATATGTAATGTATATATGTATTTAACTTGTACTGGCAATGGATAGCCGCTGGAACGTGTGAAACATATTAGACGATGCAAGCATGGAGCGAACCGAAGAAACAGAAGATATACTACTTACGGTCGCTCTCACCTATTGCTTACAATAGAGTGAGATCAGTGCATATGCATTTAACTCGTATTGGGTCGTTTGGCTGGCGCTGGAATGTCGGCACCAAATTAGCGATATATATATACCACGCGAACGATAGATACAGATAGATACAGCATCGGTCGCTGCTGTGACTTGCAACGGATACCACAACGAACGCCACAACGAACGTTGTGTTGATTGTTATCGCGGCGCAAGCTTTATCTTTTAGGAAAAATAATGCCCAGTTAAAATATCACAATATAATTATATATCTACGGTGATGCGCTCAATGTTCAGGAGGGGCGCGCGGCCCTGCGGCCTGCATAAGGAACCGGCACTGATGTATATACAATCGTGCCTCACTAAAAATTTAATGTACAAGCAATGCTATTCTGACAAATTTAAATCGTTTTAAGAGTGATATTTTCTAAAAATGTTTCGCGTATTATCGCAATTTTAAATGATACGGTAATATTAGGCTATATTTATCGATTTTCCGGATACGGTCCTGGTTATTTTATATTACAGCAGAACAGAATTCCAATAACTGCCTACACGGACTTTGCATTTGCATTTTATTTGTATAAATAAACGATAGTGGTACATTTTTGTTAGCAAAGTATTTGCGCTCAGATAAGATGCCTACATAATGACGTTTCAGCTGCGTACATTGTTGGCTTAAATTAATTATTGTTTAAATGTGGGTTGAATAAAACTCTGGCTGTTAGTATAACACGCAAAATCAAGAATAAGGACATTGTTTTGTACATTAAAAACGTTTCTAATATTAAAAAATATTTTACAAAACATCTTAAAATAAACTGTGTTTATTACCGCCTCAGTTTATCTTAACTTACAATTTTTTTAAATAAGTGTGCGCTAATAATAACCGACGTCTTCTTCAATTTCAAACACGCTGATATTGCTCTGACTTGGAAAAATTATATGTCAAGATAAAAGAATGACATTGCCATCCCATTTAAAATTTCAAATAAATTAGTTTCTAATTTTAACGTACGAAGAAGTAAAAGTTGCATGTGTGTGGACTTTCAAATGGTTTTAGATGTTTTTTTTCTATATAATTGTAGAATTTTATTTTTATTTTATGAAGAAGAAAAAGGTTGCATGTGTATGGATATTCAAATGATTTTAGATGTTTTTTTTTAAATAAATGTAGCAAAAAAAATTATAAACAAGAAAAAGGTTGCATGTGTATGGACGTTCAAATAATTTTAGATATTTTTTTGTTAAATAAATGTAGTAAAAGAAAAATATAATTCATGAAGAAGAAAAAGGCTGCATGTGTACGGATATTCAAATGGTTTTAGATGTTTTTTTTTTTAAATAATTGTAGCAAAAAAAATTATAAACAAGAAAAAGGTTGCATGTGTATGGACGTTCAAATGATTTTAGATATTTTTTTGTTAAATAAATGTAGTAAAAGAAAAATATAATTCATGAAGAAGAAAAAGGCTGCATGTGTACGGATATTCAAATGGTTTTAGATGTTTTTTTTTTTAAATAATTGTAGCAAAAAAAATTATAAACAAGAAAAAGGTTGCATGTGTATGGATATTCAAATGGTTTTAGATGTTTTTTTTTTAAATAAATGTAGCAAAATAAAAATTTTATTTGTGAAAAAGAAAAAGGTTGCATGTGTATGGACGTTCAAATGATTTTAGATATTTTTTTGTTAAATAAATGTAGTAAAAGAAAAATATAATTCATGAAGAAGAAAAAGGCTGCATGTGTACGGATATTCAAATGGTTTTAGATATTTTTTTAAAAAATAAATGTAGCAAAATAAAAATTTTATTTATGAAAAAGAAAAAGGTTGCATGTGTATGGACGTTCAAACGATTTTAGATATTTTTTGTTAAATAAATGTAGCAGAAAAAAAATTATTTGTGAAGAAAAAAACGGTTGCTTGTGTATGGATATATTCAAATGATTACATTTTTTTTTTTAACAAATGTAGCAAAGAAATTTGCAAAATATCGTTTTATATAATAGTAGCTTTACGTGCACTATTTCGATCTTTTAATGTATTGCGAAGATATTTAAGTTATTTTTGACATGGTCGTTGCGAATGCGATGTTTATATAAAAGTCGGCTGGAGGAATAATCATGAAGAGGGCCATCGTAAGCCATTCCCAGCATTTCTTGCATAGCCATCCGAGTCGGAGTACTATAAGGATGTTATACAAAGACAGTAAATGGTATGCAAGGTATTTTTAGTTGCTTCAAATACGGTTTAAACAAGACGGTGCTAACGATGTCGCATTGGTATTCCTAGCGTTCTATTAATTCACCGCGTATATATAATATGTACAGTGTGTTTGAAATACTATAGATCAACTCTTTATGAGTAGATAAATTATTATTTTGAAGCACCAATCTACTGATTTATTACACATAGTTTATTTTTAGTTACGTATGTTAGGTTGCCTACTAATTATAATAAGTCGTGTGATTTAGGGCAAAATTTTTATGATTTTTGAAGAAAATTCTTTTCGTTTTGGAACACTTTGTATGGCCGAGGATAAGAATCTGATAATTCTTCGGTTTCTAATAAAATTCGAAAAATGCACAGACTGATCTAATGCTTGCAGACTTTAGATTTAATATATGAATAAATAATACGAATTGTAAAAGCTAACTAACATGATAATAATTCAAATTAAACTTACCACGCAATTAGTTTTGTTAAATCGAATAGATGTTTTTATATTTCGTACTTATATGTGACGAAATAATAATTTTTAAATACCGAATTATTATTATTATCATCTTAACCTTAACTGTTAAATTATATCGGTATTTTGCGATTATGTATTTGGTTACGGATTAGCAAACTTTCTTTATCAATGTCAATTCACTTTCCGTAGCTGGTTCAAATGAGGAGAAAGGAAGTAATTGTGGCATTCTTTAATTCGGCTTGCTTCGCCATGTTATTGCTCAACTCGTGATTGCAAAAGAGCTTCAACAAATACATTAGTTGTCCATGCCAATTAGAAAGATAACAGATTTATTTCGGTGTGATTAAACGCCCAGCAAAAAGAAAGTGATATATAATTAATTGTTTGTTTTTTATAAAGAAAGAGTTAATTTTGATATTAGTGAAGAAATCGAGCTTAAATAATGAGCACGCAATTCTTTATGTGAGAAGAGATGTTTTGATTAGATGTAGAGTCACGCTTTTCAAACACCCACTCGCCGATAAAATGAAAATAAGCAATTAAAAGCGTTAAAATCGAATGAATAATAATTAATGCTCTAGTTTATTATCTATTTGTTGCGTACGAAAAAAAATTCGATTTAATTTCAAAACAAATTCCGGCTCTATAATAAAACGAATAGCCTCGTTTATTCGGAAATTTCATTGAACGGTTAATTAATAAAAAAAAATATTATGGTATTTTAACAATTTTAACGACGTTTTTTGATGATATTAAAGCATACGAAGTATTATTAACGATCGTTTTGGTTCGGCTAAAATCATTCAACTTTTGCTTTTTATTTATTATATAAAACAACGAGTTTTATAGTTTTATTGCCCGCAACTTTCCGTTAAAATAAATGTTTGTATTTAAACGTAAGAATTATTTGTTCGCAGTACATTTTTTAAACAAAAATTCTGCTTAGAAAAAGAAAAAGTTTTTAGAACAACGAGAAAGAAATTAGCAAATTTTGCATAATTTTTTTCGAAATTATTGTAGAAGTACATAAAATTTTGATTCAAAAAATGATTCTTGTAATATTTAATTTTAGCCAATACATTGCAAATTTTATTAAATACCAGAAAGGTATTAATAAACTACATAATTATTACAGAAACAAAAACTTTGTACCAATCACGTTATAATTTATGTTCGCCCATAAGTGTTTAATTACGATCATTTGCCAGTTTATTATTGCCATCTTGTTCTTATAAGCTTACCATAAATTGGTTTAATCGCCACGAATTAACTGCACAATTTATTTAATTGAATAATTGAATAAGTTGTTGTAATTAGTAAAGTGTCACCGGTTTATATTACATCCACCAGTTGTATCTTAATTTACTTAAGAGGGATGTAATAATTACTTTTGTTCGTTGCGATTTGAAATTTCTTTTTTCAATATCTTATTTACATTAAAACATCATTTTGCGGATGAGAAATATTTTGCACGGCAAAATAAAAAATAAATAAAGTACACATGACGATTTGTTCAGGACATAATTTATTTTGAGTTAATTTGATTAATTTAAATTATTATTTCATAATATATGCGCATAATTAGTTGGTAATATAAAAAAAAAATAGTCGTAGCAAAAAAGAAATTAGCTTTTTATACAACTCTAGCCCGAGCAGCTTTAAAATAATTACCCGACAAAATGTTTTTCCGTTCGGAATGAAAGTTGCTTTACATAAATCATGTAATAATGTAATTGAGTTCTCTCTACGAGTGTGTGGTCATAATAGAATGGAGTATCTATATGTTATTAATCTTAATAGCGGGCAATCATTAAAAAAAAGAAAGAAATTATGCTATTTTAGAGTGACTACGGTAAAACCTCGCCGGCTAAAACTAGCAATTTGGAATTAACGTTGCTAAACTAACAGCCGAGTATTATAAAGTCGAGCGAAAAAAGAACTACCGGAAATAAATCAATTAGAATGTCCCAAGCCGTAACACTGCCGCTCCGCAAGAAGACTGTAGTTATATTGGAATACAGTGGCGTAGAATGAGAAGGATACATTTTTTTTTTATAAGAATTTAAGTTAAGATCGAAATTTCGCCAAAGTAGGCATTTTAACACATCGACTGTCATTTATAAAACAGCCGCTTCTCGTATATGCGACATATTTTTGTTTTGTCAATTTGACATTTGACGTGCATTTTTCATAAAGTTACATTATAGAAAATTTCGGCAGTTTTGTCATTTAATGTATCAGTAGTTGTAATGTAATATCAATGACTTATGGAATGTGCGATATGTTTTTAAGTAATTTAAGTGAACTAATTTGAATAGGATGAGCTGAGTTAGTCGAAAATATGCTCGGCTACAGCACTTTTATCTTTTCTATTTAATCTGAAATGAACTAAATGTTCATTAAATCTATTGGTTTATGTGTTTATATACTTTAGGACAATTAGAACAAGATATTTCATAAATACCAGATTTTTGATTAAAATCAATCAAATCTTTGGGATTTCCTGGAAAATTAGCAAGACATGTTACTTTACAATTTTATTTATTTAAAATACTATTTAAACCACCTGCAATTATAAGATTAAATGGTAATTTAACAAAATTACTTTATTCTAAACTACTAATATTTCTGATATCTCTTGTTTTTAAAATTTTTTTTTATGTTATTTATAATTTTATAAGAATAGCCATTTTGTACTGCTATATTTCGGATATTATTCAATTCAATGTTATATTTATCAATAAATAAAGAGGTATTTTATTTAGTTTTTATCTTGTGCTAGTGAAGATGGGGGAATAGCCTTCGAAATGCGCATCTAGCTACTTAACGCTTTAAGTTACGCGATATTCTATACTTTAGTACATTGTTTAATGTAAATCGATTTAGTATATTGATCGTGGAACGTACGCCAATGAACATCGGCGATTTGTTGGTCCAGCATGTGCAGAATCTGGACAATTTCAGTAAAACGGAGGGTATTGACCCGCTGCACTTGCACACGGTATAATGCACGGAATGATTCCATTAACCGTGAGCATTGAGCGATTTAAATCTAATGTGATAGTTGCTTGTTACCGATCCGTTGCCGAAGAGATTCTTCGCGTTTTTAAGTACGTGGTCGCGTTTACTCCATATTACCTTTCACTAACAACAACAACGACGGTATGCCAGTGTCTGTGTTTGTGTCTTTTTATGTGGAACCTGCCTTCAAATCTCTATAAAAGCCTTCCGCCGCCTGGCAGAAGCATCAGTAGCTGTCTTAAATCTTTCAAATACTCGTGTCTCACTTGAAGCAACATGAAATTATTTGTAAGTCCTAGTAAGGTCCACCAAAACGATTGATTTTAATTATTTTTACTCAATGTAGTAAACATCCACGTTTGGAAGGACAATTTTCATCTGATCAATTTTGCTTTTAGGGCGTAGCAGTTTTGGTGACGATTGTTTCGGCTAGTCAAGCTGGTTTTTCATCTAGTGGCTATGGAGGTGACGGTGGAGGCCATGGAGGCGGAGGACATGATTTCGGAGGCGGCGGAGGACATGATCTCGGTGGCGGCAGCGTTGAAGAAGAACATCACCAAATCCCAACCAAAACGATAGAATACACCAAACCCGTACACATTCCAGTTATAAAAAAGGTTAGAAGGAAAGATGTTTAACTCTTAACTGCATATTTTTTTTATTGTTTAACATTATACAATTGATTTCTAAATTCCCAATGTGTTTTTTTTTTTTTTTGGGGGGAATATCTTTTAGATCGGTTATCCCGTGCCTCACCCTGTAGGTATTCCGGTACCCCAAATAATCAAAGTTCCCGTACCGCAACCTTATGCTGTCCACATCCCCGTTCCCCAACCGATTGCCGTGCCAATTTATAAGTTAGTGCCGCAAGAAATCGAAAAGAGAGTACCCATAATCGTAGAAAAGCCAGTACCATATCCAGTGGAAAAACCGTATAAAATCGAGATTGAAAAGCATCATCCAGTGCCCGTACCGAAGCCATACCCCATCCATATACCAATTTACAAGCACGTCTACCACCACGTGCCAAAACATGGCGGTGGTGGCCACGGAGGACACTAAAATGCTTCATTTAAGTAGTTTGTAAATAATCGACAGAAATATTTATGAAGAAAGTTTCCTTGTATAGACTGATTTGCTACGAAGGCATCGCCTTACCGGATGTTGCGCCTGCTTTGTTTATTTGTTTTTGTTGTTGTTGTTGAAGTTGTTGCTAGATTTGTAATTATTTTTATGTACCTTTTATACAATTTTTTTTTTTTATATACTGCGAACAAGTCGTTTTTATATGAATAAATTAATGCTACAATGAAAGCAAAATATAAATTACTTTCTCTTTCATCGAGCACTCGACACTTTGCCATGTGCAAGAGAAAAATGACTATTATATCGACACAATGATTAGGCTATAATCTTCTTTAGCTTCATAATTAGTTATTAGCTGACTATTCCGAGCTAAATTTGAAAAATAGCAACATTGAAAATGTTTTCTTACTAAAATTGCAGAGTATTTATCGTTATGGTATAGTCAGGTTTACTTTAGATAAAAAATAATTAGCTAATTAGATTACTGATCAAAAAATTGATTTTCTACCAAATATTATGTATATTTAAAATTGGCAATTTAATTAAAATTGATAATTTAATCCACTAATATTAGGATTTTGAAACGCCAATTTACAAATTTTTCGTTAAAAACAATTTTTTTTTCGAATTTATTTATACTTTGGTATTCTTCAGATTCAACATTTCTTCGGGCACTTAATCCAATTTCCGAACATCCTCTTCCAAGCATCCACCACCACTCTTTACTACAACCCTTAAGAAATAAACTACTATAACTCTACAATCACTTTAAACGTATTTATAACAACTTATTTCATTTTATCGACGCAAAAGGCGAGTAAAAAACAACCCCCGCGTAAATATTTAATGCGTACATCGCAAGAGCAACAAGAAAGAGTCGGCAATAAAAACAGCAAGCTTCACTGTAAAACTAACACATAACTTTAGTAAGTATATAAAAAATATTGATGGTGAGGTTCTTTAGATGGAGTGTATAAAGAGTTGTGTAGATGAAGGCACATCTATGTCGATTTAAACTTGATATTGTGCATTATAAATGTATGTTCTTGAAGTTACAGATAGTTGTGATCTAAAGAATATGCTAGAAGAAGTTTCTTTACATGGCTAGAAAATGCGTTAATTAAATTACAATATTTTTGCAAAAGCAATACTATTTTTGTTGATATATTTTTTTGTTTCTGTTCAAACAGTCTTTCAAATCATAGCCAAAGAAGCAACTACTAAAAGAATAATTTATATTTTGACAATAGTGACAGTAATATAGAATATTACCCAAATACCGTAACTTAAAACATTATAAATAGTTGTTATTAAATCAATTAAATTGACAAGTTGAAATTCGGCCTGAATCTAAATTCATTAAATTTGATTTAGATTTATGCATTTTTATGAGCATTTAACTCGGAATAATTCAAAACACTTTTAAGTAATTTAAGTGAACTAATTTGAATAGGATGACCTGAGTTAGTCGAAAATATGCTCGGCTACAGCACTTTTATTTTTTCTATTTAAGCTGATGCTCCTTAAATCTAGTTTCAATTGGTCTACGTGTTTGTCTTCTATATATACTTTAGGATAACTAGAACAAGATATTTCATAAATATTTTTTAAATGGATGTGACAGTAATTGTCTGATCTTTTCAATTTACAAAAATTTATAAACGCATTCGTTGTAATTAATTAATTTAATCACTTCTAAATATATTATCACTGGTATATTTTTCATCTTCTATTTCAACAATGGTACTTGTATAGTGCTTCTTTTAAAAGCCCGTGGTGCCATTCATTCGCCTGATGAATAGAAACGTAGTTTTTACTGTAAGTTTCCGCTGTTCTAACAATATATTTCACCACTGCCTGAAGAAATGTTCACTTTACTTCATTCGCTCTTTCGTCCTTTAAAATTAGTGTTAACTCTAGTCAAGATTAATTAATTGTATAAGACTTTATTTTAGAAAAGAAATTTTCAAGGGGCCAAAAATTCGTATCCTTGTTTTTTTTTTATCGACTTTGTCAGTTCAGCACAAAAACGATGTAATATTTAATTCAGCGAAATAGAACGGCGTAATTAATAGTTTACGTATTTAGTGGTGGGGAATAGAAAGTTTCAATGAAACTTTGTTGCTGAATAACCGTTACCTTATAAACTGGGCATTTGCCGCCAACGTCGTAGTTGTAAAGTGCGGCATCTTATAGATCCCCTGTTCATATCTCGCATTCCCGACACGCTCGCTGCACATTTAGGGACCCACGAGTCTGCGAAATTATTCAGCAGTTACTCGAAAAACAATTATGGCGGTGTTTCTTATCATACGCCCGCTCGCTACACACATATACACATACATTCACGTATAACCAACCTACTGCACTCCTGTTTATATTTTATCTTTTTCAACTCCTTCGGTACTATTCAACAGCTCAGGAACCGTGCGTCCCATTTAACATCATTTACTACACCATCGCGGAAAGTACAAAAACATACCCAAACTGCGTAAGAACCTCTAGTTGAGCTACCGAAATTTCTTTTTTTTCCCCGATTTTTTTAACCATCGAAACAAATCATCCGAATACATCTCTTCATTTCAACTGTATGCACAATAGTGTTCCTGTTCCTGACTGTATCGTTCCTCGTACTCTGCCTCACGTTCCATTTGTTCTTCTTCTAGTTGAGCTACCGAAATTTCATTTTTTTTCCCCGATTATTTTAACCATCGACACAAATACATCTCTGCATTTCAACTGTATGCACAATAGTGTTCCTGTTCCTGATTGTATCGTTCCTCGTACTCTGCCTCACGTTCCATTTGTTCTTCTTCTAGTTGAGCTATCGAAATTTCATTTTTTTTCCCCGATTATTTTAACCATCGACACAAATACATCTCTGCATTTCAACTGTATGCACAATAGTGTTCCTGTTCCTGATTGTATCGTTCCTCGTACTCTGCCTCACGTTCCATTTGTTCTTCTTCTAGTTGAGCTATCGAAATTTCATTTTTTTTCCCCGATTATTTTAACCATCGACACAAATACATCTCTGCATTTCAACTGTATGCACAATAGTGTTCCTGTTCCTGATTGTATCGTTCCTCGTACTCTGCCTCACGTTCCATTTGTTCTTCTTCTAGTTGAGCTATCGAAATTTCATTTTTTTTCCCCGATTATTTTAACCATCGACACAAATACATCTTTGCATTTCAACTGTATGCACAATAGTGTTCCTGTTCCTGATTGTATCGTTCCTCGTACTCTGCCTCACGTTCCATTTGTTCTTCTTCTAGTTGAGCTATCGAAATTTCATTTTTTTTCCCCGATTATTTTAACCATCGACACAAATACATCTCTGTATTTCAACTGCATGCACAATAGTGTTCCTGTTCCTGACTGTATCGTTCCTCGTACTCTGCCTCACGTTCCATTTGTTCTTCTTCTAGTTGAGCTACCGAAATTAAAATTTTTTCCCCCGATTATTTTAACCATCGACACAAATACATCTCTGCATTTCAACTGTATGCACAATAGTGTTCCTGTTTCTGACTGTATCGTTCCTCGTACTCTGCCTCACGTTCCATTTGTTCTTCTTCTAGTTGAGCTACCGAAATTTCATTTTTTTTCCCCGATTATTTTAACCATCGACACAAATACATCTCTGCATTTCAACTGTATGCACAATAGTGTTCCTGTTCCTATTCCTGACTGTATCGTTCCTCGTACTCTGCCTCACGTTCCATTTGTTCTTCCTCTAGTTGAGCTACCGAAATTAAAATTTTTTCCCGCGATTATTTTAACCATCGACACAAATACATCTCTGCATTTCAACTGTATGCACAATAGTGTTCTTGACTGTATCGTTCCTCATACTCTGCCTCACGTTCCATTTGTTCTTCTTCTAGTTGAGCTACCGAAATTTCATTTTTTCCCCCGATTATTTTAACCTTCGACACAAATACATCTCTGCATTTCAACTGTATGCACAATAGTGTTCCTGTTCCTATTCCTGACTGTATCGTTCCTCGTACTCTGCCTCACGTTCCAGTTGTTCTTCCTCTAGTTGAGCTACCGAAATTAAAATTTTTTCCCGCGTTTATTTTAACCATCGACACAAATACATCTCTGCATTTCAACTGTATGCACAATAGTGTTCTTGACTGTATCGTTCCTCATACTCTGCCTCACGTTCCATTTGTTCTTCTTCTAGTTGAGCTACCGAAATTTCATTTTTTTCCCCGATTATTTTAACCATCGGCACAAATACATCTCTTCATTTCAACTGTATGCACAATAGTGTTCCTGTTCCTGACTGTATCGTTCCTCGTACTCTGCCTCACGTTCCATTTGTTCTTCTTCTAGTTGAGCTACCGAAATTTCATTTTTTTCCCCCGATTATTTTAACCATCGGCACAAATACATCTCTTCATTTTAACTGTATGCACAATAGTGTTCCTGTTCCTGTTCCTGACTGTATCGTTCCTCGTACTCTGCCTCACGTACCGTTTGTTCTTCTTCGCCGTATATCCTGCCTTCCCCGTTTTTTTCTTCAATGCCTGGAACTATTTCAGTTATTCCAGCACACGGATAAAAGTATTGAAATTCAGGAGACACCGTCAGTTGGACGCACAATGCTCCCTAAAATTTCGTAAACATAAAAAATGTTCTCTTTGCAAGAATGTGAGTCATTTTATGCACCAAAATGTTGTGGCAATTAAAAGAATTACGCGCGGTTTAAATTTCGTATTTGTCTCGTAAATTGAATATATAAAATAGTTTTTTACGGGGTGTTTTAAATCGCTTCTCTTGATTCGTGAATTAGTTCGTATTTTTAAATGTTTTTATATGATTAACACTTAAAAAAAGTAACATTTTAAGAGCATGCTCTTCGGTAGCTACTAAAAATAATTAATACTAGGCAACATTCTTATCATATGGCTGGATTATAGGCAACCAGATGTTCTATGGCAACGAATATATATATGGCACAAACAACACCTACCTGTAGAAAGGATATATCTTATCATTGGAGGTGTAAATAGTATGCGAGCAGATTTATGTACTTCCCTGATTTATGACAAAAGTTTTTTCGGTTACTGGTTGCGAGCAAACAGGAGCAGATGAAGATAGGTATGGACTGTTAGTGGTATATTGGGGTAGTGCCTTTCTATGTTATGTTATGTTATGTAACAGCTTGTAAATATTTGGCATTGATACATATCCTTGTATTGTCTTTTTTTTTGGCGTTAATCAACTGAAAACGGTAGTTCGTTTTTTTATAGGTTTCCGTGTAATTTTTCAAGTTGATGGACATGTTCGTACGTTTGTAGCGCTGTACCTTTCTTTGTTTCAATATGTGTCGACATTTCTTAGACGATCGTTTAGTGTTCTAAATTGGACGTAGCTATATGTTTGAATTTCTTATGTTCCTGTACATCTAGTTCGTGTTCGATGCGCTTAATTAATGGCATAAATTTAATCTTAGCTAAGCTCTATCCGATAAATACAAGATTTTTGTATTTTATAGAATATCACTGGAAATTTTAGTTCTTTTGATCGCTCTGTTCGATAAATACAAAATTTTCTGTATTTTATACATAATTTGCCTATTTAATATTTGGTCGCTCTATCCGATGAATTTCTTGCATAGATTATTGCTTATTACATTTTTTCGTCGCTTTCTCTGATAATATAAATACAATCTTTTTATATACAATAATATAGAATTTTATGTTATTTTATATTTCATTTTTTGATCGCTTTATCCGATAAATACAAAATTTTTGTATTTTACAGAATATCACTGCCTGTATTATTTTTTGGTCTCTCCTTCCGATAAAATACAGAATTTTAGTGCATTTTATAGATTGGCATGTGCAATCCTTTGATCGCATTATCCTTATAAATACACGAGTTTGTACATTTTTTTATCGCCTTCTTTATTAAGATTTAAGTTTTATAAATTGTGATTCCATATTAATTTTTATTTTTTTTATTTCGATCGTCGATCCGATAAATACAAATTTGTACATTTTATTCTTAGTCCTTGCGTATTTAATTTTTGATCGCTCTCCTCGATAAATTTTAAAAAATTGTTACTGCGTGAGCCAGTTTTTGATCGCTCTCTTCGATAAACACATATTTTTTTTGCATTATGTGAATGCTTGCTTATATTATTTCTGACCGCTCTCTCCAATAAAATAAAAAATTTGATACATAGATGAAATTTCAACTGTTATATAAATGTATATTTTACGAATTTTCACTGCTTGTATCATTTTTTATCGTTCTTTTTGATAAATCACAAGATTTTATAGTTTGCATCGAAGATGCCATTTTTAGCGCTCTCCTTAATAAATACGAGTTTTAATAAATTATATAAATTGTAATTCTATATTCCATTTTCGATCGCTCTTGTCGATAAATTCAAAATTTCGGCACATTTTACAGTTAGCAGATTTTTTTTAATCGCTCTCTGCGATAGAAAATAGAAACAAAACAAAAGAATGGTTGAAATCATTATCCTTATCGCGCAAAATACTTGTCCATGTACTCGCATTGTTTCAATAAGTACGACCGGTTCAACAAAGACCCAGGCTAATTAATGCCAGTGCTCCTCGGCCTTTTTGTCATCGGCACAGACCGAATTCCAGTACGAGCTCCAGCTACTAATTTACTGGCACTGTCATTGAGGCGTTGCTCCTTTTTATTGGAACTACTAATTCACACCTCTCAACGCGTCAATTTATCACTGATTATCTCAATTTCTTTATGCACTCACTTTGGATTCTATATACAATTTATATTCCTAAACCGCGAAGACGTACGAAGAATTTCCAAAATTTGAAATACCAATTAATTAATCATACGCGCACGGTTTCGAATTATTTAATAAATAATTTCATTTGCATACAAATTTAATTACAAAACTTACTTTGAATATTTTCAACTTGTTCTGTAATATATCAGAAATATTTTATTAACATTTAACATTCCTATATATCGATAAAGAAATTCGTAAAAATTTATAATCCACATTATCATCATTCATGGCTCATTAAAAGACACTATTTTCATAATTATCATATTAACTCGAAAGATGCGAATACAAACTGCCTTTACCATTGATTATATCCTGAATCGGAAGACGTGATTCTAATTGGACCACCGTCGCAAATGAAGCCATTAAAATTTTCAACAATTTTTTTTTATCGGGTACTAACGACGTATGTCGTAATATAAAAATAATAATTTCTCAGTTTTTACGATTATAATTACGATACTGAACGTTTATATAAGATTGCTTTTTTTTACATTATTCATTAAATATATTTATATCACGACATTTTTAATAAAATTTTGTGTTAGTTAAAGAGTCCGCAATCCTAAAGATTGGTTGGAAACAGCACGCCATACCGATCTATCCTGAGCTAATCCCTTCATCTCCCTATAGCTATTCATCTCAACGTCTTCAACTATCTGACTCACATACTCCAATCTAGGCCTACCTACCCCTCTCTTTCCCTCCACTCTACCTTCTATGATCAATTGCATAATCCCCCCATGCCTAAGAATATGCCCTACTAATCTGTCTCTCCTACGCTGTAACACTCTCCAAATACTTCTCTTCTCCCCTACTAACTCTAGTACAGCTTCATTTGTTACTTTATCTTCCCAACCAATCCTCATCATCCTCCTATAACACCACATTTCAAGTGCTTCTAATCTACGCTTCTCTTCCTTTCCTATAGTCCACGCCTCACACCCGTACAGTGCTACACTCCAAACATATACCTTCAGTAATCTTTTTCTAATACCCAAGTCAATATTTGATCTTAAAATCTGTTCTTTTTCTACGAATGCCTTCCTACCCTGTGCTATCCTACACTTTATATCTACCTTGCTTCGATTATCTTTTGTGATTCTACTGCCTAAATAACAAAAATCTGACACTTCTTCGATTCTATTATCTCCTATTGTGATCCTCATTTTTCTGCTGCATTCCTTTTTGTCACACCTCATCACTTTAGTTTTACCTATATTTATTTTCATGTTAAAATCCCTAGTCAATACTGCCTGCATACCATTCAATACCCTTTCTAAATTCTTTTCGCTTTCTTCCAATATAGCTATATCGTCGGCGAATCTCAGCATATATATTTTCTTTCCCTGTACATTCACACCTACACTATACTCTTCTTTTACTTTGTTTATTGCATCTTCTATATATAGATTAAATAATAACGGTGAGAGTGTACATCCCTGCCGAACTCCCTTCCCTATTTTTGCTACCTCTTCTTCCCCCTCAATTCTAACTAAGGCAGTTTGGTGTTTATATAAATTAAAAATTATTCTCCTATCCTTATAATCTATACCCGTTTCTTTTAAAATTCTAAACATTATGTCCCAATCTACATTATCAAATGCCTTTTCTAAGTCTACAAAAGCTATGCAAGTTACCTTTCCTACCCTCTTTCTTTTTTCTACTACCGTTCTTAGTGCTAGAATCGCCTCTCTCGTCCCTCTGTTTTTCCTAAAACCAAACTGATCTTCTCCTAGCCTTTCCTCTACTTTATTTTCTAATCTCCTATAAATAATCTTTAACAATATCTTCGATGCATTTATTTTGTGATATTATAAAATTTTATATATTAATTTTGCTTCATTTTGATTAGATATATATTATTGTAGTCGCTAAAACAACGCAAAATTGGCCATTATTCATTTAGATTGTAAAATGGAATATTTCGATAATACATAAACTAATTTAAGATTCTATAGTAGACACATTTGTGATTTATACGTGCATTATTTAAGATGACCGAATATACAATTAGCTTGTCAACGAAATTGCATTAATGTGTCATTAATTTATCGCGCCATAATGAATAAGTTTCACTAATTAGGGTTGACTGTAAATTGTTAAACAGTAAAAATAATCGCTTGATTGTGTTCGTTTTTTAAACTATCAATATCTACCAAATTCTATACAAAAATCATTACATTAAAAAAAAAATTCGTGATATGCGATTTTGAATTTTTTTTGCTACGATAAATAATTTTTTTAAATGAAAATAGTGCAGATGCATTGCAATCTGAAGATATGTAACATTCGCCTTGTTGAAAGCTAAAGAGAAGACGAAAGAAAAAAGTTCACATTCATCCTCATATGTAAGGTAAGGGTACAGAATTTAATAGACAGGACCGGTTGTAGGACTGTAGCAGTTTAAACTAAGAATTTATCATAAAAGTATAAAAGATTTGTGGCCATTTGAATTAGATGTTTATATCTCGCCGCTAAAATATATTTAAAAGGAACAGAAAAACATCGGCATTTATTTTTACGAATTATTTTCGAATCATTTCGATTTTTTTTTTGTAAAATATATTATAGTGACTTTATACGATGTATTTATTTATATTTCAGTTGTTGTTTTGACTTTGGAAACGTCACTTTGACGTGTTATAAATATTTGATACACTAAAAACATGATGGCTGCCAAATTAATCTGAATCTGTCAGTGCTTTCATGGAAACCAAAGTTATTGATAGTATTTTGACAGCAGTTTCTTTACGCATAAATGTCAAAATACAAAAATAAATATTAGGGAAAAGAAATTTAAAAAAAGTTTTATATCTCGATCAAAACCGAGGATTCGACTAAAGTTTCGCTTCTTAAGAATTATCAAAATATGAACAACAAATTATAGAACACTTATTTATATATAAACAATCTACCTGCAGATAATATCGAATAATGGGAATATTAGAATTAAAGAACACAATTTTTAAATTTTTTTTTCTTGTCCCCACTATGCAATATCACAACAAAACAGCAAAATCTTTCAAAATAAATATAATAATTTTTATTGAATATGAATTAAACAACAGTTTGTGTTCATATTTCTTGACTACGTATTTACTAGCAAAAAAATGCAATGGAAATTCTTGAAAATGTGCTGGATGCTATCTAAAGAATTTAGTTTTTATGGTTCCTTTTATAAATCCGTTACTGGTGGGACAGGACAGCCAATAAAACGCAATCCCATCGCGGATTTAATATCAACGCTGTGACAGCTATAAATAACGTCACCAGCTAACGTTCGGTGTGTGTACGTCTAACAGTCTAACCGTTAGTTTTGGGAACGGCTAACGACATTCCAGTCGTTATCAGACGGCAGGCGCTGTCGGGTGCTGTGCAATATCAGTCCTCCCGCCTCCGGGACAGAGAACGCGCACAACTGAGCGGAGCCTGTCAGCATTCCGTTGGTGCCCGTAGCCGAGGACGAAGGAATGCAGGATATTGCCAACGAGCGGAGGATCGCGATCCCCGTGCACGATGACGCGATATATATAGTGGTGGAATATAGACAATGTTGCCGCTGACGCCAGCCTAGATGCTTTGTTTCTCATCGTTCTTCCATCTACTCACTCATTGTGGGGCAGAAATATAGGCCCGCACTAACAACAGCACAAAAATACTCGAAGAATTCAAATAAATTGCTTTACGGAATTTAGCACTTGCAAATACTTTTTTTTCTAAATTGCTTTAGTTAATTAAATAGTGCCCAATCCTAAGAAACAAGCACGCCATGTGTCGATCTATCCTCAGCTAACTCCTTCATCTCTCCGTAGCAATTCATCCCAAATACGTCCACCACTATCTGACTCCAAACCTACCTACCCATTGCTCTGCCTCTACACTACCTTCTATAACTAAGTGCATAACACCCCCATGTCTAAGGATGTGAACCTACTAGCAGTGGCGGCTCTTGACATTTCAATCGAGGGGGACGCAATTCTTAAAAAATAACATAATAGTAAGAAATCCGACCTGAAATGGATGCAAAATTCAATCATTTCTTGAAAGTGGTATTCCGCTCTTCTATCTTTTATTGATATAAACACTCCTTGCAGAAGTTTGTGATATATTTAAATCAGGCAATGGCCTACCTAATTCTTTTATTTTTACTTTGTCTTCAAGAGAAAATCTATTTTCAACAAATAACTAACACTATTCATTTTTATCAAATTATTTCTATTAAATGTATTCTTGGAGAAAAACGTGGTGGCAAAATCGTTCATACGCAACTACATAGAACAATGCAACTGTCTTATCTGGCTATTCTATATCAATTTGCCTGTATACTAGACTAGGCTTCTCTGTTGGGACGCTAAAGAATTGCGACCCGAAACAGCCCGAAACAACGATATATTCTTAGCTGTAGAAGCAGTTTGTTTGCGGCTCATACGATACGCAAACCAATGAAGCAGATGATATGAAACTGTATACGGTCGCTCTCACTCTACCACTTGCAACGGATAGGATGAGTGCATATGTAAATACTTCTCTTCTCCTCTACTAACTCTTTATCTTCCCAACCGATCCTCCTGTAGCACGACATATATTCGAACGCGTCTATTCTTCGTTTCTCTTCTTTACCTATAGTCCACGCCTCACACCCGTGCAATGCCACACTCCACACTCCTTCAGTAATCTTTTTTTAATACTCAAGTCAATATTTGATCTTAAAATCTACGATTGCCTTCCTACCTTGTGCTATCCTACATTTTACATCTATCTACCTTACTTCGGTTATCCTTTGTGGTCTTACTTTCTAAATAAGAAAAGTCTGCCTGCCACTTCTTTTATTCTATCATCTTTTTTTTTGTTCCATATTACTTACAAAATTTCACTCATTACAGTCACTGTTAAAACAAACTACACCATAACACATCATTTAAAACTATTTTAAAATACAACAAAAATTTAAAAAAACAACAGTAACACACACAACTGAAAAGTTAAGTGTTATTTTATACAAATTTATACAAAATTGTAAAAAAATTCCATATATGTCGACACTAATTGTAAATAAATAAATAAAAATAAAATCTCCCATTCTTATCCTAATTTTTCGCTTGCCTTTGGTCTTGCCTATTATAATTATAATTGGTTTGGCTAAAGGATTTATGCATTCCATCGAGCTAGTGTGTGAATAATTCAAATATTTTTTGTAATTGAATCATTCATATGTTATTATTAAATAAAATTGGACAGTTCACAACATCCATGGTCCGGCAGCGGATTTCTCGGCATGGAAATATCCCTCACCGGAGGACAACAAAAAATTATTTACGCCCAAAAAAACAATAAAGAAAAAAAATCGAAGTTTCACCCGCGCATATACAAAATTGATTGAGAAATTTAAATGATTTCGAGAACACCAATTATATCAAATGTACGTTTGGTTTGTACAACCCTTACGAATGTACATTTGTAGAACGACATTGTATTGATATGAGCATCCCTTAAGTTCCTACCATCACCCTTTCATGTATATATCTGTTCAGTAAAGGGTGATTCATAAAATAGAACATTTTAAATAACACGAATAGTTTTACTGTTTGATAAGACAATTCATTGATTTTAAAGAAACCTTTTATTGCCGTGTGACATTTGATAGATTGAACAATTGATGATAATGCACAAGAACTTAACTAATCTAACATTACGTGCCAGTGCGTTCTTCAATAAATAATTAAATTAAACCTGATTAATTAACAAATACCTAAGTATTTAATATTTAATATTTCATTAAGACATATACCGAAATAATATGTGAAATTGTAAATAATATGTACCTTGGTACATTTAATAAATATACTTACATACAAGTATTCGATTTCAAAGGAATTGTTATTTAATCCAGCTGTAATAGAAAAATGCACAAAAGTATTTAAATCAGCTGTTTTATGATGAGTTAAAATACTTGAATGGCCAAAAGATTTGGTTACACGTAAATGCGAGTCCACGAAAGACATATTTCGTTCACGAATTGATCACTCGTTATATTATATATAACATTTGCACATAGACAAACGGAAGTGGCGGTGATGTCATTGTAAATTGTTGTGATTCTTATATTCTCTCTGCCTGGAATTGATGATAGTTGCACTTGTATTGTTTATTGTCCACATTTCTCTACTCCATTCCTTTCTTCCCGCATGGAATTGTTACAGTACAATCGTTCGGTGTGCTTTATCTACTCTTAGATACATCGGAGTAATATATTACACTGCATTGAAATCAGTTCAATAAGCTCCTGAGGAAATATACGATGTATTATTTATTAGAATTAATATTACATAATTTATTAATAAAATAAGGAAAAAGCTAGAAGATGGAAGGAGTATCTTGAAGATTTATATAAAGGTAGGCAGGACATGGAGGAGCTAGAAAATGTGGAACAGATAGATGAGGATGACTTAGGTCCTAGCATACTTAGGTCAGAGTTTCATAGAGCATTAAATGATTTACGGAATAACAAAGCAGCGGGGATTGATATGATACCAGCCGAATTAATAAAACACGCAGGGGAAAAAATGCAGGAGCGATTATACAGGTTAGTTTGTAAAATATATGAGAAGGGAGAAGTACCACAGGATTTTCAGCGTAGTAGAATAGTAACAATGCCGAAGAAAATAGGAGCTAATTTGTGTGAGAACTATAGGACCATTAGCCTACTATCACATGCATCGAAGATATTGTTAAAGATTATTTATAGGAGATTAGAAAATAAAGTAGAGGAAAGGCTAGGAGAAGATCAGTTTGGTTTTAGGAAAAACAGAGGGACGAGGGAGGCGATTTTAGCACTAAGAACAGTAGTAGAAAAAAGAAGGAGGGTAGGAAAGGTAACTTGCATAGCTTTTGTAGATTTAGAAAAGGCATTTGATAATGTAGATTGCGACATAATGTTTAGAATTTTAAAAGAAACGGGTATAGATTATAAGGATAGGAGAATAATTTTTAATTTATATAAACATCAAACTGCCTTAGTTAGAATTGAGGGGGAAGAAGAGGTAGCAAAAATAGGGAAGGGAGTTCGGCAGGGATGTACACTTTCACTGTTATTATTTAATCTATATATAGAAGATGCAATGAACAAAGTAAAAGAAGAGTATAGTGTAGGTGTGAATGTACAGGGAGAGAAAATATATATGTTGAGATTCGCCGACGATATAGCTATATTGGAAGAAAGCGAAAAGAATTTAGAAAGGGTATTGAATGGTATGCAGGCAGTATTGACTAGGGATTTTAACATGAAAATAAATATAGGTAAAACTAAAGTGATGAGGTGTGACAAAAAGGAATGCAGTAGAAAAATGAGGATCACAATAGGAGATAATAGAATCGAAGAAGTGTCAGATTTTTGTTATTTAGGCAGTAGAATCACAAAAGATAATCGAAGCAAGGTAGATATAAAGTGTAGGATAGCACAGGGTACGAAGGCATTCGTAGAAAAGGAACAGATTTTAAGATCAAATATTGACTTGGGTATTAGAAAAAGATTACTGAAGGTATATGTTTGGAGTGTAGCACTGTACGGGTGTGAGGCGTGGACTATAGGAAAGGAAGAGAAGCGTAGATTACAAGCATTCGAAATGTGGTGTTATAGGAGGATGATGAGGATTGGTTGGGAAGATAAAGTAACAAATGAAGCTGTACTAGAGTTAGTAGGGGAGAAGAGAAGTATTTGGAGAGTGTTACAGCGTAGGAGAGACAGATTAGTAGGGCATATCCTTAGGCATGGGGGGATTATGCAATTGATCATAGAAGGTAGAGTGGAGGGAAAGAGAGGGGTAGGTAGGCCTAAATTGGAGTATGTGAGTCAGATAGTTGAAGACGTTGAGATGAATAGCTATAGGGAGATGAAGGGATTAGCTCAGGATAGATCGGCATGGCGTGCTGTTTCCAACCAATCTTTAGGATTGCGGACTCTTTAACTAACTAACTAATTTATTAGTGACTACTATTTTTGTTACCATTTAATTTTAATTTTAATTATGTCCATCGGTGCCTTAAACGGTCGAAATAATGATATTTTTCCAGATTCTGCAATCATTTTCCACTGCAACATGTATATTTTTACATTTACGATTGGGCGGTGGTAAGTAACTTTTCGAGCGTAAAATTACGCATTCATTTCTCATATTTACATTGGATTGAAAAGACGAGGAACGTACCATCGCAATTACAAGAAACTTCGCCTAACCTAACCCGAATGTGTACCTCTGTTCAACTTACCCAAAGTATATTTCAGTCTGAATTATTCTTTTAATGGACTTGTTTTGAGCGCCTCTTCCATCTCTTGCACACGTATGCACACAATCGGTTTAGTATTTTTTTTATAAAACGCGCATTTCTTGAGTGCTTATTTCAAATATATGTCCAGAAAACTTGCAATATTTTGTACGATTCGGTGTTAATTTTTCGTTTCGAAAAGTTGTAGACTCGATAATAACAAAGAACTAGATGGAAAAAAAATGTCTTTGGTGGGTAGGTTTGTTCCCGTCGCATATTTATTGAGAGAAAATAACACATTGGCTTTATATGCAACTTTATTTGCAATCTTCCAGATACTTATTAAATGCATAAATTATTTTTTCGCACAAGTGTTGCACGAAAATAATAGAAAGATATATTTTTTCTTGATGACATTAACTAGGCAAAAAATAATAATATCGTTACAGTTTCTCAAATAGAACTAGATATTTAAATCTGCGGAATAAAATTCGAATTCACGACGCGAAGGGAGAGGCAAACTTTTTCTCGCTTAAATTTTGAAATGAAAAATATACAGCTACACAAGAGAGGAAGTTAATATAAAAGGCACTATAACGCGCATTTTATAATAGGATTTTTATTTTCTTGCAAGGATCGCTGTGAGAAATAGAATTGGCGTGTCGTATTGGGAATTGTACTGTAATAAATAACAAACGAAGACTTTGTTAGTCAGTACATGCGAATATGTTAAAAGATGGTATGTTTTTATATGTAGTTTACAAAATTACAAATCTTCACACATACGTTATGTGAGATCATATTTGTTTTTGTGAAATTTAGATATGTTAAATTTGTTGCCATAAGAAAATGACGTTACAGAAACATAATTGCATAATTTTTATCAATAATCTCGTTATAGAATTAAATTTATATGTTAAAAGAAGCGTTTCGGTCTTGTTTTGTATAAGGGCTCCAATATTTTATAAACTGCGCGATGGTTTCGTAAAATGTATATGCAAGAGCCCCGTGTTGGGATATGCATAGTAATCTGGATTTTGATTACATATGTTACATACTGGTACGTGGTAAAAAGGGCATAAAATGTAATACGGTGCTTATATGGGAGGCCTATAAATATTATAGGAAACGATCGCATCAAATGAACGTAAATGCTTTTTACGATTTTTACAACCGCTCTGAGATGAGCTCCAGTCTCTGCAGATGCACCGTACCAATAACAAATCGCACACTGCCGCAAATCGATATTCGAAGGGCCATTTTATGGATTATGGTAAATAATCGCGCGTAAAATTAATTAATTAATAATTTGGCTTTTTATGCCTAGTTGATTTCAAATATATTTGTGAAATACTACTTCCAAATTGTTGAATATTGAAATTATACTCTAAAATTTTATAATTGATAGACCATCTTGAAAATTGCGAAAGTATATATATTTTTATTTTCTTATTCCCTACAAATAAATAAATTTATTTAACAGTACCTATATTTTTAAATCAACAAAAAATACATTTTATTCAATATCAACACTCTTGGCAAAACTCAAAAAAAAACATCCTCATTAACAATATCATTTGCGCCCTTACCCTTATTAAATTATTTCGATTAAATCCATCCACTAATTGCAATATTTGGCAGTTGTGCTTTTGCATTGACCACGCAGCTGATAAAACCATCCCCTTCCCACGAATCAACACCATCCCCCACGTTGCTGTGTTTATTGTAAATCACCCCCCCCACATACACAAATCGTATATTGGGGGATTATCAAAGTTTTTGCAAACATAGTATAATTTATCCATTTGTATTCGCAGACACGTTCATTGATCAGAATAGAGGATACATGGGAGGACGATGTACTCATTGGAGAAAGCCGGACTTGAACGATTGCCTCTATCCGTACACTGCGTAAATTCCAAACGCTCGGTATATATCGGATTTCCTAAACTTTTCTCCATGTTTTCTTATTTTTTTAACAGATTTTAAACAATTAACAGATATTTAATTATTGGATGATTAGTCAGTTCATTATTAATCAATTGCCTTTCAATGAATTAATAAATTTCTAGTACAACAGTTATATGTCCTCCTCATCTTGCTCCTGACACAATTCCATCGCGGCATTCTATTTAAATATATGCCAACCCAAAGCAGAAGACCTGCACAAATGCAGATCCATTACAAACCACAAGCCTATGGCTCACCCAACATGTCCCAATCCATAAATTCATTACGAACGGTGCGCAGAGTAAGCTCGGGTGATTGGGAGTGATCCTTACCACGAACAGGAATTGTCCAAAGCAAGTCCAAAGCTCGGCTTGGATGAAGATATACGGTGGTGTTCAGGTCAAAGAGGATTGAGGCTGGTGAGAACATCGAGGGCAATTGCCTGCTTCTGCGGTGATTGTTGCGGAGGACCGAGGAGGAAGATAAAAATTGGATGGGGGCGCGACGAGTTAATGGACAATCGGTCCATGTCTGATTGTATCGTACGTCATACGGGCAGATTGGTGGTAGGCCCATTTGTATGGTTTCTGATCGCCTATCTGCCGGTGGTTTATCGCCCCGGATGTAATGAAGAAGTTAGATGGGTAGGTGTTAAGTCAAATTACACATTTTTTCTAATTACATTTATTATTATTAAGTAAGATAAAGGAAAAAGTATTTGTCACTTTGACAAATACTTTGTGCAGATATTTTGTTCAATAATGAACATAATTACTAATATTTAGTAATCTAAAACTAATCATTATCTTAGGATGAAATTACTGGTTGTGTAATTGCATTGATTAACTAGTTGCAGATTTCAAATCCTCAGATCATTAGAAAATGTCCCATTTAATCATTTTGTACGCGTAAAATAAAATTTGTAAATTTTAACACGCTGACGCTGACGCTTGAAAATCTGTTACTTTTGTAATTGAAGAGGCAATTAACATGGGATTTGCTTTGTTATGTTTGCCGACGGAACACCCTATATATACACATATATATAAACTGAAAAATCAAATGAAATTTTTAAATATACATAATATTTTAAAAATTATCACTACGGTGTTAAATAATAGTAGAGAATATCACCCAAAGAACGTAACTTAAAGCATTAAGTAGCTAGATGCGCATTTCGAAGGCTATGCCCCCATCTTCACTAGCACAAGATACTTAAAACTTATTATATTATGTATGTCTTAGAAATGTTTTTCTTTAAATGGTAAATTCTTTTATTTTTAGTTATTTTAGGTTCGACAAACCAATGTTTATTGTTGTTATTGTCAGTTTTATTAATTATTAATTTATATTGTTTCAAAAGATTTATAGGTCATATAATATGCCATTTTTGAAATACTTCTGTCATATTGACTTATTTATTTAATAGTATATCAATTACGATTCGATTTTATTTCGTTTTTATCTTGTGCTACTGAAGATGGGGGCACAGCCTTCGAAATGCGCATCTAGCTACTTAAGTTACGGTATTTGGTTGATATTCTATACTAATACATAATATTAACAACGAAATAAAAAATCATCAATTAAAATAATATTGCTTTCAAAATATTGTTCAAAAAAAGACACTTTTAGAGAGAGAAAAAAAAGTTACAGATTTTCTGTAGAGTAGTGCTAAAGCTTAAATAAGCTATAAAGATGTGCCTTCATATTTCGTACAAAATAAATTAAATCGTAACATTCTATCATCTTCAACAATCATACATCTTCATATTAAATTGAAGAACTCAAATAATCCGCTACACCGAAGTACAATTTCAACACATAACTATATTTAGCACTGGCCTATAGGTATGCGAATCCGAAACAATTGCCGAATGTAAACAGAACGTTTTGTTATTGTTAGAGGCTTATCAGGAATTCACAAATCGATTGTTAGTCTACGTGGTCGACCTTTGATTTGCAAATTCTACGCAGTCTTAGATAAGTTACCAGCTAATGCAGACGTTAAATTAAAGTGTATAAAAAAAACTAGTGAAATATTGTTTCGTTCGTCGTGAAATTTGTAAAAAAATAGAGTGCAGTTCTTTAAGAGTGATGTAAGATTTAAGTGTGCATTTTGTTTCGTTCTAATAACTTTGAAAAAACAAGAAAATGGAAGAAAAATGGAGAAATCGAAGAAATTAAAAAAAATCACGTATTCAGCAGATTCATCTGAAGTAAGTAAGTAAGGGAGCGAATTACGTTTACGGTAAATTTGCATATTTTGAGGAATGAGGGTTTTTAGGCCTTTTTAGGGTGGAAACTTTAACATTGAATTGAAAAAACCAGGCGGAAACATGTAATTGCTAAGCAAAAAATTAAGCCAAACATGTTACCTTTTTTCCACAGGGACCATGAATATTCGTCCCGTCCCCCGTTCGTGTAGGATAGCACAGGGTAGGAAGGCATTCGTAGAAAAAGAACAGATTTTAAGATCAAATATTGACTTGGGTATTAGAAAAAGATTACTGAAGGTATATGTTTGGAGTGTAGCACTGTACGGGTGTGAGGCGTGGACTATAGGAAAGGAAGAGAAGCGTAGATTAGAAGCACTTGAAATGTGGTGTTATAGGAGGATGATGAGGATTGGTTGGGAAGATAAAGTAACAAATGAAGCTGTACTAGAGTTAGTAGGGGAGAAGAGAAGTATCTGGAGAGTGTTACAGCGTAGGAGAGACAGATTAGTAGGGCATATTCTTAGGCATGGGGGGATTATGCAATTGATCATAGAAGGTAGAGTGGAGGGAAAGAGAGGGGTAGGTAGGCCTAGATTGGAGTATGTGAGTCAGATAGTTGAAGACGTTGAGATGAATAGCTATAGGGAGATGAAGGGATTAGCTCAGGATAGATCGGCATGGCGTGCTGTTTCCAACCAATCTTTAGGATTGCGGACTCTTTAACTAACCCCCGTTCATAGCCTCCAAACACCCACTGACCTTAGAACACCGTATGTATTTTTTACGGACATTTGTTTTGGTCCTTTTTGATGTTCATTTTGGGATTAAAATAATTTCGACCGCCTCGATTTTTTTTGGTTTATATGGTTTTTGGATCTTCCTGGACACAGAAAAATTAACGCCGGATTTTTAGGAATTTTTACCGTAAACCACATTTTACCCTAAGTAAGTGTTATGAACGTACATTTCCCAAAATTTTGATTAAAAAAAGAATGTTTGCATTAATGATACAGCTCGCGCGGTTCATATACAAGTCACTTTTTTGAAGAGTCGAGTATATTTTATTTTTACAAAACCGAAGGAGTTGTATGAGACACTCACACCGACCACTCTTTACGACATTATTATGATAATGCCTCCGGTTGCCTAATTTATATCAGGGCACGAAGAAGAGGATATGAATGAAAACGCCACGTAGTTATAAATCTGATAGAATATTAGCTCAAGAACACACTGAGAGCTTGTTTTTAAAAGCTCGAGTTTTGGTAATTTGTCAACAATTGCTAGTTTCGTTTATATTTTGTTGGAGCAAATAAAATTGAATATCTTAAATTACATCAATTTTAAGAATTGCGGGGTTTTTGTGACTGAAAAGCGATTTTGTTGCAAACGGTTTTATAAATGAAAATCGTTTTGGAATAAGGTTTTTCTGTGCTTGGCAAACGCGGCAGTGGAAAACCAACGAAGGAGACTTCTTCGCCGGAAAATAATGATTCTAGCGCCAGTTTTCCGAGCTTCGAAGCTCGCTCAATCCCACATCCCGTACAATAGACTAAAGAAGTAGTATATACTTCATCTTTTCTCTTGCGAAATGAATCTGGAATCTACCATAGAGATGCGGTTTCAGAAAAACCATTTTCAGAAAAGCCCCGTCAACTTTTAAAACCCTTAAAATATATTTATTTGTTTTACAAATAGATGTGTCCGAATTTTCAGTGAATTTTTTAATGTATGCAACTCTATCTACGATTATGTAAAATATTTTCATTTCTGCGTGTTATTATAAGCGTGCATATAAGAAGAGGAGATGAAGAACTAGATATAAAACTGTAAATTTCACAGTGTACGGATTTATGAGCTGACAATGTGGAAACGAAGTGTGAAATAATATACCGATAGATTATTTGAATGGGGTTTGTTTCCACATTCCGATTGCTAGAATAAATTCGAGGGTGATTATTCTTTTTGGTAGCATTTTGCGTGTGCAAAAAAATGCATCAATAAACTCATCTCTGTCAATTTTCGCAAAAAAAACCCCATTTTTTCCTACTTAACCAAACAAATCCACGAAAACAGTTTTTTTTTTGTTACAACTAATGCAGAAGTTAGAGTGCATTAGGATCTCTTGCAAAATCTCTTCACATTTAAGCCGCGCGATTCTTTTCGCTTTATAGAACTTTCATAATAGTTGGACGATAAATTATTTCATTTGAAACACCATTCCGAAATCAAGATTTAGCGTAGTGTAAGACTTCTGCACGAAACTTTTCCTCCGGGTGTTAAGAGTTGTACCACTCATTGTGCCAGTAGCGCAGAAAAGGTCCAGAAAAATTTGTATCGAACTTTATTTAAGCGATATAAATCAAGATTTTAAAAAAAATGTATGTATAGCGAATTTTATATTTAGGATAAAAATAAATATTTTCTTTAATATCAGTTTAATGACAAAATTTCGGTCAATTCTATTTTTGAAATTTTTTTATAGTCGATAATTTATCTTCAACTCATTTATCTTCACAAAGTTATCCTTATTGATGTTTTAGTACACCACTGATTAATAGGATGTTGTACTCAGTGTCTCAGAAGAAATCAGGTCATTCAGCGTTTTCTTTCAACACTCTGAGTTCTTTTTCAGTTTATATCTCTTCTTTGGTGGTGAATCTAAATGTAGTTTTCCTTCACCGCGATAAATATTTTATGTTATCTATCGAACGCGTATTTTTATTTGCCTATATCTTATATGTTAAATTTGATATGTAAATTGATTGGGAGTGTTTATTAGAGAAAAATTATCGATTTATTTTCTAAAGTATGACTTCTACGAATTAATTTGCTTTATTATTAAATAAAAAAATTTCTGTGGTACTGTATGTTTCAATTTTAACAGAAAGAATTATTAATAGACAAAAAAATTACATACATGAATATAGATTGTTTTATTACGAAATGTGAGGAGTCTCAAAAGTAGCAAAATACGAAAAGTTCAACTGAAAATACTCACCAGTATAAAAGTACCAAAAAACATTTTTTTTCGGCACCCAAATGTCTTGCACGAAATACCTTCTACAAACGAACGAGCAGAAGGACAAGCGCGTATATGTTATCCAACGGAGAGGACTCCTACGTGGCACGGAGGACGTATTTCACTCGGAGAAGACAACATGTTAATTGTGTGTGGAAGATCGATGGCACTAGTGGGTTTAGACGCAGGCAAAGAATAATACAATGATACGGATAGGATCGTACGACTTTCTGTCTTGAGGTACGATTGCTGGGACTGAACAGGTGTTCCTTTCTGGTGCCTATAGTTAGATCTGTTTGCTGTGTAGTTGGTTGACCGAATCGTATAAATCTGGATTAACATAACGAACGAAGAAGTGTTTGAGTGTATGATGCGATAGTGCGCATGAAAGACACCGCTTCGATATGTATTTCAATTCACTTAGTTTGGTCCAGCTTTTATTCACGAAAATCTAGCTTAATTTTTTATATATCAATCCAACGTTCGATTGTCCCATTTTTGTTTTGACTAAAGCACCGTTCTAAAACCTTTTAACCCATATACCATTTACACATGTCATTAGAAACTAGATTGCGCAAATATGCACTTATGCAGACGTCGCAATAGTTCATTTCTAGTTTGCTCATGTGGATGTTATAAATCGTAGATGTAATGATTCTTGGCTAGGATTCTCGACGTCCCGACGACGGTCGTCTATATTTACACCGACGTTGTCTTCACCTTTACAATCAAAAACAACATGCTAAATTCCAATAACGCAATCGAATATGAATAGTTTTTGTTTGTTATACATTTTAATGAAGAGATTTTTGCACATTGAGGTTTAAATTACATACAGGCTTCTTTATAGTTAAAAAACTTGCTGCTTATTCATTGATAAACGTCTAAATGTAAAACAATATATGAACTCCTTCAGAGCTGTAATAAACCAACTAATAATCCTCAGCTTATTTCCCCTATAAACTGAACTACGATTAATTCACAAAAACACATTTTTTTTTGTGATTTTTTGTCGAGTATTGTTTTCGACATATTCTATACGTTTTTTTTATTAGTTAGTTAGTTAAAGAGTCCGCAATCCTAAAGATTGGTTGGAAACAGCACGCCATGCCGATCTATCCTGAGCTAATCCCTTCATCTCCCTATAGCTATTCATCTCAACGTCTTCAACTATCTGACTCACATACTCCAATCTAGGCCTACCTACCCCTCTCTTTCCCTCCACTCTACCTTCTATGTTCAATTGCATAATCCCCCCATGCCTAAGGATATGCCCTACTAATCTGTCTCTCCTACGCTGTAACACTCTCCAAATACTTCTCTTCTCCCCTACTAACTCTAGTACAGCTTCATTTGTTACTTTATCTTCCCAACCAATCCTCATCATCCTCCTATAACACCACATTTCGAATGCTTGTAATCTACGCTTCTCTTCCTTTCCTATAGTCCACGCCTCACACCCGTACAGTGCTACACTCCAAACATATACCTTCAGTAATCTTTTTCTAATACCCAAGTCAATATTTGATCTTAAAATCTGTTCCTTTTCTACGAATGCCTTCCTACCCTGTGCTATCCTACACTTTATATCTACCTTGCTTCGATTATCTTTTGTGATTCTACTGCCTAAATAACAAAAATCTGACACTTTTTCGATTCTATTATCTCCTATTGTGATCCTCATTTTTCTACTGCATTCCTTTTTGTCACACCTCATCACTTTAGTTTTACCTATATTTATTTTCATGTTAAAATCCCTAGTCAATACTGCCTGCATACCATTCAATACCCTTTCTAAATTCTTTTCGCTTTCTTCCAATATAGCTATATCGTCGGCGAATCTCAACATATATATTTTCTCTCTCTGTACATTCACACCTACGCTATACTCTTCTTTTACTTTGTTTATTGCATCTTCTATATATAGATTAAATAATAACGGTGAAAGTGTACATCCCTGCCGAACTCCCTTCCCTATTTTTGCTACCTCTTCTTCCCCCTCAATTCTAACTAAGGCAGTTTGGGGTTTATATAAATTAAAAATTATTCTCCTATCCTTATAATCTATACCCGTTTCTTTTAAAATTCTAAACATTATGTCCCAATCTACATTATAAAATGCCTTTTCTAAATCTACAAAAGCTATGCAAGTTACCTTTCCTACCCTCTTTCTTTTTTCTACTACCGTTCTTAGTGCTAGAATCGCCTCCCTCGTCCCGCTGTTTTTCCTAAAACCAAACTGATCTTCTCCTAGCCTTTCCTCTACTTTATTTTCTAATCTCCTATAAATAATCTTTAACAATATCTTCGATGCATGTGATAGTAGACTAATGGTCCTATAGTTCTCACACAAATTAGCTCCTATTTTCTTCGGCATTGTTACTATTCTACTACGCTGAAAATCCTGTGGTACTTCTCCCTTCTCATATATTTTACAAACTAACCTGTATAATCGCTCCTGCATTTTTTTCCCTGCGTGTTTTATTAATTCGGCTGGTATCATATCAATCCCCGCTGCTTTGTTATTCCGTAAATCATTTAATGCTCTATGAAACTCTGACCTAAGTATGCTAGGACCTAAGTCATCCTCATCTATCTGTTCCACACTTTCTAGCTCCTCCATGTCCTGCCTACCTTTATATAAATCTTCAAGATACTCCTTCCATCTTCTAGCTTTTTCCTTATTTTCTGTGAGTTCCTTACCCTGCTTATCACATATAATGTTACCCTTTGGTTTTACTTTAGAAAAATGTGACTTAATTTTCCTGTAGCCCAAATCTACTTTACCTCTTCTCATATCCTCCTCAATATCCTCACAATTTCCTTTTATCCACTCTTCTTTCGCTAGCTTGCATTTCCTATTAATTAAGTTCCTTTGTTCCTTATATTTTTTCTGTCCTGCTTCTGTGTTTCCAATTTTAATTTTCCTTCTTGCTTCTATCATTTCCACTATTTCTTCCGTGATCCATTCCCTCCTACCTGCCCTTTTCTTTGTGCCTAATACTTCATTTGCTGCTGTAGTTAACCGATTTCTGATTTCCCTCCATTCGCAATCTATGTCGTTCCTAGATGTCCCATTAGCCATGATTTCTACTTTCTGCTTGTACTTTTCACATACATCAGCTAATTTTAACCTATCGACATCTACTCTGACCTGTTTAGACTTCTGTAATTTCTTGAATTTGACCTCTGAGTCCAGGACTACTAAATTATGGTCACTATCAATATCTGCTCCAGATATTGATTTATTAAAACAGAATTTTTATGTAAACACTAGTAAACATATTACCAAAAAAAAACACACGATTATTGACCATTTGTTTGACTGGATTGAAAGAAACGCCGTCGTAATTTAAATATATTGTGGCAATATTTGTCACAGTTATTGTTATTTTTTTGAAGCACCTCGTATTGAATTTCACCGCAATATGACCGTATCGAAAATCTCGTGTATAAACTTTTAACCAAGGAGGAATTTCGTACATGAATCAACGTAACCATTCTTCACGGTCGGAACGTTTATACATGACAATTGATACGCATACCTTTGTCAGGGAAATTATCATATATTGACCTTTGACCCGTGTGCGGGAAAACTTTGTATTGAAATTTGTTATTAGGGCTTGTTTCGTGAAAAAAAGATTTTGCATTGGGATTTTTGTGTATTTTTATTTATTTTTTTGCAAGACATTGTAGATTAAAAAAAAAAATGGAGTCTTTTACAGTAGAAGAAACACAAAATTAGATAAAGAATTTTCAGTTAAATAAACACGATATATACATATAATTGAATAATAACCTGTTTTTTTTGGGTCAATTCTTTTAAATGTTTTGTTAAATCGACTTTTTCTTCTTCAAAATTTACTTGCTAAGCATTGTTCATTGCTTACTTAAAAATTTGTTCATACGAATAAATTATGAACTGTAAATGCACCCTACGTCCATATAATTGTATCCATAACATAATAATAGCTCAGGCTGTACCGTAAGGACATTTTTGATTTTCTATAGCTTTACATAGTTCATATGGGACGAATTTATTGAATTGACAATGTCAGGAAGTTATATACTCAGTGGCGTAACGAATGCATTATGATCTATAACGTATATTTTCATTCGCAAGAGAATATTGCTGTTAAACAGCAGTAGATTAATTTATATAACACCATTTTTATAATAATTTAAGTTTTAAAATGGTTTATAATAATAACCACACATTACTATTTAAAATATTAGTTTTTATACATTTTTTTTTTGGTACGATCCTGTATCTAAAAATGAACGTTGGTTAAATTTATAAGTTTACAATTTTTTTTTTAGTATTATATATTATTGTAACAACTGCAAATTCATATAGAGTGGAATAAAATAGTGTAAAGTAATATTCGGAAGATGTTTGGTGTAATAAGCTCCTTCAAAGCAACGTTTTATATGTAAAGAGGCGTAAAAGACATAAGCTTTTATATAATGTAATAGTTGGTACCGTACATTTACCACCGTGGGACATTTTTGACAAATGTTTGCAATGGGCATAAATTGCGATGTTTGGACGTGACGTAACTTACACATTGTACAGTTTATATCTGAATTACAACGTTTATTTATGTATGAATGGGGCGAAATAAAAGTACAAGATATAAAGCAAATTTTATTTTATTACCGATCGTTTTTAAACGCCGCAGAAAGGATTTAACAATGAAACATAATTACGATTAAAAACGAGTGTTCTAATTTGTGGCACATATTTAATTGATTCGTAAGAATGTGTTTTTTTTTAAAAAATGTTTGAGGAAGGAAAGAATTTATTGAAAAAAAATCCGCTTACATTCATCAGCATAAAAATTATATATAAAAAATATTTTAGCTTAAAAAATATTGACCAAAACGCTCTTTTCATTGAAAAATGTAGGATTTTTCTCACAAATCATTATATTTAAATATTTAGTTCATTAAAAAAATTTAAATCACCAATATATATTTGTTTTTATAAACAAATATTTGACTAAACATCAACTAAACATTTATTCATGATTTATTATTATTTTCATCTCATTTTAGATTTTTCTGATTTTTTATTAGTTCCCCGAAAGAAAATGTTTTATAAAACCTTCATTATCTTTTAAAAAAATTATTCCATACGACCGAAGCTTTTCTCAGCAACAAATAGCGAATTGGTACCTAATAAAAATGATATACTTACAGGTAGAGGATGGTTAATCGAATTTTTCTTTGACTAAAGGAAGTGTTGATAATAACAAAATTGTTTGTTTACAAAAAACGTATCTAAAAAACATATGCGTATTTAATCCAGAGTTTATCCGATTTTTTCGAATGGATGGACATGAAGTTTCATTTTCGTCCTGTTTCCTCTTTACCTTAAAATATTTTTATGTTGCGTTGTACCCTGTATAGTATATACATGGAGAAGTGTAGTAGAGTAAAGTATGAGAGTAAGTACCCCCCTTGGGAGGGTATTTAGACCGCAGAAAACATGCAACAATCACATCGGACGATCATAAATTACGCCATTCTAAATCTAGTTCTATGTATGGGTACAGTATGTAGTTCTGTTACATACAAGAGAGTAGAAAATTTTAAAAGGTAGCCCCGTCAGTATACAGTTACAATATTGTATAGTGTGTTGCTTATTTTTGAATTTTTTTCCCGCTGAAAATTACCCTAAAAAGTTTCATTTCATTTAGTCAATCATGAATTTGTGTTTTTTTAATGTAGCACTCTTGGTCAAATATTTCATGTAATATATGCCGAAAATTATAAAAAACTAATTATTTTTAGCTTCAAAAGTATTTTGTTTAAAACGTTTTTGTGTGAAGAATTTTTTTGATAAACACAGTGGTGCAGTGATTTAATTTTTCCAATTGGCTGTTTAAAATATTATAATTTAAATATTAAGGGTTCGGCAAATTTTTTCGAAGGTGTGTTAATTTTTGGCTCAATATAGCTCAATTTTGAGATTTTTCTAAAAAATCTAGCTAATTCGTTATTTGCCTAATCTAAACGTTATATTAATTTATATTAAAAATATTACGTCCCTACGACTTTTCTGAACATTTTTTTTTACTTATAATATACCATCTTATAGAAAACAAAGCTTGGCAAAAAGGAAAACTATTAATTTAATTTTTTTTCTGAAAAATTCATTAGTTTTTATTTATCAGTAAAATTTACGTGTATATAGATTTTATAAAATACCAATAATTACTATTTTCTAATTTAATATTCACAAATGAAAATTTCTTAAAAATCATTTCCCCAACTCTTGTTTTTAAAATTACATTTACAATTTGTACAACATTTTTTTTTTAATACTTTTTGATAGCACTAATAATTGAAATATACCAACGAAAATACATAATTTTATAAAGACGACAATTTCAAACAATTAATTTTATCAGAAGATTCTTTTATTCCATAGTTTTTTCTAAATATATTTCACTTCTGTCATGCCTTAGAGGAATAAAAAAATAATTCTTTTCCATTTACCAAGTTGAATTTATACTTTTAACATTTTCTCATAAAAATAACAATTCATCATTTATTTACCAAATGTACATTTTTTTCATGTACATTTTTTTCACAGTAAATTTTTGAACACACTGTATGTTCTTCTAGTATTCCATACGATAGACGATAGGCTTCATTAAATCCGTTATCGCACCGCGTAGGGAAACTTTTAAATTTATTTCACTTTTCGTTATTTGGAGTGCAGTGTATAATACGAACAACGAACCACCAACTTCCAATTCACCCCTAAATACCCTCGAAATACCATACAGGGTGCATTCCCTTACAAACCATCCATTTGCACCACGACCCGAAGATTTACACAATTTTTTCTCTTGAAAAGTCTCGATTTATAACACATTTTCTTCACATCGTTCTTTTTTCACCATTTTAGAGGTGTCTAAAAAATTTTTTTTTGCGGCAAAATAATAAAATAATACAAAGTGTTGAAAATATTTCCAAAAAACATTTTTTGGAACATTTTGGATTAATTTATCGTACCATAAATAAGAAAATAATTAAAAAAATGCATCTGCGCTGCAAAAAAAATGATAAAAACTCCAGAACAAAAATTAGCATAGTCTATTTAATCCATCCTGAACCAGGTTTTCATAATAAACTCATTCTTAACTGGTGCTTTACTTAATGTAAGAGTTATAGCTGCACGAGCAAAAGCTCGAGTGATTTCCTCGCAAGCAAATGCTATTTACGACTTCTTAATTAATAAAGACAATCTTTATTAATTCCGCGACGGCATTACAATTTACATAATAGAATCGCGGAAGGTTTTCACTGCACTGCAAACAGTTACTGACTGGGAAATTAGCGCAGGAAGGGTTGAGGGTTGTTAAAACATTCGCTTCATTGAATTTTTTTTTAATGGTTTAAAATTAAAATTGGATTTAGTTTTGAAAATTTCTTTTGCGTTTCATTTATTGTAGATTCAAATGTATGTTGATTTTTTTTTAATATATTCAGCTGAAGACGTTGTTAAATTTTTTACCGACCCGCATCGACATTGTCAAATAACATTTTAATAAATCTGAAATTCAAATTTCTACTCCGCAATGACTTTGCCCGACAATAAATATTTATAGCGTAAATATTTGTTAATAAAAAACGGGGGAATTATGCACATAATTTCACCGTGCGGTATTAAAACGTAATTTTATCTAAATTTTGACGTTTACGACGTGTTTTATTGAATGTTTGAGCCCGTACAAAAACCGTTTCGAAAATTGTAGCGCTGTAAATGTAATTTATTGTCTATTTAGAACAAGTAAAAATCGTAATTTGTGTAATTAAATTAAGTCTAGAAATTTTAAATGAATAACGAAAATTTAACATTCCCTATTATATTAAAATTACTATTATAAAAGTAACATTTATTCGGGCGATAATTGTTTTAAAAAATCACCAGAATAATGTAACTCAAAGCACTTATAAACCAGATGCACATTTCGAAGAATAAACCTCACTTTTTAGTAGGGCATATATTTAAAGTTGGTAATATAATTTTCTTTTGAAAAAAAAACTGGTACTAAAAATTTAATCGTTAGAATTGAATATAAGTAGATTTTTTCAATTATCCGATTATTTTTCCAGTGATGATGAGGACGTGCCCTTAAAAATGGGCATTTTACTTATAAACACTGTATATTTTTGATATTTCATAAAATTCGTTAATATCTCAGTGATTTATTTAAAATTTAAGGAGATATTTCGCGATATATTTCTTAAATAATAATTTTGACGTAATTCTGAACGACTGTCTATTCTAATCTATGACATACGATATAAAATTAAATGGGATTCAAACCCACGATCTTCTTAGTGCTAAATTCAACCACTTTTTAACAAATGCTCTATATAAACACGCAATTTCTGTACAATTTTATTGCAAAACTATTTCGATTTTACTGATTATTTCGCCAGTGATGATGAGGACGTGCCCTTCAAAATGGGCATGTCACTTATAATAAATACGGTATATTTTTAATATTTCATAAAATTCGTTAATATCTCAGTGATTTATTTAAAATTTAAGGAGATATTTTGCGATATATTAATTAAATAATAATTTTGACGTAATTCTGAACGACTGTCTATTCTAATCTATGACATACGATATAAAATTAAATGGGATTCAAACCCACGATCTTCTTAGTGCTAAATTCATCCACTTTTTAACAAATGCTCTATTTAAACACGAAATTTCTGTACAATTTTATTGCAAAACTATTTAGATTTTACTGATTATTTCGCCAGTGATGATGAGGACGTGCCCTTCAAAATGGGCATTTCACTTATAATAAATACGGTATATTTTTGATATTTCATAAAATTCGTTAATATCTCAGTGATTTATTTAAAATTTACGAAGATATTTCGCGATATATTAATTAAATAATAATTTTGACGTAATTCTGAACGACTGTCTATTCTAATCTATGACATACGATATAAAATTAAATGGGATTCAAACCCACGATCTTCTTAGTGCTAAATTCAACCACTTTTTAACAAATGCTCTATATAAACACGCAATTTCTGTACAATTTTATTGCAAAACTATTTAGAGTTTACTGATTATTTCGCCAGTGATGATGAGGACGTGCCCTTCAAAATGGGCATGTCACTTATAATAAATACGGTATATTTTTGATATTTCATAAAATTCGTTAATATCTCAGTGATTTATTTAAAATTTACGAAGATATTTCGCGATATATTAATTAAATAATAATTTTGACGTAATTCTGAACGACTGTCTATTCTAATCTATGACATACGATATAAAATTAAATGGGATTCAAACCCACGATCTTCTTAGTGCTAAATTCATCCACTTTTTAACAAATGCTCTATTTAAACACGAAATTTCTGTACAATTTTATTGCAAAACTATTTCGATTTTACTGATTATTTCGCCAGTGATGATGAGGACGTGCCCTTCAAAATGGGCATTTCACTTATAATAAATACGGTATATTTTTGATATTTCATAAAATTCGTTAATATCTCAGTGATTTATTTAAAATTTAAGGAGATATTTTGCGATATATTAATTAAATAATAATTTTGACGTAATTCTGAACGACTGTCTATTCTAATCTATGACATACGATATAAAATTAAATGGGATTCAAACCCACGATCTTCTTAGTGCTAAATTCATCCACTTTTTAACAAATGCTCTATTTAAACACGCAATTTCTGTACAATTTTATTGCAAAACTATTTCGATTTTACTGATTATTTCGCCAGTGATGATGAGGACGTGCCCTTCAAAATGGGCATTTCACTTATAATAAATACGGTATATTTTTGATATTTCATAAAATTCGTTAATATCTCAGTGATTTATTTAAAATTTACGAAGATATTTCGCGATATATTAATTAAATAATAATTTTGACGTAATTCTGAACGACTGTCTATTCTAATCTATGACATACGATATAAAATTAAATGGGATTCAAACCCACGATCTTCTTAGTGCTAAATTCATCCACTTTTTAACAAATGCTCTATTTAAACACGAAATTTCTGTACAATTTTATTGCAAAACTATTTCGATTTTACTGATTATTTCGCCAGTGATGATGAGGACGTGCCCTTCAAAATGGGCATTTCACTTATAATAAATACGGTATATTTTTGATATTTCATAAAATTCGTTAATATCTCAGTGATTTATTTAAAATTTAAGGAGATATTTTGCGATATATTAATTAAATAATAATTTTGACGTAATTCTGAACGACTGTCTATTCTAATCTATGACATACGATATAAAATTAAATGGGATTCAAACCCACGATCTTCTTAGTGCTAAATTCATCCACTTTTTAACAAATGCTCTATTTAAACACGCAATTTCTGTACAATTTTATTGCAAAACTATTTCGATTTTACTGATTATTTCGCCAGTGATGATGAGGACGTGCCCTTCAAAATGGGCATTTCACTTATAATAAATACGGTATATTTTTGATATTTCATAAAATTCGTTAATATCTCAGTGATTTATTTAAAATTTACGAAGATATTTCGCGATATATTAATTAAATAATAATTTTGACGTAATTCTGAACGACTGTCTATTCTAATCTATGACATACGATATAAAATTAAATGGGATTCAAACCCACGATCTTCTTAGTGCTAAATTCATCCACTTTTTAACAAATGCTCTATTTAAACACGAAATTTCTGTACAATTTTATTGCAAAACTATTTCGATTTTACTGATTATTTCGCCAGTGATGATGAGGACGTGCCCTTCAAAATGGGCATTTCACTTATAATAAATACGGTATATTTTTGATATTTCATAAAATTCGTTAATATCTCAGTGATTTATTTAAAATTTAAGGAGATATTTTGCGATATATTAATTAAATAATAATTTTGACGTAATTCTGAACGACTGTCTATTCTAATCTATGACATACGATATAAAATTAAATGGGATTCAAACCCACGATCTTCTTAGTGCTAAATTCATCCACTTTTTAACAAATGCTCTATTTAAACACGCAATTTCTGTACAATTTTATTGCAAAACTATTTCGATTTTACTGATTATTTCGCCAGTGATGATGAGGACGTGCCCTTCAAAATGGGCATTTCACTTATAATAAATACGGTATATTTTTGATATTTCATAAAATTCGTTAATATCTCAGTGATTTATTTAAAATTTACGAAGATATTTCGCGATATATTAATTAAATAATAATTTTGACGTAATTCTGAACGACTGTCTATTCTAATCTATGACATACGATATAAAATTAAATGGGATTCAAACCCACGATCTTCTTAGTGCTAAATTCAACCACTTTTTAACAAATGCTCTATATAAACACGCAATTTCTGTACAATTTTATTGCAAAACTATTTAGAGTTTACTGATTATTTCGCCAGTGATGATGAGGACGTGCCCTTCAAAATGGGCATGTCACTTATAATAAATACGGTATATTTTTGATATTTCATAAAATTCGTTAATATCTCAGTGATTTATTTAAAATTTAAGGAGATATTTTGCGATATATTTCTTAAATAATAATTTTGACCTAATTCTGAACGACTGTCTATTCTAATCTATGACATACGATATAAAATTAAATGGGATTCAAACCCACGATCTTCTTAGTGCTAAATTCATCCACTTTTTAACAAATGCTCTATTTAAACACGAAATTTCTGTACAATTTTATTGCAAAACTATTTCGATTTTACTGATTATTTCGCCAGTGATGATGAGGACGTGCCCTTCAAAATGGGCATGTCACTTATAATAAATACGGTATATTTTTGATATTTCATAAAATTCGTTAATATCTCAGCGATTTATTTAAAATTTAAGGAGATATTTTGCGATATATTTCTTAAATAATAATTTTGACCTAATTCTGAACGACTGTCTATTCTAATCTATGACATACGATATAAAATTAAATGGGATTCAAACCCACGATCTTCTTAGTGCTAAATTCATCCACTTTTTAACAAATGCTCTATTTAAACACGCAATTTCTGTACAATTTTATTGCAAAACTATTTCGATTTTACTGATTATTTCGCCAGTGATGATGAGGACGTGCCCTTCAAAATGGGCATGTCACTTATAATAAATACGGTATATTTTTGATATTTCATAAAATCCGTTAATATCTCAGTGATTTATTTAAAATTTAAGGAGATATTTCGCGATATATTTCTTAAATAATAATTTTGACGTAATTCTGAACGACTGTCTATTCTAATCTATGACATACGATATAAAATTAAATGGGATTCAAACCCACGATCTTCTTAGTGCTAAATTCATCCACTTTTTAACAAATGCTCTATTTAAACACGAAATTTCTGTACAATTTTATTGCAAAACTATTTCGATTTTACTGATTATTTCGCCAGTGATGATGAGGACGTGCCCTTCAAAATGGGCATTTCACTTATAATAAATACGGTATATTTTTGATATTTCATAAAATTCGTTAATATCTCAGTGATTTATTTAAAATTTACGAAGATATTTCGATATATATATGTTTAATTAATAATTTCGACGGTAATTCTGAACGACTGACTATAATATATGCTATAAAAATAAAAAATACAAGTTAAGATATTTATTTTATTTAAAAAAAATTTGAATCAGCTTTATAATCTCCATTTCCGCCACAAATCGCGAGCTGCCTATGCAGTACATAGACAGACACCCCAAGCGACTGGCGCATCCCTTCTTTGAGCTCAGATCTCACCCTTATTCCGCATTTTCACTGGCATGGGATATTATTCCCGACCACCTAGCTGTGTGTAACGATCTCCGTGCTCCATCTCCAACTCTATCTCCTATCCAGGCGCCCGTGTAGCCATATAATATGTGGGAATTTGTCACAATAAATTTTCGCGTCGCTCCCCGTTTATCAGATGGGATTCGGAATCAGGCGCTGCCGCCGCTTCCACCGGTGGTGGTGGCGGTGGTGTGGCTTATATACACCAACACGGCGTCAAGGTAGATATCTCCAGCTTTCTTGGAGCAAATGTTGCGTTTGTGCCCGTGATGTACGCCGTGTTCAGTCATCCCGATCCCGATGTTCCTCCAGAATGTTAGTTCGTCCTTTGCACGATCACTCTTCCTCCAGATTAGGTTTTAAAAACCGGTTTTTTTTTGACGAAATATTGATCAACTTTAAAAGCGCATTCTACCACCAGTCTATTACCAATCCGCGCTCTATATTTTGTAGGAATTTTTGAATTGTTAATTTTTGATTGATTTGGAATATATTTTCTGTTATTTTCATATTTTTGTACGATCAAAAATATATAAATATAAGTATAACTTTTTAACTATATATATTTTTGTAAATATTCGAAAAGCGTTTTGTTTTTTTTTGGAAATGCTGCAATTCGAAAAGCGGTTTTTGTATAAATCCTAATTTCACTTCCGACCACCAAATATCCTGGTATAATAGTTACTGAATTAAAAAAATAATAAAAAATTTAGCTTGGCGCAATGATTTATTAGATATTAAAAAAAAATCGAATCTTTTACGTTTTATTAAATCAAAATAGATGTATAAGCAACCGCGGAGAACGTTGTGTTAAATGTTAGATGCAGACTTTCAATTACCTTTAACTTAAAGCGATCTTGTACGGAACGAAACTTAAATATTCACCCCGTGGATGAAGAGGAACGCGTTTTCTCTGCGGGCTTTGCCAGAAATCCCATGGAATTATTAAAAAACTTTCTTTGCTGCGGTATATATTTTATTTCTATATAAGAAAACTTTGCTGGTATACTTTTTGATCGCTTTTTTTTGTACTCTTTGATCTCTATAGCAAATGTATAAAATGTATGAATATTGATATAAATTTCGTTAAAAAATATTTTTCTAGGATTAATGTAGACAAAAAATATATTTTTTAAATAAAATAAATGTTATAAAATAGATCGTTATAACGGAAGTGACTTACACGCATGCGCCGTGTGTACGGTGTATATACGTAGCAAAAGGCAACAAGTAGACGCTTGTGTATTTTATTATATATTACACAAACATAGCTTAATCTTTTAGCTAACAATTTCCAATGTGTGAAAAGTGAAATGAAGAAAAAGACAAGTACAGACAGAGTGGGAGCCTTTAGAGAACGCAAGAAAGCGAATAAACCGCCAAGAAAAGTGCCAACAAGTACCTTGTGCCAAGAAGTAGAGAGTATCAAGCCAGGCAAAGGGCGTTAAAGAAACACGGTGGACAACATAACCCTCTAACGACCTCAAATACACTGGATGAATCGATACCGTCGTTAAGTGAGGACACAGTGAGTGGTATAGAGAATTTGAATGACACTGATTCATTCTACACGTAAAGATACACACAAGATACAAATGAATCTGATACAGCTGAGTGAGCCATCGACAAATAGAAATGCACCCACTAGTGCATCATACACAAAATTTAATCCAAACTCCTCTTTTATAGACTGTACGACATTACAGTTAATAATGCTTTCTTTGATGATCAGAATGTCAATCAAAATCAATCAAAATCAAATCGTTAACAAATGGAAAAAAAGCAATGCATAAAATCAACTTTTCCTAGGAGCTAAGAAGTTTCACTTCTACCGCGCGAGAGACTCACGCAATTTTTTTCATTAATTTATCGACGCAAATTGGCATTTAAAAAATAATTGATCCACATGTCGATTTTCATGTATTGACTTGCATTTTCATTTCCGTTGAATGCACAAGATCAACAAGCGACGTTGTGTTGATAGGATTGGAATTAAAACATTGTCAAATCCCCCAGATACAATCCGATCGCAATTTGTTTTAATATAATTAGACGCGTTCACATTTAACCCCATCGTATCGAAGAGTTATCGGGTTGGTTCTAGATGCACTAAGCTCTTCTGGGGTAATCTAGCTAGTGCTAATGCAGCACTGTATTCATGCAAATGCGCAAAGGACCAAAGCAGTCCGTCCAATTGGATGTGGTGAAAGAAGCATGCAAAATTTTAAACGGATCGAAAATAAATGAAAATTTTGAGTTTGGTATATTATCAGACGTTTGAAAGGGCCTTCAGTATTTAGAATTTTTTTTTTCAAAGTATTTAGGTTTTTTATATCTTTCTTGTATGACAGAATATTGCCAAGTTTTATTTGGATATGTTTTAAAGCACCGATTTTAGAAAATTTATGATCAAAGTTTGAAAATTGCCAAATTTTATAGAATTAAAGAAAATGTTAACGATATCATTTAGTCTTAAAAAAATTAATTAATTTTTATATATAACTTCCGCATAAAATAATGATAGAAAATTTAGTTTTGACAACAAAAAATGGAGATATTGATGAAAGATTTATAAAAAAAATATTAGACCTATCGTGTAAAATTTTTTTAATTAAAAATATCATTTTATGCAGCTACTTGTTTTTATATATAATTTTTAAATTTGAAATAAAAAATGATCTGAAAATAGAGTAAATATTCAAAATATCAGTAAATTAGGAAATTTTACTGACATTTTGAAAGACTTATACTAAAATTACAAAAAATTTCTTCTACATTCATCAGCATAAAAATTGTATATAAACAATATTTTTTAAGATTATATAATAAAAATCTGAATTTTAGCTTAAAATTCTCTTTTCATTGAAAAATGTAGGATTTTTCTCACAAATCAATATATTTAAATATTTAGTTCATTAAAAAAAATTTAAATCACCAATATACATTTTTTTTTATAAAAAAATATTGGACTAAACACCAACTAAACATTTATTCATCATTTATTATTATTTTCTGCTCATTTTTAGATTTTTTCTGATTTTTTATTTGTGCCTTGAAAGAAAATATTTTATAAAACCTTCGTTATCATTTAAAAAAATTATTCCACACGACCGAAGCCTTTCTCAGCAACAAATAGCAAATTGGTACAAATAAAAATGATACACTTACTTTATTTTTCTTTGACTAAAGGAAGTGTTGATAATAACAAAATTGTTTAGAGATTGAGATTTACAAAAAAAAATATTAGACATTCGCGTAAAATTTTTTTAATTAAAAATATTTTATGCCGCACTTGTTTTTATATATAATTTTTAAATCTGAAATAAAAAATTATCTGAAAATATAGAATTAGGAATGTTTACTGAGATTTTGAAATTACAAAAAATATATATTACGCTTTCTTATGTGTGCAATCAAATGATGCTACAAAATATTTTGAACAAAGAATTTTTGAATAATTTGAGACATCTCCAGCATTAAAAAAAAAAATTATATCGCAGTATATATTTTTATACAACTTTCTTATATACACGACGACAGCAATATGATTATAATTTTATTTGAACAAGAAAAAAAATGAATTTGACAAGGTTTCAAAAAAATTCAAGCGTCTCCCGATTGTAATATCTTATTTCAAAAATAATTCATTTATTTTTTACACGCACAAAAAATCAGCAGTACAAAAAATTATTTTTTTCCATAATTTTGGCCGCGCTTTATAATTTAAATCTTTAATCCAACCGCTCGAATTCGCATACAAAGTCGACCTCGACAACAGCGGCGGTGTATATCACCATATTCACTTCCCCATCACCACATCCTTGCATTATCCTTGCTCGCATTTAACATAAGCCACGTGGCCGAACGGCACAGAGAAAATGCAAACGTTTGTGCGGTTCCATGAGTCGCTGCTGAAATGTCATCTATCCATCAGTCAACCTCACGTCAGTTGAAATACATTCACGATCGATACAGGGTGAGGCAAATACACAAATTGTACATATATTTTTTGAACATCTGTTATTATGGAGTACAAAAATTAACATCTATAATATATTTTGTTTTGACAAATAAAAAAAAAACATCCTGTGTAGCGTTAGCTCCTCCTGTGTCTTCTGTTAGTGACGTGGGCAGTTGCAGTTGATCAGCAACTATAAACTAATTCATTCAGTTCACACGAAGATGATCTGCCATCAGCATGATCATCAACATCGTCATCGCAGGACCGTAAACATACTCGCTTGTGCCTGTTTGTATATTTAGTGAATTTTATAGTTACGCCACCGCAATCGTTCTAATAGGAGCACCGAGTGTGTGGTGTTTGGACAATGGTTTAAGGGAAACAAAGACCCTTACATGGGTGTGGATTTGTTAAATATTTGTTGTCGGTTATTGAAAGAAGCGTGGGACTTGTGCACGTGGTTAATGAACATGCTGCGATTTATCACAAATTGCTAAATAACAAAAAAAAAAAGATTTTAATTTTTCGCATAATCCTCTTCTTTTATCAACAGATCAACAAACTTTTATCAATAAACTTTCGAATTGTAGGTTTTTTTTATGTTACATGTAAAAAATATTTCAATCAATTTTAATTTTGATTTAATTTCTTGATTTATCAATATTTAGTTATGATATTATATATTTCGTAATCATGTAATATTACGAAATTTGACAACAATGGAGAGTCTGACAACGTAAAAATAATTGTTCAATTATTTGCAAAAACTAGCAAAATTTTATTAAAAAAATTTAATATTAAGATGTACGGAAATAATTGTCCAATTAAATTCATCTGGATTGAAATAAGAAATTTCGTATTTATTATTTTAATTGTGCAATTTGAAGATTGACAACAATGGAAAATTATTCAAGTTGTATTACATGACAAGATGTCAAGATTTAAATTCCTTTTTTTAATTGATTTTGAATTTTGCATTTTAAAATCTACAATTTAGATTATTAGAAATTTTATAAAAAATTATATCATGTGACATATCAAATTAAAGCCCATGTTATATCCTACATAATATTATTAGTAAGTTTATATAAAAAATGCATAAAAAAATAAAATAATGGTACTAAGGTATTCTTTTTTAAAAGAATGTTTGTCGATTGCTATATAAAATCATTTGTAGTGTTCGTCTTGCAACCACTGTGTATATTTTATAAAAAAAACTTCCCGTCTTTTTTAAATGCGTTAATTTTTGCATGTATATAAGATATAAAGTTGTTTCAAACAACAATCAGTTTAATTACCAATAGACAATATTTTTTTCATGCATTTTTCAATTAGCAATTATTAGCGGGGTTGAAAATGCATTCTTTATTACGAAACAGGGATGGTGTTGTGTTATTGTTATTTTAATTTAATTTTACAACTGATGGGGTGCAATAAGAGGGTGCGACCAAAATCTTCCCTCATCAGTAATGTATGTTTTTAAACACATGCAATAGCATGTCCGTTATGGTCAATATACAGCTTTCATTTAGAAAAATATTGTAAAATACTTGAAAAAAAAATCGTGCGATTAATTCTATTTATTATGTCGATGGATGTTCTAAAAAAAACAAATTATTTACGCCACAAATGTTTTAGAACAAATATGTTGTTTGTATTTCGCTTCTGGTACATTCAGTTTTTTTTTTTATAAAAGATCAAATTTATATTAAAAATCAACAAATTTTCTGCAATTTATAAGGGCATTAGTTCCGGTTAATATTTCATATATTTTCTGCAAATATCTGTAATTTTTTTGGGAGCTACAAATATTTTACATAAAAATTTAAATTCTAAAGAATGCTTCTATAAAATAATAATTCTACAATTCAACAAAATGCTTCTACAAAATAATTAAACGAGAAAATATATGAAGAAATAGCAAAAAATCCTTTTCATCGAAACATGTCAATTGCACAAACTCTTTTTCCAATTCGCAGTTCAAAAAACGTTCCGCTTATTTGTTTATTATGCATCTACGACATACCCTACAGGCGCTAGCCCCTGTTACATAAGGGATGATGACTTACCACCCTGCAATTCAGCACCCTGTCAGGCCTGATCTGATGCCGGTGCCAGTGGCTTGCGTTCATTTACGTGTTAAGAAGTCGCATTGCGGTTTATGTCCCGTTGTTCTGTTATATAATGAATAATATTCCCAGATTAAATCGGCGGCGATGCGCTTTTCAATTTTTTTTTTGGCAGCTGCTCACGTTCGCTGGTCCATATAAAAGAACTGCGTGAAATTGATTTTATATGAAGTGCGTGAATTACATAAAAAAGAACACGCTGTACAGCGCAAAATTGATTTTTTTTTACAATTGTTAAAGCAAATGAAAAAAAGCAATTCGCTTTGTTTGCACAAAAATTTATTTACTTATATTCCTCGCCGTCGAAATTATTTGTTACCAAACTTAATTACATATTAACACTACCTCTTCGCGAAACATTCCCGAACGTATTTTAATCCAGATGAACCTCATCGTCGGCCCTTCTATCCCTATTCAATGTAAATTATTTCTACTTTACCAGCGCGGATAACGAAAGTTTTTTAAGTTCTGGTGCGTGATGTATGTATCTAGATGAAACTTCTTCGCGCCATCTAGCGGTATGTACATCATCCATACCTTTGGTGGCGCGGATCCCCTCGATGAGGGGATCCGGGGTGCCGTTTATCCATCCATCCAGCTAACGTGGATCCGCTCGGCTAAGAAGCGACGCCCGACCACCTAAGACCACCGGGTGGCGGGCTTCCAACACTTAATTACACGCAAAATTATCTTAGTTACAAATTTGTTAATTTCACATTGATTGCTCAACAGGCCTCGTTGCAGATGCACGGAAAAGTTTTGCATTGGCAACGTTGCCACGTGCTAAAGAAATGCGGTAACTATTTACCACGATTTTATTAAGAAATATTTCGTTTTCGTCCTCAAAAGCCACCATATTTCAAATGTGTCTATTTCACGATGATATTTCTTCACGCCTCACAGCCGTACAATGCCACACTTATGTATAGATCTCCAAAGTCTATATTAGACCAAAAAATGATTTGATTTTTTTAACCAAAATCTTGTTCCTTTACGCTATCCTTCATATTCTTCCCTCTAATTTACCAAAATTGTCCTTTATCCTTTACCAAATTAAAAATATATATAATCCACCTATTTCATCGATTCAAATGTCATCTTCCTGAACTGCTTCGTATTAATATATTATCAAAATTGATTTTTCGCAATTCTTAACATCTTCATTTGTATTTCGCTTGTCGTCTTTATTGGTGGTAGTATTATGAACCCCATATAACAATTGCAACACCGTATTTGTACCCCCATAGACACGATATATTCCCAGTTAACAGTTTGCTTCCGTTTCCTCCTGCTGGCATGCAGCGTGCGAACTTTACTTCTTCGCTTTAAACACAAAGAAAACTAATTTGTCTTGCACTACATATACGTGTGTAATATGAATGGATCTATATATAGCCTGCACCAAACTAGGTGTGTAAAATATTTTTTTTTATTAGCAGCAAACCATAAGACTTTTTTTTCGTTTTTAAAAGAGTCTCCAACATGTACATTTTATTTATTAAACAAATTTCCGTTGAAGGGAATTATTTCTAATTTAAAAAAATGGTTAGGTAGATTTTATTATACAATACGTTTGTATCAAAATATTGCAGAAGTGGCTAAAAAAATTTAACTTAGCCTGTATATTCTATCTACCTGCATAACATACCTACGAATGAAAACTTTGGCATGAAAACTTTGGCGTTCTTGATAACAAACTTCTTAATTGGATATATAGCGAGGCTGTACAGCTAACTGTACGAATACACTAATAATAATAATGGCATTAAAACTGTGCAAATTTCGGTTCTCTATTAGTTACAAGAAGAATGAACGCCGCAGCTTTGTACCGTGCATATATTTAATTCTTCGTGGAAATTATTGCAGGTAACTTAAGACCGCACGTGGAGGAACTTCGTTATCTTTTCCATTTTGCTGCTTTTGACTTGAAAATTATGTTTAACAATGTTTCATTTAAGCTTTGCAGTTTGTGTTAAGTGTTAATACGAAATAAAATTGATAATACAAAAATTCAGGGCAATGCTTTCTTAATTGAATATAATTTTTTAATTATTGCAAAAACGTAAGGGGGCAGTTTGGGTCATCTATCAAAAAAACAGATTTTTTTGTAGTCTATTTTTCTATTTAACTTTTATAATTCTTCATTGAACAATTTGAACCATTCTTTTTTTAATGTATGTTAAAAATATTGCGTCCATACAATCTTTTGTTAAAAAAGTCAACATTTATCATGTTTCTTATTGAAAAAAACAATATTGCAAACTCTATCCTTAATTTTCAATAATTTTCGCGAATTAACAATCATCGAAAAAAAATTATGATATAGTTTTTTTTTAATATATAATTGAATAACAATCTCGATGATTAATAGAAGTATGGTAAATTTTTTTCAGTTTTTTGAATTACTGAAAATTGGGACTCTTTACATCCTGCGTTAGAATTGCAAAGAATCTTTAACATTTTAACGATGTATCATTTAAGATTTAATTTTTGTGTTAACTGTTAATACGAAATAAAATTGATAATACAAAAATTCAGGGCAATGCTTTCTTAATTGAATATAATTTTTTAATTATTGCAAAAACGTAAGGGGGCAGTTTGGGTCATCTATAAAAAAAACAGATTTTTTTGTAGTCTATTTTTCTATTTAACTTTTATAATTCTTCATTGAACAATTTGAACCATTCTTTTTTTAACGTATGTTAAAAATATTGCGTCCATACGATCTTTTTATGAAAACGTCAACATATATCATGTTTCTTATTGAAAAAAACAACATTGCAAACTCTATCCTTAATTTTCAATAATTTTCGCGAATTAACAATATCGAGAAAAATATATAATATACTTTTTTTACATATATAATTGAATAACAATCTCGATGATTAATAGAAGTATGATAATTTTTTTTCAGATTATTGATTTACTGAAAATTGGGACTTGAGAATTATTTACATCCTGCCATAGAATTGCAAAAAACCTTTTAGCAATGTTTCATTTAAGCTTTAATGTTTGTGTTAACTGTTAATACGAAATAAAATTGATAATACAAAAATGCTTTCTTAATTGAAATCAAATTGTGTTATATTTGTAACGAATTGTTGAAAAAACTTAAGGGGGTAGTTTGGTGCATCTGTTAAGAAACACATTTTTTCGTAGTCTACTTTTCTATTTAACTTTTATAATACTCCATTAACAATTTGAACCATTTTTTTAAAAGTTTGTTAAAAATAACGATCTTTTTATGAAAAAAATCTCTTAAGTCAAAATATATCATGTTTCGTATTGAAAAATCAATATTACAAACTCGACCATTAAGATTCAACAATTTTCGCGAATTAAAGATTATCGATTTTTTTTTATAATATACTCTTTTATATATAGTTGAATAGCAACCTGGATGATTAATAGATGTATGCTAATATTTTTATCAAATCGTTGATTTACTGAAAATAAGCACTTCAAATTTATCTTCAGCAGTAATTTTTGTTTTGAACTGTACGCTCACAAATTACCCTTGTAACTTAAATGTATGTTGAAGACGTTATAGTTAATTGCTGATGAATCAATTAGATCCAATCGCTTAATCTGAATGACTTCGCTTTATATTATATAAAAGCTAAACTCTCAGCGCCTAAGAAAGTTATTATTCAAATAATGACAGCTTGAATATATGCAACTACTTATATATGAATAATTAACACATGCTATAGAAATTGCATACTGTTAATTTATATTCACTAAAGCGCCATCCTCATTCAAACATTCCAAATACAATTATTAATTCACTAAAACGCTTTAGAAGTATCCTTTTGTATTACCCTCGAATATTTAGAGCAATCATTTGTTTAATTCTTAATTACAAACAAAACAAAAAATTGATTTTATCTGTACATCTTGTTGGTGGATGCAACATAACTTATCGCACCGATTTAATAGCGGATATTCTTCGTCGTCGGTTGAATGTGGTGGATGGATCTGTGGGCAAGGAGGCGAACTGAAGAGCGGTATGTCAATCATGACGTATAACTCACAGCACACTTGTTATAATTGGCACGATCCGTAATCCAACGCGGTCTGAGCTCGAGCAAAGCGGATTACGGTCCTTACAATAACTCCGTGCCCCAATTAGAGGCGCAGGACTATTGTTCATTATATACCTGCGGGACGGGACATTATCCCATGCAAATTGAGCGGAATCTTCTAATCATTATCGAAGGAAGAATGTGCCATTGGATGTGTAAAGATGCAATCTGTTTGCGTGATTTGTATAATAGTTTAGTGTATTTGTAGAATATGGCTGGCGAGGGTTGTTTTTATTAAGGGATATTACACTAAAAAAAATTTTTATAGGAATCAAATTTAGTCTGAAATTCAATTACATCGCTCATTGTTTCAAATATTATCGAAATTTGTAAGCAAATATTGTAGATGTCGCTATATCGATGCTACAAAAATAACTATTTTTGTTTTGTACAAAAGTACGATTTAATTTAATTTTTTGATTTCGGAAAAATTGAATATATATAAAAATATGTTGTATATAAATATATAAAATATAAACATATGAAAATATTATAGAATATCACCCAAATACCGCAACTTAAAGCACAAGATAAAAACTATATAAAATACCTCTGTTACGAATCGTGATTGATATTGTATTAAATAAATAAGTAAATATGACAGAAGTTTTTCAAAAATGACAAGATGAAATTGATTAAATTTGATTTAGATTTATGCATTTTCACAAGCGGAATAATTCAAAACACTTTTAAATTATTTAAGTGAACTAATTTGAATAGGATGACCTGACTTAGTCAAAAATATGCTCGGATATAGCACTTTTATCTTTTCTATTTAATCTGAAATGTGTTCCTTAAATCTAGTTTCAATTGGTCTACGTGTTTGTCTTCTATATATACTTTAGGACAACTAGAACAAGATATTTTATAAATACCAGATTTTTTATTGAAATCAATCAAATTTTTAGGATTTCTTAGAAAATTAGCAAGATGTTATTTTAAAATTATATTTATTTAAAATACTATCTAAACCACGTGCAATCAAATGGTAATTTAACAAATTTTAGAGTTGAATTATTACTTTGTTCTAAACTACTAATATTTTTGATTGATATTTCTTGTTCTTTTAAATTTCCTTAATATATTATTTATAATTTTATAAGAATAGCCATTTGGGATATTATTTAATTCAATGTTATATTTATCTTTGGATTTTATACTATTATTTAACACCGTAGTGATGATTTTTTAAATATAAAAATATGTATATCAATTTCACAAGCGAAAATTGAGAAAATTAGACAATTGCAAATAGAATGACTTAATTTTGTAAAAAATTTCACAGGTTTAGTCAATTTAGTTTAAGAGTAAAACTATACCTTAAAATATTGCTAGTATATATACTCAATTAGATTAATATTGGCAGTAATAAAAAAAAAAAAATTTAAATATAAATTGCGATATCATTATAAAGTGCGGTATTCCCTTAATAATTTCGTTTAAAATTCATCTTTGGGTATAGAAGCTTGAGATAATTTTTAGAACGTCGGTGTTAAAGCAAATTAATGATTTCTAAAGTTTCAAAATTTTCATCGACATATAACAATTTTTTTTGGATTTTTAAAAAATCATTCAAGTTGATTTTCGTCGAAATGTTTCTTCCGCGGTTTCGAGGGTATCTTAACCCTGCTCACCAACACTAGACCGTTTACTCCGCCCGTAACAACTTCACTCATTTCGATTACCGCAATCCATAATTCATATCACACGGTGCGTAATGTTTTCGGCTCATCCTACGGCCCGTATAAACTTCTGCCCTTATATCGCTCCCTCAGCGTGAGCGACGGGGGTGTCCCGTCCGATGGGGATTCCAAACATGCGAAATTATTATTTCGATGGCGATTTAATGGCATTATATGCCGGTGGCGGTTATAAGAGCACAGAGCGCGAATAATGTATATCGTAATTAACTTTGCGACCGGGTGCATGCGAAATCAGCAAATAACTTCGTTTCGAGTTGGCCGTAAGGGGTTGCGTATTGCGGCCCGCAAGAAGGGCACATCATACACTACGCGTAATTTGAGTAATTGGTACACTCGAATTCATCCGATTATCCAATTAAGCTTTTCACCGGTCTAATTCAATCGAAAGATGCATATTTTACTGCGAATATGAATAATTATCGCAATACGACCGGCATTGCAAAAAGAATCAAATAAATTGTTAATGTGAAATGTTATTTGTTAGGGATCTTAGTTGGTGTTTGAAAAGAAATTTTTTTTTCATCCCATCCATACGAAATCTTCTCCTGTTGTATTTCTTGTATATTATAGCGTGCTATTTCACACCCGTAACTATATCTGGTCGTTTTGGTTGAGCCATATTTATATCCATTGTATACCATATATTATAGATGTAATAAAACCAACGCTTCAGCGCTTCAGAGCTCAACGCGCATCCCCTTTAGTCCAATTGATTTATATTTTGTTGTATTTACTACATGTTGTATTTATTATAAAACTACATACTCCTCCTCGTCCATATAGTATAATATTTGCTGTCACAAAGAAGAAGCTTCGTTTTTTTTTTTTTTTTAATTCGCACATAGCTGTAAATCAATATTTTATTTTTACTATTATAATTCTTTATGGCAAAAAATTTTTTCGTTACAAATTCGATGAAAAATCCTTTTTATATTTCGATCATTTTATTTGATCGTGCGTAAGAATTTTTTTTACCATGTAATGGCACCTGTACAAAATATTCTACGTGTGTTTCTTAGGTGGTGATATATCGGTGGAGGCAACAGCCGGTGACGTTTACACGGATTCCAGGGGATCCGTAAGGACACGCGGTGTGACAGGATGGCACTACCATCGCCACGTATGTCCTCGTTGTCTTGAGCTTACCAAACAAAAAAATGTACGCGCTATTAAATCCATGAACTGATGTAATGTAATCGAGGAATTGTTTATTGTGGTGTCTTCGCACTGTAGGTGTGTTATAGAAAAACGTTTTAGAACATGATAAATAACCATGGACGTTTAATTAGCGATGATCAAATTTACAATGTAATCGTGCTTTCATCATAATTTTTTTTTTTATAGTTTTTAAAGAAACGCATGTACGCTATTTAAGCGAATATCGAAGTGGATGGAATTAAATACCTGTTTATATTGCGCGATATTTTTATGAATTTTACGATGACGTGGCGCAAGACGATGGTGCTGCCTCACATGGAGAGAGAACAAGCTAATTATTTTCCTTCCGTGAGGTTTATGGTGCTTCTAACCGTTCGGTACGCGAAGGAAGAAAACAGCTGGTTGTTGCCGTTCGTATAAACGCGCAAATAATTGTTTGTTTGTTAGAGTTGAGAAGGATTTTTGTATAAAATATCGTCACCCTCGTAAGAGAAAAACTCTTCAATCCAAAAGGATCCATTTTTCAGCAGAGGTAAAAAACAAAAAACAAAAAAATTTACGAGGTATGAACTTTTCCGAGGATTTAATTTTATTAGGTGCTAATCAAATCAGGAAGATTAAAAAAATGCGAGGTTCACATTTTTCATCACAGCATAAAACAAATAAGTTTTTACATATGAGGTTTTCTGTAATGATGCGTTACAATGATTGGCACTAGATGGCACTAAAATCTCATTTTCGTGAGGGTGACGATTCTCATTAAGGTGACGATATATAGAAAATACTTTTTAATTAATATATTTATCGTTTGATAAATGGGGGGCAAAGAAGGAGCCTCCCCGAAGAATGTTATTCAATATCGAATAACATTCGGGCGCCCCCTGGAAACGGCTATCCACATTAGTGACAATAGCCGGCTAATCCTTCCAAAAGTAAAAATATTTCCATCAAATTCAAATTTTTACAAACGTGAGAATTGTGTAAATTTGTCACTACAGAAATGTCGTTTAATTTTGCGCTACTGCAGATGCTGGCAGAGACTTAGAAATGCGCATCTAACTATGACAAGCTTTTATTAAATTTAAACTTATTTTAATTATTTAAACTATACAAGTCTAGACAAACTATACATTTAAACTATACAAGACAATTATGAATTAATCGAGATGATTATGCGAACGTTTATAGTTACCATTGCTTCGATTTCTGCAAAATCGATCACACGATTTCAATTAACTGTTGCGACAGTTATCGCGTGATCATTTAAATGGCCGGTAGTATTCCGGTAAGTACGGTGCCAGCAGTTCTTCTGCAGAAATTCTCATCTCGAACAATTTCCGCGATGTTAGTGTGTGTTGCAGGAAGCGCGTAAAATGGAAGAACATATGTGTGTGCATATGAGTAGTCATGCAGGTGGATGTTGGATAGTAAATTGCGATAATTGCCCGCTTAGATAAATGATGGCAACGTAAATATAGTACGTTTAGATCGCCATTAATTGCATTTAGATTATTGGCGCGTACGTCTAGCAAAAATGAAGTTTTTAAAAATTTAGTTTTTCTTTAAATTGTTTTTTTTCCAGACGATGATATTGTAGTATATTGTAACTAGTTGGAAAATTTAAATAAAATTACAAAAACTGTGAGGTTTTACTGTTTAAATTCAAATCCTATTGTAATTTAAAAAAAAATAAAAATTTCTGGTTTTTGCTATTTAATTTCATATTTGGCCACAGGAAGGCATTAATTTTTTTTTACGCGTATCATGAAACTATCAATTTTTTTTTTATTAAATAAATAATTAAGAGATTTTGATTTGCATATATTTTGAGTTTAACATTTAAACAGTATGAAGTTATTTTTTTCTAACAAAAAGGACTAATTTAAATTTTTTCATAAAATCCACGAATTATTTATTTATTTAATTACTCTGACACGGAAGAAACTTTTTATTTGCAACATATTTTTAAATAGTTACTCGTAATTTTGAAATTTTCGGAAATAGTCTTCAAAAAATTTTTTAGAAAACTAATAATTTCGAAATAGATGTATGGTATAAATGGTCTCGCGAGAAAAGCTACTAAAAATTTTTTTTTTTAATTTTTGCTGATATTTTTTAATATCAGAATATAATTTGCACTTCAATTTAAAAAATTTCAACTTTTTTTAAAATTCATACAAGTTCTTACGCGCAGAACAGGGAGTTATAAATTTTATTAAGCCACCGATCAAATTTGTTAAAATTTATTGGAAACGAATAATTTTTATGTTGAAAATTTTTTATTATTGACTTGCATATATTTAAAAAAATCGCCTAAACTTGAATATATGAACGATTAAATGGATTAAATGGATTTTTGAATTTATATCTATTATGGCGAATAGTACAATTTTTGTAAAATCCTTGTTCTTTGAATTAAATTTTTATTCAATCATCTAATAGTATAGAATATAAAAAAATAAATTTTTTTTTTTTAAATCAATCATCTAACATTAAACATACGTGCGCTAAAAAAAACTAGAAATATTATTTCTAACTTTTTGCTTTTTCAAATTTTCTAAATCCATATATCTAAATGCAACGCTGTACTCTTCAAACTTATATACGCAAACATTTTCAACGTGGAAATGCTTTTACAAAAAAAATTCTTTCAGCAATATTACAGATTATTTATAGCACCTTCCTATTCCACCACAAATAATTACTTCGCACATTTAACAGCGGCAATTAAAATGAAATTGCAATTCACACGTGGGGCATATACAATTAATTATAGAAGGCAGGGCATGCGACAAGACGCTAGGCTAAATCATCTCTATCAACCAGATATCCACAACACCTTTTCATAACACATTGATTAATTATTCGTAAAATATCCGGGAGAAAACGTCGCGTGAACTCAAAGATCCTTAACAACAAAGACCTTACACTTATGACGTGTCATTTGACACTATGCAACATTGACAATACACGCACGCATATACGGGACAGTGCATACGTCGCCCAGGATCAGTCTGGATAACAATCTATTTGATAGGAACCGTACACCAATCATATACTGTTTCAGCTGTATGTACGCCGTGCCATTGTCTGCACGCTCTTGTTCTATGGCACGGGGAGGTTAGAACGGCACTACGCTGGCATTACATCTGGTAATGTAAGTGTATGTGTATAATCATTTGTATGTTGTCGTATAGTTTGACGTATAGCACGTTCTACATCGGTTTATGTGTTTAGGGTTGGTTATTTGTACAATCGAAGACAATAGTAATGTGCCTGTATATATTTTGTGTGGTGTATCGAGTTGTATGATACTACCCGCGTAGTGGCGACTGCAGAATTAAACTCGGCAGGTTTTTAAAGCTGTGAAATATTTTAAAATTGATAAAGTTTATATGTAGAATAGTAGTTAATATATGCTAAAGACAGTTAAGCCTGTTCCTATATACTCTACATGCTTCTTAAACATTTGTTTGGAGCCATAAACTATTTTGTGACTGCGAAGATGATATATAGAATGTTTGTGGAAGTTTTATCACAGCAAGCAAAATATATTCAATTTTCATACGTTGTTCATTAAGAATATTTTCCGTTTTTTTTTTAAGTGAAATTTCTATAGGCGCGGTAGGGCAAATTGGCCTGAACGTCACGAAAAGTGAAACGCACGCTACGCGCATGCGCAGTGTGTATACGTAGCATAAGGCAACCAGTAGACGCTTGCGCATTTTATTATATATTATATAAACACAGCTTAATCTTTTCGTTAACAATTAAATATTTATTTAAAATACACGTTTAAGTAATTTAAGTGAACTAATTTGAATAGGATGACCTGAGTTAGTCAAAAATATGCTCGGCTACAGCACTTTTATCCTTTCCATTTAATCTGAAATGAGTTCCTTAAATCTAGTTTCAATTGGTCTACGTGTTTGTCTTCTATATATACTTTAGGACAACTAGAACAAGATATTTCATAATTTTAACCAGATTTTTTTATTGAAATCAATCAAATCTTTTAATTGGGATTTCCTAGAAAATTAGCAAGACTATTATATGTTATTTTAAAATTATATTTATTTAAAATACTATCTAAACTACGTGCAATCAAATGGAAATTTACTAAATTTTGGAGTTGAATTATTACTTTGTTCTAAACTACTAATATTTTTGATTGATATCTCTTGTTCTTTTAAATTTTTTTTATATGTTATTTGTAATTTTATAAGAATAGCCATTTTTGTACCGCTATATTTTGGATATTAATTAATTCAATGTTATATTTATCATTAGATAAAGGAAAATTGAATAAGCGGTTAATTAAAAAATATAAAAGCAGCATATTTATGTTGACGACAATGATTTGAATCGTTCGGTATATCGCAGTCCGTATTTGTAGCTTTTCTATAAATATCAAATTCCAATGACTTAAATCCTTTGTACATTCATCGATAGAGAAAATGAAGATACAAACGCTGGGTAAATGTCAAAACATTCACCACAACTTTGGCTAAATCTCTATTATATTCAGACGTAGATTTTTGAATTTTCTGCAAACTTTTGTTATTAATACTTCAATAAAACCAATTCAGCGACATTTACTACACAAAGAATATTTTTCCGAATATAAATTTATGTAATCGTCTTCACTTTACTACACTATTTTTTATAATAACGTCACTTTTTATTAGTATAAAATATCACCTAAATACTTTTAAGATTTAAGTGAAATAATTTGAACCTGATTGATCAAAAATATGCTCGGCTACAGCACTTTTATCTTTTCTATTTAATCTGATATTCCTTAAATCTAGTTTCAATTGGTCTACGTGTTTGTCCTTAGGACAACTAGAAGACGATATTTTATAAATACCATATTTTTTATTGATTTAATTGTTTAAACGTCAACATGGTCGAGGTCCAAATTGCAGATACAATTCGTAGTGATTGATTTATTTCTTATTTCTATTGAATGTTGAGTTGAAATCAACGCTACTAAAATGATATTTACATGTACGTATAGTGGCGCATTAGTATTGTCTTTGAGTGTACAGTTAGATAGTTGACGTTGGCCCCCCCTGGTATAATCACACACGCTAATTATTTGGGAAAATATTCGCACTCGCACGGATATCGTGTTCCATTTCACTACTCCCACATTGATCTGAAGTTATTAACTTTTATTAGTGAGCTTTTATATTAGTCAATTTATGACGCTGTAAATATTGTGCAAAAAGGATTTCTCTTCTAAATGAAATGTTGCGATATTTGAGTTGATTGGTTAATTGTCATATTTTTATCAAAGAAGAAAAAAGTGTGTAATGTAATTTGTGAATCTTTGAAAAATTCCAAGATTTATGATACGCTTCCAAATTTCAAATTTCGTTACGATTTGGATTTATCGTTAAGTATTGTTTAAGTTTAGGATAAGATTGGTGTAGATTTGATATATATAGTTCTTTGGTATTTTATTTAGTGGTTTAATTCCTGTTTTTTTTAAATTGTCATTATTTGGTCTAAAGAATTAATTTAGGATTAGTTTTCGTGTTGTACAGATTTTTGTATAAATTTATATGTATTAATAAAATGGGTACGTGGCTTTATTAAAACGAAAAATATAAGGTTAAAATTTAATTATAATACGGTTTGAAATTGGTTAAATAACCAAATGACTAACATCAAAATGGGACGAAGAAAAAACAACGTTTATAATAATTCTAGTTTATTTATTCTGTAAAATAATACAAAAGATCAAGTTAATTGATATTTTTCCATAAAAATTTTTTTTAAGCGCCTTATTCACAATTACATAGCAGTTATTTAATTTGTTAATATATTTTAACTAATCGATATATTTCTCTAAAAATTTGTATCAGTGTACAAAAATTTGTATCATTGATGTATTATATGGTAAAAAAATTATTTATATTAATTTTATATAAAATTTAGTTAGTTAGTTAAAGAGTCCGCAATCCCAAAGATTGGTTGGAAACAGCACGCCATGCCGATCTATCCTGAGCCAATCCCTTCATCTCCCTATAGCTATTCATCTCAACGTCTTCAACTATCTGACTCATATACTCCAATCTAGGCCCACCTACCCCTCTCTTTCCCTCCACTCTACCCTCTATGATCAATTGCATAATCCCCCCATGCCTAAGAATATGCCCTACTAATCTGTCTCTCCTACGCTGTAACACTCTCCAAATACTTCTCTTCTCCCCTACTAACTCTAGTACATCTTCATTTGTTACTTTATCTTCCCAACCAATCCTCATCATCCTCCTAAAACACCACATTTCGAATGCTTGTAATCTACGCTTCTCTTCCTTTCCTATAGTCCACGCCTCACACCCGTACAGTGCTACACTCCAAACATATACCTTCAGTAATCTTTTTCTAATACCCAAGTCAATATTTGATCTTAAAATCTGTTCCTTTTCTACGAATGCCTTCCTACCCTGTGCTATCCTACACTTTATATCTACCTTGCTTCGATTATCTTTTGTGATTCTACTGCCTAAATAACAAAAATCTGACACTTCTTCGATTCTATTATCTCCTATTGTGATCCTCATTTTTCTACTGCATTCCTTTTTGTCACACCTCATCACTTTAGTTTTACCTATATTTATTTTCATGTTATAATCCCTAGTCAATACTGCCTGCATACCATTCAATACCCTTTCTAAATTCTTTTCGCTTTCTTCCAATATAGCTATATCGTCGGCGAATCTCAACATATATATTTTCTCTCCCTGTACATTCACACCTACACTATACTCTTCTTTTACTTTGTTTATTGCATCTTCTATATATAGATTAAATAATAACGGTGAAAGTGTACATCCCTGCCGAACTCCCTTCCCTATTTTTGCTACCTCTTCTTCCCCCTCAATTTTAACTAAGGCAGTTTGGTGTTTATATAAATTAAAAATTATTCTCCTATCCTTATAATCTATACCCGTTTCTTTTAAAATTCTAAACATTATGTCCCAATCTACATTATCAAATGCCTTTTCTAAATCTACAAAAGCTATGCAAGTTACCTTTCCTACCATCATTCTTTTTTCTACTACTGTTCTTAGTGCTAAAATCGCCTCCCTCGTCCCTCTGTTTTTCCTAAAACCAAACTGATCTTCTCCTAGCCTTTCCTCTACTTTATTTTCTAATCTCCTATAAATAATCTTTAACAATATCTTCGATGCATGTGATAGTAGGCTAATGGTCCTATAGTTCTCACACAAATTAGCTCCTATTTTCTTCGGCATTGTTACTATTCTACTACGCTGAAAATCCTGTGGTACTTCTCCCTTCTCATATATTTTACAAACTAACCTGTATAATCGCTCCTGCATTTTTTCCCCTGCGTGTTTTACTAATTCGGCTGGTATCATATCAATCCCCGCTGCTTTGTTATTCCGTAAATCATTTAATGCTCTATGAAACTCTGACCTAAGTATGCTAGGACCTAAGTCATCCTCATCTATCTGTTCCACATTTTCTAGCTCCTCCATGTCCTGCCTACCTTTATATAAATCTTCAAGATACTCCTTCCATCTTCTAGCTTTTTCCTTATTTTCTGTGAGTTCCTTACCCTGCTTATCACATATAATGTTACCCTTTGGTTTTACTTTAGAAAAATGTGACTTAATTTTCCTGTAGCCCAAATCTACTTTACCTCTTCTCATATCCTCCTCAATATCCTCACAATTTCCTTTTATCCACTCTTCTTTCGCTAGCTTGCATTTCCTATTAATTAAGTTCCTTAGTTCCTTATATTTTTTCTGTCCTGCTTCTGTGTTTCCAATTTTAATTTTCCTTCTTGCTTCTATCATTTCAACTATTTCTTCCGTATACTTATATACTTTCTTTATAAAATTTATTAACTAATAATTTTTGGCGCCTCCAACATCTTAGAAAATCAACAAATTGATTTTTTATCAATATCGATGTATTTTACTTAGAACTCAAGCTCTTTATTTTTTTGATATCACGCGATCTGAAGATATAAATTAATAAACATTTTTACAGCTAATTCAATAATTAATAACTTTTTAAGCGCTTCACCATAATTAAGACGCTCTAATTGGCCTTTTGCAGAATTTCTTGTATACAATTTTTGCATTAAAATTCTTTTGTACCATCATTTTGAATCTAAATGGTACAATTTCTTAATAATTTCCATCGACACATAGATTTTTTAATTTTTTTTTATATATCACGTAGCCTAAAAATGACACCCACAGCTATTTTGATTTATTCACGACTCTTAATATATGCATATATCAAAAAGTTCAATTTTTGCACATGATTTAAATTTTTCTGATATGCTCAAAAGAACAGATTTTAAGATCAAATATTGACTTGGGTATTAGAAAAAGATTACTGAAGGTATATGTTTGGAGTGTAGCACTGTACGGGTGTGAGGCGTGGACTATAGGAAAGGAAGAGAAGCGTAGATTAGAAGCACTTGAAATGTGGTGTTATAGGAGGATGATGAGGATTGGTTGGGAAGATAAAGTAACAAATGAAGCTGTACTAGAGTTAGTAGGGGAGAAGAGAAGTATTTGGAGAGTGTTACAGCGTAGGAGAGACAGATTAGTAGGGCATATTCTTAGGCATGGGGGGATTATGCAATTGATCATAGAAGGTAGAGTGGAGGGAAAGAGAGGGGTAGGTAGGCCTAGATTGGAGTATGTGAGTCAGATAGTTGAAGACGTTGAGATGAATAGCTATAGGGAGGTGAAGGGATTAGCTCAGGATAGATCGGCATGGCGTGATGTTTCCAACCAATCTTTAGGATTGCGGACTCTTTAACTAATGCTCAAATTAAAAAAAAAAAACTAATTAAAATGAACCTTTGAGATATCGCAATGAATAACATTTTTTTGTTAAACAAACATTAACCTGTCAGCCTCAAAGCACAGTTTTGCGAAAAGCTTGTATCGATTATACAGCGTTTTAATTTCTTAATTTCACGAAAAATTTGCATAATTAATTACGACTCATTACAGCCAATCGAGGCTCTGCCGATTCTGCATAAATTTAAAACGGCCTAATGGACATTATGATAATTAATATATTTATTTATATATACATATATAATTACGTGTAAATGGAAGTTTGCTTCTACAATTTGAACTGAATATACAGTACGAATAATATTTTTATTCATAAAAAATAATTTTTTAACGATTCAAAATATTTAACGCACTTTTTCATTTCTCTCCAATTTATCGTAATAATTTGTGAAATAAATAAATTTAGCAAAATACTTTTAAAATATCTGTCACTGTATATTTCGCTGCAAATCGCGCATGTGATATTTTATAATTAATTCGATCATTTAGAGATACATTTAATCATCGAGCGATTGGTCGTAAATTGCGAGATTCATTAGGCGAATGAAAATATAATAAGGCATGTGCTGCAATTTGCACAAAGTTCATATTATGAGCTGTTGTAATTTGCTGGGCAGGGCTGACCAAATCAATTTATAATAGCGTCGATATTTTATTAAATATCGAATCATTTATTTATCTGTTTAACAATTCAAATGGTCGTTTATTTTTACGTTCATCAAGCGAGTTTTTATTAAAAAAAATTGGTCAACCTTTTAAAAAATTACCATAAAATCGATACACATCTTTTCATGTTCACCCATTCCAATTCTTCATTTGTTCTTATCGTAAGGCTCGATCAAACGCAACATTCATTATTACATTTTTTGCATCGATATTTTGTTTTTTAATCGAAGATGTTTCTAAACAAAATATCGTCGATAAATTGCTTTAATATCTCTTAATCTCAACATATAACATATAGAGGAAGTCGGAATCAATTCAATGCAACAGCAAAGAGATATAAACTGTAACAAGTCACAATGTATCCACAGATAAGTCTTCTTAAGAAGTCTCGCGTGCTCTGTTACGTTAACTCAACAGTCCACCATCAATATTTTAGTTTCTTCTGCTACTGCGTGTAGATGGTGGTGATTGTTGACATTCAGCTTGACCAGTTTTATATTTTAAATTGGCAGAAGACAAGTCCGTAACAAAAACAACGAGTTATATAAGTAAATGCTTTATATAAGCAAAATCAATTGCCGAGTCTAAAATATACTTAACAGCGATATGAGGATAAATGAAGCTAATATTTTTTGCGTGTAGAAATTGTCGCGGTATCATTTTTTTTAATTAATTTTTAATTTAAAAAATAAACTTTGTATATACAAATATATGTGAAAAAAACTGGTCAATGTCTGATATTTGGAAATTCGATAATTCATTGAAATTTGTAGTAGGTACAAATATTGAAAAAAAAAATCAGTCAATAGCAAAAGAATATATTTTAATAAATAAAAGAATTTATAAAAAATGTGTCCCTAACTGTTATTTATATTAAATTAATATTCCAGCCTTTAATTACTTTGCTAACGTTTTATTTTATATTTACATTTGCAAATATACGGTTGCGATTAATTCGCGTTGTTGACATCTTTATGATTGTTTATTAAATTCTAGTAGCAATATAATTTGTTTATTACAAATAACTATTTATTATATAACCGCACGTCATTTGCATAATACAAGATCTTCCACAAAAAAAAATTGGTACCAAACTTCATATCCATAACAGAAAATAAATATTTTTTCGCGCACAATTTTCGAATACTAATAAAATATTAATTTATTCAAGCTTCGAAATAAAATTATTTTTGTATCGGCCTGTAAGATAACATATTATGTCAAATCGTTGATGAAAAAAATTTTTTTTTTTATTAGCAAACGTCCAATTTGAGCACCTCCCGTTTTTCTGCAAATATAAATATAATTCAATTAGAACACGTTGCATATTTATGAAATTTAACATAAATAATTGCACGTAAGTGTTATTATATACGTATTTAATTAGTTGCAGGTTTAATTATTATGTTATGCACACTCGGTGTGTAATTATTATATGCGTTGATAAAATAATAAGATTGCAGAATCGGTGAGATGGAATTATTAAATTTGAGTTATAGGTGATGTTCGTTTAGTGCAATTGTAATTAAATCAAATCTTATATGAGATTATTGTGAGGTTAAAAACAATTATTCGTGGAGGTGTAGTCGCATTTTTTTGTTTTAAGCGATGTTGTCGACAAAGGACAAAAACAATGTCACGTGGTTTAAACAGTCGTTGCCTATTTTGTTTAGTTCTTGAATTATTAACAAACAAAAAAACGGTAACCATCGTCATTTTTTTTTACAAAAATCCTGAGAGGATATCTTGAATTTTTAGCAAAATTTTGCAAAAATTGTACACTGATTAAATATCATTAGTTGCTTATGTTTTAATTATAATTGTTTGTAAAATATTTAAAAAATTAGATCTCCAAAGCAACTTTTGAAAAATGATAAAATTAATGGTTTAGTAAGCAATTTTTTGAAAAGTTGTCATTATATATTTTTTTATGCATTGTTGCTAATTGAAAAAAAGACAATTGTAGGTGGTTCGTAATGTCGGTTGTTTAGTTATTGAGCTATTAAAAAATGCTACAGTATTTTTTTTTGCAAAAAATCATTGCACGTTCGAAGAGAATAGAATTATGCAGATAATTTGCAAAAATTGTTATATTTTTTATATACAAAAAAATGAAGATAATTCAATTGAAACATGGAATAAATGAAATATAATAAATTACCAAACCACCATCAGTTACAATAAATTGAAAAATATTTTATCCTCAATAAATAATTGTGTATAAATTATCACCAAAATACCGTAACTCATATAGCTACATGCCTATTTCGAAGGCTATGCCCCCATCTTCAGTAGCATAAGATAAAAATACAATAAAGACATCTTTTACTAATTGTGATTTTAAAAAGGATAAATAATTTTTTTAATTGTAAAAATAATTATTATTCGTAAAATAAATGCGTCGGTTTTTGTCGGTATGATGGTATAGTATAGCCTAGTAATTTTGGTTTTAACTTTTGGACACCTAGCAAAATTTAATTAGAAATATCCCATTAAATAGTAATTTTTTGAATAATGTATCTGTATTTGTACATAGAATTGTTGCTATCGGCAATATGTATAATTCAAATTTCAATTTTTGAGCAATATACGAACAAAATTTATATAAGTTATAATTTTATAGAAATTTATATCACAATATATTACAAAATATTTAAACAATATATTTTTAATAATTTATTTACCTGGAGTTACCCTGGAGCAGATATTGATAGTGACCATAATTTAGTAGTCCTGGACTCAGAGGTCAAATTCAAGAAATTACAGAAGTCTAAACAGGTCAGAGTAGATGTCGATAGGTTAAAATTAGCTGATGTATGTGAAAAGTACAAGCAGAAAGTAGAAATCATGGCTAATGGAACATCTAGGAACGACATAGATTGCGAATGGAGGGAAATCAGAAATGGGTTAACTACAGCAGCAAATGAAGTATTAGGCACAAAGAAAAGGGCAGGTAGGAGGGAATGGATCACGGAAGAAATAGTTGAAATGATAGAAGCAAGAAGGAAAATTAAAATAGGAAACACAGAAGCAGGACAGAAAAAATATAAGGAACTAAGGAACTTAATTAATAGGAAATGCAAGCTAGCGAAAGAAGAGTGGATAAAAGGAAATTGTGAGGATATTGAGGAGGATATGAGAAGAGGTAAAGTAGATTTGGGCTACAGGAAAATTAAGTCACATTTTTCTAAAGTAAAACCAAAGGGTAACATTATATGTGATAAGCAGGGTAAGGAACTCACAGAAAATAAGGAAAAAGCTAAAAGATGGAAGGAGTATCTTGAAGATTTATATAAAGGTAGGCAGGACATGGAGGAGCTAGAAAGTGTGGAACAGATAGATGAGGATGACTTAGGTCCTAGCATACTTAGGTCAGAGTTTCATAGAGCATTAAATGATTTACGGAATAACAAAGCAGCGGGGATTGATATGATACCAGCCGAATTAATAAAACACGCAGGGGAAAAAATGCAGGAGCGATTATACAGGTTAATTTGTAAAATATATGAGAAGGGAGAAGTACCACAGGATTTTCAGCGTAGTAGAATAGTAACAATGCCGAAGAAAATAGGAGCTAATTTGTGTGAGAACTATAGGACCATTAGTCTACTATCACATGCATCGAAGATATTGCTAAAGATTATTTATAGGAGATTAGAAAATAAAGTAGAGGAAAGGCTAGGAGAATATCAGTTTGGTTTTAGGAAAAACAGAGGGACGAGGGAGGCGATTTTAGCACTAAGAACAGTAGTAGAAAAAAGAATGAGGGTAGGAAAGGTAACTTGCATAGCTTTTGTAGATTTAGAAAAGGCATTTGATAATGTAGATTGGGACATAATGTTTAGAATTTTAAAAGAAACGGGTATAGATTATAAGGATAGGAGAATAATTTTTAATTTATATAAACACCAAACTGCCTTAGTTAGAATTGAGGGGGAAGAAGAGGTAGCAAAAATAGGGAAGGGAGTTCGGCAGGGATGTACACTCTCACCGTTATTATTTAATCTATATATAGAAGATGCAATAAACAAAGTAAAAGAAGAGTATAGTGTAGGTGTGAATGTACAGGGAGAGAAAATATATATGTTGAGATTCGCCGACGATATAGCTATATTGGAAGAAAGCGAAAAGAATTTAGAAAGGGTATTGAATGGTATGCAGGCAGTATTGACTAGGGATTTTAACATGAAAATAAATATAGGTAAAACTAAAGTGATGAGGTGTGACAAAAAGGAATGCAGTAGAAAAATGAGGATCACAATAGGAGATAATAGAATCGAAGAAGTGTCAGATTTTTGTTATTTAGGCAGTAGAATCACAAAAGATAATCGAAGCAAGGTAGATATAAAGTGTAGGATAGCACAGGGTAGGAAGGCATTCGTAGAAAAGGAACAGATTTTAAGATCAAATATTGACTTGGGTATTAGAAAAAGATTACTTAAGGTAAATGTTTGGAGTGTAGCACTGTACGGGTGTGAGGCGTGGACTATAGGAAAGGAAGAGAAGCGTAGATTACAAGCATTCGAAATGTGGTGTTATAGGAGGATGATGAGGATTGGTTGGGAAGATAAAGTAACAAATGAAGCTGTACTAGAGTTAGTAGGGGAGAAGAGAAGTATTTGGAGAGTGTTACAGCGTAGGAGAGACAGATTAGTAGGGCATATTCTTAGGTATGGGGGGATTATGCAATTGATCATAGAAGGTAGAGTGGAGGGAAAGAGAGGGGTAGGTAGGCCTAGATTGGAGTATGTGAGTCAGATAGTTGAAGACGTTGAGATGAATAGCTATAGGGAGATGAAGGGATTAGCTCAGGATAGATCGGCATGGCGTGCTGTTTCCAACCAATCTTTAGGATTGCGGACTCTTTAACTAACTAATTTATTTAATTTCCATGGACTTAATTTAATAAAATATAAATTTGAATCTTGCTTTTCCTATATATTGTTAGTCTGGACAGGACTGGGCTTAATACTTAAAAAAAATATTTGCTAAACTAAAGATATGTTTAAAAAGAAATTCATAAAGAAATTTTCTTAAAATAATTGCAAGTAGAAAAAAAATGTCTACTTGCAAAATGTCTAAAAAAAACCATTCTGTATTATTTAAAAAATAATAATTTGATTTATATTGTACAACACGTCATCGATAATAAGCTCACCATCCAATAGTAAAAAGTAAAAAATATCACAAACACCATACAATGTACGATGGGTTGCATAACTTACACTCACAAATTCAAAACCAACATGACTAAGACATACCACATACTTAAGGTAGCAACAGCTAATTGTACATGAATAATTGCATCTTGAGCTTTTATTACCGTCTAAGATGTTTGTTTTGTAGCTGTTCCAGTTGGAGATGTTAAAGGTGTATTCTTATATCGTTTGACTGTTAAGTTAAGTTCTTACGGCTGGTTTGCTCACGTATAAATACATGTATTTATCTGATCAGTAGTGGTCGTAATAAATTACGCTGATAAAACATTTCCGCCCTCTTTTATAATAAACGTCCGATGATTTTACGATAATCCATAAGAATATTGTTGGCATGTAGTAAGCCTCAACACCAGCGAAGGCCTTCAACAATTTTATTTTTAAATTACACAGAAAATATATTATCGAAATATATCTTACAAATCAAATTGGACTGTACATTTCTTTAAGCGTACATCGTCGACACTTTTTCTGCAAATTTTTCGTTATAGCATAACATTAACGAATTCTTAAGCCGGTCCTGTAATATATACATGCAGGTAGTTGATATAATATATTTCACTTTACAAGTCTAGTTTAAATTTTTAATTGTTAACTATATAAGATCTTTTACTTATATATCATTTTCTAGAATCGTAAAATAAATAAAAAACGAAACGTCGACTATTAATCAGTTTATATAAAATATTCGCAATATAATTATTTAAACAAACAATAGATTATGCGGATTTTACTCATTACCTTTCGCATGAATTAAACTATATATTCTGGTTATGACAACGATATTGTTACGAAATGCGCGAATTTTACTAATTTCTATAATTAATGGGGCATACTACGAAATATTCGCATATGTGCTCTAAAATATATTATAATTATACAACAAAATATTATTTTGTTGTAGAAACTAACTGGGACAAATGGAAATATAAATCAAAAGCGCACAAATATAAATATAAGAGATTTCGCGCGGTTTGTATTTTTATTTTAACATCCACATTAACGCTATAAATACGATTAGGCGAAAATATAATCAATTAATAATTAATCTTTCGGCGATTTATTGAAAAACGGATATTTATCGAGGATTGTCAAACATACTGAATATGTGCATTTTTTTTTATGTACATCACTAGACACCGGATTATAGGCACTAAAAAAATGCGGCAAATAGGCACTAAAAAAATTTAAAAAAGGCGCTAAAAAAGGCATTTCTTATTTTGAAAAAAACTCAAAAACAAAGTAAAACAACATTTTGCCTTTAGCTATTTGTTATACGATTCTATTTATTTATACACATATTAGTTATTATTAAAATTCTTATACAATTTAATAATTCATTTTATTATAATGTAATATTTACTATATTATATTAATTAATACGACTAATTTTGATTACAAGTTACACCTAGAAATTTTCTTAGGTTGAGTTTTCTTATGTAACCATCACCCTTCTTTTTGCACCACGTTAAATATTTTTCTCTTATTAATATATATTATATACGTACTTCATAATTTACCATATTACGTATGTACATGTAAATGATTTTTTCACGAAGGAATTATTTTCTTCAAACTATATGCGGTTAATAAATTGCCAGATATTTCGAAACGTAAGAAAGTTTTTTTCTGGTATGTTCTAAAAATGGACTGATTTAATTGTTATTAATCGAGTCGTTAATAATAAGTTTTTTTTATATAAAAAATTGCTGGATACATTTCTTCACCGGCCGAACCGGTAATAATAATACCGCTCCGAATCGATTTTACCGTTAGTCGCTTAAAGGACAATCATCTTCGGCCGACCGACCGTACAGCATACCATCGGAGCATACCGCATCAGAAGTTGCAATATTAATCCCCCATATAAGCAGTAGTGATAATCAAGTTAGCACCCCCCCACCCCACCCCCCATCCACCCACCCCCACCCTTAGCGCATCCAGCGATATTACATTCCTGCAAAACGTTTCGCATGATATAACCGCGCTACGAACAGAGATGGACTTAACGGTGTTAGACATAGGGGCGAGTGAGATGAAAGATATCATCATAGAATATTCTGGAAAGTCGGTGGCACTTATCACACACACACACACACACACACACACACAGGTAAGCTTTGTCTCTAATCGGAGGTGACACAATCAATAAAGTATGAAAATGTATTCTATGAAATATTCATATCTGCAAAGCAGTCGCGTAGCTACGGGGTGCTGTGGGCCGCCGGTGGGGGGGTGAGATGTAACAGTCGGGCAGGAATGAGGACGACGTGGTGGATGCTCTTCGCCCAAACTGACAGTTATTGCATTTCCAGTTTGCAGCGCCAGTGCTCTACTCTAGATGGGCTAAAGCACGCTGAGAAGAACACATCGAGCCGCGAATGCGGTGAGAAGAATCGAATATTCGTCAGAATATAAAGCGTCCAACAATTGACCATAGTTTAAAATCATTTCCAAATAGAAGCCACCACGAATTAATTAATAAACATCGAAAATATTGACCAATTTGTATTAAAATCAAATTGCAATTTTCACATGTTTAGAGATGTTCTTCGAGATCTCTGTGATTAATTAGTTACGACTATAAGAGTCCAGTCATGACAATGGTACGATTGGACATCGTACTCTCGCCTACAGTTGCTTAAGCAGCGGTATATAAATTTTTGTTAAATTTCCTCAACCACGTTTAATAACAAAACGGATGTAAATGGCACTTTACAAGGACCTCAACAGTATGCATATATACCATGGCCAACAGAAAATAGAAAACAGCGAATGCCAGGGCGGTGCCACATTTACAAAGCCCGTTCAATAATACATGGCAGCGAGTCCCGGTAAGAAAGAACGACGATCATCGCAGGCACTTGTGTCATATGCTTCTAGGGCCACTACGAGTGAGATATCGGCAAGAATGCAGCGGAAAATGTCACTGTGTTTTCCCAGGTCTCTGGATAGAATTGAAGAGCATTATAACGGCTATCCTATGCCGCAGTTTTCCCGGTGTTGAGGATTGCTTATATATCCATAAACGTTCGTACAAATATTGTTTAGTTGCAAAATGTTGTTTGTTAATATTGGAAGATCTGCCCAGATGATAGGAAAGAAAATTTAATTTAATTATCGGCTGATGATGACAGGCATTATTAAAGTATTTCACAACTGTAATAATATTTGTTTATTTTTCTTTTCGGCCATCTGGGAGATTAATGGAATTATCCTATATTATTGTTTTTCCAATTTGCGTTTCTAATAAAGCTGTTAACGAAGCTAAATGAGTTCGTTTATAGCGAATTTGAGTTCTTTTATAGCATCAAATATTTCGATTGTGTTTTTTATAGCTACTACCAACAGTCAAAAAATTCCCTAAATTTTGAAATTTCGATTTTTTTATTTAAAAAGACGCATTTCAGAAAAAAATGTATAAACAACTCATTTCATAGGTCATTTATAATAACACTCGTTCTTTAGGCAACTTGAACTCGTGTTATAAAACCGGCTTTATGAAATTCATTTTTTTAATATACTATAAGCGACGTTGATTGAATACAATTATATTTGTTCTTTATACGAGTTGTGATTTTTTTTCGATCGCTTCAAATTTGTTTCCTCTATAAGTTAGTTAAAGAGTCCGCAATCCTAAAGATTGGTTGGAAACAGCACGCCATGCCGATCTATCCTGAGCTAATCCCTTCATCTCCCTATAGCTATTCATCTCAACGTCTTCAACTATCTGACTCACATACTCCAATTTAGGCCTACCTACCCCTCTCTTTTCCTCCACTCTACCTTCTATGATCAATTGCATAATCCCCCCATGCCTAAGAATATGCCCTACTAATCTGTCTCTCCTACGCTGTAACACTCTCCAAATACTTCTCTTCTCCCCTACTAACTCTAGTACAGCTTCATTTGTTACTTTATCTTCCCAACCAATCCTCATCATCCTCCTATAACACCACATTTTGAATGCTTGTAATCTACGCTTCTCTTCCTTTCCTATGGTCCACGCCTCGCACCCGTACAGTGCTACACTCCAAACATATACCTTCAGTAATCTTTTTCTAATACCCAAGTCAATATTTGATCTTAAAATCTGTTCCTTTTCTACGAATGCCTTCCTACCCTGTGCTATCCTACACTTTATATCTACCTTGCTTCGATTATCTTTTGTGATTCTACTGTCTAAATAACAAAAATCTGACACTTCTTCGATTCTATTGTCTCCTATTGTGATCCTCATTTTTCTACTGCATACCTTTTTGTCACACCTCATCATTTTAGTTTTACCTATATTTATTTTCATGTTAAAATCCCTAGTCAATACTGCCTGCATACCATTCAATACCCTTTCTAAATTCTTTTCGCTTTCTTCCAATATAGCTATATCGTCGGCGAATCTCAACATATATATTTTCTCTCCCTGTACATTCACACCTACACTATACTCTTCTTTTACTTTGTTTATTGAATCTTCTATATATAGATTAAATAATAACGGTGAAAGTGTACATCCCTGCCGAACTCCCTTCCCTATTTTTGCTACCTCTTCTTCCCCCTCAATTCTAACTAAGGCAGTTTGGTGTTTATATAAATATTTATATAAATTAAAAATTATTCTCCTATCCTTATAATCTATACCCGTTTCTTTTAAAATTCTAAACATTATGTCCCAATCTACATTATCAAATGCCTTTTCTAAATCTACAAAAGCTATGCAAGTTACCTTTCCTCTATAAGTTACAATATATTAATTGATTAATCAATTTTCGGTGATTAATTAATTTTTTTTATAAAATATCCTTGCTATAAAAATATTTGTCCTACACCAGTGGCACAGAATCCTTTTTAGCTAATGCTCTTCGATATATCCGAGCACATATTCGATACGGGCTCGGAGCATTTTCCAGATTAGTGCGATACAACAACGACAAAAAAAAAAAGAAAGCTACGTGTCAAACGGCATGTCAGACAAAGTCTTTACTGCGCCTTGCAGCAACAAACCTATCCGTATCCATAGACCGATTCAATGATTCATATAAGCCGCCTCCTCGCAAGCACCGAGTCCGGGAATCCGGGAATGCGTTATATAGATTTAGATGCGGCGTTTCGCTGAGGGACAATGACGCGTCGCCATTATTATTTATCGGGAATCAGGCAGGACAAATACGAGCGCTAGTTATATACAAAATATCGCCTGAATTTGTGCATCAAGCGTCGAATTTACTTCACAAGAAAAATTCACAAAATTAATATTGCAGACGATCGTACATTTGATAACGAAACGCTTTTTAATAATACAAACGAATGTCGACGTTTGTTCAATGTTCGAAATTTACTTCGTGAAACAAATTTACAATCAATAAGGGCTGGCGTATCAATAAATAATCGCTTCGCAGAAGAACACCCTTGTTTATTTAATACAGCTAAGTTATAGATACGCTTGGCATGAGATCACGTGGTGTACTTGGTGCGTGATGGTGGTAGGAATTGTTATTTTTCGTCGAAGGAATTAATTTTTTAATCGATCAGATTTTTTTTTTATAAAAATCTTGTATATTGTATAAACAGATTACTTTTAATGTGTTTCAGTTTCGAGTGAATTTTTTTCTTGTGTATGAGTGTTTAAAAAACAAACGCTCGATTCGCATCCCCATCGTTTATGGGGGATGTTTGGTCTACGGTATGTGTGTGTTCAGTTGTGTGATTAATATAGATCTGGCGTTATCACGATTCGGAGCGCGCTCGCTTTATATTTTATTCATCGATACACAGCGCACAGTAAACTTTCAGGGTTACAAATTGAGTTTGGTTTCACTGTAACATGTAATGTGCGGCAAAACGAACAGCCAGATGGAAAGGGCGCCACTATCGCCCAGCCGTCTAACAAATTATTCTTGCGAAATTGCAAAATGATATTTTTTTCGGAGAAATTGTTCATCGCTTTTGCGATGCATATGGTTTGATAAATTACAAATCATTCGCTAGATCGCTTATAAAAATTCAACAGTCTATATACGTGTGATGCGCATTTCGGAAAAAAAAACTAAAAATTTTCGACGTATTTTCTTTATTTGGCCCATTATTCGCTGGTCGTTTTGGCCAGGCATTTCAATACCTGGACAAATTTTTAATAATTCAGATTCAAGCTTAAGAGTAAAATATATTTTTTTTCGATTTAATGCAACAAATCATGTGTTAATAATTTTTTTTTAGAAATAAATTACAAAATTGATCAAAACATCTGGAGGCAATAAGTACTATGGAATTTTGAATTTCTTCGCATATTTCAACCAAATCTAATTTCATCCAAGAAACCTATTAAAATTTGATTACTTAAGACATCATAAATTCAAATTTTCGTTCGATTTTTATAGCAATTTTGTATAAAATCACTTTACGGTCAATTTTTATTATTTTTAGGATAAAGGAGATTTTATTTTGATTGGGGAAAATGATTCTTCATACCTCAATATAACATTTGCTAACGAATTTATTTTAACCATTACTTTCAAGATAAAATTTCATGAATGTGAAATATTTTCAAGAAAAATGTACAATAAGCTTTGCTAAAATCCTCTTCAAAAAAGAACTTAAAGATAAGGCGGGTTTTATCGAGTAATAAAAAATATGCTTCTAGAATAGAAAACTTGTTGAAAACAAGAAATTTCTTGCCTACCAAAAAAAAAGGATTTAATTAACATTTTATACAATTAGTAGTTATCCTTTTCTTCGAAAAAAAAAATTCTGCATTGCAGATACGAGTATATATATTTATCTAATATATTTACACTAGAAAAATAAACATTCACACAGAAGAGACATAAAATAAATCTTGTATCATGAGTTGAGGTCGTTAGTAGACTTGGGTTTAATTACGTATGCACAACATCCATACTCAAGAAGCAAAAGCTTCATTATACATTCGGTGCGCAGCAAATGATGGCCAATGTCAGAAGAAGCCCTTGTTACCTTCGCTTCTACGTTGGCGTGTATGAAGAAATGAACGTTGGATGTAACATATTATAGAGTAGCTCTGTTTGAATTGCCATCCATAAGGGCACTACCGACATACGCGACCACCCTCTAAACTCTTCATGGACACTTTTATTGAATTGCAAGCTTTTTTGTTGCTTTGTAAAATAAAACTGGTTTAAATTATGACTTGGTACTTTTTAGTAATAATTCAGGGGAAAGTAATATTTGCTTTTAATAAGCGATAGAACCTTATCTTAATCTTTGCTAATTATCTCTTTTGTAACAACTATAGGATGGATCTTAAAATAATCCAAAAAGTGGCAAAAAAATAAAATAAAATAAATTTGGTTTAAATTATGACTTGGTACTTTTTAGTAATAATTCAGGGGAGAGTAATATTTGCTTTTAATAAGCGATAGAACCTTATCTTAATCTTTGCTAATTAGCTCTTTTGTAACAACTATAGGATGGATCTTAAAATAATCCAAAAAGTGGCAAAAAAATAAAATAAAATAAAACTGGTTTAAATTATGACTTGGTACTTTTTAGTAATAATTCAGGGGAGAGTAATATTTGCCATTAATAAGCGATAGAACCTTATCTTAATCTTTGCTAATTAGCTCTTTTGTAACAACTATAGGATGGATCTTAAAATAATCCAAAAAGTGGCAAAAAAATAAAATAAAATAAAACTGGTTTAAATTATGACTTGGTACTTTTTAGTAATAATTTAGAGGAAAGTAAAAATTTGCTTTTAATAAGAGATAGAACCTTATCTTAATCTTTACTAATTAGCTGTTCTATAACAGCTATAGGATGGATCTTAAAATAATCCAAAAAGTGGCAAAAAAATGGTTGAAAATTAAACAAAATTTTGTTGTTTTGAAGATTAAGATTTTAAAACGTTTGGCTATAGTTCATATTGTGCCAATATATGACACATGCGAATGTAAAGTATTTGTAAAAAATGTATATAGTGCCATAAATGGCACTAGAATTTCTTTGATAAAAAAAAGAGAACAACTAAATACTAATATTTATCTTGGCGCAAGATGTATTTTAAAATTGAATAAAATTTTTTCTTATATTTGACAAATTGAATAAAGCACGATTACGGGTGTAAAAAAATTAATCGCTTAATTTGTGGCAAGCTTAAAATAGTATTTTTATTCAATTTATTCAAAAATGTAGCCGTTAGTTCGTGCTAGGTGCAGCTACAATATTATATTCAGATATGTTTTTTTTTTTTTAAATCTTCGAGCTGCTTAATATGGATATAATGAAGGAAAGTAATATATGTGCCACGAAAGATCGATCATGGATCAATCAGATAGATAATGTTTCGCTTTCTACTTTTGTATTATATTCATAATACAATGAATTGAATTTGAACATCATAGAGTCAATTGGCTATAAGCATAAATACGAGCATATTTATGCTTGTTTATATGCGATAAATATTTTTTTACGAACCGGTGGAAGCGTTACGTTTTAGCAATAAAAGTGCTCATGTGCACATAATATTATAACGAGGGCATCTTCTGCTTATGCTCAACGCAGAAGCGTTACAAAACGTTTATTATACGACCAACGTATCAATAGATATAACGCATAAAATGGCAAATTTTATTGCCATTTTTACACCTTGATTCGCAAGGCAATTTCTAATTTATTAACCTGGTTAATTTTCCTGAAATAATTAAATATTGTTTATTAAAAAATCGCCACTCAACTCACAATATCCTTGATATAAAAACACAGTAATTTCATGTCGAATGTTTCAATAAGTCACATGTTCATTTCAATTTAGACGCACTTATACAATTACAAGTATACATAAATAATTATTACAGCATCCATTTTATGGGCATTCAAGGTTCGTATAAGCGATATGGCGATTCCCTATTTAAATACCCGATACTTGAATCGTTCCAAGTAGCCACTAACGAACTAAAAATTACATCGTAAAATCGAAGTAGCCGCAAACCGAGGCCAGTAAATTGCGATACTTTACATATGTATCTGGCAAAATAATACATTTATGTATGAGCAGATCTGCGGGCGACTTGCTTTAAATATTGAAGAATCTGAATTATTGTTCCGCCGATGGCCAGCTCATATCAGCTGCTGTACAGTTTCTTCCAAGCTTCGTCCATCAAGCTAACAACATTTTATTTTTAAGTGTTGTTTTTTTTACGCTGCACAAGATTGTTTTTTATAATCACCCTCTAAGTTAGTTTAAGTTAAAGAGTCCGCAATCCTAAAGATTGGTTGGAAACAGCACGCCATGCCGATCTATCCTGAGCTAATCCCTTCATCTCCCTATAGCTATTCATCTCAACGTCTTCAACTATCTGACTCACATACTCCAATCTAGGCCTACCTATCCCTCTCTTTCCCTCCACTCTACCTTCTATGATCAATTGCATAATCCCCCCATGCCTAAGAATATGCCCTACTAATCTGTCTCTCCTACGCTGTAACACTCTCCAGATACTTCTCTTCTCCCCTACTAACTCTAGTACAGCTTCATTTGTTACTTTATCTTCCCAACCAATCCTCATCATCCTCCTATAACACCACATTTCAAGTGCTTCTAATCTACGCTTCTCTTTCTTTCCTATAGTCCACGCCTCACACCCGTACAGTGATACACTCCAAACATATACCTTCAGTAATCTTTTTCTAATACCCAAGTCAATATTTGATCTTAAAATCTGTTCCTTTTCTACGAATGCCTTCCTACCCTGTGCTATCCTACACTTTATATCTACCTTGCTTCGATTATCTTTTGTGATTCTACTGCCTAAATAACAAAAATCTGACACTTCTTCGATTCTATTATCTCCTATTGTGATCCTCATTTTTCTACTGCATTCCTTTTTGTCACACCTCATCACTTTAGTTTTACCTATATTTATTTTCATGTTAAAATCCCTAGTCAATACTGCCTGCATACCATTCAATACCCTTTCTAAATTCTTTTCGCTTTCTTCCAATATAGCTATATCGTCGGCGAATCTCAACATATATATTTTCTCTCCCTGTACATTCACACCTACACTATACTCTTCTTTTACTTTGTTTATTGCATCTTCTATATATAGATTAAATAATAACGGTGAAAGTGTACATCCCTGCCGAACTCCCTTCCCTATTTTTGCTACCTCTTCTTCCCCCTCAATTCTAACTAAGGCAGTTTGGTGTTTATATAAATTAAAAATTATTCTCCTATCCTTCTAATCTATACCCGTTTCTTTTAAAATTCTAAACATTATGTCCCAATCTACATTATCAAATGCCTTTTCTAAATCTACAAAAGCTATGCAAGTTATCTTTCCTACCCTCATTCTTTTTTCTACTACCGTTCTTAGTGCTAGAATCGCCTCCCTCGTCCCTCTGTTTTTCCTAAAACCAAACTGATCTTCTCCTAGCCTTTCCTCTACTTTATTTTCTAATCTCCTATAAATAATCTTTAGCAATATCTTCGATGCATGTGATAGTAGACTAATGGTCCTATAGTTCTCACACAAATTAGCTCCTTTTTTCTTCGGCATTGTTACTATTCTACTACGCTGAAAATCCTGTGGTACTTCTCCCTTCTCATATATTTTACAAACTAACCTGTATAATCGCTCCTGCATTTTTTCCCCTGCGTGTTTTATTAATTCGGCTGGTATCATATCAATCCCCGCTGCTTTGTTATTCCGTATATCATTTAATGCTCTATGAAACTCTGACCTAAGTATGCTAGGACCTAAGTCATCCTCATCTCTCTGTTCCACAATTTCTAGCTCCTCCATGTCCTGTCTACCTTTATATAAATCTTCAAGATACTCCTTCCATCTTCTAGCTTTTTCCTTATTTTCTGTGAGTTCCTTACCCTGCTTATCACATATAATGTTACCCTTTGGTTTTACTTTAGAAAAATGTGACTTAATTTTCCTGTAGCCTAAATCTACTTTACCTCTTCTCATATCCTCCTCAATATCCTCACAATTTCCTTTTATCCACTCTTCTTTCGCTAGCTTGCATTTCCTATTAATTAAGTTCCTTAGTTCCTTATATTTTTTCTGTCCTGCTTCTGTGTTTCCAATTTTAATTTTCCTTCTTGCTTCTATCATTTCCACTATTTCTTCCGTGATCCATTCCCTCCTACCTGCCCTTTTCTTTGTGCCTAATACTTCATTTGCTGCTGTAGTTAACCCATTTCTACATCAGCTAATTTTAACCTATCGACATCTACTCTGACCTGTTTAGACTTCTGTAATTTCTTGAATTTGACCTCTAAGTGTATAGAATATCACCCCCATCACCCCTTATACCTCTATCGTCACTAACCGTGATTACTATACCATTGAATCGTTTATTTTGAATTTTGAAATCAGTAAAATTTTAGTTATATATATTATTTGTTGTACATCCCTTAACATACATTTTTGTATTATAATTAAGGACACAAGTCTTCACACATTTTCTTAATTTCTTAATGCAGACAAGTTCCTGTTAATTTTTTCACGTATCCCCTTTTCAAAATAAACGATTCAATTGAACAAAAAGTATATAATATCATCCAAATACCGTCACTTAAGTAGCTTTGATGCGCATTTTGAAGGCTATACCCCCATCTTCGGTAGCACAAGATAAAAACTATACAAGTCACGAATCGTGATTGATATACTATTCTTCCAAGCTTCGTCCATCAAGCTAACAACATTTTATTTTTAAGTCTCGTTTTTTTTTACGCCGCACAAGATTGTTTTTTATAATCACCCTCTAAGTGTATAGAATATCACCCCCATCGCCCCTTATACCTCTATCGTCACTAACCGTGATTACTATATCATTGAATCGTTTATTTTGAATTTTGAAATCAGTAAAATTTTAGTTATATATATTATTTCTTGTACATCCCTTAACATACATTTTTGTATTATAATTAAGGACACAAGTCTTCACACATTTTCTTAATTTCTTAATGCAGACAAGTTCCTGACAACTGTTAATTTTTTCACGTATCCCCTTTTCAAAATAAACGATTCAATTGAACAAAAAGTATATAATATCATCCAAATACCGTCACTTAAGTAGCTTTGATGCGCATTTTGAAGGCTATACCCCCATCTTCGGTAGCACAAGATAAAAACTAAACAAGTCACGAATCGTGATTGATATACTATTAAATAAATACGTCAACATGACAGAAGTATTTCAAAAATGGCATATAATATGACGTATAAACAATTTAACTCATTTCAGATTAAATAGGAACGATAAAAGTGCTGTAGCCGAGCATATTGTTGAAACAGGTACAAATTATTTCACTTAAATCTTAAAAGTGCCATCAAAATGTACATCCAGCTAATTAATGCTTTAAATTAGGGTATTTGGGTGATATTCTATACTGTTATTTAATACCGTAGTAATAATTTTAAAAAAAGTCAAGATGACCAAAAATAAAAATAAAATACGACGTAAATATGCTAGAAAATTAGCAAGACCATTAGATGCTTCATTAAAAAAATATATATTTTTTTAATCCTATCTAAACAAAAAATGTTTTGTGTAAAGAAATTTTAATTTTAATGGACCAAAGATCTGGATTATTGAAGAACTGTTGAGATGCAAATTTTGCCAACTTGACGGTTGCAGTTGGTGAGCCAGCTTTGTTGAATATTGTTGATCAATTCCGCTTATAATATTGTGAAAGATCAGTGGAAGTCCAGTATCATTCTTCATATGGACGAAACGGCGTTTATTCGCATTTATCTACGTATATCGCCGAACCATCCGAATAAATCGTTAATAATTGACATTCCGTATTTTTTTTTATTTACATTTATCTTGGGCTTGCATGATATATGTATCAGTGCAGCACATGGAAATGCAAATATGCAATTTTTAATTGAAGCTCTTCGGTGCGCCGAAATTTTTACCTCCAGCCTCGTAATCAGCTTCTGTCTCGTATATAACGTACGAAAAATAAATGCAATAATATTAATCGATAATACAAACGCATATATATATATATATATATATATATATATATATATATATATATATATTTGTAACAGAATCTAAAACTGAGAAAAAACTAAGTATTTTAATTTTAATTTTAATTTTAATCCGAACATAGTCAACACGCTGAGATTTTGTAATATACAAACAAAACTTATACATTGTTTGGCGAATGTCATCTTGTAGTTTCTTTTGGTCCCATTTTGGGCACCCTAAACAGCTGACACCCACAACAGTGTTACACAAACTTTGGGAAATGTAGAGCGAAGTTCTGGGTGGGCTATATACATTTTTGTACATATTGAATTTCCCTTAATGAATTTTTGTTTTTAATATCACAATAAAAGTATGAAAGTGTTTTCTGATTTTTTTTAAATTTAGGTAGGATTTTTATCAAATGACTTGGTGAAGTTAACAAATAAAATTTGAAGATTTCATGTAGGGAGTTTAAAATGATATGAATGGGTTTTAATTTCCAATAGAAGATTAAAATTAAAATGTCTTTATTTGATAGTTATAAATTTAATAAAAAAAAAAGAAAAATGTATGCACATGTATGTTTATATAAGGGTAGAATAAATGTGTGTTTTTAAGATTAAATAATTTCAAAGCATGGACTTTATTTTAAAAATTATCACTACGGTGTTAAATAATATCACCCAAATACCGTAACTGAAAGTTTAAGTTTAGGTTTTATCATACTATGGATTTTATAATAAAGAAATAATTTTGTAAGTTCAATTTTTTTTTGTATTTCAAAATGGACTTTCTCTACTCGACTGTAAAATTTTGCGTACCAAATTGAAGAGATTTAGTCGACATATTGTGCAATGTTTGTTGTTGTTATTGTTAAGTCCCGAAGATATACAAACGGACCTCGATTTACGCAATTTCCAAACGATAATTTGCACAACTATTGTTGATGTTTATTTTCGACTGAAATAAATTTCTTTCAACATAAATTTTCTTAAAAAAAAAAAAATTGTGTATAGAAATTCCCTTAATTAAATAATGTTGCTTTCTGCAAGCATCTATAGCTGTAGCAATGATTAATTAAAAAAAAAATGTTGTTCTAAATATTAGTAAATTGAATTATTTTCCGACACAATTCGCCCAAAACTATTCCAGTGCATTGTTCTGTGCATCGGTATAACTATTTTGAAGACTATAGCAGCTAGAGTAGGCACCCAAACACCACCAGTGAGGGTGAGGGTGATTAATGACTGTTGGAAGATTGAAAGTAATTAAAGCGGGGGCTCCACTCGCTCGGCACCGTTCTCTCTGCCTCTCTCTCTATTGCCACCGCCACCACCACCACCACCACCTCCGATGTGTTTGGTATGTTGCAATATCGGAGTGGTTTTAATAATGTAGAAATGGTGAGCGTACAGTGAGGATTCAATCCTTTGCAATACGTATTGTGTTGGCAATATGTGTTTACAATTATAGCATAGCTGGATTATTAAAGAATTTTTTTTTTAATGATTTTTATGTGAATTCACTCTTCATCTGCATCTGCTAGAGATGTTCGAAATTATTTGTAAGTACAAATTTGTCAAATTAAGTCACATTTTTCTAAAGTAAAACCAAAGGGTAACATTATATGTGATAAGCAGGGTAAGGAACTCACAGAAAATAAGGAAAAAGCTAGAAGATGGAAGGAGTATCTTGAAGATTTATATAAAGGTAGGCAGGACATGGAGGAGCTAGAAAGTGTGGAACAGATAGATGAGGATGACTTAGGTCCTAGCATACTTAGGTCAGAGTTTCATAGAGCATTAAATGATTTACGGAATAACAAAGCAGCGGGGATTGATATGATACCAGCCGAATTAATAAAACACGCAGGGGAAAAAATGCAGGAGCGATTATACAGGTTAGTTTGTAAAATATATGAGAAGGGAGAAGTACCACAGGATTTGCAGCGTAGTAGAATAGTAACAATGCCGAAGAAAATAGGAGCTAATTTGTGTGAGAACTATAGGACCATTAGTCTACTATCACATGCATCGAAGATATTGCTAAAGATTATTTATAGGAGATTAGAAAATAAAGTAGAGGAAAGGCTAGGAGAAGATCAGTTTGGTTTTAGGAAAATCAGAGGGACGAGGGAGGCGATTCTAGCACTAAGAACGGTAGTAGAAAAAAGAAAGAGGGTAGGAAAGGTAACTTGCATAGCTTTTGTAGATTTAGAAAAGGCATTTGATAATGTAGATTGGGACATAATGTTTAGAATTTTAAAAGAAACGGGTATAGATTATAAGGATAGGAGAATAATTTTTAATTTATATAAACACCAAACTGCCTTAGTTAGAATTGAGGGGGAAGAAGAGGTAGCAAAAATAGGGAAGGGAGTTCGGCAGGGATGTACACTCTCACCGTTATTATTTAATCTATATATAGAAGATGCAATAAACAAAGTAAAAGAAGAGTATAGTGTAGGTGTGAATGTACAGGGAGAGAAAATATATATGTTGAGATTCGCCGACGATATAGCTATATTGGAAGAAAGCGAAAAGAATTTAGAAAGGGTATTGAATGGTATGCAGGCAGTATTGACTAGGGATTTTAACATGAAAATAAATATAGGTAAAACTAAAGTGATGAGGTGTGACAAAAAGGAATGCAGTAGAAAAATGAGGATCACAATAGGAGATAATAGAATCGAAGAAGTGTCAGATTTTTGTTATTTAGGCAGTAGAATCACAAAAGATAATCGAAGCAAGGTAGATATAAAGTGTAGGATAGCACAGGGTACGAAGGCATTCGTAGAAAAGGAACAGATTTTAAGATCAAATATTGACTTGGGTATTAGAAAAAGATTACTGAAGGTATATGTTTGGAGTGTAGCACTGTACGGGTGTGAGGCGTGGACTATAGGAAAGGAAGAGAAGCGTAGATTACAAGCATTCGAAATGTGGTGTTATAGGAGGATGATGAGGATTGGTTGGGAAGATAAAGTAACAAATGAAGCTGTACTAGAGTTAGTAGTGGAGAAGAGAAGTATCTGGAGAGTATTACAGCGTAGGAGAGACAGATTAGTAGGGCATATTCTTAGGCATGGGGGGATTATGCAATTGATCATAGAAGGTAGAGTAGAGGGAAAGAGAGGGGTAGGTAGGCCTAGATTGGAGTATGTGAGTCAGATAGTTGAAGACGTTGAGATGAATAGCTATAGGGAGATGAAGGGATTAGCTCAGGATAGATCGGTATGGCGTGCTGTTTCCAACCAATCTTTAGGATTGCGGACTCTTTAAACTAAAACTAACAAATTTGTCAAAAAATATTGTAAAAATCAAAGAAGGATGTAACTTTTTGTAAAAAATATTTTTTTAGTTTAATTGTGATTTGTACATTATTAATTTGATAAGAAATGTTTTTTTCAATTATCTTTGAAGAACTTGTTATTCGCACTTATGAAAGAAATGTGAGTTTTACATATTTTTAGAAATTATTTTTTAATCTAAAATTAAAAATAAATAAGATGGTTGTATAAATAATACTTCCTTATAGTGTTGATTAATAGATTTATATTCTTGACACGTTTCGTTAAATTAATTAACATCTTCAGGAGAAAATTGTCAGTAAAACGTAAGAAGATAACAATTTTTTGCATAATCATTCACAGTACTTCTTTTGTTTTATGGTATTGTTTGAAAAAAAAAATATAGTTATTAAAATCATAGGTATGAAGTCTAGAAGTTTGTAATTATAATAAATGAATAGTTTTTTTTATAAAACGTGAAAAAATGTGTCTTTTAAAAAAGAACCAATAAATTCAAAATTAATATCAATAATTTTACAACAAAAATATGTGTTGGTAAATGCGCCCCTGCAATACATTTTTGTAGTTGTTGAATACATTTTTACGTCTAAACTAAAGGACTTTGACATGATAACTGTACAGCAGACAAATGCATTTTATTTGCACATAAATTACATTTCATATGACTTATGTACACATTTAGATTGAGATAAGAACCGAAAACGCCCCAACCTGTCGGCCGTCGTTCGTTTCTTCCTGCTATACCTTTTCACTACCTGCAACTATTTAAAGTGAAGACTACTTCATTTCTAGCCATAAAAAAAATTTAATGTATCCCCAAAAAATATTTAATTCTCTCTACTTGCTCAATTAATTTCTATTTAATTCTAGGGAAGGCTTGATATCTTCAGTATATCTCTTCATTTCTATTTATACCGGTAGATGTTTGCGTCGGAAGATGTATTGTCCATAAATTACATTGGTGCAACCAGAAAAGCACCCTGACCTTGCCAACACTAACACTATTACTTTTAATTTTTATTAATGGACTAAAATGTGCACAAAGAGAGGAGAGGCACAGAAGCATATAATGCGCCCGCCGTGCAGCCGCCACTGAACATGACAGTTGTAAATTTACCAAGAGTGCGTTGAATCCAAAAATACACCATGTGGATCCAAAATACAAAAAATAATCCACTTCCAGATACCACCTTCAACATTTTTTAAGTTGCCCCGAACTAGTGTTTCATATCATTTTTTTGCACATTCTTTTAGTTATCTTTAATGAAAAGTTTTGTACAATTTTAACAAAATTATCGCATTCTTGTAAACCTCGCCATCTTCGGGTTGCATGTTTGAATCATATTCATGGAAGCAACCAGTTTTATTGGTGATTTTTGGTCGTGTCACATCAAATCGGATTTGTTTTTTATCATCATCATCATCATCATCATCATCAAAAGATGATCACGCTATAGGTAACGATGCACATATATTTCTATTGATTTTGATGACAGGCAAGAAAATGGAAAGCAACATGATGCATTGGTTCTTCGGCCGCCCATGATAAATAATAAGCGATCGTGACCTTTTTTCCGTTCATTTTATATTTAGATGTTCCGCTTCTTCTTGCGCCACTTCTTTTACTACAGAAAATGTTACGTCACCTGGTTAATCCCATCAAAATATAAACTAATGTTTTTTACCCTTACCGTTTGAACACGTGAAGCATTAACTATTCAATTCATTCTTTGTTTTATTGTAAACATTTATGGCCAAATTGGTTTTTATTTCGAAAAATTGCATTGTTTCATTTCGATTTTTAAATAGATCCACAAATTCGATGTTCTTGTACACCAGTTGATCTGTTGTTACAATCGATCCTGTACGAATAGATGTCTCCCAATATGTACTTCCATTACGGGACCCATTTTCCTTTATATGGGACAGTTAACAGGTTGTTCAATATATCATATTCCAGAGAGGATAATTTGTCTCGTTCATCGGCCTCAACGGCCGCCACCCGGTCCCGGTACCACATTACAGAACATATAGTTCTGTTAAGGTGCAACATTGATATACACGTAATAATTTATATTGGCGACGATTTGAACCATTGAGAATAGTGTCGATAATAGTCGAAATAATACCAAAATGTTTCCAAGAATATACAAATTTGAATTCTGTTGAAATTTTTTTTTGTAAACTCTAGAAGAGATAACAATTTTTTGCAAAGCTCTAAAATGAAAATCAACTCTTGGTGGGAATATAATATACGAACAACAACAACAACCACTTCATCTTTTTCTTGTCCTCGTTCTTCATCGATATATTAAAAACTAGTGCCAATAAACGTTTCCAAGAAAATACAAATTTGAATTCTGTTGTAATTTTTTGTTTTAAACTCCAGAAGAGGCAACAATTTTTTGCAAAGCTCAAAAGTGTAAGTCAACTCTTCGTAGGAATATAATCTACGAACAATAACAACAACCACTTCATCTTTTTCTTGTCCTCATTCTTCATCGACATATTAAAAACGAATGTCAATAAACGTTTCCAAGAAAATACAAATTTGAATTTTGTTGAATTTTTTTGTTTTAAACTCCAGATGAGGCAACAATTTTTTGCAAAGCTCAAAAGTGAAAGTCAACTCTTCGTAGGAATATAATCTACGAACAATAACAACAACCACTTCATCTTTTTCTTGTCCTCGTTCTTCATCGATATATTAAAAACTAGTGCCAATAAACGTTTCCAAGAAAATACAAATTTGAATTCTGTTGTAATTTTTTGTTTTAAACTCCAGAAGAGGCAACAATTTTTTGCAAAGCTCAAAAGTGAAAGTCAACTCTTCGTAGGAATATAATCTACGAACAATAACAACAACCACTTCATCTTTTTCTTGTCCTCGTTCTTCATCGATATATTAAAAACTAGTGTCAATAAACGTTTCCAAGAAAATACAAATTTGAATTCTGTTGTAATTTTTTGTTTTAAACTCCAGAAGAGGCAACAATTTTTTGCAAAGCTCAAAAGTGTAAGTCAACTCTTCGTAGGAATATAATCTACGAACAATAACAACAACCACTTCATCTTTTTCTTGTCCTCATTCTTCATCGACATATTAAAAACGAATGTCAATAAACGTTTCCAAGAAAATACAAATTTGAATTTTGTTGAATTTTTTTGTTTTAAACTCCAGATGAGGCAACAATTTTTTGCAAAGCTCAAAAGTGAAAGTCAACTCTTCGTAGGAATATAATCTACGAACAATAACAACAACCACTTCATCTTTTTCTTGTCCTCGTTCTTCATCGACATATTAAAAACGAATGTCAATAAACGTTTCCAAGAAAATACAAATTTGAATTTTGTTGAATTTTTTTGTTTTAAACTCCAGAAGAGGCAACAATTTTTTGCATAGCTCAAAAGTGAAAGTCAACTCTTCGTAGGAATATAATCTACGAACAATAACAACAACCACTTCATCTTTTTCTTGTCCTCGTTCTTCATCGACATATTAAAAACGAGGAGGCGACCATTAAGGAAGTAGCTGCTCCTGCAGTCACCAATGCATGCTGCATTTATCGAAAGAGTTGTACGCCTGATACGTTGGTATTTGGTTGTTGGTGAGGAGTCAAGTATGACCTACTGCAGATGTTTGAAGTAGACTTGGATTTGTTGTTGATCTGTTGGAGTGTTGTTTGCAGCTTCCACGTCTTGTAAATGATAATCAGGGACGGTGGGGCGTGGCTGAGCTATGCAACGTGGGACCACGTGAAGTCAATCCAACATCGGATGGCTTGTTCTTCGTGCTGCTGCTGCGATACGCACGGTTTAGTGGTAGTGGCCAGCATAGATGATGTGGGAGTATAGTAAGGACAGTTTGAATATTTTTTGTTTTTAGATGAAATCGTTTTTCTTTCGCCTGGTTGAGGATGTCAATGTTTACGCATTTGTAAATGTTGAAGATGAAGAAGTGTAAACGGTTGATTAATCGATAAGTATAAAAAAAAAATTGCAGCAAACAAATTTCTCGATTTGTTGCGTGAAAGATGAACTCATGTCGGTAGATTTTCAATTCATTTTTTGACGAACGAACAATTACTTCATTAGCTTCTTTTCTAATCCACCAAACATACAGCATTCAAGCTTAAAGTCGCATCCATATGGGGGAACTTACTGCTCATTCAACTGCACCTCATTTGCAATTCACTTTACAAACACCCAGCACCGAAGCGAAACTCCAATCACCATCGCATCTCATCCAAGTCTTTCCTTATTCTGATGGACACGAATTGCCAGCATGAACTCGCCTACAACTCCACAATTCCCAGCCAGCTTAACCGCGAGTGCTGCGGTGATGGTGTGTGCAGGTGGTAGTGTTGCTGCACCGTCACGCGGTATGACAACAACAACAACAACAACCGGCGGCCATGTTGCCGCTGAGAGGCGGGAACCGTCGTCCTTCTGTGGCGGTGGTCGCCAGACGATCGCACATCTGAAGCAGGATGGAAAATAATGGCAGAGATGTGCTTCTGATCGGTGGTCATATAATATAAACTCGAAGGATCCTTCAAAGGATATTGAGGAGGAATTTGTTAATTCTAGTTCGTACGAAAATCGACGATGTGAGAAGACAAGACAAAACTGTTAGTTGATCAGCAAAACCTCCTGAGGTTTTTTTTAAAATATAGATTAACTGGTAATAAAATTTAACTTTCGATTTTAAACGTTGATGTCGCATCTTCATTGTGGCTTCAGTCGTGCTTATTCGGTTATGATCGTTGTTGTGGTATGGTCGGTGAAAATTCAGCTTGTTTTGCTTGCAGTAACAAAGCAGCAGTTGACTAAAGCTAGGATATTTGTTAGCATCCAATTGAAAATGAAAATTTCAATCAATTAACTGTAAAAATAGACAATGAGAATGTAAACGCTTCGCTAGGACAAAGCCATTTGTTTCAATATGCGAATTGAATGTTTCTTCGCCGCCGGATGCATCGATGTGCCTTCGCTCCTTCGCCTACGGATCCAGATTGTTGGTTATGTGATACGTGCCGCGTAGGATTTGTGTGTTTTAAAAATATTTCGTGCATTCAAAATATGGATATATGTGAAAGCGAGAAATTTTTCAAAATTTTGTCGTGAATTTTTAATCCATGAAAAAAATGCACGAAATATTTTGCTAACATGTTTTTAAAAATGTATTAAAGTTTTTAAAAAATAGCAGTTTATGTATGAAACAAATTAATTTCTTTTCTATCCACATTTTTTTACCACAATAATTGAATGTTTATTTAAAAATTTTCAAATTGTCCTTTTTTATTATTCATATTCTTTCACTGCAGTTCAAAATAAATTCCACAGACTTCATATAAATTAAAATAATCATTTTCGTGTTTCTGCAAAATTCAACTGTGCCCCCCTTTTCGTTTCGCAATCAAAACAACACCCCCAAAAGTCAGCCATCACATCAAACAATAATTTATGCACTTACCCTCGCTCAAACTCCACCATGGTCTCATTTTAATGGCAACTCCTTGCATTTCATGAATAACTACCCCTAGCGTATTCCGATCCTAACTTTCGATACAATAACATTATGTTTCGTGTTTCGTGCCGTAAAAACATTTTCACCTATCCAATCTTCAGATCGCATTCTGCGCCTGCGTCAGCTTAGGGTGCCAACATACCTGCTTCATGATTAGATTCTTGATTAGATCTTTTATTCAAATTTTCTCGTTAAAATGCGTGCTGTATATGAGAACATATTGCTTTTTAATTTAGATTAATGCTTCGACTATTTGATTATTTAAATATACAAAGAATTCCAAAAAATATTTTCAGCGTAGATTTTCGTAGGCCATATAAAAAAAAAAAAAATTGTAAATAACAGCGGTGTGTGGATTTTTTTGCTTGCGCCTCCTCCAAAAAAAAAATCATACATCTATCAATGAAAACTTTTTATTGTCGTTTTAAAAATTATTAACACATGAGATGTTTTTTTCCAATATATTTGAAATCGAACTAATTCGAAATCGAACTTGATGCACGAAACGTCGTATAAATCGCTACTTCTTGGAAATAATCAATGTCTTCAGTACATTTTCGATGGATCGTTTGATAGAAGATATAGTGCTTCATTGTCTCATATTCTTGTAAAAAAAAAATACGTTTTAACAATAAAATCCGCCCCCACTGCTGATGCGAACATGTTTAATATGACATTAGAATGACAGGCGTAATTGGAGTGTATAGAAATGATGTCAAGGCTCGCTGCGATCGTACAATGCCACAGTGTAGACAAAGACGAACCTACGACGTTGCCACGTCCCGGAAAATTGCTGTAATTTTCATATCATTTTTATTTCTCATACACACAAGTATAATGACATAATAGCCCAGTTGAATATCCCCGGATTCTTATGAGAACAACCGCCACTATTGCAGAAAATGTACAAAACTATTAAAATGACGTACAGGGCCTTTGCAAAAAAAAAAAAAAAAATTGAATTTGCAATTTGCAAAACTCAGAATTAGGAGGAGGAAATAATCAGAATTTGCAAAAACAATCAATTTATTAAAAAAACTGAATTATAAATTTTTTGCATATCACTTTGCTAGTATATTGTAATTTTTTTTTTATATTAGTGTTGCTAATAATTTAAGGAGTTTTGTTTGTTCAAATCTTACTTAAATAAATTTAAATATTTAGGAATTTTGATGCTTGTGCATCAGCAAAGAAAAAAAGATTTATTTTGTAATTTATAAATGTTTGATTTATCTATTTATCAAATGTTTTGCAATAAAATGGCGAAAGTGCTATGAAGATTTTCGAAATTTTGAAGGATCCTTCAAATATTGAAGTATTAAAATTTGTATCACCATGTATATTGATAGACAATATACCATTACACTGGTAAGATATGTACATAATGAGTATATGAACATATAAGTATGCTATTAAAATGATTTATTGTCGTCACGCAATGTGAGTACGAATTTTCGTGAATATAACAACGAAACAACAAGCAGATCCTGCTGCCTGACGAAGAACCGAACAACTCTACAATACGCGCATGAAATGGATGATGGATATTCTAATTGTGCTCTATAGCTCTGGCCTAGGTTCATGCGTCGTTCTTAATTACAAATACGACGAATTCGTTCGCTGCATGTCTCGGTATTTGCAAGAATATCTGCACTGTTGTTTAATCCATATTCCACGTGAAGAGTTAATATTTTAAAAAGCCCCTTAAACGTTTTTGCTACACAATTAACGTTTGTATATATTTTGATTTTTTTTGACAATGAAAATTGTTAAAATATTTCAAAATGTATAATAAAAGAGTATCTCTTATTTGCAAGCCTGAAAACGCTTTGAGGAAATCCCTTGCAGATTCAAAACCTTGCAAATTCTAAACCCACTTTTGAAATCGTGCAAATTTAACTAGAAAATTTTAAAGTTTTGTGATTAAAAAAATTGTTTGTATGGAACTTTTTTATCATGGTTATAAAATATTATTAAAACAAATTGCAACTTTATATTTCGTCTAGTAAAACTTGAGAAAAAAAATTTATGTTTTTGAAAAATAAATTGTCTTCGTATAATAAAAGGCTTTGAGGAAGGAAATCTCTTGCAGATTTGAAACCTGCGTTCAAATTCTAATAGAAAATATCACGAACTCAATTTTGAAAACGTGCAAATTTAACCAGAAATTTTCAAAGTTTTGTAAATAAAAAAATTGTTTGTATTGAACGTTTTTATCATGGCTATAAAATATTATTAAAACAAATTTGAACTTTACATTTCGATTATTAAAACTTGAGAAAAAAAAATTATGTTTTTGAAAAATAAATTGTCTTCGTGTAATAAAAGGCTTTGAGGAAGGAAATCTCTTGCAGATTCGAAACCTGCGTTCAAATTCTAATAGAAAATATCACGAACTCAATTTTGAAAAACGTGCAAATTTAACCAGAAATTTTCAAAGTTTTGTAAATAAAAAAATTGTTTGTATTGAACGTTTTTATCATGGCTATAAAATATTATTAAAACAAATTTGAACTTTACATTTCGATTATTAAAACTTGAGAAAAAAAATTTATTTTTTTGAAAAATAAATTGTCTTCGTGTAATAAAAGGCTTTGAGGAAGGAAATCTCTTGCAGATTTGAAACCTGCGTTCAAATTCTAATAGAAAATATCACGAACTCAATTTTGAAAAACGTGCAAATTTAACCAGAAATTTTCAAAGTTTTGTAAATAAAAAAATTGTTTGTATTGAACGTTTTTATCATGGCTATAAAATATTATTAAAACAAATTTGAACTTTACATTTCGATTATTAAAACTTGAGAAAAAAAATTTATTTTTTTGAAAAATAAATTGTCTTCGTGTAATAAAAGGCTTTGAGGAAGGAAATCTCTTGCAGATTTGAAACCTGCGTTCAAATTCTAATAGAAAATATCACGAACTCAATTTTGAAAAACGTGCAAATTTAACCAGAAATTTTCAAAGTTTTGTAAATAAAAAAATTGTTTGTATTGAACGTTTTTATCATGGCTATAAAATATTATTAAAACAAATTTGAACTTTACATTTCGATTATTAAAACTTGAGAAAAAAAAATTATGTTTTTGAAAAATAAATTGTCTTCGTATAATAAAAGGCTTTGAGGAAGGAAATCTCTTGCAGATTTGAAACCTGCGTTCAAATTCTAATAGAAAATATCACGAACTCAATTTTGAAAAACGTGCAAATTTAACCAGAAATTTTCAAAGTTTTGTAAATAAAAAAATTGTTTGTATTGAACGTTTTTATCATGGCTATAAAATATTATTAAAACAAATTTGAACTTTACATTTCGATTATTAAAACTTGAGAAAAAAAAATTATGTTTTTGAAAAATAAATTGTCTTCGTATAATAAAAGGCTTTGAGGAAGGAAATCTCTTGCAGATTTGAAACCTGCGTTCAAATTCTAATAGAAAATATCACGAACTCAATTTTGAAAAACGTGCAAATTTAACCAGAAATTTTCAAAGTTTTGTAAATAAAAAAATTGTTTGTATTGAACGTTTTTATCATGGCTATAAAATATTATTAAAACAAATTTGAACTTTACATTTCGATTATTAAAACTTGAGAAAAAAAATTTATTTTTTTGAAAAATAAATTGTCTTCGTGTAATAAAAGGCTTTGAGGAAGGAAATCTCTTGCAGATTCGAAACCTGCGTTCAAATTCTAATAGAAAATATCACGAACTCAATTTTGAAAAACGTGCAAATTTAACCAGAAATTTTCAAAGTTTTGTAAATAAAAAAATTGTTTGTATTGAACGTTTTTATCATGGCTATAAAATATTATTAAAACAAATTTGAACTTTACATTTCGATTATTAAAACTTGAGAAAAAAAAATTATGTTTTTGAAAAATAAATTGTCTTCGTATAATAAAAGGCTTTGAGGAAGGAAATCTCTTGCAGATTTGAAACCTGCGTTCAAATTCTAATAGAAAATATCACGAACTCAATTTTGAAAAACGTGCAAATTTAACCAGAAATTTTCAAAGTTTTGTAAATAAAAAAATTGTTTGTATTGAACGTTTTTATCATGGCTATAAAATATTATTAAAACAAATTTGAACTTTACATTTCGATTATTAAAACTTGAGAAAAAAAATTTATTTTTTTGAAAAATAAATTGTCTTCGTGTAATAAAAGGCTTTGAGGAAGGAAATCTCTTGCAGATTCGAAACCTGCGTTCAAATTCTAATAGAAAATATCACGAACTCAATTTTGAAAAACGTGCAAATTTAACCAGAAATTTTCAAAGTTTTGTAAATAAAAAAATTGTTTGTATTGAACGTTTTTATCATGGCTATAAAATATTATTAAAACAAATTTGAACTTTACATTTCGATTATTAAAACTTGAGAAAAAAAAATTATGTTTTTGAAAAATAAATTGTCTTCGTATAATAAAAGGCTTTGAGGAAGGAAATCTCTTGCAGATTTGAAACCTGCGTTCAAATTCTAATAGAAAATATCACGAACTCAATTTTGAAAAACGTGCAAATTTAACCAGAAATTTTCAAAGTTTTGTAAATAAAAAAATTGTTTGTATTGAACGTTTTTATCATGGCTATAAAATATTATTAAAACAAATTTGAACTTTACATTTCGATTATTAAAACTTGAGAAAAAAAATTTATTTTTTTGAAAAATAAATTGTCTTCGTGTAATAAAAGGCTTTGAGGAAGGAAATCTCTTGCAGATTCGAAACCTGCGTTCAAATTCTAATAGAAAATATCACGAACTCAATTTTGAAAAACGTGCAAATTTAACCAGAAATTTTCAAAGTTTTGTAAATAAAAAAATTGTTTGTATTGAACGTTTTTATCATGGCTATAAAATATTATTAAAACAAATTTGAACTTTACATTTCGATTATTAAAACTTGAGAAAAAAAATTTATTTTTTTGAAAAATAAATTGTCTTCGTGTAATAAAAGGCTTTGAGGAAGGAAATCTCTTGCAGATTTGAAACCTGCGTTCAAATTCTAATAGAAAATATCACGAACTCAATTTTGAAAAACGTGCAAATTTAACCAGAAATTTTCAAAGTTTTGTAAATAAAAAAATTGTTTGTATTGAACGTTTTTATCATGGCTATAAAATATTATTAAAACAAATTTGAACTTTACATTTCGATTATTAAAACTTGAGAAAAAAAATTTATTTTTTTGAAAAATAAATTGTCTTCGTGTAATAAAAGGCTTTGAGGAAGGAAATCTCTTGCAGATTTGAAACCTGCGTTCAAATTCTAATAGAAAATATCACGAACTCAATTTTGAAAAACGTGCAAATTTAACCAGAAATTTTCAAAGTTTTGTAAATAAAAAAATTGTTTGTATTGAACGTTTTTATCATGGCTATAAAATATTATTAAAACAAATTTGAACTTTACATTTCGATTATTAAAACTTGAGAAAAAAAAATTATGTTTTTGAAAAATAAATTGTCTTCGTATAATAAAAGGCTTTGAGGAAGGAAATCTCTTGCAGATTTGAAACCTGCGTTCAAATTCTAATAGAAAATATCACGAACTCAATTTTGAAAAACGTGCAAATTTAACCAGAAATTTTCAAAGTTTTGTAAATAAAAAAATTGTTTGTATTGAACGTTTTTATCATGGCTATAAAATATTATTAAAACAAATTTGAACTTTACATTTCGATTATTAAAACTTGAGAAAAAAAATTTATTTTTTTGAAAAATAAATTGTCTTCGTGTAATAAAAGGCTTTGAGGAAGGAAATCTCTTGCAGATTCGAAACCTGCGTTCAAATTCTAATAGAAAATATCACGAACTCAATTTTGAAAAACGTGCAAATTTAACCAGAAATTTTCAAAGTTTTGTAAATAAAAAAATTGTTTGTATTGAACGTTTTTATCATGGCTATAAAATATTATTAAAACAAATTTGAACTTTACATTTCGATTATTAAAACTTGAGAAAAAAAAATTATGTTTTTGAAAAATAAATTGTCTTCGTATAATAAAAGGCTTTGAGGAAGGAAATCTCTTGCAGATTTGAAACCTGCGTTCAAATTCTAATAGAAAATATCACGAACTCAATTTTGAAAAACGTGCAAATTTAACCAGAAATTTTCAAAGTTTTGTAAATAAAAAAATTGTTTGTATTGAACGTTTTTATCATGGCTATAAAATATTATTAAAACAAATTTGAACTTTACATTTCGATTATTAAAACTTGAGAAAAAAAATTTATTTTTTTGAAAAATAAATTGTCTTCGTGTAATAAAAGGCTTTGAGGAAGGAAATCTCTTGCAGATTCGAAACCTGCGTTCAAATTCTAATAGAAAATATCACGAACTCAATTTTGAAAAACGTGCAAATTTAACCAGAAATTTTCAAAGTTTTGTAAATAAAAAAATTGTTTGTATTGAACGTTTTTATCATGGCTATAAAATATTATTAAAACAAATTTGAACTTTACATTTCGATTATTAAAACTTGAGAAAAAAAATTTATTTTTTTGAAAAATAAATTGTCTTCGTGTAATAAAAGGCTTTGAGGAAGGAAATCTCTTGCAGATTTGAAACCTGCGTTCAAATTCTAATAGAAAATATCACGAACTCAATTTTGAAAAACGTGCAAATTTAACCAGAAATTTTCAAAGTTTTGTAAATAAAAAAATTGTTTGTATTGAACGTTTTTATCATGGCTATAAAATATTATTAAAACAAATTTGAACTTTACATTTCGATTATTAAAACTTGAGAAAAAAAAATTATGTTTTTGAAAAATAAATTGTCTTCGTATAATAAAAGGCTTTGAGGAAGGAAATCTCTTGCAGATTTGAAACCTGCGTTCAAATTCTAATAGAAAATATCACGAACTCAATTTTGAAAAACGTGCAAATTTAACCAGAAATTTTCAAAGTTTTGTAAATAAAAAAATTGTTTGTATTGAACGTTTTTATCATGGCTATAAAATATTATTAAAACAAATTTGAACTTTACATTTCGATTATTAAAACTTGAGAAAAAAAAATTATGTTTTTGAAAAATAAATTGTCTTCGTATAATAAAAGGCTTTGAGGAAGGAAATCTCTTGCAGATTTGAAACCTGCGTTCAAATTCTAATAGAAAATATCACGAACTCAATTTTGAAAAACGTGCAAATTTAACCAGAAATTTTCAAAGTTTTGTAAATAAAAAAATTGTTTGTATTGAACGTTTTTATCATGGCTATAAAATATTATTAAAACAAATTTGAACTTTACATTTCGATTATTAAAACTTGAGAAAAAAAATTTATTTTTTTGAAAAATAAATTGTCTTCGTGTAATAAAAGGCTTTGAGGAAGGAAATCTCTTGCAGATTCGAAACCTGCGTTCAAATTCTAATAGAAAATATCACGAACTCAATTTTGAAAAACGTGCAAATTTAACCAGAAATTTTCAAAGTTTTGTAAATAAAAAAATTGTTTGTATTGAACGTTTTTATCATGGCTATAAAATATTATTAAAACAAATTTGAACTTTACATTTCGATTATTAAAACTTGAGAAAAAAAAATTATGTTTTTGAAAAATAAATTGTCTTCGTATAATAAAAGGCTTTGAGGAAGGAAATCTCTTGCAGATTTGAAACCTGCGTTCAAATTCTAATAGAAAATATCACGAACTCAATTTTGAAAAACGTGCAAATTTAACCAGAAATTTTCAAAGTTTTGTAAATAAAAAAATTGTTTGTATTGAACGTTTTTATCATGGCTATAAAATATTATTAAAACAAATTTGAACTTTACATTTCGATTATTAAAACTTGAGAAAAAAAATTTATTTTTTTGAAAAATAAATTGTCTTCGTGTAATAAAAGGCTTTGAGGAAGGAAATCTCTTGCAGATTCGAAACCTGCGTTCAAATTCTAATAGAAAATATCACGAACTCAATTTTGAAAAACGTGCAAATTTAACCAGAAATTTTCAAAGTTTTGTAAATAAAAAAATTGTTTGTATTGAACGTTTTTATCATGGCTATAAAATATTATTAAAACAAATTTGAACTTTACATTTCGATTATTAAAACTTGAGAAAAAAAAATTATGTTTTTGAAAAATAAATTGTCTTCGTATAATAAAAGGCTTTGAGGAAGGAAATCTCTTGCAGATTCGAAACCTGCGTTCAAATTCTAATAGAAAATATCACGAACTCAATTTTGAAAAACGTGCAAATTTAACCAGAAATTTTCAAAGTTTTGTAAATAAAAAAATTGTTTGTATTGAACGTTTTTATCATGGCTATAAAATATTATTAAAACAAATTTGAACTTTACATTTCGATTATTAAAACTTGAGAAAAAAAAATTATGTTTTTGGAAAATAAATTGTCTTCGTATAATAAAAGGCTTTGAGGAAGGAAATCTCTTGCAGATTCGAAACCTGCGTTCAAATTCTAATAGAAAATATCACGAACTCAATTTTGAAAAACGTGCAAATTTAACCAGAAATTTTCAAAGTTTTGTAAATAAAAAAATTGTTTGTATTGAACGTTTTTATCATGGCTATAAAATATTATTAAAACAAATTTGAACTTTACATTTCGATTATTAAAACTTGAGAAAAAAAAATTATGTTTTTGAAAAATAAATTGTCTTCGTATAATAAAAGGCTTTGAGGAAGGAAATCTCTTGCAGATTCGAAACCTGCGTTCAAATTCTAATAGAAAATATCACGAACTCAATTTTGAAAAACGTGCAAATTTAACCAGAAATTTTCAAAGTTTTGTAAATAAAAAAATTGTTTGTATTGAACGTTTTTATCATGGCTATAAAATATTATTAAAACAAATTTGAACTTTACATTTCGATTATTAAAACTTGAGAAAAAAAAATTATGTTTTTGAAAAATAAATTGTCTTCGTATAATAAAAGGCTTTGAGGAAGGAAATCTCTTGCAGATTCGAAACCTGCATTCAAATTCTAATAGAAAATATCACGAACTCAATTTTGAAAACGTGCAAATTTAACCAGAAATTTTCAAAGTTTTGTAAATAAAAAAATTGTTTGTATTGAACGTTTTTATCATGGCTATAAAATATTATTAAAACAAATTTGAACTTTACATTTCGATTATTAAAACTTGAGAAAAAAAATTTATGTTTTTGAAAACTAAATTGTCTTCGTATCATAAAAGGCTTTGAGGAAGGAAATCTCTTGCAGATTTGAAACCTGCGTTCAAATTCTAATAGAAAATATCACGAACTCAATTTTGAAAACGTGCAAATTTAACCAGAAATTTTCAAAGTTTTGTAAATAAAAAAATTGTTTGTAGGAACGTTTTTATCATGGCTATAAAATATTATTAAAACAAATTTGAACTTTACATTTCGATTATTAAAACTTGAGAAAAAAAATTTATGTTTTTGAAAACTAAATTGTCTTCGTATCATAAAAGGCTTTGAGGAAGGAAATCTCTTGCAGATTTGAAACCTGCGTTCAAATTCTAATAGAAAATATCACGAACTCAATTTTGAAAACGTGCAAATTTAACCAGAAATTTTCAAAGTTTTGTAAATAAAAAAATTGTTTGTAGGAACGTTTTTATCATGGCTATAAAATATTATTAAAACAAATTTGAACTTTACATTTCGATTATTAAAACTTGAGAAAAAAAAATTATGTTTTTGAAAAATAAATTGTCTTCGTATAATAAAAGGCTTTGAGGAAGGAAATCTCTTGCAGATTTGAAACCTGCATTCAAATTCTAATAGAAAATATCACGAACTCAATTTTGAAAACGTGCAAATTTAACCAGAAATTTTCAAAGTTTTGTAAATAAAAAAATTGTTTGTAGGAACGTTTTTATCATGGCTATAAAATATTATTAAAACAAATTTGAACTTTACATTTCGATTATTAAAACTTGAGAAAAAAAAATTATGTTTTTGAAAAATAAATTGTCTTCGTATAATAAAAGGCTTTGAGGAAGGAAATCTCTTGCAGATTTGAAACCTGCGTTCAAATTCTAATAGAAAATATCACGAACTCAATTTTGAAAACGTGCAAATTTAACCAGAAATTTTCAAAGTTTTGTAAATAAAAAAATTGTTTGTATGGAACGTTTTTATCATGGCTATAAAATATTATTAAAACAATTTTTAACTTTACATTTCGATTATTAAAACTTGAGAAAAAAAATTTATGTTTTTGAAAAATAAATTGTCTTCGTGTAATAAAAGGCTTTGAGGAAGGAAATCTCTTGCAGATTCGAAACCTGCGTTCAAATTCTAATAGAAAATATCACGAACTCAATTTTGAAAACGTGCAAATTTAACCAGAAATTTTCAAAGTTTTGTAAATAAAAAAATTGTTTGTATTGAACGTTTTTATCATGGCTATAAAATATTATTAAAACAATTTTTAACATTACATTTCGACTAGTAAAACTTGAGAAAAAAAATCTGTATTTGAAAAATAAATTGTCTTTTCAACTACATACAAGAAAAATTTAACGAACGTTTCAATTCGACCTCACGTCTCATTAGACAAATTGATGTATCGGCTAAGATCATTTCCCTACTGATTATGAATTTTCAATAGATGCTTAATAATGCACATAAATTATGCATGTCTTATTCTCTCGTACGTTATAAGGCAAGGTCGTTAGCGAACAGAATATTATGAATATTTATAAGGGAGTATTTAAACGTGTACATTCTCATTTCTAAATTTTTAAAGTTGAACAGATTTTATATTAAAAACGGTCAGGTAAAATCGTTCGACCTACAGGATATATTTTCTTGTTGATTGTGTTTGTTTCAATGAAAATAAGTGATGGAATTTTGTATTTGATTTTGTTGAATAAATAAATTATGTTGTGGGATATTTTGTAAAAAATTATTTATATCCAAAAGATTTGTCTAATCATTGATTACATATCATACAAAATGTAGATTTAAATCTATGTAGAACTATTTTTAAAGACACAAGGTTAATTTATGCAAATTTAGTATTAATTCCTCATAAATAAACATCTAGTTTTATTATATAATTTTTTATATACAGAGCATAATGTTATTTATAAATTAGTCCAGAAGATATTTAATTATGAAGTAATTGAGGACCCAAATTATGTATAATAGTGACAGCAGGACCTTTTTTTTAAGAATGATCAATGTCACGTGCCAGAAGTGGCACGCTAATAAAAAAAATGTTGTTTTATGAATAGTCTATAGGTGATACAAATTTATACACTTATAATTTTTTTTATTACCGAGTAAAAGATATGTACAAGTAAATTTATTTTAAGTTGAGAAAAGAATTAACAAAACGATTTTTATTTATTTTTGCATTACTGGGGAATTTTTTCAAAGATTTTTACAGTTCAGTCAATTTGCAGAAACATATAAATTAATTTTGCATTCACTAAATAAACTGAGTTTGTAGATTTTCTAGTTTTTAAAAAAATTTCGAAGCAAATATTTGATTTTCGATTCAGTTATACGCATTTATAAAAAGCTTTTATTTTTATATATTGAAAAAAGTTTGTCGATTTGGAAAATAGCTTGAAAAAAAAATTGAAATGATATTTAGAGGAATAAGAATTTGGAGGAGGAATAATAAGAATTTGCCAAAAAAAATTTCAAAAGTTCGAATGTCAAACTGAAATAACCCGATTAAAATAGATTTTTTTAATACGAAAAAAATTAATTTCAATTTACAAATTCTTCTTATACATTTATAAACTTGCCTCCATCAAATTTCGCACAAATTAACTTTCCCCCCCTATCAAAATCCGATCGACACTTTAACAATAATTTTTTTTTTTAATTCTCCACCACTGATATATATATACACACACACAGCTAACCAAAAATATTTTAGGACAGCTTTACCACATATTAAGCGACTATTACAATAGCTAACCTCAAGTAAACAGCGCACGCTTCATCAAAATCTAACGCACCTCCGAACGCACGCGATTTATATTGACCGTTGGGTGCTTGATGAACAGCACGAGCTATACATTATCCTCTAATATACGTGATATGTTAGTAGATATAGCATATAACGTGAAATGGTATAGTAAATAAGCAATCACGGTGTGACGGGTGATTGACAGGCGCCCTTTGGCCGTTGTTTAGTCAAGTAATAGCACCACAAACACGCATATGCCACCAGATAACCATTAATACCCCATAATAGACAATATGTGTGCATGCTCTAGCTTTGTATGGCCTATATTGAATGTATGTTCTCGATAATACATATGTACACTTGCAATAACTCCAGATCCGCTTCATTTTATATTAAATAGCCCCACGATATTGTACAGATGAAATTAACATTTTTGCATTTTCACGACAACACAAGAAATGGTAAATTCACGTATTTTGTTTTCGGATGATTAAAAATTTATTGATTTTTGTAGAATTAGACGTTCCAAATATGCCCTAATAATAAACATATAAAAATATATTTCGTATCACATATTTCATAATACAAATGCATATATTTACTTGACATGGGCCATTAATATTATTATATTTATATTAATAGTCAAAATAGAACTACTTTTGAATACGGTTATTTATCGCTATTCAGATTTGTATAACAAATAACCAATCATAATTAATGTTATACAAAATACGATTCGATAACAGATCATTTATTTTATTGTAAAACATTTTCCCCAAATGCAATAATTTGCAGATCAGGGATAATGTGATTTAGACATGTTTTCCACTACATTTGTCCATATAATTTTTCCAAAAACTTTTTTTTTTATAGATATCGAATCTTTGATTTTTGCGGAATACTCAAAGCAGCATTTTTTTCTAAATATATTGCGTTGTCTTTTTTTTTGCAAATTATATATCAATTTATCAACTATTTTTTTGAAGTGTATTTTAGAAATCGGTTTAAATCCATTAAAAAAATTCTGACTAAAATAACAGTTAATAAAACATATATTAATTTATAAATATATTAATTTTCTGTGAAAATAACTACGAATATTTTGTTAGAAATTTTTCAATTTATTTTCTATTTAAACCTAATGCACAGAAGGCCCTTTTAAAGTACCCAATATGAAGTAGAACCTTATTTTTTTGCAAATTATATATCAATTTATCAACTATTTTTTTAAAGTGTATTTTAGAAATCGGTTTAGATCCATTAAAAAAATTTTGATTAAAATAACAGTTAATAAAACATATATTAATTTATAAATATATAAATTTTCTGTGAAAATAACTACGAATATTTTGTTAGAAATTTTTCAATTTATTTTCTATTTAAACCTAATGCACAGAAGGCCCTTTTAAAGTACCCAGGATGAAGTAGAACCTTATTTTTTTGCAAATTATATATCAATTTATCAACTATTTTTTTAAAGTGTATTTTAGAAATCGGTTTAGATCCATTAAAAAATTTTTGATTAAAATAACAGTTAATAAAACATATATTAATTTATAAATATATAAATTTTCTGTGAAAATAACTACGAATATTTTGTTAGAAATATTTCAATTTATTTTCTATTTAAACCTAATGAACAGAAGGCCCTTTTAAAGTACCCAGGATGAAGGAGAACCTTTTTTTTTTGCAAATTATATATCAATTTATCAACTATTTTTTTGAAGTGTATTTTAGAAATCGGTTTAGATCCTTTAAAAAAATTTTGATTAAAATAACAGTTAATAAAACATATATTAATTTATAAATATATAAATTTTCTGTGAAAATAACTACGAATATTTTGTTAGAAATTTTTCAATTTATTTTCTATTTAAACCTAATGAACAGAAGGCCCTTTTAAAGTACCCAAGATGAAGTAGAACCTTTTTTTTTGCAAATTATATATCAAATTTATCAACTCTTTGAAGTGTCTTTAGAAATCGGTTTAAATCTGTTAAAAAACGGTTGATTAAAATAACAGAACGTATCCTTCAAATAATCAACGATGTTATTTGTTGTCCCGTCAAACGGATCAGATGGAGAGCCATAGCGGAAACGCGAATTTAGAAAATGTACATATTATTCCTGGAAAATCGAAAGGTGTCAGCGATCCAAGTACAACTAGTCATAACGATGGTAATGATATAATAAACTATGATCATAATTTGCCCAATTGTAGTACTGTCAGTACCATGGGAGGTGTTCCAACTCAGTTGAATACTTCAATCTGTTTAGAACTGTATCACCATAATTACTTCAGTTAGTAGAAAATCTCTTCCATGGCTGGACAATATGACAAGTGTAAGTCCTTCTGGACATGATTCAGCTATCGAACAACGTTTGCGGCACCAGGCTAGTGAGTTGACTAAAATGCGCCACAGCCAGGAACATGAACAGCTTTCCTTGCGTGACAAAGAACCCACGTCACAGCTTCGTGATCGGAACGAAGTCTTGATGGAAAAGCAAGTGGAAGATCAACAGTTATTGCAGAAAAAACATAGACGACAGCTGAAAGAGGAAGAAGAGCCCACGAAGGAACCAAAGGAACGTCGGTATGAAGACTGTTATAATAATAGCAATTCGTCGTTGCTTTGGATAAAGTCACTTCGTGATAATGCAATAACGAATTAATAACGTGAGACGTTTGATTAGTTGTAGCATGCAATATGGTGATGGTGCAATAAGAAGTCTGGCCACCTCTGCTAATTTGAAGTCAAACGACTTAGATAGGAATACCAATAAAGGCACCATAAATGTAAATATGCCAGTGAGCTTGTTCTTCAAAACGGTTGCGGTTTATTTTTACATTTTTAGCAGGCTCAAGAGACCTATCAAATTGATCAAAACGTTGATGGATGTTTGACATATCCGTGTCCACAACATAGACACAGTGCCCACGACGTGGTCGGATACAACAGTGGAGGACAGATTTGTTTAGATAAACATGCTGCCGTGCCAAATACATATCCACACGTAGCGAAATCATCGCCAGGTGGCCAGTTGAAATCTGTTGTTTTACCAATTAAACCATGTGAATGTAACAAGCCAGAGTCAGAAGCATGTGGATCGACATGTTCTTCATATAACCCTTTACCACTTAATTTTAAAATTTCTGGGCAACATCAAGATGCTTCAAATAAAGATCAATCAGATCCCTGGCGCGATATTCGCATGTCCACATTACAATCGGAAATAAGTGAAGGGCAGAAAACAAGACAGCTGATTGCAGACGCAATGGCCGAATTAACCTTTAATTATAAGAAACATGTTGTAGTTCAAACTGCCCAGCAGAGAGAAGAGAATGCCACAAAGGCGTTTGAGCAAAGACAAAGAGATGCAGAGGCATCTGTGCATATAACTACATTGCAAATTGAGAAAGACTCTATTGATGCTACTGTGTTTTGGCTTCGGGAGGCAAAGATAGCCGCAGAGGTTGGGATTAGTAAGACGAGTATCATTTCAAAATATTTATATTTAGTAAAATATTATAGGAACGAAGACAAAATGAAGAATTTGATAGAAAACAATCTAAGCTCCAGGAAGAAAAACTGATCGAATTAAGGCATAAGGAAATAGATTTAACGGAAGCTGCAGTTAGCAGACAGTTGGCAGAACAGGAAGCTACTGCTGTGTTAAGGCGGATGAAAGATGATGATTTAGAGCGAGTCAGACAGCAGAAACATGAAATACTGACCGTGAAGTCGAAACATGAGATTGCTGTTGCTGACTTAATAGCTAGAAGAAATATGGCTGAGATGAGTGCTAAAGATGTTGAGAACATGAGAAAAGTATGATTGTTTCAATTAACTCAAGTGAATTAAGTTCAACATTCATATATTTGATTGTAGCATGAAGAAAGTGAAGCGGTTAAGAACAGGGCAGCTATAGAAAAGGCCATAGCACGACAGCATGCTATCGCAGAAGCGTCAGCTGTTGCAGATGCGCGTAGGCGCACAGAATATGACGTTGATTCAAACGCCCAACGTCAGTCTATACTTAAAAAAGCCATTTTGCGCCGCGATATGGAAGCTATACGAGCGGAGGCTAGAAGAATAGATGCTGAAGAAGAAGCTGTAGCTTCAACTTTATGGCGACATGAAGAAGATGCGCAACTTGAGAAACGACACAAGGCTATGTTACAGGAAGCTGCCAAACGACGTCAAAAAGAAGAACAAGCATTAGAAGCTCAAAAGAAAAAACTGATTGAAGATCTTGCCAATGAAAGGGTAAAAAAACAAGAAGCACTGCAGGAACAACGAACGGAAGCGGCTGCGAATTTAAAGTTGAAACTTGCAGATGAAGCAGAATGCAAAAAAAAGCAGATACAACAAGCGGAAGAACTATTCAATAAATTGGAAGCCCAAAAGTTGCAGACTCCTCCACTTCAGCATTTACCTGCTAACAAGAGTAAAATAACAATAACAGACATGCCGTTTGAAAATCATACACTTAATGGTGCAGACAAAAACGAGAGGGGGTTCGGTGCTGGACCATCAGCACAGATAAGTACGTCTCGTGGACCGAGACAAAAAACAGCACCCATGACCAACACCCTACAACAACGTTCAGTAACTAGGAGACAATGACCAAGCCTATGATAGTACAAACTGAAAATGACTGAAAATAACACTTAATAAAACATATATTAATTTATAAATATATAAATTTTCTGTGAAAATAACTACGAATCTTATGTTAGAAATATTTCAATTTAAACCTAATGAACAGAACGCCTTTTAAAAGTACCCAGGATGAAGTAGAACCATTTTTTTTTAATCCCTATACACTAGCGTAACTAGACTGGTATAAGAAGTTCACGAAGAACTGTTGGGCAAGACGCAAGTGTAATAGTTTGGTCCTGGTCAATGAGGAGCAACTGCAAGCTATAAATAATATTATGAATATCTTACGGTGTGATTGTGAAACCAGTTTAAACTATACGTGAAAGCCATTAACAGTGGCTGGGAACAAATTTGAAATTTTCATTATCGGAATATGCGCGATATATATATATATATATATATATGTATGCATATTGTATATGGAGTTTATCAGATTGATGAATATTTTTGCATTTTTATTACGGGTTGGTGAGCGTGTTGTGCCGTGGTACGGCCGAACAACGTAAGGGCTGGCAATGGCGCCACCGTCGCCTTCCTCTGCCACGACGTCAAAACACACAGTTGCAAAAGAAATACTGCCGAAGAAATTCCTTCACACATACGCTTTCAATAAATCGATTGAGATTCATGTTATATTTGCTAGAATTTTTACTTCACATTAGGCAACCATGAAAACAATCGACACCTAAGATGTCAATTAGAATATGCCATCAAAAAAAATACATAAAATTTGCAAGTGTTCAACTTAATTAAAGAAAAAGATAGCATTTTTCGTGATCCTTTTAATAAACGGATTTGTGTATTTCTATTTTCTACAATTAATTCTGTCTAATTTTGACTTTGCATTAGGTAACCATGAAAACAATTGACAGCTAAAATGTCATCAAAAAAAAAAATACATAAAGTTTGCAAGTGTTCAATTTATTTGAGAAAAAGATAACATTTTTCGTGATCCTTTTAATAAACGGATTTGTTATTTCTATTTTCTATAATTAATTCTGTCTAATTTTGACTTTGCATTAGGTAACCATGAAAACAATTGACAGCTAAAATATCATCCAAAAAAAAATATATATAAAATTTGCAAGTGTTCAACATATTAGAGAAAAAGATAGCATTTTCGTGACGTTTTAATAAACGGATTTGTTATTTCTATTTTCTACAATTAATTCTGTCTAATTTTGACTTTGCATTAGGTAACCATGAAAACAATTGACAGTTATAATGTCATCCAAAAAAAAATACATAAAAATTACATGTGTTCAACTTATTTGAGAAACATATTGTACTTTTTATGATCCTTTTAATAAATGGATTTGCGAATTTCTCCTTATTATATATTCTACAATTAATTCTGTCTAATTTTGACGTTGGATTAGGCAACCATCAAAACACTTGACAGCTAAAACGTGTGAGCTAAGAATGTCCTTTGGAAAAATACGTTAAATTTACAATTGTCCGACTTTCTTCCGAAAAATATTGTATTTTTCGTTATCGTTTTTTAAATGAATTGATTAATTATTGTTCTATTCGCTACAATTAATTTTGACGTTGGGTTAGGCAATTGACAGCTAAAATGTCAATTAGAACATGCCATATAAAAAAAAACTCTTAAATTTGCACGTTATTTCAGAAAAATATTATGTTTTTCATTATAATTTTAACAAATAAATTGATTGTTTATTCAAGTAGCATTCGCCACAATTAATTTTGTTTGATTTTGTCGATGAATTAGCCAACCATGAAGACAACTGATAGCTAAAAATGTCAACTAAAAATATATTTAAAAAATAATTTCATTTAGATTTGTACGATTTATTTTTTGAAAAAGATTGTGCTTACGTTGAGACTTAAATGCGTAACCTTTTGATCTTTAGTCTTGTGCCTTTTGCCAATCTACTTTGCAATTGACTGTACATCGCAGCAAATGGTGCATGAGGCTCTTCCATCCGCACTTCTTTCGCTAGCAACAGCAGCAGCAGCAGGAGCAAAAGCAACCCTTTTTCTAAACATATAAATGACCCCCGAGCTATGATAAATTCTATATAGACTCTATACGTATACAAAAACAATTTATATATAGATAGAGAAAGAATCAAATATAAATAAGTTATACATCGTGAGGCAATGGACTGATTAAAAAATTATTTTTTTACAAATTGTGCCATCAACGCTGTAGAACGTTTTACTTGCCGATTTAAAAAAAAATTGTTGTTATTTCGACAAGAAACTGGACGGTGAAGAATTTTTGTTTGTTCCCAGGGTGCGTTGCGTTGTCTTACGGCATCGCCCTGTATATAGGTATATATTGTTAAGATACGGCTGATTTAATGTGGAAGAATTTAATTATACTAGCCCTCTGCCGGAACGGTCTCGAAGCTCAATCAGAAAATTAAATCGTAATGAGCTTTTTTAATTAGAATTCTTGTATGGCGTTATGGCCGTACACTTGGTACATATACACACCGTCCGCATCCGTAGGTATACAATAAGAAGAACCCAAGATACGAAGAAATTATTTTTAACATTATAATAGAGAGAGTGTTGATTGTATTTGCAGGCATTTAATGCTCACGTCTTATCTGAATTATATCTTGTATACATTGAATAACACAACATGGACGGCTACAATATACGACATTTTTACAGCGCCATTTTAATTATTACTTCAGCTGGTTTCCTCTTTTTTTTTTATATGCTCATATTCAGCCGGCGTTATTTATAAATATAAATTAAAAGCTACCATGTTCGGTTCTTATATCAAAACAGGCAGATTGCACGTATACAGTAGCTTATTTAATTATTAATTTATTTAAATATTAATCTTAACTTGTATATGCAATTAATGGCATGCCTATATTAATAAATTATACTGGGATATTATATTACGGAACGTATCTCTTCATATCACGAAGATTTGCAAAGTTTGTATATTTATATTTCTTTTTCACACGATATGCAGACTTGGAATTTATATATCTGCTCTTCAATTTTATTTTTATAACTTTGGTGGACGGTTAACTTAAATCTACATAAAATGTTTTTTTAGTCAGACAGGATTTAAAAAATTGTCAATCAGATTTATTTCTGTTCATGTCGTTTTATATTTAAACTAGTATAGAATTTAGTAGATAGTAGATAGTAAAAGCATTTAGTAGCTAGAAGCGCATTTCGAAGGCTATGCCCCCATCCTTAGTAGTAGTACCAGATAAAAACTAAATAAAATACCTCTTTAGTTAGTTAAAGAGTCCGCAATCCTAAAGATTGGTTGGAAACAGCACGCCATGCCGATCTATCCTGAGCTAATCCCTTCATCTCCCTATAGCTATTCATCTCAACGTCTTCAACAATCTGACTCACATACTCCAATTTAGGCCTACCTACCCCTCTCTTTCCCTCCACTCCACCTTCTATGATCAATTGCATAATCCCCCCATGCCTAAGGATATGCCCTACTAATCTGTCTCTCCTACGCTGTAACACTCTCCAAATACTTCTCTTCTCCCCTACTAACTCTAGTACAGCTTCATTTGTTACTTTATCTTCCCAACCAATCCTCATCATCCTCCTATAACACCACATTTCAAGTGCTTCTAATCTACGCTTCTCTTTCTTTCCTATAGTCCACGCCTCACACCCGTACAGTGATACACTCCAAACATATACCTTCAGTAATCTTTTTCTAATACCCAAGTCAATATTTGATCTTAAAATCTGTTCCTTTTCTACGAATGCCTTCCTACCCTGTGCTATCCTACACTTTATATCTACCTTGCTTCGATTATCTTTTGTGATTCTACTGCCTAAATAACAAAAATCTGACACTTCTTCGATTCTATTATCTCCTATTGTGATCCTCATTTTTCTACTGCATTCCTTTTTGTCACACCTCATCACTTTAGTTTTACCTATATTTATTTTCATGTTAAAATCCCTAGTCAATACTGCCTGCATACCATTCAATACCCTTTCTAAATTCTTTTCGCTTTCTTCCAATATAGCTATATCGTCAGCGAATCTCAACATATATATTTTCTCTCCCTGTACATTCACACCTACACTATACTCTTCTTTTACTTTGTTTATTGCATCTTCTATATATAGATTAAATAATAACGGTGAAAGTGTACATCCCTGCCGAACTCCCTTCCCTATTTTTGCTACCTCTTCTTCCCCCTCAATTCTAACTAAGGCAGTTTGGTGTTTATATAAATTAAAAATTATTCTCCTATCCTTATAATCTATACCCGTTTTTTTTTAAATTCTAAACATTATGTCCCAATCTACATTATCAAATGCCTTTTCTAAATCTACAAAAGCTATGCAAGTTACCTTTCCTACCCTCATTCTTTTTTCTACTACCGTTCTTAGTGCTAGAATCGCCTCCCTCGTCCCTCTGTTTTTCCTAAAACCAAACTGATCTTCTTCTAGCCTTTCCTCTACTTTATTTTCTAATCTCCTATAAATAATCTTTAGCAATATCTTCGATGCATGTGATAGTAGACTAATGGTCCTATAGTTCTCACACAAATTAGCTCCTATTTTCTCTTATTTTATCTATTGATAAATATAACATTGAATTAAATTATATCCGAAATATAGCAGTATAAAAATGGCTATTCTTATAAAATTATAAATAACATATAAAAAAAATTTAAAAGAACAAGAGATATCAATCAAAAATATTAGTAGTTTAGAACAAAGTAATAATTCAACTCCAAATTTTGTTAAATTACCATTTGATCCTATTATTTATTGCATGTGGTTTAGATAGTATTTTAAATAAATATAATTTTAAAGTAACATATAATAGTCTTGCTAATTTTCTAGGAAATCCCAATTAAAAGATTTGATTGATTTCAATAAAAAAATCTGGTTAAAATTATGTAATATCTTGTTCTAGTTGTCCTAAAGTATATATAGTAGACCAATTGAAACTAGATTTAAAGAGCATTTCAGATTGAATAGAAAAGATAAAAGTGCTGTAGCCGAGCATATTTTTGACTAATTCAGGTCATCCTACTCAAATTAGTTCACTTAAATTACTTAATATTTTTTTTTTAAATTACTACAAAGCCGATTATAGCTCTCATGTTTTTTTTTTTATAAATTCGTGTTACAACAAATGTCGATTCTTCTGAAAAAAAAGCATCAACTTCTTCGTACTTGTATATATGGATATATATCGTAAAACAACAAAAAATCTGGAAACAATTCTGGATTTATTCCAGAATCTATAAAAGAAATTTGCTCGTGTTATCTGGGCGAATAATAATGTAAAATGTTAATTGGCAATGGTAATAATTATTAATTAAAAAATTATTATTATTGGTAAAAAATGGTAATTAAAATAATATTTTTTAAATCTACGTAATTTACCAAAAACTATTTTTTTAAACTCGTTTATTTCTGGATGTGTTATAAAGGTTTCTTTGTTTGTTTTTGAGCAGGGATTCCTGAAAATATTCTTGTCAAAATTGACGGCGACGTGAAAATAGAAAAAAAGGACTCTCCAGTTCAAAACCACGATAGCAAACTTTATATACAAGAGCTTTCGTCTGAAAATAGATCTGTTACAGTTATAAATTAATCCATAAACTAAGCGACAAAATTATTCAAAACTTATTTTTTCTTTTAAAAGTTTTACTTTAAAAATCCTTAGGAAATCTCAGGATTTTTTATATTTAATTTTTCAAAACATTTTTTTCTTTTAAAAGTTGTAAGGAATTTTTTTTTAATAACTAATTTTTGTCTCAAATTCCAAATTGGACAGCTCTTTACGTGATATTGAAATAAATTGCTTGTAAAAAATGTTTTACAACAATAAAATTGTTTTCGAAAAAGATTGCAGGCATGTAAACAAGTAATTTAAACAACATTTTTGCATTTTTTTTTTTAAATGTTCAATAGACATTAAATAAAAACAACAATATATTTTTCAACGCAAATAATTTTTAATTCATATCTAAAAAAAAACATTGTTTGGGATTCATCATGAAATTATATTCCTTTATAACATCTCTTCACTAGCCGCAGCAGATGAGGTGGTTCTAATCGCAGACACTTACATCTTGAAGAATTGTCTATAATTATGTTCGAATATAACCAATCAAATCGTTCTGCCTCTCCAGTTTGATGTTGCACTGGATTGGGTTCAGCTCAAGATGTGCCCATATGCAACTATACGTACATATTAAGGATAAATGTATCCGTAATTATTTTCATCTGGATAGGGCCATCGTTTGGTTATCTTGGAGGAAATTTGTTCCACAGACGAATGGTTGGAAATGGACGGATTGGTGGGTGGTATACATAGAGACCGGTAAAATGGTTTTCAGAATTTTTTTTGGACAATAAATTTTTTTTAACATACAATTTTTTGTTTATTTAACTATTAGTTAATTATTGGAGAAAGAAAAAAGATTTCTTTTTCTTGGGGCCTCTATAAAAAAGTCAAACTTTCAGATTTTTATATTTCTTAAGATCTCGCACGACTTATTAAATCATTTTTTTTTGTAATGATTTAAAATTCATTGATCTAATTATTTCCTTCACTTTTCTATTTAATAAAAAAATATCTGACATTTTTAAGAATATACAATATGTTTTTTGACGGTGTTTAAATTTGTTAGTTTTACATCGACTTCTTTTAAAATCGCAGAGAAAATGATTTTTAACCCAATTTAAATAATTAACACCGTTCCTCTTTAATGTACTTTTGTTTTGACGCACGATTAATTTTGAATATTTTTTTGTTGTTGTGTCAATTTAATAAATACTTTTTTGAAGTGAAAAATTTTCATTATAAGAATTATAAAATTAAATTAGTGATAAGTTTTCGTTTCTTTTCTTCAACTTTAATAAGAAATTATTTTTAAACAATATTCGTCATTAAAAATCTCAAGTGGTTATAAAAAATACGACCATCCGCATCAAAAACTTCCTAAACACACAAAACATTTTCTTTGATATTCCCTTTAACCAACTGAATCTTTCCTCGGCTCAGTCGATATCTTCAGCAATAGTTATCTCTTCAGAATTCATCGTCCATCTAAATTATCATCGCAATACAGTACGTTATATGCCTGCCGTGTTTATATACACTCTTTTACTATAAATCCTGGACTCAGCTAAGGACCGTGACGTTTATGTGCTACTCAATGGCCATAGAAAATACAGGGCGATTGCGACAGGATACCAAAAAAAAAATATTAACAGTTCATTCGAATTTTTATATGGGGGACATTTGAAGGAGCCTCCCCGAAGAGTGTTGTGCACTTTCAGTTGCATAATATTCGGGCGTCCCCCGGGCAACGGTTACTGTCAATGTCATCATAACTGTCATTTATTTGGTAATAGTGACAGTAGCCGGCGAATCCTTCCAAATTCGAAAATTTAACAATTTTGTGTTTATTTCATTAATTTCGTGATTATTTTTATCATGCACTGGGTGTATTCATATTTATTACGTTTTAAATTTTAAACAGAATATGGCTGTTAATTGGCTTTGGTCTCTCATAAAGAAATATATATCGCTTACAGTTGTATAGTATACAGGGTGTTTTTATTGTGATCATCAACGATGTGTGAGATAAAAATTTAGACATTCGTACAAAAATTGTGATTTTCTCATCACTAAATGTTTGCCTGATTGTCTTCTTAAGAGTTTTGTGATGATGGATGTTTTTGATACAATCACCCTGTATTACAAATGCCGATTATTATACGACCCTCGATATTATTGTTAATTGAAATTGGGATTTCGGAACCTCTTAATATTCAAATTTAAATGAGATTTTTCTGTATAATTTTCTCCACGGCGAGATTTCTTACCCTTCTTCATATTGCAGCATCTTCGCCGTGCTGCGGCTTCTTTGTTCTTATTATATTTATGTATATTTGATTCTCTCAAGCTCGTTCTCTATTAGGATAGGTACGCCTTCTACGTAATGCCGTTTTATTTATTGAAATTGCATTTGTACACAATTTAATCTGAAACTAATTTAATCGAAACTAAAAATGATATAAATATATTTTTTCCAAGAGCCGTACTTTCGTATCTATATTTCTTTTGAATTTTAATTGCAAACTTTGACAATATTATTTTTTTTAATGCACTTCATTCAATGACAAAAAATATTTTCAATCTTTATTTTACGTTGAAAATTATCACTACGGTGTTAAATAATAGTATAAAATATCACCCAAATATCGTAACTTAAAGCATTAAAGATTTAAGGATTATTCAGATTAAATAGCAAAGATAAAAGTGCTGTAGCCGAGCATATTTTTGACTAACTCAGGTCATTGTATTCAAATTAGTTCACATAAATGACTTAAAAGTGTTTTGAATTATTCCCTGGTTTAAAATGCTTATGAAAATGCATAAATCTAAATCAAATTTAATGAATTTAGATTCAGGCCCAATCTCATCTTGTCTATTTAATTTATTTAATACGAACAATTTTTAAATGTATTGTTATTTTATATATTTTTAGTTATTTTAGGTTTGACAAACAAATGTTACTTATTAGTTTCGTTAATTATTAATTTATATAGTTATAAATTTAAATTTTTGTATTTTGTGGTACTGAAGATGGGGGCATAGCCTTCGAAATGCGCATCTAGCTATTTAATGCTTTAAGTAGATATTAGGTGATATTCTATATTATTGATTTGAACAATCGCTTTTTTTAGTTTAAAAATGCATTTCACAAAAAAATAATTATAATTTTATAAAATGTGTTCGTTAATTAAAACGTGTCTATTTAACCCGCATACATTTTGTAGGTGATAATTGTTAGTTTTGTTAAAAACGTCGTAAACAGCAACGTTTTATTATAGAGGTACCCCATTTTTATTTAATTTTTTTATCGCGACATATAAATTATCTGCAAAAATAAATAGGCGCGTTTAATATTATGCCGGTGTTTATATGTACTTAAAATTTAGTTTGATTTTTTTTTTAACATTATTTTGCGATAGAATTTGTTGGATTTTGTGCACTAAAATTGTGGAGGTGTACATTTTTTAAATCTGATATTTTTTTGGTAGAAAAATGACTATATAAATATATATAAATAATCATACATTTTTGAGGATATTGAGGAGGATATGAGAAGAGGTAAAGTAGATTTGGGCTACAGGAAAATTAAGTCACATTTTTCTAAAGTAAAACCAAAGGGTAACATTATATGTGATAAGCAGGGTAAGGAACTCACAGAAAATAAGGAAAAAGCTAGAAGATGGAAGGAGTATCTTGAAGATTTATATAAAGGTAGGCAGGACATGGAGGAGCTAGAAAATGTGGAACAGATAGATGAGGATGACTTAGGTCCTAGCATACTTAGGTCAGAGTTTCATAGAGCATTAAATGATTTACGGAATAACAAAGCATCGGGGATTGATATGATACCAGCCGAATTAATAAAACACGCAGGGGAAAAAATGCAGGAGCGATTATACAGGTTAGTTTGTAAAATATATGAGAAGGGAGAAGTACCACAGCATTTTCAGCGTAGTAGAATAGTAACAATGCCGAAGAAAATAGGAGCTAATTTGTGTGAGAACTATAGGACCATTAGTCTACTATCACATGCATCGAAGATATTGTTAAAGATTATTTATAGGAGATTAGAAAATAAAGTAGAGGAAAGGCTAGGAGAAGATCAGTTTGGTTTTAGGAAAAACAGAGGGACGAGGGAGGCGATTCTAGCACTAAGAACGGTAGTAGAAAAAAGAAAGAGGGTAGGAAAGGTAACTTGCATAGCTTTTGTAGATTTAGAAAAGGCATTTGATAATGTAGATTGGGACATAATGTTTAGAATTTTAAAAGAAGCGGGTATAGATTATAAGGATAGGAGAATAATTTTTAATTTATATAAACACCAAACTGCCTTAGTTAGAATTGAGGGGGAAGAAGAGGTAGCAAAAATAGGGAAGGGAGTTCGGCAGGGATGTACACTTTCACCGTTATTATTTAATCTATATATAGAAGATGCAATAAACAAAGTAAAAGAAGAGTATAGTGTAGGTGTGAATGTACAGGGAGAGAAAATATATATGTTGAGATTCGCCGACGATATAGCTATATTGGAAGAAAGCGAAAAGAATTTAGAAAGGGTATTGAATGGTATGCAGGCAGTATTGACTAGGGATTTTAACATGAAAATAAATATAGGTAAAACTAAAGTGATGAGGTGTGACAAAAAGGAATGCAGTAGAAAAATGAGGATCACAATAGGAGATAATAGAATCGAAGAAGTGTCAGATTTTTGTTATTTAGGCAGTAGAATCACAAAAGATAATCGAAGCAAGGTAGATATAAAGTGTAGGATAGCACAGGGTAGGAAGGCATTCGTAGAAAAGGAACAGATTTTAAGATCAAATATTGACTTGGGTATTAGAAAAAGATTACTGAAGGTATATGTTTGGAGTGTAGCACTGTACGGGTGTGAGGCGTGGACTATAGGAAAGGAAGAGAAGCGTAGATTACAAGCATTCGAAATGTGGTGTTATAGGAGGATGATGAGGATTGGTTGGGAAGATAAAGTAACAAATGAAGCTGTACTAGAGTTAGTAGGGGAGAAGAGAAGTATTTGGAGAGTGTTACAGCGTAGGAGAGACAGATTAGTAGGGCATATTCTTAGGCATGGGGGGATTATGCAATTGATCATAGAAGGTAGAGTGGAGGGAAAGAGAGGGGTAGGTAGGCCTAAATTGGAGTATGTGAGTCAGATAGTTGAAGACATTGAGATGAATAGCTATAGGGAGATGAAGGGATTAGCTCAGGATAGATCGGCATGGCGTGCTGTTTCCAACCAATCTTTAGGATTGCGGACTTTTTAACTAATCATACATGAATAAATATTTCGAATTATAAAACAATTTCTCGTAATGTCATTTCGTAGTATAAAATTCAGTTTGTGCAACGTATTTTTATTATAGATCGCTTTTCCGACTGGCATTTTCTCCAACAATTTCTAATTGCCGCATTTGATACGTTCGCACAACGTTTCTTTTCATTTCATCGGATGTCTGAAAATAAATGGCTAGTTTCGCGCACACACACACGCGAAATATATTCCCGGCCATGTTACTGTTGGCAGATTCTTCAGTCGCATAGATCATGAAAATAATAGCCTGCCATCCAATGGCGAGGGAAATATAATGCACATTCCAAATGCTACTGTTTACATTTAACTGCTTAACACAAACCAATCACACGAGCCTTCGTCGGACATTTCTTGGCATGTTATAAGATTCTGCGCCTCTAGTCTAAGCACTTAATTTTCCTCGGCCTGACTCTGATTCCATGTCAATATTCACCACGGCACTATTTCGTACGAAGCTGGTATTAAAACACCGGCAAGGCACAGCAAATCGTTAATCCACAAATGTTGTCTTTGGCCCTACAAATTGGAATTGTAACATTTCTTCAATAATGTCGAAGATACGTGATATTTAACGTTGCCTAAACGTGCAATCTTTCTGCGATATTCGTTCTCGTTCGAGAGCTCTCGTTCGAGAGCTTCAATTTCCGTTTTCTTCGTGAAGAGCAGCAGACTATCGAGCGATGTTTATAGTTCTTTTAATGATGTATAGACCACTGCGGTCGCGTGTGTTTGCCCATAAATCTAGTTTATTTTGCATTGTGATTTGGATGACCAATACCATACGGCCGTCTTCTTCGCGGACACGTCCAACACATAAACAGAATAGTTTCAGCTCCGATTTGATGTGAGAAGACGAAATAAGGATCATTCTTTTGATATATAACGCCGGGGTTGGCACAAACATTAAATAGATAAAAATTTGGAAAAAAGCGATCGCTTCTGCAATCGAAACGTTCATTCTGTTGGTGTTTAATTGTTTGAATCTTTTGAATCTAATGTAAAAAATAATAATTGGTCTATTTTACCAACTAAAAAATTTTAATCCTTAAGAGATTTTTTTTGGGAATTTATAAAGAATCATTAGAATTAGAATAGGAGATGATAGAATAGAAGAAGTGACAAATGCTAGAGTTAATAGGGAAGAAGAGGTATTTTGAAGGGCTAGGAGAGATAAATCTCGTAGGTCGCATCCTTAGACACGGGGGTATTATGTAATTAGTTATAGAAGGTAACGAACAGACTTAAAAAAAAAATTTCCCATTTAAAATGGTTATCATATATTGCTTTATTTTGGTTCAGTTATCGGATGTACGCTGAAGGATTTTCCGCAAGCGTGCCAGCGTTACTATTCGATAAAATAATTCAAATAAATAATCGGGCAGTTGGGAACCTCACGAAAGAGATATATCTATGCAGAATAGGTAGTAATCGCGCACCTTATATCAAATATAAGCAAAAAAAGAACGAGTAGTTAAATGGTTCGAGCTGGTTGGACTGGAGGAAATTATAGGTTTGATGGAGCTGCCAAGCAGCTGATGCTTTCTAGCCATTGGCTACTTAGAACATAATATATTATTATATTAGGTTTGTTATAGTTGTTATTGGTTCCTGGAAACTTATACCCATTATTTTTGTACAGATAGTTTACGATAAAAGTGCCGTAAACTGAAACCGTAATATTTTATTGTTCATTTATTGATGCATGTGCAAATTTGGCACCATTGGCAACCATTGGCAATTTTATTTTGGCTAATATCAAATTTAATTTGTTTCGCACGAATAATTTCATATTTTTTTTTAATTTCCTTCACGACGTCGCCGGCAGATGAAGGATTTGGTTTATTATCAACTAATTTTCGAAATTAAGGATTAATGATTAATCTTAATAAAAATTAAAGATTAATATTAATTAATAAAAATTAATCGGTTGAGAGGTAGCAGAAAATTTCTAAAAAAAAATATACCAGAATTTGCGTTGAGTTTATTTTTATTCAATTTCGCATCTTTCGTTGGCAATATTTGTTCGTATTCTTAAAATGAACATTGTTTTTAAAATATCGTGTGTGCATTTCTTAATTTTAATATTTTAATATGGTCGTTGTATATTCGCGTATATCTATGTGGTAATTTAATTTGTGATTGATCAAAGTCACCGGAAAATGGCTTTATTTCCATAAATTTCCGTAGTGAAAGCGAGACATTATAAGAATCACAAACGGGGTTAGATGGGCTAGAGTTAGGGCACTTGGGGGATGTTTGACTCACGTTCATTTCGCGCGATTTTCTCAATTTCCTTTTATGTCTTTTTATATGAAATACACGATATATACATCCACAAAAATACAGTCAATCTTCAATCTAAATCGAAAACCAAACAATCAGAAAAAAATGCGGAATTATTTTTCACAACGAATTTAAAATAGCAAAAGTGCATTAAGTTATAATTTCGCGTAAAAGAATTTAAAAACTTTCAAGAAAGAAAAAAGATAATTCTATAACTGAATTACAGTAAAATACGAATATTTCAAGAGAAGAATATTTACGGTTATTTAAAAAATAAATAAATTCTTCTTAAGAGAGGCAATTTGCATAACATTAGACCCAATAATATAGAATATCACCTAAATACCGTAACTTAAAGCATTAAGTAGCTAGATATGTGCATTTCGAAGGCTATGCCCTCATCTTCACTAGCACAAGATACAAACTAAATAATATCACGAATCGTAATTGATATACAATTAAATAAATAAGTCAACATGACAAAATCATTTCAGTAGCACAAGAAAAAACAAAATAAAATATTTAAAACATTTAACACCGTGGCAATATTATTTTAAATTAGACCCAATGTAAAATTCCCTATGATGACGTAGGTGGTGCATAAACGTTTGATACACACGGTGCGCATGTGTCGTAGTAAAATTCCCATCCATCGTTGCCATATCCAATCTAAATGCTCATGTTCAAAGAAAAATATTTTCATAGCAATAGTAATATATGTTTTCCTTCAAATGGATGCAGCTCTATATACTACCCTCAATACATCCTGCTGGTGTTGCGGTGGAGTATAATAGGAGCACGTCTTGCACATGGTAACTAATACAGTTGGGGGGTAAAGGTCCAGGCAGTCTTCGGAATAGAAATTACAGGATTTCGTCCCGTATATACCACAGAGAACGAGATACTTCCTTTACCATGCTATAACATACATGGCATATATGGCCACTTGCGGCCTGACGGTAATAGGGTTGGCCACCCCAAAGGGGCCAGTAGTCTGAGGGTGGCTGTAAAAGAAGGTATTATAATTCATTTGGACGTCAAAAAATATTTTCGATAATTTTCATTTTTAATTGTAAATGAAACTTTTTATCGTATATACAGGTTGATTCGTAAAAAAGCAATATAATATAAATTGAGAAACATATGTATTATTTCTTACGTTAAATAATTCGGTTTTTTGATAATCCTTGGATTTTTGTTGTTTGGAATTTGTGTAGGCAATTTCCTTAGCTTAGTTATTAAAAAATTCACCAACCTTTCAATATTAATAGTAACTATTTCCACAAGCAACGTTGAAACGTTCGTTTAACTAACTAATTCAGTGTAAACGAATTAGATATTATAAAATTCATTGGATGTTCCAACATATGTTTTGTTAGTATTAAAAAAAAAATTTATAATCAATTTTTTTTAGAACAATAAAAATTCATTTTAAGATGAAACAGAGCGCGAAAAATTATTATTAATCTCAAATAACAAAAAATGTTTGTTTTTTAATTTATCAGGGCAAACTAGAATTTGTATGATGTATGTAAAAAATTGGTTTAGTTAGAAATATGGATACCAGTTGATATTTCATTATTATTAATTTGCAGATTTTTTATTATTTTTTCAATTTTCGTATAATTTTCGATTAGCAGTAAATTTGAAGGTAGCCTAATAATATTAATCAATTCAAATTGATTTCATCCGTGTTTCTAAATTAAGACCATCAATAATTCAACCTGCTAAAAATATTTTTTAATAGAAATCATTTTTAACTTATAAATTAAAAACATCGAAATGAAATGAATGAACTAAATATTAACAATTTTTTTAAATAATTAACGCAGTGATAATTATTACCTAATTAATATCTAGCGCAAATGTTAGAAAGTAATTTGTCCAAAAGTAAAAGTTGCAATTTTTCAATTCTCGATTAAAATTAATTAACTAAAAAAAATATTTTCAGTAAAACGAATAATCACAAAATATAATTGCATAATTATAATTAAAAAAAATGCTTGAGACTCTCGCGCGGTAGAAATGAAACTTCTTAGCTCCTAAGAAAAGTTGATTTTTATAACGCAGTATGTAAAAGTTGTTCGTGTTTAAAATCAACAGGTTTCACATCGTTCTTAAACCATATTCGATCACATATAGAACACACTGTACCAAGCGAATTATTGAAAGATTATTTATCAAATTCGCGATGAGCAGGTGTAAAGAATGTAAATTTTGCGCATGATGCACTAGTGGGTGCATTTCTATTTGTCGATGGCTCGCTCAGCTGTATCAGATCCATCTCTCACAGCGCGTGTATCTTCACGTGCCAAAATTAGATATATTCGTTTATATTTTTAATAGTGAATATCTCATAACATTGCGTAGGTAAAAATTATCACCTATACAAGAATACATTACAAGTTGACCAGAAAATCTATAAATTCGATATCAATACGTACCTTTACACTATATAGAGTATAAATGTTTCACCTCCGAAGCAATAATGCATAAATACAAAACGAAAACCAGAAATATAATATTCTTCGGCGTACAATTTAAATAATAATAAGGATAAAATACTGGCTGGTACGGTATTGAATTCAGAAATATGATATATGTAATCAAAGTCGTTTCTAAATCTTTGACAGAAGATATCCCGGGTCTCCGAGTTAACCTGCTCAATGCGATTCCATACACATATAAGAAATACAACGAACAAACACGCTGTACAGGGTGTTTCTTACTTATACACTAAGAATAAATATCTTGTATTAAAATGCTTTCGTATTTTAGACTTACGACTGCATAGTAGATGTTTTTATTCAAACTATATATTTATATTAAAACGAAATTAAAGATTTGATAAATACGATTTTTAGTTTGGATGATCCAATAATTTTTTGAAAATATTTTTAACAGTGATGTTATATAGCGATCGATTTTTCAAAACATACAATTAAATATTTTGCCATCGATATTTTCAATCGACCAATAAGCAAGCATACACTAACCATTGAAAAAGATCTTAATTTAATTTCTGCACGTAATGAAAACGTTTTTTTCACACTACATCCAGTAGATCGTTTAATTATTAAACAGCAACTTTTTGCATTCCAATTTTCCATGTAACCTCCACGGACTTTGACTTTTTATAAACACTTGTACCCAGTATATAGGCAAACATACACACACACACACACACATACATCGGGACGGTATAAATATTTTATTCGGTTTTTAAAACGTTGATTACGGACTGTTGTCACAGCGGGGGACCGGGCACCCCGCTGAGCGCGCGCTGCTTGGGCTCAAGACTGAAGACCTATACCCCGATCAGCCTCACCGCCGTCTCTTATACCATAACGTACTGCCACCGCAAGATAATGATTTTATAGCGACGTGCCGTATCGATATTTCTATTATTTATCGAAAAAAAAAAACATCTGTCCATAACATAATTGTTCTTCATACGTAAAATAACACAATCTTAAGATAATATAAAGTGTGTTCAAATGGCGTAGTCAAAATGTTGCTACGGTATAAAAATGTAGTGGGTATACATTGGATTTTCTTATTCGCAAGACCATAACGCCCATGATATGACGGGTCCAACTTTACGTTTCTTCGTACAATTACAAAGATCGGACTGGGGTATGCCATCCTCGATGGAAAATTCTTTGGCGTACGTTAAGGTATAGGTAATCCCCATCAAATAGACGATCAGATAAATGAAAAGCAGTAGAGCAGAAGGAAATTTTTTATTTAAATTTTTTTTAAATTTATTTCGTAGATAATACAACAAATAATACATTATTAGTAAGTAAGTCATTCTCCCGATGCCTACAAAGCTTGTGGGTAACAGTTAGTTAGTTAAAGAGTCCGCAATCCTAAAGATTGGTTGGAAACAGCACGCCATGCCGATCTATCCTGAGCTAATCCCTTCATCTCCCTATAGCTATTCATCTCAACGTCTTCAACTATCTGACTCACATACTCCAATCTAGGCCTACCTACCCCTCTCTTTCCCTCCACTCTACCTTCTATGATCAATTGCATAATCCCCCCTTGCCTAAGAATATGCCCTACTAATCTGTCTCTCTTACGCTGTAACACTCTCCAGATACTTCTCTTCTCCCCTACTAACTCTAGTACAGCTTCATTTGTTACTTTATCTTCCCAACCAATCCTCATCATCCTCCTATAACACCACATTTCGAATGCTTGTAATCTACGCTTCTCTTCCTTTCCTATAGTCCATGCCTCACACCCGTACAGTGCTACACTCCAAACATATACCTTCAGTAATCTTTTTCTAATACCCAAGTCAATATTTGATCTTAAAATCTGTTCCTTTTCTACGAATGCCTTCCTACCCTGTGCTATCCTACACTTTATATCTACCTTGCTTCGATTATCTTTTGTGATTCTACTGCCTAAATAACAAAAATCTGGCACTTCTTCGATTCTATTATCTCCTATTGTGATCCTCATTTTTCTACTGCATTCCTTTTTGTCACACCTCATCACTTTAGTTTTACCTATATTTATTTTCATGTTAAAATCCCTAGTCAATACTGCCTGCATACCATTCAATACCCTTTCTAAATTCTTTTCGCTTTCTTCCAATATAGCTATATCGTCGGCGAATCTCAACATATATATTTTATCTCCCTGTACATTCACACCTACACTATACTCTTCTTTTACTTTGTTTATTGCATCTTCTATATATAGATTAAATAATAACGGTGAGAGTGTACATCCCTGCCGAACTCCCTTCCCTATTTTTGCTACCTCTTCTTCCCCCTCAATTCTAACTAAGGCAGTTTGGTGTTTATATAAATTAAAAATTATTCTCCTATCCTTATAATCTATACCCGTTTCTTTTAAAATTCTAAACATTATGTCCCAATCTACATTATCAAATGCCTTTTCTAAATCTACAAAAGCTATGCAAGTTACCTTTCCTACCCTCATTCTTTTTTCTACTACTGTTCTTAGTGCTAAAATCGCCTCCCTCGTCCCTCTGTTTTTCCTAAAACCAAACTGATCTTTTCCTAGCCTTTCCTCTACTTTATTTTCTAATCTCCTATAAATAATCTTTAACAATATCTTCGATGCATGTGATAGTAGACTAATGGTCCTATAGTTCTCACACAAATTAGCTCCTATTTTCTTCGGCATTGTTACTATTCTACTACGCTGAAAATCCTGTGGTACTTCTCCCTTCTCATATATTTTACAAACTAACCTGTATAATCGCTCCTGCATTTTTTCCCCTGCGTGTTTTATTAATTCGGCTGGTATCATATCAATCCCCGCTGCTTTGTTATTCCGTAAATCATTTAATGCTCTATGAAACTCTGACCTAAGTATGCTAGGACCTAAGTCATCCTCATCTATCTGTTCCACACTTTCTAGCTCCTCCATGTCCTGCCTACCTTTATATAAATCTTCAAGATACTCCTTCCATCTTCTAGCTTTTTCCTTATTTTCTGTGATTTCCTTACCCTGCTTATCACATATAATGTTACCCTTTGGTTTTACTTTAGAAAAATGGGTAACAAAGCAGTGTAAATTAATTCATTACTAAAAGAACTGGGGTGTTTGGAATTGAAAAAAAAAAATCGCTGGTTTGGGTATTTTAGAAACATTTCTAATGGTGATTCGAGCTGTTAAGCCGACATGTAATTTTTTTTCTAAGAAGCCATCTGAGCATGTAACGAATCGTAAAAACGCACATCAGATTAGAATCGGTCATGATCATTTCGTTGCCGGACAAAATGCGTAACGAAATTGTAAAATTCACAAAATGTAGGCAACTCAATTCCCAGCAATCCTACGCATTTTTTCTAATACATTTCAAGCTAATGTTGGTGGAATGACGTGGATGGTTAATAGTGTAATTATTCTTCGGTCGGTGATAATTAGACGGAGTCGTAGACGAACGCAGTGTGATGTCTAAAATGATTCTAACCTCTAACCTAGTAATTAAAATATCTCTTCTTGTCTCTTATGTTGTTTAATGTACGTAAGTGTGGAGTAACTAAGCGTAGTCAGATTTTTAGCTGAAGACAACTATTTTTGTAATAGGTAATACGTGTTTAATAGAAGGAATTGTACAGCGTGTTCTTGGACTGTGTGAATAAACATTTTTCGATGCGGAAGTTTAATTGTAGCATTATAACTATCGCAATAGCTCTTTTGATGGCTGATATTAGAAGATTAGAGTAGTTGAAATTTTGTAGAAATGTATTTATTTTGTCAAGAAATGTCGTATATCAAATTACACCGTCTTAAACATGATGTTTTTATTTGATAAATTAACATGGTAGTTATTTATTATTAGCAGAATAAATATATAATTATTTTGACAAAGATAATTTCTCTTCTTATATCCATTTTTGTATATACATATTTTATCTAATATTAATTTATATTCTTATACCAAACAAAAATTCGTATACTGCAGAAATTGTTAGACGATAGCCTAATTTCACTATTGCATGGAATATATTAAATTTTGCCCATAATAAATTGAATTTCGTAATTACTCTTTGTGTAATATATATTGCAGTAGCGATAAATCTTAAATGAAAAATAACACTATAAAAGATTTGGAAAAAAAATCACTCGACTTTACAATTTTTTTCTACGTAATCGGAGCTTTTATTTATGAAATATTCTGTGTAGTATAATTTGACAAATAAAAATTTAATTTTTTACATATAAATACAAGACACATGATCTGTAGTTTCAATTTTCTAAACACGACCTGTATTATTTCTTCTGTATCTGCTATTTGTTCAGTAAAATCTACCCTCTGCTCCGTCCAATATGACGCTATAAATTATACATAGGTGTTAACCACAACCACTTAAATAAATTATATCTTCTGCGCCAACTGTTCTCTCATTTCATTCCAATCTGACGTTGCGAGCGAAGCAGACAGCAGTCCCTTTATTATCAATAATACAGCTACGTTAGTTATTTCAGTGAAACGTGTAATTTTAAAACTGTTTTTGGGTCCTCCGGACCTATAGTTGCGGTAAAAATACTAAATATTCCTCGATGGATCCTCGCGCAGGTAGTAATCGACGTCAAAATGACGAATTTGATGATTGCAGCAAGGAAGTTGAAATCAAGAAATTGGCAATTTTCGTTCTGACAATTAAATTGATCTGAAAATTCGTTTTTTTTTTAACGAAATCATTGCTAAATATCAACAAACATGCTGATGATATTTTTGACTTTGAAAAATATAGCACAAAGGAAGATTTTGTGGAAAAAGGATTTTATTCGTTATTCATTTGCATTTTCTTGACGTAAATCCATTAAAAAGTGACGATGTCAAAGATATATTGGTCAAAATACGTTAAAATTGACATACGTCAAAATTGACATGTACGTCAAAATTGACAGATACGTCAAAATTGGCAGATACTTGAAAATTGGGCAGAATTTTTGAACTACCGGTAACTGAGAGGTGGTGTGGTGGCCACTGAGTGATTTTTTATTTGCTGGCGTGATATATATTCCATCCACTGATGGGTAGGTAATTGAGTTCTGGCTGGCCGTATTGTAACTAAGGCAATTTAATTTAAAAGGAAAGGAGTGTTCGGCGGAGCCTCCCGCTCCTGGTACCAATATTAATTACGCGCCTCAGAGCCATAATGGCTTAAAAAGAGAATATAACCAAGCCAGTGCATACTCACACATGACCTGAAATATCATCGCGTAGTCCAATGAATTTGTGGTGCACCGGCAATTTTCTACGTCGAAAATTTTATTGACAACTGTCATGTTGGGAATACTCGTGTTAGTTGGATATCAGTTTTTGGATTTGTTCATATTTATATTTGCGAAATGTTAAACAAAAGTATTGCATAAACGATTTAAAATCTCCTTAGTTCAGTCATTACAAATTTTTTTTTACTCCCGATATGGATATATCTTCTTGTAAAATAATTGCAATAGGATTTTAAACTCGGGAAATTCAAATAGCCTATTTATCTATGAATTAATTCAATATCAAATCTACATTTAGATTGCTGCTAAAAATAGTTCTTCGATTACCACTTCTCTTGCACGATACAGAAAAAAAAATGCAAACGGTTCATAATTTAGACGACTAGTAATTATTACTTCATCAGCCTACCATTAATTTAAAAAAAAATAGTTAAGTGCCAAATGAATAAACAAAAAAAGCAGAAATCTATAAAAAAAACATATATGTTAAAATATCACAATTAATCCAAGGAAAAATTAAAATAGCACAAATTTCAATAAATACTTCTTCTGAGCAACAAAACACTTATTCAAACTAATTTAAATGAAACGAAATTCATATATGTGACGCATAATCCCAATTCCATTGCGAAGAATTCACTATCCAAGTATCCATGGCACTTATTACGCGGCACGGGAATAAAATGTAATTTCTCACTGGTTAATTTGTTATGTAGCTAAGTTCACACCGTCATGTCACTGTCCTATACAACAGATATGAACTGCGTAATTGGGAACGACTTGACGGACGCTTAATTTAATTATAAATGAATAGCTCTGCAAATAGAAACGAAGCCGGGACAATCTGCGAATACGTTGGCCTTTTTTTTCTTGGGCAATTCAATTAAGTAAATTTCAGATTTGAGTGAAATTAATACGGTACAATTCCGCGTTGTAATTTAAGTAATGACAATGTGATTATATTTCTTTTGCGTTTGATATGCAACCAATGTTGCTTGGGAGGATATTAGGTTGTCAGCGTTTATATTGCGATGAATAAGTAGCGAACGATATTTAAATTCGTCATAAGATCACTATGGTAATTAAAGTAATTTAAATAACGATAATATATTTTAAAAATTATCACTACGGTGTTAAATTATAATATAGAATATCACCCAAATACCAAAAATTGGTATTCTATATTATAACGATAATATAATTAGATTTTTGTGTTGGGTATGCAACTGAGGTTACTTATGTCGACCTTAAGTTGCCATCATTAACTCTATGATGAAGCAATTACGGAATAACAAATTGGCGAAAAATTTATTTGCACGCGAAAACGCGGTTACAAGAAAATTTAGTTCGTAGGAGGAAATGCTTTCCAAAAATTGATTTTGATGCATATTTCGTTAGTTTCTGGAGTGAACACGTATTTCTATGATACACGCCTTGCATGATACGTGAAATTTTGTATAGTAATGGCAAAATAGCGCATCTAGCTTATGAATATTGCATATCGCGGTTGATCGACGTCAGACGTCGGAACGTCTGCGTCTGCTTTATGTGCAAAGACGCAGACGTTGCGCACCAGTGCCACGCGAGTTCTAGTTCTAGTTCTTCACGTCACAGCAGACACGTAGTCAAGAAATCACCAGCGAAGTTGTAAAAAATAATATTCACCCGTTTTTTTGGTTTCGAATGATTTTTTTTTCGGTAGCAAAACATGATTTAATATTCGAAATTGTTTCCTAAATGATGGCATTTTTTTTTTTTTAATTTCGGCGCAGCCTTAACTTTCAGTAAGCTTAAAATTGTCGTTGAAAGTTTGCACTAGATCGGCCCTGGATATTTTCGCCTTAACCATATAAATTCCATCTATATTTCTGTATATTCCCGTTTGTAAGAGAAGCGCACAGGTTCGTTCCTTCTTTGCCTGTGCTGCCATCGCTGATTTGCACAATTTGTGCTCGTCACTTTACTGACGCATCATTTTACCCGAGAGTGAGATGTAAAGGCGCACAGAAGAAGGAAATCTTCGTCGTAGTTTCCTATTGCCTTTGCTACAGCCCCCGATAGCTCCTACCTAACCTATTTACCACACAGTGTGTCTTAAATCCAAACAAAAATCAAACACAACAATCATTAGTCATTAATCGAAATTCTTAACATCAAAGACGTTTTTAATTTGATGTTAAACAAACATTTCCTAGGAATCCCAACAGTAAATTGGCAAAAATATTCCGAAAATAAATTGAATGAAGATATAAAAAAAAAATGTAAAGCTTTACAGGTTTCACGTTTCAACTGATCAAAACATTTCTAAACCGTTTTTTTTTTTTTTTTAGAATCGTATTCTACGAAGAATAATTGATCATTTTTCTATATTATATTGGGACATGACTTCCTAGAACATCCTGTATATGTATCCAAGAAAGTCCTCGCTTCGGTCGTCGTTCAAGACTTAAAAATCAAACTCGATCTCGGTACATATCCCGCTGTACAGTCTGACACAAGTTGACGTTTGCGGTGTAGGAAAGTCGCGAAGACATGCGCAACATAGATTCCTTCCAGCTAATTCCAACGTTCAGTTTAATTTGCGCCCTCTGATGGCGCCAATGCGAACCGGCACATGTCCTTTAAGTTATGTCGCCCTGTCAGGTCGGATTATAATGACGGTAACGTCGGTTATTTGCCATTTAATTTTCTGTGGACGACGGTAATTGTTTTTTTTTGTTTTTTTAAATGAAACGATCGAACGATTTGTTTATTTGCTTAAAAGTTTCGATATTTCAGTCGGAGAGAATTAAGATTTAGAACGGATGAAAAATATATATAATCTTTTGCGCGTTTCTTGGTAGGTTTGTAAAAGATTTTTCATAATAAATTCGCTTCCGATGGTTGGTCATTTATAAACAGAATGCGCATAAAGTGAACTTAATGTTTTATTGAAAAAAAAAAATGCGATCCGAGCTGGTCGAGGGTATACGTAAAGAGGATTAAGAGGAAAGCTATCGCAGGATCACAGAGCCTTACATATTGCCCTCAGACAGGGTTCTTATCGTTATTTCACAATCCACCAAAAAAAACAGTTAATCGAAAATATACAACTCGCACATAAACATCTTGATTATGTTCGTGTATAGTCGATAAATTCCTAAGATGTTTCATTAAACTAGAATTTATAATTTTAGTTGTGTTACGTTTTGGTAGTATTTGGAATATCCTGTAGGCGGATCTTGTTGAACCTGCGGGTTGGAGGATAGAGGACGGATGGTCGTATATCGTAGGACACACGTCCAACATTAGCCGAATCTATGTGTGGATATATTCAGGTTCGATCACGGTAAATTCTCAGATAACACGATTGAGCACTTTTGCCATGTTTTAGCCAACATTATTATGTTTAACGGATGGAATTGCCGATGCTGAATAAATGCCCGCAGTAAATGCATTAAAAACATTTATTACATCTTTATAACACGCGAAGTATTTTCATCCGCATTTTAGTTGCCAGTAATTATTATAATTAATTTGCGGGATGCTCGCGAAAAATGCACACTTATTGTAATCGAAATGATCGATAAAACCGTGGAAGTGATTAAAAAACAGTTTGAAATAATAAACTTTTGGAATATTAATATAGAATGTTTTTTTTGGGGTACTGTTAACTTGAAAAGGTGAAATATTCGGTGAATTAACATATCTGAGTTACGGATCCATAAAAAGTGTTGTTTGGGCTTTATAGTTTAATATATAATAACGCAATAAAAGTAATAAACACTTCTTGGCCGTACGTTTTGTTTCCCACGTGACCTGACCATATATGATATAAGTAGGCTCATATGTATACATTTCTGTTTTAAATTAGAGGCAGGTAAAACACCTACGACGCTTATAATGTATGTAAAAGTGCGTCTAGACTATATTTTATGCGTTCAAGGAGAGTACAACAAGAATTTACATAAACATATACGCAGATGATCTTAAATGGACCTCATATAAGATAATAAAAGTCATTTTTAATGCATAAGAATTTTCAAACAATTTTGTTTTATATATATTTCTTGTTTTATAAAATAATATATTTTCACGCCTAGAAAAGTGATTTTTTTATTTCGTAGCCAAAATTCACCAAAGAGATTGTTTGCAATTTCATTTTCCAACCTGATTATATTAAGATATTTCTGTTGTGATTTGCACGGACCTAACTCAATTTTATATCGTATGCATCCAGGCTGTTATAAATATGCAGCATATATTTGGAGTACAATGCAAATCGTGTAGGAATGGTAAGAAACATAATCCTGTTCATAAACTATAAACCAATTCATGCACGTGAATTGTTCCTGCAAACTGTACAAGGAGCCTATACAATTACTTCCATTTGAAACAACAGCAAATCAACTTTAGACGAATCAATTTATCGAAAAATTAATGCACACGTTCGTTGTATTTATATTAAAAATGTGATGAAGAAAAATACAAAATGTTACGTTAGTTTGCAATAAAACCGATTATTCTGTGAATTGCTATGTCAAATTTGATTGGAAATAAATTTATAATGTACATTTCCTTCGCGGCCGTGTCACAAATGCATCGAAGCGCCCATAATTAGCATTTAAATAATGATTTCGTACAAATTTCGAATGCGCCACTCGTATATTCATCACAATTCGCAACAATATATTCGCCTTGTTGGCTATAATGTGACAGCTTTGACAGCTGTCAGTGTGTGGTTTAAAACTGCCATCTCATTGAACTCGGCTGATTTATATAACACGCTGATCTATTATAATCATGAATGGGTGCGCACTGAATTATGCAAAACAAATTGATCCGCATAAAAATGCGTGCCCGAGTCAGTATGACACTTTGGGGAAGAGTGGCTGTCATGTCTTGTCAGAATGGGACAGGTTGGTAACCTATATTCCCGTGCGTGCGCTGTGTGCTTTTTGACTTGGAGGCGCTGAACACACGCCGATGTTGTCATCAATAACGGCCGCAGTGTCTTCTAGCTCCATTCTTGTCCAGCGAGATATTAATGATACTGTTACAAACAGCTAACAGACGGAATTGTGTATGGCCCGGGAGGACGCACGCGACCTACCTCAACCAAAGATAAATGTACATTTGATAATACACATCGTGACTCGGCCATTCTTGCGCTTCTATAGGCAACCGCTGCTGCAAGAACGATATTAGTCAATTAAACCGTTCTTGTTCAACTACAACACTAGCTAACGTTTAATTTACAAATTTCATAATCAAACCCGCGAAAACACCAAAAAAATATATATATATATATTATTTTAAAATAGGGAATGGAGTTCGGCAGGGATGTACACTTTCACCGTTACTATTTAATCTATATATAGAAGATGCAATAAACAAAGTAAAAGAAGAGTATAGTGTAGGTGTGAATGTACAGGGAGAGAAAATATATATGCTGAGATTCGCCGACGATATAGCTATATTGGAAGAAAGCGAAAAGAATTTAGAAAGGGTATTGAATGGTATGCAGGCAGTATTGACTAGAGATTTTAACATGAAAATAAATATAGGTAAAACTAAAGTGATGAGGTGTGACAAAAAGGAATGCAGTAGAAAAATGAGGATCACAATAGGAGATAATAGAATCGAAGAAGTGTCAGATTTTTGTTATTTAGGCAGTAGAATCACAAAAGATAATCGAAGCAAGGTAGATATAAAGTGTAGGATAGCACAGGGTAGGAAGGCATTCGTAGAAAAAGAACAGATTTTAAGATCAAATATTGACTTGGGTATTAGAAAAAGATTACTGAAGGTATATGTTTGGAGTGTAGCACTGTACGGGTGTGAGGCGTGGACTATAGGAAAGGAAGAGAAGCGTAGATTACAAGCATTCGAAATGTGGTGTTATAGGAGGATGATGAGGATTGGTTGGGAAGATAAAGTAACAAATGAAGCTGTACTAGAGTTAGTAGGGGAGAAGAGAAGTATTTGGAGAGTGTTACAGCGTAGGAGAGACAGATTAGTAGGGCATATTCTTAGGCATGGGGGGATTATGCAATTGATCATAGAAGGTAGAGTGGAGGGAAAGAGAGGGGTAGGTAGGCCTAGATTGGAGTATGTGAGTCAGATAGTTGAAGACGTTGAGATGAATAGCTATAGGGATATGAAGGGATTAGCTCAGGATAGATCGGCATGGCGTGCTGTTTCCAACCAATCTTTAGGATTGCGGACTCTTTAACTAATTATTTTAAAATCTCAACAATTTGAGCAAATTCTGACTTGTGCTGTTTCCGTATTGACAGATTCAACTGTACTGAGCAGTTTAACTTACGCAATCTCTATATAGTTAAATAATGTTCAGTGTTCTTTAATATGTAGAAGGAAGAGTTATAAAGTTGCTATTGCTGATGACATTTTGACAGTTGACAGCGCCTACTGGTATTAATATCCATATACACCAATTTTATGTAATAATTCAATGTAAAAATGATTTAAAACATATCCGCTTATTCTATCAAATTGAATATTCCAAATGAAACATATGATAAATTTCAATTTGCACAGCAATTTTTCTCCTTGATTTACAAAGTGTTTGCAAATATATTGTAGTGTTTAACTAATGTAATCGTTATCGGTTATGTTTCTACTTAATATTACATTGACTGACAGCGAAGAGTAAACAACCTAACCAGGTGATATTGACAGATGATGATAAAATAATTATCGCAAAAACAGAACAAATACAAATTTAGGCACCTGCTCAATATTATATTAATTTCCGCGCTAATTTTATATAAAAAAATCTGACAAACTGAGCAAATCTTTTATATTTCGGGGCATTTTGAAGGATGTGTAGAAAAGGCGATGTATAATTTTTACGAGCACTTTAACTTCTTCTTCTATATATTCCGTTATATAAATACGTTTTGGTGCGATAAACATGTTTGTTTTTTTAACGGAGGACAATTATTATGAAAATGACAAAGTGGCGCGCATCTGAGCGCTATGGCAACAGGTGCCTACATTTTTTGGTTTTTTAATACCTCCTGCACTTTATCCCGAAGGCACACTTTCAGCGATAAATCTTTTTTTTGTTAGTTAGTTAGTTACCATTCATTACATGATGATTTATTTTTATAAGCACTTGAAATTGAAAATTAAAAAATTCGTATACCGAAAATAAACCGGTTTTGAAATAGAATAAAGTTTTTTTTGGAAGTTTCAATGAAGTGTTCACTTATAATTAAAAAAAAATGCATTCATCTTTTATTAGGAATATTTTTATGGATCATAAAAACTTTCTAGTTGTTTCATGGCACCAATCATTTTTTTTGTAATAAAACGATTAGGCAAGTCTTGAAATTTGTATTACCATCATATATTACGTTGAAATAACTTTAAAAACTCGCAAAGTTTATGTAAAAAAAAGCACATTGTATTTATGCACGCCTCTGAGCATTAATACCAACCGAAGAGATGGCATTGTCTCCACAGTTGGGGCAGCACAGATACTGACACTTCCCCAAGCAGCCGCAACATCAACAGAAGCCCTTCTCTTCCACCGAGTGATTTATACCACCGAGCTTATCAGAACCGACCACCTTATATTGCCTCGCCGTTGCTGGTTCTTCCCTACTTAGGCTGCTTACTCCAACTTGCTCTACCAAACGCCCCAAGGATGGTACTTGCGAAAGAACCGAGCTTTAACCGTTTTTAAACTGCTAAAACATGTTGGGTTTAAATGAATGGAAAATGAAATTTTAAAGAAGTTTCGTCTGATCGTCAAAAATGCCTGAACATTCGGTTTTTTTTTCTGTAAGAACGCTTTACTTTTAATCTGTCCGTTTTATTTAGGGTTTGTTATCGGGGAGTAAACAGGAACCAGGTAAAACAACCTTCGGATATTTGTCCAGGAACGTTGGAGGTAGGTGTTGCTTCTATCAAGAAAAACTCTGCACGTCCACACATGCGATTATCATTTAAAATACAGTAAGGTACTCGAGAAAATAGAAAAATTTAATAAACCTTCTTTTGACGCGCAAATTGTATTTCTTCAAATAACATTATTATAGGGAACTTTGATGTACAAATTGAATTCATAAAAGCAATAACTACAATTAACTAAAAATTGTAGATAATTAAAAAAAGTAACGACTAGAAATATATAATATAAATTAATATAAATATAAATAAATATTAATATAAAAACTTTTAACAATCCGTTTTAAATTATTTTCGTTCTATTAAAATTGTTGTTTGACATTTGTGTGTAAACAAAGCCGTGTCAAAATAATTCAACACTTAGTGGCCGAAGACATTCGTTACCATGGAAACATTGACAGGATATTATTCGACGGCCATCATGATATTACAAGAGGAACGTTAAATTGACGTTACCAAAGTCAAAAGAGCAACTCAAATATAATTTCAGACAATTTCGTAAAATATATGTACCAAAAAAAAAGTGTTTTAATCCGTGTCTGCAGATATATGTACATGTGTATATTATTCAAGTCGTGTATATACAAGGGCGTACACATTGTAGAGGAAACAAATATTTTCTCCGTCCAGATAACTGTTTAAATTTCAAGATTAACGACGGTACAACTATTTACCGACACACCGTAAATTTCCAACATTTTGGCTACTAGTTCTCATGTTACACCAACCACGCTCCCACGTCACTCTATTGTAAAATACGGACTATTTCTACAGTTTCGTCAAATTGCGTAATAGAATGTCTAATAATTAAAAAAAAAAATTTTAATCCAACTTGTATTTGTTTGTTTAACGAAATTATTAGAAATTCTATTACACAATTATTTGACGAAACTGAAGAACTTTCTTTTCGTGTCATTTAAATGATCGACCTTTATGTTTTACGATAATTAATAAACCCGGAAATATTAATAGTTAAAAATGCACGATTTCAAAAATGTTTCATTATTATTAATGAATATCATCCAGATTTGTGTTGTCCCGGAATTCCTATCTAAGTGTATATACACACGAGTCTGGTGCATATCGCAACTCTACCTATTGATATCGTTTATATTGTCAACCATAAATCTCCTGCGGAATAATGAAGTACGAACGCGTCCTCGATATCGACGGTTCGCCTCCTATCGGGTGTCAAGCGCACCTGTCGTCTTCAGGAACCGCGGTCTATATTCTCATAGGATACTGGTGATTCCGGTATGCACCTAGTAGCAAATCAGGGGTGTACCAACCTCACAATACCTTCAAAATTAACTGTCAAGTCTCTTTAAATAGTATAATGAAAAAAAATATTTTCAAACACTCTCGTTGGGTCGTATAAAAATATTTATATTTCACTTTAAGGTCATTTTCTTAAATGATGTTTTTCGGTATATAAGTTTTATTGTGTACATTTTTTTTTTTATTGGATCAAATTTTACGTTTTTTTCTTGAATGTTATTATTTTTTAAATCTACGTTCCTGATTTCAGCCACAAAGTGGCATTTTAGTTTATTGCTAATAACAGGAAATCAGAAATGGGTTAACTACAGCAGCAAATGAAGTATTAGGCACAAAGAAAAGGGCAGGTAGGAGGGAATGGTCACGGAAGAAATAGTTGAAATGATAGAAGCAAGAAGGAAAATTAAAATTGGAAACACAGAAGCAGGACAGAAAAAATATAAGGAACTAAGGAACTTAATTAATAGGAAATGCAAGCTAGCGAAAGAAGAGTGGATAAAAGGAAATTGTGAGGATATTGAGGAGGATATGAGAAGAGGTAAAGTAGATTTGGGCTACAGGAAAATTAAGTCACATTTTTCTAAAGTAAAACCAAAGGGTAACATTATATGTGATAAGCAGGGTAAGGAACTCACAGAAAATAAGGAAAAAGCTAGAAGATGGAAGGAGTATCTTGAAGATTTATATAAAGGTAGGCAGGACATGGAGGAGCTAGAAAGTGTGGAACAGATAGATGAGGATGACTTAGGTCCTAGCATACTTAGGTCAGAGTTTCATAGAGCATTAAATGATTTACGGAATAACAAAGCAGCGGGGATTGATATGATACCAGCCGAATTAATAAAACACGCAGGGGAAAAAATGCAGGAGCGATTATACAGGTTAGTTTGTAAAATATATGAGAAGGGAGAAGTACCACAGGATTTTCAGCGTAGTAGAATAGTAACAATGCCGAAGGAAATAGGAGCTAATTTGTGTGAGAACTATAGGACCATTAGTCTACTATCACATGCATCGAAGATATTGTTAAAGATTATTTATAGGAGATTAGAAAATAAAGTAGAGGAAAGGCTAGGAGAAGATCAGTTTGGTTTTAAGAAAAACAGAGGGACGAGGGAGGCGATTCTAGCACTAAGAACGGTAGTAGAAAAAAGAAAGAGGGTAGGAAAGGTAACTTGCATAGCTTTTGTAGATTTAGAAAAGGCATTTGATAATGTAGATTGGGACATAATGTTTAGAATTTTAAAAGAAACGGGTATAGTTTATAATGATAGGAGAATAATTTTTAATTTATATAAACACCAAACTGCCTTAGTTAGAATTGAGGGGGAAGAAGAGGTAGCAAAAATAGGGAAGGGAGTTCGGCAGGGATGTGCACTTTCACCGTTATTATTTAGTCTATATATAGAAGATGCAATAAACAAAGTAAAAGAAGAGTATAGTGTAGGTGTGAATGTACAGAGAGAGAAAATATATATGTTGAGATTCGCCGACGATATAGCTATATTGGAAGAAAGCGAAAAGAATTTAAAAAGGGTATTGAATGGTATGCAGGCAGTATTGACTAGGGATTTTAACATGAAAATAAATATAGGTAAAACTAAAGTGATGAGGTGTGACAAAAAGGAATGCAGTAGAAAAATGAGGATCACAATAGGAGATAATAGAATCGAAGAAGTGTCCGATTTTTGTTATTTAGGCAGTAGAATCACAAAAGATAATCGAAGCAAGGTAGATATAAAGTGTAGGATAGCACAGGGTAGGAAGGCATTCGTAGAAAAGGAACAGATTTTAAGATCAAATATTGACTTGGGTATTAGAAAAAGATTACTGAAGGTATATGTTTGGAGTGTAGCACTGTACGGGTGTGAGGCGTGGACTATAGGAAAGGAAGAGAAGCGTAGATTACAAGCATTCGAAATGTGGTGTTATAGGAGGATGATGAGGATTGGTTGGGAAGATAAAGTAACAAATGAAGCTGTACTAGAGTTAGTAGGGGAGAAGAGAAGTATTTGGAGAGTGTTACAGCGTAGGAGAGACAGATTAGTAGGGCATATCCTTAGGCATGGGGGGATTATGCAATTGATCATAGAAGGTAGAGTGGAGGGAAAGAGAGGGGTAGGTAGGCCTAGATTGGAGTATGTGAGTCAGATAGTTGAAGACGTTGAGATGAATAGCTATAGGGAGATGAAGGGATTAGCTCAGAATAGATCGGCATGGCGTGCTGTTTCCAACCAATCTTTAGGATTGCGGACTCTTTAACTAACTAACTAACAGTATTCTCCGTAGCTTTACCACTTCTTTTTGTAAATCAGAAACATACAAAATATCACTGGATGATTGCAAAACAAAACAATTTAATATTACGACAAAAATTTCAAAGAAAACTTTAAATTCCAAGTACGATTTGCATCAGCCATTGATGGACCATATTTCCATCGCACGAGGAAGATATAATGTCTTGAACTTGCGGCGGTACTTTGACTATGGTGATGTATATAGAACACATATCCGACAGAAGATAATACAAGACACGACCTGGCGACCAGGTCATATCATCATCAACCAACAGAGAGCAGTACCTGTACCGTACCATATAGGTACCTATGGACTCGTACGCCCGCGACATTTATAACAATAGCAAGAACGAAGAGATGATGATGAAGAAGAGCGTGCAACGGACTAGGAACGAATTGCGACACATATCGTGAGAATGTATGCGAATGTTTTTAAATGACGAGGTTATGTACAGGATACTGTATTTTATCGGATAGGAAATTTGGATGGTAAGATTGTTTTACAACATATCCTCCAGTCACTTTCTGCTGTTACTTTGATGATTTTTTTTTTTGGGTGGAACTTCTTTAATTTTAATCTGCCGAATTGTTAATTCTTTCGACAATAGAGAGATCTCGAAATGTTTACGACCATTTCAATTTTCTTCACAAAGTATATTTAATTCTTCGTAGTGTTTACAAAAATTACATTTCGTTCAAAGAAAGGCGAACGTAGTTGAAGACGTAAAAATATCTTTTCCACATTGTGAGTCCTGTATTTTTTTTTTTTTAGATCCAGGATAACGAATCACATATGAAGGATGCGGCATTCTCGCCATACATCTTGTATCTCTTGATAGCTTTCATCTTCGCATGGTCACACATTGGAGAGGCAGCGTGTCCAATCCAACACCAAAGACGTGTAGAATTCTTGAATATTTTCGATTTTAACTTCTAACAATGATAAAAATTGATTTACAATAGTCAGTATCATCGGTAGTGCTGGCGACGGAAGTTCTTCAGCGATTTTGCGAAGAAGTTTGTTCCGAGATTATTACAAGTCTAAAATTACAAAACAAAAAAATTACAAGGATATATTTTCTACTGTAGCGTTGATGCTTGCAAATATTATTTTTTAAATCTCTTACGTTCTACTGCGACGAATATATAATTCTGGCAACGTTGTATTTACGTCTTCATATCACAAACATGTCGATGTGATGCAAAAGCTTAGTTTGACGGCAAATATGGTATATAGAGAAGATGATCGGTGTCGTGATATACCAACGTTCGGCGGCTCTTTTATCATGTTTCTTCAGCCATCGATGTTCGATGGAAAACAATGACGGCTCATCACGATGGCGCGTTTAACTTTACGTACAAACAATAGGTCTTCATTATGAGATATGGAGAAGTGCCGAAAGAGCTGTCTTTTAGTTCATTTTTAATCAATTTATAAAATGTTATGGCTATAAATTTATACAAATAACTACCAAAACAATTTCACTTTAACAAATTAAAACTTTTTGTACATTTCGATGCTATACACTTTCGTTGTTCTGAACAAATCGTCTACTGATTTTTATGTATAAAAAACATTATCCATTCTGATTCTTGCTGTCTAAAGTCTTGTTTCGCTTGTGTTTGTCGACAATCTTCATTTGTCGATGAGTGCTATTATTGAATATCGATGCAAACTTCAATGGGCGTGAATCAATTGTTAACATATGAAGACATCCAGATTTAAATGCGATTGTTTCAGCTGTCGATAAGCTTTTATTTCGCTTAAGACAATGTTTTGAAACGTATTTTATTTGTTAGTAAAGTTTTTAGTGTGCAGATTGAAGATAATGAGAATAAATTGTTCCTTTGCTATAAAGAATAAATGTTTGAAATTTGTAAACGGGGGTTTTAGACGAAGACGAAATAATGTAACGAAAGCTTAATAATAATATTCTATGCAAGAATCTCTGTCGGTTACAAATGGGCGGATATACAATTTTTAAAAAATGTGAAGGCATATTTTGCATATTTCCCATACAGCAGTTCAAAACGAAACCTTTGCGTCTATTTGTATCTAAATTCTTGGCCATCAAGAGTCGATTTATACGCAACAGTTCTTGAAGAACGTGAAAATTTATGTTTAGAATCGAGACAACCTGGTTACACACTCTTGTAGAAATTGAATCGCCAATACCTTAAGAAATCCCGCTGTAACCACAAAAATGAACAATCTAAAAATACCTTCTAAATTAATTCGTTTGGGTTATTAAAAGAATTTCCCCTCAAAAAAAATTATTTATTACGAAATTACATTTCGCATCTGCATTTTCAATTTTTATGGATTGGTAATAAATCATTTTAAAAATTGACAACAACTTTTCTTTCGAAATAAATCATTTCGAACGTTATTTTATTATAAATTTAGGCAAAAGTCATCGACGCAAATAGCGCCCTTAATTATTTCCCGATATATTTTTCTCTCGGAGCACGTAGGGGACGCTTATAGTGACATGTGACTAACTACCGAAGACAGCTGTAATAAATTAACAGCCGGTACTCACCAGTGAACATGGTACGCTCCTCAAACAACATATGAAGGAAAAATGTCTTTTTCCGAGCATCGAACTTTCATTTTCGAACATTAGCTGATTCGAAAATCTACTGGCAACGACGAACGGAAGAAACTATTCACGTCGGAATGGCACGCTGACAGTTCCGCTTGACAGAAATGTCCAAATGTCGGAATCTGAAATGTCTTCGCCATGATTTATACTGACAGTTAATCGTATTCTAATTGTTTAATACCAGACTACATGCGCGTCTATATATGTTTAATTATAAAACGAATTTAAAAGTACTTTCTGTGGGTACAGTTTTCGTGGTTTATTTCTGACGTTGATTGCCCATTGTAAAATTTGTTGGGTAGTGCTTAAAAATAGAAAAAAAACTCTGTACAGAAATAACACGTTCCGTAACTAATTCCATATACTATTAGTTAAAAAAAATAGAATCAAAAAATTAATTTTAGTTGTACATTATTATCTTTTCTACGTCTAAATTATATCTGCCTGCTTATCCCCTTTTATTTTCTTTATTTTTGAGCGAGTACAAGCTCATAAGATCCCTATGTTTATTTAATCCAGATCTGGACTGTATATAATTTCCGTTATATTAAAAAAATAAATAAAAAATCTACTTTCGCGCGGTAGAAGTGAAACTTCTTAGCTCCTAGGAAAAGTTGTGTTTTAATGCATTGATTTTTTTCCATTTGTTAACGATTTGATTCTGATTTTGATTGATTTTGATTGACACTCTGATCATCAAAGAAAGCATTATTAACTGTAATATCGTACAGTCTATAAAGAGGAGTTTGGATTAAATTTTGTGTATGATGCACTAGTGGGTGCATTTCTATTTGTCGATGGCTCGCTCAGCTGTATCAGATCCATCTCTCACAGCGCGTGTATCTTCACGTGCCTGAATCAGTAGCATTCAAATTCTCTATACCACTCACTGTGTCCTCACTTAACGACGGTATCGATTCGTCCAGTGTATTTGAGGTCGTTGGAGGGTTATGTTGTCCACCGTGTTTCTTTAACGCCCTTTGCCTGGCTCGATACTCTCTACTTCTTTCCAAGGTACTTGTTGGCACTTTTCTTGGCGGTTTATTCGCTTTCTTCCGTTCTCTAAAGGCTCGCACTCTGTCTGTACTTGTCTTTTTCTCCATTTCACTTTTCACACAATGGAAATTGTTAGCTAAAAGGTTAAGCTGTGTTTGTGTAATATATAATAAAATACGCATGCGTCTACTGGTTGCCTTATGCTATGTATACACGCGGCGCATGCGTGTAGCGTGTTTCACTTTTCCTGACGGAAGCGTTTCACTTTTCGTGACGTTCAGGCCAATTTGCCCAACCACGCCTATAGAAGTTTCATTTAAAATTTAAAAGCTCTTAAAAAAATTCATGTTTTTTCCAATAACTCGCATAAATTGACGTGTTTAATACGTTTCAATCCGCCCCTGATGCTGTACAGATTACATTCGGAATTTCTTTTCTATTTCTGTATTTGTACATAACACCCCTCGACTTGTTTGAGCCGTCGATTCCTGTCACATGTTCACACATTGACAGGAATCCAAGAATATCCTGCCTCTACAGCATCATGCAGACATTCGATGTACATCTCCATAAACGATATACCTTAAATAGTCTGTTTCTTCAATTCCATTATTCATTTACCAAATTTTCATACCAACGATCACAAAGTACTTGCCAAAAGCCAGAAAAATCCATATTATCAATCAACGATGTTTTGCGTTTTATTATCTGGTATTTTAGCGAATTTTTAAAAATATATAATGACGGCGACGCTTTATTACGGGACAAACAAATGTATTAAATAATCGATCTTTTTAAAAATCTAATTGGCTCGCAGCGCAACATTTAATTGATAAATCCATCGCGATGAATGCACGTAATAAAATGGTCGACGCTATACTCCTCGAAGCAAATTAATTTTGACGCATGTAAATAAAATTGATCGCTTATTTTTATGGTCCATCAATGGAACCTATTAACGCCATTTCTAATTTGTAAATGATAAAACAATTAGCACGGAGCCGCACCGACGCGTAAGCGACCTAATTTTATTGCAATTAATTCGGCGCGTGTTTTTTTGTCGCTGTTTTCAACGTGGAAAAAAATATATAAACAAACAGAAATCGTAGTTATTTGTTGTATGCTCCAGCGACTTGAGAATTCAATTCCGACGAAGCTGGGGGGATTAAATAAAATAAAATAAAATAATAACTTGCCATCAAATTTCGAAGTTATTCGTTCCCCCAGATAATCTTTCGTATACGAACGAAAAACTTGAACTCTGCCATTTAGGAAATGTGCATTTTCAAACTAATGGTAAAATTAATCGCGCATGAAATTCTCTCTAGGCAGCTTATATTATATACGTTAGAGTGCGCTTCGATCAACTTCCCCGCACGGGTGGCAACCCCACCAGCACGAACGGAACTAAAAATGTACACAAACAAATTCCATTTAAAGCCAATTTTTGGAAATTTTTACGATTCTTTGATAGTTTGATTAAAATTTTCTACCATTGTCGTGAAAAGTGGAATTCCAATATACAAAAAAAAAAAAACCATTGATTTTATACAGTGCATAAAACGTTGCCTTTTGGAAGAGAAACTAATTCCTGCACACGCATCTTGTAGAATTTCTTTAGTTTGTTATTTTTCGCATATAAATTGAGGATATTTACGGTTTTGTTGGGTTGGAAGACGACGATCAGAAGCAGACAGAAGAAACGTACGTACGTATAAAGGTGCAGTGCATAAATACAAGATAAGACAACGAAAACTGTTTCTCTACGATAATTAACATGCAGATTTGAGCGAAACTGATTTTAATCTTCGCGTTGGGTAATCACTTCGTTTCGTTACGATATTTGCATTTCTCAGTATTATCTACGTGAATTGTACTTAGTTCTATACACGTAAACCGAAGAGTGTGTTAATAATGTATATACTATAAAAGAATCGTTGTAATTAGAAAGACGTTGCTAATTTACTAGGAATAAAATGAAATTGATTAAATGTTTTTGGCATCGATATTTTGAACTAGTTGATAATTTAAAATAAACGTCAAATGTGTCATTTGTCTTCTTCGAGTTGGATATTTTACTTATTTAATTGGCAAGGGTAATTAATCCAAAGGCATTCTTTAGTTGCATAAAAATATAAACTTAATTTTCGTTCTTCAATATGTTGAGTTAGTTTTTAAAATTATATATTGAGGATGCATATTTATTTAATTATGTAATAATTATTTTAACCGTGCAGATATTTTCTGTATTTTTTGCGAGTAGATTTTTAATCACAATATTGTCGTTAAAGTGGTTTTTAATTAAAAAAGAGATGATGGTATTCTGATATTTTTTTTATTATTGCAAATAAAAAAATTATGACTTAAAGTGGTATCATATTTTCAATTTGAATAGAGCTTATTTAATCAAATTGTACAACTTTTCTACAAAAAAAATCAAATCAAAAAAAGTTTGCTATATTAATTTTGTTTTTGGTAAAATAGATCGCCTCTGGAATGGACCTAAATATCATATGAGTAGAGACCGGATTATAGGCACTAAAAAAATGCCAAAATAGGCGGCAAATAGGCACTTTAAAGAAGGCATTTATTATTTTCAAAAAAACTCAAAAAAGAGGCATGAAAAACACAGTAAAACGCATTTTTCCTGTTTTGGATCTTGGATTCATCTGAACTGCTAATTTTAGGCATTTTGAATTTGTTTTCGAATGTTTCATGCGCTAACTAAACACAGACTGAAGAAATGAAGCGTGAATTATTTATTTGAAATAACAGTTGTTACAAAATAACCACTATTGGTACTTAAGAGTACATTAAGAACGATTAGGGATTTTTCCATTGGTAATGTAGCAATGACACAAACAATTTAGAAAGTTTTTATCAGCGACAAAATAAATTATGGTAAAAAGCAGAATAAATATGAAAACAGGCGCGATTGCATGAAAAGTGTCGAAATAGGCAATTAACTGAAGAATAGGCAAAATTTTAGCAAAATTGTCGAAATAGGCTATTTAAGGCATTTTGCCTAAAATCCGGTCTCTACATATGAGCAAAGTTAAAATTAATTTACCCGAACTGTTTAAATTTTTTTTTTACACAATCAGAATGTTTCAATTACAGGCAATTAGGATTATACGAAAAAAAAAAACGAATTTGCTTTTTGTACAAATATAACAGTTTTCTCATAATCTAGTATAAATATTTTTTTAAAAATAATTTCTTAAATTATAAATTTTAATATATATTTCTTAATAAATCAAATTTGCCATATTACTTTTCGTTTAAACATGGCTTTATTTTGAGACAAGAAATTTTTTTATTAAAAAAAAATCGCAAGGACGTAATATTTTGAATATACATTTAAAAAGGCTTAGATTAATTAATGACAGATACTGAGGATATTAGCTACTTTAGAAAATGATTTCAAAATTAACAATCAATTTTGTTAAAATTTGTACACTTTGAGACTGAAAACATCATCAAAAAAAATTCCGAAACTAAGGTGGAATATTTTGAGGATCAAATTTACATATTATTAAAAAAAATCTCGACTCACAAATTATAAAACACCTTCGAAGTTAAAAAAAATTACTTTTTCTGACATAAATTACAAATTGACCAAAATTCGTTAGACATTAATTCTAATTACGTTATCTATTATTATATTATTTATTATATACACTGATGTATGTGAAAAGTACAAGCAGAAAGTAGAAATCATGGCTAATGGAACATCTAGGAGCGACATAGATTGCGAATGGAGGGAAATCAGAAATGGGTTAACTACAGCAGCAAATGAAGTATTAGGCACAAAGAAAAGAGCAGGTAGGAGGGAATGGATCACGGAAGAAATAGTTGAAATGATAGAAGCAAGAAGGAAAATTAAAATAGGAAACACAGAAGCAGGACAGAAAAAATATAAGGAACTAAGGAACTTAATTAATAGGAAATGCAAGCTAGCGAAAGAAGAGTGGATAAAAGGAAATTGTGAGGATATTGAGGAGGATATGAGAAGAGGTAAAGTAGATTTGGGCTACAGGAAAATTAAGTCACATTTTTCTAAAGTAAAACCAAAGGGTAACATTATATGTGATAAGCAGGGTAAGGAACTCACAGAAAATAAGGAAAAAGCTAGAAGATGGAAGGAGTATCTTGAAGATTTATATAAAGGTAGGCAGGACATGGAGGAGCTAGAAAATGTGGAACAGATAGATGAGGATGACTTAGGTCCTAGCATACTTAGGTCAGAGTTTCATAGAGCATTAAATGATTTACGGAATAACAAAGCAGCGGGGATTGATATGATACCAGCCGAATTAATAAAACACGCAGGGGAAAAAATGCAGGAGCGATTATACAGGTTAGTTTGTAAAATATATGAGAAGGGAGAAGTACCACAGGATTTTCAGCGTAGTAGAATAGTAACAATGCCGAAGAAAATAGGAGCTAATTTGTGTGAGAACTATAGGACCATTAGCCTACTATCACATGCATCGAAGATATTGTTAAAGATTATTTATAGGAGATTAGAAAATAAAGTAGAGGAAAGGCTAGGAGAAGATCAGTTTGGTTTTAGGAAAAACAGAGGGACGAGAGAGGCGATTCTAGCACTAAGAACGGTAGTAGAAAAAAGAAAGAGGGTAGGAAAGGTAACTTGCATAGCTTTTGTAGACTTAGAAAAGGCATTTGACAATGTAGATTGGGACATAATGTTTAGAATTTTAAAAGAAACGGGTAGAGATTATAAGGATAGGAGAATAATTTTTAATTTATATAAACACCAAACTGCCTTAGTTAGAATTGAGGGGGAAGAAGAGGTAGCAAAAATAGGGAAGGGAGTTCGGCAGGGATGTACACTTTCACCGTTATTATTTAATCTATATATAGAAGATGCAATAAACAAAGTAAAAGAAGAGTATAGTGTAGGTGTGAATGTACAGGGAGAGAAAATATATATGCTGAGATTCGCCGACGATATAGCTATATTGGAAGAAAGCGAAAAGAATTTAGAAAGGGTATTGAATGGTATGCAGGCAGTATTGACTAGGGATTTTAACATGAAAATAAATATAGGTAAAACTAAAGTGATGAGGTGTGACAAAAAGGAATGCAGTAGAAAAATGAGGATCACAATAGGAGATAATAGAATCGAAGAAGTGTCAGATTTTTGTTATTTAGGCAGTAGAATCACAAAAGATAATCGAAGCAGGGTAGATATAAAGTGTAGGATAGCACAGGGTAGGAAGGCATTCGTAGAAAAAGAACAGATTTTAAGATCAAATATTGACTTGGGTATTAGAAAAAGATTACTGAATGTATATGTTTGGAGTGTAGCACTGTACGGGTGTGAGGCGTGGACTATAGGAAAGGAAGAGAAGCGTAGATTAGAAGCACTTGAAATGTGGTGTTATAGGAGGATGATGAGGATTGGTTGGGAAGATAAAGTAACAAATGAAGCTGTACTAGAGTTAGTAGGGGAGAAGAGAAGTATTTGGAGAGTGTTACAGCGTAGGAGAGACAGATTAGTAGGGCATATTCTTAGGCATGGGGGGATTATGCAATTGATCATAGAAGGTAGAGTGGAGGGAAAGAGAGGGGTACGTAGGCCTAGATTGGAGTATGTGAGTCAGATAGTTGAAGACGTTGAGATGAATAGCTATAGGGAGATGAAGGGATTAGCTCAGGATAGATCGGCATGGCGTGCTGTTTCCAACCAATCTTTAGGATTGCGGACTCTTTAAGTAAACTATCTATTATTAAATTTATATAATAAAATTAAATATTTTTCGCTTAATGAAACGTTGCAGAGGCTGAATGGAGTGTCCCATTAAACAATGGCATCCTTCATAATTGCATTCGCCATTTCTTCACTCTTGCGCAATTGCAATACCATAACGAGCAAAGACGCTTACGATTAGATCTAAATAAGCACGTATGAAAATATACGTATTCTTAACAAGAGTGTACATAATCCCGCACTTTATTCGCTATATTATACATTACATGGATCGCCATCACATTCATTTAATTCGATCTACATAAAAATTCAACCTTATATCGCCCAGCAAACGCACACACATCGCATTTTATATAACAGATAATATAATTAATTCAGCCTGTGCGCCTCACATACAGAATAATCAAGCGATTATCAATTATTCGGGATCGTAATTCACCTCGCTACGATCAAAACAATTCTGCAACGATACGTTCGGATCGATCACGCGATTTTATATACGACCGCACGACCGAATGTCTTAAGAAGCTCGTTTTAATTTCATTTCAAATACAACGTTATTGCGATTTGTAGTTATCACGTCGCTGATTAATACTACTAGTTTTAAGCTGCCTAAAAAAAAATAATTTGTACCACTATGCCAAAAATTAACGCATCATCAAAAGCAATTCTGAAACTGCCAATATCGATTTTTATTAATTCTTTTTTATTGTCAAAGAGTTTTCCGAATTTTAATATTTGCCCAATTATTGTTTACGAGGTAAATGTAAAGTTCGGAAATATGAAGTGGAATATCGACGCATAAATCGGAGTGTTGGAAAACAAACCGAAGTGAAGGTAGGTTTATATGAGTGACACGAACAACGACCACCGTGATTTATGCCATATGGTCCTTTTAAGAAAGGCTCAAGCGTCTATTTTTTGCCCGTATTGGAAAGTGTCAACCCATAAATCGTCGTCGCCGCTGCGGAGGAACGTACCCGGAGATCTCCACCGGACAGTACGAACAGAATCTTCGAGAATATCTTTGCGCAAAGATGCAGACAAAGGACCTGCATGCAGAAGCAACCAGCGGCAGCCTCACGCAATATATTATAAAAAATATATATTAAAAATGTTTAATGCTATTTCTAGGATTTTTGGTATTAATTTTCATCGAAGCTCCAAGAAAAATGTTTGCAAAAAAACGTTATTATTAGACGTTTGAATTTTGTTTTATGCTAATTCTAGGATTTTTTTGATATTAGTTTTCATTAAAACTTCAAAAAAAAAAGTTTGCAATAAAAGAGTTATTATTAGACGTTTGAATTTTGTTTGATGCTAATTCTAGGATTTTTGGTATTAGTTTTCATTAAAACTTCAATAAAAAAGTTATTATTAGTATGCGTTTGGATTTTGGGGGACATTTGAAGGAGCCTCCCCGAAGAGTGTTGTGCACATTTAGTTGCATAACATTCGGGCGTCCCCCGGGCAACGGTTATTGTCACAAATGTCATTAATGATAGTGACAATAGCCGGCAAATCCTTCACTTCTAGAAACATTCGTATGTCATATTTTTGAAAAAGAGAAATCAATTATTTTCCAAATTTTGAATGTTTCTAGATAATGCAACCCAACATTTATTGAATTAGAAAGCTTTTTAATATTGTTGACTTTTGAAACGCTGTATTAAAATTTAGATATCGTAAATTCAATAAATGGTGATGCGTAACATTTTTCTGTTGATTATAATTTTTTTCGAAATTTCTAGGCAAAAACAATCATTGGAAAATTGCAGTTGGAATTTTTGCAGTGAGAGGAAATGACAAATTACGTAAGGACAAGGTAATAAAATATTTTTTCTTTTGTAACGTATATTTTCTATACGTTATTATTTAAAGTCTCATCATTTAAAATTTTATAACATTTTCCATTTTGTTCCTTTCTAATTGCGATTTGCTGCTTTTTATCATTGCATTAAGCACGAGCCTCTTTGCTTTATCTGCAGCATCATACCGAACCAAAACGTAACGCGCAAGCTTATTCAAAACTGTCAAGATTTCTTCAATGTTTGAATAAAATTAGCAACTATACCAAAAAAATATAAGCTAAACTTGACAGCATAGCCTCAAAATCCAATTGTCGATTGAGTTATGTCACCTATTATGTCAAATCCTTTTAAAATACATTAGCGGATAATTTATAAACATGCGTATTTCAACATTTCCAGTCATCCATCATACCGACAAAGTGGGCTTAAACCTATTATAATAGACATTCTAATATAATACCTGCACTTGAAACTGCAGTCACTAAACCATTTGTTTTATTAGTTACGAAATAATGACCAACATATAAACAAAAGTTCATTGATATCTCTATTGCATAATCATTGCGCAAAAAACAAATATGAAGTATATTGTTATAATCCTGTCAAAATTCCTGAAAATGTATGCAGAGCGCGATGAAAAGAAGATTTTTACAAAATATTATCATTTTTGTTTAACTATTTATTTTTATTTACATTCGTTGCGTGTTGTTTTGACTTTGGAAACGTCAGTTTGACGTTCCTGTCAGGTCAGGCTAGGATTTGGTTAAATCCGATGACTTACTTAGTTCTTTTTATGTCAATGTCATTATGCATAATCATTGCGCAAAAAACAAATATGAAGTATATTGTTATAATCCTGTCAAAATTGGTGAAAATGTATGCAGAGCGCGATGAAAAGAGGATTTTTACAAAATATTATCATTTTTGTTTAACTATTTATTTTTATTTACATTCGTTGCGTGTTGTTTTGACTTTGGAAACGTCAGTTTGACGTTCCTGTCAGGTCAGGCTAGGATTTGGTTAAATCCGATGACTTACTTAGTTCTTTTTATGTCAATGTCATTATGCATAATCATTGCGCAAAAAACAAATATGAAGTATATTGTTATAATCCTGTCAAAATTGGTGAAAATGTATGCAGAGCGCGATGAAAAGAGGATTTTTACAAAATATTATCATTTTTGTTTAACTATTTATTTTTATTTACATTCGTTGCGTGTTGTTTTGACTTTGGAAACGTTAGTTTGACGTTCCTGTCAGGTCAAGTCAGGATTTGGTTAAATCCGATGACCTACTTAGTTCTTTTTATGTCAATGTCATTTCTATTGATCAATAAGAAAATTATAAATTTGCAATCGTCCATTGACATATTTTGACAACGAGTTTGTTTACGTGTAAATGTCAAACGATGACTTATATAGAATAAAAATAAATGTTACAACAAAAACTTTATATAAATGTAAAATGTGTAAACTATCGATAAAAATGTTATCAATATGGTGAAAAGTGCAAAATGAGAATGAGGTGAGAACTAAAAAGATATACATTGAAGTTATAAATGAAAAATATTTAGCTAAGCCAACAGTTTTCGATAAAACAGATTAATTGTTACAATTAACAGTTGGTAAGCGGTTAATATTAAGCGAGTTGATTGCTCATTTATTACCTAAAATTTCGTTATTTTTTCCAGTTAATCTGACATTACCTAAGCATAAACAACATGTCTCTCTATATATAGGTTTATATCATCAGTTTCAGCAAACAATGCTACAGTAAACCATAATGCATAATCAGACAACTCGCGCATAGCTGAATGTCTATTTGCATAATGAAATATTCAAAAACAAATGGCGGACAGCGCACACAATGGCGCCCAATTTTTCTTACGCATACTATTTGCTTATTGAATAGTCAATATCGCGTTTGTAAACAGAAAATACTTGTCCATTTCTATCATTGTTATCAAAAAATAAATAAAACGTGAAAAATTGACAATTACCACATGAAAATCAATAGGAAAAAAATGCAATTTTAGAAATTAACGTTACCAGATATTTTCCTAAAAAAATCAATTTTATTAACGTTTTGATGTTGATATCTAAACATGTTTGGAGCATTAGAAAAGTACACATATTCGATTTCAAATAAATTACATCGACGGTCCAACTGACTCACTAATTCGTTAGATTATTGTTTTTCGATCGAATAAACCTTCTGTCAGTGTACGAATAGGTACGAACAAGCAGGTAGTAAACCGTTCCAGCTGTAAATATCTTTCAAAAATTGTATTGTGTCCGCGTTTCTTTCATCCCCGAACTCGACAGATGAAATTTTATACCAGGAAACGTCTTCCAAAGAACTGACTTTGCATTTGTATCAAGTCTCTTTTGGTTATGAAGCAGGTAACTTAGGTAACTAAAACACAATAGCTCGCCCTGACAATAGTCTTATTACGAACAAATGCTTCAGTCGCGGTAAATACACAGAATGATCGTTAAAATTGCCAATAAGCATAAAAATAATTTAATTGTACAATTGAATTTTGTGCATTGATGGAGTAATATTAAATAAATCTGAAATGTGTATCGTTCAAATTTCATTTTAATATAATCACCCGGTGTATATATAGATGGAGATCATATGTGAATGCGCTTTTAATATAAGAAAAGGCCATTCACGGTCCTCCCCTTTCACGAATTATCATATTTGATTCAAAGAATATTTTGTTTAGTTTTAAAAGGCATCTGAAAAAAGGTACCGCTAAAGGTGACCAGTTTTTTATAAAAAAGCTTTTGTGTTAAATGTCAGTTTGACGGAGAAAATGCCCAATGATAAACTGCAGCGGGATAATTTGGTGAAAAAAAAAATAAAATAACTGATTATGGTACCGGTGCCACAATTCCGAAAACGCCACATGTTACAATTTTAACGGTGGAGGAGTTAATCGTCGTTTCGTGGTCTTGGCTCATCGATACACGCTAAGAAGCCACATGTAACCTAACTTCACATAGCAAAGAAAGCACCAATGTACCCCGAGGGCTTTGCGACAATTGCAAATAGTTAAACTACTTAAAAAAAATTGCTCAGCATATATATTTAGCATGGCCTACTTGTGAGGAAGAAAATCTAGACTAGGCCAAACATATGTTTGTAATTTACCACGTTAATTGAGAAGTATACACCGTTTTATTGAAAGTGGCAGGAAAGTGACAGAAGTTCACGCATCATAAATCAAGAACTGTATAATGGCTTGACCAATACAGTACAGAGCAGTGCTATTGAAAACAGTATGGCGTCAGTCGTACGGCACATTGCATAGTGCTGTGGGTACGCTTGTGTATTGCCAATAGAAAAACTATGTGTGGCTGAGTACCTTGTGTATATAGTGATGTATATAAGTGCAGCCCTAATGCGTAGTAGTGGTCCGACACTTAAAAAAAAAAAAACGATGGTATAATTATCTTTTGTTTGATTTGAATAATAAATATATATTTTTGTATATTTACTTTGATTTTCTTACTGAATTATATTATATACGAATACTTTTTAAAATCCCACATGTACAAACATTTTCCTAGTTATGGTTGAGGGTATATTTTCTGAAATCGACACATTAAAATATTGGATTTGGTTTGTTTTATCCAAATTACCATAAAAATATCTTTTAGCCATATACAGATTTACAAAATATATATATTTTGATCATTTTTCTGGAAAAACACCGTCAGTGGTATTTCTAAAATGACCAATTCAATTGTATATTACAGATGATTTTATAAATGTCCGGAATAAATCATCAGAAATCACAGATTTTGTGTATATTTAAATACAACATTAGTATACATTCGGTGAGAGATATCTTAACTGTAATAATAATTTAAATCACATTAGGAGATAACCGCGATGATCGTAAAATTCTACGCACGTATTTTACCTTGTAGTAGAGGAATGGTATATGCATAGGACATAAGCGTCAGGGGCGTAGACGCAATTTTTTTAAACCCAAATAAGCCGTATATTTAAAAAAAATCACTTGAGGCGTACAGAACATACATCAAAGATATAAATAAGCAGTGGCATTTCAATCTGGGGGGGGCGCATTTCTCAAAAAATAACATAATAGTGAGAAATCTTACCTAAAGTGGATGCAAAATGATTAAATTCAATTATTTGTTGAAAGTGAATTCTTCTTCTTCTAACTTTCATTGATATAAATTGTTCCAAAACTTTTTGGTTAAAATTGTAAATATCTCGCATCACATTTTTATTAATACACATCATCGCCAATGCGTTTAAATGATCATTACCCATAATAGCATTTCGCAAAAAAGTCTTGATTCTTTTAAGTGTTGAAAAACAACGCTCTGAGTCAGCAGTGGTCACCGGGGTTGTTAAAATAATTTTAAGTATTTTTATAGTTTCCGGGAAAGTTTCACTGAGATTATTTTGTAGCAATAACGAAAGAAAATTTGTGGCTCCAATTATTTGATAAAAACCCGGATGCGAGTAAATGACTTCTAATTCTGTTTTTATTCAAAAATTGGTATGCATAACACACGGTTTCCAAAAGGTCCACTGGAAATTGTTTAGAAAATGTTGGCATCGATTTCGTGTTAAATAACTCAGCGGCTTGTAGATGGCCACGATATGAGAATCTGTCCTTCATCTGTGTTATAATTTTTTTTGTAAATGTCTCTTGTAAAACGCCGCGTAAATGTCCGTTTTTGAGCACTCCTTGCACAAGGTTGCGATAAATGTAAATCAGGCAATGGCCTACCTAATTCTTTGATTTTTACTTTGTCCACAAGAGAAAGTCTACATAACTCTATTTTCAATAACTAACACTATTCATTTTTATTAAATTATTTCTATTAAATTAAACACGTGGCAAAATCGTACGTACGTAACTCACAGAACAATGCAACTATATCTATATCAATTGTACTGTATACTACGCTTCTCTGTTGGGACGCTAAAGAATCGTAGCCCAGCATAGCATAAACAACGATATATATTCTCGCTGTACAAGCAGCGTGACGTCACGTTGCTATGACTCATCTAAAGCCGCTGGAATGTTGCACACTAGTCGTAATATAATACAAGCCGCCGGAAGAAATAGAGAAGACATACTGCATACGGTCGCTCTCACCGATTGCTTGCAATAGAGTGAGATGAGTGCATATGCATTTAACCTGTACTGTGTGGCTGGTTGGCGCTGGAATTTGTACAACATATTAACGATATAGCTATATTGCATACCGTCGCTCTAACTCTAGCGCTTCCAACAAATAGTGCATATGCATTTGACTGGTACTTGCTAGCTGCCATATCGCGTCGAGTCATGAATGTTATGTATGTTCGCGGCGCATGTTTTATCTTTTAGGAAAAATAATGCCGAGATAAAATATCGCAATACAATTATATATCTACGGTGATGCGCCGCTCAATGTTCAGGAGGGGCGCGTGGCCCTGCGGCCTGCATAAGGAACCGCCACTGTAAATAAGCTGTCTAAAAAAACACGCGTAATAAAAAAATTCATTACAAACATAGACTTGATAATGGACGATAAACATGTCGTTGTAATAAATAAATTTATATTTCCTATTGTGATGTAAAAAAATACAGTTTTACTTCCTCCCGTATTTAACAAACATTCTGTTTGATTTCAAAATTGTATATGTTCTGAAAAAAGATTTACGATTTCTTTTGTGCCGGCACTGGTATAGGTATTGCATGAGAATCATAAATTACATTGACTGGAAGGTATATTTTAATCACGAAATAATATCAACACCCTCTCGAAGGTTTGAATGTATGCTTTTTGCGGCTGCGTGTTATAATACATCAACGTGGCATATATTAAGGGGCTTAAAGTCAACTTAAACCTGTCAGTTGGTGGCGGTGATTTCATCAATAATCTATTTATTGTAAAACGGTATTAGATTACAAGAACGGAAACGTGAAAATTGTGTTTTTAGATTATAACTTTAGCTTAAAGAATACCACTTTTTTAATTTCGTTAATTCGTAAAAAAAAAATATGCATTTGTTAGCAATGAAATAATCAATAATAATTTTTAAGTTTTAAAAAATGCTATCTTCAATGTCACTTCATACGTAAATTTCTACTATATCAGAAACGAACAGTACATCAAAAATCAATTTATTTCGCCTAATAGATGACATTATAGAATTCATTGCCTTAGTGCTTTAAAATGTCATTAGAATAAGTCCGAAAATTAACATATTATCACGTTGTACTTAGATTAATAGATGTACTCATTCATAAACGAAAATCGCTAAGTATTTATTATTTTACATTAACACTGTACACGTAATGTTCAAAAGAACATACATTTGTTAAACAACAAAAATAGTGGAATGAAAGAAATTGTCTGCTATTTTAAATATTTCTGAAATATTCAAGTGCAAAATAGTATTGTACTATTCATTTTTTTTATTAAAGTTTAAAAATTATTAAAAAAATATTAAAAATCATGTTTATATTTTTTTAGTAGAGTAATCGTCATCAAAGCTTGTGAAGCTTTGAATGATTCTTTTTTTGTGCTAGTGATTTTTGTAAAGAAAACGACGTATCCTCTACACAATTTGATTCAATACAAGTTTTCGATTTTGACGTATGCGGTACAGTAACAGATCTACAGTTTCTTCCTTTCGTTGGGGTGACTCTTTCATTCATCGCAAGAGGAAGTAACGTAGGGCCACAGGGGTTGTTGAATACACCACCGTATAATGTATAAACGAATACTGTAGATCTTTGTTGTTGCACACATGCTCGGAAATGCAATACAGATGTACATTTTAGGCGCAGGATTGTATTATTATTGTGCGCAAACGGAACCGTCTTAAATTCGATCGAATGGTATAATCTGAAGAACAACGTTTAAAAATGTAATCGTACACTTTATGTTTAATCAAGAACTTTTGCCTTTTGCGTTGAATTATTATTGAAGAAATGCTCATTTTTTTATTGAGGACCGTCGAAATCTTTTCCGAATTAAGTCTTCTTAACGTTACTATTGATCTATTTAAATGCGAAGTACTTACTGGAGATGATTTTCGCAAACGTAGTATATAAAATAGATTTTTTTCTAATATTACATGGAAACCCTTCCTTTATACATCTGGTAGGGAGTCTATATAATGTCCTTATTATTAAAATATACATCAAGGATTTAATGGAAATACAATTTTTACAATATAAATTACCATTTAATCCTATAATTGCATGTGGTTTAGATATATAATTTTAAAGTAACATATAATACTTCTAATAGTCTTGCTAATTTTCTAGGAAATCCCAAAGATTTGATTGATTTCAATAAAAAAATCTGGTTAAAATGATGAAATATCTTGTTCTAGTTGTCCTAAAGTATATAGACTAGATTTAAAGAGCATTTAGCTCATTTCAGATTAAATGGAAAAGAAAAAAGTGCTGTAGCCGAGCATATTTTTGACTAACTAATAAATACTAATTATTTGCCAAAAATAATTGCCTTCGATGATGTTAAAGTACACAATAGAATTCATTTTGATATATCTATTTCAGTACTTGACATTGTGCAATAAATCAAACTCGATTATTGACCTATAAAAGTGCAATAAATGTAGGTTAAAAAAGCGCTATATCATCATTTGTATAGCGTTGTGACGGTTTGAAAATATTGTGTAATAAGTGCATGTGTGTGACACGTCACAGTCAAGGATAACAACAACAACAACACCGACAATCGTATGGAATTTCATCAGCTGATCGTCACGAACACCGATGGATACAATTATTATATATCGGTTGATTATACATGTAGTGCGGTAGGCAGGTAATATCGCCGTCATCGCCTGCAAATGTCAGATTCAGATGGTTGAATGGTGGTGGTTCGTCGCATACGTTCCTTCTTCTGGAAGCGACGGCGTCGGTTGGAGAGATTTGATCATTCCTCATGCGCGCATCCCGCAACATCAACTCGATCATATAGGCGGCGGGCAGGAAGCCTGGAAGTCTAGGACGCCGCCGCTACCACCACCATTTCCACCACCGTTCATGATTGGCACTGACATGTTGTCATCGCAACGTTGCGCGCGGTGCGGCAGACGACACAGCCGCTACAGGGTTGGAAAGACTTGTGATGGTCTGTGCGCGGCAGTCCCTTTGGGTCCCGCTGTACTGTACCCGACATCTGGATGGAATCGGGTGGTTATCCTACCCTCGAAGGGCCATCGATGCCATATGTACTTGAGGAAGTAGAAGTGGCCCGTATAAAATTAGATTTTTATTGAGCGTATATGTCGAGTTGCATTTCTTCGAGCGGATATGGAAAGATATACTACATGAAGATTACCGACACGTAGCAAGAGCAAATTTTAGACGTAATTCTGAATTAGAATGGTGTTGAACAGTGATAGGAAATCTAAGGAATACATGGATGGGTTTGACATCACTGTAGGCAGGACTGCATGTAACAGAACGGTGAAGCATAACCAGGACGAAGTGGTGAACTCGAGCAGGACGAGTGCAGTATAGTATTCAGCAGAGTTCGGCCAGCCTTCGGTAAAGTTGGGTGCGCGCTCCTGTAGCGATTAGGCAGAGCGCCTGCGTAACCTCGTGTAGGCAACCATTGGATCAGAGGCGGAGCTCTCCGACTGACGGGATCACATTCATCCGTGGAGCCCCACTCTGCCCCCGCGGATGTCGGTGATTGACAGTTGGCAGACGACTGCGGACCGCGCAGGTACTCTGCTCTTACGTAGTGCACGCACGCACACACACACACACGCATCATAGGGTACAACATTTTTTTGGGGCGACGCAGGAAAGTGAGGCCCCGAGCTTGATCATCAGCATCATCATCATCACCATCATCATCATCAACACCATCAACTGCCGTCGCACGGTGCGAGCAGACAAGAAGGCCCCAAGGTGCGTCGGCCGGCCGCCACCAAATGCACCTACGCAAGCGGCACGTGGTGGACCGTCATGTTACAGTTAGTTCAGTTCGATTGATCGCGGGTGGTGTGTGAAATGTGACAGTTATCAGAGTGGGCGCGCGCGGACCAGCAAAATAGCTAGTGTGCTGTGCATGCGGTGTACCAACGGGGACGGATATATGCGGCAGCCACCCTCAGCGGCAGCGGTGGTGGTGTTCAGCACTGGCACACCGGCCGTTCCACCCGCATTTTGTTGTTAAATTCCTATTATTGTTGTTGTTGTTGTTGTTATTCGTAAACCACACGTATCGTGATCGGTCGTCGGGGATTGGTACGCGAGTGCCTGTGAACACGCAGTGTACCGCAACGCTTGGATTTCGTGTTGGGTGATAAATATTTTTATTTGTGCGGTGGCAATACAACGGAGACACGGTGGCCCAAGCTTCAGAATACCCCAGTGCGGCGGCCGCCAGGGCTTTCATGGCACAGCCACGGGTAGGGTTTCACGTTCATCAGCCGCCTTGTACCAAACATTCCCTTATCACGTGTGCCAGACACTATTAAACCCTGCCGTTCCATTGTTCATTGTTTCAGTAGCACCATTTGCAATTCAACCAAATACCGAAAACTAGGCACCTCGATGTTACCAAGTCACATCCCACCAATACATAGATAGCGTAATGGTTGCAATTGGTGAATAGCTGTACAATATTCCATAAAAGTCCTATATGGAGTCCACGAAATAAATCATTGTTGTACGTAGTAATGGCACTTATTAGTTATCGCTACAAGACATTAATACAAAACAATGGCAGCATTGACATTACATTGTAGGTACATCTCACTTATGGGGAAGAGAACACAATTCGAATGACTTGGTAATATACAACTATTATCGTGTCTTAATTTGTTACAAGACAATTTAGTAGCTTACTTTAGTTCTTGATTTAGCTTAGACTATACAAACAGGATTTCTTAGGGTGCCTATTAATATGGTGGTATGTAGTCTTATTTTTTTGTATATCTTGTGAGTCGGTCAACTTCTGATAATTAAATGCATTTTAACTCTTTGTATGCGTGCGTTAAGCGCATAGAGTATTTTAATCCATAATTACGGTTTAGCACTTGGTATTCAAGCAACACTTTTAATTTCTCTTAAAACCGATGAATAGGCACTTTGAGTACCATCGGCGCGGCAAGATACCTGATTACACAGTGGAAGATATACAGCGGCCGCACCAATAAGTCAAGAATTGGAGAAAAAAACACCAAAGTCACTGTAAAATCTGAATATCATCCTGGTATGCCAGGCACGCTTAAAGTCTGGTCCCATATAGAGAAGCGGTGTAGAAGACCAAGATGAATAAGGTTCGTGAAGTGAGCGCTTACATGGTACGTCCGGACACATTCAGCTGCTTGCCGACGGTACCCGAGTCCACTCCACGCAACACCAGAGTATGTATACAGTACTACTTCAATCAGACTAGTTTACCAGCTTCAACAACGTTTATGCTCTTCTACTTACAATATACAAAGACCTTACTTATGCGACGATTGAATACGAGGGAGAGAAAACTCAACAGGGCAGGCAATTGATGGAAACCCCACGCTGTTGTAGTAATGATGACGAGAGCAGGGACTGCAGAAGTCAACAACTAATTGGGAATTTTCCGATTTCCGAGTGTGTTGTGTGTGGGGATATTGAAAGAGAAGCTGGCGGATCTAGATGCCGACGCTTGGGGAGCTTAGGGTGAGCGGAAATACAACAACAGGACACGGAACGGTATCCAACAATATAATACGCGTAGCGGGAGAGGAAACGGAATTACTTCAGCCACCCGAATGCATTCAGGACTATATACATATAACGGAAAAGGAAAAGAATTACCTGCTCCGCAGAATGGAAAATAGCGCGCAGAGGAAAAGCTTTTCAAAGGTTTTGTAAAACAAGTCATCGCTTGGGATGAAATAAGAAACGTACAGAAATCGTAGCGTACAGATTGAATAAATTTTATATTGAGCTACACGAATAAACAACACAGCTTGTCTATATTTCGGGTACTGTATATGCCATTAAGACGATCACGCTGCGGAAAAAAAAAAACAACCTGCGCCGCCACGCTTTCGTACTCCATGAAATTTTACGACAACAGCCATTCCAACAAGTCTCTTCCTTTTTACACTTTTACACCGTATATACATATAACAACGACGTGGCAACGCGAAGACTATAGCAAACAGAATACAGGAACACAAAACCTTCAACAATCGAATGCAGAGGCGTTGTTCGGTATTCGGCAGGGCATTCAGACATATTACCTCCAGGAAATTATCCCGTCGCACACGATGAGTCCGATGAGATAAGGCGACGGTAACGGCAACGGGAGTTCAGATATATAGATATACCACAACGATCTGCCGAAGATGTGCCTTGCTAGGGACTATACAAGAGAAGATCGAAGCACTCAGTTGGCGGGGCTATTTCTATCTGATCCCGAAATAAATCAAAACGCGTACAAATTATTCCCAGTGTATAAAAATACACGTGCCTTGCGTGAATTATAAACCAGGCCGATATCGGATATCCCTAAATCATTCCCGTACACCTTTTAGTCGTGAAATGTGCGTGCGCACATACATCAAAAAGCGACGCTGAAGACATCCGAATTTTAACTTTGTATTGTCTGGGGATGGCTCATAAATGAATTCCGGCGCTAATAGTTACTGACCAAATTTCAATATAATATCTGGATATTGGACACGTTTACGTATCCGGCAGCTACCGGTTTTATATTTATTATTAATAACCGAAATAAAACTCCCCTTGGGTATTCGTCGAGGTGAGTTGATCGAACAGGTTGCACATAGTGTATCGGTAAATTATATATGGCGATGCAGCCGCGCAACATCAATTAAAAATTAATCAAGAGGACTATTAAAAAATCAATTGCCGCCATAAAAGAGCATGTGTAGTGCGCACCGTTATGTTAGATAATCTAGATAAAGTTTTACAACATATAAGTCTGCTGCCTGGCTGGTGTTTATAAGACGCTCAGATGTTAAGTTGACCGTTTAAATTCGCTCACCGAATATGTCGTATGAATTCGAATCCCGATTCAAAAATGGACACGTTCCATTCGTTTTTCATCCCAGTTTTTAATTGCGCCGTTTACTACCGTCGACAAATCTTTTCCATACGATATTTTATTTAACGAACTTTTACGATGGACGACCATCACGGTGGACAACACCAAATGTCTGGGGATACGAACGTGCTCAAAAGGCAAACGAAGAAAAAGTTATATGAAATAGTTATGTATAGCCAAGTGATGTGTTGCGGCTAAAATCCACGCTAGCGTAGAAAGAGAGATCGTTTAAAAATTTAACGACGTTTATTCGTCGTTTTATAGGTTGGCGATCAACCTCGTAATAAACTTAATAGTGAAGAATATACTTACACCCAACTTTACGACCATCTATTATCATTTTGAAGAGACGTACAGCATAGGATATGTTTAGTGAGTGAATCTATCTATGCCTATGAATGGATCTTCTGCTTATTATACAAGAGACGAATGTCACTGTAAATATTTGCATTTACAACTATGGAGACCATCCACTGAATAGCGTCCAATATCTGTATGCGTTCCAGTACCATCAGACTTGCATTCAAACTTACATTTGTTGAAAATTACACGTCATTGTCTTATTAAAGATATTATTGAACATTCGCCTCTAATGCATTGGTTCGAAATTTGAGATTCGTCCATATTATTGGTTGTACAGGACCAATAATATACGTTGGTTATAATATACACATTTTTGTAAATGGGTAATAACTTTTCAAGTGGCCCTTCGAGAGCGTACGCCTTTTTCATATTTAATTTAAATTAAATACTCGGGACTAGTTCGAAGCGTTCAACTTAAGTCGTGTTGTTGCGTTTGTTTTCTCCGCTATCTTTCCATTCTTACAATCCTCATTACGGTATGACTAAACAGGACTTTATTAGATGTTACCATCCACCTACGCGTACATAATTACTTTGCGAACAATCGGTAGTAACTGTTATCAATAACAGAACGTGGTGTACATTAATTTGGTCGTAAAATTAATCAAAGGTGTGAATATGGTTTGTACATGCGGTACAATATTCGGCGTACGTTCGTTACTAATAATAACAGCAAACAACACATTCACAAACGCGTTACGTTCGCTGTTAGTGCATTTGCAAGACCTCAACGAATTGATTTTATTACCATATCAAAAACTAATTGCTACTCGAACTGTATCAGTGCAAATAGCTGCCATATGTGTGTGCACATTACCCACACAACTAAACTATAATAAACTTGCTTTGCCTATTCATAAAGCATAAAGATAACATCCTTAAACTGTAAAACGATTCCTGCATATATCCCACAAACAAGTACTATTGTAATCGTAAGTGAAGTAATCTTATTCGAATTGCAACATTGAAATGGTTGATTTTTTATTTTTTTCTGTGGTGATTATTTATCGAACAATATCTTGAACATAACGCGTGATCAATGAGGATTTTATAGTTTTAGGAAGTCCCTTATAAGGATTTTTATTTTAAACGATTGTATATTTGGTACTGTTTTATTTGATTTAAAAATCGCATTTTCGCGCCTTTTTTTTTCCAACTAAAAACTGCAATTTTGATGTATGTTATATTTTTTTAATAATCGGTTCGATCGATTAAGTCTTTGCCGTATTTTGATCGTTATTTCTACCCCACGATTCCATCTAAAGTTTGAAACGCGATATATTCATTAGGCTCTTTTAATGCATAATATTTAAGACCTCTTATATTTTATAATATTATATAGTCTAAGTAACTGCTTTATAAACGATAAGACTCAGTTTATTGCTAATTCTTTCTTCCGTTTGAGGTGGTAAAAAATTTGCGGTGATACTCAAAAAAGGTTTTTCCTACAACTATTTTCTCAAATGTTCTAGCTCTTATATCAATTAAAATTAAATTATCTATAGTTTACATTTATTTTAGTTTATTGAAACATCTTCCATCAAAATCGCTGATATATTTTTTAAAATCCTGAGTAAGTCCTTTCTAGTGATATCTTTAAAATTGTTAATCCTGAAGTAAAATATCGAACAGATTTTGCGTAAAATTTCAAATAGAAAATGTCCAACATAATTATTTTATTATGCGAATTTTCGATTGAAAAATTTAACATTTAACGTCCAAATAAAAATTGTGTTTTCCGATATATTCACGTCCCATTAAAACTAGGTAGATATTTAAAAACTTTTAGATCCAATTCTATTAGAATATATCAAAAATAGGCTTAAAATATAAGAATTTCTTATTTTCTTCAGATGTTTAACTTTACGATATCTACCAAACTGTTAAGCTTATAGTAAAACTATTTGCAGATTTAGAATCCTGGGATCATTTCCTATTTCAGAATGTCCCATTTACTTATATTTCGCGAGAAATGAAAATCGAAACTTTTAATATGTTACGTCGTTTTAAAAATATTTTTCAAGCTGCATCAAAATCACTTGCAGATTTCAAATCCTGAGATGAAATCAAATTAGAAAATATCGCAGACTCATTTTCGAATATTTGAACATTTGTGGAGATTTTACCAAAAAAAATCCAAATGGGGAAAAACGGTAATTTCTTAATTTTCATTTTTTATTTTTTTTATATGATAGCTTCTGAACTGTTAGTCCTGCAACACAGTTAGTTGCAGATGCAGAATATTATCCATATTTAATAAAAATTTACTTTAATCAATTTCAGTATCTATTTTCGACGAAAACTCACTCCCAACTTCTTTTTTTCTACTATCCTTGCTTCGTCGTTAAACTCCAACTGCAAATGGCGGTACTTTTTCGCGTTCCATATTTGGATGCAAGCAACAAAAAAGTTAAAATTGGCAATTTGCGGTAGCCTGAGTTTCATGCTTTTGCTGTTTTGCATTTAAAGCTTCATACGTTAACAACAACACATAATGCAATCGTAAAAATCACGTACAAAATAATATGGTCATTTTATTACCCATATGATGCGAAACTGTTCTTAGAACTCTGACTGACGCCTTCAATGTCTTTACTCTCAGCCTCTCCTTTTTGTCTCCATAGAGTTGCATCATCTAGAAATGCACACCCGTTTTTTTAAAAACTTTTTCTATAATGCAATCTTGCATTTTTGCAAAACCTATATAATAGATTTTTTGAACATGTCAATTTCGCATAAATATTTCAATATTAAAGCAAGCTTGAAGTTTCAAAAGTGTTTTTCCAAGACGTTAAATGAATTTAATCACGTGATCGTGTACTTATTTACAAATCTACTTTTTAGTCTCTACCAAATGTTACACTCTCTTGTAATCGTGATTTGTTGTTACTCTTTTATTAAGCTTTTTATTTTGCGTGTTTTTATGCTTTAGAATCAACGCCATAACGAATTAGAATGACTCAATTTACACATTTAATACATTCGAACCCTTTTCTACATCTATTCCTTCAGCAACTTAATAATATACAGCGCGACAAAAATACCTTAATACATATCAAGTTTACTTTTTTTTTTTTTATAATTCATGTATAGTTTACCGCAATTTATCATTTGCAATGTCGTAACAATCGTATAAATAAAAAACACAATAATTTTTGTTTAAACTGTCACCAAAAGCGTTTGTTCGATTACGCTGTACACTGAGCTTCGATTGCAAAATTGCAACGCTGTTTATGCACAAAAAACACTACCAAGTGGATTTATGTTTAATTAGGACTTGTGTAGGTAAGTTAGTAGCTGCTTTAGCTTGGTTAGTACGTTTACCGTCGAGTTTTTATGTTGTTGTTTTTTTTTGTAAATTGTGGCCGTAATATCAATGGTCGGGAATTAATTCTCGATTAGTAATTATAATTGCGCGATGCATAAGCTTTGGTGTGTATCATTTTTAATTCACAGCAGACATGAATATATCTCAATATAGGTAATAGACAAAATTGCAACAAAAGAAATGCTACTAATCAGTGGCGTACATCAAATATGCCACAAAACATCCTTCTTCGATGCAAATCTTATCATAATATTAGTGCAATGAATATATTCTACATTTGCCAGTTTTTATTTGACAATATTTTCGCCACTTTTCTCAGTATGGCGCCAACGTTTATTTATTTTGCAAAAATCACCAACGTGGAACTGAAATTAATTGAAGTTATATGTAAAACTTTTGAACTTATAAATAAGCGAAAAAAAAATTGTTTATGCGAATTAAAATATTTGGCTTTAAATTTTACAGATAATTTTTTTCTACGCTACTGTAATAAGCAACGTTATGCGTTAAGAACCAATTATATAACAAACGATTTACAAACAAATTATTACAAATAGATTTTCAGAAATAAATTGATTATGAATAGTTTTCTTATATTTTTCAAACAATGGTTTTTAATTTTACAATATTATTAGAGCCTCCCTCGAAAAATCTACTTTTAATTAAAGGATTTAGCTCTGGGATTAAATAATTTACGATAACAAATCGTGCGCTAAAAAGTAAAACATTTCAATAGTTAAAAATAAATTATCATTTAATTTAAGTATAGTTAGTCAGATAACGGTCGTCGGCTTATTAGTTAATTACAAAATAAAGAAATAGTTTGTGAATATGAGTTCATATAATAAATTTCTTTAATATTTAAATTTTACATTTTTCTTGTGGGGCTTTATATTATTAATCCACATTGATATTTTCAAGTTGTACCATACAATATCAAAGCTTATCTGTTTGTGGGGTTGAAAGTTGAACTTTTTCGTTTATATATCAACAAAAAACTGTCTGTTGGGTTAATAGAAAAAAAGTCTCCAAAGAAACCGATAAAGTTACTTTAGTTTAGAATGCATTTAGCTGCGAGGAACCTTCACATCTCCAATGCACCAAAATCTCTTGTCTTGTGAAGCAAAATGTGTTGAATAAATAAGAAACTAACTTGCGGGGGGATAAGCGCATATGTTGAGATGTTTGTTCGTGCATTTTGTTGAATATATTTTTAAGTAGATTGATTTTTTTTTTGTTGATATTGAAGAGATCTTTTTTAACTGAGCTCAGTGGTAGAGGAACGATCCCAATGGCAATTCATTTTTTAATCCTCGACTGTTGAATGAGTTTTGGTTAAAAAAAAATATTTTTTTGATCAAATGTTTCCTTCTGTTTCTAGTCGTACTCTTGCTACGCCTTTCCCAATTTTTACTCACAGATTTTATACAACGAGTAGATAGACTACTTATAAAATTCCTTATCAAATTTACAGATTTCCGTATTGATTTACAGTAGGCATAAATATTCCGCAGACAGGTGAATTGCCACCCGTATTTCAGTTAGTTTCTGTTTCGAATCAGAAACGTGATTAAAAAAACATCAGATATAATTTGACATTATTTCGCTTTTATACTATAATAACGATCGTCCCTAATCCCAGCCTAGATAACATAAATACCAATTAATCCAATATTTTACTCGTACGAAATGAAATTACGATTACCCGAATATTGTCGCTGCTCGGATTAGTTGAGTTTTTTTTTTTATAATTGCTACCTAACTTATCGAAAATTGCACCATTTCGATGGCGAATATTATTTTTGTACTTTCCACATAATTCTGTGGATTATATTTATACGTAATTTTTATTTCAAATAATGGATCGTTGATTTTTTTTGATAATACGAAAAAGATAAAGATTTGAAGATTTTTGAAAATTTGGCATAAAATTCTATTATAAAATCATTTACGTTTAATACGTACCAATTTTACCAATTTCAGATAAGAATAAAAAATAGTCTTTTAAGGATTTTATTTTTTAAGGCTTCTGTATTATCCTTACTTCTTCCAATCCAAACCACACATTTAACTAATGAAAAATCAGTTGTATTTCAAATATCATCTTCAATTTTTTGGAAGAATATTGTTTTTCTATAGTTTTTAAAAAATTGTATATTTTTAGTACGATGAGGCCATTCATCCTGGGTACCTGGACGGCAGTGGAGCGGGCGCGGGTGGCGTCGGTGGCGGTGGCGGCTTGTACGAGCCGCAGCTCGCCCACCGTCCACCCACCATCCACCACTCGCCTCACCTCAGTCACACGATGCACCCGTACCATGGTAACCACGTGGTCGGGGTGCCCCCTGGGTCGGCGGCGGCTGCCGCAGCTGCTGCCGCGGCGGCGGCGGCGGCGAACCACGTTATGGGCGGCGGTGCCGTCCCCGACGTGGGCAAGCGCGACAAGGACGCTATCTACGGGTGAGAATTAAAAAAAAAATCCCCAAATTATTGTACCTTTATTAAATATTTGTACAACACATCACACAAAGCATTTATTAGCTAGTTGCGCATTTCGGAGGCTATGCCCCCAGCTTCAGTGGCACAATCATAGAACAAATACTCGACGGGATTGCTATACAACTCAACATATTGAAGATGGGGGCATAGCATCCGAAATGCGCATCTAGCTAATATATGCTTAATAACAATTATTTAACGCGGTAGTGACAGTTTATAAAATATAACATTGAAAATTGTAAATGAATTTATGTATTGTGTTCATTTCGATTTATGATATATTTTTAGATATGGTTATTTAAATTTTTCTAAAATTTCTTATTTAACAAGATATTCAAATGGTCGTTATATTTTCTCAAACGTGACCTGAATATAATTTCATTTTTTGAGTATTCTGACGGGATAAGAAATAATCTCAAAATTATTTCGCCCCACTGAAAATTTTAAATATATTTTGTAAAAATTGAACGAATGCAAGATCAAGTCATTATATTTTCTGAAATGTGACCTGAATATAATTTCATTTTTTGAGTATTCTGACGGGATAAGAAATAATCTCAAAATTATTTCGCCCCACTGAAAATTTTAAATATATTTTGTAAAAACTGAACGAATGCAAGATCAAGTCATTATATTTTCTGAAATGTGACCTGAATATAATTTCATTTTTTGAGTATTCTGACGGGATAAGAAATAATCTCAAAATTATTTCGCCCCACTGAAAATTTTAAATATATTTTGTAAAAACTGAACGAATGCAAGATTTAAAGAAATCAATACATAATAAATTTTAATGAATCAGATCATTCAAATAAGTGTCTTTTCATTGCTGTCTTAGAAATTGCACCAAAATATACCAATTCTTTCAAATACCAAAATTAAATTTCGTCACAATTATTACTTATTCAGTTGCATTTAAATCGACGATCATAGCAACTTAAGAAAGCTGCAACAACATCAAGTGCGAAATGCAGAGCTTTTGCGTTAGTTTATTTTCAATTTCGACCAGTGGCTATAATTATTTTGGAATCGCTTTTAGAAGAGCGTACAGCCGCAAACGACATCTGCTTCCACTTCGGAGTGGCATTACCGATCTTCTCATTTACGTTTCATTTACTTAGCTCTGTATGTGCGATTTGTATACAGAAGCTTTAATTAAAGCCTTGCACACAATCCAAATGAATCCACCATCTTTAAGTTATAATCTGATTTAAATTTTTTTTAGTATTTCGTTTTATTTTTAAACAAAATTGCCAGATACATTTTTTTAATTTCTCTAATAATTTACATTCCTAGCGAAAGGAATACTTTTATCGCGTCGTTATTTTTTCGAAGGCTCCATTGGTAATCTGGCATGTCCTTTATGCACGTGTGTATTCTGCGGCCACCTCTTTTTATTATGTAAACATCCTTAACTTAAAACAGACACATAAAGTTGGTGTTCAGCTAGTGAAAAGCAATTAGCGGTTTATATGGCCAACAACATACAAGCGAACTCTGCAATATCTTCTTCGTATAACTCATTCATTCAGTTAAGATCCTCTCTTCATATAAGAACTACATCGTTAGCTCTATTCGTGAACTAATGAAAGATGTCTAATTTTAAATATACCATTAGGCGCCAAGAACAAAACTATTAACATACGCTTTTATTGTATTGGGACCACGGCCAGTAACAGCATTTATAATAATAAAAGAAGATCCTATGTCACATGTCAATATGGTGCAAAATTAAGTGGTGAAATTTAGATTTTTTACGCTATCGCAGACTTAGTTAAATAGATATCTGCTGAGGAACACAGTGACATGTAATCGATACATCTGATGCGTTATTAATACCATTTGGCCTACCAGTGCAATATGCCTACTTTGGCGGAGAAATGTCATATAAAAACATAATCTACTGTCATATATTAGAGGTTCGTGGCCATGTACAGTGGACCAGTCTGTTGTTGTGTCTGAGCATCTGCACTCAGCCGGAGTAGGTCCTTTGTTTGCAGTAGACGGGCGGCAGAGGCACTAGGCCATGTTTAACTAAAGGTGTTGGTAATTACTTAGCATATATGTGCGCTGAATCAATACATACACGCGTCTATATAATGATTTATAGCGCAGGAACACTACAAACTACTTGTGCATATCTGAAGATATGGTAGACACATAATATTTCTTGTAGACGACGGGAAAGCTCGTTGCAATTTACTGATGTATCAGTTAATTAGTTACAATCTTTGTAATTGCACTTGTTCATTTAAAATGTTATCTACGAATCTTTACCATCCTCCTATAGCACCACATTTCAAATGCTTCCATTCTACGTTTGTAGAAATTCCTTGAATTATCACTCCAAATTTCCGAATCCTTTATTTTATGTCATTAATTCGATTAGTTGAAACAATACGTAAAATATGAAGAAAATTACAGTTTGTAAATATATCCAGTCTTCAACACAACAGTTTCCAACTTATTGTAAGTTTTATTAACAAACGTTCAAATTAAATGTTAAATTATTAATATCTTTAAATGACTTTTACTTACTTACATTTCTTTCGTTTCTTCTAAAGTATTATTAAAAACTGGCATTATATAATAGCCATGTGAAATGTTGTCAAATATATTTAAAAAAAAATTTAAACAACTATTCATTTTACGTTATGGTTTACAGTGAAATAAGAAAAATAGAAATGTAGCTGTTTTATAGAATGAAAAATTAGTTTCTTCAACTGACATAAAATTTATAAAATCTAATTTATACATCTATAAAATGACATTTGTATATATTATGTATCGGATTTTTTATATAAATATACAGCGTGATCAAGAAAAATACATTCACAGGTAATTCTAACAAAAGACGTCTAAATTTGAACAATTACTCGAATTAAATTAATAAATATAGCTACAATATATTTTTTCTTATTCCTCATTGTTTTTCAAAGACTATTGTAACTAATTTTCTTTGAATCACGGTGTATATTATAAATATCGTAGGTATATGCAATGATCTTGTCTTCACAAGGAATGAATAAATTTCCTATAAAACCAGATTTGACAATAGCACGAAACGGTCATGTGTCTTTGATTTTTTATATATTCCCTTTTTGTCAAGACCGGTTCATGTTAAATCATCAATAGAATTTATGATAGTTAGCTGTATACAACTTTTAATTATACAGGGAGTCGTTAATAACTAACTGCGGATTTTTTTTTGTTAAAAAATCTCGGAAAACCAGTTTAGCATAAAAAATATATACACAAGAACGAAGCTTGTGTATTGCCCTGTATGAGCAAGATATATATTTTTCGCCTAAAAAAATCTGTACCAAATTTCAGCTAGATAAATCATGCATTTTTTGTAGAATGCAAAACGACTATTGAAAAAAAAATGTAATTTACCGTTTTGAAATGAAGATTCTATTTTTTTTTTGGTGGAAGACCCTGTATATATCTGCGTGGCGTTCTTTGAATCTTTCCGTTTTCTAGTAGAATTTATAAGATGAAGTATACCAGCTGTGTTTCGTGATCCACATAACTTTGAATTAATACCCCGTATTATATGAATAAATTGATATGGGAAAGTTTCGCTGAACCAGAACACTCTTTTATGTTAGTGATAAATACGTACTGGAAGATCACGCAAAATTACACAAGTGTTTTAAGCGTTCATTAAAAAAATATGTAATTAAAATAGCCAATTTACAGGTCCCGTAATATCAAATTAAAAAGTTAGATGCTAACGGCTAATTATTTATCAATTTAATAATCAATTAATCGGTTAATAAAAAATTAAGGTAAACATTTTGATTCTTTGATCGTATATGCATTTTTTTTATTACCATCATATTATATTTTATTAATTTTTTATTGGAGTAATAACATGAGATTTTCTTTATGTATAATCGCTATTTTATAATTTCAAAATTTTGAATATTCATCTGGCAAAAAATTTTTCTATCAATGGCTGTGCTTTAGCTGTGAATCAGCCTGTATGAATCGATATCAATTTCGATGCAACAATCATTATTTTATCTTTTTTTGAGATGGTGATTTTATGGTGATTTTTGTTATAGAAATTTAAAAATAAAATAGCTGTCATTTGGAGAGTACAGGTCAGGTCAAGTCAGGTCAGGTCACGCAAAATTACACAAGATTTCTAAGCATCCATTCAAAAATATATAATTAAAATAGCCAATGTACAAGTCCCGTAATATCAAATTAAAAAGTTAGATGCTAACGACTAATTATTTATCAATTTAATAATCAATTAATCGGTTAATTAAAAATTAAGGTAAAAATTATGATTCTTTGATCGTATATGCATTTTTTTTATTACCATCATATTATATTTTATTAATTTTTTATTGGAGTAATAACGTGAGATTTTCTTTATGTATAATCGCTATTTTATAATTTCAAAATTTTGAATATTCATCTGGCAAAAAAATTTCTATCAATGGCTGTGCTTTAGCTGTGAATCAGCCTGTATGAATCGATATCAATTTCGATGCAACAATCATTATTTTATCTTTTTTTGAGATGGTGATTTTTATGGTGATTTTTGTTATAGAAATTTAAAAATAAAATAGCTGTCATTTGGAGAGTACAGGTCAGGTCAAGTCAGGTCAGGTCACGCAAAATTACACAAGATTTCTAAGCATCCATTCAAAAATATATAATTAAAATAGCCAATGTATAAGTCCCGTAATATCAAATTAAAAAGTTAGATGCTAACGACTAATTATTTATCAATTTAATAATCAATTAATCGGTCAATAAAAAAATGAGGTAAAAATTTTGATTCTTTGATCGTAGATGCATTTTTTTTATTACCATCATATTATATTTTATTAATTTTTTATTGCAGTAATAACATGAGATTTTCTTTATAGATTTTTTAAATATGTATCGCTATTTTATAATTTCAAAATTTTGACTATTCATCTGGCAAAAAAATTTTCTACCGATGGCTGTGCTTTAGCTGTGAATCAGCCTATATGAATCGATATCAATTTCGATGCAACAATCATTATTTTATCTTTTTTGAGATGGTGATTTTTATGGTGATTTTTGTTATAGAAATTTAAAAATAAAATAGCTGTCATTTGGAGAGTACAGGTCAGGTCAAGTCAGGTCAGGTCACGCAAAATTACACAAGATTTCTAAGCATCCATTCAAAAAATATGTAATTAAAATAGCCAATTTACAGGTCCCGTAATATCAAATTAAAAAGTTAGATGCTAACGGCTAATTATTTATCAATTTAATAATCAATTAATTGGTTAATAAAAAAATGAGGTAAAAATTTTGATTCTTTGATCGTATATGCATTTTTTTTATTACCATCATATTATATTTTATTAATTTTTGATTGGAGTAATAACATGAGATTTTCTTTATGTATAATCGCTATTTTATAATTTCAAAATTTTGAATATTCATCTGGCAAAAAAAATTTCTATCAATGGCTGTGCTTTAGCTGTGAATCAGCCTGTATGAATCGATATCAATTTCGATGCAACAATCATTATTTTATCTTTTTTTGAGATGGTGATTTTATGGTGATTTTTGTTATAGAAATTTAAAAATAAAATAGCTGTCATTTGGAGAGTACAGGTCAGGTCAAGTCAGGTCAGGTCACGCAAAATTACACAAGATTTCTAAGCATCCATTCAAAAATATATAATTAAAATAGCCAATGTACAAGTCCCGTAATATCAAATTAAAAAGTTAGATGCTAACGACTAATTATTTATCAATTTAATAATCAATTAATCGGTTAATTAAAAATTAAGGTAAACATTTTGATTCTTTGATCGTATATGCATTTTTTTTATTACCATCATATTATATTTTATTAATTTTTGATTGGAGTAATAACATGAGATTTTCTTTATGTATAATCGCTATTTTATAATTTCAATATTTTGAATATTCATGTGGCAAAAAAAAATTCTATCAATGGCTGTGCTTTAGCTGTGAATCAGCCTGTATGAATCGATATCAATTTCGATGCAACAATCATTATTTTATCTTTTTTTGAGATGGTGATTTTTATGGTGATTTTTGTTATAGAAATTTAAAAATAAAATAGCTGTCATTTGGAGAGTACAGGTCAGGTCAAGTCAGGTCAGGTCACGCAAAATTACACAAGATTTCTAAGCATCCATTCAAAAATATATAATTAAAATAGCCAATGTATAAGTCCCGTAATATCAAATTAAAAAGTTAGATGCTAACGACTAATTATTTATCAATTTAATAATCAATTAATCGGTCAATAAAAAATTAAGGTAAAAATTTTGATTCTTTGATCGTATATGCATTTTTTTTATTACCATCATTATATTTTATTAATTTTTTATTGGAGTAATAACATGAGATTTTCTTTATAGATTTTTTTTAATATGTATCGCTATTTTATAATTTCAAAATTTTGAATATTCATCTGGCAAAAAAATTTTCTACCGATGGCTGTGCTTTAGCTGTGAATCAGCCTGTATGAATCGATATCAATTTCGATGCAACAATCATTATTTTATCTTTTTTTGAGATGGTGATTTTTATGGTGATTTTTGTTATAGAAATTTAAAAATAAAATAGCTGTCATTTGGAGAGTACAGGTCCGTGTTGTGTGTGGATTGCATTGATGCATTATTTATCGCGCAGAGAGTGTAGAATCGTGTAAAATAATTAACATCGCTGGCATTTTTCAATTATATTGAATTATTCTGATGTTTCAACTGGTGTGAAATGTATCCAAACGCGTGTCAGTTTCCGACACAATGTAAACTCCCGGTAAACTCAATTAAACAAGAATATATTCCATTTGCAGGACTGGCTTAAACAAAAGCTTGAACTTATGTACTAAATCAAATTTTTTTACAATATTCATTGGAGCCTACCTAAGCGTTGTCAAACATTTCTAAAACGCAATAAATATTTTTTTTTATAAAATCTTTGGTACCACATAAAATCATTTGTGGCTTAAAATCAAAACAACAATTTTTTTTAAATATATTTTTAACATAAAAGCTCACCTAGTCTATTGCAAGATAAAATTCAACTATAACTTCAATCTACAATTTTTTAAATTCAACAAAAAAATTATATTATGTACCATATAAAATCACACGTATGTTTCTTAATTAAAAGCTCGCCTCTGATCTAGTCTATTGCAAGAAAAAAAATTCATTATCTCAACAATGTTTAAAATGCAATAAAAATAAAAATTATTTCTATAAAATTTTAGGTATCACTTAAAATCTCTTTAAGCCAACTCTGTTTAAACATACTAAAAATATAATTCAATAACTGAATTATTAAAATTTCAATCGATTTGACAACTTCCAATTTCAGTTTTAAGTGCAATTATTATCTCATTGTTTTTTTCTGTAATTTCCAATTTTTAAATCTAAATATTTTCTATATTAATTTTTCTAGTTTCTAATTTATCACGAAATATTTTTTAATATTAAAGTACCTTTAACAAATCCGAATTACTGAAAGAGTATTGAATATTTAATTAATCATTGAGGCAATTTTTCATAAAATTTAAGATTACTAATCTAAAATTGGTATCCTGTATTAATTCAATCAAATTAATTAGCATCGTATTTTAAAATTAATTGTTGTTTTAATGGAAAACGTTAACTCTATAATATTTATGCTATAATATACAAATTATGTGTTCGTACGGCACTGCTTTAATAAAAAATAAAATATGCGTTTATGTAATTTTTTTTGTGTTGGTAATTTTTCTTGTGTTTTTTTGTTTTTTTTTAATATATATTACCGATGAAGTGAATTCTAATTATAATAGCGTATAGTATGGTATAATTGATCAGAGCTGGAGTTATATAATTTTAAGCCCTCATCGACATTTATGTAAAAAAATAGATATATAGAATATTTTAATTATTCTTAAAGCTCGAGTTGTAAATTGTTGCAAATAAAACTCATTACCACAATTTTTTTTTGTTCTAAAAGGTTTTTTTTTTAAATTTTGTGCATTTCGCAAATGCGGTGTCTTTAATTACTAATTTTAAAATGCAATGTCAATTAAATATAAATTATGGTAAATATGTTTCCATAATTAGTAATGGTCATAAAAATGAGCCAAAAATTATAGGTACTACAAAATTTAAAAGTACTAAAAGGTACTTTTAATTATTACCATTGCATATATTTTTTTATAAATGTTTTATGAAGAATTTTTTTTCTTCAAATTTGATAGTGTTAGTTAATATATTATAAGACAAAGATTAGCAAAAAATAAAATGTATTTTCAATTCCTTGCGAATTAAAAGGTCCTTATGAATATGTAAACAAAACATAATAAAATTTTTAGATTTTTAATTTGAAATTTTGCTCAGACAACATTTTTTTCACATAAATTATAAAAGATGTTCATTATTTTGCAAAAAAAAAACAAAGAATTAATGTGAAAATGTAAAAATTACTAGAATAGCTTAAAATTTACATTTAAAAAAATAATACCTGACAAAATGTAAATTTGTATTTTGTTTATCGAAATTGTTGATAAATTGATAGTGATAATACATTTATCTTGACCCTCGATAACACGGCATTTATAATCGCGTGATCAAATAGTTGTAGTTTTGATAAATGATAAAAAATTACCGTGAAAATATTTATTATAATGCTGTAAAATCTGCTATATAGAAGAATATTTCTATAAATATATATAAAGTTCAATATAATAATATTTGCCCCCCTAAAATTGTCTGTCCAGTGAATTGTTTTGGTACTGCTCAATGGGCCGAAAATTTTTAGGAAGAAATAAACGTGTTTATCGAAGAATTGATCATCTAAAATTTCACAAAAACAATAAAGAAGACTTTCGTTTAAATAAAAATACTTGCGTAAGTTAAATGAGTCTTTCGATAGGGTTGGTACAAGTTAAAAAAAATTATCACACAGGTATTGTACTTATTTAAATTAAACCGATTGTTACGAGAAAAAATGGTTTTTAAACGTTTTTTTTTTTAATAAAAGAAAATTTTATGACGAAAATTGTATTTGGTTCACTCTGTACGTACGAATTAAGCATATCATTCTGTTTTATCTTAGACCAGTAAACTATTCAAAGGCGGCAAAATGATTGTTTGACTTGTACCATATTCGGTGTTTTAGTGATGAAGATGAGTTTTATTTTAATTTTTTATAGGAGTTTTGTTTTATTATTATTGTCTTCTATTGTAATGAATATTATGTAAATTTATGCACGCTTAATTATTGCATTACGTGACTGTCAAGTACATATGTAAAACAACCATACGTTCTACCAACAATTTTTTTTGTTATTTAATTTACAACTAACGAACAAATGATAATTGATCTACACGAACTATTATATCAACTGCTTTATTCACTATCCATTATACACAAACGTATATATATATATATATATATATATATATGGCCGTCAACGTGACATTTTTAATTAACGGTAATTACTTCATTTATTAGATAAAATCCGCTCTTCAATTTCGTCCAATTTCGCAAAAATATATCCGATTTATTTTCTATTAAATTTTTATTTCACGAAAGATTCCTTGTCATTTCTCGAACAGCCTCTTCAAACTTATCTCAATATTTGGTTGTGATGCATTTATTTTTGTATTATATCTAAATTACCTTGCACTAATAATCACAAGACGTGTACACGAATTATAAAATAATTAGAGGAACGTGTTTACGAAACGCTTGAAATTTTGAGATTACAACATAGATAATCATTGATGCGATCATAAAGAGCTTAATAAAAGGCCGATTTATATGGTACTAATAATCTCTTCATTTTTTATATCGATATAAAAATTTGATGCTACAAAATTCATCCCACACGTTCCTCCACTATCTGACCCACATACTCTAATCTAGGCCTACCTAACCTCTGTAATCCCACCTCCTAAATAAGAAAAGTCTGACACGGCTTCTATTTTACCATTTCCTATTTTAATCCTCATCTATCGATTGCATTCCTTTTTGTCACACGTCATCACTTTGGTCTTCTCCTTCCTTCTTATCTTCGAAGATAGCTACATCATCAGCGAACCTAAACGTATCTACTTCTTCTCCCCGAAGAATTTTCATAACTCTTCTTTAACCGTCTATATATAGATCAAATAATAACGGTGAAAGTGTGCATCCCTGCGAGACTCCCTTTCCGATTTCTGCCCACCAACTCTAAATCATATTCAATTATTGACCTTACCTGACCTGACACTTCTTCTATTTTACCATTTCATATTTAATCCTCATCTATCGATTGCATTCCTTTTTGTCACACGTCATCACTTTGATCTTCTCCTTCCTTCCTATCGTCGAAGATAGCTACATCATCAGCGAACCTAAACGTATCTACTTCTTCTCCCCGAAGAATTTTCATAACTCTTCTTTAACCGTCTATATATAGATCAAATAATAACGGTGAAAGTGTGCATCCCTGCGAGACTCCCTTTCCGATTTCTGCCCACCAACTCTAAATCATATTCAATTATTGACCTTACCTGACCTGACACTTCTTTTATTTTACCATTTCATATTTAATCCTCATGTATCGATTGCATTCCTTTTTGTCACACGTCATCACTTTGATCTTCTCCTTCCTTCCTATCGTCGAAGATAGCTACATCATCAGCGAACCTAAACGTATCTACTTCTTGTCCCCGAAGAATTTTCATAACTCTTCTTTAACCTTCTATATATAGATCAAATAATAACGGTGAAAGTGTGCATCCCTGCGAGACTCCCTTTCCTATTTTTGCCCCGCAAATCTAAATTATATTCAATTATTGACCTGACCTGACCTGACACTTCTTCTATTTTACCATTTCATATTTAATCCTCATCTATCGATTGCATTCCTTTTTGTCACACGTCATCACTTTGATCTTCTCCTTCCTTCCTATCGTCGAAGATAGCTACATCATCAGCGAACCTAAACGTATCTACTTCTTCTCCCCGAAGAATTTTCATAACTCTTCTTTAACCTTCTATATATAGATCAAATAATAACGGTGAAAGTGTGCATCCCTGCGAGACTCCCTTTCCTATTTTTGCCCCGCAAATCTAAATTATATTCAATTATTGACCTGACCTGACCTGACACTTCTTCTATTTTACCATTTCATATTTAATCCTCATGTATCGATTGCATTCCTTTTTGCAATCGTATCTAGTTCTAAAGGTATCTACTTCTTCTCCCGGAAGAATTTTCATAACTCTTCTTTAACCATCTATATACAGATCAAATAATAACGGTTACAGTGTACATCCCTGCCAGACTCCCTGTTCTATTTTTGCCCGCCAACTCTAAATTTTAATCAATTATTTAACTTGGCCTTACGTTAATAGAAATTTAATACATATATTGTTCATTTTTCTTCCAGGCATCCCTTGTTTCCTTTATTGGCATTAATATTCGAGAAGTGCGAACTGGCCACATGCACACCCCGAGAACCGGGCGTGGCTGGGGGTGACGTGTGTTCGTCTGAATCGTTTAATGAGGATATAGCTGTCTTCTCCAAACAAGTGAGTTTAAAAAAAAAAAAAAAATTACGTATTTTCATGATGTCTTAGGTGGTGGTTAGATTAATTTTATTGGTGAGCCCCAGCACGAAAGGTACAATAAAATCAGTTATTTTTGCAAGACTAATCTATTTACGGTATTTATTTTAGCAACAGCAGCCCTGCAATAATATTTTATTGCAGTCGTACTAAAACATTAATAGTTTTCATGCAGGTGTAAAAAAAAAATGTATAACACGATGAAATAGCCAAAAACTAATTTACAACCCCAAATTATTTTTTCTTTTTGCTAAATTATTATTTTTTTGTTTTAATTACGTGTATACCGAATTTTCAAACAATCTTTTTATTGTATACGTTTTGTTTTATAGCGTTCCGAATTTTAATCCGAAAAACGACGCCTGTACGATACCACAAATATTTAATTCGAGATAAAAAAAGCATTTAGAACACGGCATCAACGCGTACAATCACAGACAATAGTAAAGCGTCGGTATTAAGAAAAAAACTAAATTATGCACTACTTTGAACTCTCACGACTTGTGGTGTGGGTTCATTTTAATCGTCCTCGATTGTACAAAATTAAGCACACGTAAATCGTGTAATATAATACGACATATAGTTCGGAGTAATTATGCGAGCTCGGTAAATAGACAGAGCAGCACGTTTATTGACGTAAAAAGTAGCATATTGCTTTAATTGTACAGTAATAAAATATCCAGTGTCGTAAGATAACACCGCTACCTTATTTTACCTGTAAAATATACAATGCTCGTCCATACAACGAATTTTTATCTAGATATATGAAAATTCGGATCATAATTATTTAATTTAGTCGAATTTGACGATGGATATACAATTAACAAGAAGAATTTTAATAAATTGCCGATTCATGAATTATTAATATCGCAAAATTAAAACTAAAGTAATAATTCAACTCGAAAATTTGTTAAATTACCATTTGCTAAATTGCAAATTTTCTAGGAAGTCCCCAATAAAAAATTTAATAAAAAAGTATTTATTAAACACGTAGACGAATTGAAACTAGATTTAAGGAGCATCAGATTAAATAGAAAAGAAAAAAGTGCTGTAGCCGAGCATATTTTCGACTAATTCAGGTTATCCTATTCAAATTAGCTCACTTAAATTACTTAAAAGTGCATTATTCCAGATTAAATGCTTTAGTTTTTATCTTGTGCTAGTGAAGATGGGGGCATAACCTTCGAAATGCACATCTAGCTACTTTAAGTTACGGTATTTGGATGATATTCTATACAATTATTTAACACCGTAGTGATAATTTTAAAAATATATAGCTAATTAAATTTGTATGTTATCTTTTACATACAAAGAATCCAAGTTAAATTGTGGAAGATAAGGGAAAGTTAATTACTAGACCTTAACGATGTCTATAAGACTTGATTGAAAAAGAAGACATATTGTCGGTTGGTGAGGGAATGATTTAAGAAAAGAAGAAAACATTTTTACAAAAAAATATGAAACTTTCATATTCAACTAAAGTGCGTTTTAAATTGTTTCCACCTACATAACACACGATATAATATCCTTGTTAGTTTTGTTATCACACACACATTAGATTTACTTATCAGAATTCAGTTTGCATACTAGTTGGTGTTGTGTTGTTCACTTCAAACACATGTTAATGTCGCGTTATTTCTATATATTCACCACTGTCTGACTATATGTTCTACAACAAGGTGATAAACATTTATACTATATTTGTCCAACACTCTGTATATACACACACCACTTCCTTTTATTGTCCAAATAACACCTCTCTGTATATAAATGTCTGCACGCAGCAGAATGGTCTACCTTGAGGACTCGAATTGACAACCAGCGCGCTTGAGGCAAAGATATAAAAAAAAATTTTAAACAAATAGAATTTCTCGCATGAAATACATTCGTTCATAAACCATTCGCGTAATTTTGCCAGTTTAATTTTTAGTATTCACTTTTGGTCTTACGTAATATTATTACAAGTTCAAGTATTGTTTAATTACTTCCATGGTTTAGATTTATAAAGTTTTGTGGGGATTGCATAAATTTTTTAGATCATAAAAACCCGCACTTCTACTAATTTTTCGTTTAATTGAACATGATAGTGTTTTTAAATCTAAATCATACACACGGACCTCACTATACACTATAAATCTATAAATTACAGAAAAACAATTTTTTTGGTTGTTTTTTTAAATACGTTAAAGTGTGCGATTTTTTTTTTATAATAGTAGATTAATATCAATACATTTTTAGATGTACTATAAAATCCTTGTTAATTTTTCTAATTAAAAAGCATTTTTAACCATAATCAACATATACAAAAAGTCTACATTTGTAACAAACACTAGATGCTTATGAAAAAAGACACTGTCGAAGTAACGAAGCGTCAAAGTGAACGTAAAAATATTTTGTTAATTAATAGTTCGTACGATATCATTCCCGCAAAGATGCCCATTAGGTAAACGTATAATAGCTGCTTTAATATATTTTTTACTCGAGTTTAGTACTGAATTAAAATATGTAAATACTAAATAAAAATTTTTCTTACGTGTTATTACAAAACGGGTTGCGAACGCTATATTAAAAAAATATAAAATCACTGAAGTTTTATGTTTAGTAAGTAATATCCCCCCCCCCCATCATTCTCGGTTATTAATTATTTTGTGTTTTTTAAATTATTGTTTGTGTCCGTTTATTGCAGTATTATTTTTAATACATGGTTAATTTTATATACTAGAAATAATTGCATGTACTCCCCTATAAAAAAAAATATTTTATTACCTGCATCGTATGTTTATATATCAAATTAATCATTCAAAATCAATAAGATGGTAATGCGAAGGAAACGTTGTATAAAACAATTATTTTGAACGTAGCTTAGAAAAATAAAAAATAATTTTGCTAGTTTTTATACGCTACTAAATTTAAATCAATATATTCTAAAATGAATTTTACTTATCAGTTTTACTTGCTTAGGATTTGCATAATATTTGATAACGAATCACCCGTCCCTAATTACGGCCCCCTACCAACATTCCCAAACTTCCGCGATCGTAAAAAAACACATCATTACATTTTCTAGTCGTACCAAAAACAACAACATAAATACTGCAAATAATTTTTGTTGAGTGATGATCGAATTGTTTCAAACTCAATTTTTTTTAATATGCCGATGATTTGCATTTGATAATTTTCTATTCCTACAAAAAAAAAAACAGCAAATAATTTTTTTTGGGGGAATTCGTCGATGATTATTTATTTGATAATTTTCTATTCCTATAAAAAACGTAAATATAGCAAATAATTTTTGTTGAGTGATGATCGAATTATTTTAGACTCAATTTTTTTTAATATGCCAATGATTTTCATTTGATACTTTTCTATTCTTACAAAAAAAAAAACACAGCAAATAATTTTTGTTGAGTGATGATCGAATTGTTTCAAACTAATTGTTTTTTAATATGCCAATGATTTGCATTTGATAATTTTCTATTCCTACAAAAAAAAAAAAACACAGCAAATAATTTTTGTTGAGTGATGCTCGAATTATTTTAAACTCAAATTTTTTTGGGGGAATTCGCCCATGATTTTTTATTTGATAATTTTCTATTCCTATAAAAAACGTAAATACAGCAAATAATTTTTGTTGAGTGATGATCGAATTGTTTTAAACTCAAGTTTATTTAATATGTCAATGATTTTCATTTGATAATTTTCTATTCTTGCAAAAAAAAAACGAACACAGCAAATCATTTTTGTTGAGTGATGATCGAATTGTTTCAAATTCAAATTTTTTTTTGGGAAAGTATCGATGATTTTTCATTAGGCATTTGCTACTGTACTGATGAAATATTATTTTGCGAAAATACAAGTGGGCGTTTATAATTAGGGCGAAAATAGGAATAGCGGCTTAGATAATCGACTGTATTTTTTTTTTTTGTAATTTTGAACTAATCACTTAGACGCTGTCGGCTTGATTGACATGTAAAGATCCGAGCTGCTTAAAACAGATTAGAAATAAAACCGATTTATATTGAAATTGATCCATAATCTAAAGCAAACGCATTAAAATAACTATCTTCAAAATTCGTATCTATATTTCCAATAATACTGGATTTATTTAACGGCAGTTTTGTAGTTTTATCAAAATAAAAAATTTATAAACTACTAAGCAAGAGATTTATCAACCGTTAAATTAATTCTAATTACAGCTCATTCGTTTTCGCATCTTGGAATTATGATTTATAAACGCGATTAATTTTTTATTTATTTTTTGCAAAATCAAATACCATTACATTAACAGTGTGCAAAAATGCTGCTAAATACAAATATAGATCAAATAATGATCTTGCGAATATTATAATTTGATGACATCTGAATTTGTGGCAAATTAACCAAAAATTTATCATTTTAAAATCAAATTTTGTTTATAACAGTAAATCAAGAACATAAAAATTTTTTTTATGCATATTTACGTATTTTACTATTTTTTTTTATATTATCCATAAGTTTTAATATATTCATCCAGTATTTCCTAAACGTGCATTCTTTGTTTTCCACTCTGATTGTCCCAAGTTAAAATATGTAAAAAATATAAATGCACCCTCTGATTATATATTCACACATATCCCAAGCCAGTGTTGCCAATTCGTCGTGTAATTTTTCATATATGCTCAACTTTGCTTAAAAAAGTAGGCATGTTACAAAATCTCATGTTACAAAAACACAGTAAAATAATTTCTGCAAATATTTCGAGAAATTAAAATGACCCAAAAATTAACATACGTTCATTTACACATAAAAGTGGCAACACCGCATTTAGAATGAAATCTAGTGTAATAACACTATCATTTTAACAGCTGAATGTGTAAATTTGCTTAACTGTATTTATTTATTCCTCCATTATGATTCGTTAATGCCAAGCTTATTCGAATTCATAACCAGCTCTCTGCAGCCCTTACTTGATCATCTAGGCACCCTTATTCCCTTTCGGGTGCCCTAAACACTCGCTATACACAGCGAATCAAATTTCCCTACAATTCTTTAAAAAATTCCAATTTTTTTTTACGCACTAGTTTGTTATCAAAACAGCAAATTGCATTTTTTTTTAAATTTCTATTTATCCAATGCAACGATTTATATATTTTTCGTAGGCACCCTGTTTATAGCCGTGTTTGCTGACCCGTTTCACTCTTCGTCAGTCCTCCGAAACTCTAGTTGGCATAAACGCATAACATAGCACCCTCCACGTTTATTTAACGCGCGTATATGCATATGGGGTGGTATATACAACAAATAAAATTGCGGCAGGGGTATGTGTAATTACAAAGTCAAAATCTCTGCGTACATCGTACAATGGACTACATTTCTAAGCAGTGTGTCTTCAAAATTGTTCATAAAAATCATATCCACAAATTTTATTTAAAAAATTAGACAATAGCATAAAAAATACAATAGCAGTGTTTTCATAAAGTTTTTTTTTTGACAAATTTTCACTTTTTTTTTTGCCATTAAAAGAAATTTTTTTATACAAATATATCCCTTTAAAACAATATACATATCATTTCGTCTGCGGACTTGAACATTAGCATTTTCTTATCGACATATTTTTTTAAACACCCGGTATATAAACTTAGTACGTACCTATCGTAACAAACATTGTATCTAGCAAATAGAACACCACTGTCAAAAGGTCATTCGATCTACCACCACGTATCTCCTCTTGTATATACATGAAAGGGTTGAAAGTTAGCCCTTGTCAGTTTGGTTCACTAAACTAACCCTTATATAAATGTGCGCATATGTAATGGTATGAATGTATCTTTTAAATTTTTTTTATATATATCACTTTATCCAATCGTGGACGAGCTTTTAAGATTTTCTTAACCAACATTTATTTTTCAATCAATATGTTTGTTTAATTGAAATTAATTTATTTGAACTTAATTAATAGGAAATGCAAGCTAGCGAAAGAAGAGTGGATAAAAGGAAACTGTGAGGATATTGAGGAGGATATGAGAAGAGGTAAAGTAGATTTGGGCTACAGGAAAATTAAGTCACATTTTTCTAAAGTAAAACCAAAGGGTAACATTATATGTGATAAGCAGGGTAAGGAACTCACGGAAAATAAGGAAAAAGCTAGAAGATGGAAGGAGTATCTTGAAGATTTATATAAAGGTAGGCAGGACATGGAGGAGCTAGAAAGTGTGGAACAGATAGATGAGGATGACTTAGGTCCTAGCATACTTAGGTCAGAGTTTCATAGAGCATTAAATGATTTACGGAATAACAAAGCAGCGGGGATTGATATGATACCAGCCGAATTAATAAAACACGCAGGGGAAAAAATGCAGGAGCGATTATACAGGTTAGTTTGTAAAATATATGAGAAGGGAGAAGTACCACAGGATTTTCAGCGTAGTAGAATAGTAACAATGCCGAAGAAAATAGGAGCTAATTTGTGTGAGAACTATAGGACCATTAGTCTACTATCACATGCATCGAAGATATTGTTAAAGATTATTTATAGGAGATTAGAAAATAAAGTAGAGGAAAGGCTAGGAGAAGATCAGTTTGGTTTTAGGAAAAACAGAGGGACGAGGGAGGCGATTCTAGCACTAAGAACGGTAGTAGAAAAAAGAAATAGGGTAGGAAAGGTAACTTGCATAGCTTTTGTAGACTTAGAAAAGGCATTTGACAATGTAGATTGGGTCATAATGTTTAGAATTTTAAAAGAAACGGGTATAGATTATAAGGATAGGAGAATAATTTTTAATTTATATAAACACCAAACTGCCTTAGTTAGAATTGAGGGGGAAGAAGAGGTAGCAAAAATAGGGAACGGAGTTCGGCAGGGATGTACACTTTCACCGTTATTATTTAATCTATATATAGAAGATGCAATAAACAAAGTAAAAGAAGAGTATAGTGTAGGTGTGAATGTACAGGGAGAGAAAATATATATGTTGAGATTCGCCGACGATATAGCTATATTGGAAGAAAGCGAAAAGAATTTAGAAAGGGTATTGAATGGTATGCAGGCAGTATTGACTAGGGATTTTAACATGAAAATAAATATAGGTAAAACTAAAGTGATGAGGTGTGACAAAAAGGAATGCAGTAGAAAAATGAGGATCTCAATAGGAGATAATAGAATCGAAGAAGTGTCAGATTTTTGTTATTTAGGCAGTAGAATCACAAAAGATAATCGAAGCAAGGTAGATATAAAGTGTAGGATAGCACAGGGTAGGAAGGCATTCGTAGAAAAAGAACAGATTTTAAGATCAAATATTGACTTGGGTATTAGAAAAAGATTACTGAAGGTATATGTTTGGAGTGTAGCACTGTACGGGTGTGAGGCGTGGACTATAGGAAAGGAAGAGAAGCGTAGATTACAAGCATTCGAAATGTGGTGTTATAGGAGGATGATGAGGATTGGTTGGGAAGATAAAGTAACAAATGAAGCTGTACTAGAGTTAGTAGGGGAGAAGAGAAGTATTTGGAGAGTGTTACAGCGTAGGAGAGACAGATTAGTAGGGCATATCCTTAGGCATGGGGGGATTATGCAATTGATCATAGAAGGTGGAGTGGAGGGAAAGAGAGGGGTAGGTAGGCCTAAATTGGAGTATGTGAGTCAGATAGTTGAAGACGTTGAGATGAATAGCTATAGGGAGATGAAGGGATTAGCTCAGGATAGATCGGCATGGCGTGCTGTTTCCAACCAATCTTTAGGATTGCGGACTCTTTAACTAACTAATGTTTGTTTAAAAATCTAACTTAATCGCAAAATTATTTTTTTATCACACCAAATCACTTCTATCAACGAATCAAAATTTATAATAAAAAAATCTCAGTTCATTTTTATCCCAACTATCGAATAAATATTCCATCAACGATTTAGTGGTGTAATTTACAACCCTGCGGACAAAATTCATCATAGGGGGGCCCACTGTTGCTCCACCACACCTAATCACTTTACCGGATAATACTCGTTATTATTTATCATTTACGGGGGATGATTTGTTTATGGGGTACAATCGGGCGAGAAAGCAGCGCGTTTGGTAAAAGATATACGGGATTTTGTATGCAATGATTCTTCCTGCCGTCGAAAGAATACAGTTATTTCGTTCGGTTTAAATTTTTAATGGCACCGAATTATCTTCGGAAATTATTCGAATGTAACGATGAGGGGGGGATGTAATGTAGTGCAAAATTGGCCGCTGTATTAAATAATTTAAAGTCGTTGTGTTTTTCTTCGATTGTAGAGCGTCAATATTTCCGTATTGTAATCACGCAAATAGTAAATATTTCAATCTGTTTCAACCGCAATAAACGGCTAGTTGATAAAACCGCAGTTTTTCCACAATAAATATGCAATGAAGCTTCGATGCAATTTCACTTGAACATAGCAGATTTGTATTGATTTTTTTTTATGAAATATTATGTTGTGAATATATCGTTGTTGGGCGGATCCATCTTGGCAAAGAAGTAAATGACGAAAGTCGCATTTAGCTGCATCGTCAGCATGAGTTTACAGTTTTTAGGGGCTGCTATATATTAAGTACTGAGTAGGTAGTGGAATTTGCAGACCCGTCGGATGATTTAGGATGTTACAGTTTAAAGAGGGTCTCATTGGCGTACCGAAATTAAATCCATTTCAATTCACAACCGCAAAACAAACGAGACGATTCTAAAAATATTTTATTCGCAAGTACAATATTTTTGACATACCGCTAGAAATATAATCCGCTTATGCAAAAGCTATTAATTTTTTTTAAATTTTTTTTTCAAACACCTTCTGAGAATATATTTAATCCTATAACTAGGCACTTCACTTTTCCACGCCTTTGAATCGTTGAACATAGAAGAATTCTAACATTTTTCTACCACACGATATAAAGTGCAAAAGCAACATATCTATATATTGGCATTCGCTTCTCCATGGGGGTTTTTAAGAAGTACAAATGCAGATGCAAAACTATTTGAGACTTCCAAGAATTACTTCAAAAGCTTTCGTCCCCTGAGAAGCTGAGGATGAGAATTTTTGTGTTGAAAAGACAGAATTTTAAAAGTCAAATCCCAAATGAAGGGAGTGTATAGAAAAGATGCTGTCACAACTTGAGTAGTCTGCTGAATATCTTCTGTTGCTGTCGCTTTGTTCCATATGGTTGTATATTTATATATACAGGGTGTTATGAACATCTGTACCGAGTTTCACGAATAATTCAATTGGAAGATTAATATACAATATTTATGAAGAGGTTTTAGAAAATTGCTTTTAAAATTTTATTAAAAATTATGGTGGTAAACTAAGGGTGGGGATAGAGGAAGATATGTAGGCACGTTGCTTACCCTACAAGGGTTTATTATATTTCAACCCACGTAAATTTTTATATGAATACGGAATTACAATTTGATAATATAATATAATATAATATAAGACAGTCGATAATTTAAGTGTCCTGTATAAGTATATATGTGCTAAAGCTAAGGACATAACGGAATAACGCACAATGACATTGACTTTACGATAAATACAGCTCACCACATGTATGTATAGGTATATATGCCAGGGTTGTAAAATATAATGTTTTACTCCTTTAACCTGACAATTTTATGGTCGGCAATAAAAATTAAGAATGCAATGCCTCTTTATGACTTCTGGTAGTTTAGTTTAGTAGTAGAGTGCTGCTGCCTCATCTTATATATTCTAGTAGTTTTTCACAAAAAAAAAACACAATTTTCCTCAAAGAAACCAGGTACAGTTTACATCCGTAGCGGTGTTTTTAGGTCGTAAATTTGATAATAATTAGGTTTACAATAGTTAAGATTTTATTCGTTTCATTTAGGTGGATTAAAAATTGTAAATCGTTTCAATTACTTTTAGAATACGCGCAAAAATTCCGTTCAAATCCTTCTAACAGAAAGTTCAGTAAATACAAATGAAATGAAACAACCACTTGTCTTAATATTGATTTGTTCCTATTTCACAAGCATTGCGTTAATAATTATATCAATTAGTTACAATAACTACATTAAGGATTGATTTATACGAAGAACCAGCTTCGAAGGGAATTAATATTCTCCAGCCGAAATTTTTTTTGTGTCCAAACGTAGGGACCTGATGTAGTGCATTATAGTGGGGCACCAAATAGTTTTCCAGTCTTAAAATAACACCACACACCGCCGAAAAACAACAACAGATGTGTCTCTGTGTGAGCAGCGTGTCAGTGTGTATATATGTTGTGAGTTTGAAGCTGAAGAACTGTTAAGAAGTTTCATATAAGCGCGTATGCTGCGCTCCTTTACCATGTGGTTTCATTTAGGCCTTGGAGATTTACGAAATCAATTTTGAGACAGCTTCGGCACAACCAGTGAGTTACCTCAACAAATTAGACTATTTAAAAATTAATGGTCTTGGGAAATATTACATGGTGATATCAATGGAGAGGTTTCTTTGCTATATCTTCGAAAGTGAAAGTTCCAATTGCACAGAAATCTTTATTTCCAATTTTTAGGAGAGCCAATGGTTCATTTATCATAGTATCTCCAATAATTGTACACCCTGTATATGCATATCAAACACACACACACACACACACACACACACACACACACACACACACACACACACACACACACACACACACACACACACACACACACGAGACACATACCATCTCAAGAAGTTTATATTCCTATAAAAACAATAATTTAGTTGTTGCGCACAATTTACGACACACACCTACATATCTATATTCTTGCATTAAATATTATTACCTCACTGGACATATAGATATCTTCTCGGCAGAAAGCGCATCAACTTACGTTATGTTGCATTCTGCAGCTACGGGCTCTTTGCAGCATCTCCAGAACCGCTAGCTCAGTTGACAGGTCACTTTTTACAGGCCTCCTTGACATATGACTATATAATCGATTAAGAAGTTCGCGTTAACAAAGGCATGGCCAAGAAAATGAAACACCACTGCCTGTAAAAATATTTCGTCTTAGATGAAGGGGATGTTCAAAAAATCACAGTAAAAATTGACGATGAAGTTTCATATCATCGTAATGCTTTTTCGTCATCAAGTAAGACAATTTCGTCTCCGCACTTTAAAGAAGAAAATTATAATTAATAGCTTGTCTTAAAATTCATCTTATGATCGAAGAATATGTACAAAAAAAAATCAACAGCAGACAAATCTAGATTTCTCTTGTTCATCTTTTGACGAAGCCATTCATATAATCCTCTGTCATCTTGCCCCGTCATAAAGTGACTGTATTCTATTCAAATATGCAGAAATTATCTTTTTATCTGAAAATTACTATATAATTGATTGAGCGTAAACAAAGACATGGCCAAGAAAATGAAGCATCACTGCCTGTAAAAATATTTCGTCTTTCGTTCAAAAAATCACAGTAAAAATTGACGATGAAGTTTCATATCATCGTAATGCTATTTCGTCATCAAATAAGACAATTTCGTCTCCGCACTTTAAACAAAAAAATTATAATTAATAGCTTGTCTTAAAATTCATCTTATGATCAAAGAATATGTACAAAAAAAAAATCAACAGCAGACAAAACTAGATTTCTCTTGTTCATCTTGTGACGAAGCCATTCATATAATCCCCTGTCATCTTGTCCCGTCATAAAGTGACTGTATTCTATTCAAATATGCAGAAATTATCTTTTTATCTGAAAATTACTATATAATTGATTAAGCGTAAACAAAGACATGGCCAAGAAAATGAAGCATCAGTGCCTGTAAAAATATTTCGTCTTTCGTTCAAAAAATCACAGTAAAAATTGACGATGAAGTTTCATATCATCGTAATGTTATTTGTCATCAAATAAGACAATTTCGTCTCCGCACTTTAAACAAGAAAATTATAATTAATAGCTTGTCTTAAAATTCATCTTATGATCGAAGAATATGTAAAAAAAAAAATCAACAGCAGACAAAACGAGATTTCTTTTGTTCCATCTTTTGACAAAGCCATTCATATAATCCCCTGTCATCTTGCCCCGTCATAAAGTGACTGTATTCTATTCAAATATGCAGAAATTATCTTTTTATCTGAAAATTACTATATAATTGATTGAGCGTAAACAAAGACATGGCCAAGAAAATGAAGCATCACTGCCTGTAAAAATATTTCGTCTTTCGTTCAAAAAATCACAGTAAAAATTGACGATGAAGTTTCATATCATCGTAATGCTTTTTCGTCATCAAATAAGACAATTTCGTCTCCGCACTTTAAACAAGAAAATTATAATTAATAGCTTGTCTTAAAATTCATCTTATGATCGAAGAATATGTAAAAACAAAAATTAATAGCAGACAAAACTAGATTTCTCTTGTTCATCTTTTGACGAAGCCATTCATATAATCCCCTGTCATCTTGTCCCGTCATAAAGTGACTGTATTCTATTCAAATATGCAGAAATTATCTTTTTATCTGAAAATTACTATATAATTGATTAAGCGTAAACAAAGACATGGCCAAGAAAATGAAGCATCAGTGCCTGTAAAAATATTTCGTCTTTCGTTCAAAAAATCACAGTAAAAATTGACGATGAAGTTTCATATCATCGTAATGCTTTTTCGTCATCATATAAGACAATTTCGTCTCCGCACTTTAAAGAAGAAAATTATAATTAATAGCTTGTCTTAAAATTCATCTTATGATCGAAGAATATGTAAAAAAAAAATCAACAGCAGACAAAACGAGATTTCTTTTGTTCCATCTTTTGACAAAGCCATTCATATAATCCCCTGTCATCTTGCCCCGTCATAAAGTGACTGTATTCTATTCAAATATGCAGAAATTATCTTTTTATCTGAAAATTACTATATAATTGATTGAGCGTAAACAAAGACATGGCCAAGAAAATGAAGCATCACTGCCTGTAAAAATATTTCGTCTTTCGTTCAAAAAATCACAGTAAAAATTGACGATGAAGTTTCATATCATCGTAATGCTTTTTCGTCATCAAATAAGACAATTTCGTCTCCGCACTTTAAACAAGAAAATTATAATTAATAGCTTGTCTTAAAATTCATCTTATGATCGAAGAATATGTAAAAACAAAAATTAACAGCAGACAAAACTAGATTTCTCTTGTTCATCTTTTGACGAAGCCATTCATATAATCCCCTGTCATCTTGTCCCGTCATAAAGTGACTGTATTCTATTCAAATATGCAGAAATTATCTTTTTATCTGAAAATTACTATATAATTGATTAAGCGTAAACAAAGACATGGCCAAGAAAATGAAGCATCAGTGCCTGTAAAAATATTTCGTCTTTCGTATATGAAAAATATTTCAAAAAATCACAGTAAAAATTGACGATGAAGTTTCATATCATCGTAATGTTATTTCGTCATCAAATAAGACAATTTCGTCTCCGCACTTTAAACAAGAAAATTATAATTAATAGCTTGTCTTAAAATTCATCTTATGATCGAAGAATATGTAAAAAAAAAAATCAACAGCAGACAAAACGAGATTTCTTTTGTTCCATCTTTTGACAAAGCCATTCATATAATCCCCTGTCATCTTGCCCCGTCATAAAGTGACTATATTCTATTCAAATATACAGAAATTATCTTTTTATCTGAAAATTACTATATAATTGATTGAGCGTAAACAAAGACATGGCCAAGAAAATGAAGCATCACTGCCTGTAAAAATATTTCGTCTTTCGTTCAAAAAATCGCAGTAAAAATTGACGATGAAGTTTCATATCATCGTAATGCTTTTTCGTCATCAAATAAGACAATTTCGTCTCCGCACTTTAAACAAAAAAATTATAATTAATAGCTTGTCTTAAAATTCATCTTATGATCGAAGAATATGTAAAAACAAAAATTAACAGCAGACAAAACTAGATTTCTCTTGTTCATCTTGTGACGAAGCCATTCATATAATCCCCTGTCATCTTGTCCCGTCATAAAGTGACTGTATTCTATTCAAATATGCAGAAATTATCTTTTTATCTGAAAATTACTATATAATTGATTAAGCGTAAACAAAGACATGGCCAAGAAAATGAAGCATCAGTGCCTGTAAAAATATTTCGTCTTTCGTATATGAAAAATATTTCAAAAAATCACAGTAAAAATTGACGATGAAGTTTCATATCATCGTAATGTTATTTCGTCATCAAATAAGACAATTTCGTCTCCGCACTTTAAACAAAAAAATTATAATTAATAGCTTGTCTTAAAATTCATCTTATGATCGAAGAATATAAAAAAAAATATCTACAACAGACAAAACTAGATTTCTCTTGTTCATCTTGTGACGAAGCCATTCATATAATCCTCTGTCATCTTGCCCCATCATAAAGTGACTATATTCTATTCAAATATAGAGAAATTACCTTTTATCTGAAAAGATTATCATCAGACATGTGATGTATCTGCGTGTCAACGCATCAACGTTTCACAAGCCAATTTGAAAAGTATTGTCATTTCGTTTTGGACACTTCACAGAGACGTATTAAACTTATTTTTACTTTTAAAAAATCCAGTCAACATCCAGTTTATATTACAAAATTTATTCCATCATTGATACCGACTTTAATTGTCTGTTTTAAGTAAATGTTAGTCTTTGATAAATTCATGTTGGTTTTATTTGAGTTTATTGTTGGGAGGAGGACTTATATGTACAAAAATGCGTACACTTGTCCAGCAGAAACCATCTTAAGTTTTGTGATTATATAGTTTTCCGTGTGCACCATAAATATAATGCGAGAATGATGAAGCATGGAGAATGGAAGAGATCATCATCGAAACCAATACTATAGCGGCGATATTATATAAAATCGCTGCAGGACAAACAAGGCTTCATTATCATAATACGAGCCGGAGTTATAAGCATATACGCGCCATGAAGGAATTCTTTACCATAAAAACAATATGGCGATACCGTAATTACTGTCTATCTAGACTTATAGTACACTGTTCACACCTAGATCAAATCCACAATGAAAAGAATCTAAACGATTGTTAGATCATATTTTCGTTATTATGCCCGCGCTGGCGATAATATAAATTTATTTGAATTATTTATATTGGAATTAATCTACATACATTTAAATTGATTCATTTTTTTTATTTTCTTTCAATCGCCCTCAACACCTTTATAGTTTGGAATGTAATATATGCAAAAAAACATGTAGTCGTTTCTTCAATCATGAATCATATGGTTTAATGATTTCATATCTTGCCGACAGTAAAAATTTTATTACTCAAATAAATTTGAATACGCTATTTTAATTTGCCAACAAAAATATGTTATTGTCAATCAATTTTCCGCGCAGATAATTCAATCATTGTTAAATCAACGAAGCTTATTCGTTTTGTATGCATTACTTCTTTCGAATAAATATCGTATATCATTTTTGTAAATAAAACTAAGCAAGGAAAATAAAAGACGGTTACTTTTTATATCACCAAAATTTATTAAATAATAAGACGACTATAGTTTCGTGCTATTATCAAAAGATATCTAACATTCTCTTATTTAATAAATTTTGGTGATATAGAAACAAAGTAAGCATATAGTAACGGCTAAATCAATCAATTATTTACAACTAAATAAATTGGAATCAATGTATTATTGCTCGATGGACGTAGGATACGTCCAGCCAGGTTTGGACGTGGCTCCGCTGACCGGCCGGTATTGATTATTTTATCTAGGATACATTATTCAATTTTGTTTGTTTAACTATTTCCGCCACCATGAAAATTGTTTGTTTTCCCAAGTTGAATGACGGCGATCGTACGACCTATAGTTCTCGTATACATATGCCCAGAGGTGCGCATTTCAGTTATCGTATAATTAACCGAAAGAATTTTCCGTAAATTAAAATTGTTTAAAAAAGTACAACATGCGTTTTAAAATCAAGGATCCTGAAATTCGTTAAGGTAATTTAGTGCATGCTTCTTTCTGTGCGGAACTTTTGCATGCGCTGCTAACTCGCATCTCTCTTGACGTACCAGAAAGAACCTTTTGGCTTATATATGTATATGGGAATTAGAGAGATACTGGGACGTCGGGCTCTGGCTCTGGGAGGTTATACCTCGGCTTTTGTATTATTATACGGCGTAATTCTCGTACACGAAAATTGAACAATGTCAGGATCCTGCTGTGCCGTGAAATGAACAAGACATGCTGTGTCGGGGATTGTTCGTTTATCTCTTTATACATATACGCTGCTGGCAAAATCTATATACCATACATATGGTTCACATACATACACTGGGGAAAGTGCTCTTTTCTATAGGATGATCTAAAAGTTCCAGAATTTTTTTGTCTTAAGTCACTCAGTTTTTTTTCGCATCAATTTTTTAACCACTTGAAAATTATCATCTAAATTCTAGCAGCAGCTAGTTAATTACTTGCAAATTTCTTTTCACTCGAACAAAAATTTTATTTCGAAATACGTTCCAAGGGAAAAATCAACGGGCTAGTTAATTTCTCTTCACTCGAACAAAAAATGTATTTAGAAAGACGTTCCAAGGGAAAAATCAACGAGCTAGTTAATTTCTTGCAGATTTCTTTTCACTTGAACAAAATCAACGAGCTAGTTAATTTCTTTTCACTCGAACAATTTTTTTATTTAGAAAGACGTTCCAAGGGAAAAATCAACGAGCTAGTTAATTTCTCTTCACTCGAACAAAAAATGTATTTAGAAAGACGTTCCAAGGGAAAAATCAACGAGCTAGTTAATTTCTTGCAGATTTCTTTTCACTTGAACAAAATCAACGAGCTAGTTAATTTCTTTTCACTCGAACAAATTTTTTATTTAGAAAGACGTTCCAAGGGAAAAATCAACGGGCTAGTTAATTTCTCTTCACTCGAACAAAAAATGTATTTAGAAAGACGTTCCAAGGGAAAAATCAACGAGCTAGTTAATTTCTTGCAGATTTCTTTTCATTTAAACAAAATCAACGAGCTAGTTAATTTCTTTTCACTCGAACAATTTTTTTATTTAGAAAGACGTTCCAAGGGAAAAATCAACGAGCTAGTTAATTTCTTGCAGATTTCTTTTCATTTGAACAAAATCAACGAGCTAGTTAATTTCTTTTCACTCGAACAATTTTTTTATTTAGAAAGACGTTCCAAGGGAAAAATCAACGAGCTAGTTAATTTCTTTGCACTCGAACAAACATTTTATTTAGAAAGACGTTTGAAGGGAAAAATCAACGAGCTAGTTAATTTATTTTCACTGGAACAATTTTTTTATTTAGAAAGACATTCAAAGGGAAAAATGAATGAGCTAGTCAATTTTTTTTCACTCGAAAAAAAAATTTATTTAGAAAGACGTTCCAAGGGAAAAATCATATGGTAGTGCATTTTGTAATTTTCTCAGAACTGTCGGGTTTTTATAATTTATAACGAAAGATAGTAACGCAGATTTAGAGAGTCTTTGGAGTAACTAGTATAAATGCGAATGAATGCAAAGGTTCGATTTGTGGAATTTGTTTAGTCGTACTAGGTATAGTGGAAAATATTTCAAGAAACGCTTGCATGAAGAATGTGTTGCAAAGAATCGGCTATAGTTTGTAATCGATCTCCAATGCGAGCTCCTATGTACGTGGTAAATAAAAAAGGGGTACCGTACATTAAAAACGATTTAATAGAAACACATTTAATAATGGAATAATGGCGGTGCGCGCGTAGTTATATATTATCCGAGAATTTTACGCGTTTTGCGCTCGCAGCCATATACGCATTCTTCAAATACACAAGTGCCTTTCCAAACCAGCTGGCAAATTATTAGAGAATTCCCACTTTTATTACGAACTGCGTATCCCTGCTCCCCGAGTTAAAACTAATATCTATATTTAAGCGTTTTTCTTTAAATTGCTCAACCTTCGATGGATCGTTCTCTTGCCCTGGGACTGCACTCTGAAGACATGTAGAGACATCCTGCTGCACACGAGTTGCTGTAATCATAAATCAGCCCTATGACGCTTGCAGATCTGTCAAAGATCCGAGTGCATAACTCGAACAAGTAGCCAGAGATATGTATTTCCTATATACACTTTACACGTGCATTGCTAACGGTAAATAATAATAATAATCTTTATAGGGCAAAAGGAAAAAAATTACATTTTACATGAAAGAGAAAAAGAACGTAATTTTGCCACGAAGGGCGAAGTTCAACATAATATATATGGCAAAAACTGAATGATAGAAAACTAAATTGTTTTTTTTCAATCTAAATCTAAATATCAAAATTTTATAAGTTCAGTTCCTGTAAAGACAAAATTAGTTGCAATATTTGAAATGAGCAAATAATTTTTTTTCTTACATTAGCGCGGAAATTTATGTATGAAAAAAATTGTTAGCGTTAAAATATAAATGTAAAACAAGCAATGTCTACAAAAATATTCGATATATCACATATTTACCAATTAAATCAAAGAGACTAACATTTCTTTGTTTCAACAAGATATTTGTCATATGTATATTATTACAAATTAATACTGTATATATAAAAATGACCGAATAGTAACGGGATTTTGTGATAACATCTAAATGGGCACCTGTCAACCGTGTCATCATTGCTGCCACCATTATAACACTAGCACTAGTACTAACCTACCTTAGTCTACTCTTGATGACTACATGGCAGGTGACAGAGACTGTAATTAGCCCGTATGTAATACTAATTTGTATTTACCACACACTTAATCATTTTATAATGCAAACGCGAATTATCTAAGCAGCGCGAATTCACGAAAGTATTGAAGATGGATTTGGTAGCTTTCTGCTTTGCCTAAAAATGAGCCTTAATATGAAAATTTATAGTATAGAATATCACCCAAATATCGTAACTTAAAGCACTATCTAGCTAGATGTACATTTTGAAGGCCTGATTTCGAAGCATGATCAAAAATATGCTCGGCTACAGCACTTTTCTATTTTCTATTTAATCTGAAATGAGTTCCTTAAATCTAGTTTCAATTGGTCTACGTGTTTGTCTACTATATATACTTTAGGACAACTAGAACAAGATATTTCATAAATACCAGATTTTTTTATTGAAATCAATCAAATCTTTGGGATTTCCTAAACCACGTGCAATTATATGATCAAATGGTAATTTAACAAATTTTGGAGTTGAATTTTAACTTTGTTCTTTAGTATTTTATCTTGTGCTACTGAAGATGGGGGCATAGCCTTCGAAATGCGCATCCAGCTACTAAGTGCTTTAAGTAACGGTATTTAGGTGATATTTTATACAATTACTTAACACCGTAGTGATAATTTTTAAAATGAAAATTTATGATCTTTAAAAAATATTTTTAGTCGCCTCCACTATTATCGAAGTTTGAATATTAAAAAAAAGTGGCGTATCGTAAGAGACGTTACGTCTGGCCTGTTGGCTGAATGCTGCGCACCAAAAGCACACCAATTCGATGATTTTTGAACTACGATCATAAATCATGACAAGTGATTGCACGTAAATTAAAACTACTATTAAAATGCCACAAACCAACGTGTCCTCCGGCCACACTTGGCTATAGATAGAACGTTTTTTTACCTTAATATCATGCCATATACCTCACACATACCACCCAAACTTGGCTAGGTATATACACAGTGGACATATATTTTTTAGATCGATAATGAATTTTTATAAAATCCCGCAAGGCTAATTTTATATAAAAAAAAATATTTTGTTTTGTTTTTCGTAATCGGAATGTTCTATTTGTTATATTGCTTCATGAAACGGGGAATTTCTTTAAATATAAATTTGATTTGAATTTAATTGCGCTCCCTTAAAAAGTGACGGATAAATATTTTCTTTATCGAAGCTGCCAAACATTTTTTTATACATATAAAATTGATACTCAAATTATGAAATAGTAAATCAAAAATTAAATGAATATTCAAAAAAATAACCATGGCAAAATTATTCTATATAGTGGACGTGCTTTCAAAAAACCCCCAAGACTGAATATCTTCAAAAATGATAATCTTGTTTTAACTACCCACTCTGTATATTGACGATGTTATTTGATCATTGGATACAAGACTCTTCATTATCCTTAGAACCAAACCATATAAGAATGCGGTAGAATAACGACGAAGACGTTTGAAAAAATATATACCATTGGTAACACTATACACTTTGAACTACGATCTTGATATCGTCATACGCACAGAAGGAAGACCATATACATGAGCATATACACTCACGAAGAAGCATTCGTTGTTGCACTGTATTTTTCATTCCACCGTCCCGTCGTCTTCACCACTTCGATGCTGGATGTTGCATTTAATTACGTAGAATACATACGCCTTACGTTACGCGCTTACCACTCATCATTATCTAAAGCTAATTAGATCTTGTTATGGTATAAATAACACATGCTTTTTATGCCTAAATTCTACTTGTTGAACATAATTGCTCTGGACGCCAAAAAAATGTAATGTTAGATAACTTATCCGAGTAAAACGGATAAGTTATCTAATGTTGGATAACTTACCCGAGTAAAACGGATAGGTTATCTAATGTTAGATAACTTATGCGAGTAAAGCGGATAGGTTGTCCACTGTTAGATAACTTATCCGAGTAAAACGGATAAGTTATCTAATGTTAGATAACTTACCCGAGTAAAACGGACAGGTTATCTAATGTTAGATAACGTATGCGAGTAAAACGGATAGGTTGTCCAATGTTAGATAACTTATCCGAGTAAAACGGATAGGTTAGCTAATGTTAGATAACTTATCTGTGTAAAACGGATAGGTTATCCAATGTTGGATAACCTATCCGAGTAAAATGGATAGGTTATCTAATGTTAGATAACTTACCCAAGTAAAACGGATAGGTTATCTAAAGTTAGATAACTTATCTGTGTAAAACGGATAGGTTATCCTATGTTGGATAACCTATCCGAGTAAAATGGATAGGTTATCTAATGTTAGATAACTTATCCAAGTAAAACGGATAGGTTAACCAATGTTAGATAACTTATCCGAGTAGAACATTATCTAACATTAGAAAACTTATCCGTTTTACTCGGGTAAGTTATCTAACATTAGATAATTTTACGTTTAATCCGTATATATTCAAATTCTTCATACTGATTGTTAGATTTCACTGCGAAACCCCGAAATGAAGAATCTTTCCAATAAAATATTTTATCTTAATAAAAAAACGAATAATTTTATTGTCTTGTATTGTCCACGATCAAAGTTAAGAATATATGCACTCATTATATGTTGTGCTGTGCAACGAGCATTGAGTAAAAGAAAAAGCGCTCGGCGAAGAAGAGGAATGAAATATACATACACACAGAGATTGTGTTGCTGAATTTGTACATTTAATTGTGTGTGTGCCACACGTAGAATGTTAATTACGGGAACGAAACGAAGAAACGAACGCGTCACAGAAAATATGTGCAATTGTATAGGGTAATTAAGAAATGACGCATATATTTTGTATATAACATTTTCGAAGTATTCTGAAGGGTGAATTTTTACACGCACAAATTGATTGAGATTCAATATATTTTATTTAAGCGATGGTATTGTATATCTGATATTCCAAAAATTATTTTCAATGTCATATAAAGTGTATCAAAAAATTAATTTGAAAAATTTCAAAAAAAAAACAATTAGAAAATGGTAGAGGCGCGCCTTAATAAAATTCAGTATTTATCCTGTATATGTGTTTTTCATATGTGTGAGTGTAGCATCGTTTTAGTACCGCCAGGGGGCTCTGCCTGTATGTAGTACCTGCTCCACGGTGAACAGCAATATATTGTAAATCGTGCTCATGTTGTTGTTTTTTTTTAAGAATCCGCCAAACGTATATTGTATTTTAACAATACCCACAATTCTGTCCTTATAAACAACTGATTTATTTGCCACTACGTAAATCTGATCTCTGTGCGATTTATTCCGTTTAATTAACACACCTGTTGTGCACTGCCCCGCCACATACCATACAGGGTGAGTTATTTAAAAAAGGACATTAAAGTGGATTAATTTGCTGTCGATGTTCAAATTTTAGCGAATGTAACCACTGAAATTTAACGACATTGACATTTTAAATTCCCAACATTTTCTTTTCGCTTAATACACGACATTTGCACTCTTGGTTAACTATAGAATTTTAATGTACATCAAAGATAGTTGCGGCGAATATCAAAAACGAATTTCAAACAAAAAAAATCTTTCGTTTTTACACTATATAAATCACTAAAGATCATTGTACGGCACAGCGTGATGGTTGTCAATAAATAGATCGCTCATTCCAACGAATAAACAGGGTTAAGACAAACAAGCACACATTGAAACACAAGAGGACTGTGCACCGTGCACTTTAACCCCGAAACGGAAGCAACCCGATAGAAACAAAGATTTCTATAGCGGCCTTTGTGTTGGTATATTTTACCATTACCGCACAGCCTAGCGCAGTGTTCTGTTTCACCATACTTCCATGTGCCCATACAAAGCCTCACCATTCATGCATGCGTGTATATGTGGTTACATATATTTAGTACATATACACTCCTTGAATACATATTACCCCCTCGGCACACACATACAGGTGGAAATTATTATTATCAAACTTCCTTTTCTTGTCTTTCGTTCAATACTGTACTTATTTCAGTATATACGGGGTAAAATCAAATCCTTAATAATTGCGAAAAAACTTGTTATATATCGCTGTTGAAGAAAAAATCAATGCACCGAAGAAAGCTAGCGTTTTTTTAAAAGGAATATATTTGGCTTGCAAGAAGTTATAGAAAATACTTTTTTTTCGCTTATCACAATCATTATTTATGACATACTGATAATACATTAAAAAGGAATTCATTTTCGCTCCTTAATTATTTAACCATGTATATTTTGTCTATACATACAATTCTAGTTATAATAGAACGATAGATATCGTTTTGTCTCTCTCCACATTACACCCCCAATCTTTGGGTATCCATAGTATATATGCAACCCAATATATACAATAGAGAGCAAGGAAATCTATATATAGTACGAATAGCCTAGATGAATGTATGTACACCGAATATGAGCAGCAAGCAACTCGCCTAATATCAGTTTCCAATTTCCTTACATGTTCCCTTATCAAACCGGTAGTATATAGGGTATGTATTGTTGGTTGCCTGCAAATGGCATAGACAAGCCTGCGGTATCTCAGTTTTATCAATAGGCTATATTAGTAATATATATCTGTATCTAGAATGTTTGTTTGTTCGTGTAAAGCTAGCGCGCACCCTGTTTTAATTTCTATTTATAACAGAATTTTTGAACTCGTGTGTATTTTTTTTCCCAAACTTTTTTTGCTTAAACACTTTCATATTCTCAAAAGTAAACTTACAATTTCGTTCTTTTTATATATTTTTATTTATATTTATATTACATATTCGTTTATTATTTTTCAAAAAAACATTGCGGTTTTTTTCTATAATTATTGGATTACAATTTTAATACCGATATTTTACGATTGCGGTAATTTTTGTAATTGACAATAACTTTTAGTGTTACGTATCGGTGATTTATGCAAAATGATTATTTAATTGTATTGCACATTTTACTATACGTCGAGCGCGCATGAATATTAATTTTTTGCACGCTCATAACTGACATTTACATTTTTTTATTTTTGCGTATTTATGCGTCACTCAAACGCAAGCATCACTCTCGATTTTTGATCGACTCCATGTGCGCTCCGATTAATTATTTCAATTTATATCAATTATGTATTTATTGTAATTACATATTTACGTAGCATACAAATTTCAATAATACGGTTTTTTGATATTTGAAGAAAGTGGGAAATTAAATTATGTACAAAAAATTGTATTTGAACATATTTTATTATATGTAATTTCTTTTGTATTATTTACAAGATAGAAAATTTTAAATAAAAAGACGTAAATGTGAAATATTCGGTCAAATTTTTTTTTTTCAAATTAAAAATTTTTTTTTTGTCGTGAAAAATACAATTTTAGTTCGCGAAGCACAAAAATGTTTAAAAACGCTTGCATTCGTTGAAAGTGATCGTTTTTAGACGTTTCCAGCTTTCTGGCGTTAATAAATTTATTTTGATACATAAAAAATATTTTTTTTGTCGTGAAAAATACAGTTTTAGTCCTCGAAGCACGAACATGTCTAAAAACGCTTGTATTCGTTGAAAATGATCGTTTTTAGACGTTTCCAGCTTTCTGTGGTTAATAAATTTATTTTCAGAGATAAAAAATATTTTTTCTCGTGAAAAATACAGTTTTAGTCCGCGAAGCACGAAAATAACTAAAAACGTCTAAAAAAAATGTCTAAAATGTCTGAAAAAAATTTTTAGTGCATCTTAATAAGTTCTATACATTCTCATATACATATATCATATATATAATCAACCAGTGTTAATTATAAACATAAATTACCCAACAGTGTAAACTGTTAAATAATTTCTTAACTAATCAATGGCGGTATTAATTTGTTGTATAAATTAAATTTACACTTCGTGTTATCGACAGGTTTTTCATATATTAATTTATTGCCAAGTTGCCACATGAAATATTCTGTATATTAGATCAATTCTATTGCTTAGATTGACATCCTTTTCATCTGCAAATAATTTGAACTGGTAAATTATATTTGAAATTTCATTATCTGTGTAAATTTATCAGTTTCCGTTTATCTACCGATAATGTTAATCTGTTCAACCTGCAAACTTGTATATTGTGCATAATTTTATTTGTATCATCGACGGCAATTGCGCAAATTGACAGAAATCCCTAAAATTATTAACATTTGAAATTTTGGCTACCCTACGATAGATACTACTTCAGTTTCAGTGCTAGAAACAAATTTGCGAATATGTTTTAAAAGGAGATAATTTGGGCTAAAAATTGATCAAAAAAATTGGACTACTTCAAGCTTAATTGTTGAACGAAATTTTGGCAAGTATAATTTAAAAATCTACACCATGAGTTTATCTTACACGTTGATTTTAAGTAAAAATCTCGTCAAGTCCTTCAGGTTATATGCTAGAAACAAATTTGCGAATATGTTTTAAAAGGAGATAATTTGGGCTAAAAATTAATCAAAAAAATTGGACTACTTCAAGCTTAATTGTTGAACGAAATTTTGGCAAGTATAATTTAAAAATCTACACCATGAGTTTATCTTACACGTTGATTTTAAGTAAAAATCTCGTCAAGTCCTTCAGGTTATATGCTAGAAACAAATTTGCGAATATGTTTTAAAAGGAGATAATTTGGGCTAAAAATTAATCAAAAAAATTGGAATACTTCAAGCTTAATTGTTGAACGAAATTTTGGCAAGTGTAATTTAAAAATATACATCATGATTTTATCTTACACGTTGATTTTAAGTAAAAATCTCGTCAAGTCCTTCAGGTTAAATGCTAGAAACAAATTTGCGAATATGTTTTAAAAGGAGATAATTTGGGCTAAAAATTGATCAAAAAAATTGGACTACTTCCAGCTTAATTGTTGAACGAAATTTTGGCAAGTATAATTTAAAAATCTACACCATAATTTTATCTTACACGTTGATTTTAAGTAAAAATCTCGTCAAGTCCTTCAGGTTAAATGCTAGAAACAAATTTGCGAATATGTTTTAAAAGGAGATAATTTGGGCTAAAAATTGATCAAAAAAATTGGACTACTTCCAGCTTAATTGTTGAACGAAATTTTGGCAAGTGTAATTTAAAAATCTACACCATGATTTTATCTTACACGTTGATTTTAAGTAAAAATCTCGTCAAGTCCTTCAGGTTAAATGCTAGAAACAAATTTGCGAATATGTTTTAAAAGGAGATAATTTGGGCTAAAAATTGATCAAAAAAATTGGACTACTTCCAGCTTAATTGTTGAACGAAATTTTGGCAAGTGTAATTTAAAAATCTACACCATGATTTTATCTTACACGTTGATTTTAAGTAAAAATCTCGTCAAGTCCTTCAGGTTAAATGCTAGAAACAAATTTGCGAATATGTTTTAAAAGGAGATAATTTGGGCTAAAAATTAATCAAAAAAATTGGAATACTTCAAGCTTAATTGTTGAACGAAATTTTGGCAAGTATAATTTAAAAATCTACACCATGATTTTATCTTACACGTTGATTTTAAGTAAAAATCTCGTCAAGTCCTTCAGGTTAAATGCTAGAAACAAATTTGCGAATATGTTTTAAAAGGAGATAATTTGGGCTAAAAATTGATCAAAAAAATTGGACTACTTCAAGCTTAATTGTTGAACGAAATTTTGGCAAGTATAATTTAAAAATCTACACCATGATTTTATCTTACACGTTGATTTTAAGTAAAAATCTCGTCAAGTCCTTCAGATTAAATGGTAGAAACAAAATTGAGAATATGTTGTAAAAGGAGACGATTTGGGTTAAAAATTTATCAAAAAAATTGGACTACTTCCAGCTTAATTGTTGAACAAAATTGGCAAGTGTGATTTAAAAATATACAGGATGAAACAAAATAGATCGATTTTATGAATGTGCATTATATGATACAAGTACAAATATCTCCAATGAAATGTTTGTTGATTTTGAATGCCTGAAAATTTTACCAAATCAAAAAGATACGTCAATCTGCGATGACTGAAAATACGACAGGACGAAAATCATATTTACGCCTTAAACTAAAATCGACGACGGGAAAAAAACGCCTTTTATCTTAATTTAAGAGTGGTACAATTAATTCGTGTTTCCGTTTGCAGTATTTTATTTAGACTACATCATGATTATTACTATACGTCAGTAGCGCCATCATATAGAAAACTAAAACTACCGTACCCATTTACTACGGGCAATAAATCATCATATGTGTGTATATGAATATGCAAGCGTTGATCATGACCGCATTATCTTGCGCTGGTGCATTCACACGAAAAGATATATTACGGAAATAAATAGTTCGAAAGAGCAATATCGATGGCGATAAACAATGTCACCCAATGTTTTTTTTTTTTATGTAAATACGAACAATTTGTATAATAAAATTACTTTTAGTAGCAACGATTCGTTTTTAAAATTTTTTTTTTCTTCTTAATACGCTGCGATTATTTTTACCCGTAAAAAAACGTCACAACGTGATTGTACACCATAACTTAAAAAAATAACAACTGACAATACTTCATTGTGTTTTAATTGAAAGCGCCTCTTTAACTTATACCGCCTCAACAAACACGATATTTACCATCCCAAATTGAGATCGAATCTCTTAAGACATTGGGCACGCACATTGCTGAAGATTCTGAGCGGCCGTGTGCTCGTTAATCGTCACCTTTTCATTACTCCCGTGTATATGTACGTGAATTTACTGCAGATTAAAACGCCCGCATAATTCATTACGTCACACATTGTCTGCACGTGGTTACCCGCCAGGTACACCACTGGGTCCTTTGCTGTTTCACATGTGTGTTATTATGCGAGCTTCTTCGAACGGGTCGACATGGAAAATGTAAATTTCACGATGACATTAGGTCGAGTGAAATCGTGTTTTTGATTTGACTTAAATTTATTCGGCTCATTCGAAGTGATTTGACGTATCTTAAGATAGTGAAAATTGAAGGTTCTTGTTTGGGTGTAATTTTTTGTTTGCAAAAAGCATTTTTTTAACATATTGAACATTATTTTTGAAATTTATCCATCAAAGTCAAATCCAACCTTATTTTTAACCGATTAAGAACAATTCAGTTTAAATTGCAAGATTATTATAGTATATCCTAGTCTTTTTGGTTTTGACTTTTTAAATACCGATTAGTATCTTACCATATATAATGATATAGCTACTCTTCATATTGATTTTAAATTATACATCATGAACAAAATGCCATTTGTGATTTAAATTTTTTTTACTATTGGCTATATAGTGTATTTATTATCTATAACGTAAGGAGTATTATAAAATATAGGAGAAATAAATATTTTATAAATTGCACTTATATAAATTTTATATAATTGCGATTTTTTTTACTATTAAAAAAGAATAGTAATTCTTCAATTTTGAAATTTCCTCAGTACATAACTTTAGATTAGCAAATATTTTTCAAAAGCTTTTAAGTGCGTTCCTGTCCAGACTTATATTCACCATATACAGGATAGGCAAGATCAAAATTAATATATTATCAAATTAAACGTTAGAACGTCCACGTTAATTAAATAAATAATAATAATAATAATAAATGCTCTTAAGAAAAGATAACGCAAGAATATTATAATCTTAATTTCAGTCAAATATATAAAAAAATCTTTTTAATCTACATTAAAAAATACTTAATTTTTATTTAAACATCAAATTGTTTAAAAATAGAAATTTCTATTTGTACTATCCTGTATATTGCCGGTTGTACCTATTCCTTGTATGATTTATTTAAATATATATTAAAAAAAATATTTTGAGGTACTCATGGGCACCCAAAAATCAAAACCAAAAGGACCAAGATATACTATATCTAAAATAATATACAAAATATCAAAAATTTGCAAATTTAATGTTTTTAAGTTTACGTAAGGACTTGAGGACTTAAAAAAATAATTCGGGCCTTTCTACAGAATATTGTTCTTCAATACGTCTTAATTATATAAAATGCGGTTTTTTAATCAATATTGATATCGTTTTGAAGATGCTTTTGAAGACATTCCGAAATAAAAAATGGTAAAAAAAAATTAATAATGCAAGCAATATTTATGTATAATCCAAAAAATCGATTTTGATTTTTCGTAACTAAAACTATAGCGCATAAATTAACAACGAAATAAAATTCATTTCTTTTCGCAAACGAAATATTTTTCGCAGCCAAACAACAAAACTCTTCATAAGTCATTATTATGTATAATTTGCCTTACTCAACGAGTCTTCATTTATAATATCATTATTGCAATGCAATTTGCATTAAACATTAAACGTGTTTTTCTTAACCCCCCCCCCCCCCAGGCTTCTCTAACAATATATTTTTGCAATCATTTAATCAGTCGTTATAAGCAAATAATTAAATCAATTATTTATCACCAGCCAATAAATTGAAGAGCAAAAGACGCACGCTCAAATGTATTTTCAAATCATTTACGCAATTTTATTCGACAGTAAGGTTGAATATTGAATTTTTTTCGGGCGGGGGACTTAGCAATAAATAATCTTCAAACAATTAGCCCTGAAGAGACTTTGAGACCTCCACTTGCGAATGGTCACTAGGGCCCCATATTGACGATCGTAAATGCGAGTGAATGCTCTTCTGGCTGCGTTGTACTTTACACACAAGAACGGCATTCCAAGACATTTAGAATAGAAGAAGTTCGTGTACAGGACCAAAACAGATAATCGTGTGATCAATTAATTTGTGCCGTTAAAAATAGATTCACTTAGCTTTTTAGAAAATTTCGTTTATATAGAAAACGCCGTTTTTTTTTTATACAAACCGTTTATAAGAATACGTATTTTTCTCGCCATTGAATCCAATTAAGTATCGTTCTTCTACGAAAATATTAAATTAAATTAAATGATGCATTTAATTTTTGTTGTATCATTTATAATTTTTTGTTTTATTTCGTTTTTTTTTTTTTTAATTAATTCGATTGATAGTTCGCACTCTGCCAATTTTGTTACGATTTTATCAAATGGAGCGTGCAAATTAATTCTTTCGATTAATAAAAGAAGAAATCTTTAAAATTTCTGTCAAAATAATACATTTGCTTAGTAATGGCAAAAAAAAATTTTTTTTTCACACTATATACCTCTTCAACGCTCGCTATCTACATTACATCATATATACACGTTTTTTTCTGCTTGGATGGTCTTGTAACAGTAAATAAGTTGGCAAAGACCTGAGACCCGATGGTCCGTCGGTCATAGCCTATACCTGCACCTTTGTTGATTACAAACACTTTAATTAAAATACCGTAGATACCTTCGTAATAATATTATATATCAACTAGCTACTCGCTTCAACGTGAACAGATAACACACGATACAATAGCGATCGTTGTACAACACGATATAATATGCACATAGAAAATTTTAATAAATAAAACGAACTGGTGAAATAATCGTCTTCCTATATACGTATTTTTTTAATCTACACCAAGTTTTTTTCAACGCGTAATTAATATAAGAATCAATAGTTACATAAAACTAGCAGAATGTAGCAGATTAGAGAAAGTCTTGTTATTCTCTTAACGATAATGGAAGTGAAAACAAGAAAGGATGTGCCGTCGAGATAAAGATAGTGCAAGGCCGTGGCCGTCTGTGGATCTGAAAGGAGCAGCAGTAGGCCATAAATAACACGCTGTATTTATTTACTGTCCGAGATAATTTATTTTACAAGCCCGTTGTAAATTAGCCTCCATTGTGTATATTATATACCATCAATGTATGGTTTTAAATGACTTTGGACCAAGCTCTTTAGCTAGCAGGTGAATGCTCTAGCAGCGGGGGGTGTGTATTGACTTCTTAACCCTTTCTAGGCGAGGGTACATATGTACAAGCATGTCTTGTAAATTATATTCTGGCCAACTATTTTGTATGCCAAGAAAAATCGAAAGCTTTTACATCTAAGCAAATTTTCGATAATTGGTATACTATTAATTTTTTTTTTGCACAAAATCAATAAATATATTTTAATTTAATTGCGAATATGGAGAATGTAATTGTAAATAGTCATCTTGCGACATTCCAAGAAAAATAAATCGCTTTTACGTGTAAAATTATGAGAATTATCTTGCGAAAACTAACAAAGAAGTCCTTTTTAGCACGAAAATACAAGGTATATAAATTTTTTGTTCTTCAATTTTTTTTTATAATTTACCTCATAGTATTTGCTTCCAGTAGGAATATGATAATTTTTTTATTGCATATCACATAAATCTTCCATCATTCCAAGAAAAATAAATCGCTTTTACGTAAACTTATGAGAATTTATTTTGCAAAAACGATCAAAGACTTTTTTTAGCACGAAAATACAAGGTATATAAATTTTTTGTTCTTCAATTTTTTTTTATAATTTACCTCATTGTATTTGCTTCCAGAAGGAATAAGATATTTTTTTTATTGCATATCACATAAATCCTCCATCATTCCAAGAAAAATAAATCGCTTTTACGTAAAATTATGAGAATTTATCTTGCAAAAAGTACAAAAACGTTCTTTTCAGCATGAAAATACAAGGTATATAAATTTTTTGTTCTTCAATTTTTTTTTTTGTAATTTACTTCATAGTATTTGCTTCCAGAACGAATGAGATAATATTTTTTTTTCCACAAAAAATTAAAAGCTTTCACATCTAAGAAAATTCTCGATATTTAATTTGATTGGAACAATATTAAAAAAAAATGTAAATTCATAAATAATATTTAATTTTATTTTACACCATAAAATTAGAGATGTGTGCATATAAGAAGAAAGTAAAATCACATAAATCTTCCAAGAAAAATAAATCGCTTTTACGTAAAATTATGAGAATTTATCTTGCAAAAACTAACAAAGACGTTCTTTTCAGCACGAAAATACAAGGTATATAAATTTATTGTTCATTCATTTTTTTTTTATAATTTACTTCAACAGAAGGAATGAGCTTCCATCATTTCAAGAAAAATAAATTTCTTTTATGCGAATTTTCTGAGAATTGATTTTGTAAAACATAATTTAATATTAACATAAAAATATTAGATATATATGTATTGTTTCCCCTGATTTTTTAAGTATAAATTAATTATATATTATATCTAGATAAAATATTATATCTAGTAATTTTTTAAAATTATATTTCTTCGAGAAACATAATTATAGACTTGATAGAGACAAGGGCAATTCGTTGTTTGCTTATAATATATTAACCCATCATAATCTAATTGAGTAAATCACAACAAGCCCGTGTAAAACACCAATTTTATAGCCTTTTGTGGATTTTATGGTCTTTTTATGGGTATTATGTATAAATTTGAATGAAATCCCGCATATATTTCACTAGAAATAAGACATAAAATTATCAACGAGAGCTTTCTTGCTGGGAAAATATGAGTGCCCATGTACTTCGTATATTGCGAATAAATTTACATTTGAAGTTTATATAGGCCTCTTTTTGCTATATTTTATAGGTAGATTAATTTTAATGAAAAATCAAAGAAGTTCGTATTAAATTTTATGTATTTACATAGAAAAATTATAACTTTATGAGTTATATTTAATTTAAACTAGTGATGAAATTTGAAGCAATTGTAGTATAATTATTTTATAATTGCAATTGATGAAAGCCCTGCAAGGGCCAATTTTGGCCAATTATTTCCTTGTTTAAATATTTAAAAAATATATTTTTTGATAAACTGGCAGCTAATTTATTTGTTATATTATTATTAGAAATTTAATTTGCATAATTAATAACAAATATTGCTTGAATATAAAATTATATTTTATCAATAGAACTTTTAATATTTTATAAATTATGTTAAAAATTAGAATACGCAAACTATCAAAGTATTCAACTTAGTTAAAGAGTCCGCAATCCTAAAGATTGGTTGGAAACAGCACGCCATACCGATCTATCCTGAGCTAATCCCTTCATCTCCCTATAGCTATTCATCTCAACGTCTTCAACTATCTGACTCACATACTCCAATCTAGGCCTATCTACCCCTCTCTTTCCCTCCACTCTACCTTCTATGATCAATTGCATAATCCCCCCATGTCTAAGAATATGCCCTACTAATCTGTCTCTCCTACGCTGTAACACTCTCCAAATACTTCTCTTCTCCCCTACTAACTCTAGTACAGCTTCATTTGTTACTTTATCTTCCCAACCAATCCTCATCATCCTCCTATAACACCACATTTCGAATGCTTGTAATCTACGCTTCTCTTCCTTTGCTATAGTCCACGCCTCACACCCGTACAGTGCTACACTCCAAACATATACCTTCAGTAATCTTTTTCTAATACCCAAGTCAATATTTGATCTTAAAATCTGTTCTTTTTCTACGAATGCCTTCCTACCCTGTGCTATCCTACACTTTATATCTACCTTGCTTCGATTATCTTTTGTGATACTACTGCCTAAATAACAAAAATCTGACACTTCTTCGATTCTATTATCTCCTATTGAGATCCTCATTTTTCTACTGCATTCCTTTTTGTCACACCTCATCACTTTAGTTTTACCTATATTTATTTTCATGTTAAAATCCCTAGTCAATACTGCCTGCATACCATTCAATACCCTTTCTAAATTCTTTTCGCTTTCTTCCAATATAGCTATATCGTCGGCGAATCTCAACATATATATTTTCTCTCCCTGTACATTCACACCTACACTATACTCTTCTTTTACTTTGTTTATTGCATCTTCTATATATACATTAAATAATAACGGTGAAAGTATACATCCCTGCCGAACTCCATTCCCTATTTTTGCTACCTCTTCTTCCCCCTCAATTCTAACTAAGGCAGTTTGGTGTTTATATAAATTAAAAATTATTCTCCTATCCTTATAATCTATACCCGTTTCTTTTAAAATTCTAAGCATTATGTCCCAATCTACATTATCAAATGCTTTTTCTAAATCTACAAAAGCTATGCAAGTTACCTTTCCTACCCTCTTTCTTTTTTCTACTACCGTTCTTAGTGCTAGAATCGCCTCCCTCGTCCCTCTGTTTTTCCTAAAACCAAACTGATCTTCTCCTAGCCTTTCCTCTACTTTATTTTCTAATCTCCTATAAATAATCTTCAACAATATCTTCGATGCATGTGATAGTAGGCTAATGGTCCTATAGTTCTCACACAAATTAGCTCCTATTTTCTTCGGCATTGTTACTATTCTACTACGCTGAAAATCCTGTGGTACTTCTCCCTTCTCATATATTTTACAAACTAACCTGTATAATCGCTCCTGCATTTTTTCCCCTGCGTGTTTTATTAATTCGGCTGGTATCATATCAATCCCCGCTGCTTTGTTATTCCGTAAATCATTTAATGCTCTATGAAACTCTGACCTAAGTATGCTAGGACCTAAGTCATCCTCATCTATCTGTTCCACACTTTCTAGCTCCGCCATGTCCTGCCTACCTTTATATAAATCTTCAAGATACTCCTTCCATCTTCTAGCTTTTTCCTTATTTTCTGTGAGTTCCTTACCCTGCTTATCACATATAATGTTACCCTTTGGTTTTACTTTAGAAAAATGTGACTTAATTTTCCTGTAGCCCAAATCTACTTTACCTCTTCTCATATCCTCCTCAATATCCTCACAATTTCCTTTTATCCACTCTTCTTTCGTTAGCTTGCATTTCCTATTAATTAAGTTCCTTAGTTCCTTATATTTTTTCTGTCCTGCTTCTGTGTTTCCAATTTTAATTTTCCTTCTTGCTTCTATCATTTCAACTATTTCTTCCGTGATCCATTCCCTCTTACCTGCCCTTTTCTTTGTGCCTAATACTTCATTTGCTGCTGTAGTTAACCCATTTCTGATTTCCCTCCATTCGCAATCTATGTCGCTCCTAGATGTTCCATTAGCCATGATTTCTACTTTCTGCTTGTACTTTTTACATATATCAGCTAATTTTAACCTATCGACATCTACTCTGACCTGTTTGGACTTCTGTAATTTCTTGAATTTGACCTCTGAGTCCAGGACTACTAAATTATGGTCACTATCAATATCTGCTCCAGGGTAACTCTTACAATTCTTAATATTATTCTTAATAGTATTCAACTATCAAACTATAATACAATTTTTTTTTGATTATTGTACAAAATTTTAATTTTAACAAATATTTGTAAAATTATGTGTATTATTATTTTTTCAGTTAGTGAAAACGTCATTTTGACAGTTTTAATTTAGCGTGTTGAATTTTTTAAATATTCGTGTTATTTTTATTTTATTTTGGCAAAGTCAATAGCATTTTTCTTCAAACACCAAATGAATTTCAACCTTATTTAAAATATACGGCAGCATTCTGCCTTCGAATAATAGATTTTTGGTTACTTTGTTCAGCGTGCTTTCGCTACGGTATTTTAAATTTCAACCATGGACAGACAGGCTGATCTTGTATTCTCTTTTACTTCTTCTCCTGCTCCATACAGGGTCGCATGAATCAGCAAACCCACGATATATTTTCACTTATAACAAATATGACCCAAAATCGCAACAAAAAGATATATGCGCATTTCTAAACCTCAAATCCCATTTCTACCAACACTCATTTAAATCGCTATGCATTGAAAAAAACAACACCTTCGCAATTACATTTCAATCATTCCCAAATGAAAATTTTGAATCAATCAAATGTTGGTTTGCGTTTAATTTCACACCGCTGCATTATAATCAAAAATTTATATATTAATCAAAATTAAAATTAAAAAATTGTACATTAAATACAAGTACCATATATTTTTCAAATTTTATATTTTCCAAAAAAAATTAACAACCTGTACAAAGGCGACGTATATGTATTACAAAAACCGTTGGTGCATTCAGATTTCACAACACAGGCAATGTTGAGGATCTTCAGCAGGCTCGTCTGTGTTTCTTTGAGCTATATTTACCTGAGCTGTGTACCTTTAGTGCAGATAGTGGGTCTACCACTCTTATTTAGCTGGAGAGGGCATCTCTGCCAGATTTTTTCATGTCCATAATGTTTCTTAATCCCCATCTGAATTGAATGCATAGTAAAATGGTATGAAATATTTGTTCAATTTATCGAAAAATTAGAAGTTTAGTTTTTGTTTAGATAAAAAATATCATCTGCACAAATTTGTAGTGGCTTGCAAATTGCAATTAAATTTTTGAACACGAAGAAATTACATTTTGTATACTCGTTTCTTTATAGAAATTCAGTATATATACATGTTTGTTAGATCCACAAGAATTGACGTACGTGAATAATAACATTTGGTATATAGGTGGTGCTCTATGGTTCTGGCTTCAATTGCCACTAGGCTATCAAAATATAAATATTGGGAATCAAAAGGGAACTTACAGCAGAACAAGCGCAAAGAAAATAAATAGATTATCCGATGTTTATTTGCCAATTATGTACCGTGCATGCTCAATAATATTTGTGATTTTCGAACGCAGGTTTAAAATATACACACAAGAATCTTTCCTGAAGATATACAAAGAAATTTTTTTTTAAATAATATGTTTGCTGGCATTTTATTTTTTGCAAACTAAAAATATCCTTCCCCCATACAATAAAATATATTGTTTATGGCCTATCTTAACAATATTTTTTTCTGCAACAAGTGCTCGAAAGTTCTTGAAATTCAAACAGCTGATTTAGACAAAAAACAATACAATTCCTTTATAAAGCGATTGATTGATGTACAATAGAAACTACCTGATTTGAAAACGTGACAATATGTTAATTACAGAATGTCACAGGTGTGACTGATGGGCTCTTTTGATTTATGTTGACACTAAGTAGAACTAAATAAACAAGCCACTTATAAGTGACACGGTATATCTTGAATGAATAACACGTGAATTGACGCTAAACATGCCTTTTATCATAATATGTTTATAGCTTATCAAATAGTAAATTTATTTACTCTATCGACTTGCGCCAATATTATCTAAGATGTCCGATGTCATGTCGGATAGGGAATTATTTCACAATGGCTTCCGTTCAAGAACGAAATTCAAGTGTCTACAAAAATTATATACAAACTCATTGTAATGTATGCATTATTTTTTATTTTTTTCTATTATCACTACGGTGTTAAATAATAGTATAGATATATCAACTAAATAGCGTAAGTGAAAGCATTTTTTTTTGATATTAGCACGTCTTAAGATCGAATTATCTTTTTTTAGCTGATACATTTTATTTAATCATTTATTTATAAATACATTACTCAATCGCTAATGAGCAAGAAAAGCATTCGGCGGCCTTTGCTAATATAAATATTTCCGAGCCGTTGAAGGAAAGGTGTCTTGTATATATATATACATATCCCCTCGCGAAAAGAATAAGTTGATAACTGAAATTGTTGATCTACTTTCGTTGCTTGATCTACGCATATTTATATATGCATAAATATGTACATTGGTTTAAAATATTTGTTCGAATACGTAATAGTTATTCCGGAACACGTGTGCGCGTTTGTGGTATATGTGGCAACACTGTTTATTAATGAGCACCCTGCTATCTATCCTCTTCAGTTTGTACTGTAGGCGATTTCTTTCTGTCTCGCTGTAAATGGAGATGAGTGAATGAGTAACAGACTGACAGCTAGGCAGATGATGCTCTGATGATGATGCTGGGTTGAAATAGAAACGTTTGATACGAACGATGGTTCGTGATGGATAGCCAAACACTACTTGTGTTATTTCGTATGCCGAAGATACAATATTCATTCATCCTCGGTACGAAAACGAAACATTTTTCGAAATTATTCCCTTCAAATCCAACGTGAACCTCGTGCACAAGAATCTCCTGTCACTCAATTTACAGAACAGCGTTTGTACTGTCTGTACAAAATCGTGGCAACATCAGAGGGTTCTTGTCCCATAGCTGCACTAGTCCTCGTGACGTGTCCCTGAGCATGCGTCATGATGTGATGCTTGGGTATGACTTTTCTATTCCCCATTGGCGTTCTTGTCCGCAGCCCAGAAAAGAGCAACAATACTATTGCATGCTTCGTTGATCCTCAATGTGTCGGCTGACTGTGTGTGTATGTGCATCTGGAGATGTATACCATACAGGATGTATACGAAACAACTAATCACATTGCATTATCAGTTGCGATCTTACGTGAGAATCAAAACAAATTATTGAGATTTCAGAGCAATCTGTAATGATTGAAACGGTAGTAGGGTTTTTTTTTTTTATATTGCGTTCATCCTGTAGTGATCGCTCGCAAGGGCCTCTGCCATTATGATACAGTCGTAATCCTTTTCCGCCCTAACTGCTGTGCTTTCAGTGCGGAGTCCTGATGCAATTACACGACTACACTCACAGTTATCTCGGTCAAAAATTAGCTTAAAGCATTCAGGCAAACTAGTACAGACCATTATCCTGGGCCGACACAACGGCGCACTCGACAATTCACGTCTGAGCTCGAACCTCGTTGTTTCCTTCCATTGTTGCGTTTGGCGATCCGGCCTTCGGCCACGCCGCTCTTTGTACGCGCATTGAACACCGTGTTTTTGTGTCGACGAGCACACGTGGACCCGCTACACACAATATAATGGGGCATTAACAGATATCCGAATCACTTGGTATACACTTGTAAACAATCGAATTAATTATGTTCGAAAGTAGTACTCGGTTTAGAGGAATTGCTCGGATTTTACACGCCAGTGATTTTGAAGAAACGTAACTGAATTCAATTCGAACTTGCTATAAAAATACTTGAAGTAGCTTTCGAAATGTACATCCAGCTTTAAGTTACGATATTTGGGTGATCGTTGTTTTTTTCGTACATTAAAAGACACTTGTGTATTTATTTTAATTCACTTGCAGCTTGCGAAATGCGCGTGGATATTTCTTCTCGGATAATAAAATAACAGTTTGATGTTGTACGATTTCTCTCCAGAACGATTTCGGGGACCATAAAAAATCGTTAAATGTATATCAGTCCCAAGTTATAGTGGTTTGTGTGCTTGCTATCTTTATACCTGTTGTTGAATGTCCTAGCGACAATGTATGGCCATTATGGAAGGTATAAAAATATAAAGGTGTTAGGTTTTTATAGGTATACTCCATTTCAAAATTCTAGTCGTATTTACAAATGGTGACTATTTAAATTTTGATATACCGCTTTTAACGAAACACGACATGTCGAGTTGGTTTTTTTATGAAAACAATTGACCTAAACTGTGTTTGATTTTAAAATATACTTCTTTAGTTGGCTGTTGTATTTGAGAATTAAATGGTATATAGATTTCTATTAAAACTGGTCTCACATATGACGGGGTATCTTCAGATATGTGTGTGACTATAGCTAATTCCATCGACATCTGCCATGTTCTAATTTACCCAAGTTCATCTTCCTCTTATAGCCGCAGCTTACCAGTCGGAATGTAAGTATAGGTTTTAGATAAACGAAATACGCGGTGATTTAATTTGCTGGCCAAATGTTGTCATTATCATTTCTCAAACGCATGCGTTTATAGTTTTCTTACCTGTTGGGGAATTATTAAAGTCACATCTGTGCGGTCATGGCAACACTTTCGTACAATTCTTCTTCCGTGTGCCCCGAAATTATGGTCTTTGTCTTGATATTAAGCTGTCGTCATATGTGCAGTGGCTAACTAACATTTAGCGGTGTCCAATTTTAGCAGACTCGTGATTATTACGAATCTTAACGTTGTTTTTAAACAGTAATTTGAATAAGAATTATCAATCAATAAAATGGACAGGATAGGTTTGAAAGAATTCAAGAGGGATAAAATATCATTAAATTTTGTATGTAAACTGCTTCCATTTTCCTCTAGACAATGGATCTTTTCTAAATCGAATTTTGTTTTGGGTAGCTTGAGGTAATTATGTTAATGTTGACAATACTGCTGCTTTATTGGTGGAGGACGACAAGCTGACCATAATGCATGTGTGGTATAAGAGTGCACGATGAAATGTCTATAATTATGATAAACCTTTATGAAAAGTATCTCAGCAGCTTCTTCGCTATGGTCCGAAGAGAAGAGTGTAGTAAAGCGGCACGTGGTAACTGTAATGCGGGGGGCGGGCCATGTCCCGAGAAATTACAGGTTTAGTACTCTCAAATTACGCCACTGGATCACAATTTAAAAGCCAAAAAAAGGTCGTTTTGCTACCTATACCTACAGCCACTCTCTTAGCTTCTAGTTACCATCAGAAGATCGCGGCTTCTGAAGTTGTTGCTAGTTTGGCCGACGACGAGGAAGAGTAAAAAAATGGATTTAATAACAACACTCCATCACGGTCTGTGTTATCTACATCGGATATCATCATTATCATTAAATTAAAATCCTGCCTGAATTAAGAACGCATCTTTATTAACAAGTCCATCAAGCTTATTTATAGTTGCTTCATTACCACCATCGGCCGTCACGAACTAACAATCGTTTACTAATTACCCGCTTGAAGTTTCAACACAAAATTTGTTTGATGTCGTATAATTATGGACGGCGGCAGGCTTTCTGCTCCTGTCCCGGCCAGTATCAGCACTTATTATCCTCGTAAATTGAAGCTGAAGAAGTTTAACCTGTACATAAGCGCTAACCTTGATATAAGTATATTATCCGCAATAAGCAAAAAAACACTCGTACACGTAGTGGAGACTTTTCTCGTCCATTTGAAATGGAATTCATGTCGTCGTATCTTCTTCTGAATTTTAATGCGGATCGGAGGCAGCACAGGCAACGTTGAGGGCATATATAAATGCACTTATATCCAACTCGCTATTCACGGCTCTCTGTTGACGGACCAGTGACTGACCAACGCATCCGAGTATGCTGTCATGTTGCAGAAGGTCATCGTGAGACGTCTGCGGCTAAACGATTATTGGTTCAATTAAATAAATAACTCTTTGCGTTTAAGGTGCGAATCACTGCTAGCGCTTGAAATGTGCCAAGTCATTGGCGTTTCCAGTGGGGAAAAAGAACAGTGCAATCAACCCCCGCATATTCGATTCAACGATTACGCCGTCCAAAAGAAGTAGGTTTCTTTCTCGAGGATGTTTATAATAAAAGCTGTCTGAAGTGTAACTCGGATGTTGTAGTAACTATGATTATTGGACTGGACGTACATATCACGGGTTACAGTAATAGCGGGATCGTGCTTAGGAGACCTAAATCGCTCTCCTCTGCTTCTTGCGCAAAATAAATATATCTATATGTAATAAACTGATCGTGCTGGGTCGCCTCGCGCGTCTTAATATTCCAGTTGACTGATTTTAGACACGATATTAATATTAATGTGCATTCTCTGTTGTTTGCAGATCAGGCAGGAGAAACCCTACTACATTGCGGATCCTGAAGTCGACTCACTCGTAAGTATTGTAAACCAATAACAGTTCTCTTTTGCTCGCTCTTTTTTTTTGCTCCATATAGCGTATACAATATATTATACACATATACAATCCTCTTGTGCGTCTCTAGTTTTTCATTCGAGATGCATATAAATCGGCATCATTTCCCTCTTTGTATGTTTATTTAAGAAGGACGCTTTCCAGCTTCGACCCGCGCGTTATCTACATTTAAAAATGTCTCATTTTATCAATGATTCAAAATTTGCAGTCGATTTAATCGCGTGCCATCCGTCAATGTCGTAATTACGCTGGAAGATGTTAATTTCGTTCGCTCTTGATTTGGTTACAATCGCCATATAGTAGAAGAATTTTACTTGTTAAATTACTTTTCGCAAAGAAGTGATATTCTACAAATGCGTCAACAAAACTGCCCTATATAAAAATATTTCCTTCAATCGACTTTACGAACGTATATAAAACTGTTCCGACCTCATTCTTAACATTGTTCGATTCTACTTCGACGTTCCAATGTTTATATTTACATCAGATACGCCCTAAGCTGGTTACGGCACCCTGTCACGTGATCTACTACATGAAACATGGAAACTCCCGAAATAAAACCTCCGCCACACGATAGAAATCATTCGCATTAACATTTTTATTTATACAAATGGTACATGTAAATTTTGGGTCAGCATTTCCTGAATACGTGTAAAATGTGCACGAAAAGCATTTGTTATTTCGAGTAAAAACTTAGATTACCACCTTCTTCGTGGGGGGTTGTTGTTTCTTCCCTTAAATAGTTATATCTACCATTCGTATCAAGGACAAATTTAAATTATTTTCATCGACTCAACACATTACTTTTTGAACAATTCATCTTGCCGCATTGAATTTAAACACCAATTAAGGCGATCCATTTACCTTTATGCGAAGGTGCTTAAGAAGTGTTGAATTCGTATCTCCCTTACGGTTCTCTCTTCTGTATTGCCCTACAAAACGGTACGAAGGAAGGTAATAATTGATTCATGCGGCTTATATATGCATACAACTATTCTAAGCTATGTTGATGATTATACCGTATGGTGATGGGGGTGCTAGTTTATATTGCGTGGGTGCCAGGGGTGGTGGAGGGTGAACTGTTGGTTTGGGGTAGCAAAACAGCTGGGCTTGTCCAGAAATATTCAATAGATGGTTATTTCGAATTTAATTATGCAATGTTACAAACGGATTAAATGTAGGCCAAGTTTGAAGGGGGTTGTAAATTTTATTTAAGAACTGTGGTTAGTTTAAACGTATGCTGTACGGATTTTTTTTTAATCAATGAATTGAAAAGATGTGAATTTTTCAAAGTGCCATGCGATGAATTGAAGTCTTCGCTCTTTGGTGGTGAGACTGTGAGCATCAACCCTCAACTAAGCACACAAATATGATTACAGTGTTTACAGGCAGATCACCGTTATTAACCGAAGCCCTCTACATACGGCTGGTTAGGCTCGTTCTACGTTTAAATGATTTCAAATTACAGTTTTTATTTTGTCGAAATAGTTGAGAGGGAGCTGCAATTATTGGGAACAGACGCTTTGAATAGGTGTCACACATAAATGCTAATACCGAGGCACTTTTTGCGTTTTATAATTTTTCTTGACTCATCCTTACATAAACTAATATTACGAATAATTAATTATTAGTTTATAACAACTTAACGTTCCTTCGGTCTTCATCTGGGCTACCGTCAACTCAAGTCCCCCTTTTCGGAGATTTACGATCCGCTTGGGACATTCTCTATACATGCCCATAATGTCTCTGCTTTTCTTTTAGTGATGATGAGACTAGTGGGTATTTACACCCAGAGGCTCAAATATTATTCTATATCAGACATTAATAATGATATATTCGAATCGAATCGAATACTCACCTCCGGCTTTTCATAGCATAATAGTTTCAACAAAAATCATTCTTCACGTAATTTCTTAATGTTGATTTATTTATTTTTTTACAATCACCTAGTGTTTGCTTCCTACTAATTGTAAAGCATCATGTGTTAGAACATGAGTGAGTGGACTTTGAACGCGTCCAATGGGATGCTGAACAACTTCTGTGTGAAGGGAAAGAGTTTCTCTCTTCTAATTAAATCTATATGGAATGAAATAATGCCCTGATGACAGTGACTATATAGCTTAATAACGGTATTAGTTAAAGGAATATTATACTTGTCTCATGTTCGCCATAGTCACCCCTTTGGTACTGTACGATAATATATCAAATGTAGCTTGCAAATCGGAGATTTGATTTCTTATTTGAAGAAGGGATTTGGAAATATAAAGGATAAGATAATACAAATATCAAATTAAAAAATATATATAACTTAGTCATATATAAGGCATATTGACTAGGACTTTATTCAGTGTGGGTAAGTGAAGAATCGTACAAAATGAGACCTCCACCATATAAAAATACAATTTTTATTGTAGAATTACGTAAATTAATTTGATGAATAGTATCCTTAAATTTTCTCGGTTTTTTTTTTCTTGCACACTCCACACTATTTTGACTTCAGCCAACAATTTCCTCTCCATTATTTCGAACAAAATTAGATCAAATTTCCTTCAACCGCACCTCATCGTATGCGCACGGAATATGATCAGGACTGTTCGATCACGCGTACAGAATGCTAATCTCCAATTCCATATCAGCATCCGACAGAATGCGTTTGGAACGATGACTTCAACCCATATTATGGGATCTCTGCGCCACTCTGGGCTTCATCCAGAAGTCTACTCTTCATCCCGGAACAGCGGCTCAACCGCCTCGCGCGTATCTAATGTTTGCTGACCAAAAGTTGCTTTCGCTGGCTCGCGGCGATAAGCGCCACAACTACGTGCTTCTGCACGCAATGTACCGACATTAGATATGGTACTGGTTGTGTCTATAATCTGCTGAACCTCGATTAGTCTTTGGGACGGAAAGATACGATATCAGCGATCACCTATAATGTGGCTCTGGCAATCTTTCGCGATCGTATCTTTCGCTCTCTGCGCATTTTGTATAGTTCCCGCCAAATATTTGGTCTTCAAATTGTTGCATCAAATACCAATGCAAATGATCATATGCACCGAGATTACATGAAGAAAATTTGGCTATTTATAAGTCGAGATTTAGTTGATTTCTAGATTGCATTTGTAGCATAACATATGAGTGCTTTGATCTTTAACTACTATTTGTTTGACTTCTATTCGGCCATTCATTTTAGCCAATTCTTTTACTGTTGCAGATGGTGCAGGCGATACAGGTGCTGCGGTTTCATCTCCTAGAATTAGAAAAGGTAAGAACAAATCATAATATTAACTTCCTCATTAAAAGCTATCGATCTATTTTCTGTTTGGAAAAATAAATGTATAATAACTATTCTTTTTTAAAAATTTATGGATGAACAGATTACGTTTAAAGTGGGTTGTTATAAAGTGTTGTACAAGGAAAGATTTTTGATGGGGTCAGTCAGATGAAGCGATACTTTATATGCATCGGTGTCTTGTTCTAATTTTTTGCTCTTAATTTGTATAAAGAGACACCGAGTTGGTCAGTGTTTATCCGAAACATACGAAAATATGGAAATTCGCGATCTGTTGTGCAGTTTGCATGTGCATCACATTTAAATGGCTAAAAAGGGGACACTATCTAGCGCGTTTTATCTTTTTCTCCTTTGTATGCACGTATATAGAGTCGATATTATAATCTTGTTGCATGGCAAATGCATATAACCGGTTCCCTCGGCCATCTTGCAGCACACCAAGCTTGATCTTATAGCGAAACCCTATCATTATAATATACCGAAGACAATACACGATGCACACACAAATACGGACCTGGAAAGTCACACAGTTTGTATCACCTGCGATGGTATGTCGATATAGATAAAGATCACACCGCCTCTGTTGTTGTTGATGATGTCCCTCGTTCGTTGTTTTTATATAAAATCGCGTTCTTTTTCTTACTTGATATACATAAGAATCTAATTTACGCGATGCACCATACTGCGAAAAAAGAAACTACTTTTGCTGTCGCGCTGACCTGGACACATAATCAAAAAAAAACTGCTTATGCTTATATGGAGTGATGACCCAGAATGAAATATTGTCATTGGTACCGGTACTATAGTATAGAAGAGATAATGAAGACATTATCGCGAGAATATAACATGCTGTCAAAGGCCGACCAGTTAACATGAAGAAGTGCAACTATATACTGAATGATGGTCTTTTATTTAAGGTCACGAATAAAATAAATACTGCAGCGCTTTTCGATAACACCAAATTTTCGCTATTCCGTAATTAGACTTATGTTCGATTTTCTTGTTTGATTCAAGGTGCATGAGCTATGCGATAACTTCTGCCACCGGTACATTAGCTGTTTGAAGGGCAAGATGCCCATCGACCTTGTGATAGATGAGCGGGACGGTACGAAACCGCCGGAAATGGGCGGCTCGACGAATGGGGACGGGGGCACGCGAAGCAACGCCGATTCGACGTCGCACACGGACGGAGCCAGTACGCCGGATGTTGTAAGTCCTTAACACGTGCCACTTGACCAAAGTGTCACTTGAAGTGATGATGTGGTGTCAGTCCGTCTAGAATTGTCTTTATTCTTGTGATATTAATTTTTTGTGTGCGTTTTAACAAAACGGGCTTTGTATTGTACGTGCCATTTTTGTAAAATTGGCATTCCTTGTTTGTATTTAAGGTAAATATCGTGGAGGAATTATTTCAAACATTTGGTATGCTTTTAAAATGTTTTAAATGTTCAATCTCAATAACTATTTGAGATAATTGTGCGTCAATATTATCTATAATAATTCCTCCGCAATTTTCCGAAACATGACACTTTGTTTGCAATCTTCAAATCTACCACCTCGACACTAAATTCATAATCACTTTTCCTTGAAACGAACAACAGTATATATATATATATTTAAGTCATTAAATCCGAACATAAGGCTTTATTGTGTTGGTAAGGATTAAAGTAGGTGGCTTCTGTTCTCTCTTCTGTTTCCTGCATTGGTTTGTTTTTGTTTGATGCTGCGGTGGTGAAGCGGCAATTGCTGCAGCTCCTTCAAAAACAACCTCTGCGCTTCTGGGTTTGGCATACCGGGGGTAAGAGATTGGATTGTATTAGCTGATGGTATATGAATAGGGGAGATTCTTCATTGCGTAGTACGCTAGCTGTATATAATACATACGCAACAGAACTGGGGACTTTTACTGGTAATTGGTGTCAATTTAGTCTGACGCATCGCTCGTGCAAGCGGTCGGGGATTTAGTTACACACTTTCCTCCCTCCGTCTCGTATATCTCTTCCATCTTTGGTTTTGTCCATTTCTGATGCGGTCAACGCTTATGCTGGGGATTTCATCTCCCTTCGCTTGTATTGTGTAGAGGATTTAGATCTTATATGCAGTTACTTTCGCTCTTGTAGGTCTTTTTGTTGTTGGTATATTTGTTGTTGATGTTGTGGGTGAGGTGCAAGGTACAAGAGCAGGAGGATTGTAGGTTCTATCTATATCAGTCGAGTGTGTATATGTATAGAAGATGTCATGGAGGAATGCGACTGTAAAAATAGATAGACGCGCAGAGTGGAATGCCGAATGCGTGGTTCAGAGTGACTGAGTGCCCAGGTTATCCTTTGGAAGATGCTCCAAATGAGAATACCTCCGCTGTCTATACTCGGTCGAAGCTGCCAAGCCACACCAGCATATGTGTACCAAGCATACGCTTGAATATATAGAAAGAGAGCCGAGTGGTAAGTATAATTACACTCGCGAGTATTTTTAGTGCAAGGGCAACCGACCGGCTGACTTGTGTCTATCTATCTCGTAGCCATAAACACCAAAATTTATTATGCATCCTATTAGTACTCGCATCAAAACTAATCTTATTCTTATTTCCGAAATCGCGTATATTCTACCAATTACCAATTTTTTTCATCGCACAATGATTCAATGTGTTAAACCAGTAGTGCGCGTGTAACGGAGCAACATATCGTTTACCATTTCGTTCAGTAAAGTCGTAGGTGGCGTAGTTGTATCGCCATCGTAACATTTTCCGGCTTTTCTTCCTGATACAATTTGCATCGTCTCGGAATCACTTTGCGCTCTCGTCGCTCGGTCCCTTGCCGCTTTTATTGGGGCATTATCATTTTATTGACTTCAAATAGCTTGTAAAACGCGGAGCGCCAGGCAAGAGACTCTAGGTCCCAGTCGGGATGTGCCGGGACGGGAAGCGATTCCGCCGAAACGGCCTAATTCAGGAGACACTGATGGCTTGTAATCGTCCGACAGTTTCCCTTCTATTCGCAGACTCCTCGAGCAAACAGGTGGATTTCCTCGCTTCCCCGAATCATGAATGTTCACTCACTGGCAAAACTTTCAACTTGTCGGTGTTTATTGTTACGGTGGCGCTCGGTCAAATATAGCGATGCAATATTAGTTTTATTATATGGACATTGTTTTTCCATGTCATTCATTATGTTGGCCAAAGAATCGTAAACGTGGCGTTTTACTACTAGTAGTATAAATGGTTATATATAGCGGTAAATTTTAACTACACAGTCAGCACAAACACAAAGAAAACCATCAATCCTGCCAGGATTGTTTCCTGCTGCATCAAACTAATGGTCCCGCAGTGGCAAAAGTAAACTTGGCCACAGCAGAAGTATCGAGAGATAGACGCGGTTTAATGGAATCCGGGTACACCACGCGGGGGCCATCAAAATGAAATACGGGGCAGGTCCACCTCTGGATGCGAATCAATCTCTCTAAGCAGGACGGATGGTCGTCGGTCCATTACCGGGACCAGCGGCGGTAATGGACCGTAATGACGTATGTTTCCACGACACAGTTATATCCGTCCATCTCCTTTTCTCCAGATTGGACACTCTAAAGCTGAAATGGATAAGATATATACACTCGCATCTTATGTTCTTGCTGCTGTTGCAGAAGCTATTTGCTTGCTACACCTTCAATTTTTAGTCTGGACTGGGATAAAATACCGGTCTATTTATGCCATATCCAGCAAATTGTCTGTTTCAAACATTTTAACCAAAGTAAATCCGTTTACACATTGTCCACACTAATCAACATTCATATTCTAAAGCAGCAATCTACAAAGCAAGCTTTTATATTGTCCTATACAGGAGCGGCTTTTTAGTAGTCGCGTGCTGGTTGTCTCTTTCTGTCGTGGCAATGCTTAGGCGATGTGTATGTATTTCGGTACCCTCTTTTTCCCGACTGTCAGTTCCAGCTGTTCTCAATTCGGTGGCTATTTGTTCTGTGTATATGAGTATGTGAATATGGAGTTCGTTCACTTCCCCCCGATGTGCTACGCTCTACCACTAAGTGCATTAACGAATTTCCCCGCGTACGTATATGCACTTCAATTTCCATCGTGTTGTTGTTTAGGTTAATTAGTTGCGGTAATTACCTTGGCTCGCTGTTTGCCATTGTCCCGCTGCGGATCTCCTCTCTAGGCGAGAGATCTATTGTTTCACACTTCACATTTACCCATCCCCGGCGTTGTCCATTGCAAACTTTACCTATCCACCATCTATGTGTGCGAGAAATACCCAGACATTGTTTTATATTCATACACAAACTCGTATGTTGGAGAGTATCCTTCCAAAACGCTTTAGACACAATTCGCACGGGCTCGTCCTCCAACGAGGGAAATAATATTTCCCTATCGACTTTCAATCAAATTTACCTTAAGGTTTTATTAATTTAAAGGACACATCAAATTTAAAGAATATATTTTCTAAAAAGACTGCTCAAGTGATAGTATCAAATTTAAACCCTTTATTGAGCCATCTGGACCATTCAGAATTCCCGTTATCTCACAATTTAGTATACCCAGGTTATCTTGGAAAGTCAATAAAGCCATTAGTAGTATTAATTTTTCATCTCATCGAGTCAATTCTCCGGAGATGCTCTTAATAGGACCAACCTAGAAAGTACATCATCTCTTCACATAGATTCTCTAATTGACTTTCTGCTTAAATGCTAGAAAATGGATAAATCGTGTTTGTCTGTACAGTAACATTACCGGGGTTGTATATATACAGGATGTTTTAAAAAACCAGCATTTCAATGTTAATTTTTAAATATTGTTAATTTTATACAATGAATATTTCCACATTTGCACATGAGCTTCTATTTTCATCTCTTATCTTTTAGTAGTTTTCAATATAAGCTCGCAAAGAATGTTTTCGATTTCAAGTCGTTAAATTGAATATGTAAAATACGTTTCAAAAACAACTTTCCATCCTGTACATGCAAACTGTATACATATATGGTATAAGGGTGACAATCTAATCAATGGAAAGTGCTGCTGTTAACGCTGTTGAGGGATAGATGAGAGTGAAGTGAAGAAGATCCGACCCCAACTCGATGGTAGCATCACAAGTGCATGTTACACGTATACAAATGCACACATGCGAGAGTAAATGCAATCATTAAATTGGCCACTTGACGTTGTTCGGTAATACGAAGTTATATGCAGATTCTTCATACACCACACCACCCGTATACTTGTTTCTATTTGCGCGGTATATGATCTAGTGCGGCTTGAATGATAAACTTGATTTAATTTCCGGGTGACTCTTCAGTCTTGACTAGGTTTAAACAGCACCACCCGCATAGATCTAGATGTTGTCGAGTCGATATTGTCGTTGGTATTGTAGCATCTGTTCTGTGAAATATGAGTCCCAACTATACGCACGTAATTGTCCACTAAGCAGCGACACCATCGCCTTATAGCACAAGTCTTTCAGCAGTGTTGGGAGTAATATATGTTATTAGGCAATTTTGAATTCTAGGTGCCAATAATCAACATACGCTCTATGTAAACATATGTTGCCGGACTAACCGGAAGTATCTCGTCACAGCCCACTTGGTGTTACGGAGGAGTATTTATATCCACGCGCATTGTAAGTTTTTTTTTATTTAACTGCGATAGTTTTTCTACCGGAGCTTTAGTTTGTATACACTCATTTGTTCAACTTGTAGAGGATAATTGATATACCAACTGGTTTTTCTGGCATCTAATAGGTAATCATGCGTGCCACGGATCGCCACGATTAATTCGTTCTATTGCCGTTGGTATGTTGTACTAATTTGTATAAATCAAAGTAGGTAGTGAAAAAGTGCGTCGTCCATCAGGCTCGGCGAATGAAAAGAAACGAAATTTCGCGCCGCTGAAGAAGCTCGGTAAACGTGTGGATATGATGGTTAATAAATGGTAAAGGAGTTGTGCCGGTTGCTCCTCTCGGAACAACGCTTCTGTTCTGCTACAAGGTCGTCTTCTGGTATACATCTGGTAATCTGACCATGTACAGGATGTTACCAATTCCGTTGAGCACGAGGCCAAAAATGCGATCGGTACGACACAACAAAAACAATGTACGAATCAAGTGTTAAAGGCATTTACGTAAATGTCAATTTCTATATCAATATGTTAGTCAAATGATAATGATTTGTACGATTCTTTTTCGGGGAGGGATTATCTTGGATAATTCAAACTACGAAAGTAGTTATGGCGGGATCAGATTGGGCCCTGTAGGAAGACTGCGAAGAAAGTGAAGAGCAGCGTTTAGACGCGAGTGTGTATTTGGTCACGCGTATTTCACGTTCGACACAGGAAATTTTCATGGAACTATAAAACAGTTATATGAGCCCAGAACAACCGTAACCGTGTATATTGTGCCCGACGTGTTCAACTATCTACTCTGTTGCAAAGTATCGTTTTGTACGTTGGCCGTGGTCCGTCTGGTTTTTGTTCCTCACTATAAGTCAATTATATTGTCAGGTCGTGTCTTCATTCAATTTTCATTTGCAGATTCGTAGCGGCGCTATTACGCAACGCCATGTGCCACTTTATATTTATTTGCAATAATCGACCGGCCATCTATGATGATGGAATTGAGCATTGCTGGATTCTATTGCTACATTGTAGACACTGTCTCTACTCAGGCTACTGACCATCTGTCACTTATATGCCATTGTGTTGCGAATGCCCGTCGATACTGGACATATACAATAAGCAATGTCTCGAAAATATTTTCACACACTCAATTTAACTCTCCATTATTAACTATTTACAGCAATATAGTTTCGATCTGAATTCAAACTCGATTATGTTCGCCATTATTGTATGCCAACATGGTTCAGTCCAGACCGGTATTGTCCTCTGAAACCCGATTAAAAATCAATCTGTTCGACATATTCTATGTCTGCAGCATTTTTTCAACGACAATGTGTGAGAAGAATTTTATTTTCGCTTTAAAACTAGCTGCTGTTCGTATTCTGCAATAATAGTACGTACAGTGACTATTCGGGAATGAGTGACTGTCATCTGCAGATATTTGACACTAACCAGCATCCTTCAGTAGCAGAAGAACCGAATACTGAACGAGAGCGGATCGCACGATATTAGGGGCTGCTGTGCCACCCCTACGCACACGGCCCCAAACGAATGGCTGTGCAGAGCAGCGTCGTTGAAGAGTCTAAATTAAAGGCCACGCCAAATCGTTAGATGTTCAATCATTCAATTCTTTCAACTTGTATATTTAGCCAATTCATATGTTCTGATATCTCTTGAAAGCAAATATCGATTGTACACATATCGTCCGAATGGTTTGCCCGGAACTGACATCGCGGGCCTTCTCATTAGAAAACCAGCGTTCTTCTACTACTGATCTGACTGAAGTTGAACGCATACACCGCACTCGTACATCCATATGACGTGTCTGCACAGGGCGAACACCATTATGATGGTGTTCGCATAATATAGGTTTCATATTTCGGCAGTTTTTGCATGATGCGGTATGCGCCTCTGAGTGGTGTTTCGTGTCTTCATATCTCCAGAGACTAGGCAGATATTTCGTTGTGTATAGAGAATTTCGGGCGTACAGTGTGATCGCTTTTATAGCAGCGTTCTTCTAGCAAACAACATTACTTCGTATTAACGCTAAGATTTAAAAAATATATATTTTCAATAAAGATATTGATATCGCCTTGTCCAATATTCGATATTATATAGATAATTTTTTTACCGACACATAAAAGCCTATTGTAAACACCACTCCACTCGGAACAATATCTACAAAAAGCTTATGTATACAATATTTATTTTGGCCATAGATATACGTTTCTGTTTGTCATAGGGGGTGTAATCCCTCATGACACACACACACACATAGCACAGTGTCACCGTCATCACTTTACCTTATTGCCACGAGGCTGTAAAATATACCTTTAATAATTCATTTAAGGGATGGTTCTTTTTGACAAAAAGAATTGTATATTTTTAAGTTTCAAGAAACGTGGTAAATTGCAGTGTGGTTAATTAAAGCAACTGGTAGATTGTTAAAAAATATTACCTAATGTGTAAGAAAATTACATATATGATTATTTAAGTTTATAAATACAGCTATTCTGTACATATTTTTATAATATTGAACATGAAATTAACTCGCCGATTTGTTAATTGTTTTTTTTTTTTTTTACAAAAACCAATGTTTTGCAGGTGAAGGAAGAGTTTCAAAATAGCCACCTCTCAAGCCCAATAAAAAATAGATATCCAAAGGCACGTATTAACTCTCTCTCTCTTTCACTCTCATAGTAATAATAGTATCATTATATTAAATGTTTTTGTGGTAGAAAAAATATTTTTTAGTTCTATTATTGAATTAAATTTTTTTTCGCAACACAATGCTGTGTTCAATGGTAATTCCTTTATTCAAAATTTCCAATCACCAGCATATTAGCGAGTTAGTTTGCATGGGATAATTTTGATTGGAGGAAGTATTATTGTTCCTCTTTTTCTGTTTAGTTTTTAAGAATGCAAGGGTCATCAAACTACAGAAAATCAAAGCTCGAAAAATATCATTCGTAAAAATCGTTTTTATTCAACAAGAATGTGTAATTTTGTATCGATAATTTTTTTTTTTGGTTTCATATTATGCATTAATATGCGTTTCTGGATGATTCTTGTTATATCGCAATGATTTCGATCCAAAATTAAGATATTGATTAGCGAAATTGTATTCTCGCAGTTTTAATCATTTATATGTCGGGTAACTTGCTAGCATACAATATTGAATTGGTTTTAATTTTTTTTGCAAAACCTTCTTTACTTTGGCGTTCGAAGATCGTTGCACTGTTAAATGTACATATGTTGAAGCGATATATTGTTGATATATTTTTCTTAGACTAAGATGTGTCCTGTGTAGATGAGACTATGTGTCATCAGTATTTATTCTGATTGCAGCGGCCGCCGTCGTCGTCACTGTCGTACGGGGGCCCCGTGAACGACGACGTTCGGTCGCCGGGAACACCGGGCCCCCTATCTCAACCACCCGCCTCACAGCAGAGTATAGACGCTACGGATCCTGGTAAGTCTCACACATAACACACCTTACAAAAATCAGCCGTAGAAATCAACATGAGCTGCTTTTTTTTGTTTTTCAATCTAGTTTTGAAATGAAACGAAATGTACGGTGTCCCCTTAATGTAAAATTACATATCGAACAAGGATTATAGATTTTTTCGGCGGTTGAATGACCGTATTCCAATTTCAAATGGGCCGACGCAATTTTAACGCCTTAATCATTCGGCCATATGATACAACGCATTGTCATTCTGTAAATACGTGTCATTAAATGAATTAGGTAATGCATTTTTACGGGGAGAAGCATAATGTAAATATCCTCTCTGCCCGCACAAATAACATCATTAGAACATGGCTTTTTATCGCGAGTGCCGTCCTCGGCGGTTGTAATGCGACCCCCCGAAAAAGCATTCGACACACCGCACCGAAAACCACCCCCTCGATATAATGAAACGATTTGGATATTATCGATTTAGCCATTAGCGTTATCGAGGCCAGGCATCGCCAAGAAATGCGCGAACTCTTCATTAATACGTGGGTCTGTTTGCTTGCCGCAGATATTACTATACTTATGCGCTTATATACGCAGTGAATTTTGTCTAAAATCGCAATGAAAATTTCCTAATACGAAATCCGAATTTTGTACCAATTCGACAACTAGCAAAAATAACGAATTAAAAAAATTATATATTATTTATCTAGTTTAACGAAAATGTGATTATTTAAAAAGTCCGAAGAAATAATTCATCGAAATTCGTGTTAATCTTGAATTTTTTTTGTTGAAAAAAAAACGAAATACATAATAATAATAGTATCTTTATTGTATTAAAAATACAAATACAAACTCGTATATACATAAAGAGGAAATGAGAAATGAAATGTTTAATTTCAAAGGCGAAGTTCAGATTGAAATGTTAAATAGTCATATTATAGATACATATTTCAAATATCAAGAGAGCTGGTAGCATTTAGCTCATTTCAGATTAAATAGAAAAGATAAAAGTGCTGTAGCCGAGCATATTTTTGACTAACTCAGGTCATCCTATTCAAATTAGTTCACTTAAATTACTTAAAAGTGTTTTGAATTATTCCGAGTTAAATGCTTATGAAAATGCATACATCTAAATAAAACTTAATGAATTTTAGATCAGGCCCAATTTCATTTTGTCTATTTAATTTATTTTTATTATTTAATAATAATTATTTTATTATTTTTTGGTATTTCACAAACCAATGTTTATTGTTCTTACTTGTTAGTTATTAATTTATATTGTTTTAAAATATTTATAGGTCATATTATATGCCAATTTTGACGTACTTCTGTCATATTGACTAATTTATTTAATAGTATATCAATCACGATTCGTGACAGAGGTATTTTTTTTCGTTTTTATCTTTAGCATTTGAGCATTTGAACAAATGAGCATTTAACTCATTTCAGATTAAATAGAAAAGATAAAAGTGCTGTAGCCGAGCATATTTCTGATTAACTCAGGTCATCCTATTCAAATTATTTCACTTAAATCTTAAAAGTGTCCTCGAAATGCGCATCTAGCTAGTTAATGCTTTAAGTTACCATATTTGGGTGATATTCTATACTATTATTTAACACCGTAGTGATAATTTAAAAAAAAAGAGTGCTGGTCTTATGCAAGAATTTATAAAAATAATTTGCAATATAACATATTTTTTAAACATTCGAATTCAATTATATATTAAAAGAATGTTATTATTATTAGAAAATATAAAAATACAAATAACACCCAAATACTGTAAATCAAAGCATTAAGTAGCTAGATGCGCATTTCGAAGGCTATGCCCCCATCTCCAGATATTTATATCCCATATTCACACATTTATGCTAGTTTAAAGGCATTTTTCATTTAGAAGGATTGACAAACACCCAATAATTGTAAAGGAATCTTATGCACACGTAATCATATTAATACGAAAAATATCTTCACCTTGTGTATATTGTATAGTTTATGTAAATATAGCTGTTGGTCGGGCAAGTTTTCAATTACATGATCTGCCCATTACCACTGTGCATCTCTTATCGTCTATCTACAGGCACACACTGTTGCCACGCTGCTCCTTTCAAACATAATGATTTCTAATCATTGCCCGAGCATCTGAAGAGATCCACTTACTATTTCCACAAAGAAAAAAAAATTACACGCGTATATTAAGATAACTCATATTGCAAAATGCATTGACCATTCACATTTCCTTCGTTTAGAATCGAAACAAGATAATTCAATTATGCAATTTTGCAGATATAAGCGTATACATTCATCTGGTACCATTTATTTCATTCATTAGGTATTTCGAAATAATAAAGAATGTATTACAAGAAGTTAACTCGGAAAGACGGAACATAAAAAATCGTTTTGCTGTCTATGAAGAGGATTCATATCCTGCGTACATTTAGCGTTATATCACGTCCGTCCGATGATGTTTGGTTAAATAATCCTGACAACATTCGGCCAATAAATCTTCAGTTCGCCGAATATAATGAAATTATATTGCGAAATGCGCACAGTCATTAGGCCCCGTTGATTTCAATAGGGCCGTGCAAATGTGCAGTGTCTCATATGATAAGTATGAATAGTAGTGCGCTAATTATTCGTTATGCGCATTAGTGGGACATTGTTACCGGGACATATTTGTCCCAATATCTGGTCCCGTACTATACGTTACTTATGCGCGAGTAAAAAGTTGCAAACTAGATATATACGCTGATGGTAATTTGCGGATGGTATATACCGAATATACTCGATCCATGATACATACGGAATTTCGTTGGGATTTTAGTTTCAATCAAGTATATTTACGGCCAATGTGGAATAGACAATTTAAGTGGGTCGAAAAATGTGGTATACACAATTCGATGGATTTTGTTTTTGCGAAATAGGAAACACTAGGAAATAGTATAGCTATGACGATGAGTGGGCGCTTTGGTACAATGGCGGCTGATGGCGGGTCAGTAATGTATTTATGTGCGGCCGTCGTAATAAATACAGATTTGTACGTCCGATAGGCAAAGAGAGGCGGGTTACATGTTTCTACCAGATCTATGTCCACACCATGGACAACATGCTCCACTATGGAACTTGTTTGCTTAATTTGTACACAGACCTTATTGTCTGTATCGGTATCTCGAATCAGTAGCCGACCACAAAGGTGGTTCGAAATATCATCAACTTTCTACCTTCTGGTCTTATACTCTAGTTTATAAGAGCTTACTTCAGTCATATCAAAATATCAAATGAATTTTTGGCAATTTTGACATGGCTAACATCTTTTTTTATTTAACATTCTATTTGGGTTATAGCGAATTTTGTACTAAACTAGTCATACAGATGAAGAATCATTATAATCATATTGGAAGTTTCGAACAAAGTAATAATAAATTTTGTTAAATTACCATTTGATGCGCGTGTAATTGCACGTGGTTTAGATAGTATTTTAAATAAATATAATTTTAAAGTAACATATAATAGTCTTGCTAATTTTCTAGGAAAACCTAATTAAAAGATTTGATTGATTTCAATAAAAAAATCTGGTTAAAATGATGAAATATCTTGTTCTAGTTGTCCTAAAGTATATATAGAAGACAAACACGTAAACCAATTGAAACTAGATTTGAGGAGCATCAGATTAAATAGAATCGATAAAAGTGCTGTACCCGAGCATATTTTTGACTAACTCAGGTCATTCAATTCAAATTAGTTCACTTAAATGACTTAAAAGTATTTTGAATTATTCCGATTTATTAAATTTATGTTTATTTGATTGATTTTTCGTTATTTTAGGTTTGACAAACCAATGTTTATTATTGCTAATTCTTTGTTTCGTTAATTATTGTTTTAAACGATTTATTGGTCTTATTATATGCCATTTTTGAACTACTTCTGTCATGTTGACTTATTTATTTCATTGTATATCAATCACGATTCGTGACATTATTTAGTTTTTATCTTGTGCTAGTGAAGATGGGGGCATAGCCTTCGAAATGCGCATCTAGCTACGGTATTTGGGTGATATTCTATACTACGTTAATGAACCAAAAATATTAATATAAAACGCTACACATCAACTGTGATATTCCTTTAGTAAGTCTTTAAATTGCAGTTATTTTCCGACATTTATTATTTTAGCAGATAAGCTGTTAAATTGCTGAGCATTTTTGAACATCAAATTATTGTTTCTAACACTTTCTAGATCTATTTTGCCTTTATTTCTAGTGTCTCTTTGTAAGGCCGCGTTGAGCCGAAATTGCATATTGGTTGTCAATTTTTTCTTAACAATCTTGTATAGAAGTTTGCAATTAAAAAAAAAAAATTATTTAATTTATGATGGCTCAGTTTTGCACACTATCATTCGTAAAGAAGAATCGTAAACATTACTTTGATCGCTTTATTTTCTACCACACTTGTTAGTTGATTTTTTGAACATTGTGATGTTATAGATATTCTATATAGGCATTTGTACCACGTTTTCACAGTTTTATTAAGTAATACTGACAGTCTTTTTAAAGCACCCACTAAATGGTATAATTTTGTTTTTGACGCTATTAAAATTTAGTTCATAATTTAAGTTCGAGTCTAACACGACACCTAAATACTTCGTACTATATTTTCGGCTTAAAAGTGCATTGTTCAAAAATAGATTTCTCATAAATGTGTACAAATTTATACAAATGCACGTTTAGTTAAAGAGTCCGCAATCCTAAAGATTGGTTGGAAACAGCACGCCATGCCGATCTATCCTGAGCTAATCCCTTCATCTCCCTATAGCTATTCATCTCAACGTCTTCAACTATCTGACTCACATACTCCAATTTAGGCCTACCTACCCCTCTCTTTCCCTCCACTCTACCTTCTATGATCAATTGCATAATCCCCCCATGCCTAAGAATATGCCCTACTAATCTGTCTCTCCTACGCTGTAACACTCTCCAAATACTTCTCTTCTCCCCTACTAACTCTAGTACAGCTTCATTTGTTACTTTATCTTCCCAACCAATCCTCATCATCCTCCTATAACACCACATTTCGAATGCTTGTAATCTACGCTTCTCTTCCTTTCCTATAGTCCACGCCTCACACCCGTACAGTGCTACACTCCAAACATATACCTTCAGTAATCTTTTTCTAATACCCAAGTCAATATTTGATCTTAAAATCTGTTCCTTTTCTACGAATGCCTTCCTACCCTGTGCTATCCTACACTTTATATCTACCTTGCTTCGATTATCTTTTGTGATTCTACTGCCTAAATAACAAAAATCTGACACTTCTTCGATTCTATTATCTCCTATTGTGATCCTCATTTTTCTACTGCATTCCTTTTTGTCACACCTCATCACTTTAGTTTTACCTATATTTATTTTCATGTTAAAATCCCTAGTCAATACTGCCTGCATACCATTCAATACCCTTTCTAAATTCTTTTCGCTTTCTTCCAATATAGCTATATCGTCGGCGAATCTCAACATATATATTTTCTCTCCCTGTACATTCACACCTACACTATACTCTTCTTTTACTTTGTTTATTGCATCTTCTATATATACATTAAATAATAACGGTGAAAGTGTACATCCCTGCCGAACTCCCTTCCCTATTTTTGCTACCTCTTCTTCCCCCTCAATTCTAACTAAGGCAGTTTGGTGTTTATATAAATTAAAAATTATTCTCCTATGCTTATAATCTATACCCGTTTCTTTTAAAATTCTAAACATTATGTCCCAATCTACATTATCAAATGCCTTTTCTAAATCTACAAAAGCTATGCAAGTTACCTTTCCTACCCTCATTCTTTTTTCTACTACTGTTCTTAGTGCTAAAATCGCCTCCCTCGTCCCTCTGTTTTTCCTAAAACCAAGCTGATCTTCTCCTAGCCTTTCCTCTACTTTATTTTCTAATCTCCTATAAATAATCTTTAGCAATATCTTCGATGCATGTGATAGTAGACTAATGGTCCTATAGTTCTCACACAAATTAGCTCCTATTTTCTTCGGCATTGTTACTATTCTACTACGCTGAAAATCCTGTGGTACTTCTCCCTTCTCATATATTTTACAAACTAACCTGTATAATCGCTCCTGCATTTTTTCCCCTGCGTGTTTTATTAATTCGGCTGGTATCATATCAATCCCCGCTGCTTTGTTATTCCGTAAATCATTTAATGCTCTATTATAAATGCACGTAGTAAATTTAAAATAGATTAATTTGTAAGTCCATTTTCTTTTTCTGTTTGTAAACTAAGTATTCTGTTGTTGCAATGTCCATTGTAAGTTCGTCGATGATGTTTTCTAGTCCATTTGGGCATTTATGATTATATAATAGCGCGAGTGTCATCTGCGAAGTGTCATTTTCGAAATAATATTCTCTTTGTTTGCACACGAAACGGATTTACAATATAAATATCAGTCGCGTATGTGGAAAAAAAAGGGCAAAGCGAACGTCGCTAATGAAACTTTACGACGTAGCCGCGTGACTTGCTTTATGAGTTTCAAATTGCGGGAGTGAATTAGTTTCCTTAAAATAATGCACAGGGCGATATTATTAGAACCTAAATATACGTACGTGTGTGTACCGTATGCACTTTGCTGTTAGTAAAATGATTTTACGACATGTTTTTGTGACATATACATTCGCCGTTTTGAATACGCGTTTGCAGTAACAGTAATAAGTGCGCGAAACGAAAGAAAAAAACAAGAAAAACTGGTCAATAGTGTGTGCGGGTATAAAATATTTGTGGGGCAGAACCAGCCGTATTAAAAGCATTCTCCAAATTTATAAATAGATTTGTTTACCATACAAGAAAATAGAGCCTTTTCGAACACGAGGAATACTTTTATGGTGTTTTATAGGTAACTGTACGATGCCTTAAAAATTTTAAATTCAGCCTCAGTCATTTGTAAACTAAGCCATTTATTTTGCCTTTCTGCACGAACGCATCAATTTCCTAAATGTATTTCTTTAGAAAATATCGGAAAGGTTAACAGTACATCAAGCCGAACGATCCTTGGTAAAAACGGGGACACTATTTCTCCAGTATTTCCCGTCTTCCTTGGTCGTTGGTCCTTATGTAGATGGATTCTTTCTTGTCGATTGCTCGGTCTTGCGGTTGCTCGGTCTGCTTAGTCGATTGAGCGCCGAAAACATTTCCTGTAATGCGGTTTTTGGAAAACTTTGTTCTGCAACATTAGACTGTTCCAGGCTATAACAACAGCCGAACGAAAAAGCCAGCTTACCATTTTACTCTATCTACACATATTCGTTCGTTAAAGTTGATTCGAAAAATGTTTCGGACCCGATTATTTTTGCTTTTAAATACCTTCAAAAACGGTTACCTCAAATTCTAAACATTGCATCTTTCATTCAACAATCTGCTTTGGTCTCATTCTCGCTGCAGAAGTATTTCAATGACGTAGCCTCAGGAGGACGAGGCCATCAATCTATTTGATAAGACGCTATCTTAAGACCACCGAGGCTATATTCGTGTATTCTAGATGAACTCTACAAAAGTAGCCCGACATATTTCAAAATAAAATAAAACCCGCGTATGTATTAGCAATTTTTTATTTTTACCCCAAAAATTATTAGCAAATTTAATTTTACAGACGAACAAATTTGTCCTGAAGCATCTAATGTTATAATACACGTCAATAAATAAAACTTCAGCAAGTAGCTAAACATCTTCTGTAACTTTAATTGCTTGTAATACACGGCCATTATTTCGAATTTTATAAACAACGTCTAGAATTTCAAGATAAGAGTTCCATTGATATCGGCATAAGAAACAACTTGAAAACGATATTATGACATGGATCATGTTGTATACTTACATTTGATGGCCTTATTGATACTTGAGACAAGTGCCCGAACGTGTGTTTTTAGGACGAATTACAAACTGTAAAAATTAATGGCTATTTTTGCCGCAGTTAAATTTATTTCAAAAAAATTTATATTCGATTCATATAATATAACACGATTTTCTACGTACGCAGATTCTCCATTTACATAGACCATTGTACAATTCAGTGCGATGAAGATAACAGTGTTAGATTTGCAGAATATGCGAGAAGAAGCGTCCAATGGACAATACGTTTGCTGATGGTTGTACCAGAGTATTATATATTATATACAAGGCTAGCGACAGCGTTGCGTCACTATCAGTGCGCCCCCTTCAGGGCAGATCCGTCCGAATCGGAACTCTGGCTAAATTGCCCACCGCCGTCCCGATAACCGCTTTAATTGCGCTTGCGAGATAAGCGCCCATGTTGCATCGCAACCACCCTTCCTTCAGTAGAATACCATCACATGCTGGATATATATATTCCTGGTACCTCCGGCATTCCTTCAGCCAGGATTTATGTCCATGTTAACAACGTACGCCCAGAAAAGCTGCTGCACAGAAATAGGAAATTGTCATTTTTATGCATCGCTTTAGAAAATATCCCCATGTTCGTTTATAATATTCGCTGTTTTGTAATAGCGAACTAAGCTTCAAAAATTATTTAGTCAATATTTACACACGCCTTCAAAATTATACTAGAAAGAAAGAATGTTGCGTTCCAACGTTTTTTTATAATATGTATCATAATGTCGAATATACCGGGTGTAGATTTTTTTTTTGGTACATGGGCGTTTTACATTATTTGCAATTATTAGCTCTACTAATACTAATGTGAATACAAAAGAAAATGAGAATTGAAAATTACATCTGATGGAGTTTATTGCTGTTGTGAAGCTTCAATAGTTTGCAAGGAAATGAAAACAACTTAAGACATAAAATTTGGAGAATAGTAGCCTTGATTATTTTAAATAATTGCTTAAAAGACAATAACCATAATACGCTAACAATGATGACAGCGTCAAAATTGAATTTTGCATTATGTAGTTGGTCGTACAGAACTTTAAGAGCAGTAGATTAGATACTATCAAGAAATGATTAGCTACAAAAGAATAAAACGTGTGTTAATTAGCAACATAACTTTAACGAATATACATTAATCTTAACAACTAATACAATATTTAATAATACTAATACTAACGTGTTTAATAAATCTTCTAATCGAATTTATAGTTGGTATTTGTCTTGTAGAATATAACGTTACAAACATCGCCTGGATACTCCTCAATGAATTTCCCCCGTATTGCCATTTAACAAAATTCACTTTTTCTTCTGTGTTATAGTAATTCATATTAGTTAAAGAGTCCGCAATCCTAAAGATTGGTTGGAAACAGCACGCCATGCCGATCTATCCTGAGCTAATCCCTTCATCTCCCTATAGCTATTCATCTCAACGTCTTCAACTATCTGACTCACATACTCCAATCTAGGCCTACCTACCCCTCTCTTTCCCTCCACTCTACCTTCTATGATCAATTGCATAATCCCCCCATGCCTAAGAATATGCCCTACTAATCTGTCTCTCCTACGCTGTAACACTCTCCAAATACTTCTCTTCTCCCCTACTAACTCTAGTACAGCTTCATTTGTTACTTTATCTTCCCAACCAATCCTCATCATCCTCCTATAACACCACATTTCTAATGCTTGTAATCTACGCTTCTCTTCCTTTCCTATAGTCCACGCCTCACACCCGTACAGTGCTACACTCCAAACATATACCATCAGTAATCTTTTTCTAATACCCAAGTCAATATTTGATCTTAAAATCTGTTCCTTTTCTACGAATGCCTTCCTACCCTGTGCTATCCTACACTTTATATCTACCTTGCTTCGATTATCTTTTGTGATTCTACTGCCTAAATAACAAAAATCTGACACTTCTTCGATTCTATTATCTCCTATTGTGATCCTCATTTTTCTACTGCATTCCTTTTTGTCACACCTCATCACTTTAGTTTTACCTATATTTATTTTCATGTTAAAATCCCTAGTCAATACTGCCTGCATACCATTCAATACCATTTCTAAATTCTTTTCGCTTTCTTCCAATATAGCTATATCGTCGGCGAATCGCAACATATATATTTTCTCTCCCTGTACATTCACACCTACACTATACTCTTCTTTTACTTTGTTTATTGCATCTTCTATATATAGATTAAATAATAACGGTGAAAGTGTACAACCCTGCCGAACTCCCTTCCCTATTTTTGCTACCTCTTCTTCCCCCTCAATTCTAACTAAGGCAGTTTGGTGTTTATATAAATTAAAAATTATTCTCCTATCCTTATAATCTATACCCGTTTCTTTTAAAATTCTAAACATTATGTCCCAATCTACATTATCAAATGCCTTTTCTAAATTCATATTATTCTATTTTATTTTAATATCATTAAATTTACAGCGCACTTACAACAAGCACAAAAAGCCTCTATTTTATTCGACTAAAACAATGTTATGTCAAATTTGATTAATGCCATCAGATGATAATTGTCTTTTATGCAATTGTTTCAAATAATTAAGGCTACTATGTCTTAAATTATCTTCATTTCCATGCAACTACAAAACTGCAATAAAGTCCATCAGAATGTCATTTTCAATTCTGATTATTTTTTGTATTCACATATAAATTGAATGCCTTTATAAAATATTAAAGATGTATCGTTATTTATATTTGTATTTCGATATATATTAGTTTCTCGGAAATATTCTCTGAATTTATAAAACATTATAAAAATAATTTTAGATTATTTAAAGTCTATATCAATATAATTAAAAGATTACTATAAAGAAACAGTCACACGCAACATTTTGGTTTTACAACATTAATACTGTATTTATTTTCTATTGTATATGTACAAATTGGAAATAAATACATTTTCACAAGACGACAATTCAAAAAAAAAAATGCGACAATCTGTTTAATTGCTCTGCGAGTGATATTAACTCGTGACAAATTGGAATATCAAAAAAGTTGAGTTAGTGCGCGTTGGACTTGTGTGTAAAATCCGCAATATAATTACCAATTAAACACTTCATAAAATATTAATTATGCGACCTTGCACGTCTCTGTGTAATGTCCGTTATAAAAATTGGATTTAATCGTTACATGGCGAGATAGCGGAGAATGTTTTGATTGAGTACCGCGCACGACTGCTTGCGTAAAAATGACACCAGAGTACATGAACCGAATCTTCACTTGCGGTCATCAGTTTATCCGGCACTAATTTATATTTACTGCATTTTAATTAGTCGCAATAGATATATTTAATTTCGAATGTCTTGTCAAATGTTATGATAGCAAAACGCTATAAACAATTTTTTTATGTGCTCATTACTTGCTCGAGTTTTCACCTCCAGTTCGAGATTAAATAACATAACTTAAGAGTGATTACCTCTTCTATGTTTCAAGATCCTACAAATGCTTGTATTCGTCTGGTCTAACTCGAGCCACGTATTCATTTTATCCAATCTTTCTATAGCACCATATTTTTCAATATGATAAAACAAAAATATCTCTTCAGCAAATCTTCGCTCATAGTTAGTACAGGCAGACAGGTGCTCAGTGTGTATTTATTTGTCTGGCACAATTACCCTGTATAACTTGATCGATAACTCCAAGAGCGTGCATCTTAAACCAAAAGCACAAAGCTTGAATTATTTTCCATCCGTATGAGTCGCTCCGATTATCATAATTCCACCCAACGATGCGTGATGGAGGGTATTTTATTATAAACGCTTGCTTGCTCTTGAATTGGACGACGTATAATACCTCTGCGGTGGCGTCCACAAAACTGAAGATACTTTTCGGTTCGTCGTTAGCTGATGATGTCCTAAACATGTGGTTTTATTATACAGCTACCGCAACAGTCGTTTCGAGTTCCTGCCCCGTTGTGGGAATTATATTTTCGACACGAGTTAAATGCGGAAGCGCGAATAATTGACGAAGTGAAAAGCTCAAGAGTCATCACCTACATAACCAGTAACAACTATCTGCGTTTGTTAGGTTTGCTAATAGACTTCTTCTGCTCCTACTTTACTACGTTTCTTAACGTACATGCGTGCGTGTGGTATACCGCCGACGAGGCAACAGTTCTTGCGGTTTACTGCCGAAGAGGTTTGTTAAACCGCGTACGAATAAACAAACGTACGCTTCGTATATGATTTATCGTGAAACCGCAAGGTGATGCTTTTGCTAGCTATTGTCAAAAGGTAAACTATAACGCAACCAAACTTCCTAACGAAGTTTATTTTACCCGTAGAAACCAAAAGAATAACGTGTATTAAAATTTGTTTCAAATTTTAATACAATTCGACTGCATTTAGATCAAATTTCTTCGTTATGTCATTTAGCAGAAATAAGTTGACATATGCATACAATAACGTTTAGGTATTTAGAAAACTGCAAATAAGAAGAGTATATACAAAGTAAAAAAAAAACATGCGTGAGACTCTCGCGCGGTAGAAGTGAAACTTCTTAGCTGCTCCTAGGAAAAGTTGATTTAATGCATTGCTTTTTTTCCATTTGTTAACGATTTGATTTTGATTGATTTTGATTGACACTCTGATCATCAAAGGAAACATTATTAACTGTAATGTCGTACAGTTTGGATTAAATTTTGTGTATGATGCACTAGTGGGTGCATTTCTATGTGTCGATGGCTCGCTCAGCTGTATCACATTCATTTCGTTGATCTCTCACACCGCGTGTATCTTCACGTGCCTGAATCAGTGGCATTCAAATTCTCTATACCACTCACTGTGTCCTCACTTAACGACGGTATCGATTCATCCAGTGTATTTGAGGTCGTTGGAAGGTTATGTTGTCCATCGTGTTTCTTTAATGCCTAGCTCGATACTCTCTACTTTTTCCAAGGTACTTGTTGGCACTTTTCTTGGCGGTTTATTCGCTTTCTTCCATTCTCTAAAGGCTCGCACTCTGTCTGTACTTGTCTTTTTCTCCATTTCACTTTTCACACAATGGAAATTGTTAGCTAAAAGATTAAGCTGTGTTTGTGTAATATATAATAAAATACGCATGCGTCTACTGGTTGCTTTATGCTACAGAGTACACGCGGCGCATGCGCGTAGCATGTTTAACTTTTCGTGACGGAAGCGTTTCAATTTTCGTGATGTTCAGACCAATTTGCCGTACCGCGCCTATAGAAGTTTCACTTCAAAAAATCTTACACACAATTAGAAAAACCTTCCATTTTGCCTGTATTGGCAATATTAACATAATTTAATATTTTCTATACGTATATATTTTTAGCGCTTCTTAACATCTATGTCTAAATTAGTTTATCGTATTAAAGAGAAGTTACAAGAACGTATAAATAAATGTATGTTGAATTTGTGTATTTTATGGATGAAATTGTTTAATTATGATTTTGTTGTTGAAGCTACAGTAACCAGTATAATAATTTCTGTCATTCTAAATTACAAAGTATATTATTTTCGCTTGTCCTATATAAACCTGTCACTTTGCCTTGAGAAGGAATTTTAATGTTTGCGAATCAGGAACATTCAGCAGGTACTTTTGTTTCAATAAAATACTGGACATCTACTTCGTGAATGACGTTAAAATGTTTTCCTCCGTTGTGCCAACGGATTATTAATACCTCAACAGCGAGATGAACTAACGATACTCATATTCCTATTATCAAGAGGATAAAATGTTATATTTGCGATGTTGATGGTGGCTGGTTGATATAGGCAGCCTGCCAACATTAAATTGCAACAATATTTTATAAAATGTTACATTCTAATTGGCGACATTTGCTCTGAAATAGAATCGCATAGATTCTTGTACGTTCCGGTCAACAGTTTTCTATTTTAATCATACTTTTTGTTGATGGGTTTGTTTGCATTTAATTTTTGTCTTAAGTTGTCATTTTTGTAAGTTTATTTCTATAATAATCATGAGTGAAAAGATCAGATAGCTTGACGAGAGCCAGTCACAGTTTAACATTGTTTTCCATTACACGCACATATATATCTATGTGTAGGGGTGGTTTTGAGGGGTAGTTATCTATACTGTCTAGGGAGAAGGCGCGTGTTTTGTAATTCTTCAGCACAATGCTGCACCGTCGCCGTTGCACACACAATAAAAAAGCATAAAAAGGAAAATGGAACCGTACCATATATAACATTCACCCTACTATTTTATTATCCAGCTACCCCATGCCCGATTTGAAATTCAAAGTATCATTTTGACATCCGCATTTGATTAATCGGATCTACGCTAAACTTGGCATAGTTGTCCTCTCGGTCGGAATTCCTCTTTACAGAGTCACCCAAAAGAGCATTCCCCTAGCACGAATATAATTTTCTTTTGGATGAAGAATTTTTCAGATTATTATTCCAATTGTTATATATTTTTGCCAAAAAACGAATCACATGATCCATAATCATTTATGCATTATTACGAACTGGACAAACAACCCTTATAAAAACATGCGTGAGACTCTCGCGCGGTAGAAGTGATTCTTAGCTCCTAGGAAAAGTTGATTTTATGCATTGCTTTTTTTCCATTTGTTAATGATTTGATTTTTATTGACACTTTGATCATCAAAGAAAGCATTATTAACTGTAATGTCGTACAGTCCATAAAAGAGGAGTTTGGATTAAATTTAGTGTATGATGCACTAGTGGGTGCATTTCTATTCGTCGATGGCTCGCTCAGCTGTATCAGATTCATTTCGTTGATCTCTTACACCGCGTGTATCTTCACGTGTAGACTGAATCAGTGGCATTCAAATTCTCTATACCACTCACTGTGTCCGCACTTAACGACGGTATCGATTCATCCAGTGTATTTGAAGTCGTTGGAAGGTTATGTTGTCCACCGTGTTTCTTTAACGCCCTTTGCCTGGCTCGATACTCTCTACTTTTTTCAAAGGTACTTGTTGGCACTTTTCTTGGCGGTTTATTCGCTTTCTTGCGTTCTCTAAAGACTCGCACTCTGTCTGTACATGTCTTTTTCTCCATTTCACACAATGGAAATTGTTAGGTTAAGCTGTGTTTGTGTAATATAAACTAACCTGTATACAATAAATCGACCACAATTCACGGAGCATGCCACAGACATGCTCGAAGGACGAAAGAGGACGTCGTATCAGATACAGGAGTTTAATTAAGCGGCATCATAGTCGGCGCCTTGTACGTCGTCTTAAGATCCCCACCACATAGATAACGGGCAAACAAAGACACCAGAGCATCATCTTCCGCGTCCAGACCACAGCGAGAAGACGAAATTGTTCGGGGGGGGGCACGCAAGTTGAAAATGAGCGGGAAGCTTTCGCACTTGGACGGCCCCAGTTACACCTCGCTGTATCGCACCCTGACGTATAGGGGACGAATTTTGACGCTATTATGAAGATTTTCTATGGCGGTATAAGTGTGTTATGTTATTAGCGATTTCTGCTTTGGATAAAGTGACCATATTTTGCGAGAGACAAAAACGAATCTTTTGGCAACTACAAAAATGTCTAATTTATTAATCGTTGCACTTGGTGGAAACGATTCGGATTCTTAATTAATTTTCGATCAAACTGTTGGTTCTAGTTTTATAATTTCCCATTTAATCTTTTTTTTTTACGTAAAATAAAAATTGAAAATTTTAGCTTTGGCAGTCCATATAAATGCTGTCTTTGCAAATCTGTAATTTTTGTAATTGAAGAGGCAATTAATTTGAAAACGTAATATTTAACGCTGACCGAGAAGGCAGCATCTGGAAGTTCAAGTATTAGTTGTGTGTGACAACAATGACGGACATACACACAAATTAAACACACTTTTACATATTCCCTCCGATCGAGTTTAGACAAATTTCGGGATTGTCCCGCTAAAAGCAGGGACGTCTGGTCACTTTAGCTTTGGATGTATTTTCGCTGATGAATTGAAAAAATATAAGTCGATGATTGTGGCCATAACATAGACGAATTTGATAAAGATGAATATATTTCGTTTTACCAACAGATTTCATCTTCAACCGAACACCTCACCTTCTTAAGTGCATCTTAGCATCTAGTAACCATTGCCCATTAAGGCTATTATACTAATGCAAAGCATTAATTCCTTTATATTAGACTTATGATTGTGCTCGACAAGGCGGTATGGATTTACAAAACCCAAGACGAAAGGAATGGAGTATTATATGTAAAATTTGAGGGGTTGGTTCTTAATGGTAGTAACCTGATGAATATCGCGTTCGCGTCTTTTATAATATCAACTCTTATCTCGTTGTGTATAACACAGTGAAGAACGGCTGCTTCGGGGTCTTCGTCTTCTTCGCTAATGGATCTGCAATGTCCTTTTATTCTCGAAACGGTGACGCCGTAATGATATAAATGCAAGTCATGTTATAGATCGGGATTGGGATAGATAGTTGGGAATGTGGATGGATTTCTTGCCAGTGGATGGTTGCGATTTTTTAAATTAAATGTAATGTCAACAAGGTTTTTTTTTTGAAAGAAAATCCAACAAAATTGATTTTTTATTTTAAGAATACGAAACAATTTTTTAATTTAAAAATCGCTAATTAATTAATGCATACTTATTAAGTGAAAAGGCAAATTATTTATGTAGTATTAAAATTATTTATGTAGGAAAGGTAACTTGCATAGCTTTTGTAGATTTATAAAAGGCATTTGATAATGTAGATTGGGACATAATGTTTAGAATTTTAAAAGAAACGGGTATAGATTATAAGGATAGGAGAATAATTTTTAATTTATATAAACACCAAACTGCCTTAGTTAGAATTGAGGGGGAAGAAGAGGTAGCAAAAATAGGGAAGGGAGTTCGGCAGGGATGTACACCCTCACCGTTATTATTTAATCTATATATAGAAGATGCAATAAACAAAGTAAAAGAAGAGTATAGTGTAGGTGTGAATGTACAGGGAGAGAAAATATATATGTTGAGATTCGCCGACGATATAGCTATATTGGAAGAAAGCGAAAAGAATTTAGAAAGGGTATTGAATGGTATGCAGGCAGTATTGACTAGGGATTTTAACATGAAAATAAATATAGGTAAACTAAAGTGATGAGGTGTGACAAAAAGGAATGCAGTAGAAAAATGAGGATCACAATAGGAGATAATAGAATCGAAGAAGTGTCAGATTTTTGTTATTTAGGCAGTAGAATCACAAAAGATAATCGAAGCAAGGTAGATATAAAGTGTAGGATAGCACAGGGTAGGAAGGCATTCGTAGAAAAGGAACAGATTTTAAGATCAAATATTGACTTGGGTATTAGAAAAAGATTACTGATGGTATATGTATGTAGTGTAGCACTGTACGGGTGTGAGGCGTGGACTATAGGAAAGGAAGAGAAGCGTAGATTACAAGCATTCGAAATGTGGTGTTATAGGAGGATGATGAGGATTGGTTGGGAAGATAAAGTAACAAATGAAGCTGTACTAGAGTTAGTAGGGGAGAAGGGAAGTATTTGGAGAGTGTTACAGCGTAGGAGAGACAGATTAGTAGGGCATATTCTTAGGTATGGGGGGATTATGCAATTGATCATAGAAGGTAGAGTGGAGGGAAAGAGGGGGGTAGGTAGGCCTAAATTGGAGTATGTGAGTTAGATAGTTGAAGACGTTGAGATGAATAGCTATAGGGTGATGAAGGGATTAGCTCAGGATAGATCGGCATGGCATGCTGTTTCCAACCAATCTTTAGGATTGCGGACTCTTTAACTAAGTATTAAAATTAGATTCAAATAATACCCGCATTTCATTTTTTTGCATATATTTATTTAAAACCACATAAATATATACACTTGTTTGTGTAGTTTATAATTTGCAGGTGATGACAAATTTCCTAATCACCTTATCAGACAGATGTTGTTGGCCAAACTAGAAATAGTACCATCTACTTCAGTGTGTGTTTCGCATTGGTAGTGTAAAGTTCATAGCAGTTGCTTTAATCTAGTTCATTAATAAGAAAAAAATGGTTATATATAAAAACGTAACTATATAAAAGTGTGTAGTTTTTGTGGACAAAAAGTGCCAAATGCGTGGAGAATTGTAAGTGTGCGATTTTTATACGAATTTATTAATTGTCGATATGGATATTATTATATGGTATATCAAAAGAGTGTCCTATGATAATAAATTATTTTCAATATTCGAGAATGCATTAACAATACTTATTGTTTCACAAAGTAAATAATTCTGCACTATACCATTTGTTGCTTGTTGATACAAAAACCGATTGAATTTTAATTGCCGATATGTTGCAGTTAAATGCACTTTACGTTATTTATAGCCATTAAAGAGACAAGTTAGTATTTTGTAAAATAGATTTTTTTTCTCCAGCCTCGATTATCTTTCAGTAGATAACCTAAGACCGCGCCAAGAAAATATGTATACATGCCTTTCGTGGAATATCACAATGTACTGCTTTATGTTCTGGAATATATTTATCGATGACCACACATTGGTCTGTTGTAATAATGTTTTTAATAATCAATAATCTCAGTACGATGCGCCCTAGGCGAGTACAACAATAATCCACTGCCTTTAATATACAATTCTTGTTATACAATGTCGTGTGAAACTGTTTCATTGTTACAAAATTCTTCGTTATATTATACAAGACTTAAAAAGTTAGTTAGCTATGCCCAATAAAAATAATGGTATTCCAGAAATATATTTTTGATTGTGGTCAAATAGAAACGTATCTTTCTAATGTTTTTATTAGTTTGTTTATAAAAAAAAAATCAATCGAAGCAAATTGGCAACTATTAATCTCCAGAAACTCTACTTAGAATGGTTTTAAAAATATCATGCTGCCATTTAAAAAATCTTAATCTCGAAGCTCGATTCTGAATTCCGTACTATTTTTGTCTTTATATTTCATTAATTTGTGACTTCTGTAACGTCAAAATATTGATACAAAAGCTCATTTTAAGCTCGGACCGTTGTTTAGAGCCAGGCTCCCGCAGGGGTCTATTGTAGCCCCTTCGTTATACACAACAGATTTATACGGATGCTTTGATTGCGCTCTTTTTCAATATGGTCCTTTCTGCACAATTGTTGGTTTTGTTTTATATACAATATATTGCTGGAATTGCATCAAATGCGGTGCCAGTATCACGCTGTGTCCATTGCCAGAGTACTAACGACAGTAATAAGTAATTTGCATTTACAAATGAATTGCCAATGCAAAAGTGCCACAATATAATGTTTACTTTGAAAATAATGGTTTTGCAAAAGTTGGTATTTTCCCAATAAAATATACTTTGTCTTTAGGTACTACCATAAATTAAATTATATATCTTCAGCAACCAGTGAAATTTTGATTTATGTCGAAATAAATTAAAAATGAAATACGTTTTTTTCTAATTCTATTTAATTAACGAGAGATTTAAGCGCACAGCGCTACGGCCAACTTAATCAGTATAATTAGTTCTTCGCGGGCGACGATTTGAATTTTCAAATGTCCGGTTGATTTGGACGCAACAGAAGAAACGGCTCGGATGTGATTTGTTTGCCTGTCGGCGGTGTAGCTTAAATATTCATTGCGCGACTTTTTCTTTCGTAATTCTAATAATTAACCGAAAGTGGATAAGAACAATACACACAGTATCACCTCGGCGTCTCGAACAGTCTTTTCTACATCCACTTAGAAATGAGAGATAGAAAAAGTAGCGCGGACCACTTTGATAGTAGCGAGCGCGAGCGAGATGAGGCGACGTCTTCGTCTTCGCGGCGCTCGTGTTGTATATACGAATAAATTGGCAAGTTTAATTAAGATATTGGGCAGCCAGATAGATATACATTATATATATTCTTTTGTTTCGGTGTGAGTACGCGATCCATCACGCCAGTTCGCTATCGCGCTAATGAACATTTTAAATTGGGAGCGGCGTCGTCGTCGTCGCTCCTCTACCTCTACACCACCACCCCTGTCACTACCCCGCTGTGCACACCAACCCTTAACCTGATAAGAAGCGACAGAAACCAAATATAGTGTCTCGCAAATTTAATACCTCATCCGAATCTAAAAATCTATTCATCCAAGAAAAAAAAAACGAATACAAATCACAAAACGTTTTCAGCTACTGTCTAAACTGGCAGTATCATTTTTTTTGTACACTTCAATTCCAGGATTGTTGCTATTTATAATTTGTACGATTTGCAAAAATTATTTAAAAAATACTCGAACATTGCTGAACAATATCGCAGTCTGTTTCGATTTTATTTACAAATATATATTCTATTAAATGAAAGAGTTGAGTTTAATACTTTTATGATGTATTTTTATTTTTGTAGTTTGTCCTTACTAGTTTCGCATATTAATGTGCATCATCAGAGGTACAGCTCATTTTTTTTTTTTAATTGGCGGAGAATTTTGGTAGTCGTCTGCGCATACGGTTGTGCTTATCGGGCTTATACAGTACCAGTGGTGCCAGACAACAAAAAATACTCTAGGTCTAAGAATTTTAATTTGTCACTATTCTATAGCTATGATACTATAATTCTATAGATACTATAATAAGTATTTATCAACAGTATAACTTTTCTGCATTTTGTATTAATTTCAAAAAATTCATTCTAATTGCATAAAATGGTTGTTATAACTGTGCGTGGTGATTTGTCAACATTGCATTTCTTAGGACGCACACCTGCACTAGACACACTTACTTATTCTTTGGAGAAGACAGAAGCGTAGCGTGTTCTGATACCATACTATTTCAAATAGCACTGCTATGTACTGTATTGGTCAAGCCATTATGCCGGTTTGGATTTATGATGCGTATACTTCTGTCATTCTCCGCCAATTTAAAAAAACGAGCTGTAACTATTGGTAATTTTTTTCCAACTGGCGAACGTCCGCGGCTGCAAGGGTATGCGCACTCGTTTTATAGCCCTACAGTCTTACAACTTGTATGTCATTTGTTATACAGAAAAATCATCGAAATGGAACATCGTTATCGCAGCACTTGTCTTTTTTTTTAATATAACATTAATATTAAAAGTTATTGTTGAGTTGTGTGAATAAATAAATTATTAAAATTGTAAGCAAAGTTGATTACAATTTGACGCTAGTTTGAAGTATTAAACTCGACTCTTTTATTATTGCATCAAAGCACGTATACCAACAAATAATATATTCTCTTGTGTACGTCCCTATATTATTATGGGGTGGCTTCTGTATGGGGGGGTGAATGGACAGACAACAAGCACATTCGCGACAGTGGTGAGGTCGCTTCTTATCAGTGTCCATGTTATTTGTTGTGCACTGGCGAGAGATACAACAACCCTATACTGTGTGTATCGTACAGTTTTTTTTCTTCTTCGTTAACGATATTGGCACAACGCAAATGACAACAGCGAGCAAATTAGAATGGAGCAAATGATAACAGAAATGCACGCGTGATGGGGTGCGATTTGATTTATTAAAGATATAGATGCGAAGTTGACGTGATGTTTTATTTGGAATTTTTGTCGTCTCATTTCGTGCTGGTCGAGTTGTTGTTAGTATCGTATCTGTTGACACACCTTAGTGCGTAGGCTTTTATATTTCTAGATCTGTAGAATGTAGGCTCTTGTTGCGATATTTATTTAGTTCCTGTTCGAAGAGAATTTCTATAGTATGTCTTCGTTCGTTCGGTTTCGATATTTGGACACCACATTGCCGCTAAATTGTTTACCTTGTACAAAACGGCACTGAAGATATTTTTCAATAACTATTAGTTGGTGAGTTTATTATCGATGACGTAAGAGGTTTTTAAAGAAGCAGATAAAAACATAAAAAAGGACGCAAATTTTATATACTTGCATTTTTCTTTTACTGTTTTTAGAAAATTCGTTTTTTAATATCTAAATAGTTTAAGTACATAGCTTTAATTTAGCACTTAGATTATACAGGCATTTTTTTTTACTGTTTTTGGAAAATTAGTTCTTTAATATCTAATTTTTTTAGTATATAGCTTTAATTTAACAATATACAGGATAAACATTGAAATTTATAATAGCATAAAATATCACTCAAATACGGTAACTTTAAAGCATTAAGTAACATTTAACTCATTTCAGATTAAATAGAAACGATAAAAGTGCTGTATCCGAGCATATTTTTGACTAACTCAGGCCATCCTATTCAAAATAGTGCACTTAAATTGCTTAAAAGTGTTTTGATTTATTCCGATTTAAATACTATTATTTAACACCGTAGTGATAATTTTTTAAATTGAAATTTATATTTTAATTTAATGCGTAAAATAAATTTCTCTAAAATGAATTGAAAAAACAATACTAAGGAATCCATTCTTCCTTGATATATTCTTAGTGTCATTAACTAAATATTTAAATTCTTTTTAATGTTCTTACTGTTGCATTTAATTTGTTTGAAAATTAAAGAATTAAATTTGATTTATCCTGAAAAATTCTAGACATAATCCATGCAAATAATAAAAAAATTCTAAGATATCTATTTTGAGGTATTAATCGGTAAAATTAAAATAACTAGGATATACAATAGTATGGTATGAGGTCAAATTCAAGAAATTACAGAAGTCTAAACAGGTCAGAGTAGATGTCGATAGGTTAAAATTAGCTGATGTATGTGAAAAGTACAAGCAGAAAGTAGAAATCATGGCTAATGGAACATCTAGGAACGACATAGATTGCGAATGGAGGGAAATCAGAAATGGGTTAACTACAGCAGCAAATGAAGTATTAGGCACAAAGAAAAGGGCAGGTAGGAGGGAATGGATCACGGAAGAAATAGTTGAAATGATAGAAGCAAGAAGGAAAATTAAAATTGGAAACACAGAAGCAGGACAGAAAAAATATAAGGAACTAAGGAACTTAATTAATAGGAAATGCAAGCTAGCGAAAGAAGAGTGGATAAAAGGAAACTGTGAGGATATTGAGGAGGATATGAGAAGAGGTAAAGTAGATTTGGGCTACAGGAAAATTAAGTCACATTTTTCTAAAGTAAAACCAAAGGGTAACATTATATGTGATAAGCAGGGTAAGGAACTCACAGAAAATAAGGAAAAAGCTAGAAGATGGAAGGAGTATCTTGAAGATTTATATAAAGGTAGGCAGGACATGGAGGAGCTAGAAAGTGTGGAACAGATAGATGAGGATGACTTAGGTCCTAGCATACTTAGGTCAGAGTTTCATAGAGCATTAAATGATTTACGGAATAACAAAGCAGCGGGGATTGATATGATACCAGCCGAATTAATAAAACACGCAGGGGAAAAAATGCAGGAGCGATTATACAGGTTAGTTTGTTAAATATATGAGAAGGGAGAAGTACCACAGGATTTTCAGCGTAGTAGAATAGTAACAATGCCGAAGAAAATAGGAGCTAATTTGTGTGAGAACTATAGGACCATTAGTCTACTATCACATGCATCGAAGATATTGTTAAAGATTATTTATAGGAGATTAGAAAATAAAGTAGAGGAAAGGCTAGGAGAAGATCAGTTTGGTTTTAGGAAAAACAGAGGGACGAGAGAGGCGATTCTAGCACTAAGAACGGTAGTAGAAAAAAGAAAGAGGGTAGGAAAGGTAACTTGCATAGCTTTTGTAGACTTAGAAAAGGCATTTGATAATGTAGATTGGGACATAATGTTTAGAATTTTAAAAGAAACGGGTATAGATTATAAGGATAGGAGAATAATTTTTAATTTATATAAACACCAAAATGCCTTAGTTAGAATTGAGGGGGAAGAAGAGGTAGCAAAAATAGGGAAGGGAGTTCGGCAGGGATGTACACTCTCACCGTTATTATTTAATCTATATATAGAAGATACAATAAACAAAGTAAAAGAAGAGTATAGTGTAGGTGTGAATGTACAGGGAGAGAAAATATATATGCTGAGACTCGCCGACGATATAGCTATATTGGAAGAAAGCGAAAAGAATTTAGAAAGGGTATTGAATGGTATGCAGGCAGTATTGACTAGGGATTTTAACATGAAAATAAATATAGGTAAAACTAAAGTGATGAGGTGTGACAAAAAGGAATGCAGTAGAAAAATGAGGATCTCAATAGGAGATAATAGAATCGAAGAAGTGTCAGATTTTTGTTATTTAGGCAGTAGAATTACAAAAGATAATCGAAGCAAGGTAGATATAAAGTGTAGGATAGCACAGGGTAGGAAGGCATTCGTAGAAAAGGAACAGATTTTAAGATCAAATATTGACTTGGGTATTAGAAAAAGATTACTGAAGGTATATGTTTGGAGTGTAGCACTGTACGGGTGTGAGGCGTGGACTATAGGAAAGGAAGAGAAGCGTAGATTAGAAGCACTTGAAATGTGGTGTTATAGGAGGATGATGAGGATTGGTTGGGAAGATAAAGTAACAAATGAAGATGTACTAGAGTTAGTAGGGGAGAAGAGAAGTATCTGGAGAGTGTTACAGCGTAGGAGAGACAGATTAGTAGGGCATATTCTTGGGCATGGGGGGATTATGCAATTGATCATAGAAGGTAGAGTGGAGGGAAAGAGAGGGGTAGGTAGGCCTAAATTGGAGTATGTGAGTCAGATAGTTGAAGACGTTGAGATGAATAGCTATAGGGAGATGAAGGGATTAGCTCAGGATAGATCGGCATGGCGTGCTGTTTCCAACCAATCTTTAGGATTGCGGACTCTTTAACTAATACAATAGTTTTATTTGCAATGCATTTTCTTTTAGTTTTTATAAATTGAAAAAATTCTTGAATATGTTGCAGATATGAGCACAACACTTAATTTTTTTTCAGCAGCAATTATTTAATTTATTCGGATTATATATTTTTTCTGGTTGGGCGCTAATTTAATCTTAAGCATGTGTTCATATATAGTTAAGATCGTAGTAGACGACTAGTACATTGCGGCGAACTTCAAGTACGACAAGAAAGAGCCTATTAAATCCGCGCGACCACAAAGAGATCAAAAGCCACCAGTATATATTTACACTAGTTTTATGATGGATTTCATGGGACAGTCGGTATTATTTCAGGCCGCTGATTATCGGCAAACAGCACATATTCTACGTTCGGACAACCGTGTAAACGTTGCGATAATCGCATTGCTGCCACAACTGTAAACACTAAACTCCCAAACAGTCAGGCTCCATTTCTCTCTTTCCCAGTGAGGCGGATCTTCAATGATCAATCCTAAAACCGCGCTTTCCACAGAGCCGTACACAGCGCAATATTAAAAATTTCACAACTCGCACCTTCCTTTTTAAACACATCGGAATGCAATTTGCAATTGGATTCTTGCGCCGCAATATGCGTCGATTAACAATTTAAAAAAATATATTTTACGAGGCCAGGTATTTTATTCGAAATCTTCTGATGACTTATGAAATGTTGCTGGCTCAGGTTCTGTGCTTTCTTTACGTTTGGGATAATAAAATGATAATTCCCGAAATTGTTCTTTTTCGGTAGATCCAAGCAGAGCGATGAAAAGAACATGGTAATTCGGTTTATTTTCACAGGGGGTTTTATGGCGATAGCGCATCAAAGAGGAAACTTGTTGCCGTTATGTACTCCATAAATGCTCACAGTGAAAATTCACTTTTTAGTTGAATGGATAGAATGTCGTTATTATGTAGTCAAACGAAACATTCTTACTATTGCAAAATAGTGTATACTTAAACAAGAACAAATTACTTCTGAATGTCATTTTTTATTCACTGAAAAATTGATATTCTTCAGTTATTGTGGACTTTACTATGCTTTACTATTTCCTAGACATTTACAGATTTTGAACAAAATAATTTTGATAAACGTTCTAAAATCTCTCACAAATTTAATAGAAATCCATTAAAAATATTAATTACAATTTATTATTGCAATTGAACGCCACTACATTATTTAACAAAACTCTGCGATTAAAGCTTTTTTCTTCATTTAAAAAAAATCATTTTTCTTCACTGGTATTTTTTGTTTATAAATTAGAAATCGTTAAATTGCACAATCTCGCATTATTAAATTTTTAGATAATGTTTAGATTTTTAGATAATTTTTAATTTTTAAGGTATAGGGCAACCATTTTTCTGTTTGAATCTTTTTTTTTTTTCAAAACACAGCATCAATTCCCTAATAAAATGCTACCAAAAAAAAATTGTTTAAATAGGAAATTTGCTAAATAAACTTCTCTCACAGTAACTCAAAATATTCCCTCCTAAATCACAAACTACTTAAAATAAATCCCCGAATTTTTTTATATATTCAGAGAACACTGACATGCTCCCATGGCATTATTCCATGTGTTGATCTGATTACGTGATATGCCGGTAATGTCATTTCGTTTGAATAAGCAATACCTCGCGTACGGTTGAATGGCCAACGGGGTGTCAAATGGCAAAGAAAGAATGGTCTAAGGACCCACAACTAGTACGACATTACACTATACTAGAGAATGCGAAAATCACTATAATATATACTCAATCCAAAGCAAAATTCCGAGTTTTTTTAAACTAGATTAAAAAATAACTGTATTTTTTCGTTCGGTGTCATCTTTAGTTAATCGATTGATAATTTTAAAACATTCCGAAATTTTTTTTATCCGTTGTTAAGTTCGGTGATAGCGTGGATAGGGTATACGGTATAGAAGAGAAGATCCAGAACGGCCACAGAAGTGAAGTAACGGTCTCAGTTGCTATAAACTTTATGTGTACGGCCGTTACGGGCTCTTAACCGCGATTCCTGACCAACATAGCCCATCAACATCCAAAGAGGAAGATCTTGAGGAAGCATCGCAACATATCGTGCGTTATACGGTCTTTTTACGGACTATATAACAGTCCGAATTGCAGCCATCAACGACACCGTATGGACCAATTGTCCGATGACTTTTACACACTAGAATTGTTCTTTATTACCACCAGAAGATACCACCGAAATCTGAAAGGACAATGTTTATTATCAATTCATCAAAAAGTGTTTTTACAATTACACAATATCTACAATTTACCAAGCGAAAAATACTGTAACTTCCATACAACAAAGTAGTTACACGCTTTTTTTAACAAATTTTTTATCTTTCGCAATCCCGAGGATACTTTTTTCATCCTAATCCGAGCTACTATCCTCCGTGTCTCCCTAGCGGTCCTGTACATACCGTTAGCACTCTACCAAAGCAAATGCTCCTCCATTATGCAAATGGCACTGCTCCACGGTAATCGCATTTTCCTACTCATCAGTCGCGATTTCCCTCTTAGCTAATTGTATTTGGATCGACATGTGTGAGTGTGGCTTTTAATCCGATTTAGGATACTCCAACTAACACGCACTGCTTCAATGCATGATATATACACCAGATAGGACAATATACAAGACATTTTATCCACCCAAAAGATTCAGCTTAATTTAACACCTCGTAGGGAACTGCCCTGTTCGTTTTTACGTAAAATATTGTTCTAGGATAATTTTTTTTTTAATGATTTGACTTATATTATTTAATATTACGTGGAACATTTTTTCTGCGAGGGTACTTTGCTGTATTGTCAATATACAAGACAATTTATCCATGCAAAAGATTCAGCTTAATTTAACACCTCGTAATGAACTGTCGTGTTCATTTTTACGTAAAATATTCTTCTTCGATAATTTCTTTTTTAATGATTTAACTTATATTATATAATATTACGTGGAACGTTTTTTCTGCAAGGGTACCTTGCTGTATTGTCAATATACAAGACAATTTATCCATGCAAAAGATTCAGCTTTATTTAACACCTCGTAATGAACTGTCGTGTTCATTTTTACGTAAAATATTGTTCTTAGATATTTTTTTTTTTAATTATTTCACTTATATTATATAATATTACGTGGAACATTTTTTCTGAGAAGGTACCTTGCTGTATTGTCAATATACAAGACAATTTAACCATGCAAAAGATTCAGCTTAATTTAACACCTCGTAGGGAACTGTCATGTTCATTTTTACGTCAAATATTCTTCTTCGATAATTTTTTTTTTTATGATTTGACTTATATTATATAATATTACGTGGAACATTTTATCTGCGAGGGTACCTTGATATATTGTCAATATACAAGACAATTTATCCATGCAAAAGATTCAGCTTTATTTAACACCTCGTAATGAACTGTTGTGTTCATTTTTACGTAAAATATTGTTCTTCGATATATTTTTTTTTAATTATTTCACTTATATTATATAATATTACGTGGAACATTTTTTCTGCGAGGGTACCTTGCTGTATTGTCAATATACAAGACAATTTAACCATGCAAAAGATTCAGCTTAATTTAACACCTCGTAGGGAACTGTCATGTTCGTTTTTACGTAAAATATTGTTCTACGATAATTTTTTTTTTATGATTTGACTTATTTTATATAATATTACGTGAAACATTTTTTCTGCAAGGGTACCTTGCTGTATTGTCAATATACAAGACAATTTATCCATGCAAAAGCTTCAGCTTTATTTAACACCTCGTAATGAACTGTCGTGTTCATTTTTACGTAAAATATTCTTCTTCGATAATTTCTTTTTTAATGATTTAACTTATATTATATAATATTACGTGGAACATTTTTTCTGCGAGGGTACCTTGCTGTATTGTCAATATACAAGACATTTTATCCACCCAAAAGATTCAGCTTAATTTAACACCTCGTAGGGAACTGTCCTGTTCATTTTTACATTTTTACGTAAAATATTATTGTTCGATAATCTTTTTTGTATTGTTTATATGATACAATATTACGTGGCAATTTTCTGTGAGGTGCCTTGATGTATTGTTACCCTTCTGACGTTCGTTTGAATTTTTTAATCATGGTAGGTTGAGCTAAAGAACCCCCGCCGTGTCTGCACAAAATTGTTTTCCATAGTGCGGAGGTATAAATAAACTTATTGCTTCAGTGAATCGATTCAGTAGGCTATAATATAAAATAGGCAGACTGTATATTCATTATAAATACGTAATTATATGCATACATTATTAAATTAGTCTACGTTTCGAGTCGAATGACTCTGTGATAACATAGAAGCGTTTAAAAAATTATCGCAAATAATTACAAAGACACAGCCGCACGCACGTTTTATATTATAAAAGAAAAGCATGTTTTATTATATATAATAAACACGAGAATAGTTCCGAGTCCACTGGCAACATCTGTGAAATGAAATGCAAATTTGAATGCAACTAAAATATATAATAATCCTTGCGCGACTGTATAATTCAAATGTATTTAAAATGCAGTGGGATGGAAAATTTGTAATGTTACGTAATGTTAGCGGCGGAGTTTTGCGTGTTGCCCATTAGGATGGGGGCGGCAATGGTAAGAACCGGCGGCAGGATGGGCGGCGGCGGTAAATGCCTTCGGTGGTGAAAGAAAACAAGATTATTTTACGGCGCGGTGAAAGACGGACAGTAATGTTACTGTATGGGAACGAAGAAAGCACTGCTGCGTGCCACAGTCGTAAAGCGATAACAATATCAGCCGCCCCCGACGTCCCTGTACCGTTCGAGGAGCCGCAGCGGTGTAATTAGGAAGATCTGGATCGCTGCGTTAACGGCCCATTATCACACCCCCATTATACGCATGTCCTCCAAATTCTCATACAAAGGTACGATTTCAAAGGGCGCTTCGAATTCACCTCGAAGTCGATACTTTTCGCAACACTTTACTCGTGTTTCAAATTCCAATATTTTACCGTTGATCTACTACGCCTATTCGCGCCTCCTTTTACCACCGTACACACCCCCACGTGAAATTAAAAGCAATAGTTAAAACCGGCAATCACAAGTCCCATTTACTTGTGCCGACAATGCACTTGTACAACGGGAGCAATATATCAATCTCCCATGCAGGTTCGTTGCACAGCATACACGCATGCACGCTGGGTGGGAAGTATCACCAGGTGGAGTTCTTCCCGAGCACGCATGCATGTCCATCAGCTATCTATCCCGTATAACATTTGTATGAGCTCGAGGAATGGAATTGTTGCGGTAATATCGGTGGGGAGGTGGGCAACAAACCCGCCCCCAACGTTAAGTGCTCCTCTCACACGTAGAGCACGCGACGTATTTATAGCACTGAAGAGATGGAAATTGTTCTGGGATGCTGTGATTAATACTTTCGATTTGTAAACGTGTGATGTTTTGCAAATTTTTGTTAGATCAATCCTCCAACGTCACCAATATCCGACCCATTAAATCCTCTGTCCTATTGTTTAGATTATTTCTTGAAGGTTGTGTTATTGGTGGTTAGGCTTAGTTTAAAGTTAGCAGATATTTCTCCAATGATATAGTAGTTGGTGTATTTTGGAAGTTTTATACTAGGTTGAGTTATAAAATGTTATGTCGATTTAAATATATATTGGTTGATGGTGAATAAGATGTGGCAAATAAAAAAAATCCTCGAGCTTATTGCAACTTTTGAAAAATTGCGGCGATATATTTGCAACACAAGAAATTTCCACCGAAGAATATTTTGCTTGAGATGGCCAATAATTTTCTTGAATTGCGTTTGATATAGTATCTATATCTGTCGATGGCTATAGGTGTGTACTTATAAGCCGATGTCATACTATCGCGTATGTCTTTAGCGGTGCTGCGGAACCGCGGTGTTCCTTTTCTCGTGGAATGTCGATGTCGTGTTGTGTCGGCTCTTAACGCCGCGACCAGTTTTAGCACAAACAGAAAAATCAAATTCCGCCTGTGTACGTATCACTATGTATATACCGCACATTCCGCGATGGCACAAAAGAGTTTCCTGTAAAACGAATATCCTTCTCATACACAAACTGAAAAAAAATATTAATCGACACAACGAAAAACGAAATTACGTTGGCGATTTTTTTTTGCGCACACCTCGCAAATGTATCTCTTAAAAAACTTTTCTGTTTTTTCTCTTGACATTTAATCTAGCGCAGTTTTCGAATGGGTTAATTTTCCCATCTCTAGTGGGATGTTTTGCAGAACAGCAACTTTACTTTACCTATATCAAAGCCACTCGATTTATCTCACCAAATAGACTAAAAGTTATTTCAACTGGGATTGAACGCATCCTTCCACAAAGTATTGCAAAAACCAAAACACGACCGAGATATATGGCTTATTTTTAAGAAGTTCTACTTCCATTTCGTACATAACATACAGTACAACTCGTCCCGATCTCTTTCGCAAATGGAACTTCTCTTCGAAGATATACGTCTAAACAAATCTAAATTTCTGTAACTCATGTAAATATTGTTGACATCGTCAATATTATCAACGGATATTTTCTTCGATACTTTAATGGACTTTGCTTGGTTTGACAAAATTCTGATATTAAATTATTGACAATTAAATTAGTTATTGCCGTTATAAGAAATTGATTGTTGATATTACCGCCAAGGCGACAGCGATCATCGATTCAACCTTTCAGTCTCAGCGATATAAAGAATGATTCTCAACGGTATAAAATTCATCAAGCAATAGACGGGCGCCATAATAAAAGTACTTCAATTACAAAAACCCTTATTTTTTTTGTCGTAAGCCATTTTTCAAATGTACATTTAAAAAATACTACAATCAAATTGCACAAATATTATGTTATCTTGAATTTTTTTTATGCTAAATTTGATTCCCCTCTTTCATTCTTATATATATAATATTGCATCGAGACTTGAAGACATTTATGCACAGAAATGTATAATACGGAAAAATTATTCCAACACATTTCAATTTCATTGTATATAAAATTCAACATATCACACCGGAGAAGAGACAACATACAAGCTGATATTAAAATACACGTTCCATCCATTGATTCGTTGAAAAAATAATTTTTAATGATATATTTATAAAATTTAACACATCGAACATTTTTTACTCATCCATGCAATAATACATAAAACAAGCCATGCTGCAAAATCTACAATTTATTAATTTTTGTATATTTTATTTTGCCATATTTAATTAGAATTGTCTCTTAATATTATGTTATGTAAAATACAAAATTCCGACTAACTTTCAGGGTACGTTTTTTGAAATGTTTAAGACTGATGTCACATTTTAAATTCTCGAATATTTCTTGGATTCTGTATATTGTGTCTATCCGTCTGTCATATAATCTTAATTTGACGGAATGCTGATGGACTGAGTCCATCACAAAGCTTGATAAACATCTGCAGAAGCACAACTTTACACTAGACAGCTTAGGGATATAAAAGACACAAAGATATTTTGCCATCGTTTGTAAACTTATTACGAATTTCAAGAAAATCGATTGAAAAAAAAAGCGTGTGTACACGCGCAATATTTTTTTGTAAGCTTTCATCGATTTCCAATTTAAAAAAAAATTTAATCTAACGTACGATTCATTTTGAATAACCCTTATTTTAGAAGCTGGTATAAAATACGCAATATATAATATTATCTACAATCCTTTAGGAGTGCCCCCTCACCTTGGTCCACATTTCATATTTTATAAAAAAAAATATAAACTCGTGTCCGATTGCTACTAGTTCGTTTATAAAGCGTATATATTAGACTTATTATTAACTATTAATATTAAATAAACGCTTACGCTGAAGAGAATACATTTACCCGCTAAGATATTGGTCGTGGTTATGGCGCAATGGCATTGTCTAGATATATATTTAAAAGTAAATTCGTATTATTTGTATTGTTTATTAAAGTCTGCACAATGATCTTAAAGTCTTGAGAAATAATGTTATAACTAATTAGACAAAATGATATTATATCATATGAAGATATAAAGACAATATTTTAAGTGGTTTTGTATTTATTGAATGTTAAACTAATTGGACAAAATGATATTATATCATATGAAGATTTAAAAACAGGATTTTAAGTTGTTTTTTTATTTTTTGTATTTATTGAATGTTAAACTAATTGGACTAGTTAAACTAATATCCTATGAAGATGTAAAGACAAGATTTTAAGTTGTTTTTTTATTTTTTGTATTTATTAAATGTTAAACTAATTAGACAAAATGATATTATATCATATGAAGATATAAACAAGATTTTAAGTTTTATTTTTTATTTTTTGTATTTATTGAATGTTAAACTAATTGGACTAGTTAAACTAATATCCTATGAAGATGTAAAGACAAGATTTTAAGTTGTTTTTTTATTTTTTGTATTTATTAAATGTTAAACTAATTGGACTAGTTAAACTAATATCCTATGAAGATGTAAAGACAAGATTTTAAGTTGTTTTTTTATTTTTTGTATTTATTGAATGTTAAACTAATTAGACAAAATGATATTATATCATATGAAGATATAAACACAAGATTTTAAGTTGTTTTTTTATTTTTTGTATTTATTGAATGTTAAACTAATTGGACAAAATGATATTATATCATATGAAGATATAAAGACAATATTTTAAATTGTTTTTGTATTTATTGAATGTTAAACTAATTGGACAAAATGATATATCATATGAAGATATAAAGACAGGATTTTAAGATTGTTTTCTTTATTTTTTTGTATTTTGATAATGGTTGATTTTTTTATGTATTTTTATATATAAAAATGTATGCACGGTGTCTTATTATCAATAAATTTTCTATTACTAACATGTTAAAAAAATTCTGTGAGACATGAAATGGTATTATTATTAGAATGAAATTATGCCGTTCTTAAGGATCGGGCTATTATTATATTCGCTATACAGAACATGTAATTTTATCAATTGGTGTAATAATATGAATCGATACTAGAATAGCATAGGTGCCCGTGCATTATGTAATAAACTGAAAAGTATTGCGGTAAATGTCGCTGCAAGACTTGAAATTGCTTTAGAACTGGAGTCTATATAGTTGCTAATGGCCTACCACTCCCATTTGCAGAAAACTCATTTCATTTCTACTTTATCTAAACTCTATTGACAATGGGTTAAATAAAAACGACGCGTATATTTTTTTGTCATTATGCTCCTTGAATATAATCCTCGCATGTGGTATTTTTTTTTTTTATATAAACATACCCCTATGTATACTCGGTCCATCGTATTATCAAAGAAAATGAAAATTAAATCAAATTCGTTAGAGAATTTTATTTTCAAATTGTTTACATTTTCATTGTACCGTTAAAATTAACCATATAATTTTTTTTTTTGTTAGATGATCAATGGACCAATTTTTGTGTAATATTGGTCCATATAATTTTTTTAGATCAGATGATCAATTTTTATGTGATTCAAATTTGTTGCAATCAATTTCTAAATAATGTGTTCGTCTCTTTTGTTGCAGATGCCATCGGTAAGTGGTCCAATCCTGCTCTGGTGCCAGTACTACACCAGAACTACCAAATTGTCTAGTAGTACTCTCATAGTAAGGTAGGATTGCCTTAAACATAGAAAAAAAATCTCTTTCGAATATAAACCAATATAATAGCAGCGTACTTTTTAACAGAAGACAAAACCCGTTCGGTTAGAACTTTATTTATTTCGTCAACAAACAATATTTTATTGATTTTTAAATATGAACGAAAAAAACAACTTTTAGCTAAATATGAATTTAACATTCGTTGTAATATTCCAAAATTAGAACTTACGTTTAAACAAAAGCGGAATAAACTTGTTATTATGCAACATTAGCTAATTGTTTTTCGGCGTATTATTATTTTTTGTTTATTTAAACACATCTTATTAGTGCTAATTGCAATGCGTTATTCGGTACTTATAATCATTAGGAATTACCAGCCGGTAATTTGTTCTATCTTGCATTAAGACAAAATATTCGTTAATAATAAACATATAATCATGATTTTAATGATTCACAATTAAATGTAATGTCCGCGAATAAATCAATTTAATTGCGACATGGTCCAACGTTTATACATAAATACTGAATTTATATTTCCATCAGGAATTGTATAAATATTACAGATCGGGGCTTTACGCATTTTTATATATTCTGGCACGAGTACTTAAAAAAAAAAAAGGATTTTCATTTTCAGAAAACATCATTTTTCGTTCAACCTCACCAATCTTTCTTCCGCCACTATTATGGCACAAGAATACCTTTTAACCCACCCCTGTTTAATGCCATATAATAATTTTAGTGTAATTAAACATAACGCAGAGCTAATGCCTAAATCCAACGGCTTTTCCCGCCATAACGATATACCTATGTGTGGAATATAATATTTCGCTAGTAGGAATAACGTCATAACATGACAAATGTGACAGTTATCCACATGTCGCCCAACTCTAATACCCTCTGACACTACTATCGAACCTACGTTCTACGTGCTAGTACTACGTGCTTCGCTGCTACGTGCCACCGTGCCAAAGATATGCCGGTTTATTATCCAGAAAAAGATTTTTTTACCATTACGCTTATAGAAGAAAAAGTATGAATGAAGAAATTATGTTTCGAATAGTAATCCACACCACATTCATCTTAACAGAATAATTTTTTGTAAATATTTCGCACGTTCCATAGAAATCCACAAGAAAATCATCACATGCACACAGCACATAACACTTTAACAGGTGAACGCAACCACCCTAGCGTCTGCGGTGGTTGTATTGCCTCCCTTCTATATCCCGCTCCTTTTGTTGCGACACATCAGAAGCATTTACTTCTTCCTCGTCGTTTTGAGCAACATGTCACGTCATCTCCTACGCCGTACGCCCTTCTTACCTCCCACGTAAATTGATTACGTGATCAGAGACCCTGATCTAACCTAGAAACATCTAGGAGAAACGCAGGGAGAAATATCGTCCAAAATGTATCCTCAAATTGAATTAATCTAATATACGGGCAAATTTGAAATAGTAATGGACCGAGAATTGTTCCTTGCGGTACCCTTCGCGTATTTGCCAGTATTACGAATTTCTTCGTTTCTATTTTGATTGAATTTCTTGTGCGATTTAAACCGGTTATGACTAAACGGAAACGGATATTGCTCTGCGCTTGTTTCTAACGGTATCTAATGTTTAATCGGCGAAACATCTGATTTAGAAATTACTCGAACATAAACTTTAGACATGCGAAAAATTCGAAAAGAAAAAAAGCACTTACCAATTGAATTTATTTATTCGCATCAACTTTGTGATATTGAAGTGTTGGTAGCACGTGATATTGACACATTTTTGACTGCTAAATTTATTTTATATGAATTATTAATATGCTAAAATGATTTATGCATTATGAAATATGATATTGCGAATTGAGAGTAGATGTGTTTTTTTTTTTTTAGTTCAACCGAGGCAAACGTATTTATTATACTTCTTTGGTTTGTACAACCCAAAATCTGCCGACTTCCCACCACGTCTTCAATTTATCGAAGATTTTATGGTAAACAGGTTTGAACGATCCTCTGTAATAATTAATTTGAAAACATTTTGCAATCAAACTTCTTTCCAAACGAAGTTTATTCTTCACATAATGCTAAACAGGTTTCTCAGTTGAGTCTCAGCAACTCATCGCCGATTTTTATAAATAATCCTTCGTCGATTTTAGTTTACCAATGCCTTATTTCATCGATGGCCCACCGAAAATAGCAATCGTCAAAAAATCGGTTTTTCGCGCCGTTCAGACGCCGATGCTGTTTTTGTTCGACCAAAGGTATGGAGGGTACCAAAGAGCGCTGTTATATGTGTGCGCTCAATGTGTTTTAATTGCATTGCTGCGGACGCGTCAAGATGAGTTGGTTCTGTTCTGCGGCGTGGCAAGCAGAAGAGAACAACAGAAACATTCGCGAGAATGCCCGTGAAATTTGCTCAGAGTGATTCCGATTATAATGGCGAAGGCGGTCACATTGTGCCATTATGTGTTTGTTATTGTTTGTGCGAGTCTTTTCCGCTTTGCTAAATATTCTTGTGCTGCTCAAACGATATATAATCAGCGACATACAGGATGCTTAAATTGTCCATCGAATATAACATAATTTTTTTAAATACCTTTGTTTTCGTCGCTATTTTATTTTACGTTGTCTTCCTATCAATTATTTGGTCAATTTAAATGCACCTCGTGCAATTTTGTGCTTCTGTACGATTTTCTTACATCTAAATGTATCAAATTTAACTATTTTGATTAGGAGAATCAAATAAACAACTTCTGGAGAATATCAGATAGTCGATTTTTCAATACCTCGACCACATTTGTGGTTTAATTTTGATTAGCCAATCGACGAAACCATTAAATTCATTATATCTAACATATGCATTTCCGGATCTCTTTTGTGTAACGGTCTGTTGAACATGCAAGAGCTGCTGGTTGTAAAGACCAAGATACACCTTCTATACTACATTCCTCTGTTATGACAAATCCCTTATTAGCGAGTCACGTTTCTTTGAAAATCCCATTATACATTAGCCACATATCATTTCGATTTATTATGCTTTGATGAATCATTCTCAGTTTGCAGAAATGCAGAAAATATTTTGTTTAATTCTCTGCCAATTTATTACCTACGAAAAAATCGACCAATTTGTGAACTGAATCAGGTTTAGAACGTGCCAGCTATTTTGTTTAAAGAACAAGTACTTTCACTTCGTCAGCAATAAAACATCTTCGTCCAATTACCCAGTGGCATTATCATTGTTGAAAGTGTCACCATCTGCCTGCGTGACATAGAAACTCCATATTATTACGTGTCGTACGCTTGGATGATGGAGATGGAGGTGTATCCGAATATGAAGAGAAATGGCCATCAAGACAACGGTACTCTCACGCTTTATAAATCACCGCTGGGTACCAGATGAAGTGTGTAACACAAGGTACCACTTGTGTTGGATTTTTTTTGTTGGTATTATAACGTAAATGTTTCGATCAATTTTGAGCTTTTATTGAAATTTAAACAACGAAACATTGGGTCTTCTTATTCGATCTGGTCTAAATTTGCTAAGATTTTTTGGCGCTAATTTGTTGGATATGTGCCACAATTTGTTTGGAGGTAATATTTTTTATCGATACGCCCAAATGCGTTTGCTGAAGAATAGTTTGTATATAAAAAAAAAAGCAGGGCACTTGCTAAACATGTAGTATAATGATAAAACAGGATAGGTCTTGAGAGATTATTGATTAGTGATGGTAGGTAGAGTGGAAAAACAAGAACGACAACAACAAGGGGGCCCCCAGGTACCGGTCGGCGCTCCGTAACGATCCGAAGTTAATTTAATAACGAAATTAGATTGTTTTGTAATGTTCCTCCATCGAATAGTCCGCTCTATACTTTCGGCTGGGTTTAAATTCTTCTGTGCTGTAAAATATATTAGAACAGAGTTGGCTTTAAATTAATTCACAACACCGCAAAATATATTTTGTGCAAAACATCAGTTAAATGAACATTCAACAAATTTTATTTTATACTTAATTATTGCTAGATTCGTGCATTTAAAAAAAACTAGTTAGTCAGATAGTCTCCAGCACGCCAAGCCTGAGCTAACTCCTTCATCTCCCTATAACTAATTAACTCCACATACTCAATCTACCTATTCCTTTTCTGACACTTCTTCTATACTATCATCTATTCTAATCCACATCTTTCGCTTGCACTCCTTCTTGTCACACCTCATCACTTTGATCTTGCATATATTTATTTTTACATAATAACCCCCTAGAGCCATTCCTTCCTACATACCATTTAATACCCGATCTAAATTCTTCTTCCTTTCTATATCGTCGGCCAACTTCAACATTTCTACTTCGATTTATTCAATTTATATCAAATCGAAATTTCTTCAAATTCTACATAATCTCTCAGCAATACGCGGTGGAGATTATCTGATATAATGGGATAATTGAATGATTTAGATATTATACTTGCTTTTATCAAAGTTGCCAAATTGGAAAGGATACCCAGAGGATCGGTTGTGCTGTAAGTTACATGGCTCTCTTCTAATGCCAATTGCGTAATTCAGATTGTTCTAAAACAAATATGAATCCTTGTAGAAAACTTTTTCGAAAACAAAATTTGTGTTGGAAATTTTTCGAAAATTTGACCCGAAATGGATATTAAATCATTAAGAGTATGTTTGGAAATTTGAATACCAAAATAAAATAGGGTTAATACTGCTCTTCTCCCCTACTAACTCTAGCGCGATTTCATTTGTTACTATATCAGTCCAACCAATCCTCATCATCTTCCTACAGCACCACATTTTGAAGGCATCTATTCTACGTTTCTCTTCTTTTCTTATAGTCCACGCCTCACACCCGCACAATGCTATACTCCACACATATGCCTTCAGTAATCTTTTTCTAATACTTTTTCTAATCAAGTCAATATTTGATCTTAAAATCTGCTCCTTTTCTACGAATACCTTCCTAACCTTTGTTATCCTACATTTTATTTCTACCTTACTTCGATTATCCTTCATAATCTTACGTCCTAAATATCAAAATCTGATCATTTTTCGCTTGCACTCCTTCTTGTCACACTCCTTCTTGCATATATTTATTTTTACATAACACCCTTTAGAGTCATTACTTCCTACATACCATTTAATACCCGATCTAAACTCTTCTTCCTTTCTATATCGTCGGCCAACTTCAACATCTCTACTTCTCTTCTCCATGAAGAATTTTCACATCTACACTCTAATCTACTTTAACCTTATTTATTGCATCTTTTTCATACAGGTTAAATAACAACGGCGGAAGTATACATCCCTGCCCGATTCCATTTCCTATTCTCGCTACCTCTTCTAAAGCAGTTTGAATAAATTAAAAGTAATTTTTATAATCTAAAAAAAAAAAACCAGTGGATTTCAAAAATTCATTCCTGATTGGAGCATATTATCAAATCGTAGACGCGCTAGAACAACAACAATTCGTTGTATATTTGAAGGGGCCGTTATTCGAGCTCAAGTCAAAATATATACAAGAAAAACTGTCTTGAAATAAAAATGGTCGGTATATATACACACGTTCAGTTCGGGTCGAATAACATAGATAACGATATTGTAACTATTATGTTGTTCATTAGTTCATTACATTTTAATAGTTTTCGAAAACAATGGTTTTGCTTTGCGTGATACAAAATTACCGCATGACAAATTGACATGGCGAAGAACAAATGGTTTATTAAGTACAATTTTATTTCTGCCTCTAACGTTGCATATATACACAATTCTACGTGTACTAATGCGACTCGTTTTTGCACCGGTATATTTTTCTTAGGAATAATTTTTTTTTTGCAGAGTTGTATCTGCAAATCGGATTTACATGATACGATTCGAAATTGGTTAATTTCGTATCATTTGCATTGTACAAAGAAAACTCTGGGTAAAGAATGTTATATGAAGAACACAATACGTGCATAAAAAGTCCAACACAAATTATCTACCATCAAACTAATAAATAAGTTGCTCAGTAGAGCAACGTTCTTCAGAAGTACGTTCTTCACATTACAGTCTAATTATGCGCGATTATACGTTCGCTGTTCGGTTATAATATATTATTTAATTATAACTTATAAGCTCAGGACTCAGACTCCAATTACCTGTTCCGTGAAGAAATTGCAATAATTAACGCCGGCAGTGAATCGGAGTTCTAACCTCTTTTATCGACGGATGATTCAAACATGAATTTTGAACGAACGTTATTTTGCATAATTACGTTTCGTTCATTTAATATGTCACATGTCCATTTTAATTTTCGCAACAATACAATTTTTGATTATACCGGTAATATTGTTAGAATTTACCAATTATGTAATTCGTAATTATTATCCGCGAATTAATGGGAATTATAATGAAATTGCACTAATTTAATTTTTGTAATTTGTTTACAATTTTGAGCAATAGGTAAATATATGTTTTTATGGATATTGTTACGACTCGAATGATTATAATTGGAAGGGAAACGATTACGGCGTAATTTAACAATTCAATACGAAAAAATCGTTTGTGCATTTTTATTACTGCTTTATTAAATGAGCAAAAACACAATAATTACAAAAAAAATGATTAAGTAATAGATACATGAATTATAGTCTGCCTTAAATTTAAGAATTGGTTTCATCCTTTTATTATATATATACATTATTTTTAATGTTTTATATGGGGGTTGTAAATCGAGGCCAACATGCAATTTACCTGTTAGTGATCTTTGGAGACTTACCTATAGAAAATTTTACCCAAAACCGATTTTAATATATAAAATGTATATAAAATCATCATATGTCTTTATAGACAGAATGTTTCAAAATTTCACCAAAAAATATTTTTTTTATAATAATAATTTGACTTTCTATTTGGTGAAATTCTACATATTTAAACAAGATTTTTCTTAAACAACATATTTGACGAGAATTTTTTTTTATTATACATTAAGATTCTTACTAATACAAATCTAAATCATTTCGGCGATTTTTAAAACACTCTGTATATGAATTATACTTTTTTTTCGTACAGTTAATAATATCTGGACATACTTAGTTCCTAAATGACTAATTACAAATTTTTTATTTGATTCTTTATTTTTTTTGACAACTTTTGACAACAATTTTTTTATCGCACTTATCTAAAAAAATAAAGTCAATTTATTCCAAGTGGATTAAATAATTTAAAATCACCTTGTAATTATCGCATAATTATAAAGAAATTTTATTTGATTTTAATTCGTGTGAATTTTATGGACAATTTTTAACATTTGACTTAGTTATACTTTAATGGGTTCTAGGAAGACTTCTAGACGATAAAATATAAACTAATTCATATTATAAACAAATTAAAAGCATCTTCATCATTTATTGACATATCGATTTATTTATTACTACGAAACTGTCATCTCAAATCAAATTTGAGTAGATTAATAAATATTAAATAAACTTCTGCTATTCTTCATTAATTGGTTTTATATCACACAAAAAAAAATTTTTTAATACATCCTTTGTTCGAACAACATTAAAGATTCTTCAAGAATTTATTATATTGCGATAGTTTTGGCGATTTTTTTGATAATTCAACAATTAAATAATAATTTTTGTTTTTTCGAGCGATTTTTAAATAATTCAACGAATTTTCAACAAATTAATTATAGTTTTTGTTTTTTTCGAGCGATTTTTCAACAAATTAATTATAATTTTTATTTTTTCAAGCGACTTTTTTGATTATTCAACAAATTAATTATAATTTTTGTTTCTTCGAGCGATTTTTTCGATAATTCAAGGATTTTTCAACAAGTACATAATAATTTTTGTTTTTTCGGGCCATTTTGTAAATAATTCAACGAATTAATTATAGTTTTTGTTTTTTTGAGCAATTTTTTTGATAATTCAACGATTTTTCAAGTTGTAATTTCTGATTTTTCGAGCCATTTTTTGATAATCGAACGATTTTTCAACAAATAAATAATAATAATAATTTTTTCGAGCGACTTTTTGATAATTCAACGATTTCTCAACAAATTAATTATAGTTTTTGTTTTTTCGAGCGATTTTTTTGATAATTTAACGATTTTTCAATAAGTAAATAATAATTTTTGTTTTTTGAGCGATTTTTTTTTATAATTCAACGATTTTTCAACAAAATAATTATAATTTTTGTTTTTTCGAGCGATTTTTTTGATTATTCAACAATTTTTCAAGTTGTAATTTCTGATTTTCTGATTTTCGGGCCATTTTTTGATAATCCAACAATTTTTCAACAAATAAATAATAATTGCTATTTTTTCAAGCGATTTTTGATAAGTCAACAATTTTCCAACAAATAATAATTTTTGTTTTATCGACAAATTTTTCTTAATTCAACAAATTTTTTTTTAATTAAACGAATTTCAGTATTAACAACATTCAAAATTATTCATGAAAATAATAAACCAAACGGAAATAATTCTTCCAGCTTCTAAATCAATTTACAAATTGCAATTCGAAGCTTAGAATTGCACCTACCTCTATATTATATCTATAACACCAGTTGCGATAGAATAGCACGTTTAATTCGTCGTGAACCTTCCGTGCAGAAGCAATAAATGATTGTTAAGGTCCCTGATGTGTTGTATTTGATGTGCAATTAACTGCGTGATAATGCATTTTGCTAGACATCGGCTTTGCCCATTCTGCCCATTCGGGTAATTATAACGTATGGTAATGGCGCTCGTTTGGTAATGGAATACTGGCTCATATATCTTCTAATTTGCATGTGCAAAATGCAGATTATCAGCCTGGCTGATGATGGTTACTTAGGCTTGAGTTCTGATAGAAAACTGATCATACAATAGCAGAAAATGTTTTTTTTTCTAATCTCCCAAATTCATTAATCAACCTGTTTTTTAATGTAATTTTTATTAATAGATTTTTTTTCAGTATATTTTGTTCTGGGCTCTCTTACGCTATTAATTTTGCAAAAAAAATTATACTAAGAACAAGACCAGAAAAAAATCTGATCTTTAAATGTTAAATCTGTTATAAAAATAAAAAATTATTAAATAAATCTGTTATAAACATTTTTGATGATTAGAAAATTGTCAACTTCTAAAATAATTTGGCTAAAAAATAAATAAGTTATTTTTGCATCAGGATCGGTCAGGGCAGATTTTGAATAAAAACTATTTTTCAATTATTTTTCTAAATATGTTTTCACTAAAAACTTTTACAAATAATAAAAATATACACCTACAAATTTGCAATTATTAGAAGAATCTTGCATTTTTTATATTTAAAAAATCAAATCACTTAAATTTAGTTTTGGAAAAATAGTAATAAAAATATATTCGTTTTACGTGAAATTAAATTAATTTCTATTTAATTTGGTTTTTAATCATCTGAACTTACTGCAAATTCATATCGTACTCACGCATTTATGAAAGGAAGCGTGTAATAGATAAAACTAACTTAAAATGCAGTATAAAAAATATATATATAAATATTTAACTTTATTTTAATTAAATTTTTAGTCAAAAAAGAAACTTCAATAGAACTTTTATTCTACTATCACATTATCATATTTTTTGTTGCTAGTTTTACATATCACTTATTTTTATGTGGTATATTGGAGGCCTTATATATTAATAAAGCAGTGACGGCGTTAGTGTATATTACGGTCTACCCCGCCCTCCTGAGCTACCTCTACCCTCAATTGACCACCTACAAATAACACCTATAAGAAATATATACAAAATATAGTTAGAGATGATATTTTGTAGTTCAAAAAATATCAATATTTCAATGAAAGAACACATCTTCATTAGTATTAAATTAAAGGCTAAAATAAATAAGAAAAATTAAAAAAAAATCCTGTCCTGTTTCGGGATAATATATAATGAACGTTTGAAATTCTTTGGATGGATTTTTTTTTAATAAATCAAAAATTATGCAAAAAGGCAAAAATCTAAAATATTTATAGGTGTGTTTCGATCAAAAAATAAACAATCAAGATGCACCTCTATATATTTGCAGCAACTATGATATTATATAGTAGCCACTGTCCTAACCAACGTCCAGCGATGGTTAGTTTATATTAATTACGGAGCGTAAGACACGTAAATAGCCGCTGATTTATTATTTATTAATTTGCCGGCGCTCATATAGAGATTCGTTCATATGGTCGTGCAGTACGTCATGATTTATACGTGTAGTTTATATTTTGGAGCGATTTTTCTCGTTTCCTTCGTTGATAGGTGATTTTATGAAATATTATTCGTCACGCGGCAATTCTTGTAGATGATATACGCTATATATTTTTATACAAGAATTTCTTTTTGTGTCGTCTAAGCGCAATTTTTAGTTATTTTTTATTAATGAACATTATTGTTTTATACGCTCAAAAAACGTGTTTTATCGAATGTGTTTAGGCAAACTATCAAATTTTGTTTTTGTATTTGTCTTTTGACGTATCATTTATGAAAAAGCTCTTTTTTTAAGAGTTGTTTTTTTTATTAAGTCAAAATAAGGTTTCTTTAATTAAAAATATTTGTTTAGAAGAAACTTCTATATTTATAAATTCAAGCAATTCGTTCGTGTACATTTAAAAAAATGGACAAATTCGCGCGCAAAATAATATAAAATAAATTTTCTTACACCAGTTTAAGTTAATCCACAACTTTAGCCATTGAAAAATTTATACTCATTTCTTTTTTGTAAACGCATTTTTAGTTCAATTTCTTACCTACCATAAACTTATTAATCCGCATATGTAGGCCTCCATTTTTTGGTGTCTTAAGCTCGATTTTTATTTATTTTTTATTAATGAATTTTTTGTATCATCTTATATAGTAATATTATTCTTTTATACGCACAAAAAACATGTATGATACAATATTTAAATCAATTAAGCGAACTTTCAAATTTTATTCCAAAAATGTTTGCTTATTTTTTTGTCAATGAAGAGTTAGTTCACATTTATTTTTTATTTTTTTTGTTATTTTTTATTAAGTCAAAATAATCTGTCTAATAAAAAATATGTGTTTAGAAAAAAATGGAAACACAGAAGCAGGACAGAAAAAATATAAGGAACTAAGGAACTTAATTAATAGGAAATGCAAGCTAGCGAAAGAAGAGTGGATAAAAGGAAACTGTGAGGATATTGAGGAGGATATGAGAAGAGGTAAAGTAGATTTGGGCTACAGGAAAATTAAGTCACATTTTTCTAAAGTAAAACCAAAGGGTAACATTATATGTGATAAGCAGGGTAAGGAACTCACAGAAAATAAGGAAAAAGCTAGAAGATGGAAGGAGTATCTTGAAGATTTATATAAAGGTAGGCAGGACATGGAGGAGCTAGAAAGTGTGGAACAGATAGATGAGGATGACTTAGGTCCTAGCATACTTAGGTCAGAGTTTCATAGAGCATTAAATGATTTACGGAATAACAAAGCAGCGGGGATTGATATGATACCAGCCGAATTAATAAAACACGCAGGGGAAAAAATGCAGGAGCGATTATACAGGTTAGTTTGTAAAATATATGAGAAGGGAGAAGTACCACAGGATTTTCAGCGTAGTAGAATAGTAACAATGCCGAAGAAAATAGGAGCTAATTTGTGTGAGAACTATAGGACCATTAGTCTACTATCACATGCATCGAAGATATTGTTAAAGATTATTTATAGGAGATTAGAAAATAAAGTAGAGGAAAGGCTAGGAGAAGATCAGTTTGGTTTTAGGAAAAACAGAGGGACGAGGGAGGCGATTCTAGCACTAAGAACGGTAGTAGAAAAAAGAAAGAGGGTAGGAAAGGTAACTTGCATAGCTTTTGTAGACTTAGAAAAGGCATTTGATAATGTAGATTGGGACATAATGTTTAGAATTTTAAAAGAAACGGGTATAGATTATAAGGATAGGAGAATAATTTTTATAAACACCAAAATGCCTTAGTTAGAATTGAGGGGGAAGAAGAGGTAGCAAAAATAGGGAAGGGAGTTCGGCAGGGATGTACACTCTCACCGTTATTATTTAATCTATATATAGAAGATGCAATAAACAAAGTAAAAGAAGAGTATAGTGTAGGTGTGAATGTACAGGGAGAGAAAATATATATGCTGAGATTCGCCGACGATATAGCTATATTGGAAGAAAGCGAAAAGAATTTAGAAAGGGTATTGAATGGTATGCAGGCAATATTGACTAGGGATTTTAACATGAAAACAAATATAGGTAAAACTAAAGTGATGAGGTGTGACAAAAAGGAATGCAGTAGAAAAATGAGGATCACAATAGGAGATAATAGAATCGCAGAAGTGTCAGATTTTTGTTATTTAGGCAGTAGAATCACAAAAGATAATCGAAGCAAGGTAGATATAAAGTGTAGGATAGCACAGGGTAGGAAGGCATTCGTAGAAAAAGAACAGATTTTAAGATCAAATATTGACTTGGGTATTAGAAAAAGATTACTGAAGGTATATGTTTGGAGTGTAGCACTTTACGGGTGTGAGGCGTGGACTATAGGAAAGGAAGAGAAGCGTAGATTACAAGCATTCGAAATGTGGTGTTATAGGAGGATGATGCGGATTGGTTGGGAAGATAAAGTAACAAATGAAGCTGTACTAGAGTTAGTAGGGGAGAAGAGAAGTATCTGGAGAGTGTTACAGCGTAGGAGAGACAGATTAGTAGGGCATATTCTTAGGCATGGGGGGATTATGCAATTGATCATAGAAGGTAGAGTGGAGGGAAAGAGAGGGGTAGGTAGGCCTAGATTGGAGTATGTGAGTCAGATAGTTGAAGACGTTGAGATGAATAGCTATAGGGAGATGAAGGGATTAGCTCAGGATAGATCGGCATGGCGTGCTGTTTCCAACCAATCTTTAGGATTGCGGACTCTTTAACTAACTAGAAAAAAAAAATTCTACAATGACAAAACCCGGCAATTTCGTATCCATGAAAAAAAAATGGACAAATTTGAGTAAAAATTTGAAAAAGTCGAAAAATACATTTTTCCAACTTTCTTACACCAATTTATGTTACTCCACAAGTATAGCCAATTGTAAAAAATATGCTCATTTCGTTTTTTTAAACGCATTTTTAGTTCAATTCCTCACCAACGATCAAGTTATCAATCAACAAATGTAGGCGTCAAACATTCTATAAGAAATATTACTCGAGATCGGTTTCCATTACCTAAACCATTGATTTTACAATTTTACTGCATCTTAAACAATCCGCATAAATCTTAATTAATACAAATTTCGCATGCATAATTAAATTTGATAGGTTCATTAATTAATATTTATGCATATTAATTTTTGCCAGCCGCGCTTTGAAAAACATTTCAATAATAGCTTATAAACTATTCTTAGAGCTGAAAATTTTATATCTTGCTTAATTTTAATTATCTCTTCATAATTGTTTAATTCCTGTTGTAAATTGAAATTAATTTACTCTTACATGAAACTTTTAAATAACAAAAATGTATTTGGACGCCGGCACATTTCTTTTTAAGTAATTATTTGTTTATTGCAGAAAAAACGTGTAGAATTTTTCAAATATTTTGACAATATAAAGATAACAAACGACTCAGTTACAGAACACATATATCGACTGTTTCGATTTATTACAAACTTAAGTGATTGGTTATTAATATTATCAAGGAATTTATTACTACCGTATATAATAGCAATTAACTATTTATTATATACAGCCGTCCTCTCTGCGTTATTGGCTAATATCTTCAGAGTTATTGTGAATAATTCACCGATAAATTTGAAATCGATTCTGATAAGTTGTTATTTCGTGTGCCATATAATTAAATATCAATTTACCATAATAGCACCTCAATAAATTACGCCCGCAGCAATTATATTTCCTCTTTATACACGAATCGTTTTGTGTATACGTAAACTTGTTCCAAACGCCACCTATGGACTGAAGAACTAAAGTTATTTACTAATATATCTTCACGCAAGAAGTCGAAGAATTAATACAATTGCGACAGAAGATATTTACATTGCAAATTTCGGTATATTCAATATGGTCGTAAAAATCGATAACATATTCCACTAGACTTGATAAAATCAATTTTTATCAACAGAAAATGACGTGAACTAAATTCTCCACTGGTCATATATGCAATTTCACCGTCAGCTGCTGCTTAGGCCATTATTTTACATGAGTCTGCGTTATATTTACCCTTCTCGCTATATATATACACGAGAAAAATTCCCCACGAGCAAAATTACATTTTATATTCAAAACTTCACCTGTATATTTATTATTCATCTCTTCAGAAATTATTGGATAGCAATAAACGGTAAATATTACTAATACGGCAGAAGCGCCCCATGGGCATTGGAGCTTTAAATTTAAAGAACAAGCTTTAGGGTGGCATATGTTCGTTCGAAAACGCATTTTTTTTTTGTCTTCTAAAATACACACTGTGTAAAATTAAAGTTTTCGTGTGTATATTTGTACGAGTGACATATGGCCTATTCTTTACCTCTTAAAAAAAATTGCTTCCAAATAACGAACTCATTACGTGGACAAATATTATTTTACGTTCCTCTATACTTACGCAATATTTTGTAAACAATGCAACATTTTCTATTCTACACATATAATTTTCCAGCGTTAAACTACCGTAATTACTATTATTAAATTTCATATAACCGCTTAAAGATACATTACCATATTTCAAACCAAGTTTTTTACGCTATTTTTAATTTTATTACTTCTGCAATGTTATATTATTAAATTCAAACATATGACGTTTCTACTATAATACTATACATTATACAGGGTACACTAATAATACAAAACCAAAATTAAACATAAATAATAAAAACGCAAGATTTTGGTAATTTTGCCCAAGAGATTTATACTGCAAAAATTCCACTTTAACAATTTTTTTTGCAAAAATTTGAATAATTCCATAAATTTTCCACTTAAACAATTATGTAAAATTTTTTAGAAATATAAATTAATAAATACATTTCTTCGGTGATATAAGCGTACATTTATTGAATAAAATTTTTTATTCCAAGTGCTTTTAAAATTTATAATTAAAACACTTGTCTTAATTCAGCAAAATAATTTAAAAAATCTTTTATTATATAGCACTTATTTTTATTTTTATTAATTGGCGGCAATGTTATGTAGAAATATTTATATCGAACTGAATAATAAAAAAAAAAAGTCATTGTAATCTACACAATCGGTATAATCTACGATATTAAAGAAGATGTGCATTCGAATGTAAATTTATTGTGACAAGTTTTATTAAATACAGAAGCGTATTGTAATGGGATTTTTATTGTAAAAAAAATTCTAGATGGTCAAAAGTATACTTGATTTTGTTGCCTACTTAAAATTGTATTAAAAAATGTTTTAGTGGCAGAATTGCTTAAGGCGAGTATTTTTTGTGTAAATTCGGTTCGTGCGATTCCCGTGTTAGTCAGATGGTGGAGTCAGGTGGTTAATTCAGTTGTATTGCAGTCATCACGCGAAGAATCCATCATCGGCATGATTAGCTGCGTTTTGGGGTGTGTATTAACATCGATAAAACACAGATAATTAGAAATATGACCTCAGCAAATGTAAACGCTCGATTAATTCGTATTTTCCTTGTTCGTGTGTATCCTGTTTATATATTTCCAGCGCTGTATTAAATTTTTATTCGTTAAATAGAACGTACAAAACAGATTATAAAGACTTTTTTTTGCGGGCTAAAAATCTATAAATTCAGACTTAGACAGCCGTTTAGAAATTACCTGAATGTATTATTATTTATTATAAAGCTATAAAGTAATTTAATAATAACTAGTTAATAGGTTTTTTTATTTTCAATTAATTATCGAATTTCGAAATGCCATCAATCAAGCAATAACCAGGGACGGGTCGAAAAAATCCGTCATTACGCATAAGGACTGTAATTGCGTCCGTAAAAAATAATACTTAATTTGAGATAGATTTAGAATCGTAGGAATTATTTCGCATTTTTTTATAAAAAATAAAATTATTTAAATATATGTATTTTTACATCTTAGCTCTAAAAATATAATTGAATTTTTCAATTACTAATTTTTTATTAATGGCGGGATTAATGATATAATAACTAAAAACGTTTTTACAATTTATTACAATTATTTATATGTCACAATATAAAATAATTTATCATTTTGCAGTTGTTTTGTGTAAAAGTTTGATTGAAAATTATCAATTTTTTTTTATATTTCATCAAACTACCGATTTTTTCTAAAATATTAACGTTTTTACAACATCATAGTAGGTTTATTAAATTTATTTTTTATAAAAATATAAAATGAAAAATATTTTCTGTTTGAAAAACTATAATAATAATGTAACACATTTTTTTTAAATCTAAATAGTGTTATCATTTATATAAGCATGTTCAAGCAATAATTATAAATGATTAGATAAACTGCAATGTACAGTTAATATATTTTATAGCATTATAATATTAATTACAAATCGTAAATCAGAAAATATTGGGCTATAAAATTTTCATTTTGTACAACAGTCATTATTATTACTCCATAAATGAAACTGCCCAGAAACAATTTTAGTTTGAATGAAATTAATGGTTTTAGTTAAAAAGAATGAAATTCACGAAAGTAATTTTTACATGATTATAATTTTTTATTTATTTAAGTAGCTATTTTTGCTAAATTTAAGTTTTTTGCCTTATTAAATTCATAAATTTGAATTTATACATAGTGTATAGAAAATATTAATATATTTTGTTGATTATTGTCAATAATTTGTTTTGTTTAGCATCGAATTTGTGTTTTTGAAAATTAATGATAAATCGACATCTGACCTAATCTTGACAATTTAACGAAACTTTTCAACTAATAAAAGTCCCGGAACCACAAAAATTCTTTAATCGCCACGAATTATTCTTCGATCTTCATAATCTCATTGTGCGAATCAGCCATTTTGATTACACCTTTCCTGGCGGCAGAATCCGGATGATCGCGAATAAGTGTATATAAATCCCTTATATTATATACTAGGCGCACAATATCGACGCGGCTACGTCATCACGCCGCCGCCACCGCCACCGCCACCGCCGTCGTTGTTGACGTTTCCCCATCCGTATAAAACACCCCTATAGCTACGCGTATGCCCCATCTCTCTCCGCGGCAAACACTTTCACTATATATCGGCCTTTTGTCGGTTGAGTTCAATATGGACCGACGGATGATATTGACAGGCGCCGATCATAAAAATCAGCTGAGTCTACTACGCTTGTAGTGCGTATGTGTATATTTGGTCGCATATGCTAATGTCATATATACCAACCGCAAAACCAGCGGGACATTCTCTCGCCTTCAAAATCGATATCACGTCAAATAATAATTTCTCATCACTATGGTTTACCAAAAATTGATATCTAATTTAAAACGAATGTGGATATATTTTGTGCACACAATACTTTTTCTACAACCACAAAGAATAAACTCCTCCCCATTCATTTTACTTTTACATTTTCAATCTCAATATACAGCTCATTTTTTTTTTAATTGGCGAAAAATTTTTGGTAGTCGTCTGCGCATGGGGTTGTGCTTATCGGGGTTATACAGTACCAGTGGTGCCAGACAACAAAAATTACTCTAGGTCTAAGAATTTTAATTTGTCACTATTCTATAGCTATCGTACAAATTAATTATGACATAAATATGATACTATAATAAGTATTTATCAACATTTCTTATATTCTAGTATAACTGTTATATTAATTTCAAAGAATTCATTCTAATTGCATAAAATGGTTCGTGGTGATTTGTCAACATTGCATTTCTTAGGACGCACACCTGCTGCACTAGACACACCTACTTATTCTTTGGAGAAGACAGAAGCGTAGCATAATTGGTCAGCCATTATGCCAGTTTTGATTTATGATGCGTATACTTCTGTCATTCTCCGCCAATTTAAAAAAAAACGAGCTGTACATCCATATCTATATAAAAGAATTTTCCTCCCTTCGGACGCATGTGCTGAAGGCGCTTTTCCGCAACCCTCCGTACACATCCTGTTGGTTTTCCTTGGGTTACGTTGCCGAAGCTTTCGCAGCAGTATATATACAATTTGTACATGGAAAGACGGACTGACCCTCCTCTCAATTTTGATGGACATCAACCTCCGAAACGACAGACACAGAAGTAATCTCGGAAACGAGCTCGAACCGCGCCCTCTAACCTTCGCCACTACAACTATATATGTGTAAAGACCGATATAGTCCTGGACAATTGTCTTGAGGATGTGTTACTGCAGAAAAATCGTTCGTTTAGGGAGAAAGGCGCATTTTATTTTGATGGGGTGATTTTTTTTGTTTACATTTGCTGAAAATTAATAATCGGCCAAATGAAAAAGAGAGGAGAAAAAAGTTGCTATACACCAAAATTAAAAATCCATTTAGTTGAGAAAAATATTACCAATATCAGAAATATTTTTCGTAGAACTAAACTGAAACAAAAACAAAATAAATCGCATTTATATTAATTTTTGCGATAAATTTAAAACAATCAACCAAAAATCTATACGCATTGTATTTTTACATGAGTTGTCTCGTAATTTTCTTTATAATATTGCCTATCTATAGCTCAAGAATTCTTCTATTAGGCCGTTACTAAATTGTAAATAGGTTACCATAATCGTACGATGAATACTTTAAATCGTTACATCTTGTAATTAGGATTGCTTTAAGCAAATTCTTGTCCATATTGGAAAATATAACGCGATATAAAAAAAAATACAGCGCCAACATTTTTTTTTTTTCAAATTAATATCTGCAGATGAGTAAACCAACAATATCGCATATTTATATGTCATTTAGTTTCTATTGAGCTTAACGAGGTAAAATGTCTTTTGTCCAATTGATGCCAAAACTCAGCGCGATCTAACAAAACAAATTAGCATATCCAAGATAATTCTTATCGTAGCAAATTTCGATGGTAGCTCAAACGACGTACTAAATTTAAATTGCGCATGTCTCAGCGGCATTCCGGTATCTTTGTCTTACCTATACTGCGATCACGAAGATGGCAAAACGAAAAAGGACGACGTGAAATCAACGCCTCTTGAGTTACCCTCACCCCAAAGCGACATCGCACGTGGAAAAACGGATATAAAACGTCTTGAGAGGCGATGGCCCATTCGGTGCGGTGCGCTCTCGCTCCTTCCGTTGCTCCCGTGATCCTTTATCAGCGACATAAAACTTTATCTGTACGCCATGCTTATTACTTACATCATTGCATGTCGGTATAAAACACTTGTGTATTGGGTTTTATGGGCACTCTTCATGCCTGGCTTATGTACACTCAAATAACCACTTTCTAACATTCAATTGCAGCTGACTGTATTTCGCGCTCGTAACTATATCCAAGATACACCTTTTATGTAAACGACGAAACCGCAAATACATTCCCCGCTGTATTTTTATAACAATTCCGTCATTTCTAAGAAGAAATAAATCGCGTACATTTTTGGACGGCGAAATTTCTCTTCGATATTCCACGCTACAAAATCCACTGCCAATAAATCGAATTAATAACTCCATAAAAGTCGTGGTAGTGGATCTTCACGACTCCATTCGCACTTACAAAATAAACAAACTGAACCTTAAGTATCATTCATTATCAATTTAATTGCTTGTACACATATCAAAATAACTACGTCCGATTTTGTAAACAGTCAACGTAAATGACTATCAACGAGTTTTTTTTTTTTGTTATCTTGTCGGCACTTCTAAGTCGATACGAGTACATATCAAATTATATTTATTTAACTTTAATTAGAGGACTTCTTAACGACTCGCATAATATTGATCCATCTGAGGATGCTGCGGAATGACACGTGTCATTCGATTAATATAAACACATCAATTTGAATGCGAGGATCACGACGAGATTATTATAATTTGTTATTGATACAGCAAATTTGCAAATCGAGATTATCCTGGAATAAATCCACTTAAACAAGGACGATATTTTCTTGTACACTTAAGAGCGACTAAAAATTAGTATCTATAATCAAAATTTAAATCGTCGAAACGGACATTTCCAAAGTCAAAACACCAACTAAAATGAAACGTTTCAAATATACGAATAATGAATAGATTATATTAATATATGAAAATATATGCGAATATTTGAGCGCACATACCGAAGTGTTGATGATATTTGTAACGTAAAACCTGGTCGTTGATATTTGATAAAATGATTATAATTAGGTTTATTAATAGAGCGTTTTAGTACCGTTGTATTCGTCTCGTAATTTAATCGTGGCGACGTGAAATATTGAGCGTGACTGAAATAGATGAATTAATTAAAACGTGCCAGCTAATTTTCGGCATCGATCTGGCCCTTGTTACCAACGTTGACGTCTGCAAATAAACTGTCCTCTTCCTACAAATTAAAACATCATTTAAATCTAGCCACAAATCTTCCGTAGCGGTCTTTGTTTCGCATCAGACACATCTAAAGTCCACGTGCGTGTATTTATGAGCCGCCGGTATAGTGCGTATGCGATATACAAGACATGTTATATTAATCGGACTTAGGTTGAGCCAATTAGTGATCCGCGCCACGAGTATACTGTCATCTAGTAAATTGTGATGAATCATTGCTGCTAAATCATGATGCTGCGCTGTTAGATTCGGTGCGGTACCCGCCGTGCATCAACAGATATAGGTTGTGCAGACTGGGGGGACTGGGAAATGGTACCATCCGCCTCGGAAGAGTAGCGATCGTTCGGTTATCCTCAAATTAAAATAGAAAATTGTCACACGGGTGGCGGTACAAGCTTAAATTTTAGTGTATTTTTTTGGAATAGTTCGATATTTAACTAACACATTTTTAGCATCTTAAACGGTACCCACATTTGGATTTTTTTACAGAAAATTTTCAGTTTGGAAATTTATGCCGGTTATAGCATTTTAATTTTTCTAGATTTTATATATTATTTATATGGTCGAATCGCGAAAAAAAAATTCTTCTGGAACTAATAAAAATCAAAATTAGACAGGCCACGAAAAGAACATTTACTTTTCAGCAAACAGATTCAAAAAATGTATCTTCAAGATTCATTCGTTCCGGTGTTATAAAATTTGAGTTTTATTAACAGTTAGAGAGCATATTAATAAATATTGCAAAATTTAGTTTTCATTTATATTTACCGACGTCGTTGAAACATTTAAACTTCATTTAAACAGCTAAAAGAAACAAAACTATAAATATGTTTAATATTATTTAATATCAATATAATTTTGGTCCGTGAATTTGCTTTTTTTGTTTTTTAATTTACATATTCTTCAACTGCCTTAATTTCGCGAAAGACAGTCCAATTGTTTTTAAAACTATTACATCCACAAAAACAAACAGCTGCTAAATTATTATTTAAGATAATACTATCGTAAAATAACTACATAATTTTTTTTAAAAAATGTTGATTTAAGAGAATTTAATCAAGCATTAAGAATTTTGTTTAATAATGTAAATACTCGTATATTATTACACATTAAATAATATATAGATAAATTATAGACTAGTATAACTTTCTTAGTTAACTTTTTCTGAAGGGACAAAATTCTATTATTCTCCTATTTTTTTTTTTAGTAGTACTAAATTTATTTAGAAAAATGGTTTCATTATTAAAATGCTTGAAGATGTAAAGAGCGAGCAATATTTTTTATGGCAGAATTAACGCTATTTTTTTATAAATAAATATATAAAATAAGATAGTAGAAATACATAGAAAAAATCATTAAATATTCCCAGCAATTAGGCTATAATAACGCCTAGATGATAGATTTAACAATGCAGAAACTAATTGAATTAAATAGACGTGCGTTGTTAATTTTATTTCTCTTCGGTTATATTTAAATAAAACCTATTAGAACAAAAGAATATAAATATTAACTATGCAGACTTAAACGATTGCTATAATACGGATATAAAGAAAATATGTTTTCTGAGTCAAGAATATTTGTTATACAACATAATTTACGATCTCTTTGTTAATGTATAGATATAACTTTAGTCGGATTTTGTTGAACGATAAATTAGATCAATTAATTGTAAGATTGGAAGTTACATAGTTAAATAAAAATAACCCGACATAATGGACTGAAAAAATGATTAAGTTTTTAATTCGCATTTTTTAATATCACCATTTCTACAATGGCGAACGCTATTTTAATTCAAAACAGAAGAACTGCTAGCAAAAATGTTTGTGATTGTTTAGAATGTTTAAATCGAGCTGGACGTATATTTATCATGCGTCTGTCTTTAAATTTGCGGCAGTGGGTCGATGGCGGTCTGTTTGTGTCAAAGCTAAATCACAAAACCGGATGACGGCATTAACACCCAGGAACATTGATATTATTCAATCCTCCGACAAGCAATTGAGTTGGAAATTCGTCGCAACGAAAGTTTCCCTCGCGCCTAAACACAATCAAATTGTTCAACATCGACACTTCAACAACAACCAAATATTTTACGCATTTTTGTTGCATAGTAGATAGTTTTACGAAGATATACAAAGAATTTGCTTTAAAAAACGTGTTGAATTTTTATAACCGGTAGGAAATGTTTCGTCCATTTTGGTGTGCATACTTGCTTATAGATGAGTTATTATTGGAAGATGACAAAGCAGTGGAGGATCGAAATCGGATAATGGCGTGTAAATTTAAATGAAGCGGTTTTTTTCGCGATTTTCGTGTGACATCCGTGTAATGAAACGTTCAACCGCGCGATGAACTAATACGCATTCGCGCAGCACCGGCCATTGTCCATCTCCCTCGCGCTGATCTCTTCGCGTATGGACCACCCAACCATCGAACACTGCCAAGCGCACACGAATACGTTATCCCATTTTACTTGCGCTGATGCCATCCGAAAATAAAAACGGTTTTACTTATAGCATCCGCATGGCAAACATCTGGTCACTTCTGAACGCTTATTGAGAAGATGCTCAATTTCAAGCTGGCCATTATTACACAAAACCGTTTTTGTCATTGCCTAAACCCGATTCGATGGGGGCATCTTTCCAGTTTGAGATTATTGCCTCTTATAGACATTTGTCGTTTTCGAACTGCGCAATCTTCTTCGCTCTACGATTTAAAATGTAAACTTTACAATTATCAAAAAGCGCAACGTTTGGTTGTTTTTAAATCCACGACAAGTTTACTCAAAAGAAAAGTATACTTTCGCACACAGGCAAAAAAATCCCTTATAAGATCATTGGCAAAGAACAAGGTTAGGTTGGACATGTTCATTGCAATTGCTCCTCCATTTGCCTGCAGAAAACAAAGCGTCCAAATCACCACATACTAAAAAAAACGGACTAAGAAACATGTAATCACAAAAACCTGTTGTATGCGCTCAGGCATTGGGATTAAATCTTTAATTTCCCATCTGTAAGGTCCATCTCTTTCAATCATGTGAACTAGCTAGTAACGAAGATCGAAACTCATGAGAATTGATCATTAAAAAAAATTAAAAACGAAAGTGCACTGCTCGATCAATCGATGATACTTAAAAACTAAAAGCATTGCCGGAACAAAAAAAAACGATCGCTCTTTACGGCCGGCTAAAGAGAAAATCTCGCGTCACATCCTGAACCTCGATTATATACGTCTAATGCGCGAGGAGCGTTCGGCTGCCGAAGCAATTGTTCGCTGGCCCCAGCTTCATCTGCACACACCGTCGGATTGGTCGACCAACGTTATACGAGATCCGGCTGTCGAATACGATTCGTAAATCAAAATCGCGAGATGGGAAATGTCGATGCTGTCGTGTCAGTGTGGGAGCGGGTGACGTGTGCAAGATTTTCGCGCAAAGCACATCAGGCGAGTCCTTGCTGAACGCCCAGAGCTTTGTCCTGCTGAGGTCCTAATATCCTACAGCTTTGACGATCACAATTTATACATTTGTCGAGTCTGGACGCGTTAATGAATAGTTTATGGTTGCGGCTTCACAGTCACTCGAGATTAAGGATTTAAAGATGCGAATTTTATTTGGTTATATATTTTAGAAGAGATTGTTTCGTCCGAGGCCTTGGAGCGATGCTAAGCTTTTCTTTGGTGTTCCATTAGAAGGCTTCTTTTAATAGGAGTATTACCATAACTTGCTCCTTTTGAAGTTGGATCTCTTCCTTCAAAGTTACAAAAATTGAATATATAAAACGAGTGTTACCAATAAATGTTGAGTGGAGGATGAATGCTATTTAGTAATGAATTGTGGATGATCATAATTCGACAACGTGACACTATATAAATAAAATAAGTGCAAAATACAAGTAATTTGAATTGAACAATAGCTGATTGAAACAATTCCACCTGTCAGGACCGTATTAGTACCCATTGTTAATGAAGCAGGAACGAAGAAAAAGAATTCTTGTGGATAACTGAACTAGATTTAATTCTTGATTTTGATTATGTTTACGATTAAATAAGATGCACGTCATTCGAAAAGTAAATATAACATTTAAATTTAACTATTTATTAAACAAGATTATTATTATTTTAAGAAATCTGGAGTGCAAATAGAAATATGAAAAATAATATCAGGTACATTACACATTTATAGCTTCTTAAAGGATAAATAGTCCCTGTCCTAAAATATATTTAAAAAAATAGTAATAACAAAAAAAAAAATTAATTAGTATAGCATTTGTATATAATAATAAATAAATTCGATTATTATACAAATTGAACAAAATGTACAAGATATCCTTTTAAATCTATTTAACACTTTAATAATAATGTAGATGGTATAGATTTAATCAGCCTAAAGCCAATTAAAAAAAAAAGAACGGGGTAAATAGCTGCAAATTTCTTGGACTTAACAAGAATGATTAAATCAAAAAAACGATCGAAACTATGCGAAATATTTAAGAATGTACACTGGCAGGGAACAAACTATCTTCGATGGCCGTGAATATTTTAAATGTCAGCGTGTTTGTTTGAATAATACCGATTGAAATAGTATCTGTTGGCGTTGAATTTTTATCTGATAAAAAGGGGACATAAATCTGTCCAGCTTTCCACGAATCGGGGAGCCCGCAGACATTAGCTGGAACTTCTTCGGATCTTCGAACGACGACAACATCTCGATCTTCGACGGGAGATCCTTCTTTTTACTCGTTGCCTACTATTTATAAACTGACTGAAAGTGGATACTGCAGATACAATGTCTAAGCCAATAGCATCGGATTAAACTGTAGGATGTATTCTATAAATGTTATGCGAGAAGAAATATGATTGTTTATTTAACGCAGCTTCGTCCAATTCATCTGTAATGAATACACTAGAAGAAAAAAAACGACTGCAATGATTGTTGACAAATTTCTACGTTGGTCTATTTAAAATGATATATTTTTTCATATATAATTCCATGTTAATTGTTAATATAGCCTACCGTAATAACAGAAGTAGAAAATCGGTCATGATTTATGTTGTCGATGCAAATTGCAATTTATGTAAATAATAATTGATGTCTTGTTAATAATACGAGATCTTCGGCCGTGCATGAAGCAGAATGTGAATTATTGCCTTCGGTTGCGATTTCCTCGTGTTTTTTTTTTTAAATTTATTCGCATAGCGGTTTTGTAGAATCGTAAAAATCGCAGGGGAATGATGCGAACATTCAGTTGGATTTGTTGAAGTATATTGGTAACGGTGTATACAATCCAAAGAGATCCATGGTTACGTAAACAAGACAACGTGATATTGCTTAAAATGGAAATTTATTCTTTTTTTTTAAAGCTTAGTATCGTGCATGGCTTTAATTGACTTGTATACGCTAAACGAGCCGATCGAAGTTATGTCGATTATTGATAGAATAAATGCCACGTCAATGACAATACTTCTTCAAGAACCATCCTACCTTCAAACCTAACGTTCTCTTCTAATTGATAATCAGCTACGATCTTGATTTATAAACAGCTTGCAAAATGCACCTCAAAAATGTGTCCTTATCATTACAAACTTTGCGATTATTTTAACAGCAAAGCAATAATTTATATTTTAAAAAATTAGTATATTGTGTGAAATATATAATAGTGCAAGAATGAAATTGAAAGTAACGCTCTCTAATTAAATCGATTTTATTTAAAAATAAAATACGAACAAGGTCGATGATAGTTTAAGAAGTCTTACAAGAAATCTGCATCGACCATTGAAAATAATTACCGTTGGATAGATTAATTTATTATTTTATTTATATTCGCAAGTCAAAACATCAGTAGGATTATGTTAATAACTTTAGAATCAACCGGCGATATAATTAAATACTAAATCTTCTGCTTATAGTTACTTCTGTCTATTGGCACTTGAATTCAATTTGCATATTATCAATTCAACGATGGCTAAGCACGTAATTGCTGAACGTATAATCGTATACCCAACCTTTCTTTATTGATTTTGAATTTATGCTCTTAATATCATCTAATGACATTTCAATATTAACATTATCAAGTTATAATAAGATTTTTTAAATTTCGTCAAGCGCGGTATAATTTTTTTTATAAAATTTCAAACGTCAATCTGATCCTTTCTTTTAATTCTTTTCATCCTCATTACTTTACAAAAAAAAAAAAATGTTAGTTCAAAATATGCCATGTTTTATAAAAAAAATAGCATGGTATGTTTAACAATCTTCTTATAAAATGATTTTTTTTTAAATAATAATTTTATATCGATATTTATTTCAATACATGCTTCGAATATGTTCTAAATAATGTACATGACATTTATAACAACATAGATCTGAGGATATAAATAGTCCTTCGTAATATGTCTGCTCCATTTCCCCTGAAAAGAGAAGTTTGTTTGTATTAAAGGTATTTTCACGTCCTGGAGCGAACAATATTCATTCCCCACGTTGTAGTGAACATTAATGCTTGCGAGCAAACAAATTTTAATGCAGTTTCGTTTCGCTTTCGTCATCTGTTTATCATCGATTACCGGTCAAAACCAGTCCTCTGTAGCATATAGCCCTCTCTCACTCCCCCCTTCGTCCTTCGTCCTTAAAATAAACCTACATAGATATCGTACAAACATCTGACGCAGCAAATCTATAAAAATTTAAATTATAAATCGTATTTTTTTAGTAAAATATTCAATAAAGCTTGCAATTTTGAATGTTCATTTTTGACATCAACAAATTCCTAACAATCAAAATCTGACATGGTCTTATAAATTTCTGCGCAATTATTTTCAATATCCTACCCGTACATTAGAATATATTTAACATTGTCTGTATATACATTCATTATACAGCTCGATATATTCTTTTCCTACTAATATAATCTATATCACACGTACTCATTCATAAAAGAGCTGCGGGCTTCTTCAGCGCTTTTTATCGAGGTACGCGACAATGACACCGCATCAAAAGTGACATCCACACGCGTTTGGCACGAGGAGAATTGCTGGTCCTCCACAGTACAAAACAATCATGATTTATTATATACTATTTCTTCGTACGAATTACCAAAAAAAAGTAGCCAGAAATTAGGTAAATAACTCGAATGATTTGTTAAAAAAAAAGTTCCATAATTTCAAAACATCCATGTGGTAATCGAGACTGATTCAATCGTCTTGGTATTGACAAAAATTCTTGTTTCGTCGAAACTTATTTAGCCTATATTAATGTTGAAATTTTTAACAATATCAATGTACAAATTTGCAAGCAGAACAATATACGGCAATTGAATTGAATTGGTGGTTATTTTTTTTACAATATGCCAAAGGGGTGCAGCAAACAACCCCTCTTAGGATACAAAACAATATTTGTATAGATTACCATCGCTTGGCCAGAGAGATGTTTGTCGTAAAATACGTCTTTATCCAAAATAAAACGAACTAAAAAGGTTTAAATTGAAAGTACGTGTGATTATTTTTACAAAGCGTTTGTTATGCAAATAATAGGCTCTTGCAGTAGCCTTTATAATAATTAGTTAGTTAAAGAGTCGAAGAGTGGCTTGTACAATGCGCAGGAGGATATCGTATAAGTTTTTTGTGAAGGTGGTTGTAAAAATAATTGTTTTATTAATAAATTTTGTACGAATATCACATCATTTCAAGCAATGAAACTTAAAGATTAATAATAATACCTGATATTTTCAGAAAAGAATTGAAATTATAAAAGAAACATGTATAAAATTGAAGAGACTCCTTCGCCGTGTATCTATATATTTATTGCAGTGTTAAAATAGCTGGTCGACAAAAATTCGACATCTTACGACTGTATCGAATGAATTAGTTGCTGCTGTATCTAAATATCTTTCGACAAAGAGTGTTGATGCGCCGTTTTGGCTGATGGGTGTTTTCCGTTGTTACAGGTAAATGGTGTCCTCGAAGAGAATGGTCGTCGCCACCGGACGCCAGGGCGGCGAGCGATGCGGCCAGAAGAGGCGTCCTTTATTCCTCCGTCTTCCTCGGTAGCCCCGGTAAGTCATAAACTACGTCCTGTCTCATTTATCGATATACCTTGAAAACCACACCCACATAGTGAACTCGATAAAGAACTGAAAATTGAAGCTGCCAACTTATCGGGAAAATTAAGTTCAAAATTGAGGAATTCTTCATTTTTGGGCGTACTGTTGTTTCGACCCTGTTTGCCTCGTCTTCTCTCCTTTCGTAGTTTGCACAAAAACCACAACATCGAAGCCATAAAAATAACATCATATTTTTCATTAATCCAATGTTGGACATTTTTGCACAAGCCTACCTCAACTCAAGCGAAGTATTCAAGAGATTGTTTTATTTTTTGCGTTAATTCTAGTTTAACTAGTTTTCTTATTGCACATTTTATTATATTGCACCTTTATATTTTTGCATTATTGTTTCTTTACAGCTTCAACAGGATCATTAATAGAAAATATATTTTCTATATAGGTTAAGTTACATGCTTTTTATAGCCTAGATGTTGTACATCCAATTAAATAAAATGAAATAAAATATTATTGTATAGCTCAGGACTTATGAGTAATGTCCTGGAATTGCTCAACCGTAAAACGACCGCATCAAGAGTGGTATATATCAAAATTCGCTGGCCCATAAGAAATATACGTTATACATGATACGTGCTGTTGAAGAAATGCATTTTAAAATTTCCATAAACTATTTTCCAATTGTAACTCCAATGGCTAACTATCACCCTCCGAGTCCATTTCGGATTTTAACAAATTTCAATTCACCGTCGCTTAAATGCATTCAAGTCTACTAATACCCGGCATATATCATCGGTTCGGTTCAGCTCAGCTCAGCTCAGCTCAATCCGTTCTCGCATCCAAATCCACACCAGTTCCGAGCTCATTCCACGCCTCACAATCTTCGTTGCACCGCGAAGTCGCTGTGCGCTTGATCGCTTTATAGCGGCTGTACATGTGCTGCCACCACCGTCGCCTGTGGAGGTGGTGGTGGTGGTGGTGGTGGGTCCTGCCACAGTAGTGGGGGGGCAACCGTCCACACATACGTCGCACCGTTGTCAAGGAAACACTGCCGCCTTGCGGCCATTCTGGGTATTACGCAGGCGCCGATCCGTGCCGAACGAAATGCGCACCGGCTTTTGATATATAGCAATTGCTCGTGGAGCGTACGAATATAAGTAGTATGGATGGCGAAGAGTTGTTCGATGACCGAAGTATGAACTGAAGGATTGGAAGGATGTGGGGAGAATTGAAGGGATTTGTGTGGATGTCGGTTTGTTAGGTTAGGTCAACGTTGTTGTGGGGATTTCGTAAGATGAGCATGTGCGTTTAAGAGTTACTAACATTTTTAAAAATTGGTCGTCTACATATTTCTTTTTGTTTTATCGTCCATCGTCCATGTTTTATCGTAAAGAGTCCTTTGAAAAAATACCACCTTTTCAACATTTCTTCCGATTACCCTTCATTATGTCAAATTCATCCATCGCGCAAGGTAATCAGCTCTTCTGATACTCATTTACCATTCGTACGGAACGTTTTCGCACTTATATAATTTACTAGTTAGGGGGTTACTAACTTTTTTTGAATTAGATTCTAATTATTGATCGTCTACCTATTTCTTTTTGTTTTATCGTCCATCGTCCATGTTTTATCGTAAAGAGTCCTTTGAAAAAATACCATATTTTCAACATATCTTCCAATTACCCTTCATTATGTCAAATTGATTCATCGCGCAAGATATTGGGCTCTTCTGATACTCATTTACCATTCGTACGGAACGTTTTCTCACTTATATAATTTACTAGTTAGGGGGTTACTAACTTTTTTTGAATTAGATTCTAATTATTGATCGTCTACCTATTTCTTTTTGTTTTATCGTCCATCGTCCATGTTTTATCGTAAAGAGTCCTTTGAAAAAATACCACCTTTTCAACATTTCTTCCAATTACCCTTCATTATGTCAAATTGATTCATCGCGCAAGATATTGGGCTCTTCTGATACTCATTTACCATTCGTACGGAACGTTTTCTCACTTATATAATTTACTAGTTAGGGGGTTACTAACTTTTTTTGAATTAGATTCTAATTATTGATCGTCTACCTATTTCTTTTTGTTTTATCGTCCATCGTCCATGTTTTATCGTAAAGAGTCCTTTGAAAAAATACCATATTTTCAACATATCTTCCAATTACCCTTCATTATGTCAAATTGATTCATCGCGCAAGATATTGGGCTCTTCTGATACTCATTTACCATTCGTACGGAACGTTTTCTCACTTATATAATTTACTAGTTAGGGGGTTACTAACTTTTTTTGAATTAGATTCTAATTATTGATCGTCTACCTATTTCTTTTTGTTTTATCGTCCATCGTCCATGTTTTATCGTAAAGAGTCCTTTGAAAAAATACCACCTTTTCAACATATCTTCCAATTACCCTTCATTATGTCAAATTGATTCATCGCGCAAGATATTGGGCTCTTCTGATACTCATTTACCATTCGTACGGAACGTTTTCTCACTTATATAATTTACTAGTTAGGGGGTTACTAACTTTTTTTGAATTAGATTCTAATTATTGATCGTCTACCTATTTCTTTTTGTTTTATCGTCCATCGTCCATGTTTTATCGTAAAGAGTCCTTTGAAAAAATACCATATTTTCAACATATCTTCCAATTACCCTTCATTATGTCAAATTGATTCATCGCGCAAGATATTGGGCTCTTCTGATACTCATTTACCATTCGTACGGAACGTTTTCTCACTTATATAATTTACTAGTTAGGGGGTTACTAACTTTTTTTGAATTAGATTCTAATTATTGGTCGTCTACCTATTTCTTTTTGTTTTATCGTCCATCGTCCATGTTTTATCGTAAAGAGTCATTTGAAAAAATACCACCTTTTCAACATTTCTTCCAATTACCCTTCATTATGTCAAATTGATTCATCGCGCAAGATATTGAGCTCTTCTGATACTCATTTACCATTCGTACGGAACGTTTTCGCACTTATATAATTCACTTGTTAGGGGGTTACTAACTTTTTTTGAATTAGATTCTTATTATTGGTCGTCTAAATATTTCTTTTTGTTCTATCGTCCATCTCGTATTTAGCCATGTGATTTTGATAAAGAGTCATTTGAAAAAATACCACATTTTCAACATTTCTTCCAATTACCATTCATTATGTCAAATTGATTCATCGCGCAAGGTAATGGGCTCTTCTGATACTCATTTACCATTCGTACGGAACGTTTTCGCACGTATATAATTTCCAAATCTTGATTTACCATTGATTTATAAAATGCCACTGCATAATTTTTAACCAGACAATGATTAGTTTTTCCCCTTCACGTATTTTTCCTATTGGAGGTGCCGAAATGATTCATCATTTCGTTTGAGTTTGAAACTCGGAGTTGAAATTTCGGAGTTGAAACTGAACTTTGGCCATTTGTCAAAATATAATTTAGCCAATCTATTTCCATCCTAATTAGACGCGATTATGCGATATCATCAAAGTCGCGTCTTATTCCAAAATACGACAAACATGTGCTGGTATTATGGACACATATGGTTGGCGAAGCGCCCAGTTTGCGTTGAATTAAAATTATGTCCGTCGTGCAAAAACATAAAACGCATCATTAAAGCAGTCTCTCTTACTCCCATGTATAATGATTTAGCCTCAGATTTATCGCTTACGGACTATCATTTTAAGTTTACGGGGGTAATTCGTAGACGCTCAGATTGGCAATATCATGATTTGTCGATTCATCATCGTTCTTCGAAATTTACATTTGCAAATAATCGAATCGCATTTCATACACGTCCAACTCATTAATTGCTCCTGGCTTGTTACAATACCGATCATTTTTGATGGATAATTGCATCGGACTATTTGAAGGTATAATATAATTAACTAATAGTTTGTAGAAAATCAGTTGATATCGTCCAACAACATCTCAACATAAACACACGGTATATGTTCCTTAAAGCCCAAATGTATTTTCCAAATTGTTGCGGGGTCATCCATTAGGTGCTTGTTACGTTTGTTTTGTTCGCCAACGGCAAACTCTACAAATTCCATTCCAAATAAATATACAACTGAAGAAGTACGAAGATGTTGACAAGTTGAGGGCAGGTGTCACTCCGTCGCTTTCTATGCGACGTATACAACAACTCCGACGACGCTGGTGACGTGCACGTCCGTCGCGGCGCCAACTGATACATAAACACGACAGCATGTAAGACCAGCGACTGTTTTGACTAGCGACGATAAGGTCGTTGCCTCTTGCGCACACACACGACACGGTTTTTGGTCTTCCTCGTCTTCAGCCGCTTCTTAGCCTAATCCATCTTTGAATAAGTGGCATAGTGCGAGTATCTAGTAGTCGTCGCATTATTTGATGATTCATGCGAACAATTAATTTTATCAGATTTCCTGTCGCCCGATCCACCACCACCGACCAAACGGCGATGAAGATACCATCGCGTATTTTGCAATTAATACTGTATAAACAACATGGTTCAGATATACATTGGAAGTCAAATGAAGTTGAGGATGTCGATAAGACAAAATTGTACCAGTATAACAATTTGTCGTGAAGAATGTCAGTGAATGTGAAGATTTGAAGTCATTTTTTCTTGTGCTATTTTTAGAGGTTTTAATCCTGCAACGAAACAGATTGAAAATCCTCCATTTGAACATCTGCCAATTAAGTTTTTGTTGAAAATAAGTCAAATAACTACTACCTTACATTCTTTGCCTGTTTACTTTTGCATTACTCTACAATCATGCAGCAACTCAACAGTTGATCGAGTTTATGCAGAAGATTTAGCGCATATCATTGCGCATAAATAGCATCAAAGATTGCAATTAATATCAACGATAAAGTCAATTAGACATGATTATTAAAAAGCCCAACTCCAGGTTTTAGTTTTTTTTTTGTTCTGCTAGTTTCTTCTTAAACAAAATATATGTCTACGCGATATTCTTTTCATTCGCTCGAAACTTGTTGGGAAATGATTGTTTACAATTAATCAAATTTTGTAAATACCGACAGCAAACGTTCCTTTAACCAGTCGTTTAGTCCTGACCATTTTTATCATTTCACCACATTCCATCGACATCGGTGAAAGCGTCATCAAGTTCATGGCGTTTGTTTGATTGCGATATTACAAGCGCAACGTGGACTGTAGACATACGGACTGGTGTAGTGTCTCGGGGTTTCATTGGGGACCTCCGTCACCTCGCCGGTTCGGATAATCGGGGCCCCTCATCCATCATCATTGGCAGTGACAGTGCACGCCGTGGAGCAGCGGCGTGCACTCGTTAATGCGCTCTTCGGCCCGTGACGAACAACGTCCAAACAAAATGCTTTATGTAACCGATGCAGTTGTCCACATTGTCGCTGTCGCTTGAGAATAGAAATTTAACAAAAAATTTATAAATTCCGGCTAGGCTGCGTATTGTGTCGTTACGTATTGTAATCAGTTTTGGAGTGTGTGAAGATTTAGTTATGCGAAGCGAGGCTATCAAATTTTTTAGTGGGTTTATTGCCGCCGGTTTTTTTAATTGGCATAAAGTTAAAAAAGGATTTTTTTTTATTCTTACATCACGTGCAAGTGATATTTAATAGAATTCAATTGCAAATAAGACATATATCAACAAAGAAATTTAAAATAAATAACAAAAATTTAATATATTCATTAAAGATGGAGTTTCTGTGTTCTTTTGAAACAATATTATACTATTTTAAAAATTATCACTACGGTGCTAAATTATAGTATAGAATATACTGCCTAAATACCGTAGTATTTTATTTGTACGATATGTACTTAAAAAAAATTTCACTTATTTTCTAATTTTTGATGCTTTTATTTATCAATTATTTATTTATTTTCTATTTGGGTGATTTCTATATTTCAATTTTCTATATTTCTATATTTTAGCACTAAGAACAGTAGTAGAAAAAAGAATGAGGGTAGGAAAGGTAACTTGCATAGCTTTTGTAGATTTAGAAAAGGCATTTGATAATGTAGATTGGGACATAATGTTTAGAATTTTAAAAGAAACGGGTATAGATTATAAGGATAGGAGAATAATTTTTAATTTATATAAACACCAAACTGCCTTAGTTAGAATTGAGGGGGAAGAAGAGGTAGCAAAAATAGGGAAGGGAGTTCGGCAGGGATGTACACTTTCACCGTTATTATTTAATCTATATATAGAAGATGCAATAAACAAAGTAAAAGAAGAGTATAGTGTAGGTGTGAATGTACAGGGAGAGAAAATATATATGTTGAGATTCGCCGACGATATAGCTATATTGGAAGAAAGCGAAAAGAATTTAGAAAGGGTATTGAATGGTATGCAGGCAGTATTGACTAGGGATTTTAACATGAAAATAAATATAGGTAAAACTAAAGGATGAGGTGTGACAAAAAGGAATGCAGTAGAAAAATGAGGATCACAATAGGAGATAATAGAATCGAAGAAGTGTCAGATTTTTGTTATTTAGGCAGTAGAATCACAAAAGATAATCGAAGCAAGGTAGATATAATAAAGTGTAGGATAGCACAGGGTAGGAAGGCATTTGTAGAAAAAGAACAGATTTTAAGATCAAATATTGACTTGGGTATTAGAAAAAGATTACTGAAGGTATATGTTTGGAGTGAAGCACTGTACGGGTGTGAGGCGTGGACTATAGGAAAGGAAGAGAAGCGTAGATTACAAGCATTCGAAATGTGGTGTTATAGGAGGATGATGAGGATTGGTTGGGAAGATAAAGTAACAAATGAAGATGTACTAGAGTTAGTAGGGGAGAAGAGAAGTATTTGGAGAGTGTTACAGCGTAGGAGAGACAGATTAGTAGGGCATATTCTTAGGCATGGGGGGATTATGCAATTGATCATAGAAGGTAGAGTGGAGGGAAAGAGAGGGGTAGGTAGGCCTAGATTGGAGTATGTGAGTCAGATAGTTGAAGACGTTGAGATGAATAGCTATAGGGAGATGAAGGGATTAGCTCAGGATAGATCGGCATGGCGTGCTGTTTCCAACCAATCTTTAGGATTGCGGTCTCTTTAACTTAATATTTCTATTTCTATATTTCTATATATATTTTTATATTTCAATTATCTATTTATTAGTGATATTTTATACAATTATTTAGCTGCTTAGTTTTTCTAATTTTCTAATTTTTAGACACACAATTTCTCATTATTTGGCATTTAGACATTTATACATGTATATTCTTCATATATTTCAGACAAATTTTTTTTGGACATATTTCTATAATTGTTCTCATAGGTACCTTTCAATTTTCACACACCATCAAATTTTTGTATGTATCATTTTCCAAATATTCGCTACATTTACAAAGGACGAAAATATTTACGCTTCAAAATATTCATTTTGATTTATTTCCTCAATTATCCCTCTTGGATATCGTTCAATTTTTTTGCGACTACAATTTTTTACGTATTCGCGTGGAATTTTTGTAAATTTTTCGACATTTCTTTAATTGTCCTGTTCGAATATCGTTCAATTTGCACGTACCTGCAACATTTTGATTTATTCACAGTTCATTTTTACTTAACTATTATTGTAATTAACGACTTTTAAAATATACATTCGCGGATTATGAAAATATATATACATTCCTCCACTTTTTTGTTATTTCTTAAAAGACTACATATTATTTATTGTTGGCTTTTGATATATTCGCAATTTTTGAAATATTCAGAATTTATTACCGCAATTCTCTATATACACTGATATCTTACTATTTGATGCATTTATATCATTCTTGAAAAAAAAACTCTACCTACCATTTTCTTCTTCATCTTATCTCCCAACGAACGGCTATATGTAATAGTTTGCGCATGCATGACAGGACGATTTAATTATAATTTGAAAGAATATGGCGATTTTCAATTCCTGCTACAATAGCGACTTGTACCTCACCATGTATATACCTGCTCCATCTCTGTCCATCTATATACATGGTATAATAATGGCAGTTTGATAATTCAAGTATTATGCATGTAAATATAAATAGATAATAATAGTGTTTGGCCGCATGGACGCGATATAGAAACGTGAGTGGCTGAACAATGAGCACGCGGCTCAGTAAATATGCTTTGTTGCCTTTTTATCAAATTATTATTCAAATATTGAAAAATACGCTACATATTTTTCTGATATAATCCATCCTAGTCATTTTGGTTTTCATTTCTAAGCACCTCACAATAGTCCGTCCTCGTCATTTTGGTTTTGATTTCTAAGCACCTCACAATAGAAATCGCGTCACATCGTTTGGAATTTAAATAGTATTTTTACGAATATATTTATTTGTTTAAATAAGACACACGGTAGACAAAATTCAAATTTTTATTTTAATGAAGTATTCAAAATACAATATGTTGTAAAAAAGTTTTTTTTACATTTTATTTTAAGGAAAACAAGAATATAATAAATTCTTTGCCATATTTTTTCTATGATATTTTATACAAATTTATAATTTAAATAGTATTTTTACGAATATATTTATTTGTTTAAATAAGACACACGGTAGACAAAATTCAAATTTTTATTTTTATGAAATGTTCAAAATTCGTTGTAAAAAAGTTTTTTTTAAATTTAATATAAAGAAACTAAGAATATAATAAATTCCTTGCCAAATTTTTTCTATGATATTTTATAGAAATTTGTATGTGCCAATTTATTATAAAACATACTGAACATATTAAATTAAAATAAATAGAAAGAATGTGATATTTTTAATAATCTATTGAATTTTCATGGACAGTTTAAAATTCAATAAAAATTATAAATATAATCCTATATATTGTTATTGTAAGTTTGCACAGGGCCGTATTTACTACGTTTGAAAAAAAATTAGCTATAACTAAAGGTAAAAGCAAAATAAATCCAAAGTAAGGGACGAATATTCATTTTCTTAACATAGTCAAATCAATTTTACAACTGCAAATCAAATAATCATCTATATTATTTTTTAAATATTAATTTTTCTTATATTTCGCTTACATCGTCAATAATCAGCTCACTATTTAATAATAATAAAATTAAAATACCTTTCTCTTCACGTGAATGTAAATTGAGTTGTTGTTCACTGTGAAAAATTATTCCACGAAGAAATCGCAATTTTTATAAAACACTTTTCCAACATAACAGTTTTGAAAAAACTTTTTTTATAAATACTGTCGCTTAATTTATTGATTTAACGTTTATAATATTCATTTAAATCATTTGTAAACTATTCATAATCTGATTCGAGGAATAACGCTAGTAAGAATTTATGCAAATTATACAAGCAGAACATTTTAATTTATCCTGGTCTCACTGAATATCTGAATATCCTGTATCATATTACGTCGTGATTTTGAAGAATGACCTATGCCAAGCTAAAAATTTTTTTTTGAATTTAATTTATTATGTACATCATGTACATTAAGTTCTCGACTTTGCATTTATTCATAACATTCTGATAAACTCAATAATTTGCATATAAGGAAATTTGTAATTGCAAATATGTAAAATTGAACTGTTTAAATCTATATATGTACATTTTTTTTTTCAAAACATTGAATTATATTAGTATAAAATATCACACAACTTAAAGCATTAAGTAGCTAGTTGCGCATTTCGAAGGCTATGCCCCCATCTTCAGTAGCACAAGATAAAAACAAAATAATGTCACGAATCGTGATTGATATACTATCAAATAAATAAGTCAACATGACAGAAGTTAGGTAGCAAAAATAGGGAAGGGAGTTCGGCAGGGATGTACACTTTCACCGTTATTATTTAATCTATATATAGAAGATGCAATAAACAAAGTAAAAGAAGAGTATAGTGTAGGTGTGAATGTACAGGGAGAGAAAAAATATATGTTGAGATTCGCCGACGATATAGCTATATTGGAAGAAAGCGAAAAGAATTTAGAAAGGGTATTGAATGGTATGCAGGCAGTATTGACTAGGGATTTTAACATGAAAATAAATATAGGTAAAACTAAAGTGATGAGGTGTGACAAAAAGGAATGCAGTAGAAAAATGAGGATCACAATAGGAGATAATAGAATCGAAGAAGTGTCAGATTTTTGTTATTTAGGCAGTAGAATCACAAAAGATAATCGAAGCAAGGTAGATATAAAGTGTAGGATAGCACAGGGTAGGAAGGCATTCGTAGAAAAAGAACAGATTTTAAGATCAAATATTGACTTGGGTATGAGAAAAAGATTACTGAAGGTATATGTTTGGAGTGTAGCACTGTACGGGTGTGAGGCGTGGACTATAGGAAAGGAAGAGAAGCGTAGATTACAAGCAATTGAAATGTGGTGTTATAGGAGGATGATGAGGATTGGTTGGGAAGATAAAGTAACAAATGAAGCTGTACTAGAGTTAGTAGGGGAGAAGAGAAGTATTTGGAGAGTGTTACAGCGTAGGAGAGACAGATTAGTAGGGCATATCCTTAGGCATGGGGGGATTATGCAATTGATCATAGAAGGTAGAGTGGAGGGAAAGAGAGGGGTAGGTAGGCCTAGATTGGAGTATGTGAGTCAGATAGTTGAAGACGTTGAGATGAATAGCTATAGGAAGATGAAGGGATTAGTTCAGGATAGATCGGCATGGCGTGCTGTTTCCAACCAATCTTTAGGATTGCGGACGCTTTAATTAAGACAGAAGTTCTTCAAAAATGGCATATAATAAATCTTTTAAAACAATATAAATTAATAATTAACGAAACTGACAAGTAACAGCAAAAAAACATTGGTTTGTGAAATCTAAAATAACCAAAAATTAATTCAAAAATAGTTATTAAATAAATTAAATAGACAAAATTAAATTGGTCCTGAATCTAAATTCATTAAATTTGATTTAGATTTATGCATTTTCATAAGCGGGGAATAATTCAAAACACTTACGTAATTTAAGTGAACTAATTTGAAGAGGATGACCTGATTGAAAAATATGCTCGGATACAGCACTTTTATCTTTTCTATTTAATCCGATGCTTGTTAAAGCTAGTTTCAATTGGTCCATATGTTTATCCTATATTGAATTATATTTGAATTAAAATTGTATTATATCTCTAAAAATTAAAATCTTTGAAAGAAATATTGATGTCCTCTAGCTGACTCAATAAAGTAGATTAATGTAATCCTTGCAAACAATTTTATTGATCTTTAACGTTTTTAACTTTAAATGGTCTTTCACTTCGAATAATTGTGTCCTTTTGTAAATAAACTTTTGTAAACAAACCAACGTTTATTGTTGTTACTTGTCAGTTTCGTTAATTATTAACTTGTATTGTTTTAAAAGATTTATAGGTCATACTATATGCCATTTTTGAACTACTTCTGTCATGTTGACTTATTTATTTAATTGTATATCAATCACGATTCGTGACATTATTCAGTTTTTATCTTGTGCTAGTGAAGATGGGGGCATAGCCTTCGAAATGCACATCTAGCTACTTAATGCTTTAATAAGTTACGGTATTTGGGTGATATTCTATCCTAGTAATATCTAAGTTAAAAATTAATCAACAATTAAAATATAATATAGACATAAATATTAAATATTTGTTCACTTCGTAAAATCCGAATAATTGTGTCCTTTTGGTGACCTTACCACCATTTATTTTAAAATAAATTCTGATGGCCAGTACGTTTTCTCACTTTAAGAATATATCTGAAAGTGTAGGCCATTACGTTGGCCTCTTCGGCCATATAGTTACGATTACAGACCGTGAGCGATACGTTGATCCTAATCGGCATGGTGTAAGTACACGTCACTCGCTTACAGGTGAACTCTTCTTCATCTCCTCCATCGTCATCTTATCCCTTTTCCTCTGCATCTCCTATAGTCGCGGATTATAGCAAATATGGTCGTAGTTATAATCGCGCGAAAAATCGTTGGTACACGCAAAATGACCTTTACTCGATCCGTTTAATAAATATATTCATGGCCAATGTCCATGGCCAATAGGCCATGGACATTTTTATGTGAAATACGTCCAAAAATTCAATTTGGAAGATGCGTACACAAAAATCCAAAAAAAACCAAAAAAAAAACGTTCTTCGATTCGAGCACAGTTGCACATGATCCCGCAAGGATCGAGTACTCACGAGCAGGTTGGACATGTAGTACCCAGCGCATTCTTCGTGCAGCGGGAGATGATGGTAGGGTTCGTGGAACGATTGGCCGTGCAAGCGACCACCATTACGGCGGCCGATTATAGAAATTACCTCTTTGTAAATTATTATAATTTATGTAAATATGGTAATGGTGCGCGCAGCTCTTCTTCCATATATGCTCAGGTTGGAATACGGTGTATTATGATACTATATCGCCGCCGGTACAATGTTCACTATAAGCTCGCGTTTTAAATTTTTTCTAGATGAAATTGTTCGTGTAAATATTTAAGTAGTGCGTTCGATCGATTTACGAATTGTTAATTCTCATTTGCACGAAAATCGGAACATTAGTACGCGGTGGACCAATTTCTTTCCTCATCCCTTAAAAATTATATAACAATTCGCCGGCCGGTAATATTTCATATCGACCGATTTTTGTTTTATCAACTTCGGAATGTAGACATCAGAAAATCCCACAAAGGTAAACCGCGATCTCCTCAACATGTTGGTATATATGCAGAGATAAAATATTTTCGAGCGACCCAACAGATAAATGACTGACAGGTACTATGATTAGTACTCCCAGCTGGCCGTGATATATGTCTCTTTGCCTCATATAGTAAAGGTTCAACCATTTTATATATATCGCTGCTGGACCCGAAGATTGGACGCTTCTTCACTGGACGTGATATATTTTCTTTTTTAGTATTCCTCAAATCATGGTACGGACTATTTTTCGAGAGGTATGATAAATAATGTATTTTGGATGTGGTAAAAAAATTTTATACGTGGGAATTATTTTGGGTGGTTCAATTTAAACATTTGCATTTTTCTGCTGGAATATATTCAGTTTCTTCTAAATGTAAAATAAAGTAATAGAACAATGTTTTATTAAAGAATTGATTTTGTTATTTATTGATAAATAATAAAAATAAAAAATAGGAGCTAATTTGTGTGAGAACTATAGGACCATTAGTCTACTATCACATGCATCGAAGATATTGTTAAAGATTATTTATAGGAGATTAGAAAATAAAGTAGAGGAAAGGCTAGGAGAAGATCAGTTTGGTTTTAGGAAAAACAGAGGGACGAGGGAGGCGATTCTAGTACTAAGAACGGTAGTAGAAAAAAGAAAGAGGGTAGGAAAGGTAACTTGCATAGCTTTTGTAGATTTAGAAAAGGCATTTGATAATGTAGATTGGGACATAATGTTTAGAATTTTAAAATAAACGGGTATAGATTATAAGGATAGGAGAATAATTTTTAATTTATATAAACACCAAAATGCCTTAGTTAGAATTGAGGGGCAAGAAGAGGTAGCAAAAATAGGGAAGGGAGTTCAGCAGGGATGTACACTCTCACCGTTATTATTTAATCTATATATAGAAGATGCAATAAACAAAGTAAAAGAAGAATATAGTGTAGGTGTGAATGTACAGGGAGAGAAAATATATATGTTGAGATTCGCCGACGATATAGCTATATTGGAAGAAAGCGAAAAGAATTTAGAAAGGGTATTGAATGGTATGCAGGCAGTATTGACTAGGGATTTTAACATGAAAATAAATATAGGTAAAACTAAAGTGATGAGGTGTGACAAAAAGGAATGCAGTAGAAAAATGAGGATCACAATAGGAGATAATAGAATCGAAGAAGTGTCAGATTTTCGTTATTTAGGCAGTAGAATCACAAAAGATAATCGAAGCAAAGTAGATATAAAGTGTAGGATAGCACAGGGTAGGAAGGCATTCGTAGAAAAGGAACAGATTTTAAGATCAAATATTGACTTGGGTATTAGAAAAAGATTACTGAAGGTATATGTTTGGAGTGTAGCACTGTACGGGTGTGAGGCGTGGACTATAGGAAAGGAAGAGAAGCGTAGATTACAAGCATTCGAAATGTGGTGTTATAGGAGGATGATGAGGATTGGTTGGGAAGATAAAGTAACAAATGAAGCTGTACTAGAGTTAGTAGGGGAGAAGAGAAGTATCTGGAGAGTGTTACAGCGTAGGAGAGACAGATTAGTAGGGCATATTCTTAGGCATGGGGGGATTATGCAATTGATCATAGAAGGTAGAGTGGAGGGAAAGAGAGGGGTAGGTAGGCCTAGATTGGAGTATGTGAGTCAGATAGTTGAAGACGTTGAGATGAATAGCTATAGGGAGATGAAGGGATTAGCTCAGGATAGATCGGCATGGCGTGCTGTTTCCAACCAATCTTTAGGATTGCGGACTCTTTAAAAAAAAATTGATTTTATTTAAAAAAAAAAATGCAAATAGGTTGTTACTTAATAAAATCGCGATGTGAAAATATTTCGCAAGTTCCTTATCTTGTTGTAACTTGTAAAATTACCCTGCAGAAGGACATGAGACTAGTAATAAAATTTCTTCAGTTTATATTGCGAATTCTCCATTGATTGAATTTAATAGCGCATTAAATTTACGTATGTTATCTAATTGCAAAACACATAAAATCACTGCGAATATTAACTTATAACTGTATATAGGCAACACACAATACTTTACATACCATAAAATCATAAATTAATTTACCATACAATTATGGGTTAAATATGAATAATTTATAAGTGTTAAAAATTGTAAGGTTTTAAAAATTATCACTACGGTGTTAAATAATAGTATAGAAGATCACCCAAATACCGTCATTTAAAGCGTTAACTGCGCATTTCGAAGGATATACCCCCAACTTCAGTAGCACAAGGTAAAAACTACATAAAACAATATAAATTAATAATTAACGATACTAACACGTAACATCAATAAACATTGGTTTGTCATAATCTAAAATAACCAAAAATAAACTTTAAAAATTGTTCGTATTAAATAAATTAAATAGACAAGATGTAATTGGGCCTGAATCTAAATTCATTAAATTTGATTTAGATTTATGCATTTTCATAAGCGAAATAATTCAATACACTTACGTAATTTAAGTGAACTAATTTGAATAGGATGACCTGATTGAAAAATATGCTCGGCCACAGCACTTTTATCCTTTCGATCAAATTAATATATACATATAATTTTACATATTTATCACTACGGTGTTAAATAATAGTATAAAATATCACCCAAATACCGTAACTTAAAGCATTAAGTAGCTAGATGCGCATTTCGAAGGCTATGCCCTGCATTTTCAGTAGCACAAGATAAAAACTAAATAAAATACCTTTGACACGAATCGTGATTGATGTACCATTAAATAAATAAGTCAACATGACAGAAGTATTTCAAAAATGGCATATAATAAATCTTTTAAAACAATATAAATGAATAATTAACGAAACTGACAAGTAACAACAATAAACATTGGTTTGTCAAACCTAAAATAACTAAAAATAAATATAAATTTAAAAAAAGTTCTTATTAAATAAATTAAATAGACAAGATGAGATTGGGCCTGAATCTAAATTGATTAAATTTGATTTAGATTTATGCATTTTCATAAGCGAAATAATTCAATACACTTACGTAATTTAAGTGAACTAATTTGATCGTGGGATGACCTGAGTTAGCCAAAAACATGCTCGGATACAGCACTTTTATTTTTCCTATTTAATCTGATGCTTATTAAATCTAGTTTCAATTGGTCTACTATATATACTTTAGGACAACTAGAACAAGATATTTCATAATTTTAACCAGATTTTTTTTTATTGAATCAATCAAATCTTTTAATTGGGATTTTCTAAAAAATTAGCAAGACTATTATATGTTACTTTTGATTTATCATACCACGTGCAATTATACGTGGATCAAATGGTAATTTAACAAATTTTCGCGTTGAATTATTACTTTGTTCTAAACGACTAATATTTCTAATTAGAATCGTTCCTTATATAAATAAATTGCCATATGTCAAGTCATCATGAATATTTTTAGCGTTTCCTTTGTAGTAAAAATCTCTATAGCCTCTAAATCTTTAACCGAAAGAACTCAATCAAAGAATGCGCTTTTAACTGACCCCTGCAATAGTAAAATCGTAATCTCCTGCGTTTTTTTTTTTAACATTTCTTCTATCTAAAGTTTCTGCCAAGTCATCATAGAATGGTCGGTTTTCGCTAGCGACCTGTTGTTTTTACAACTTTCATCACTATTAACAATCAGTTATACGTACTCAGTAAATATAAACGTTATTATGTTCCTCCGCTGCCTTCTTGTCAGTTTACGACCATTTTACGATCGACAGAAGATACACTCTCTTCGCTCAAACTGACGCAAATGCCATAAAACCGTGTCCGTTATACCATCTGCAGAACCAATTCCTCGTAACTACGATACCAACAATTTCTTACAATTAGAAAAATATCGAAATAATCTTAACAAATATTTTCCCAAATGATATCTCAAGCTGCGATGATTTGTCATTTCGGTGCTTCAAGAATGATATCACACATCTTGAGCGGGGTAAGCATATAACGTAGAGGACGTCAAAAGGGCGTCAGTAGAGCGCGTGAGGTATCTCGAATCAACGTACTTATTAAGACGATTAAATTAAATCTTTCCAGCAATTTCACATTACAATTGCGTAATTGGATTGAGATTTAAAATAAAATTTTTGTTAATTTAACTGGTTTTGAGATTGTTTTTTTTTGTACGTTTATTGAGCGTTTTCGAACAAAAAAAAAAATCGCACTCACGTTCGATTTTGCGAGAATGTAGTGTTACGTAACATAAAAAAAAGGTTGAACCGTTTGTGTCATGTCTTCTTGTAATCGATTTTTGCGCGCGGAATTTTTGTAACAAAATCCTGTACTATTCTCATAAAAAATATTTGAATGTATATCGGAAAGAACCATTTTTTAATTTTAATTTTTTTTAATATGGTTTTATAACAGATATTTCGTATACATTTCAATATTCTAGAGAATAAGTACAAACCAGTAACGTAAATTAAAAAGAACTCGTTCTTTAAATTTGTGTGATTTGATTGGCCTTATTCAAAATTGACGTTGTTTTTCTGGTTTGTTTTTTCAGGTGACGCCAGTAATGCCAGTATTGGCAGTGGCGAAGGTACGGGCGAAGAGGATGATGACACGAACGGGAAAAAGAACCAAAAGAAAAGGGGGATCTTTCCCAAAGTCGCGACAAATATTTTAAGAGCTTGGCTTTTTCAACACCTAACGGTACGTGTCATTTAAACAATAAAACAAACAATTAACCGTAGATTTAATTATTTATAAAACATGACCCCGAATTATCTAAACACAAAAATCGACCAGAATTATAAAAAAAATTCTACACTTACAATTATTATTATTATTTCATTAAGCGACAATCTATTTGAGAAAAAAAAATCATAATCGTTTTTAAATACCACCTTCTCGCATATAACAATTATTATAATATCAAATCCACGATATAAACCATTTTTTTTTTATTAAATTCTGTTTATTTTTCAATTATAAATAATTTTTTTAGGTTTAGTGAAAACACCCAAAAAAAATTAGTCGTTTTTAATAAATAATAAAAAGCAATACACATTTCTCAATTTTTGTTTCCAAACTAAACATCTCGTATAAAATAACGCAAGACAATATTCTAATTGCTCCTTTAAGAAATCTTTAATTTATTCGATCGTCTTTTGATAGTCTGATTTATATCAAAACATTATTTAAGCTTTATACCTTAAATACGAAATTGTGATAATATATTACACTTGTTCATTTAACTCCCGATTTTATTATACGACCTGCTTTCGTGTATTGTATTATATTTATTTATAGACTACACCTTCTTAATTATACGGTTCTTCGGCTGATTGGTTAGCTGGCTAATTTATAAAGAGGTAATCTTGGTTTGTTTTTCTCGACCGTTTTTGTCTATATAAACCTGTCGGTAGATTGTGGCTTAATTTCGTGTAATAAATAAAAATAAAGGACGATTATGTTAATTGGTGCATATAGGACAGTGGCGAAGAAGATTTTTTTTTGTGGGGGATAATTCGTCGGATATATTTAAATATATATATTCAAATTTTTATCGAGATCAGAAACATTAATGTTGAATTTTGTGAAAGAAAATAATAAACTTATATATTGATATTGTCGTTAAAAATAATATATCTGAATTTATAGCATTTTATAATATTTAAAGGATTCTAAGTTTTCTTCATTTCCTTTTTCGATATATTTTTTTAAGACCAATATCATTAAAAGTCATTTTATAAAGCCACAAACTTTCAGTATATACGAAACAAAATTAGCAGTATATAAAACTGGGTTGAAAAATTAATAATTGCATTTCTATATTTTTTTTAAATCATAAAATTTTCGAATTGGGTCTGCTGATATATTATTAGAATATAAAATAAATTTAGACGTTTCTGAAAATTGACTAAACTGTGGAAATCTTGGAAAAAAATGTTCATCGAAAAATATCAACTAATTTGAAGATTTTTTTAAATATTTTTGTGTTTTTTTTTTGTGAAAAAAAAATGTTGCTTGTATATTTTGCAACAATTTCAAAAATGGTATAAAAAAATCTGTTGAAAGATTATCAAAAAAATAATACATTTCAATATAACGATTTTTATTGAAATAACCTGAAATTCGTGTTAATTACGATTGTTTTGTATATTTGGAATACCATAGTCTTTGCTGATATATTATTAGAAAAAAAAAAAATGTAGATGTTTCTGAAAATTGACTAAACTGTGCAAATCTTGGGGAAAAATGTTTATCGAAAAATATCAACTAATTTGAAGATTTTTTTTTTTTTGTTTTTTTTTTGTGAAAAAAAAGTTGCTTGTATATTATGCAACAAATTTGAAAATGGTATAAAAAAATCTGTTGGAAGATTATCAAAAAAAATCGTGATTTTTATTAAAATAACTTGAAATTCATGTTAATTCCGATTGTTTTGTATATTTGGAATACCATAGTCTTTGCTGATATATTATTAGAATATAAAAAAAATTTAGATGTTTCTGAAAATTGACTAAACTGTGCAAATCTTGGAAAAAAATGTTTATCGAAAAATATCAACTAATTTGAAGATTTTTTTTATATTTTTTGTTTTTTTTTGTGAAAAAAATGTTGCTCGTATATTATGCAACAAATTCGAAAATGGTATAAAAAAATCTGTTGGAAGATTATCAAAAAAAATCGTGATTTTTATTAAAATAACTTGAAATTCATGTTAATTATGATTGTTTTGTATATTTGGAATACCATAGTCTTTGCTGATATATTATTAGAATATAAAAAAATTTAGATGTTTCTGAAAATTGACTAAACTGTGCAAATCTTGGGAAAAAATGTTTATCGAAAAATATCAACTAATTTGAAGATTTTTTTTTATATTCTTGTGTTTTTTTTGTGAAAAAGATGTTGCTTGTATATTTTGCAACAAATTCGAAAATGGTATAAAAAAATCTGTTGGAAGATTATCAAAAAAAATCGTGATTTTTATTAAAATAACATGAAATTCATGTTAATTACGATTGTTTTGTATATTTGGAATACCATAGTCATTTATTGTTTCTCTAAGCCGATACAAAGCTATGTCTAGAGCCTATGATATTGTTTGCTACCACACAGATTTCAATCTCATAAAAGACGATCTAGATTTGCATATAGCAGAGTTGAGGGATCTTCCTTCATTGTGTTCAACACGATGTTTACATAAACCGTCTTCGGCGGACCGACTTATACCTTACTGTTGAATGACTCCTCGTTTATATTCTCGATAATTGTTCTCGTCTGCTACTTCTTCAACAATTTAATTATTTACGATATTGTTGGTCTAGAAATATCGCTATTGAAATTTTATAACGAGGTAGCATATTTGAAAATCTTGTTCATCTCGTATCAATGATTTAAAAAATCAGTTTTGCTTTTGAGCTTATTTACCGAAAAAGTATATATTTTTCCTTCAACAATGCAGCTGCAGGTTGCCTACATCAATTTAAATTGTTTTCGAAACAGAATTTCAATTTATTACACTTGGAGGCTTACGAACTTTTCCCAAAACTCCCTAATACCAGATATTAAAAAGTTCAGTCCTTGGGCTGGCAACTTTTTTATTGAATTATACAGCGCCCTTTGCAGCCATAAAGTTTCGCATATTAATGTCGCTGGCGCGTAATTTCATATTCATAAATTCGCAATTGTACTTCCATTCGAATATTTTCAACTTGTTTCGTATCAAAACTTACGCTCGCAATTGCAATTTATAAACGGTAAATAATTGTTGTTTATTCGCTACTTATTAGCGATTAATAACTGCAATTGACACGGAATGTATTTAGTCTGTCTTCCCATCGCTGAAATATCGCTTTTAAATTATTTTCGATAAAGGAAAAATGCACGACCGTATCAATTAAATTGTTGTAATTATTTTAAATTGTATATTTACAGCTGTGCTGAAGTTCTATAAAAAAAATTATTTGTTACTTTTTTTCTGATGTAATTTAATCATTTTCTAGTACAAAACCATTTGCACAAAATAATCAAAACTTGTTACTAGAATTTTCCGATTACAATTACCACCATTTATTTACATAAAACGATCAAAAGAAGTTTTACAGAATCGACCAGTTTTATCGTCCCTTAAGGTTTTTTTTTTTAGAGTGATTTTATTATCGTAAAAGGCAAACTTTTTGTCCTTTTACTGCTTTCGCTTGGTCATTACGTACTGTCAGTAGAAACCAGATCCGTACAAAAAAATATTTGCATATCACTGCTAAAATCCTTCATATATATTCTGACAGATCCTTTTTATGCGGCAAATCGTTTACGATTTTTTTACAATTATTATTGTTAAAAGCGATCTTTTGCTATTCTCCAATTTTGAAAATGATTTCGTTGTGGATCCTGATTTCACAATCTAAATTCGAAGACATTTTACATATCCATTGTTTTGAACTACGGCCCTGTCTTCGCTTGAGCAACAATATTATGTGGTAAAGAAGAGCACGGGTAGGTATGGGGGCGCATTATCTGACCGGGCATGAATATTTGAGCGATACATCACGGACCGTCCTCCATCTCTTCTGCCTTCCATTGCTATCATGCACTGATCCTGGCTTAGTTGCACGACTCATTAACTCCACGCTAATCCCGCTATCGGATATTGCGTTGCGATTGCTAACAGAGGGTGTTCTGTCTTCATATACATAGTTATATTATTTGCGATCGATGTGTCCGGCGGTATAAACCAACGGTCCTACACCGACGTGGACATATCTCGAGGTAAAATTACCTTTATTTAGTGGTGGACCTTCTCATTCGAACGGCCCAAAATAATATTTATCAACCCGATGATGTGCCTTAGTAATTATTGAGGCAAGTAAAATTTGGTCGAAAAATAATTACTTTAATTTCACACCATCTTATAAAACAATTTCGATATATTCAATTCAATTTGTTTTCTTGAACGATCGTGCCATTTTTTTAAATATTTTTGCACATCGCATTTAATTTCCAAATTTAATTACAAATCCTGTTTCTTCATACGAGAGAAATTGGAAATAATTTACGCTTCATAACTGTTCTCTTCAAAAATCGTTGAATTGAAAATAGTTGTGGATTTTTGGATTAGTTCGTATGTTGATGATGATCTAAAGATATCATCGTTTTGTCTTCTGTAATAATTGTAATTGATTTACATGGCTTTGTTAATTTTAGGTTCTTCACCGAAAATAATTGCAATTGTATTGAAAATTGATCGATTGGAAACACGTTAGGTGAAGAATCGCTTGTTCGATTTTTGTAAATTATATAAATCTAATTAGCGACTAATTCTAGTTTAGTTAAAGAGTCCGCAATCCTAAAGATTGGTTGGAAACAGCACGCCATGCCGATCTATCCTGAGCTAATCCCTTCATCTCCCTATAGCTATTCATCTCAACGTCTTCAACTATCTGACTCACATACTCCAATCTAGGCCTACCTACCCCTCTCTTTCCCTCCACTCTACCTTCTATGATCAATTGCATAATCCCCCCATGCCTAAGAATATGCCCTACTAATCTGTCTCTCCTACGCTGTAACACTCTCCAAATACTTCTCTTCTCCCCTACTAACTCTAGTACAGCTTCATTTGTTACTTTATCTTCCCAACCAATCCTCATCATCCTCCTATAACACCACATTTCGAATGCTTGTAATCTACGCTTCTCTTCCTTTCCTATAGTCCACGCCTCACACCCGTACAGTGCTACACTCCAAACATATACCTTCAGTAATCTTTTTCTAATACCCAAGTCAATATTTGATCTTAAAATCTGTTGCTTTTCTACGAATGCCTTCCTACCCTGTGCTATCCTACACTTTATATCTACCTTGCTTCGATTATCTTTTGTGATTCTACTGCCTAAATAACAAAAATCTGACACTTCTTCGATTCTATTATCTCCTATTGTGATCCTCATTTTTCTACTGCATTCCTTTTTGTCACACCTCATCACTTTAGTTTTACCTATATTTATTTTCATGTTAAAATCCCTAGTCAATACTGCCTGCATACCATTCAATACCCTTTCTAAATTCTTTTCGCTTTCTTCCAATATAGCTATATCGTCGGCGAATCTCAGCATATATATTTTCTCTCCCTGTACATTCACACCTACACTATACTCTTCTTTTACTTTGTTTATTGCATCTTCTATATATAGATTAAATAATAACGGTGAAAGTGTACATCCCTGCCGAACTCCCTTCCCTATTTTTGCTACCTCTTCTTCCCCCTCAATTCTAACTAAGGCAGTTTGGTGTTTATATAAATTAAAAATTATTCTCCTATCCTTATAATCTATACCCGTTTCTTTTAAAATTCTAAACATTATGTCCCAATCTACATTATCAAATGCCTTTTCTAAATCTACAAAAGCTATGCAAGTTACCTTTCCTACCCTCATTCTTTTTTCTACTACTATTCTTAGTGCTAAAATCGCCTCCCTCGTCCCTCTGTTTTTCCTAAAACCAAACTGATCTTCTCCTAGCCTTTCCTCTACTTTATTTTCTAATCTCCTATAAATAATCTTTAGCAATATCTTCGATGCATGTGATAGTAGACTAATGGTCCTATAGTTCTCACACAAATTAGCTCCTATTTTCTTCGGCATTGTTACTATTCTACTACGCTGAAAATCCCGTGGTACTTCTCCCTTCTCATATATTTTACAAACTAACCTGTATAATCGCTCCTGCATTTTTTCCCCTGCGTGTTTTATTAATTCGGCTGGTATCATATCAATCCCCGCTGTTTTGTTATTCCGTAAATCATTTAATGCTCTATGAAACTCTGACCTAAGTATGCTAGGACCTAACTAATTCTAGAATCGATAAATAAATTGCAAGTTATCCAATATTTTTCAAATCACTCATCCATTGCATTGTTGAGTACCATTCAACTTGCTTTTGCTAGTATTTTCCATTAGACAGGAAATGTTTGTTGTTGCAAAATTGCAAAAATATACATAGGCGATCATAAAAAAAACGAACCATTTGATAAAAAATAAATGTATCCCCAAATTCCATTAAAAAATCGAAATTCCTTTTAGTTGTTTATGCTGAATATGAAACGAACCAACAAGAAATACCTTTTACCTTTTGCTTCCATCCATGCACATAACATACCGAAGGAGAACCTAGAATTACCCACAGTGTGCCCATTCTTTCCCCATCGCAAAGCACCGCAGAGACTCGTAAGGGTATCTCGGGGGCGGCATAACCCTTAAGACGACCAACCTGCCTTCGTATTTTCTTTCGCCTATTCTAGTCTATATTATGATATGTAGAGCTGAAAATGTACACGGTTCTACGAAAGAACGGTTTTTCATGCGCACAAAAATTAATTCTTCTTGCGAATTGTTAACTGCATCCGTGATGGTAAATTTGATTTTTGCAAGTTGCATTTTTTGAGCTTTTATTTCGCATCTCCGCTTATCATATCTTCTCCACTGGCATAGTGATTTTCCATGGATATGATCCTGGCGTGCAGTCATATGAGATCCTGCGATGCTGTTTATGCAGCTCCTAGATTTACAATGCACTTTTCCATCCCCCATGGGGCCCTAGACTGAAATCTATGATGGTTATGTGTGGAATGGATGTCGAGTCAAGAGCTGCCGCCGCTGCCTCTTCGTATTGATATTTTATTCTGATTTTTATCGTACGTCTTGAAATACAATGCGGGCTGGTTTCCTGGAGCATGCACTGCTTTAAACTGGTCGATGTAGTATGAAGAGGAGGTCGTGATGGTATCAAATAAATAGTTCGCTTTTTTATGTTACTTGATAATTAAATACTTCGTTTAATTCGAAATTTGGGGTATGTGAATATTTTGCTATGTTGTGAGGAAATTTAATCTAAAAAAATATAGAGGATTTTTTTTATAAAATTTAAAACATCATTTACGAAAGAAGTAACATTTGTGGTTCACTACATAGTGACGAAAATTAATTTGAAAAAAACAAGTTATTCCATTTTTTTTTAATTCCATTAAAAAAATCACACGCTTGTATAGAATATCTAAAAAAATATTATAAATCGAGAAAATAAATATCAATATTTTCAGTAAAGTAAAAAATATCACTTTTTATATAAAAAATGTTTTATATTTCTTCCACAATGGTATGATAAAAAAATCTGGATATTTTATGGTTTTTTATAGTCGATCTATAAAAATTAATCACAACCTTTTTTCTTGACAATTCCATTTTGTAATAGATGCTTTTCTAAGATTTTATTGAACATTTTGTACTCTTCTATAAAGTAAGAGTATTTACGCTCGAACAAAAGAAAATTTGATATTCATCAGCCAACTGAAATGTAATTTTCGATATCGTTGCTATAGCATCAAATATTTTAAATTTTGAATTATTACGGTGTAGATGAAAATGTTTGCCACAGAAATTGTCCAAAAAAATTTCTTATTTTCTATCAAACAACCAGTACCACAGGATTTTCAGCGTAGTAGAATAGTAACAATGCCGAAGAAAATAGGAGCTAATTTGTGTGAGAACTATAGGACCATTAGTCTACTATCACATGCATCGAAGATATTGTTAAAGATTATTTATAGGAGATTAGAAAATAAAGTAGAGGAAAGGCTAGGAGAAGATCAGTTTGGTTTTAGGAAAAACAGAGGGACGAGGGAGGCGATTCTAGCACTAAGAACGGTAGTAGAAAAAAGAAAGAGGGTAGGAAAGGTAACTTACATAGCTTTTGTAGATTTAGAAAAGGCATTTGATAATGTAGATTGGGACATAATGTTTAGAATTTTAAAAGAAACGGGTATAGATTATAAGGATAGGAGAATAATTTTTAATTTATATAAACACCAAACTGCCTTAGTTAGAATTGAGGGGGAAGAAGAGGTAGCAAAAATAGGAAAGGGAGTTCGGCAGGGATGTACGCTTTCACCGTTATTATTTAATCTATATATAGAAGATGCAATAAACAAAGTAAAAGAAGAGTATAGTGTAGGTGTGAATGTACAGGGAGAGAAAATATATATGTTGAGATTCGCCGACGATATAGCTATATTGGAAGAAAGCGAAAAGAATTTAGAAAGGGTATTGAATGGTATGCAGGCAGTATTGACTAGGGATTTTAACATGAAAATAAATATAGGTAAAACTAAAGTGATGAGGTGTGACAAAAAGGAATGCAGTAGAAAAATGAGGATCACAATAGGAGATAATAGAATCGAAGAAGTGTCAGATTTTTGTTATTTAGGCAGTAGAATCACAAAAGATAATCGAAGCAAGGTAGATATAAAGTGTAGGATAGCACAGGGTAGGAAGGCATACGTAGAAAAAGAACAGATTTTAAGATCAAATATTGACTTGGGTATTAGAAAAAGATTACTGAAGGTATATGTTTGGAGTGTAGCACTGTACGGGTGTGAGGCGTGGACTATAGGAAAGGAAGAGAAGCGTAGATTACAAGCATTCGAAATGTGGTGTTATAGGAGGATGATGAGGATTGGTTGGGAAGATAAAGTAACAAATGAAGCTGTACTAGAGTTAGTAGGGGAGAAGAGAAGTATTTGGAGAGTGTTACAGCGTAGGAGAGACAGATTAGTAGGGCATATTCTTAGGCATGGGGGGATTATGCAATTGATCATAGAAGGTAGAGTGGAGGGAAAGAGAGGGGTAGGTAGGCCTAGATTGGAGTATGTGAGTCAGATAGTTGAAGACGTTGAGATGAATAGCTATAGGGAGATGAAGGGATTAGCTCAGGATAGATCGGCATGACGTGCTGTTTCCAACCAATCTTTAGGATTGCGGACTCTTTAACTAACTATCAAACTGACGTTGAATTTATATATACCTTTCATTATGACATTTGTATTAGCTCATTGATTTATCGATACTGCACATATTCGTGATCGAACCGACGATGATTCATCATCCACTGCAAGTTGAATCGAACTTTCTGCCGCCCGTTGGTCCATTTCGGATCGTAATAGCTATTTTATAGATGAGGCTGCACAAGCACATGTAATCATCATTTGAAAACATGCTCTCGTGCACTCGCTACAATTTACTTGTGATATACCACATGTATATTCGTGGTCGGGCACAATAAAAAAACGACACGTACGACCGTTAGAACGACCTTAGAAAGACACTGCACGGCGTCTGGATGGGAATATTTGGTGGACGCATATGGGGGCTGTTTCGCCTGGCCATTTTTTTATGTGATGAGAAAAGAGCGGGCGATGTAAGTTGGCAAAATCCTAGTGGATTTCCTATCGTGTATAAGCAGGACACATGTCCACGGCAAAGAGCCGGATAAAATGGGATAACCGCGCCGGAAATATAGCGCCGCTACGGAGCACGGAGCAACCACATACCGTCACCGGAAATAGAACGCGCTCGTTGCCAGTAAAGACCATTTTTTGTATTTCTGCACGATGTAGGATGTCGCTTGCGTTCACACTCGCATTATGCAACAATATATTTTTCAAGATCTGGAATTATCAGTGCCTTTAATCTTAAGGCACTGAAAAAGACAAGTACAGACAGATTGCGAGTCTTTAGAGAACGGAAGAAAGTGAATAAACCGCCAAGAAAAGTGCCTTGGAAAGAAGTAGAGAGTATCGAGCCAGGCAAAGGGCGTTAAAGAAACGCGGTGGACAACATAACCTTCCAACCACCTCAAATACACTGGATGAATCGATACCGTTGTTAAGTGAGGACACAGTGAGTGGTAAAGAGAATTTGAATGCCACTGATTCAGGCACATGAAGATACACGCGGTGTGAGATGAATCTGATACAGCTGAGCGAGCCATCGACAAATAGAAATGCACCCACTAGTGCATCATACACAAAATTTAATCCAAACTGTACGACATTACAGTTAATAATGTTTCCTTTGATGATCAGAGTGTCAATCAAAATCAAATGGTTAACAAATGGAAAAAAAGCAATGCATACTTTTCCTAGGAGCTAAGAAGTTTCACTTCTACCGCGTGAGAGTCTGACGCATGTTTTTTGTTTATTAATTGGTGTTTGTTGGAAGTCTAAGGACTTCCAACAAACACCAATCAATATTGTTAATAGAAGCGATTTGTTGTTAAAACTTCAAATGCAATATCAACAATTTGTTGTCCGTTTGGTGTCCTCAACAGTCAGTGGAGGCGCCAATGGGATTTCATATCCTAGCATCTCAAATTTCTATAACTCTCGAGTCTTAAATTTAAATATGAATTTTATATATATATTAAAATTGTGTGTGTTTTTGACCATGTTGTATAGAATGCAGAAAATCGAGATAGACTTGTAATTCTTCATAGGTAAAAAATAAAAAGACGTTATATAATTTGAATCCTTAACCGGTTTCGACATTTATGTCATCATCAGAAGGAAACTACAAAAAATATTTTACAACAGATTTGGTCTAGAATATTTTATAGTTCGTCACAAAAAGAAATATAAACGTGTTTACATTAGCGATGGCAAACGTTTGATATATTTTTTCGATGCAATACCACCAGATTTTTAGTCTTCTATTAACAATAATATTTAATTTCTTAGTCTAAATGTAACATAACACCAAATATGTTACTTATGCATTATTAATGTTGTGACGAATATTTTTATTTCTACTAATGCATTGGTTAAATTACAAAATTATGATAATTTGCTAATGCAATACCACCATAATTAAATATTTGCCTTATTTCTTTATAAATAGTAGTTTTAAGATATAAATTTAAAAATACTCAGCTTTATCATCCACCGTTTGGCAATACATTAAATGAACAAAATTTGTTTAAAATTCAAACTAACGGCCTCAATAAATACCTAAATTTTTTTCGTTTCGAAAACAACAACTTCAATTTGATTTTCTTCTAAACATACGCCTTTTGAGTTATGTTAGTTATCCATTGACAGTACGTTGTGTAAATGGATAAGGGATAATATGGCATTTAAAAATTAATAATCAAAAGTGTGTATGGTAAACTTAGTTGTCAAAGTTTTACTATAATTGTAATATAATAAAATATTGCCATCAATAATGTGTTTAAAAAAATTGTACATAATTATTTGAATTATTAATTGATTGCGAAGAGATTACAAGTCTATCTCCATTTTATATATAATATTATCTCTACTATTTATTGTAATTAAATATTATAATTATTTAATTGCTAATTTAATAACTAAACTGTAAATTTTACACATGTAAATTCCAACTTACAAGGTCTTTTGCTTGCACAGGGAGCAATTATCGCGGCATTTACTTGCGGTTTTTTTTTTTTTAATAATAATGTGAAACAAATTTCGATCTAAATTTGGGTACAAACAGTAGCAGAAAACATATCGAAATAACCGTAAAGATTGAAAGAAGGGCTTCGCTCAGTCGTTCTGCTCACGTAATATGGGTTCTTGCGCGGCGGCGTTTACAAATAGGCCCAGCAGGACCTTCTCCATATAGATTCCGGTACAGACTTCAGTGAGCTCCGCACATGGACCGTCTTCAGATACGCTCTGAAGGCCCGCCGCCGACAGCATCCTTCCAACTGAGACCTTTATTACATTCAAATGATCGCTATGGATAATCGCCCAGTATAAACGCATCAAGTTGCTCTTCGTTTCGGTTTTTCTTATTGATTAATTTCTCTCATTATATATGGCGGTTTGTTTTTGGGCAATTAACATAATATATTGTTCGTTTGTGCTCTCGTGCGTTGGCTGCAACATTTCAAATATCAAGACAGCTAAATGTTACGGCGGTAAACAAAAGACTGTTCAAGAAATATATTCTCTTTTTAACACATTAAAATCTCAAATTTATCAAATGTTAATTCGTCCTCATTATCCATTTTTAAACCACGACTTTATTTGTACTGTAATTTCTTTATAATTATGAAGTGTTCCGCAATTTAGTTTTTATTCTTTTGCTCTTCAGGCAAAAAATCTTCGTACGTACACAACATTTTTATTCCTACAAAAATGGTGCTGCCGCCTTCATCATCCTCTGGTTAAACGTCAAAATCAACATATTACCCTACCTACCTGGTACATGGTCGTTTTGTAAAATTCGCAGCCTTAAGAAAAATGCGAATAGCAATCTTAGCGAGGCAATGTTGCAAAGACATCATCGAAACATTATATCACGTACAAATCAGGATGAGATTCTCGTTCGGCGATGACATTATGACATAGTTGACACGCCTTGGCCGCTGCTCCTAGATGTTGCATCCTGCTTTTGTTATAGCACTGCATGCCCGCTGATGTGATCGAAGAAAAACATGGTATAATCACGTGTCTGTGCCGCCCCGAATCGGTGCGTCGCTGAAACGTCACTCTTGTAAACTCAGCTGTGACCTGAGGCTGTAGGCGGTTCGATCTATGCCGCACTCATGAAGGAAGATGTCATTATTGTAATTGCTGAATGGATCATTGAACAACAAATATTGGAACATTCAAAGTTTTGCACAATCGAAAGTTACTTGAGTAGTGTATTTGAATGACGTTCGAAGGATTAAAGAAAAAATGTCGACTTCCCCAAGTGCAACTGCTTCTGAACTGCATCTAATTTTACGTATGTCACGTGTTGGCATGTAAATTGATGTGCATTTACTACATTTGGACAGATTCGTAGCATCAGCAGATATTATTTGACTGAAATCTCCCGCGACATTCGTACGCGTGCAATATACCATTTAGCAAAATGACGTACAGTCACGTATTGCCTTGGTGAGCCCTCGTTATTGGGGAGGCTTATTTCTGCAACCCCCGAGAAAAATGGGCGTATTATAAACTCTGGTGTTGAGTTGACAGGTCACAAGTCCGCCTGTGCACAATGCCAATTATAAAAAAGGAAATTTTCGACCGGTTTCACTCAGCCTGCATATTTTCGAAACGAATATATATTATATATTTAATATCGTAAGATGTATTTAAAAAATTATCACTAAAATAGTATAGAATATCACCCAAATACCGTAACTTAAAGTAGCTAGATGCGCATCTTCAGTAGCAAAAGATAAAATGAAATAAAATAAAATAAAAAGACAAGATGATTGGGTCTGAATCTAAATTGATTAAATTTGAATTAGATTTATGCATTTTCATAAGCATTTAACCAGGGAATAATTTAAAACACTTTTAAGTGAACTAATTTGAATAGGATGACCTGAGTTCGTCAAAAATATGCTTGGCTACAGCACTTTTATCTTTTCTATTTAATCTGAACTGAGCTAAATAATCCTTAAACGTTTAATGCTTTAAGTCACGGTATTTGGATGATATTCGAATTTATATAAACTATCTAAGATATAGTTAGTTAAAGAGTCCGCAATCCTAAAGATTGGTTGGAAACAGCACGCCATGCCGATCTATCCTGAGCTAATCCCTTCATCTCCCTATAGCTATTCATCTCAACGTCTTCAACTATCTGACTCACATACTCCAATCTAGGCCTACCTACCCCTCTCTTTCCCTCCACTCTACCTTCTATGATCAATTGCATAATCCCCCCATGCCTAAGAATATGCCCTACTAATCTGTCTCTCCTACGCTGTAACACTCTCCAGATACTTCTCTTCTCTCCTACTAACTCTAGTACAGCTTCATTTGTTACTTTATCTTCCCAACCAATCCTCATCCTAAGATATAGTTTATATAAATTATATTTATAAGTTTATTTGTTGCGCGTGTCAATAAAAATAACTAACGATATTTTTTATTTTGTTACAGCATCCGTATCCCTCGGAAGACCAAAAGAAACAGTTAGCGCAAGATACGGGTTTGACGATATTGCAAGTAAATAATTGGTAAGTTCAATTTATATTGTGTGCACACGAAACATAAATGATTGCTTTGACGTGACTATTTATCAGAGGAATGATTTGTATCATATACGGTGAAGAATTGGTCGATTCCATAATACTTGTAACAATAACGAAAGTGTTGCGCACCCATTAAGAAGTTACACAATATTGTACGCATGTAATTACAACTGGCGGGGGTGGAGAAAACGTTGCTAGCCGGAATCAAAGCGATACTGTGTAAGAATCGTTTCCAGAATGGAAATAGATTGATTAATCGAGGTAATTACCGATCAGCTTTCCCAGCTAATTAGATTTCGTTCCCCGTTTTCCCGCTCGTGGCAAATGAGATTACGACTCGCCCGAAGCGGGATTGGCGGGCCCTCTTCGACTGCCACTGGGCGCACGCGTTAATTGTCATCGATTTTTGTAATGTCATTAGTTGGCACTCTCTCGGTGCAATGTGGTGTTAGTAACTGCAGTCCCATCGCCGTCCCTGTCCCTCGTATATGTATATATATGATTCCGTGTTGTATCCCACCCATCCGCTGTCATGTCTTCTCACAAACACATCGATGTGTGCATGTGCGTAATTGTGTGGCATCTATTATGCATCGCTATGGCGTAGCGCTGTATGTAAGTCCGAAATCCATTAGGTTCCAGTAGGAGCCCGTCTGGTCGGTCATTTTATCGCTGTTTACGACACTGAAGAGGGCGATTACAGTCTGCTGGCGGGAAGCGGCATTGCTTGACCTACTGGCTCTAACCATTGTGTGTGTGTGTCATATATCCCGACTGGTACTTGCTGGACCACTGGTGGCTCTAATTCAGGCGGGTGTCGGTAGGTGTCGTCGTCCTTCCTTCCATATGTACATAGTGTGCAGTGGTGTAGTGTCGCTTCTACCGCCTCCCTAAGCTCCCGCGGGACCTGCAGTCCATGTCATCATCATTTTTCACGTCTCCATACCATTACCGCTCAGGGACATTGTCTCTCTTCCATGTGAGAGCCGCCCCCAGTTCACCTGGGTTAATGCTGGCGCTGCCGCTGCCGGCCTGGCGTGATGAATGGTTCGGTCTGGATCGAGAGACCGAGGGAAGCTCTCTTATCAAGCATTGACGCTTTCTCGGCGAATTTCTTAATTCCAACGTTGCCAGTTTGTTATAAGTATACATCAGGACTGCACTGAAAGTATTGCATGGGTCTATGAGTGTAGAGGAAGGAACCAACTACCAAAGAACGAACGTACCATGCTATATATCTATATATGCGTGTAGTATATTGTGCCGCCATTGCCTCCTCTTCGTCAATTTACGAGCAGGTTTCATTGTCGTCGGATGCTGCCGTTGGCGAACGGCTCTTTGGGGAGTAATATCAGACCACCTAATAGCTTACCAAATAGCCTCTGAAACACCTTTTTAATGAACTATTGTTGGAGGAAATGAAAACAGGGGCTTGCGAGAGGTCGTCGCGCAACCAAAAGCTCATCGCACCGTGTTCGTACACATCGTCCGGGATATGATTACGCAACCCTCTCGCCTCTGTCTCGACACTATCTCTCATTCAGTCACCCGTACAAGAGTGTACAGTCGGTCGACGGGATCTCGCGGGACCTCTTAGCGTATGTTGTAATTATAAATCAAGGCGGCGGCATTGCGAGACCGAATATTACCTAAATGACTTGTAACTGTACAACTAATAAGGCATATACATTACTGGCAAGTCATTAACTATTAGTCGGCATATAGTGTAGACTCCGCGCGACCTCTTCATATATGCAAATCTGTACGTTATTAAAATGGCGCTATCGTCCGCAGAAGCCATCACGAATGGCGCGGCGCGCCAGATCTGTTCATCACTTCATCTTCCCTTGTGGTCTCATAGGAAATCATTGGGTAACGCACGCGCCGAATTTATTTGATTTTGATTTACAGTCGGCTTCTTCAAGAAGTAACCCACTGATGCCGTTGCATGGGATAACGTGGCGCGGAACGTCTGGCACACACGCCGCTCCGGGGAGAAAATTGGATACGGTGTACCTGGAAAATTGAAAAGAACTCGCATTGGCGTCTGCTGCTGCTGTTAATGCTGTGTACTAGCGCAGCCGACGTTCGCGTCTACTCCTCCGCAGCTTTTCTCCACGTAGCAGAAGCAGTAGTGGCATCAATACATCACCCTACACCCGGATTACGGCTCCATCCACCATGATACGTTCTTTATACGCGGAACGGCGCCAAGTGGGAAAAGGGCCATAAATAACGCTCAACTTGCCGACGAAATATGCCGGGGAAAAAGTGAGCAGAGCGATAAATATACAAACGCACATACTCCCCAGCATTTTCCACTATCACCTCGCATGTGCTTCTGTTTCTACTTCACCTGTCCACCAGTCACGACGCAGGCCGCAAATGTAATACGAACTGTTATTTGGTACGAAGTGCATGCACGCAACCTCCATCTTAACCGTAGATAGAGAAGATCACATATTAACAATTCACACATATGATTCTGTGAGGTTTCCTGTATATGGAACAAACCACGAATGAGTAATACAGTACGTGTTCCAGTTCCAGTTCCAGTTCCAGTTCAAAGTGTAACTCATATTATCAAATGCGATCCGAGTTTAAACGTTAAGTCATTGAATTCTGACCACAACAATACCTAGTGATTAGCACTCAATATGGGGTGACACGCATACATTCTACACTGATGTTAACTCCTGCGGAGAGCATTCGTCATCGTCTCCGCATGATTCAATTCGACTCAGTATAAGTTTATTGCCGCTGTGTTGAACGACAACAGTATAATGGTTCGATGAGCTCTCTTCTCTTCACAATCTCTCCTTTCTTCGCCTGGTACTCTTGTGTATTGTGTGGGTTCCTGGTTTCGCTGTATATTACATCGGTCCACTATTTATGTAAATTTATTTATCGAAATAGAACGGACGAGCAGAGCCGAGTCTAATCCCACACTCTGGAGCTCCGCGAGGATGTCACTATCATGCTCCAATGATCCAGTTTTAATAATGTTTATTATTCTGGATCAGCGGTGGCCGACGTAAATGCGTTCTCTTAATAGAAGCTTGACCCTTCCAGTAAAGCCAACAGCACGTGGTATTAATTCGGATCCAGAAGATTACGCACGTATTTGAAAACGCGCCCCGACTGAAGCAACGTTGTATGGAAATGTTGGTCAAATATATCATTCTGGCTTGACAGTGCAATTCTCTTATCTCCACGCTGCCGGCTCGGATCCCGGGGGTTCTCCCAGCTAAAAAACAGCATAGGGAATGCAGAGAAGGTACGTGTATATATGTGGAATAGAGACGGCATCAGATAGGGGGCGGCTTTCTGCCGCCTCACCGCTATACGAGGAGCAGGGCGGCTACGCCACCAAATTGCAAACAAAACAATTCTCCAACACTATGTCTGCCTATTTCATGATCGAGTGCCCTGGTTGATGGAACTCGAAACCGTAACCAAGGAATTCTTCCTAACACACTAACGTATGAACTGAACATCCCCTACCGATTGTTATTCCTCCCGATGTTGTAGCGAATGTCAATATCAACAAAATCAAAAGAGTTGCAGCCGCGAATTCGCCAGCGGCTTGTATTTTGACAATTGTGCAAATCGACTTGGCAATACCTTTTCGCTGAAAAGTATATAATGTGATCAAGACGCGGGCCTTTGTTACCCAAATAGAGCAGATAGCTTTCCGAATCTCGTACCACCGCGAGTGCCGCTTCTATATAATCCAAATTGCATCAGGGCGGGTGTTAATGGCCCTGTCGGAATAATGGATGGAATTGCATTAAAATGTGATCCGTACAGCGCATACATCGCTTGAAAATGTAATTACGGCCACCGACGATAGTGCCGTACCATACTGCAACTCCTTTAGCTGTTCTCGCTTACAAACTTCTCGCAAATCGATGACTATAAGACGAAATTGACTTATGTGTATGCATTCTACATTCTCCAAGAGCTTTTATTCATTCCTAAAGCAGAAATGCGATCAAACTTTTTTTTTGTAAATTGTGGATTTTTGTTTATGAAACCTGAGTTATTCTTTTAGCTAAAATAAAAACACAACTAACGTATTTCCAAAGGTCTTCTTCAAGATCCCTAGCTAAGATTAAAAATTAAATCAGATTGTAGAGATATAATTTCATTCTCTAATTTAGTTTTATCCAAGTCAGAAATTTTTGCAGCAATATATTTCACATTTAAGTCTTTCTAAAAATGGAAAGATAATAATATTGAACAATACCCTCAATTTTTTTTAAATCACCAAATCTTGCATCAAAATCCCTTATAACTTTTTAATTTCTACAACGTATTTTTTCAAAGTTATAATTAAAATTGGGATATTTTTGTAAATGGTCAATCATATTTGGAAAATTCTAAAAAAATGATAAAAAAAAACATCAACACTTTTATTTTCAATATGTTTTGCGATATCTACCAAGCTTTTACAGCAAAACCTAGATGTAGAATCCCTAGATCATTTTTTCATTAGAAAATGGCCAATTGAATATTTTTTTCACATGAATTTCAAGATGAAAAATTACAAAATTGCAAAATGCTGTATTTTTACAAATATGCTTCTCCCAATTGGACAATCTCAATTTTTGTATCAAATACTAGTAGAAAATAATACAAACAAACTTTCAAAAATTACCAAAAAATGCAAAAGGTATACTCTTCTCATTTTTTAAATTTCGATTTTTGCAAGATAATTTCTGAGTTGAAATCAAATTCGCCCAATTTATCATATAAATATTTAAAAGATGTCAATTCTGCGACTTTACCATTTAAAAAGTATCATTGCAATTCTCAGTGTCATATTTTATAAATAATATCAAATTTGGTAAGTTACTGTTTCTATTTTTCTTAGTTAAAGAGTCCGCAATCCTAAAGATTGGTTGGAAACAGCACGCCATGCCTATCTATCCTGAGCTAATCCCTTCATCTCCCTATAGCTATTCATCTCAACGTCTTCAACTATCTGACTCACATACTCCAATCTAGGCCTACCTACCCCTCTCTTTCCCTCCACTCTACCTTCTATGATCAATTGCATAATCCCCCCATGCCTAAGAATATGCCCTACTAATCTGTCTCTCCTACGTTGTAACACTCTCCAAATACTTCTCTTCTCCCCTACTAACTCTAGTACAGCTTCATTTGTTACTTTATCTTCCCAACCAATCCTCATCATCCTCCTATAACACCACATTTCAAGTGCTTCTAATCTACGCTTCTCTTCCTTTCCTATAGTCCACGCCTCACACCCGTACAGTGCTACACTCCAAACATATACCTTCAGTAATCTTTTTCTAATACCCAAGTCAATATTTGATCTTAAAATCTGTTCTTTTTCTACGAATGCCTTCCTACCCTGTGCTATCCTACACTTTATATCTACCTTGCTTCGATTATCTTTTGTGATTCTACTGCCTAAATAACAAAAATCTGACACTTCTTCGATTCTATTATCTCCTATTGTGATCCTCATTTTTCTACTGCATTCCTTTTTGTCACACCTCATCACTTTAGTTTTACCTATATTTATTTTCATGTTAAAATCCCTAGTCAATACTGCCTGCATACCATTCAATACCCTTTCTAATTTCTTTTCGCTTTCTTCCAATATAGCTATATCGTCGGCGAATCTCAGCATATATATTTTCTCTCCCTGTACATTCACACCTACACTATACTCTTCTTTTACTTTGTTTATTGCATCTTCTATATATAGATTAAATAATAACGGTGAGAGTGTACATCCCTGCCGAACTCCCTTCCCTATTTTTGCTACCTCTTCTTCCCCCTCAATTCTAACTAAGGCAGTTTGGTGTTTATATAAATTAAAAATTATTCTCCTATCCTTATAATCTATACCCGTTTCTTTTAAAATTCTAAACATTATGTCCCAATCTACATTGTCAAATGCCTTTTCTAAGTCTACAAAAGCTATGCAAGTTACCTTTCCTACCCTATTTCTTTTTTCTACTACCGTTCTTAGTGCTAGAATCGCCTCCCTCGTCCCTCTGTTTTTCCTAAAACCAAACTGATCTTCTCCTAGCCTTTCCTCTACTTTATTTTCTAATCTCCTATAAATAATCTTTAACAATATCTTCGATGCATGTGATAGTAGGCTAATGGTCCTATAGTTCTCACACAAATTAGCTCCTATTTTCTTCGACATTGTTACTATTCTACTACGCTGAAAATCCTGTGGTACTTCTCCCTTCTCATATATTTTACAAACTAACCTGTATAATCGCTCCTGCATTTTTTCCCCTGCGTGTTTTATTAATTCGGCTGGTATCATATCAATCCCCGCTGCTTTGTTATTCCGTAAATCATTTAATGCTCTATGAAACTCTGACCTAAGTATGCTAGGACCTAAGTCATCCTCATCTATCTGTTCCACATTTTCTAGCTCCTCCATGTCCTGCCTACCTTTATATAAATCTTCAAGATACTCCTTCCATCTTCTAGCTTTTTCCTTATTTTCTGTGAGTTCCTTACCCTGCTTATCACATATAATGTTACCCTTTGGTTTTACTTTAGAAAAATGTGACTTAATTTTCCTGTAGCCCAAATCTACTTTACCTCTTCTCATATCCTCCTCAATATCCTCACAATTTCCTTTTATCCACTCTTCTTTCGCTAGCTTGCATTTCCTATTAATTAAGTTCCTTAGTTCCTTATATTTTTTCTGTCCTGCTTCTGTGTTTCCAATTTTAATTCTATTTTTCTATTTCTATTTATTTCTATTATCTTATAAATTTAATACCCATATTCATATTTATAGCCACCTCTGAATCTTCCTTCTTAAATTCAACATCATAGTTTTTCTTTATTCGGCCAGAAAACCATTCTTAAGCACCCTAAATTCTTTCATCGCTGTTTGTTTACACGGTCCGATCTGCAGCGAACCAAAGATCGAACAATCTCCGTTGTCGCTCCCCCGAAACATTTCCGATCTATCATTTGTAGTTGAAAGGGTTACTGAAGAACAGTGGAAAACATTTCCTCCCTAATCCGGAAACGATAATTGTGAACAGAAATGGAAATAACAGTCGTTTATTTGTAATCGAGGGCTCGCATTGAAAGGGGTTACATATCTCGCTCTGTGCCACAGTCACATTTGGTTCCAGAGTGTTCCAGAGCCGTCTCAAGAAACTGCAAGATGAAAGATTCAATCCAGTCAATTCTTCTTATTCGCTTAATAATATTCTGTAGTGTATTGCGGATCTGTTCAATTATTCCATTAGAAAAATGGTCACTTTATTGTTGTTACGATTATAACTTTTGCACATTTTCTTTGGTTGCTTGTAAGAAAGATTTATTTTTGATTATCTATTGTGCGAAGATTCGAATTTCTGTTCGTTGGTCAGACTTCTTGAGATCGGGGCCTGTACGAGGACTAAATTGCAAATGAGTGAACCGGGGAATGAGCGGTTGAGCAAGTGTCAGGAATAGAGGAACGGTAGTAGAGGGAGCCGCAGCAGCGTGGGCGATCATTAGGCCGGATTACTCTGTAATAATGGATGAAGAATGGGCTGAAACCTGAGCTTCTACTCCGCATACACACGCACCGCCGAAGGGTTGACGGGAACAATGATGTTTGGCACTTGCAATCGATAATTCAATATGTTGCAGGGCCTTGGGGCGGCCGCCCTTCCCGAGAAAACACTAATTATACCATTGTATTAAGCAAAGGGAATGATTTCGTTTCCACTCTTGATTCCTTATACACACAAAACACGCCCTTATAACCCGATTACTTCACATCGTGCTATATTGCTTAATAGAAACGAAAAAATTGTAAACACAACAATGCCAAAGACAATTATTTTAAACTAATCTGAAAAACTAACATCAGAATGTTTCTATCCTATAAACTCTTGTTTCCTTCTTCCTCAAGCTTATTTCTGTTATTTCGACAATGTTAATAAAATTGGTACTTTGAAAATAGGCACCGAATTAATAATCGCCCAAAACCAAAGCGAAGCGAGCAAAGTTAACGGCAAGAGAAACTTCAATACAATACTCCTTTTCATTCTCAAATTCTACATTTAACAGGGATGTATCTTAACTTCTCCACTTGATTGTGGAATTTCGTAAGTTTCTCCACAAAAAAAAAGATCACGATGTGATGTACCAAATTTTGTAATTCCTTGATTTCTTTCGCTTTGGCAAATCGTCTGATGAAAGGCCAATGAATTTGCGTATTTCGGTCCTGATCGTGATGTTTGTCGCCTGCATCCCGTGGACGTATAGTGGGCACCATTGTGTGATTTGTACGGCAATAATTGCCGTGCCCGCCAGCAGATGTCGCACTAGCAACACGGGTCGGGTCAGTGCGTCAGCTTGCGACCCCGAGACGTTTATGCGTCGAGAGATATTAAACCGGGCAATTTATGACGTACTCAAAACGCACTGGCTCTGGGTGTGTGTAGCTCTTCCGTTGCTCTTGTCGCCTTTGCTCGCAGAGATGGCGAGGATGCTGGATGTCGCGACGACCACCGACGCGCTGCTGCCACTGCCACCGCTCATTTTTATGGCGCCGTAACAGATTCAATTTGCAATTATTCTTTTGTTTATATCCCGTCCATTTCCGAATGCAATGTTGGGATGTTAAACCCAAAAAAAAAAAGCTGACTTTTGGGGCTTCAATTCAACGATAATCAATCAATTTCTTTCAGTGTCTTCGACAAATGGGCTGGTGTGAATGTAGATACATTGTGACTTTTTTAAGGCGCCTCCATCCATTTCTCGATCAACTTTCTTTGAAATATTTTTGATACTTCACCTTACAAAACGATTCTTTTATGTGGGATATTTCGATCGAACGTTTGTTTTTGTTGTGTTGACCATTTCATCATACTTTAACCTTCTGCGTCTTCAGTCAGGACGAAAGTATCGGTATTCCATAATGGCCACCGCATAGTAAAGGTGATTAATGTCGCTCGCCAGTAAATTGCACAGAAAAACATAACATCGTAATTCACCCCACGCTCACAGTCAATTTAAATTCTTCTCTAGGTTGTCCGGAATAGAGGTACAATTAGTGGTTCTTGCAGTCTTCCTAAGCTTATAATTTGCGATGGGAATAAAGAGCTTGGAATTGGCTTCAATGCGAACTTTTTTTTTGTTCAGCAGATTGCTAATTATTTTCATTATAAATCAAATTAACAAAATTCATCGCCCATTAAAATCAATTCGCATTTATAAATACCTGGATAAATTTATATAAGAAAACAGACGTTCGAAAATATGAACATTTTACCAAAAAATTCAAGGGGGTACCCTTCTCATTCCCAATTATTCAGTTTTTTTTGCGAACCTAATTGCAGATTTAAAATCTTGAGATCAAGGAGAATCGCCCTTAACTAAATTATTGTTAACTAAAAACCAAATAATTGTAAAATGCGCATTCATCCAATACAACATCTTACTTTCCAACAATCATTTCTGCAGAAATCCATGGATTATCCTTTCCAAATATTTCTAACACGAATCCCAATACGATTCTCATAATACTTCCTATTTCGTAGGGTTGCATACTACGCTTTCAGTGCGATGTTATGCAATATAGAACATATACAGGGCGCTAGTAATAGTCGTCGTGGGAAACTGAGGGCTAATGGATACTGGGGGAGTTGATCCCACCAAATTCCGCGTAATTTTGTTTATGTGTGATAGGAGAATATTCTATACAGTCTGTGTGCTTTGTTCAGTCACAACGATGCTCAAACCATGGAGGGACTATAGCTATGTATATCTGCGTTATATTTAGCCAAGAAGGGGTGCCAAACCCTAATATAAACGCTTTCGAAATATCCCTAATCATACATTTGTTTATCGCATAAAAGAAAATTCTTTACCATGTTAACAAAATTAATTGTTATGATATAATTTAACGAAGCTTTAGAAAATGGTAAAATTGTTAAAATTTCGTCTGAAAATCGTGCACCAACAAAGTTAAGTCTTCGTACAATTTATATACATATGAAGAAATCTGCTGTCCCTGTCGATATCAGTCAGAGCTCCCTAATGTACTCTGACACCGGAAATGATTGGGTTTACTGCCAGCCGATTGGATATACATAATGATAATGGCGTGTGTTGCTGAAGTAGATATTGCAAGAACTAGTTACCCCCAAAAAATTGTTGTTTTTACCTATTTTATGTATGATCTTCTTCGTTGCAGGTTCATTAATGCGAGGCGGAGAATAGTACAACCCATGATAGACCAATCGAATCGAGCAGGTGAGTTTTTCGAATTTTTTTTTTATAAAAATTGTTCTTCGTTTAATATAAAATTAATATAAAGCGACTTTAGCACTAAGAACAGTAGTAGAAAAAAGAATGAGGGTAGGAAAGGTAACTTGCATAGCTTTTGTAGATTTAGAAAAGGCATTTGATAATGTAGATTGGGACATAATGTTTAGAATTTTAAAAGAAACTGGTATAGATTATAAGGATAGGAGAATAATTTTTAATTTATATAAACACCAAACTGCCTTAGTTAGAATTGAGGGGGAAGAAGAGGTAGCAAAAATAGGGAAGGGAGTTCGGCAGGGATGTACACTCTCACCGTTATTATTTAATCTATATATAGAAGATGCAATAAACAAAGTAAAAGAAGAGTATAGTGTAGGTGTGAATGTACAGGGAGAGAAAATATATATGTTGAGATTCGCCGACGATATAGCTATATTGGAAGAAGGCGAAAAGAATTTAGAAAGGGTATTGAATGGTATGCAGGCAGTATTGACTAGGGATTTTAACATGAAAATAAATATAGGTAAAACTAAAGTGATGAGGTGTGACAAAAAGGAATGCAGTAGAAAAATGAGGATCACAATAGGAGATAATAGAATCGAAGAAGTGTCAGATTTTTGTTATTTAGGCAGTAGAATCACAAAAGATAATCGAAGCAAGGTAGATATAAAGTGTAGGATAGCACAGGGTAGGAAGGCATTCGTAGAAAAAGAACAGATTTTAAGATCAAATATTGACTTGGGTATTAGAAAAAGATTACTGAAGGTATATGTTTGGAGTGTAGCACTGTACGGGTGTGAGGCGTGGACTATAGGAAAGGAAGAGAAGCGTAGATTACAAGCATTCGAAATGTGGTGTTATAGGAGGATGATGAGGATTGGTTGGGAAGATAAAGTAACAAATGAAGATGTACTAGAGTTAGTAGGGGAGAAGAGAAGTATTTGGAGAGTGTTACAGCGTAGGAGAGACAGATTAGTAGGGCATATCCTTAGGCATGGGGGGATTATGCAATTGATCATAGAAGGTAGAGTGGAGGGAAAGAGAGGGGTAGGTAGGCCTAAATTGGAGTATGTGAGTCAGATAGTTGAAGACGTTGAGATGAATAGGGAGATGAAGGGATTAGCTCAGGATAGATCGGCATGGCGTGCTGTTTCCAACCAATCTTTAGGATTGCGGACTCTTTAACTAACTAATATAAAATTTGAAAACTTACAACAGTTATTTTGCAACCTTGTATATTTTATCCGTGTTGTATTTTATTATCAATCATCTAATTAGTACGCTGCTTTGAGAATGTTTGAGCTGAATGAATGTTGCTTTGGTAAAATTAAAAGTATCTACTTTCTCGAGGGATTATAGCAACCAATTTGCGAATTTTACAATTAAAGTCGATGTACGAAAAACGGAATTGTCTGCAAACCATGTCAGTTCTTCCATTTCTCATTTCTTAACCTTGAAGCGTAAAATGCAACCGACACAAAAAAAAACTCTACACATTTCATATCCTAATACTTCTTGTTTCCTCCTGTTAAATGCAACGGTTCGTTCCACCCTCGCAGTCAATTTTAGACAAGTCCATCTCACTACTCTTGGGCTCTCCTACACTTTCTGTTCTTATTCTGCACTGCACTAGCATTATAATCATACAAGAGCTTCTGGAGCAACGCTGCGCGAAAGTAGAAGCATTTACTGATGGATGACTGTGCGTAGGTCAATGGTTCCTGCAATTTCTCTTCGCCTGTCTTTTCCAGTATCAAGAGCACCCGATGGTATATATATTCAACGCGGTGTTTGGGGTATATAGAAGCGGTGTGCAAGTGTTTAGTCGTATAACAAAAACCTCTCCTTGGAAATCGATAAAAAAATAAATTGTCTCGCCTAAGAAATTTTCGGTATACTACTTAAAAAAATTATCATAAACGTATTGGTCGATTTATTGATGCACAATGACATTTTCTAGATTTTTTTGTCCCAATTTCCTAATTCTTGTGTTATCTTCCTGCAGCGACAAAAAATAATTCCTCAGCCGAAAATATCACTTGGGATTTTTGGAAAAGTTCTTATCGATAAAAGAGAATGTTTGTCGTGTCAATTTTTACACAGTTGCTTCTAACGCGTCTAATATCAAATAGTTGTAACATACATTTGCCAATTTTTTTTCTGCAATCCGATTCTGGACAAACACTCTCACTATATAAAGACCACGTTGGACAATAGTCTGGTCTGGTCCCGTCCGGGTAACTGACAGGCCACGTGATTAATAGCCGCAATGTGCGTTCTGCGTTCCGTCCACTGAGAGAAAGATCCCCATTTTTAGAAGAACACCCGAACCGATTCTATCCTCCACGCTCGTACATAATGCCAGGACTCGCCAGAAACATTCCCGAACTCGTTCATATTACAATCGTATTAGGAGCGGAACAAGATGAAGTGATGATGACGTTTCGCATATGCGAAAATAATTCTGCCGTCATCAGTAAATGCAATTAGAACTAAGCGAACGTTTATACGATTCTAAGATTTTTACTACAGCTGCTATTGTAGCAAATGTGCTCTTACGAACGCGTGTATAATAATATAGATATAGAAACAGTTCCTGATTATGAGAGAACAAGACTTTGCACTTGACGTTTTATTATTATCGGGGCAAGCCGATAGAGTGAGGCTGATGTGAATACTCTTCGTCCATATAACACGCAAAGTACTGCTCTTATATCTGTACTATAAGTGCACCACGAAATTGAAACAAAATTATTTTTTGCATAAATACGCAAGAATAATTTAATTTAAAAAAAAAACTTTCTATTGTCAACAGCAAATCATTCAAACTATTTGAAGAAATTGTTACTATTTACATTGGACAGAAGTGTACTTTGGATCTGCAACCTACATGCATTTAGTTACCTTGAGAGAGGTACCTTTATTATTTAAAAGCCATTACAAGAAGACAACTTATCATTATGATATGGCACCTCCTCTGAAGTAATCCATAAACTCTTATGGTACCATTACGTTGTCTGAAACGATACCAACTAAAATTTTTAGTGTCCTTGCTTCTTCTATATGGATTTATTCCAGGTTCTCTGTATCGAAATCCTTGAAAATTACGCAGAAATACCCACGTATAAGATACCAGTTTTTTTTTGGGGGGCATTTTCGAGGTTAAAACTGCGGGGGCATCTTATACGCGGGTACAAGCATTTCAAAATCTGGAAACACTTGCAAAAGATGTAAAATGTGATGTTTGAAACATGTTACACACTTTATTTTGATCAACAACAATAGGCTCCATTTCTTCAGGCGTATCATCCGCGTGGATTCAATCTTCAGCACAATCCATTTCGTCCTCTAATCCCATATTGTTCCCAAAAACGATATCATCTTCCGTTCCATCCAAATCATTGGAAATGCAGCTTTTTTGATAAAATCCACGGATATCTCATCCCAAGCGCGAAGGATCCAGCGGCAGATTTCAGAAATTTCAACTTTTCTCATAGCTCCACCATTTCTTCTGGTCAAAAGCCTTCAAAAAGTAGCGGGGTACCTTATACCTGGGTTTTTACAGTACCATAATTTTGATATACAATTATTTCGGCCGTAGTTAAAGTAGCGAATGAATCTTAAGACAATTCCCAGTCAATGGTAAAGCGGGAGTGTTTTCGAATGAATGGAATGAATGACCGAACGTAAATGATATTACGTGGTTGTCCGCGGGCAGCGCTTTATCCCACTGACGTTCCAGTGTTTCCTCCGCACGCAGGTCCGAGCGGTGCGTACAGTCCCGACGGCACCATGGGCTACATGATGGACGGGCAGCAGATGATGCACCGGCCGCCCGGTGATCCCGCCTTCCACAATCAATACGCGCACTATCCCGCCGAGTACTATGGACACCATCTGTGAGGTGAGTTTCTCCACGTTGCGCAACGTACCGCGTACACGCACTCGTAGCTGAAAAAGTCTTTCGTACTGCCCAGTGTTTAAATTCATTTGAACAGCGCAAAAAGGCCGCAAATTTAAAGCCAACGTGCAACTATCATTACTTTCTCGCCAATGAACAGATTGATGGCTCAATTCGACATATATTTCAATTTTTTAAATTATCACTACAGCGTTAAACAATAGTATAGAATATCACCCAAATACCGTAACTTAAAGCATTAAGTAGCTAGATGCGCATTTCGATGGATATGCCCCCATCTTCACTAGCACAAGATAAAAACTAAATAAAATACCTCGGTCACGAATCGTGATTGATATACTATTAATTGTGCTAGTGAAGATAGCCTTCGAAATGCGCATCTAGCTACTTAATGGGTATTTGGGTGATATTCTATAATATATTTCAATAATATTAGACCAAAAAATAAGTATTCAAAACTGTTGATTGAGCACTTAAAATAAGTTTTGTAGAACTCTTGTTATGTTAAGAACAATTGTAATTCAACTGATTATTATAATTAGTACTTTTGTAATTCAACGGGGGCCGTTTTGGTGGTGCATTGTTGGCGCCAGCTTAAATAAATATATCTAGAAATTTTCGTTTATAACATTTTTTTTTTTAATTCTACGAGAGGATGATCCATATTGCCCGTTTGGATTGGCATAGGTCACCTGTGCGCATTTTTATCGATGTTGATTTTTTCTTAAACCCACGATATTTTTATAGATTTTTTTTCTGTTTATTTTAGGTTTTACGCACGCACCGACAGATATAGACGTTAAACAACAAGCAACTTTTAAATGTGATTATTCTTTGTACAAAGTGTAAATGTAGTGCCCCCCCCCGCTGACCCCCCACACCCCGATTTGTCCCGAATGTCTAGCGAATGCAGAAGGAACAGAGCAAAGGGACAAACTTGTACAAATATCTGCTAAGTATTATAGAGAAAAAGAGAAGGAGAGCGACAGGCGACGTTCGCGTGTGTGAGTGAGACAGTGCATACCCGCGCGCGCGCGCAACGTTCGTTATCGCTACCTGTACATAATATTGTAATAATAACAATTAATAATTAATTATATTAATAATTATATATTGAATATAAACCGAGATATACAGAAGAATATACGAGACGGCAATATGGACGTCGAATATACTGTGACTGTTTTAAAATTATTAATAAATGACGTGAATGTGGTCTAATTTTTAGTCCTAGATCCTCAATGTTACCGACGCCGGCCCTGGCCTTTTATCTACTATACACGCATACACACACACACACACACACACATATTGAACACACTGCAAAAATATAAACATGCGCCAAACCTTCCTCAAAATCTCCGCCGAAATTCAACAACAAATCGATCAAACATTCTATAATTAACAAGAATAATCCTCGAAGATAATCATCATTTTTTGTTCTACGCATTTCTACTGCGCATCTACTTATTTGGGTACAATCTGATTACAACGTTGCCAATTAAAAAAAAATTGCCGTAGAAAAAAAAACATTTAAACAAAAACTCATATACTAGATCATATACTAACCAAAATAATTGCGCAATAAGAATTGCGTTAGATAAAAAAATATGATGAATCTATTTTCTTAAATTATCTATTTAATCTTTAGTTCTAAAACAGATCCTACAGGTACTTTAGCGAAGATATATTTTTGCTGTACTAATTTCAATCGTACTATTTTTTTGCAGCTTTTTATTTTCTTATGGATTATAAAAAAAATTGCCTGTCAAAATGCATTTAATTATAGCAAATCCCAGCGTTGCCAAATGAACTATATAATCTCCAGTTGAATTAAATTTTTTATTGAATGTTCTGTTTATAAGCGCTAAGAGTGTCCAAATCGGTTAATCACAAACATAAACACACAAATACACAAAATCCATTCCCGCGAAGCTAAAGCAAAATTTAATAACGAACCTGAACTTCATAAAAGGTTGTGCTGTTTGTAACTTAATAGTTGTTATCTCTGTTGTGATTTTTTTTCGTTCTTGACGCTGTATTATTACCATTATTAACATATTTCATGCGAAAGAGAAGTTATTGAAACACGAACAAGGCATTTAAAACATAGCGAAAATTTATAATTGAAAAAGGACCTCGTGTCCTTGCCCATACGATGATGATATACGATATACGTAAGATTGTGAACCTATATGTAAATAGGTGCAAAGTTATTATTAATTATAAAAAGTAAATTAAAATGGCGAAATGGCTCGTGACGTGAATTTTTGCGGATCGCGCCTAATTAAGAAGAAATATCATGAAGATTTACTGTAACAAATAATGATGAACTCAATTGTAATAGATACAAAAGTATACAATAGAACGATTACACGTCTCAGGCCAATAAATTTTATATACTAATTATTATTTTTATACAAAAAAAAAACTGGTTTCACTATGTTTATTAAATCGTACTTTGTCAATATCAAAAATGGTTGAAAATGGTCATTTTGGAAAAGAGACAATCATCTACGTTTGAAATCAACAATATTTTATGTGTTCATTTTGATGTGCAATGAAAGACAACAATAATGCTTCACAACACACTCATGCGCAGAATGTAATTGAACAAACCCAACAGTTGCCTCATAATTATTGTCTTCAATTGCACATTATCACAATAACAAATGTATACTACAACATAAAGTTTCGAGCTTTATGCTAACTTAATAATATCAATACGATATATATAAGAAATTTTTAGATGGAATACGAAATAATGTTTTATGACAGAGCGTATAGTAAAATTATACATATATGTTTGATATTGACAAATGTTTATTAATTTATTAAAAAACCATCGGTCGAAAAAAATTATTAATGCAGACGCAACCTCTTTTTTACACTACATAAATATGAAATAAACCAAATTAATTTAACGCGCGTAAAGTGAATGAAAGTTTTAGACAGTATTTGAATTTGAAAATTGATCTCGATATTTAGGTACGAATTTAATTAATTTGGTACATTTCGGGGAATATTTCATACAATAAAAATTGGACAAAACACGATAAAATCATTTAAATTTAATTACGCATTCGAAATTTCAGTTTAAATTATAATTATATTCATTTCAAAATGAACGCTATTCAAATTCAATTTGCGCGTAAACATTAAAAACTTTTAATGAAAATTCAAATGTACATCGATAAGGCACTATAAATCATTTCGCAATCGATGTTATAGTCTTTCGCAGTACCATTTGACCATTATATAAACAAATACGGTATACGAATCATGATATATAATAATACTTAAGAAAATACAGTAGTACCTAATATATTAGTTATGTCATTTGTAATTAGTACTTAGTTTGACAAAGTAGTACTGATCGAAGACTATGCTGATGATTTATAACGTCACTAAAACTTATTGATCGTTTAATAAACAAATTTATTTCAATATCAGCGTAGAGTATTTGAATTTGCGAATATAGCAATAAATTGATTGCGAGATGTTAAAATAAAATGAGAGGTTGCTTCTTGCCAATATTGCAATAATTTATGTTTATGTCGGGGACGGAGACGTCATATAATAGAACCGAACCGCCTCGGACAAATCGCCGTGGATTGCCGCAGACCGCCATTTGCGTTAAACATGGCCGCTAAACTTGTAAAAAGAAAACGTAACTAAAGGAGCATTAATATTGATGATGAATATCAAGCGAGCCCGCATTTGCCTCGATATGTAACATGAGTATACCATTTTACAGAAAAAATATATATAGCTAGTAAGTATCGATACGTATCTAGTTTTTGATTGTCTTATGATTCCTAATGTATATATTATAAATGGCGGAGGTTAACACGTGTAACTAAGGTGTGAAGATAGTACAATAATCGAATGTATACCAAGGCCTAGTTTACGTTCGCGGCAATCGTGAGGCGATCCAACGGTTTGTCCTTGCGCTGGGTCGAAGCGGCCGTTGTTGTTTATTATGCGCAGACAGGTCCGTGGAGGAGGCGGCAACGCTGCACGGTGCGTCATAACAATCGCCATGGCTTAGTAATGGCGGGCTAGCTCTCGTGCAATCTCTGTTTCAATTTGTTATGTATATTATAATAAAAGGCCCGCTATTCTTGAGCTGCGGAAGCCGATCTCGCACTAGTCCATTCTTCGTGCTTGCATTGTTACGTAGCATCTAATTTATTTTATGTGTAGTTGTTGTCGCATCCTGCGTGCTCCTGGTGTTAATACACACGACAGAACATTTGGCCACCGCTGTACATATACAGAATATTATACCTCCAATAAGAATTGTTGGCTGTTTTAAGTGATTTCCATCATGAATCATTGTTCGCCTTAAACTTGTATACGACTAAATCAATACTACTTACCGCTACTACAGAGATCAGATGAAGTAAGAGTGTAAGAGATATCGTACCTCTAATATATGTTAATATTGTATGAGAGAGAGAGAGAGAGAGGACTTTATTGTGTTCCGCTTTTTAATTGAGAAAAATATATATTATTATGATATAAATATATAAATATATAAATATTACGATACGATGGATGTGCGTAAGTGGAAGAGAGAAAGTGCGAGCGAGAGAGAGCGAAATAGAAAGAAACTAAAGGAGAAGATGAAACCTCTGAATACAATACACATTTGGTAAAGCCGTGTCCTCTGTAAAGTGTTTTTGAAACGTGAGCATTAAATGCTACATCTTGTGTACTTATATAAATGTTGTTTTAATTCGAACATCCTTCCCTTCAAGATTACAGTTTTGCACAGGCCTGATAACCCGTTTTGATGCAACACAAGAATATCAGACTATCATACAGAAGATCAGAATTAATTAATGAAATCATTGCATTAATTAAATTAATCGGAAAAAAAACACAAATTTTCACAAAAATCTGCGAAAAAATGATATTTTTTGAAGGGTCAAAGAATCGGACTTCGCATTTTTCGACGATTTTTTCAACTTTTACCGATTGAAGCGAAATTCACTAAAATTTGTTTCTAGGACGATTTATAGTCATTTTACGTTGTTTCGGAAACTTTTTATATTTTGACAAAATTCAGCAAAAAAATGATATTTTTAGAAGCCTCAAAGAATAGGACTCTTCGCATTTTTCGACGATTTTTTCAACTTTTACCGATTGAAGCGAAATTCACTAAAATTTGTTTCTAGGACGATTTATAGTAATTTTACGTTGTTTCGGACACTTTAAATTTTGACAAAAATCGGCACAAAAATTGATATTTTTAGAAGCCTCAAAGAATCGGTCTCTTGGCATTTTTCGACGATTTTTTCAACTTTTACCGATTGAAGCGAAATTCACTAAAATTTATTTCTAGGACGATTAATACTCATTTTACGTTGTTTCGGAAACCTTTTAAAATTTGACAAAAATCGGCAAAAAATTTATATTTTTAGAAGCCTCAAAGAATCAGACTTCGCATTTTTCGACGATTTTTTCAACTTTTACCGATTGAAGCGAAATTCACTAAAATTTGTTTCTAGGACGATTAATAGTCATTTTACGTTGTTTCGGAAACTTTAAATTTTGACAAAATTCAGCAAAAAATTGATATTTTTAGAAGCCTCAAAGAATCGGACTCTTCGCTTTTTTCGACGATTTTTTCAACTTTTACCGATTGAAGCGAAATTCACTAAAATTTGTTTCTAGGACGATTTATAGTAATTTTACGTTGTTTCGGACACTTTTTAAATTTTGACAAAAATCGGCACAAAAATTGATATTTTTAGAAGCCTCAAAGAATCGGACTCTTCGCATTTTTCGACGATTTTTTCAACTTTTACCGATTGAAGCGAAATTCACTAAAATTTGTTTCTAGGACGATTTATAGTAATTTTACGTTGTTTCGGACACTTTTTAAATTTTGACAAAAATCGGCACAAAAATTGATATTTTTAGAAGCCTCAAAGAATCGGACTCTTCGCATTTTTCGACGATTTTTTCAACTTTTACCGATTGATGCGATTTTCACTAAAATTTGTTTCTAGGACGATTAATAGTCATTTTACGTTGTTTCGGAAACTTTAAATCCTCAAAGAATCGGACGAATCGTCGAAAAATGCGAAGAGTCGGATTCTTTGAGGCTTCTAAAAATATCAATTTTTTGCCGATTTTTGTCATAATTTAAAGTGTCCGAAACAACGTAAAATGACTATAAATCGTCCTAGAAACAAATTTTAGTGAATTTCGCTTCAATCGGTAAAAGTTGAAAAAATCGTTGAAAAATGCGAAGAGTCCGATTCTTTGAGGCTTCTAAAAATATCAATTTTTTGCCGATTTTTGTCATAATTTAAAAAGTGTCCGAAACAACGTAAAATGACTATAAATCGTCCTAGAAACAAATTTTAGTGAATTTCGCTTCAATCGGTAAAAGTTGAAAAAATCGTTGAAAAATGCGAAGAGTCCGATTCTTTGAGGCTTCTAAAAATATCAATTTTTTGCCGATTTTTGTCATAATTTGAAAAGTGTCCGAAACAACGTAAAATGACTATAAATCGTCCTAGAAACAAATTTTAGTGAATTTCGATTCAATCGGTAAAAGTTGAAAAAATCGTTGAAAAATGCGAAGAGTCCGATTCTTTGAGGCTTCTAAAAATATCAATTTTTTGCCGATTTTTGTCATAATTTAAAAAGTGTCCGAAACAACGTAAAATGACTATAAATCGTCCTAGAAACAAATTTTAGTGAATTTCGCTTCAATCGGTAAAAGTTGAAAAAATCATCGAAAAATACGAAGAGTCCGATTCTTTGAGGCTCCTAAAAATATCAATTTTTTGCCGATTTTTGTCATAATTTAAATAGTGTCCGAAACAACGTAAAATGACTATAAATCGTCCTAGAAACAAATTTTAGTGAATTTCGCTTCAATCGGTAAAAGTTGAAAAAATCGTCGAAAAATGCGAAGAGTCCGATTCTTTGAGGCTTCTAAAAATATCAATTTTTTGCCGATTTTTGTCATAATTTAAAAAGTGTCCGAAACAACGTAAAATGACTATAAATCGTCCTAGAAACAAATTTTAGTGAATTTCGCTTCAATCGGTAAAAGTTGAAAAAATCGTCGAAAAATGCGAAGAGTCAGATTCTTTGAGGCTTCTAAAAATATCAATTTTTTGCCGATTTTTGTCATAATTTAAAAAGTGTCCGAAACAACGTAAAATGACTATAAATCGTCCTAGAAACAAATTTTAGTGAATTTCGCTTCAATCGGTAAAAGTTGAAAAAATCGTCGAAGAAATGAAAAAGTGCTCAAAACAACGTTGAAATAAGTGAAAAATCTGAGACCTTTTTACCCGTTTTATGTCTTTCCAAGCACTTTAAAATTTTACTCAATTTATGTTGTTTTTTAGAAAATACGAAATTTCGAACAAAATGAACCAAAAATCAAAATTGTTGCACTTTTTTTGAGATTATTGAAATTAAATTGTGCAAATTGCAAACAAAGTTACTTTTAGCAAAATAATACAAAAAAATATATCGAAATATCCGTTCGACGAAATTTTCACTAATGTTTTATTTTTGCAATTAAATATTCTTAGTTTCAAAAAAAAATTGTTGAAACTAACTGCGTGAGTTTCCATGTCACCCAAGAGGTACCACGCAAACACTTTCTGGTCACCCATTCATATCTATATGCTATTGGTGGCCCAGGGGCAGTTCGGCCCAAACATTTTATTTCCCATATAAATAAAATTAAGATCTTCTGCCTGTGATAAATTATTACATTTTATCTTCGGTTTGACAAAAAAACATTTTTTTGAGAAATTGCTTTCTAAAAATAAAATCACAATTCGAACAAAGTTCTTGTAATGATCGATTTTTTTTTTGATAAACATATTTGCATCAAATATACAATTTTTGTGAAAATTTCAATGGCAATTGCGAATATATGCTTCGCTACATTGAAAAGTATCGCTAAAGGTCCTCGAACTCATATTATGAAGCCTCACTATTGTCTTAGATTGGCACATTAAGCAGAAAAACATTGTATTCTATAAAACACAATACACAGTTCATCAGTTCCATAATTATGGTGATCTTATATATTCTTGAATATGTCCTTAACTTGCCAATTGTAAGATTTTGTTGGCCTTGGTTAAATTCATCTATTTTACAAGTTGAGCGGGCTTGGAGTATTACCTCGGTTGAGGTTGTACCGCTAAGGAGACGATGGGAGGACGGCGAGCAGGCAAAAGGAACCGGAAGTCAGCTAGCAGGGACTGGACACAATTTCCGGACGGCAACGAACGGACGTGAGAGAGAGTTGGCCGGTCTCAAATACATACACATTCCTGTCCGCTTATTTGAGTTTGTTTTCATTATACAGGACGAAATGTACAGCTACTTCAAAAGTGATGCAAATAGTGAAGATTTAGATTTGAAATTTTTTGATTTACTGAAACTATTTTTCAAGTTTCCTCAAATTTCCTTTTGTATCCATCAATTTATTTAACTCTGCGTTAGAAATAAAATGTTCAAAAATCAACCTACCCAACTATTCGTTACCACAAAATCACGTGCAGATAACAAATCATTAGCTCAATTTGATTGGAAAATGTCCAAATAGCTAATCGAAAATACAAAAATTCAAAGGGGGGACCGTACCCATTTTACAATTACAAGTTTCCTTATGAAGAATATTTAAACCCCCATCAAATTAGCTCGAGGATTTAAAATCTCCTGATCAATTCGTAAATCCGCGAGAGTTTGTTTAAATATTTAAATAATCTTGGTCAATTCATCCTGTATTCCATGCAGCGGATCAGGCTGAAAGCAATAGAGAGAGCAGCAAAGCAAAAGCGTGCATGTAAGGACGCCACGGCAGGACGACGAGCGTTAAGGACGCCCAACAACGAAGCCAGGACGCAATCTACGATGACCAATGGCCAGCAGATCCGGTCTAATGTGTCTCCAGGTCCCCAACATTCATCACGGCCACGAACACTGATGCTGCACACAAAACTGGACGAGATTCCTGATTCTTGTTAAATTGAGTACACGCTGGAATGAGATGTTGAATGCTGTTTTTTTCCGAAAATTATTGGAACCTAACATCAACGAAAATCTATTTAAAAAAAAACAATAAAAGAATTTATTGAGCTAGACTTTTTGTAAATTAGTTCATAGAAAATAGAAACAGAATAAAAGAATAAGTTCTATTATAAAATTAATATCAAATCAGAAATCATCAAATACGTATTTAGTTAAATGAAAAGGAGTCGTAAAATTATAATATATCACAAAATAAATATTTATTTGCTTTTGTGTGTTTATACATATATTTATAATATAATATGTAAAAATATTTATAAAAAGGACCACAAAATATGCTAAAAAGACTCATTTAGAATAAATATTTGTAACGAGTTTGAGAATCATCAGTTTAAAAAATTTCGAATTGAAGGAATGACAATTTCTTTGCCTTTTTTTAATTTAGTCTATTTTTCGATCCATTTTCTGTTTTCAATGCATGCAATTTAGTAGGAATTGTTAATCTGCTTCGAAATATTCAAAGATAATCGCCTACTAAAATTGATGAAGATTATGCAGAATGCTACACAAAAAAGAATTTTGTGTAGCATTCAATTTGTCAATTTGACGTTGTTGACAGTATTCGGAAAAATTCATGATGGCCGACTTAATTTTCTGACAGCGTCACTTTGGAAACCAATGGGAGCATCTGTTGATATATTTGGACACGTCTTCGTTTTCACTTAAATGTCAAACGAAAACATAAATGGAAGCAAAAGGATCTTTTCATTATTATTATATGCATTTTTTAAGATAATCCTGTCAAATTTTCTGAAAATTATACAAACTATTACCAAAAACCACAGACTGTTATTATTAGTTAAAGAGTCCGCAATCCTAAAGATTGGTTGGAAACAGCACGCCATGAGCTAATATCCTGAGCTAATCCCTTCATCTCCCTATAGCTATTCATCTCAACGTCTTCAACTATCTGACTCACATACTCCAATTTAGGCCTACCTACCCCTCTCTTTCCCTCCACCCTACCTTCTATGATCAATTGCATAATCCCCCCATGCCTAAGGATATGCCCTACTAATCTGTCTCTCCTACGCTGTAACACTCTCCAAATACTTCTCTTCTCCCCTACTAACTCTAGTACAGCTTCATTTGTTACTTTAACTTCCCAACCAATCCTCATCATCCTCCTATAACACCACATTTCGAATGCTTGTAATCTACGCTTCTCTTCCTTTCCTATAATCCACGCCTCACACCCGTACAGTGCTACACTCCAAACATATACCTTCAGTAATCTTTTTCTAATACCCAAGTCAATATTTGATCTTAAAATCTGTTCCTTTTCTACGAATGCCTTCCTACCCTGTGCTATCCTACACTTTATATCTACCTTGCTTCGATTATCTTTTGTGATTCTACTGCCTAAATAACAAAAATCTGACACTTCTTCGATTCTATTATCTCCTATTGTGATCCTCATTTTTCTACTGCATTCCTTTTTGTCACACCTCATCACTTTAGTTTTACCTATATTTATTTTCATGTTAAAATCCCTAGTCAATACTGCCTGCATACCATTCAATACCCTTTCTAAATTCTTTTCGCTTTCTTCCAATATAGCTATATCGTCGGCGAATCTCAACATATATATTTTCTCTCCCTGTACATTCACACCTACACTATACTCTTCTTTTACTTTGTTTATTGCATCTTCTATATATAGATTAAATAATAACGGTGAAAGTGTACATCCCTGCCGAACTCCCTTCCCAATTTTTGCCACCTCTTCTTCCCCCTCAATTCTAACTAAGGCAGTTTGGTGTTTATATAAATTAAAAATTATTCTCCTATCCTTATAATCTATACCCGTTTCTTTTAAAATTCTAAACATTATGTCCCAATCTACATTATCAAATGCCTTTTCTAAGTCTACAAAAGTTACCTTTCCTACCCTCTTTCTTTTTTCTACTACCGTTCTTAGTGCTAAAATCGCCTCTCTCGTCCCTCTGTTTTTCCTAAAACCAAACTGATCTTCTCCTAGCCTTTCCTCTACTTTATTTTCTAATCTCCTATAAATAATCTTTGTTATTATTATTATCTGAATTTCAGGAGTTCATATTACATTTTTAACAATTTCTTGCACGACTACAATTTTAACACCATATAAGTTACGCTACTGTAAACCACCGAACCTTTCCCCAAATTTAATATAATATCACATTCAGATGTTAGGCTACGATCTTGTACAGAACACGTCGTGGATACGTCATACAGTTATGCTTATTATCATCATTATCATCATCAGGCAAGTGATTTTAATTAAATTAGCGAGAAGGGTGGTGTCAATCATTCACCATGCTGCGACGCTACAATACAAGACTGTTAAACTGCTATGATACAGTGTAGAATGACGTCGTAATCTTCGTTTTGGTAATTATAATAATGCACAACCAGCGAGAGAACCGGCAACGTCTTGGATATATTCAATTCAACCATATGCACTAGGTTGCTTATAAACGCCATCTCTTCGTGTATCTAACCCGAAAATTGTGTATCAAGGAGGACGTGATGTTTGAACGTAATATAAGAAGTTGTTATTTCAATTTGTGGTAAATTTGTCCATTTCATATCTAAAAAAAAAGTTTTAAAAAATTTGTCCATTGAGCTAAATCGCGCTCTAACAAATAGACTGTAAGGAATACTTGTGTGACGACTTTGGCAGTGAATATCAACAGTCAGTCAGGCAAGACGATAGAGTTTCTATGTGGTGTCTATCCTATCCTATCCAGGCAGCAAATACAGGAATATATTCCAGGGAATACCAACTCCTACTGGATAGAAATACGTACGGTGTCGGAGCTGCTGTACAGAGCACTGGGACTTTGGGAGGCGCACAAATCAATGGATAGAAGTTTTCCAATCCATTTCGCCGGTCCCTCAGGAGCGGCATACAAAATACATGCATGGGCACATATGCGCATACAGGATATTTAATAGTTAAACAAGATCCTTGTTTAATATAGACGAACAAAAAATGTTTAATTGTATGTCATTGTCATTTGTTCATATTTAACATTTTTTATAAAAAGCAAGACATTTTCTGAAGAAATGATTTTCCTGAAGAATCAATCCACTTACAAAATACGCTAAAGTTACATTTAGCATTGACCCATACTTTCGTAAGCGCAACAATTGCTAAATTGTATAATAATTCATCGTGGATTTCATTTGTTCATATTTAACATTTTTTCTACATTATCTGAAGAAATGATTTTCCTGAAGAATCAATCCACTTAGAAAATAGGCTAAAGTTACGTTTAGCATTGACCCATACTTTCGTAAGCGCAACAATTGCTAAATTGTATAATAATTCATCGTGGGTTTCATTTGTTCATATTTAACATTTTTTCTACATTATCTGAAGAAATGATTTTCCTGAAGAAACAATTCACTTAGAAAATAGGCTAAAGTTACGTTTAGCATTGACCCATACTTTCGTAAGCGCAAAAATTGTTAAATTGTATAATAATTCATCGTGGATTTCATTTGTTCATATTTAACATTTTTTCTACATTATCTGAAGAAATGATTTTCCTGAAGAATCAATCCACTTAGAAAATAGGCTAAAGTTACGTTTAGCATTGACCCATACTTTCGTAAGCGCAACAATTGCTAAATTGTATAATAATTCATCGTGGGTTTCATTTGTTCATATTTAACATTTTTTCTACATTATCTGAAGAAATGATTTTCCTGAAGAAACAATTCACTTAGAAAATAGGCTAAAGTTACGTTTAGCATTGACCCATACTTTCGTAAGCGCAAAAATTGTTAAATTGTATAATAATTCATCGTGGATTTCATTTGTTCATATTTAACATTTTTTCTACATTATCTGAAGAAATGATTTTCCTGAAGAATCAATCCACTTAGAAAATAGGCTAAAGTTACGTTTAGCATTGACCCATACTTTCGTAAGCGCAAAAATTGTTAAATTGTATAATAATTCATCGTGGGTTTCATTTGTTCATATTTAACATTTTTTCTACATTATCTGAAGAAATGATTTTCCTGAAGAATCAATCCACTTAGAAAATAGGCTAAAGTTACGTTTAGCATTGACCCATACTTTCGTAAGCGCAACAATTGCTAAATTGTATAATAATGCATCGTGGATTTCATTTGTTCATATTTAACATTTTTTCTATATTATCTGAAGAAATGATTTTCCTGAAGGATCAATCCACTTAGAAAATACGCTAAACCTCGGGTGTAGCATTGACCCATACTTTCGTAAGCGCAAAATTGTTAAATATTCTATTCTTTCTATTCAATTTTATTGTTAAAACACATATTCTGAAGAAATGAGTTTTTTTTCAACACTCTCCTCATCCTGTGTATTATTTGTTCACATGAAGACAGTACAACAACCACTTGCAATTATTAACAGACGCGTCTAGATCTACAGTATTGCGGCTGAAGAGCAGAAGACACCTTGCCGCCTCTTCAGTCCACAAAACCGCCACCACCAATATAGTATAGGTTCTGTTTCGTTTCGTTTCGTTTCGTTTGCACTGCAATCTTTTATGGATGGCAGAATGTCTTTGGCGGTGACTTTTTGGCGGTTACACAAGTATCTGTTCAGTATACAGTGTGATTCGCGATTAATGTTTGTCCGAAGAATATTACTTGTTTCGAAAGCAAATTGTAAATAACACGATGAGAAGTTTATAGTAAAATTGAAAGGGGATATTACGTTTGGGAACCACGTGACTTTATTAAACCACCCTGTATGGTTAATATTTAAAAAAAAACGTGTTCGAATTGTGCCATTAATTTTATAATTTTTTAAATCTTTGTTCATATTGAAAAGCTGACATTGAAAAGTGTTGTAAAAGCACATGAAAATGTATTTTAATCACACAGTGATGTAAATAATTGGATAGTCGAAGAAATAATCTCACTAAAAGAAAAGCGATATATTTTTCACTAACGATATTTCAGAGGGCAATGTACTCTTTGGCTGGTTCTCTCGTCATGAGTATATTAAGACATTAGACGAATACCCAGGCACAAAAAGAAAAGTTTTCTTATCCCAACTAAGGCGAAGGATTTATTATATTTTTAGACAGCGGCGTATAATTGTGGATGTAACGTCCTCCTCGTCGGACAACTGTCTTCTGTGCAGGGAAATCTATAAATAATCATCATTATATCTGAGCTTATCGAAATTCTGCATCAGCATTTGTACGTTTACATAACTATCTTGAATAGATAGGTTTGTTTATTAGGTAAACAATTTCTAATTTAAAAACTGCGGAAATGTTAATAACTGAAGAAAATATTAAATATGCTTCAATTGTAAAATTTAATTGAAACCAGAAAAAAAAGTACCTATAATAAATACACTTTTTATTTCAACTTACACGTTTTGTATTTTTATTCCATTTTGTGGAACGACCAATGAACCTAACAATTTAGGGTAAAACCCTTAAATACACACAAGATCGCATACAATATTGATAAAACAGCAAATATATATATACTTAGTCCGCAGAGAGGGTATAGAAATTGAACTAACGTCCATTGCCTTGCCGTAGAGTCAAAAGACGACCGAGACCTTTGGATACTTTTAATAAAATAAAACGCAATCGACAGACGAAGGTGGAGGAGGAGGTGGTGGAGGACTGTACCGAGTGGATGGTCAACGTATATACCGAATATTTGCTTGTGCTAGTGGACAGTTTGTAATGTTGTTTTGCTGTTTTTTTACAAATACAGGATAATACAGGAAGTTAGCTATTATCGAGTTAGGAATTTTTAAAAAAAACGAGGTGCGATTTCCATTGGAAAAACACAACTTAAAAAAGATTTTAACCGAATATTCTTATTTACATTTCCGAAATTCGTTCGACATTTAATGAATTTATTCTTAATATATTATATATTCATAAAATATAAATTATCCATATGTAACCATAACGGCCAAATACAAAAGGTTACCATTTACACGCGTAAACAAAATTTTGCAGAAACGGCTGCACCGATTTCAATGATTTTTGTGTTATATTAAAGCGATTGTGGCCTATATTTGCACATTTTGTTCGAAATTTTAATATATCTGGTAAATTGATCGGAAATTCAAAAATAAGAATGACTAATTTTCTTCTACATTCATATAAACCGTTATTTTAGATTTTAGGCGAGACCTGACGATGACCTGACTTGACCTGACCTGACCTATTTTAGTTAAAGAGTCCGCAATCCTAAAGATTGGTGGGAAACAGCACGCCATGCCGATCTATCCTGAGCTAATCCCTTCATCTCCCTATAGCTATTCATCTCAACGTCTTCAACTATCTGACTCACATACTCCAATTTAGGCCTACCTACCCCTCTCTTTCCCTCCACTCTACCTTCTATGATCAATTGCATAATCCCCCCATGCCTAAGGATATGCCCTACTAATCTATCTCTCCTACGCTGTAACACTCTCCAAATACTTCTCTTCTCCCCTACTAACTCTAGTACAGCTTCATTTGTTACTTTATCTTCCCAACCAATCCTCATCATCCTCCTATAACACCACATTTCGAATGCTTGTAATCTACGCTTCTCTTCCTTTCCTATAGTCCACGCCTCACACCCGTACAGTGCTACACTCCAAACATATACCTTCAGTAATCTTTTTCTAATACCCAAGTCAATATTTGATCTTAAAATCTGTTCCTTTTCTACGAATGCCTTCCTACCCTGTGCTATCCTACACTTTATATCTACCTTGCTTCGATTATCTTTTGTGATTCTACTGCCTAAATAACAAAAATCTGACACTTCTTCGATTCTATTATCTCCTATTGTGATCCTCATTTTTCTACTGCATTCCTTTTTGTCACACCTCATCACTTTAGTTTTACCTATATTTATTTTCATGTTAAAATCCCTAGTCAATACTGCCTACATACCATTCAATACCCTTTCTAAATTCTTTTCGCTTTCTTCCAATATAGCTATATCGTCGGCGAATCTCAGCATATATATTTTCTCTCCCTGTACATTCACACCTACACTATACTCTTCTTTTACTTTGTTTATTGCATCTTCTATATATAGATTAAATAATAACGGTGAGAGTGTACATCCCTGCCGAACTCCCTTCCCTATTTTTGCTACCTCTTCTTCCCCCTCAATTCTAACTAAGGCAGTTTGGTGTTTATATAAATTAAAAATTATTCTCCTATCCTTATAATCTATACCCGTTTCTTTTAAAATTCTAAACATTATGTCCCAATCTACATTATCAAATGCCTTTTCTAAATCTACAAGAGCTATGCAAGTTACCTTTCCTACCCTCATTCTTTTTTCTACTACTGTTCTTAGTGCTAAAATCGCCTCCCTCGTCCCTCTGTTTTTCCTAAAACCAAACTGATTCATATAATTTAAAGAAGAAAGTTACAGAGATTAAAATATAATATATAGCAACAGAAAATATTTCTTCGTATATTCATCAATTGGCCATCGACCTGAGGTTCTTCAGCCTTGTAATTTCTATTTACATAAATTTCTTATATTTTGTGATTTTTTAAATATTTCAATTTGATGCTTTTAAATATTTTATAGCAAAATATGTAGGATTTACAAGTTACGAATTAAATATGCACTAACGTGATCTAGCTAGCGTATTTTAATCAAAGACTGAACGACCATTTATTATAAACAATCGAGTCAAACAAATAGTTTTGTTTTTAACTATACATTTGCGTCTGATTTGCTATTTTATTTGTACGTAAGCATGCTTTAATAAGAAATGTAAAGCTTAAATTTATGAACAGATACGTATTAATTCTTGTCAACATTGTTGTCTTACTTTCGATTTGGGATTGAGGTAGATTTGGGCTGCTTTTATCTGTCTGGAATTGTTTATTAAAACATCATTTTTTTGTAACTTCTGTTGTCGGATATAAATTTTAAGAATACCTAAAAACGAAAGCGATTTTATTTGTTGCGAAAACCGAATCTAATGAGAGATTTTTTAATTTTTTTAAATTTTTAAATGACACATCAGACATGAGTTTATAAAATATAAATATGTCACGTGATATTAAATGTGTGTAGCACAAAAAATATATAGAAATATGTAAAATGGTTTGTACTCGTATTGTTTAAATTGATAAAATAATGTCAATAAAGGATTGAAAAAATATGTCAAAATATGTCATAAATGAAAAAGAACGCCATATAATATAATAATATCACACGGTTAATTTTAATCTATATATTTTAATACTTTAGCTAATCTTTCAGTGATACAAAAATACCTGCTCAAATTCAATTTCTTTTAACCGTAATTTAAAATGCATGATAAATCTTCGATTTGGCAACTACATTTAATTTTACTACGATATAATATTAAGAGATTATAATATTACGATAAAATATTAATATTAAGGCACAAATAATATTAAGATGGCAAGTTTGTGTAATTTATAAGAAGCCATACGCATTATAACAACTTTTTTTCTGTTTTATAAAATTTATAAAAATTTATAAAATTATAGTCTATAGTCATTTATAGAAAAATGTCATTAAATTTTGACGGGAGTTGAACAAAAAAAATATTGTTCCAAATAAAAAATACTATACAATGGATTGGTAAAAGAATTTTGCGAATTTAACTGTTAAAAATGTAGTTTTTATTAGTAATCAGATTTCCCCAATTCAGTTGAAAGCAAATATAGTTTTTCCAGGATAATTCTTGAAAATTGTACAGAGTGTTACTTGTAGAAGAACCCCCAAGAGTTTGTTTAATATTTAATTTATTTATGTACATTTTTGAATGGCGTTCTAACGTTCGAAAATGGTTAATATAAAGTGTCAAATTAAGACGTGTTAGTTAGTGGAGGAAATATATAATATGGACTAATAAACATGGGGGTATTATGTAGTTGCGCATATAATGCGCAAAATAATAAATAGATCGACGAATCAATTTTTGATTGGTGTAAAGTAAGTTGCTCTACCTTTAATTATACCATTAATTACCCTGTATATTCAGAATACGATATTTCGTTGGATATGGCGCATTGGTATGGCTGGGTATCGCAGCCCTGACATCCCTTGCATATTTAAGCACATTGTTAACCTTTAAGCTGTCTTGAATAATTGATCGGTGTCGAGCAGATATGTAATGCACAAAAGGCGCAGCACCGCTGCTGCTCCTTCTCAGTTTCCCAACGAACGTCTCGAGATCGTCTCGGTTTCTCCATCTCAAATCGCAGGTAGATGGAGTATAATCTACCTTTTCAACGAACTGCTCAAGATTGAATAGGGATACATATTTGTAAATCAGTCAAATTCCACTGCGCAATATATTTTGCAAGTTTTAGTATATTTAAAAATTGCGACGGCGTTTCTTTGGACAGGCGTTTGTGCGCAAACGGATGCACCGATTTCAATGATTTTTTGGTCTATATTTGCCCATTTTGTTCATAATTTAAATATATTTTGGTGAATTGGTCGGAGAATATTATTTTTGGATTTTTTAAATATTTTATTTTGATGTGTTTTATATTTTATAGCAAAATATGGAAAATTTATAAATTACAAAATAAATCGTTATCTAGCTTGTTAATGAAAAAAAATTATTTTAAAAATTCAATTAATGTGATAAATTATAGGATTAAATGGTAATTTAATAAATTTTGGAGTTGAATTATTACTTTGTTCTAAAACTACTAATATTTCTGATATCTCTTGTTCTTTTAAATTTTCTTAATATGTTATTTATAATTTTAGAAGAATAGCCATTTTGTAATTATAATGATAATTTTTTAAATATACAATATATTTTTTATAATAAATTTATTTTTTTCTAAAATAGCTGAGGAATAATTTAACCGATTTTGCGAAAATTTCGTTTATTCTATATGCAATAACGTAAACTTGACTAATTATTATCATTGGGCATTTGAAATCTTAGAAATAAAAAAAAAAATGCATAAAAATGAACGATTGTTTATAGTAAATTTTATTTTTGCTTAATTATTATCAGCGTTACAGTTAAAGAGTCCGCAATCCTAAAGATTGGTTGGAAACAGCACGCCATGCCGATCTATCCTGAGCTAATCCCTTCATCTCAACGTCTTCAACTATCTGACTCACATACTCCAATCTAGGCCTACCTACCCCTCTCTTTCCCTCCACTCTACCTTCTATGATCAATTGCATAATCCCCCCATGCCTAAGAATATGCCCTACTAATCTGTCTCTCCTACGCTGTAACACTCTCCAAATACTTCTCTTCTCCCCTACTAACTCTAGTACAGCTTCATTTGTTACTTTATCTTCCCAACCAATCCTCATCATCCTCCTATAACACCACATTTCGAATGCTTGTAATCTACGCTTCTCTTCCTTTCATATAGTCCACGCCTCACACCCGTACAGTGCTACACTCCAAACATATACCTTCAGTAATCGTTTTCTAATACCCAAGTCAATATTTGATCTTAAAATCTGTTCTTTTTCTACGAATGCCTTCCTACCCTGTGCTATCCTACACTTTATATCTACCTTGCTTCGATTATCTTTTGTGATTCTACTGCCTAAATAACAAAAATCTGACACTTCTTCGATTCTATTATCTCCTATTGAGATCCTCATTTTTCTACTGCATTCCTTTTTGTCACACCTCATCACTTTAGTTTTACCTATATTTATTTTCATGTTAAAATCCCTAGTCAATACTGCCTGCATACCATTCAATACCCTTTCTAAATTCTTTTCGCTTTCTTCCAATATAGCTATATCGTCGGCGAATCTCAACATATATATTTTCTCTCCCTGTACATTCACACCTACACTATACTCTTCTTTTACTTTGTTTATTGCATCTTCTATATATAGATTAAATAATAACGGTGAGAGTGTACATCCCTGCCGAACTCCCTTTCCTATTTTTGCTACCTCTTCTTCCCCCTCAATTCTAACTAAGGCAGTTTGGTGTTTATATAAATTAAAAATTATTCTCCTATCCTTATAATCTATACCCGTTTCTTTTAAAATTCTAAACATTATGTCCCAATCTACATTATCAAATGCCTTTTCTAAGTCTACAAAAGCTATGCAAGTTACCTTTCCTACCCTATTTCTTTTATCTACTACCGTTCTTAGTGCTAGAATCGCCTCTCTCGTCCCTATGTTTTTCCTAAAACCAAACTGATCTTCTCCTAGCCTTTCCTCTACTTTATTTTCTAATCTCCTATAAATAATCTTTAACAATATCTTCGATGCATGTGATAGTAGGCTAATGGTCCTATAGTTCTCACACAAATTAGCTCCTATTTTCTTCGGCATTGTTACTATTCTACTACGCTGAAAATCCTGTGGTACTTCTCCCTTCTCATATATTTTACAAACTAGCCTGTATAATCGCTCCTGCATTTTTTCCCCTGCGTGTTTTATTAATTCGGCTGGTATCATATCAATCCCCGCTGCTTTATTATTCCGTAAATCATTTAATGCTCTATGAAACTCTGACCTAAGTATGCTAGGACCTAAGTCATCCTCATCTATCTGTTCCACACTTTCTAGCTCCTCCATGTCCTGCCTACCTTTATATAAATCTTCAAGATACTCCTTCCATCTTCTAGCTTTTTCCTTATTTTCTGTGAGTTCCTTACCCTGCTTATCACATATAATGTTACCCTTTGGTTTTACTTTAGAAAAATGTGACTTAATTTTCCTGTAGCCCAAATCTACTTTACCTCTTCTCATATCCTCCTCAATATCCTCACAGTTTCCTTTTATCCACTCTTCTTTCGCTAGCTTGCATTTCCTATTAATTAAGTTCCTTAGTTACTTATATTTTTTCTGTCCTGCTTCTGTGTTTCCAATTTTAATTTTCCTTCTTGCTTCTATCATTTCAACTATTTCTTCCGTGATCCATTCCCTCCTACCTGCCCTTTTCTTTGTGCCTAATACTTCATTTGCTGCTGTAGTTAACCCATTTCTGATTTCCCTCCATTCGCAATCTATGTCTCTCCTTGATGTTCCATTAGCCATGATTTCTACTTTCTGCTTGTACTTTTCACATACATCAGCTAATTTTAACCTATCGACATCTACTCTGACCTGTTTGGACTTCTGTAATTTCTTGAATTTGACCTCTGAGTCCAGGACTACTAAATTATGGTCACTATCAATATCCGCTCCAGGGTAACTCTTACAATTCTTATCAGCGAATCTATATATTTTTTTTTTAATTTATACCATAGGTGTAATATATTTCTTATATTTTGATTTTTGAAATATTTTATTTTGATTTATTTTTCAAATATTTTATAGCAAAATATGTAGGATTTATAAAATACAACATTTTTCTTCAAATTTTTAAATTTTTTCAATTTTATACGACGGCTTCAATTAATAAATAATACATTTTAAATTAGAGTATTAATAATAAAAAAATCTGTTCTAAAATAGCTGAGGAATAATATTCGGCAGTAATAATCAATATTATTAATTTGAAAATCAAATAATAAAAATACGAATAGGAAATTTGTTTAAAAAAACAAATCTAAATGTACTCGTTATTTTTTATATAACAAACCATCATCTAAGCTCATTTTAAAATGCTCAACAAAAGTTATTTAGAAAAGAAACTACTAGATAATTATTACCACTAAGAATCATACAACAAGCAGATTTCAAAAATTTTCAAAATGACTATTGAATTCGCCAACAAAATCGGTTTGCAAGACCAAAAGAAATGGATACATTACACACGAAGAAGCAGCCGATTGTTCATTAGCAGAACGCACCAGCTATGACTGACTGTCAGTTGTCACCTTTACCAATTTTAAACGATATTGCAACCAGTAAAAGGAAAAGGAAGAAAGCGGCATATGTGGGTGCGTGTTTAAACAATCGTCCGATACAACAAACAATAATACGGGGCAATACAATGAATCAACGTGAACGCGTCCTGTCAATCAGACGGGCACTCAACCCACTTGTATCACTTCCGAAATCCCGACGATGGGTGAAACTGGTGTTACATAACCTGACAGCCTAGTAGTGGCTTTACATACTGGCCTGAAGGGCCTTATTACGCTGCCCTGCGATGTACATGTCTGCAGTAGCGATGTGTAGTTCACTCGCGAACCGTTCACTCTGAACGGTTCAATCAAATGACGGTGACGATGTTTTGCAACGACCTATAGGTCACTATGATGGTGTACGTATTGATGTACTAGGTCCTGAACCCGTCGTGTACGAAATGGTCGTGCGAACCGTTCAATCAAATGACTGTGATGATGTTCTGCAACGACCTATAGGTCACTAGGACCTAGTTCGTGAACTATCAACTAGATGGTGCACGGTGTACGTATTCATGTACTTATACTAAGTCCTGAACCCGTCGTGTACTAAATGGTCGTGCGAACCGTTCAATCAAATGACTGTGACGATGTTTTGCAACGACCTATAGGTCACTAGGACCTAGTTCGTGGACTATCAACTAGATGGTGCACGGTGTACGTGTTCATGTACTTATACTAAGTCCTGAACCCGTCGTGTACTAAATGGTCGTGCGAACCGTTCAATCAAATGACTGTGACGATGTTTTGCAACGACCTATAGGTCACTATGACCTAGTTCGTGAACTATGAACTACATGCTGCACGGTGTACGTATTCATGTACTTATACTAAGTCCTGAACCCGTCGTGTACTAAATCACAACGACTCGTAAACGATGCAGTATAGTATACATTACATATACAGTACTAACATTTATTTAGTGATAAAGTGTGTTGGTGAACGGAACGAAATTATATTGCCTTATATATATATGTTTTGTATACATTATAAACATTGTTGTTTTTTCTTCCGCATTCTTAATACAAAATAAGTATTGTAATATTTCAATTTATTTATTTTTTACTATTTCATATTTTTATATTGCGAAAAAAAGAGATTTTTTTAAATATGTGCATGTATTTCATATAGGTCGTGAACTAGTACATTTTAAAAAGATGTTAGTAGTTCACGACCTATAGTTCGTGAACGGTACATTGAAATGAACTACGAACTAGGTCCTCAAAGTGACCAACAGTTTGCCATCGCTAGTCTGCAGACTTTTAAAACTGTGCAATTTTGTCCAGCATTTTAAACTACGTAAATTTTTGAATATTTTTCGGAATATAAATTCACGAAATAGTACAGTGGAATGCGTTTTAAAAGTGTGCAGAATTTAATGTTGCAGTGTACACTGCAGGGCAGCGTAATAATGCCCTAATCGTGTTGAATAAATGATTTTTCAAACAGAAATTAGTGTTATGCAAATTATATTTTGCAAATTATATTTTGCATATACCAAAAGAACGTATTTATGTTTGAATGTATGAGTATTTTTTTTACAAAGTTTGTACATAATTCGTTATATTATTGACCTATGGCAACACTGTCAACGGTCGGCGCGACGTTGATCGTGCGTGGAGCACGAAACCACTGTCAAATGTCAGTGGTCAATCAATTTGATTATGTCATTGTGAAATTACCCCCGTAATCCACGCATGCAGCATATAATTATTTCCTGGGAATTTCATTTAGACTTAGTCTATTTATATTAATATTAATATTCAGCGAAAAATCCGTTTGAAGTTATATGTTTAATAATTTTATAAAATAAAATACTCCTGCTCAAAACCGTTGGTAATGCGATAATTTAAAAAATATTTTAAATTCTGTTATAATCGTGGAGAAGTAAAAACGATTAAGAACGTATTACAAATTAATTTTCGGTTTGGAAAAATATATGTACAAAAAAATGTTTTAAAACATTGAGAATGAGTTTTGTTCGAACTCGTTAATTTTTCACAATGCATGTTTAAATAGTTCATGTCGTCAATTGCAAGGCACGTTCACCAAACCACATTTTACCATGGAAAAGCTTTAATAGATAATATAATAGCGTACTTAGAATTAAGGGCAACCGATCGAATTAGACTGAATAATAAATACCAAGTCGTGATTTTCGTTTTAGTTGCACTAATTTTTATTTCGTGTAATATAAAGTTTAGATATAATATATATCAACACCAACTAACATATTTATTTTTTTCGACAGACATAAATGATAAAAATGTGCATAAGAAATTACAAAAGTTTTTTTTAAATGTTTCTTTAAACTTCGGTATTTCGATTCGATATGGCAACGGTGGATCAGACTTTGCTATAACACATGCGCACAATGCATAAGGTTTATATATAATATATATCAACACCAACTAACATATTAATTTTTTTCGATGGGTATAAATAATAAAAATGTGCGTAATAACTTTAAAAAAGTTTTTTTTTTAATGTTTCTTTAAATTTCGGCATTTCAATTCGATATGGCAATGGTGGATGAGACTTTGCTATGACACATGCGCACAATGTAATCTAAGGTTTAGACATAATATATATCAACATCAACTAACATATATATATTTTTCCGATATATAAAAATAATAAAAATGTGCGTAACAACTTGCAAGACTTTTTTTTTTTTTTGTTTCCTTAATCTTCGGCATTTCGATTTGATATGGCAACGGTGGATGAGACTTTGCTATGACACATGCGCATAATGCATATGTAATATAAGGTTTAGATGTAATATATATCAACACCAACTAACATACCATTTTTTTTCGATAGATATAAATAATAAAAATGTGCGTAATAACTTACAAAAGTAATTTTTAAAAATGTTTCTTTAAACTTCAGCATTTCGATTCGATTTATGGCAACGGTGGATGAGACGTTTGCTATGACACATGCGCACAATGCATATCAGACGTCATTATAGGGAAATTTACATTGGATCAAATGTTAAGTGAATTGCCTACCTTAAGAATACTGATTTTTCTTTTTAAATAAACAATACATATTTCTCTGATGATATATATGGCAAATGATTTTATTTAATGTATTTCAGCTGTAGAATAACTTTTATTTGTTCGTGGAAGATGCTAAAAATGATTATTTGAATGGTTTTTTTTTTAATGTGTATACAAAAAAGCGATTTTTGGAACGTATATGTTACAACAAACATTTCTTTTTGATTCCAATTATTAAAAAACCAAGAAAATTCGCGCTAATTTTAATTTTACGAATTGTTACGCGGCGAAATTAATTCTGCTTTTCTGCAACATTAAGTCGAAGAAATAGGTACATAAGCAGCTATAAACCAGGATGAAACAGAGGACATTAAAGGACACACCCGGTGCATGAATTGACTCATACATACAATTCACATTAAACTTAATCCGCGGGAGTTTTAAATACCTGCCTTGTAATACGTTTACTATATTCTTAATTCTATACTCGCGGCCATTCACGATGTATTGTAATACGCTCCATATACACTCACACATATACACGGTGTTCGAACAAATTCACCGCAAACCCCAAAATACGTCAACTCGTAAATATTTCATTTTTTAATATTTTAAAGGTACCTCCATCGTATAAAAAAAAATCACGCGTTGTCTCTTTGAATGTAGTGTCAAGTTGTTCTCTTGAGCTTTGCGTTGTTGATGAATTTACCAACACCCTGTATGTGCGTATACGTCCCGCATGTATATGGTACATGTTCCAGCCCCGTCGAGAAAAGAAGCTACCTTCACTACAAGAAAAAACGAATATATACTTCAGCGATGGAAGTATTATGTATACGCGTACATATTATAATATTACACTGTATATACGTACATGCAGCGTCCCGTATACCGTACAGTATATATTGCGGCTGCAAGAATTTAATAAGCTTGATTTATGACTGCTCGGGGAAGATATTTATAATTTTTAATGCAACTTGAGGCTTTCTTGAAGCAATATAATGCTTGTGTATTTTTTATCTGTTCACAATTCTGTATGTATCGAGTGACAACGCACATAATAAATGTTAATTTTGAATTCGAAACTTCGGATGCGCGAATATTTTTTTCAATTTAATGCATTCAAATTATTTGCAATTTTAATCATGTTCCATACCCCCAAACTTATGAGTTCAACTCGTTCAGTATTTAATATATATTTTTTTATTAATATTCCGAAAAAATCTTACTATTTGCTGTATATTAAATTTTTTAAGAGATCACCTGGTACATCAACAGGTAATATTTATAATAATTATTTTAATATATGGTAAAAAACTATATATAATTTAATAATTTAATATATCATTAGAATAATTGCACTTGAATTTTTTTATATACAATAATTGTTGGCTTATATATTTATATATATTAATTATTAAAAAAAAATTTTTTAATAAATATGGTAAATATACCTTAATGTTTTTTTCATTAGTCCAGGTCAGAAATTGTGTTTTTTTTTTTTTATTGTGTTAAATTCAGTTAATAAATTGCCACAAAAAATACACACCCATACAAAATTATAAAAAACAAAAAGACTTGAAGAAAATAGTAATAGTTTCTAGTTTGTCCTCACGAGCTACGAGAATACGAGTTTTGTGCAGAATTTAACTCAAATTGACGTTTGATGGTTTCCCGTTTCCTTGGCGTAACCTCCACTTTCCCACAGGGAAATATAATCAATGGAATAGCATCGTCTTGTATGCACGTTGTGTGTAATACACACTAATGCACTCTCACGTAGAAATTTACCCTATCTTCCTCTACCCTCACTGACTCTACCCTTACAGTTGCAGTGCAACACATCGCCCAAGAAGAAGCGTCAAAAACATATTTTCTCCTTTGCAATTTTTTCCGTCGCCGCACTCTAGAGCACATAACCTGTTTGCCAATGCAAATTTCCCGCATACCTGCTCTAAATTCTGCTCCCTTTCTTCCAAGATCAGCAAACCTCAACATATTTACTTTTTCTCTAGAAAAAGAATTTTCCTACTATACTCTTCTTTTACCTTGTTTAGTGCATCTTCTATATACAGATTAAATAGCAACGGCGCAAGTGTACATGCCTGCCTGACTCCATTTCCTATTCTCGCTACTTCTTATTCCTTAAATCCATTCGCGTTTCTTTTAAGATTCTAAAATCGGTTCATTCACGATCTTTAATAAAGTGAATATAATTTTTTTGGATTTCTTTTTATCGGTCAAAATAATGAACCATCCGGTTTTTTTTTGGGTTATTTACGCTCTTGTAAGATGATCTAGTTCTTGCACTATACAAGAGACATTTCTGCATGAAAATTTCGACGCGTGACGTATGATATATGCATATATTTAAGGGATGCGGCACGTCAAAGATCATTTTCTGCAAACATTATAGTTACAACTTGTTATATCGTTGTCTACAGTTCGAGTTCCACAGCGGATGGATCCTTTGCAGAAGCCATCTACTTTTGTTCTACATCAACTGAAGTTAGAATAATGTAATGGCACGCGTGCCAGAGTTGGCACGTACAAACATTTTGTTGGTACTGGAATATTTTATGTGTTATATCATTTTATTTGTTCATAAATTCCGTTATGAATGTATTTGCACGAAAGAATCTAACGAAGAAATAAAATTTGTCCTCCTCGTGTTTGTTGAAGTATTTTTCAATAATCAATAATTTTTTTGGAACGATTTACACGGTTTAAGCAATTTGTAGAATTATCAAAATTTATTTTACATCCACACAATAAAAATTAATTTTTTTAGACAGATGATTTTTGAAATGAAATTACTAGAAACTTAATCAATCGATTTTCAACCAATTTTTCTAATTTTTTTTGTGTATTTATCCAATAAATATTTTTGGACACAAAAAATATTTTATAAGAGACTACTGGAATATAAGACCAGGACTAGCTATTTAAATGTGTATTGCTGGTAGTTTGGCAACAGTGTTGCCATTGTAGGTAAGATTTGTTTTCTTTGTTATTAAGTTTTTTTCGTAAATTAATGTATGGAAAGAAGTCAAGTTTTTATTGGATAATAAATATTGTTTTATAACGAAAATTTTTTGACATGGCAAAAGCATCAAGAACCAAGAGAATGGAAAAATTGCGATACTTAAATTTGCTTCATTTTCAAAAAAACTTGAATGTATTTAATTTGTATAAAAATTGATCTCGAATGCATTTTGGGAACATTAATATACGACTATTATAAAATATCTGCTTTTTTATAATCTTCTTCGTTTGCTTTCTTCAAATTGTTTCATTATTTTAGCAAATTTCGAATTCGATATTGTTTCAAATTGCGCAAAATATCTTTCTTTAATAAATACTTTCAAATTGAATGTTTCTGTTATTTTTGTCGCTTTTCAAAAACTTTAGTTTTTCATTTATCGACCTATCGCCAAATCCATTCGATTGCATTTTGCAAAAATATACAAAACTTTAAATCAATCGGAATTAAATTTGTCAAATCTGTCAAATGTTCCAAACAAGCGTTCCACATTAATAAAATATTTACACAAAGAAGAAATCTCAAACGCAGCACTAGAAGAAAACTACAAAAATTAATCATCATTTTATTATAAGTTGACAATGATATCTTTTTAAATCTGCATTAGTTATTGATGGGAAATTTCAAACTTGGCAACATCTTCTAGTTAGCCTACAATATGTGGAATGGAGGCGCAAAATAATAATATACTAAAACTTCCATGAGCGTGGCATGAGTAACACAGCGATAGTTGTGCAGGGACAATGAAATTTTATCGCCGTTTTTTTTTTTTATTAGGTAACACATCATAATATTACACATTAGGCTATAAGGAAAAGTAATCTTTGTTTAGCGTTTTCCGCCGCAGTTCCGCATGCAGATCCTCGCCATACATGATTATATTGTGATGCTGTTTCCTCCCCTTATATGAATATGAAGATGCCTCATCTCGCAACGACGACAAAATGATCTCTACTATCGATAAAAATAACTGCGTTATAAAAATAAACGGAATTACCTAAGCGAAACGGGAATCGTGTCAACAATATGATTTATAATCAATTGCAATGTTCGAAATTGTGTCAAGATTTAAACTGAATTTTTTATTATTAAAAATGATTTTGGCGCATATTTTGACGTAATTAAACATATGTATTTCAATTAGACAATCGTAAATTTACGATTTTTAACGATTTGTAGTATAAAAGTTTTATTTCGAATTTTCAAAGTGTTTTCTAATTTTTTGAGTCACGAAATTTTTTGATAAACATGGCGGAGGGATTAAATTTTGTTACTCATCTATTCAAAATATTCCAACTTAGATATTCAGGGTCCAAGAAATTTATGCAATGGTAGGTTAATTTTTTGCAGATCCAAAAGTTTCACAAAAAGAAGATCGCTCAACTTTGATATTTTTTTTTAAGTAACGAAATGTGATTTATAGTCAATTGCAATGATCGAAATTGTGTCAAGATTTAAACTGAATTTTTTATTATTAAAAATGATTTTGGCGCATATTTTGACGTAATTAAACATATGTATTTCAATTAGTCAATCGTAAATTTACGATTTTTAACGACTTGTAGTATAAAAGTTTTATTTCGAATTTTCAAAGCGTTTTCTAATTTTTCGAGTCACAAAATTTTTTGATAAACATGGCGCAGGGATTAAATTTTGTTACTCAGCCATTCAAAATATTCCAACTTAAATATTCAGCGTCCAAAAAATTTATGCAATGGTAGGTTAATTTTTTGCAGATCCAAAAGTTTCACAAAAAGAAGCTCGCTCAACTTTCAGATTTTTTTTAAGTAACTAAATGTGATTTATAATCAATTGCAATGGTCGAAATTGTGTCAAGATTTGAACTGAATTTTTTATTATTAAAAATGATTTTGGCGCATATTTTGACGTAATTAAACATATGTATTTCAATTAGTCAATCGTAAATTTACGATTTTTAACGACTTGTAGTATAAAAGTTTTATTTCGAATTTTCAAAGCGTTTTCTAATTTTTCGAGTCACGAAATTTTTTGATAAACATGGCGCAGGGATTAAATTTTGTTACTCAGCCATTCAAAATATTCCAACTTAAATATTCAGGGTCCAAAAAATTTATGCAATGGTAGGTTAATTTTTTGCAGATCCAAAAGTTTCACAAAAAGAAGCTCGCTCAACTTTCAGATTTTTTTTAAGTAACTAAATGTGATTTATAATCAATTGCAATGGTCGAAATTGTGTCAAGATTTGAACTGAATTTTTTATTATTAAAAATGATTTTGGCGCATATTTTGACGTAATTAATAAACATATGTATTTCAATTAGACAATCGTAAATTTACGATTTTTAACGACTTGTAGTATAAAAGTTTTAATTCGAATTTTCAAAGTGTTTTCTAATTTTTCGAGTCACGAAATTTTTTGATAAACATGGCGCAGGGATTAAATTTTGTTACTCAGCCATTCAAAATATTCCAACTTAGATATTCAGGGTCCAAACAATTTATGCAATAGTAGGTTAATTTTTTGCAGATCCAAAAGTTTCACAAAAAGAAGCTCGCTCAACTTTGAGATTTTTTTTTAAGTAACTAAATGTGATTTATAATCAATTGCAATGGTCGAAATTGTGTCAAGATTTGAACTAATTTTTTTATTATTAAAAATGATTTTGGCGCATATTTTGACGTAATTAAACATATGTATTTCAATTAGACAATCGTAAATTTACGATTTTTAACGACTTGTAGTATAAAAGTTTTATTTAGAATTTTCAAAGCGTTTTCTATTTTTTCGAGTCACGAAATTTTTTGATAAACATGGCGCAGGTATTAAATATTGTTACTCAGCCATTCAAAATATTCCAACTTAGATATTCAGGGTCCAAGAAATTTATGCAATGGTAGGTTAATTTTTTGCAGATCCAAAAGTTTCTCAATTTTGAGATTTTTTTTTTTAAGTAACTAAAGAAGCTAATACTGTCAAAATCTACCATGATCTAATCTAAACCTTTCTTAATGTTAGTTAAAAATATAACGTCCTTACGATTTCTTTATAGGAACAAATTCGTCACTCAAAATCAACCACGTTTCTTGTGGAAATTATTATTTTCGATAGAATCGAATAATTTAATTTTTCATATAAAATTCCGCGTTTGTTCTTGATTATATATAAATCCTTGTTCGTCCAGCGTTTATTATGCAATTTTTCGGCACGTACATCCTGCATCGGCAGTGCCTACTGTAATTACGGACAAACCATTGCAGTACGCGCGCCCCTTTAATGTAATATCAGCCGCTCGCTGACTCTCGCAGTACGCGATTAAGGGCCTGTCAAAAACAGAGAAATTCATTTTTTCGCATTCTTTCTTTAATTCCTTTTTTATCAGCATCGTCACATTCATTTGGCGCCCCTCCGCTTCTCGCGATATTTTCGCTCAGATCCGCAGTTTTTTTTTTTTTACTCAACTCACTGGCACCTCCAGAACCGGCTTATTCAATATTTCACACGAAAACATAAATATTTTCACGCTATAAATTGCAAAATTTATGCATTGCTTTTTCCCCACTTGTTAACGATTTAATTTTGATTTTGATTGATTTTGATTGACACTCTGATCATCGAAGAAAGCATTATTAACTGTAATATCGTACAGTCTATAAGGAGCAGTTTGGATTAAATTTTTTGTATGGTGCACTAGTGGGTGCATTTCTATTTGTCGATGGCTCGCTCAGCTGTATCAGATTCATTTGTATCTTGTGTGTATCTTTACGTGTAGAATGAATCAGTGGCATTCAAATTCTCTATACCACTCACTGTGTCCTCACTTAACGACGGCATCGATTCATCCAGTGTATTCGAGGTCGTTGGAAGGTTATATTGTCCACCGTGTTTCTTTAACGCCCTTTGCCTTGGCTCGATACTCTCTACTTCTTTCCAAGGTACTTGTTGGCACTTTTCTTGGCGGTTTATTCGCTTTCTTCTGTTCTCTAAAGGCTCGCACTCTGTCTGTACTTGTCTTTTTCTCCATATCACTTTTCACACAATGGAAATTGTTAGCTAAAAGATTAAGCTGTGTTTGTGTAATATATAATAAAATACGCATGCGTCTACTGGTTGCCTTATACTACGTATACCCACAGTACACGCGACGCATGCGCGTAGCGTGCGTTACACTATTCGTGACGTTCAGGCCAATTTACCCTACCGCGCCTATTGAAGCTTCACTTCAAAAAATTCTATAGTGTAAGCACATTTCTTAGTGCTGTCCTGATATTATGGTCGTGGGTTTTTCTCGCCGATTTTTGGGCAGTTTCTACACTCGCTCACAATCCTCGCCATAATTATATAGTCGGATTTCATTTCATACTTAGCTATCCTCTGTATACCATTATAAGGAGAGAGATATATATATATATATATTTTTTTTTTCTTCATTACGTAATATGTAATACGTTATGTTAACGGAAGACGTTCGGATAATTGCCACCCCGTAAACTTTTCAGCTAAAGATATTGTATATGCGAATAAATCGATGTTTATTTTCATCAAATTGGTTTGTTCTAACAATTTAATTGGAAATTTGAATAAAATCTCGATTGATTTGCAAAAAAAATCACGAACTAATTGGCGTTTGTTTGTTTATTTTTAATAAAACGCTTATCAATGTGACAGATATTAGTAATTATTGAATTAATACGTGTGATTTTTCTAGCGTTGGTCCAGATAAAATTATTTTGCAAATATCTTGAAAATACACGAAAGCTACAGAAATATAAAAAGACTTGTTGAATTCCGATTTCAAATCTCTACATCTTTTAAATTCAGTATTATTAATTTTTAAAGCAAATATTTGTTTGTCTAATTGGTTTGTCGAACGTAAAATAACAAAAAAATAAATAAAATAAAAATAAATTTAAAAATAGTTCTTATTAAAACAATTTCATTCAAATCAAAATTCATTCAATTTAATTTAGATTTATGCATTTTCATAAGTATTTAACTAATTCAAAACACTTTTAAATAATTTAACCGAACTAATTTGAATAAGATGACATGAGTTAGTCAAAAATATGCTCGGCTACAGCACTTTTAATTTTCCATTTAATCTGAAATGAGTTCCTTAAATCTAGTTTCAATTGGTCTACGTGTTTGTCTTCTATATATACTTAAGGACAACTAGAACAAGATATTTTATAAATACGAGATCTTTTATTGAAATCAATCAAATCTTTGGGATTTCCTAGAAAATTAGCAAGACTATTATATGTTATTTTAAAATTATATTTATTTAAAATACCATCTTATTTATTTAATAGTATATCAATCACGATTCGTGACAGAGGTATTTTCGTTTTTATCTTGTGCTACTGAACATGGGGGGCATAGTTTTCGAAATACGCATACAGCTATTAAATGCTATTCTTTCTTCAAAAAACAATTTTTTCTTGGTTGCAATAAACATTAACAATATCCTTCGTATCATTCCACGTTGGCATATCCTCTTTCGGTCGGTTGCCTGGGACAACTGCGCCGTCGCAGCCGCAGCGTCGCCGTTCTGCTACAGCACAACCACCACCACCACCACCGCCGCCGCCGCCACCACCGCCGCCGCCGGCGTCCTCCCACCACCAAAGCGCGTCCCGTCACGACACTGACAAATGACGGACGCGGGACGAACGCACACTTTACATATGCAACGACGCACCCATTTGTCTCGCCATACCCAGATACGTGCTCACGTGTTCCATGGAATACCAGTGACGTTCTTACCATCGAAAAAATATAATTGAAATACCGATGAGGTATTTATATAAACACCAAACTGCCTTAGTTAGAATTGAGAGGGAAGAAGAGGTAGCAAAAATAGGGAAGGGAGTTCGGCAAGGATGTACACTCTCACCGTTATTATTTAATCTATATATAGAAGATGCAATAAACAAAGTAAAAGAAGAGTATAGTGTAGGTGTGAATGTACAGGGAGAGAAAATATATATGCTGAGATTCGCCGACGATATAGCTATATTGGAAGAAAGCGAAAAGAATTTAGAAAGGGTATTGAATGGTATGCAGGCAGTATTGACTAGGGATTTTAACATGAAAATAAATATAGGTAAAACTAAAGTGATGAGGTGTGACAAAAAGGAATGCAGTAGAAAAATGAGGATCACAATAGGAGATAATAGAATCGAAGAAGTGTCTGATTTTTGTTATTTAGGCAGTAGAATCACAAAAGATAATCGAAGCAAGGTAGATATAAAGTGTAGGATAGCACAGGGTAGGAAGGCATTCGTAGAAAAAGAACAGATTTTAAGATCAAATATTGACTTGGGTATTAGAAAAAGATTACTGAAGGTATATGTTTGGAGTGTAGCACTGTACGGGTGTGAGGCGTGGACTATAGGAAAGGAAGAGAAGCGTAGATTAGAAGCACTTGAAACGTGGTGTTATAGGAGGTTGATGAGGATTGGTTGGGAAGATAAAGTAACAAATGAAGCTGTACTAGAGTTAGTAGGGGAGAAGAGAAGTATCTGGAGAGTGTTACAGCGTAGGAGAGACAGATTAGTAGGGCATATTCTTAGGCATGGGGGGATTATGCAATTAATCATAGAAGGTAGAGTGGAGGGAAAGAGAGGGGTAGGTAGGCCTAGATTGGAGTATGTGAGTCAGATAGTTGAAGACGTTGAGATGAATAGCTATAGGGAGATGAAGGGATTAGCTCAGGATAGATCGGCATGGCGTGCTGTTTCCAACCAATCTTTAGGATTGCGGACTCTGTAACTAACCGATGAGGAGGCATTTTATTGGGCAAATACAAAAAAAACAATCCAGAGAAATTTGATCGTTGTCGCTAAAATTAATATAAATAAGTCCACTTGAATTTCGATCGCAATTTTTCCATTATGGTTTTTATATGGTTCGTGTTGTGGAGTAGGTTTGGGCAAATGTCGTTCATTTAGGTGATTTATTCAGTTATTCAGTATTCGCGTAAGTGAATATTATACATGAATATTATCACATATACATGAATCGTTCGATCAGTCATTATTCACGTTTACATACATGGCTTACATTAAGCTACGAGTATTAATTCAAGGAATATTATATTTAGATATAAATTTTGCAACGATCCAGGCTTTAAAGGACAGTAATTTCGTACAATATTTGCACATAGCTTTGGATAACCCATCGTATTTGAAATACGTCCAAATTTGGCTAGTTCGTTTCGACATTCTGTAGTCATAATTTCACTACAAAGCAAATATTTTCTTTTTCAACTCAGATGTAAAATCGAATCTCTCTAAAGTCATACAAATTAATATTAATATACTTATGTTAATTTAGATTTAAAATATGAATATGTGTATGTTAGAATGGACTTAGGCTAAATGATACTGCTACATTAAATAAGATTTTTAATATTCGCAGAAAGTGTCAATGCCTCCGATTTAGAGATGTGTAGTTCACTCGCGAACGGTTCAATCAAATGACGGTGACGATGTTTTGCAACGATCTATGACCTAGTTCGTGAACTATGAACTACATTTGATGTACTTGTACTAGGTCCTGAACCCGTCGTGTACTAAACCGTTCATGAATACAACGGCTCGTAAACGATGCAGTATAGTATACATTACATATACAGTACCAATAGCAGTACTAACATTTATTTAATGATAAAGTGTGTTGGTGAACGGAACGAAATTATATTTCCTTATATATGTTTGGTATAAATTATAACCATTGTTCTTTTTCTTCATCATTCTTAATTCAAAATAAGTATTGTAATATTTCAATTTATTTATTTTTTACCATTTAATATTTTTATATTGAGAAAAAGAGAGATTATTTTCAGTATGTGCATGTATAAGTTGTGAACTAGTTCACTCGCGAACCGTTCACTCTGAACGGTTCAATCAAATGACTGTGACGATGTTTTGCAACGACCTATAGGTCACTATGATGGTGTACGTATTGATGTACTAGGTCCTGAACCCGTCGTGTACTAAATGGTCGTGCGAACCGTTCAATCAAATGACTGTGACGATGTTTTGCAACGACCTATAAGTCACTAGGACCTAGTTCGTGAACTATCAACTAGATGGTGCACGGTGTACGTATTCATGTACTTATACTAAGTCCTGAACCCGTCGTGTACTAAATCACAACGACTCGTAAACGATGCAGTATAGTATACATTACATATACAGTACTAACATTTATTTAGTGATAAAGTGTGTTGGTGAACGGAACGAAATTATATTTCCTTATATATATGTTTTGTACAAATTATAAATATTGTTGTTTTTTCTGCCTCATTCTTAATTGAAAATAAGTATTGTACTATTTCAATTTATTTATTTTTTACCATTTAATATTTTTATATTGAGAAAAAGAGAGATTATTTTCAGTATGTGCATGTATAGGTTGTGAACTAGTTCACTCGCGAACCGTTCACTCTGAACGGTTCAATCAAATTACTGTGACGATGTTTTGCAACGACCTATAGGTCACTAGGACCTAGTTCGTGAACTATCAACTAGATGGTGCACGGTGTACGTATTCATGTACTTATACTAAGTCCTGAACCCGTCGTGTACTAAATCACAACGACTCGTAAACGATGCAGTATAGTATACATTACATATACAGTACTAACATTTATTTAGTGATAAAGTGTGTTGGTGAACGGAACGAAATTATATTGCCTTATATATATGTTTTGTATACATTATAAACATTGTTGTTTTTTCTTCCTCATTCTTAATACAAAATAAGTATTGTAATATTTCAATTTATTTATTTTTTACTATTTCATATTTTTATATTGCGAAAAAAAGAGATTTTTTTAAATATGTGCATATATTTCATATAGGTCGTGAACTAGTACATTTTAAAAAGATGTTAGTAGTTCACGAGCTATAGTTCGTGAACGGTACATTAAAATGAACTACGAACTAGGTCCTTAAAGTGACCTACAATTTGCCATCGCTATTCCGATTGTTTTACTATTATCTTATGCTTGAGTATCAGTGATGCAATTCGCAATATACAATTTACAGTACCGAATAATTCGTTTGTGAATATACGAGCGAATATATAATTCGGTATGGGGAATATTGAATACGCATCGTTCACTCAGATGAATAGTTCAAATTGAACGATTCCTAGGTGATTTACCCAAGTCTATTGTGGGGCAGCTCTTTGGAGCGGTGGAGGATGAACCCTTTTAATTCGTATGCAACATTAGATACGCTTCGACGCCAGTCATACACCGCCACGTCATCGTTGTTCAACGGGCACGAGTGGCAAATGAAGAGATGCCGTGAACTTCGCGACGAGTCGATGAGGTTAGATATGAAGAGATGCCGCGTACTTCGCGACGAATCGATCAGCGTAGATAGAGTAAAATCGGTGTTAAAACTTTCATCTACCAGTAAAGTAATGGCGATTTTCGTAGATACTCGACATTTGGTTTTCTTATTTAACGCGCACCCATTAAAAATAATGGTCTTCGGTTATAATCAACCGATTCCAATCATTCCATTGTATTAGCATCGGGCGTACGTACGGCGGGAGAAGCACGCAGCCAAAGACCTAACCCACCGTATCGCACAAAGCACCAATATAGATATATATATGCCAGCGAGTTGCCACAATAGAAGCCCAAAATCCAGCTCGGCGCAGCAAATATCCGTCGACATAATGTCCGTATTTTCTTGTTCCGGGAGAGATAGAGCGAACCGATACTTTCTCGATAAATTGATTTATTCGGCGAGCGAGTAATGAGATGGTGGTGGTGGTGGTGGTGGTGGCCGGGGCTTTCTCATCGATCAGTTTGGATGTGATTGTAAGGTCTGGTTGGTGTTTCCCCCCCCGTCTGAGCGCCCGCACCCCCGGAGTGCCCATGAACGGACGGGGACATCGCCCGTAGTCTTCTCTGCACCAAGTCAACTGCTGCTGGTGTAGTGTGGGCTTGTGGGCTGCGAACACCCGATATGGTTAGATGCGACACAAGCGTATCGATGGGGAGCGAAATTCGACAATAATTCTTTATTAACGCCATCGGCATTTTCACAATATACATTTACAATGTAAAGGTAACAACACAACAAACATTTAAAATGCGTCTCAACTAAATAATGTTATTTTTTTGGGGTGTTTTCGAATAGCGATCTGATGATACAAGATCGATGCTATAATTATTAATTGTTTTACATGCTCTAATATGTTTTTTAAAGTTTGATTTGCAGTAAAAATGGAGATCTGCTTAGCGCAACATATGTTGGAACGTGTAATGATATGACATTAATTAAGTCGCAACCGTTTTGAAAAATGAAATGGCAATCCATACATTTTCTGCGCAGTAACAAAGATGGTAAGTTCAAATAAGGTACTATAGTATCACCCGAAACACATGTTGCTTTCTGATTTTATTTATAAACCATAAATTTGAACATTTTTCGCTCAACAGATTCAATTCTATTTTGATTAGGTGACCACATCACAGTACAATATTCAAATTGGGACCGAACTAACAAATTGTACAATTAGTAGCATTAGAAATGACCCTATATAGGGACTGGATTCAAAATACACTTGGAGCGTACCATAGATAAACGATTATTATAAACAGACCGATTAATCACAGGCAATAGAATAATCTAAATGAAAGACCTTGCTATATCACTGATGACGTGAAGAACTGGAATTCTCTCGCTGTGCTACGCTACAGTGTACCAGTGTTTTAAACGTGATTTAATCTCACATTTCTAATGGTACGAATTGTACATGCATAAAAAAAAATTTAAGCTAGAAGAAAGTTTTATAAGACACTCTGCTAGGTGTGGAATATGATGGTGGATGCTTTCAGGAAAAAACAAGTACGCGAGCTTAAAATTTAATTTTTTTAATGATAAACTTATTTTCTAGATTTGATCCTTCAACAAATCTTATTATCCCAATAAATTGATTTAGATCTGTTTTAGGATTAATAATCTCACCTTCAATATTATGATTAACCCCCTCACGAATTAACTTTCTCTGAACAAAGGTAAACGTTACTCTTCATAAAAAAATATATTCTTGTTTTAATTTGGTTTTGTTTGTGTGTGGATTTTTTTTTATATGTATCTGGAGCTTAATTTGTTAGTAACTGGAATTCGAAGATTTTGAATCTGTGAATCGCCAAAAATATGCATGTCCCATCGAAAATTTCCCACAACACAAAACACCAGAAACTAAACAGGATTTCTTTCAAAAATGAACATTTGTATGAAATTCAGACTGCTTGTCTAACGATTTTTTAAATTTCTAAATATTGAGACCATCAAATTTAACTTTTTCGACCAATTTTATCTTCAAATATTCCACGGCAAATATCGCAAAAAAAATGCAAATAGAACATGTACACGCCAATGAATTTGGCCGTCCCTCACCATGTCTCTAGTATAAATACTATACTCACAATTCCTCCATATACCCGTCTTGAAATATCCAATATAATTAAGTTTCCGGTCGAACAGCTTTTCGCGTTTCTATTTCGGCCTGGCACTGCGCTGACGATGTGGAAACAGCAAAAGTACTAAAGACGAAATTTTAGCAATAGAAATTAGTTACAAGACATGATTTCGTGCGGACTTTGAGAACCGCCTCAAAACTGCCAGCCCCTAACAATTCCCTAAACACATTATCTACCAAAATGTCTTCATTCCTCCATCAAACCGCCGAGAAAATTTCCTATGCTCCAATTCAACCGCGCGTGTGTTAAATACACACATTCTCCCGCGCCGATGAATTCCCTTCGCCTCTTGCATTTTCACACCTCACCACCGAGCACATACCATCAGCGTACGCGTTGGAACACACATAAAACGCCAATTTGCCATTAAAAGAAATGTTAGTGCAGTCGATCTCACGGCACATTGTATTATGATTACTCCCCCGAACAAACAACAAGTAGAAACTGTGGAGGAACGTCAGGGAAATCGCGTTTGTACGCCGAATGTTTAACGAGATTAATTTTTGGAATATCGAAAGTTGGGGTAGATCAAGAACACGTCCAACGAAATTTAACGAAGACATCCGTAATTGCTTTTTTTATACTGAATTTTTTGGGGTGGGGGGGGGGGGAATTTAAAAAAGCTCTTTGCTGTGCCTTTGCCGGTTTATTATTTATTCATGATTGTGCGAATTATGTATCCTTGCATAGCAAAGGACCAACGCTATCCTGGAAAAAATGCGTTATATAGGCCGACCTTATCCTCAAAGTTATCCTGTCGGTACAGAGGCAATAGGATTAGGACGTGCAGAGAAAACAAGATTAATGTTATTGAAAAATGGTTTAAATGATTGATCTCCACTTGATAGGCAATTGTAATGTTACAAAATACGAACGGTTCCATGTTTTTTTGTCAGTTTTAATAGGCTGTTTGTATTTAATATTTTCTAATAGTTTCTAATTTGATTTAATACTAATATTTAATTTTAATAATTTTTTAAACGATGGGCAGAAATATTTTTATAATATAAACTATTTTTGTTGAAATTTTAACGATAAAAGCACGTGTTATAAGTTATAAAAGATATTTTTTTAAATATATCTTTAAAAATTACCATTTATATTCGATATGGCAACGATGGATGGGACTTTTGATATGACACATGCGCACCGTGCATATTAGACATTTAAATACCACCTACGTCATCATGGAGACAAAGTTAAAGAAAATTGCCTACCTTAAGAATATTTATTTTTTTAAATAAACGATAGACATTTCTCTGATGAAGTACACAGCAAAAAGATATTTTTTTTATGTATTCCAGCTGTAGAAAAGTTCTATATTTTCGTAGATAGTATATAAAATTATTTACATCAACATTTCCTGTACTTAAAAACATAATAATTCAATAATTGTCTTGATCTTAACGTATTGTTGTTCTGGCAGATATTAAGATATCAATATGTCAATGTCATATGAGTGACTTATGGCGATAAGTAGTAAAAATGTATAGGAAATAAAGGTACGGGTTTATTTCGGGGGTATATCGATCGGATATGTAGGTTTAACCCAATCTGAGTGCTTCAGATAGATCCCTATATAATCTAAAATCATTTCCTAGATTTGTAAATGTATAAAAGATTTGGCATTCTCAGTGCGGTGGTTCATCGTCGGGAATACTGTTAAGATATACAGGATGAAGCAAAAAATAATAAAAATCCTCTTGTAAAATAATGTTTACGAAATGTTTGCACAATCGCAAAAATAAAATATTTACATGGGCAGAAAAAAATATTTTTCGTAAAATTTATTTATATAAAAAAAAATATTCTTCGGCGATTTTTTAAAAAATATATATTTACATCGGTAAAAAAATTTTTTTTCGTAAAATTTGTTTAAAAATATCGGGAAATTTTGTTACGAAATTGACGCTGTACGTAGTCTGTTTAAGAGGGTGCAGAACCCGTAATAATATCATCCATCAATTGGTTATTTTATGTGTTCCGATATAGGAAATGGTAGGGTGGATTAAAGAGGCTCTTACTGCACAAGAACCGAACAAATCCAGATACAAACAGAATCTCCTCATCCACCCATAAACGAAACGCCAGTCTGGATGTGGATTCGTAGATAACTGAGATCATCTTCAAGAACTATACTGAAACCGTAGTATCGTACAATGCGATGTCAATGTGCGCGTAGACTAAGAAAACGGACGTTTGCCCCAAAAGTGTACTTAGAGGATCTTTAACTGCATCGACCAGGCAGGGGTTGGTTCATGTCTGCATGTAGCGGGGTAATACTGAAGATGCGCTGCGAGATGCCAGATGAAATATTGCCAAAATAGCCAAGTAAATAATGCATGAAGAATGGCAACGGGAAGTAATTCAATTAACGGCCAGAATTGATAGAAGAAGTCGTTGCATTTTGCGCGAATTTGCCATCGAAATTTTGCGAAGCCTAATAAATGTTTGTAAGAATTGTAATCGGCATTTATAAAATATATTTCTGCAGTCATATAAATATAAATAAATAGCAAAAAGTTCGCTAAGCCGTTTTATAATTTTACAGTTTAAATTAAACAAAATTTCATTGGAATTTCTCATAGCACATATTTCTCATGAAAATATTCATTTCGCGTTCGTTTGTGCCTATTAAATGAATTGAAATAATGAATAGAGGCACCGCTTTAACAATATTGTCGCAATGCAGAGTGACATCTATCAATTCGAAACAAATTGACAGCTGAATGAAAATTATAGGTGCCTATAAAATTTAACGCGGTTTTAAATGTCATATATACAGCTGTCGAAATATTTGTTTCGTGCAACTGTTACATGTTTTGTATAGAAAGGCTAAATTTAAAATGGAAATTAACTATTTTATAGTAGCCGAATTTGTAATGTTTTTTTATATATAAAATACCAACTAAAACAACTTATCTCTGACATACGAATTTATAAGTAACTATATAAATTTTAAAAAGTTCTCATAATTTAAATTTGCTCAGTATAAATTCTAAGGCAATAGATAATTGTTCACAATTGTACAATAATATTGTTTCGGTTGGTAATCCGGAAAGTGGTCTTATACAACGAAGCACCCTTGTCAATATCAACTGTCAAAATTGTTGTAAGTTGCAAAAGTGTCGAGTTGAAATGTCCAAAATGTTGATTTATTATACTTTTAGATTAGATTCAATAGATTTTTGTATAAATGATTTTTACATATTGAAGAATTGAAGTCTTCAAATAAAATAAAGAAATCTATATGCAACTTTCTATATCAAAAAATTACACCTTCGTCAAAGATATTTTTGGACAATTTTATAATCCAACTACATATTTATTAAATATTCTTACGATAAATCTAATTCCCGCAAAATCTGCAGATATATTTGACAGTACATATTACGATATCAATGACACTTATATAATCGTAGACTGTGGAGAATATATAGAGCACAAATAAGACAGTATCATACGGACGGATACTTTTATGGTACCATAACAGGTCCTAAAAGGGCCATTAAATCGTTTATTAGATACTTCGCTAGCGTGCTCACTGCAACTGCTCACGCTCCTTGATCCTGACAGTCAGGATTTCGAACGCCTCACAATATAGACAGCGTGTCGCCATCTCACGCTAAATAGATATACTAAGAGATTGTTGTTAGATGAAAGACAAATGTGATGACACTCGAAAAATATATATTTAATTTGCATGATTCATATTTTGAAGTAATAAAATAGTCAAAAACGTATTTTAGTTAGCGAAATATATATAAACTAGATTTTATATTGCAAGAATGATTGTGTTATCAAGTAGTAACGACGTAATAGTCTAAAACCTTACTATTTATTATAATAAATAAAACTGTAGATGCAGTTTAATTTTATCAATGGATTCGCACAATGTTTGATTGTACATTTACATGATCACTATATACATAAACAATCAACTGATCAAAGTAAATTCTGACGAACTTCCGAGGATTTTTTTACCTTTCGCTTGAATTACGGAACAACCAGCTACAAGACAATTAAATCGAAATTATATAAATGTGAGAAAGATTCCGATATAATGATGGCGGTTTTTTGCGCATAAATCTGATATCCATCTTCCTTGCCATTGGCAGTCGAGTTTAATTAAAAGCGAGCCGCGCTGATTGCTTTATTTGCGACCGCAAAACGGCTCTGCATATGAGAACAAGAGAATTCCGCCGATATCCTGATATAATATAGCGATGGAAGATGGACTCTCATTTGCAGAATTATTTGTTGACGATGTTTTTTCTTACAAAATTTTATATGGATTGTTCAAATTGTGTGCAGAAATTTTTATTGATCGCACTAGAGTATTCTTCAACTCCGCCTGAACAAACAATATGTATTTTAAATGGCGTACACAAAATATTTAAATTTCCAAAAAAAAATTCCATCATAATTCTGCATTTCTTCAATCAGGAAATCAACGAACATGACCATAAAACAAGTCACGCAGCTTCAAGAGATGCGCAAAACTTTACATCGTTTCGGAGATGTAGCGAATGTTGAATGATTAGAAAGTTTGGTAAGGATATGCAAGAAGGAAAGCTGCGTAGTAACCGAAAGATTTACCCAAGGTGGAATAAATAAGCGCCGTACAAGCAAACGTTTTGTATTAATTGAAAAATTATGCTGTATGCAGAAATTAATTTAATTTATTTATAGAAAAATGGGAAGAAGAGGTAGCAAAAATAGGGAAGGGAGTTCGGCAGGGATGTACACTCTCACCGTTATTATTTAATCTATATATAGAAGATGCAATAAACAAAGTAAAAGAAGAGTATAGTGTAGGTGTGAATGTACAGGGAGAGAAAATATATATGTTGAGATTCGCCGACGATATAGCTATATTGGAAGAAAGCGAAAAGAATTTAGAAAGGGTATTGAATGGTATGCAGGCAGTATTGACTAGGGATTTTAACATGAAAATAAATATAGGTAAAACTAAAGTGATGAGGTGTGACAAAAAGGAATGCAGTAGAAAAATGAGGATCACAATAGGAGATAATAGAATCGAAGAAGTGTCAGATTTTTGTTATTTAGGCAGTAGAATCACAAAAGATAATCGAAGCAAGGTAGATATAAAGTGTAGGATAGCACAGGGTAGGAAGGCATTCGTAGAAAAGGAACAGATTTTAAGATCAAATATTGACTTGGGTATTAGAAAAAGATTACTGAAGGTATATGTTTGGAGTGTAGCACTGTACGGGTGTGAGGCGTGGACTATAGGAAAGGAAGAGAAGCGTAGATTACAAGCATTCGAAATGTGGTGTTATAGGAGGATGATGAGGATTGGTTGGGAAGATAAAGTAACAAATGAAGCTGTACTAGAGTTAGTAGGGGAGAAGAGAAGTATTTGGAGAGTGTTACAGCGTAGGAGAGACAGATTAGTAGGGCATATCCTTAGGCATGGGGGGATTATGCAATTGATCATGGAGGGTGGAGTGGAGGGAAAGAGAGGGGTAGGTAGGCCTAGATTGGAGTATGTGAGTCAGATAGTTGAAGACGTTGAGATGAAGGGATTAGCTCAGGATAGATCGGCATGGCGTGCTGTTTCCAACCAATCTTTAGGATTGCGGACTCTTTAACTAACTATAGAAAAAATAAATAAAATCAAATGTGTTTACAAGTTTGCTTTAAACTAATAATCTACTAGTTTGCATTGTCGTGCAAAAACAAATAGCCAAACGACTGAAATAAATGAAAAGTTGGCATGAAATATACAGATTGCTATCCTGACGACAAATTATGCTAATTACTAACGTGTTCCATCTTCGTCACACTTATTATGCACGCATATGTTGACAGTATGGACCGTAGCGACGAAATATTTCGAAATATTATAAATATATATTTATTTAGACAAACAACTATATTCAAAAGAAGAGGCAATTATATAAAAATATATATTGAATTTTTCTTCGTCTTTTTTCAATGGTTAATTTTTATACATTTGGCAAATATGTACAAAATATGGTAAAAAAAATCCCGAAAAAAAATTAATGTATACATATAATTTTCTATATTTATCACTACGGTGTTAAATAATAGTATAAAATATCACCCAACTACCGTAACTTAAAGCATTAAGTAGCTAGATGCGCATTTCGAAGGATATGCCCCCATCTTCAGAAGCACAAGATAAAACTAAATAAAATACCTCTAACACGAATCGTGATTGATGTACTATTAAATAAATAAGTCAACATGACAGAAGTACTTAAAAAATGGCATATAATAAATCTTTTAAAACAATATAAATTAATAATTAACGAAACTAACAAGTAACAACAATAAATATTGGTTTGTCAAACCTAAAATAACTAAAAATAAATATAAACTTTAAAAAAGTTCTTATTAAATAAATTAAATAGACAAGATGAAATTGAATCTAAATTCATTAAATTTGATTTAGATTTATGTATTTTCATAAGCGGAATAATTCAAAACACTTTTACGTCATTTAAGTGAACTAATTTGTATAGTATGACCTGATATGAAATATGCTCGGGTACAGCACTTTTATCTGTTCTATTTAATCTGATGCTCATTAAATCTAGTTTCAATTGGTCCACATGTTTGTCATATACTGAATTATATTTGAATTAAAATTGTATTATATCTCTAAAAATTAAAATCTTTAAAAAAAATATTTATGTCCTCTAGCTGACCCAGTAAAGTAGATTAATGTAATCCTTGCGAACAATTTTATTGATCTTTAACGTTTTTTACTTTAAATGGTCTTTCACTTCGAATAATTGTGTCCTTTTGTAAATAAACTTTTGTAAATAAACCAATGTTTATTGTTGTTACTTGTCAGTTTCGTTAATTATTAATTTGTATTGTTTTAATAGATTTATAGGTCATATTATATGTCATGTTGACTCATTTATTTAATAGTATATCAATTACGATTCGTGACATTATTCAGTTTTTATCTTGTACTACTGAAGATAGGGGCATAGCCTTCGAAATGCACATCTAGCTACTTAATGCTTTAATAAGTTACGGTATTTGGGTGATATTCTATACTATTATAATCTCATACATTATTATAGTATACCTTTTTCTAAGGATTAGCTAACAATGATTACATTGAGCAAATTTGTGAAGGCGTCTTGCATTAAAATCTCCCGAAAAAAAAGGATTCTTTTAATTGGAGGACAGATGCGGGTTAATTTAGAATACTCAGTATAATTTTATACATTATTATCGTATGGTTTTAATTTAAGAGAAGCGTGCAGGTCACGCTGAGCGTGTAATATCAATTTCATTATGCACACATACCAGTGGCGGTTCCTTATGCAGGCCGCAGGGCCGCGCGCCCCTCCTTAACATTGAGCGCATCACCCTAGATATATAATTGTATTGCGATATTTTATCTGGGCATTATTTTCACTAAAACATAAAGCTTGCGCCGCGAACATACCTAACACTCATGACCCAACACAATATGGCAGCCAGCAAGTACGAGTCAAATGCATATGCCCTATCTGTTGGAAGCGCTAGCGTTAGAGCGACGGTATGCAGTGTAACTATATACTTGGCAATATTGCTATATTGTTAATATGTAGTACACATTCCAGCGCCACCCAGCCACACAGTACAGGTTAAATGCATATGCACTCATCTCACTCTATTGCATGCAATAGAGATGGTTGCATCATCGCCAACGCAAACGCGTTGGTGATGATGTGTATTAATAAAAATGTGGCGCGAGATATTTACAATTTGAACGAAATTTTTTTGGAAAAGTTGATACCAATGAAAAATAGAAGAGTGGAAATTCACTTTCAAGAAATGATTGAATTTTGCATCCATTTTAGGGTACGATTTCTCACTATTATGTTATTTTTTTAAGAAATCCCCCCCGCCCCCCCCCCAGATTGAAATGGCACGAGCCGCCACTGACACATACTGTATTTATGATCAGAATTTCCCAAAATCTGGTCCTTTGCATCAAAACATTTTGTACACGACAAACAATATTCTAAAGCGATTAATGTGACGTTTGTTAAATTTTAAGCGACTGTTGAACTGAGCATCTCGATGTGGAAAAATACGAATTTTGGGGAATGCTGCAGCAACTTGTAATACACATAACCGCTCGTTTTATTCCGCTGCAATTAAATAGCAGCAGTACCAGTACCAGCGATTCATTATTTAAATCGGTGCACATAATTACGTAACGTTTCTATTAAAAGTTTCGTGTTGTTTTCCACTAGTTCACGTTTGTGCCTGCACGCCGGCCCTATGCAATTTAATTCATTTAACTCGAACATGGGATTTCTACATTTATATCCAGCCGTTCCAGTGCGTTTTTTATTTTTGTTTGTTCCCGGGCGAAACATGCACATTTCCACTATTTGTTAGATTAAATTTCGTCCTGTGCAGAGTGCAGTCGATAAACGTCCTGCATATTAATCGAAATCCTATCTGTCGCCGAAATTTATAAAATTATAATTTGGAAGGATTGTTAAAGACATTTTATTAATAAAACAACAGCTGCCATTTTACGAACGATAAAGACAAATTAAATAAACAACTTTTTGTTGTTACGAGGATTAAAAAATAAAAATGATTAGATAGTTCAAATTTACAATAAAATACATACAATTTTTAGGTGATATTTATGGGGCTGGCAAAATTAGTTGTAAAAAACGAAAAGAAAAAACTTCAACATCATTAAATGTTACGATTGCGATTTAGAAAGAATGTTTTGCAGTCATAAAATGTGGCTAAAATACGACGAAATATGCGATATGAATGTTCATTTACACGTCCATGTTGTGCAGAGCGAAATACGAAAATAAGATATTGTTTAATCCCTATAAATTAACGGCAACAGCTTAAGCAAACCAAACACACATACATTTGATTCAAAATGAGCCATGTGATAACATATTCATCTTAATTAAGATTTATAAATTACATCGCGTACGCGAAGTATATCTATTCAGTTTTCGGAGCTGCGCTAATAGAGATGGTAAAACGATTATAAAAAATATCGAAAAAAGACAACGAAAATGTCGACGTCCGATTACAGTTTTCGTGCTAAGCAAAATTATTGAAAACAATGTGTTTTAAAAATAAAAATATTTTGCTAATGGGCCATTTAAAAAAATGCGAAATGTACACACTCTTCCCTAAATTAGTTTATATACCAATATTGTGGCGGGAAATTTTTTTTTGTATATAAAAAATTGTATATCGTTGCCATCTTTAGTAATGAGAAGATTTATTTTACCTTTCCTTCTTGGCAAGTGAACTGGCGCTCCAAGTAAAATGTTATATTGTATACATTAATTTCTGTTCAAAGTGCGTAAATGTAATTGAAATCGCAATAATTTTTGGAGGTGGTCCGTGACAAATATCGCATACTTGCCGATCATTAACAGATCATATTTCTTAAGAAATGTCATTTTAAAGCACTTACTTTTATCGACCGAGTCGCCAAAATCACCATCAACAAATGTTTATTCACATAGAAAAAGTATCGGTTAATTTTGTGAGTGCCAGTAATATTTCTAACATATTAAAAGCAAAGTCCCTACCACAAACTAAAAACACACCCTTTCCTCACTAGCCCTTTTATCGCAGCGAAGGAAGTAAATTCTAAATCCCCATTTCGCTGCTCTGCCTATCTTTATCGCACACGAACATAAAATCGTATAGAACGGTTCGGTATCCGTCTTTGTCTTCATTTCACCGAGTGATGGTTCTTGGACTAATGATTATTGGTCTACATTCGATATATAGCGTACAATGCACGAGCCTCAACGAATAGAAAAATATATAGTTATTACTGAAGAGGTATGAAACAATGAGAAAACGAAGAACTAACGAAGCCTCACGATATAACGTGATCGGAAATAATTATATTCACATCGAAAATGGATGTTATGACCTATCATTGTAGTTTATATATATTCCTGTATATTATATACAGGGTGTATGGAATTTTCGAACACTGTCCAATCTTCTGCGAATGCGAAAGCAATCTAACAAATTTATATAGAGACATTTTTATATTTCACAGTCAATTAATAATAAATCCATTTATTGGCCATATGCAAAATTAGGAAAGTGCAGCCGAAAGGAAATTTGTTTAAATTTAATTTGTCAAAAGGAAGTTAGTTAAAGAGTCCGCAATCCTAAAGATTGGTTGGAAACAGCACGCCATGCCGATCTATCCTGAGCTAATCCCTTCATCTCCCTATAGCTATTCATCTCAACGTCTTCAACTATCTGACTCACATACTCCAATCTAGGCCTACCTACCCCTCTCTTTCCCTCCACTCTACCTTCTATGATCAATTGCATAATCCCCCCATGCCTAAGAATATGCCCTACTAATCTGTCTCTCCTACGTTGTAACACTCTCCAAATACTTCTCTTCTCCCCTACTAACTCTAGTACAGCTTCATTTGTTACTTTATCTTCCCAACCAATCCTCATCATCCTCCTATAACACCACATTTCAAGTGCTTCTAATCTACGCTTCTCTTCCTTTCCTATAGTCCACGCCTCACACCCGTACAGTGCTACACTCCAAACATATACCTTCAGTAATCTTTTTCTAATACCCAAGTCAATATTTGATCTTAAAATCTGTTCTTTTTCTACGAATGCCTTCCTACCCTGTGCTATCCTACACTTTATATCTACCTTGCTTCGATTATCTTTTGTGATTCTACTGCCTAAATAACAAAAATCTGACACTTCTTCGATTCTATTATCTCCTATTGTGATCCTCATTTTTCTACTGCATTCCTTTTTGTCACACCTCATCACTTTAGTTTTACCTATATTTATTTTCATGTTAAAATCCCTAGTCAATACTGCCTGCATACCATTCAATACCCTTTCTAATTTCTTTTCGCTTTCTTCCAATATAGCTATATCGTCGGCGAATCTCAGCATATATATTTTCTCTCCCTGTACATTCACACCTACACTATACTCTTCTTTTACTTTGTTTATTGCATCTTCTATATATAGATTAAATAATAACGGTGAGAGTGTACATCCCTGCCGAACTCCCTTCCCTATTTTTGCTACCTCTTCTTCCCCCTCAATTCTAACTAAGGCAGTTTGGTGTTTATATAAATTAAAAATTATTCTCCTATCCTTATAATCTATACCCGTTTCTTTTAAAATTCTAAACATTATGTCCCAATCTACATTGTCAAATGCCTTTTCTAAGTCTACAAAAGCTATGCAAGTTACCTTTCCTACCCTATTTCTTTTTTCTACTACCGTTCTTAGTGCTAGAATCGCCTCCCTCGTCCCTCTGTTTTTCCTAAAACCAAACTGATCTTCTCCTAGCCTTTCCTCTACTTTATTTTCTAATCTCCTATAAATAATCTTTAACAATATCAAAAGGAAGATATCTTCGAAATTACAACACGAAAAGCGACAGCACATTATTTAGGCACCTAACATTTGAGCTCGCCAAATTGTACACAACAATCAATTTTATGCAGAAATACAAGTTTGTATAAAAAACAAAAACTTCCAATCATGTATAATCGACTGCTTAAGAACTACGTGTTTAAAAATGGATCTTCTTGACGACACACAACGTGACAACTTCAAAGCACAACAGACAGGTGTATTTTTATCGATCCTAGCGTACATACGCATCGAGTGTATGTTGCCAAAGAACTAATGTTGCAACATAATGGGCAACGCACGATGGGAGTGGTTCGAGGTCTGTATATGTGGAAGAGTCATTATTGCGTATAAGGAACGCGATGCATTCACACAAGACCAAGTGAAGCATCACACGGGGTATAGCATCGATGGCGTGGAAACAGATGAAGATGAACAAGATTCGAGAAGGGTCCCATGACGTGCCATCGTACTGGTAAAGCGAGCGGCGCAAAGGTGAACGTCGTCTGGTTGTGGAGTCAGAACGGCGAATAAAGGCGAAGAAGAATCGTCTGTTGGTAAGTCGGGTATAGAAAGGAATGTTGTTTTCATCCGAGAAATTGTGTAAGAATGAGTGAAAGCAGGGCAGGACTGGCGAACACTGATTACATACATGCAAATCGATTATTCAATTCGATATAAGTAATGCAAAAGAATCTTAAAATGTGGACGATATTTCTATAACTAAATTTAGGTTACTCCAATTAGAAATGTAATTCCTCAAAGCCGGATCTTTATCTAACGCAGTTACAACTAAAGACTTGTATAGTCACAAACATCATCCGCTTGTCTTGTTCAGAATGCAGATACGATCGCCATTGTCCAGTTGTTATCTGGGGGTATCTTTACAATCACAGTGGTATGTCCAGGATTTTTGTCAGATGGGCAAGGATGTTATAACAAAAATGGTTATCAGAATATCTAAATTATAAACTAGCATTAAGTAGCATATGCTACTGAAGATGGGGGCATAGTGCTTGAAATGTACATCTAGCTACTTAATGCTTCTTACGGTATTTGGGTGATATTCTATATTATAATTTAACACCGTAGTGATAATTTTTTAAATTAAATATAAGCCTTTTTGTCTATATCGCGACCTTATTTAAAAAAAAAAATGGACAAATTATAATCGAAATATTACCTGTGACATCAGTAATTGGTTTTTTGATAACGCTCTGCAAAATGTTCAGGAATTTCTACATCCTCGAATTGGCACCAGCAGTTATTAACCAAACGGTAATATTTTTACAATATTTTACTAATTATTGCATATTTATTACATATACATTACATATACGTAGTAGAATAGTAACAATGCCGAAGAAAATAGGAGCTAAGTTGTGTGAGAACTATAGGACCATTAGTCTACTATCACATGCATCGAAGATATTGCTAAAGATTATTTATAGGAGATTAGAAAATAAAGTAGAGGAAAGGCTAGGAGAAGATCAGTTTGGTTTTAGGAAAAACAGAGGGACGAGGGAGGCGATTCTAGCACTAAGAACGGTAGTAGAAAAAAGAATGAGGGTAGGAAAGGTAACTTGCATAGCTTTTGTAGATTTAGAAAAGGCATTTGATAATGTAGATTGGGACATAATGTTTAGAATTTTAAAAGAAACGGGTATAGATTATAAGGATAGGAGAATAATTTTTAATTTATATAAACACCAAACTGCCTTAGTTAGAATTGAAGGGGAAGAAGAGGTAGCAAAAATAGGGAAGGGAGTTCGGCAGGGATGTACACTTTCACCGTTATTATTTAATCTATATATAGAAGATGCAATAAACAAAGTAAAAGAAGAGTATAGTGTAGGTGTGAATGTACAGGGAGAGAAAATATATATGTTGACATTCGCCGACGATATAGCTATATTGGAAGAAAGCGAAAAGAATTTAGAAAGGGTATTGAATGGTATGCAGGCAGTATTGACTAGGGATTTTAACATGAAAATAAATATAGGTAAAACTAAAGTGATGAGGTGTGACAAAAAGGAATGCAGTAGAAAAATGAGGATCACAATAGGAGATAATAGAATCGAAGAAGTGTCAGATTTTTGTTATTTAGGCAGTAGAATCACAAAAGATAATCGAAGCAAGGTAGATATAAAGTGTAGGATAGCACAGGGTAGGAAGGCATTCGTAGAAAAGGAACAGATTTTAAGATCAAATATTGACTTGGGTATTAGAAAAAGATTATTGAAGGTATATGTTTGGAGTGTAGCACTGTACGGGTGTGAGGCGTGTACTATAGGAAAGGAAGAGAAGCGTAGATTACAAGCATTCGAAATGTGGTGTTATAGGAGGATGATGAGGATTGGTTGGGAAGATAAAGTAACAAATGAAGCTGTACTAGAGTTAGTAGGGGAGAAGAGAAGTATTTGGAGAGTGTTACAGCGTAGGAGAGACAGATTAGTAGGGCATATTCTTAGGCATGGGGGGATTATGCAATTGATCATAGAAGGTAGAGTGGAGGGAAAGAGAGGGGTAGGTAGGCCTAGATTGGAGTATGTGAGTCAGATAGTTGAAGACGTTGAGATGAATAGCTATAGGGAGATGAAGGGATTAGCTCTGGATAGATCGGCATGGCGTGCTGTTTCCAACCAATCTTTAGGATTGCGGACTCTTTAACTAACTAAGATTTGATACTGTGGATTCAAAAATGGGGCCGCCGCCACTGTGTTCGTGGTACTAAATAACAGTTGTACGTTTTATATTTTGTTCTGTTCGAATTGTTACGTGAAAAACACGACTTTTCCAGCATATGCTGTGGTCGTGGCTGGTCACACCATAAACGCCTATTATACACATCAAAAGTTAATCAATTTGAATTCCAGGTAAAATATAACCAATGCGTTATAGATATATATAACTAACGAACAGAAAGTGGATAAATACTAACCAGCGGGATTCAATTTAATAATATAGTTTCCAGTTATAATTAAAAATGATACGAAGATATGGTTTTTTATAATAAACACTCAATTTAGTACAGATCATGGGCAATAAGTTATATATTCTTTGGTTTTTTTTTTTTTTTAGAAAAAAAATTAATTCATTCTTGAAACGACTGTTTAATTCCAACTGACGATATAAAAAAAATTGTTCCTTTCAGCGAGGAATTCTATAAACAACAAAACTGCGGATAGAACGTTATAAAATTAACTTCCATACATAACTTTTCCTCGTTAGTTATACCAAGATATTGCATTCCAATTTCAGAATGCAAGAGGTAAATAGTAATTGTATATTACAATATACGATGTAATGTTATAACGTGAGGTGTCCCGTCGTGTTGACGAATTGAGAGGTCAGTTTACTTGACTGACTATCCACCCGACCCCGTAGGTAATATTCTTCAGTCGACTATATCTGTAGTTACATATTACACACCGTTTCTATATGACTTGCACAAGTGCCATCATGAGTGGAGTACCATGGAACTTATATATGATCTAGAATATCGTTCCACGATGCCAATTGGGCAATGAGGTCGCTATAGAAAGTCATCGGAAGAATCGAGGTGATTCAGGAATATGTCTAGTTTAATAATTAGAAATTGATCAATAAAAACATTGCCAGAGATAATGTATATATAAGAATCAATCGTTGCATGTTGGATGTATGTACTTAACAATATTTATTTGATTATTTGTGCCAATTGGGTGGGTCTAGAAAGTCATCAAAGATAATGTCTAATTTAATAATTAGACATTGAATCAATTAAACAGAAAAATGCGTATATTGTATGTATAAAAATCAATCGTTTTATGTTACCACGCAATATTGTCGATTTTTTATTTTATTTCAGCACAAGTGCCAATGGTTTTTATGAAGATCTATGGCCGCATTACAAGCAGCTATGTAACTAGCTCGTAACTATCTTGTTACGGGCGAAAGAATGGATTTTCAATGGGTCGCGTAATAGAAACTCTAACTATCCTGTCGTGGTCACTACGTTCAACGTTGGTTATCTCGCTGAAGAAAACTGTTCTTCGCGGACGATATAATAAACCAACAATAACTAATGGATATCTTCGCCTATGCGTGCGTGTATGTTTGTATGCATATATGCGCACTGTTCCTCCTGGAGATGTTTCTATTACTAATCAAGAATTATAGGAAAATACAATCAAAAGATGTAGAGGCTCATTTTTCAAAAAGATTTTTTTAACGTGTTAATTAATGGTTCAAAACTAGTCAAAAAATTACAATAATAAAGTTGGGATCTGATTTATCATAGAAACAAAAGAATAAGTGGTTTTTTTTTTAATAAACACGTCAATTGATGGGGGGTAGAATTAGTGCTGGGAATATTTGCCAATCAACGAGGAAACCGGTGCAAGCGATTTTTACCGGTTCACCGACTAACCGTTTTTACCGCGTTTCGGTAAAAACCGCTTTATGGTAAAAACCGCTTTATGGTGAAAACCGGTTTTAGGTTTGCACTGGACTACTGAATCTTACCAAATCGCGTTGCTTCGAATCAACTTTGAAGTAACGTATCAATTCAATTTTCCAACACGTTGATACAGTGGCGTTGCTTCTGTGCTTCTATACTTTCTTTCTATTTATTTTTTTAATATTTTTCCTACCTATGTACTTATTCAATTACTTGTATACAATGCTATTACGCTTTTATTATTTATTTTTATTATTTACAAAGAAGGTGTATATCTGTCGATTTTCATCAAAACTATCGAAAAATTATGGAAAAAGGCAGAGGTATATACCCGTCGATTTTCATCAAAATTATCATTTCGCATTAGAAAATGTCCCATTCAATCATTTTTTCACGTTTAATAAAAATTTATAATCTGAGCATGAACAAGTCCATATAAAAATGTTTCTAAATGCTGACTTTGAAATTGAACACGCAATTAACATCGCGTATTAATTTACAGTTGCTGATCGTATTGGTATCGCCATCTACATATTTTAATATTAGATGTGTGTGCGACAACGACGATAAACACACACACAGATTACACACTATTTATTCTCGACGAACACGGCGAGGAATTCAAGTCTAACTACATGGTTACGTGAATGCAAAACCCATCATTGCACATGCTATTTTATATGGGCAGTTTCAATGGCACCCTGAACGATAAGTTGAAGTGAATAATATAAACTCGAAAAAGTTGATTGCGTTGGTTGAAGCGAGACTTTGGCCGTTTTCTGACAAAGTTCTCGCTCTAGTCGAGTATTCGTTATCAAGAAACGCACTTTTATTATCCGAATTTTATCTATACGCTAGTACACCTACTGCCAAGAATATGGCAAATCAGACATAGTTTAAAAACTGAAAAAATAAAATACAATTACTGACCGATTGTTTGATGACGCTATTGCGTATTTATTTTGTAATTCATAAATCCAACATAATTTGCTATAAAATATTTGACAAAAATCAAAATCAAATATTTAAAAAATTTAAATATAAGAAATGTATGTAAAATTAAATTATATAGATATATATAGAATCGCCAGGTCTCGCCTGGAATAATTTTAAGTCAGACACTTTAAGCCACAATTATTGACTATTTTTTTGACTCGATTGTACATGGCCGCTAGCCTTTGACTAAGATATACATATGAATAATATACATATACTATATTAATGTAGACGAAAATAGTCAATCTTATTTTTCCATTTCTGACCAATTTAGCAAATATACTTAAATTTTGAACAAAATGGGCAAAAATAGACATAATCGCTTTAATATAACACCAAAATCATTGAAATCTGTACAGCCGTTTCCGCAGAATTTTTTTTATACGGGTAAATGGTAAACTTTTGTAGTAAGCATGGAAATAATGATTTTTATCTTTAAGCGGGACAAATTACCGAAAATCGGGATTGTCCCGCTAAAAGCAGGGACGTATGGTCACTTTACTTATTTGTGTCTTATTATTTTATCTTATTATTAACAGAGGGACGAGAGAGGCGATTCTAGCACTAAGAACGGTAGTAGAAAAAAGAAAGAGGGTAGGAAAGGTAACTTGCATAGCTTTTGTAGATTTAGAAAAGGCATTTGATAATGTAGATTGGGACATAATGTTTAGAATTTTAAAAGAAACGGGTATAGATTATAAGGATAGGAGAATAATTTTTAATTTATATAAACACCAAACTGCCTTAGTTAGAATTGAGGGGGAAGAAGAGGTAGCAAAAATAGGGAAGGGAGTTCGGCAGGGATGTACACTCTCACCGTTATTATTTAATCTATATATAGAAGATGCAATAAACAAAGTAAAAGAAGAGTATAGTGTAGGTGTGAATGTACAGGGAGAGAAAATATATATGCTGAGATTCGCCGACGATATAGCTATATTGGAAGAAAGCGAAAAGAAATTAGAAAGGGTATTGAATGGTATGCAGGCAGTATTGACTAGGGATTTTAACATGAAAAGAAATATAGGTAAAACTAAAGTGATGAGGTGTGACAAAAAGGAATACAGTAGAAAAATGAGGATCATAATACGAGATAATAGAATCGAAGAAGTGTCAGATTTTTGTTATTTAGGCAGTAGAATCACAAAAGATAATCGAAGCAAGGTAGATATAAAGTGTAGGATAGCACAGGGTAGGAAGGTATTCGTATAAAAGGAACAGATTTTAAGATCAAATATTGACTTGGGTATTAGAAAAAGATTACTGAAGGTATATGTTTGGAGTGTAGCACTGTACGGGTGTGAGGCGTGGACTATAGGAAAGGAAGAGAAGCGTAGATTACAAGCATTCGAAATGTGGTGTTATAGGAGGATGATGAGGATTGGTTGGGAAGATAAAGTAACAAATGAAGCTGTACTAGAGTTAGTAGGGGAGAAGAGAAGTATTTGGAGAGTGTTACAGCGTAGGAGAGACAGATTAGTAGGGCATATTCTTAGGCATGGGGGGATTATGCAATTGATCATAGAAGGTAGAGTGGAGGGAAAGAGAGGGGTAGGTAGGCCTAGATTGGAGTATGTGAGTCAGATAGTTGAAACGTTGAGATGAATAGCTATACGGAGATGAAGGGATTAGCTCAGGATAGATCGGCATGGCGTGCTGTTTCCAACCAATCTTTAGGATTGCGGACTCTTTAACTAACTATTTTATCTTATTATTAACTTATTATTATCCCAATAAAATTTTATATAAAATAAAATAAGCAAAAATCTATTAGGTAAGCTGTTCATCAAAATTATCGATAAATTATCAAAAAATTATTGAAAAAGAGCAGAGGTACATACCTGTCGACTTTCATCAAAATTATCTAAAAATTATCGAAAAAGAACAGAGGTTGTCTTGGTTGCCGGATTTCGACAAAAAATAAACCGGTGCACCGGTTTACAGGAACCATTCCCAGCACTAGTTAGAATAAAAAGGGTAACGTAACATTTTTATAGTTTTGAGATATTAACATGAAAGTTGATTGGACTTTATTAATTATTGAATTAGGCAATAAAAAATATTTTTACACATATAGCGTCTGAAAAGGCTAATATTTCTATGTAATAAGTATAATCCAAACATCATAAATGATTATGTACAATTTTTTTTTAAAAAAATGCACTTATACCTTTACTATTCCAAATCAATACAACATACATTGAAAATAAATAGAGCCAAAATATCAAAAATAGTTTTATTCAGAAAAAAATATATAATTTTACAAGCTAAATTTCATAATCCGAATCCATTAATATATCCTCTTCAACAATCGATTCCTGATCAGAGTCTTGAATTTCAGTGTTACATGTAAAAGCCGTTGGAATGATATTTTCGTCTTCTGTAATTTTCTTCTTTTTGCAAGCCTTGGATCCGTGCTCCTTGTCTTTATAAAATTTGTGAAATTTCGGTGGCACATAGTCCAATGATGTTTGCAGATAACTCCATTTTTCTTGAGAAATTTTTAAGGCGCTGTTATTTGACAACTTAGAAAAAACCATATTCACTTTTGTTGGCAGCAGTAGGAGCAATAATACATTTGGAAAATGGAAAATCATTATCGAATGTACTTTTAAATTCAAAACAATAAACTTCTGATTTTTTCGTATGCTGTTGAATTTTAAGCTCTTTTTATCAGAGTATTTTTTTGGATCGTGAATCAACCTGTTCGGATGTAAAAAAAAAAAAAACATTCTTTTATCATGTCGTGAATAATAATAATAAAATAAAAACTTACCTTCGTCATTTTCCATATTAATAGATAAGAGTTCTTTATTTAACACAAACTTTTGGTTCTACCGGTTTTATACGAGAATTACATGCAACAAGCTCTCAATAAAAACAATATATTTTTTCAAATAGAAAGGGTATAAGCACACTTGTTGTACCCTTTCCATTCTTAGTTCATTAGTGATTTAAGTTACTTCATATTTCTACTCTACGATAAATAGCACTCGTAGTATGAAAAATCACTTGAACCTTTTCCCCATTAAAAAATTGGTATATTAATGTTCAGAAACTACACTTATCTCAAAAATTTAAAAAAAGTACTTACACCCTTTCTATTCTAACCCCTTCAATTATAAATGTCGCAAATTATTGTTCCGCAATCAAAATAAAGCTTTCACTTATATCCCCAAGATGAAGGTAGAATAGTATAAAATTTGGTTACAAACCTCCATTTTATATCGACTATACAAGAACACATGGAAGCGTTCAATTTTCGATAGGAAACTAAGAGCTATTATCTATAATAAGCAGCGTAGCTTTTTCCCAGATGGTAAAGAGAGGTATTGGAAGATAGACGACGATAGCGCCATATTATCACAAGATATTATACTGAGAAAGGATGCGAGCGTGTGGTAGATCGAGGTTGGTTTGGTCAGATATGGAATGGTTGGTGGATCATACTGTATAATTTTCATAAATGCGGGGTGGAGTCCGCCGCATTTATATCATCAAGGTGCATCACTTTATCCACTACCTAACATCGACTTCTCTTCCCAAATGCTTTGTTATTATATTATGCGCAAGTATAATATAATAAAAAGAACTGGTGCAAATCAACCATTATTTTTTCTTTAATTTCCGATTGAAAATTTTGTAAATATATTATTAAGATTAGGAAATTTATTTCCCATTAATAAATAATATTTGTTCTATTTACATTAATATTTGCGTCAATAAATATCTGTGTAAGTATAAAAAAATCCTTTGTTTGGATTTTTTTTAACGAATATTACATTGTTTTTATTTCTCTTCCCCCCCTTAATTTAGGTCGTTAATACAATTTTTTTTTTAAATATATTGTTGGCACTGGCACATCAATTCGTTTTATAAAATCCTATCAATTCCATATTGCAAAAATAAAGTGTAAATGCAACGAATAATAATATAATTTATTTTCTTGAGGAAAAGTCCCCACTGAACCATGGACATTGCGAATGTTCCTTGAAGTGTGCTTACAAATTAATGAGCTGGTCATAATAATTAGGGCAACGTAGGGAGGGCCATGCGGGATGGGAGAGCCTTCAGCGTCCATCCTCTTATTAAAAATAAATAAATAATTTAGTTTGCCGATGGCTGAAAATGTATGACTACTCCGCAACGTAATCGACACAGCCAGCAACAACTAGCGTATACTATTATGTTCGCAGCCATGATTTATACAATTTCAATCACTGGGATTATAATTTTGAACTCGCATCAGTATCTTCTCCTTCACTGGCTACTATAATTACCGATCGCATCCACGACCACATCGAAACGTAACGTGTATATATAAGAACTTTTATATGTTAGGCTATCGGTACAGCGTTCTGAAGAAGTACCATATAATTACCCCCAAAGTTCAATTCGTCGCTCATGCTGAGCTGAGGCCGAACTTAATTACCGCAAGCCTGCATTTATATCTTCATATTTGAAGTATATTCAATTAGATCGTAATTATGAAATATAAGTTATTAAAAATCGAATATAAATATTCAAATTAGTAAAGATCGAATCAAAAATAAATGTTCGCCTATTTTCTCGATTAATACCCAGATTTAATGTTATATACCGAACTTTTTTTACATCATTAACATAATATAGACATGTCAATGATGATGTCATCAAGGAAGAATGTTCGGCAACTATCGTTTTTCAGAATCGGCAACTAACGTTTTTCCGCAGGATCGGTAACTATCGTTTTTCATAATCGGCAATGTTCGTTCAAAGCTATCCCAAACAAAATATACATAACCTAACTTTATCAATCATATCCGAATCCATTTGTTTACATTACATTTTCTTTATTAAATTGCAAAATGTGGAACCATCTTAGACGATTAATAACACCATTAGCGAAAGAAGCCATTCTACCGATTGAAAGTTGTATTTATCAACAACAGCGTGTTAGTATTTTCATATTTTCCTTGGGATAATTTAATCCATTAGAAAAACACAATTTTCCATTACAGACTACTTATATATTAAAGCGGAAACATGAACCGTATCTACATAAAATAGGGTCACACCCAAAAAGATTAAGAAATCGTCATTTTATCTACGAAATGGTTAAATGCACGATTTCGGAACCTCGAAAACCGCTGGATGTTATTTTAACAACGTATGTACCAGGACTGGGTAATATCGGAGATAAAGTGTCTGTTAAGCCGAATTATGGCTACAATCACTTGCTTCTTACGGGTAAAGCGGTATATGCAAGTCCCCAATACATCGAAAAGTATAAAGTATTCGCTAATAAGGGAGATAAAGCTACTTACAGCTCAGCTACTGTACATTATGTAAATTTAATCGATTAAATTGGTCACAGAAAATTTAAACTTTGTTCCCTTTTAGACCTTGGCAAAGTTTTCCCGAATGACGTTATCCGTTATTATGAATATGGACAACCCGTGGGTATTAAAACCATGGCATATGAGAGTTGCTTTTAGGAAAAGCGGCCATGACGTGCCAGATGAAGCAATTACGATGCCAGAAAGGGAAATTAAGGGACCTAATCTCGACATAGAAGGAAAAGAATTTTATATTACTGTTACGGTAAGTAATGGTAATATTAGCGTTATTAAAACGGCTATTAAAATTGATTTGATTTATAGGTAAATAAAAAGGAATCGTTAAAAGTTCGATGCAGAGTACATCATTGGAGTACCGTTGTGACAGAAAAGCTGCAGTATAACCACCAGTTCTATTTAAAACCAACTGAGGCGATTTTCCCTGAAGATGTCGATATATTAGCTGCGATGCCAAATAAAGCTAAAGCTGTAGAAATTGAACAATAATACATTTAATAAAATCGTAATGTAAATTACTTCATTAAGTGAAAATAAAAAGCAAATAATTCTAGAGGAAAACGTATACTTGCCTTAATATATAATATCACCCAAATACCGTAACTTAAAGCATTAAATAGCTATATGCGCATTTCGAAGGCTATGCCCCCAAAAACTAAATAGAAGTTATCCTAAGCGTAAAATATAGGACAAAAACGTAAACCTATTGAAACAAGATTAAAAGAGCATTTAGCTCATTTCAGATTAAATAATGCACATCTAGCTATTTAATGCTTTAAGTTACGTTATTTGGGTGATATTCTATACTATTGTCTAACACCGCACTGATATTTTTTTTAATTTAAATACTTATGGTTGCCCACGATTTATATTTCTCTAGAATTAATCACTAGTTTTATGATGTTCAAAATAACTTGTAAAACTGTTTATTAATTACCTATAAAATAGCTCACTTCATGTCAACGCTGATTAATTTCAACCTTTACTGCCCTTATCTGATATCGTGTACTTTTCATACGTCTTGGTAGGATCGTATGGTTCCCATCGGCTAGCTGGAAATATATGCTTATTCCTCTCGTACCAACTGCGCATAAGTACCTTGCCGGCATGGGACTCTTCCTTCTCGACGCTAGCGTCGCTCACCAGACGCACGTCATCGTGCACGTCGAATTGGAACAGCGGTCCGCTTTTTCCGCGCGCCTTCGTCACTATGAAGTCGTAAAACGTGTAATGGTGAGGCAAAATCAAATCCTCTTTCACGTACATCAGTTGGTCAGCCATAACTGTCTTCAGTTCTGAGAATTCGCGCCGCAGTAGTTCGAGGACCTTTTGGAGGAATTGATAGACGGAGTGGCCTTTTTTAATTCGCACTGTTCTTCTATGCCCCGAACCGTCCCAATAACTGAAGGTAATGTCAATTTCCTCCTCTTTTAACTTTAGCTGTTGTTCAGACCATTCTTGTCGTAATTCCTCCCTCAATCTGTTTTCCTCTTCTTCTCTCTCGCGATCTGGCAAGAAGCTTGTATCTGCTGAGGGATCTTTACGTATTCGTTTCCTAAGTTTGTTGTTTAAAGTATCACATTTCTGTTCCTTCCATGAAGTGTGTTCTTCCTCTTCTTCATTGCCATCTTCGTCGCTATCATCGTTCGCGTTGAACGACAACGCTTGTATCTGTCGTTTTTGGCGGTTTTTTTCAGCTTGCTTAGCTTCTAGTTCACGTAGCTTTTCACGCTCCTTTTCAGCTTGCTTCTGCGCCAGTTTCTTTTCTCGTTCCTTGACGATGTTTTCTTGTTTCGCTTTCATTTCGTCCAATGTAACCAATCCGATGGTAGAGCTCTAAACGAATCGTCTAGTTACCGGCAATTAAATTTTTTTAACTTTCGAAATTACCTTAAGTTGTTGTTCCACGGCATCATAATGTGTAGCAAACTTAGTTTCAATATTATTTAACTTGAGATCGTCTTCGATTCTCTTCTTTCGGAGTTCTATGTCTTGTTGTTGTTGCTCACGCTTTTTCATAAGCTGCATAGCTCGTCCAGCTTCGCTAGCTGCACCTTTATAATGTGCCATTATCGATAAACGTTTTTGTTTGCTAAATAAATCTTATTTAATTATCCAAATTACAATTTATAGAGATTATATTACGTTAAATCTTTACAGACGATATGAAGTATCGGTATTATTAATACAATGAAATAAGCAAATTAACAACGTAACCTATAAACTTAACTTATTCCCCAGAAGTCATGTCAAATTCATTGAAAGTTAACGAAACACGAATATAAAACATCTATTAATTCAGAGAAATTCTAAACAAATCGATCTAAATCATATTTTCCTAACAATAAAGTAGGTGGATTATAGAAGCACCTAAAATAAAACTGTAATTCAAAATGATGACTGAGTGGGACGATAGAAACCGACAGACAGTTCAAGAAGGACGAGAGATCTTGAACCGAACTGGACAAAGCATTATGCGCTCTAATCAGATAGCAATAGAAACGGAAACAATCGGAACAGAAGTTGTGTCTGAATTGGGGGAACAGCGTGAAACGTTACTACGTGCAAAAACCCGTTTAGATGAAGCGGACTCACAATTAAGTAGCGCCCGCAAAACTTTACGTAAAATGGGACGGGCTGTAGTTTACAATAAACTTATATTAATATTGATTATTATACTGGAAACCGCTATTCTTATCGGCTGCACGTATTTAAAGTTTTTCAAATGAAAAAAAGATTTATAAAAATATAAAGGTTTTGAAATATTTTTTTTTTACCTCGCCTGTGATTAATCTAAGACAAAGAAATTTTAGTTTGTTCTTACATTTTTATAAAAAGAAAATAGTTAAGTGCAAAATATCTTAAAAAATGCTGTTGTAAATAAATATATTAAACGTGTAAAAAAGCATTTTTCGTAAATAAATGTAACTATATTTTAATAAAATTGTTAATACCGTGTAGACAGTGAAGAACTCATTTCTTAGCTTGAGTATTTATTTTCCCTCCCTTGCCAGTCCATGCTTCTTTAAGTTCAACGTTACAGCCAAGATCGCGTAGGGCGGATTTTATATCGTACTCTGAGTTGGGGAACTTCTGCAAATTTTTCTTTAAGAACGCTTCAACCCCCAAATCTAGGAATGTTGCACATTGGTCCTTACTTCTGGACACCATGTTTCTTATCGCCCAACTCGCATGTTTCTAGAAAAATAAACCTCCTAAATATATATATATATATATCGTCAATGATGTGACAATATCGCCCATCTGCTTTGAACTTTTAATGCGTTAGATTTTCTGGGCATGCGCAATAAACCTAAGAATCAGTTTGACACAATCTGTGCTTTTTCGAATTTTTATAAGATATGAGGAGAAACCAGCACTGTACCCTTCTCCAGATTACAGTATGAAAATGTCGATTATCTCAAATATAATACCCCAGATGAGTAGAGCCAATGGCTCAGAATCTCATCCTGCTACTTCGGTAGCAGGCAAGCCCTCGGATTCTGGGGCGGGCAAGAGATCGATTGCGTCGAGAATTCTACGAGTCGGAGCGTGGAATATACGCAGTATGAATAGGATAGGAAAGTTAGAGAATTTGAAATTAGAAATGCAGAGACTTAAACTGGATATTGTAGGGATTAGTGAAGTTAGGAGGAAAGATCAAGTAGATACGTGGTCAGGAGAATACAGATTAATAACCACAGCATCAGATAATGGGCATACCGGTGTAGGTTTTATAATGAATAGAAAGTTGGGATGTAGAATAAAGAGTTATTGCCAAGTTAGTGATAGAATTATAACTATTAGATTAGACACGAAGCCAACGGACACAGTTATAGTGCAAGTATATATGCCAACTTCAAGTCACGATGATGAGGAGGTAGAATCCATTTATGAGGAGATTGAATCTAGGTTAGCAAACGTTAAAGGACAGGATAATCTAATTGTAATCGGAGATTGGAATGCCGTAGTAGGTAAGGGAAAGGAAGTTCCAATAGTAGGAGAATATGGAATAGGAACACGTAATGATAGAAGGGATAGATTGGTAGAGTTTTGTATTAGGAATAAGCTAGTGGTAGCAAACACGCTTTTTCAGAATCACAAGCGCAGGATATATACGTGGAAAATGCCAGGAGATATAGGGAGGTATCAGATAGATTACATACTGGTTAAAGAGAGGTTTAGGAACCAGATTAAGAATTGTAAGAGTTACCCTGGAGCAGATATTGATAGTGACCATAATTTAGTAGTCCTGGACTCAGAGGTCAAATTCAAGAAATTACAGAAGTCCAAACAGGTCAGAGTAGATGTCGATAGGTTAAAATTAGCTGATGTATGTGAAAAGTACAAGCAGAAAGTAGAAATCATGGCTAATGGAACATCTAGGAGCGACATAGATTGCGAATGGAGGGAAATCAGAAATGGGTTAACTACAGCAGCAAATGAAGTATTAGGCACAAAGAAAAGGACAGGTAGGAGGGAATGGATCACGGAAGAAATAGTGGAAATGATAGAAGCAAGAAGGAAAATTAAAATAGGAAACACAGAAGCAGGACAGAAAAAATATAAGGAACTAAGGAACTTAATTAATAGGAAATGCAAGCTAGCGAAAGAAGAGTGGATAAAAGGAAACTGTGAGGATATTGAGGAGGATATGAGAAGAGGTAAAGTAGATTTGGGCTACAGGAAAATTAAGTCACATTTTTCTAAAGTAAAACCAAAGGGTAACATTATATGTGATAAGCAGGGTAAGGAACTCACAGAAAATAAGGAAAAAGCTAGAAGATGGAAGGAGTATCTTGAAGATTTATATAAAGGTAGGCAGGACATGGAGGAGCTAGAAAATGTGGAACAGATAGATGAGGATGACTTAGGTCCTAGCATACTTAGGTCAGAGTTTCATAGAGCATTAAATGATTTACGGAATAACAAAGCAGCGGGGATTGATATGATACCAGCCGAATTAATAAAACACGCAGGGGAAAAAATGCAGGAGCGATTATACAGGTTAGTTTGTAAAATATATGAGAAGGGAGAAGTACCACAGGATTTTCAGCGTAGTAGAATAGTAACAATGCCGAAGAAAATAGGAGCTAATTTGTGTGAGAACTATAGGACCATTAGCCTACTATCACATGCATCGAAGATATTGTTAAAGATTATTTATAGGAGATTAGAAAATAAAGTAGAGGAAAGGCTAGGAGAAGATCAGTTTGGTTTTAGGAAAAACAGAGGGACGAGAGAGGCGATTCTAGCACTAAGAACGATAGTAGAAAAAAGAAAGAGGGTAGGAAAGGTAACTTGCATAGCTTTTGTAGACTTAGAAAAGGCATTTGATAATGTAGATTGGGACATAATGTTTAGAATTTTAAAAGAAACGGGTATAGATTATAAGGATAGGAGAATAATTTTTAATTTATATAAACACCAAACTGCCTTAGTTAGAATTGAGGGGGAAGAAGAGGTAGCAAAAATTAGGAAGGGAGTTCGGCAGGGATGTACACTCTCACCGTTATTATTTAATCTATATATAGAAGATGCAATAAACAAAGTAAAAGAAGAGTATAGTGTAGGTGTGAATGTACAGGGAGAGAAAATATATATGCTGAGATTCGCCGACGATATAGCTATATTGGAAGAAAGCGAAAAGAATTTAGAAAGGGTATTGAATGGTATGCAGGCAGTATTGACTAGGGATTTTAACATGAAAATAAATATAGGTAAAACTAAAGTGATGAGGTGTGACAAAAAGGAATGCAGTAGAAAAATGAGGATCTCAATAGGAGATAATAGAATCGAAGAAGTGTCAGATTTTTGTTATTTAGGCAGTAGAATCACAAAAGATAATCGAAGCAAGGTAGATATAAAGTGTAGGATAGCACAGGGTAGGAAGGCATTCGTAGAAAAAGAACAGATTTTAAGATCAAATATTGACTTGGGTATTAGAAAAAGATTACTGAAGGTATATGTTTGGAGTGTAGCACTGTACGGGTGTGAGGCGTGGACTATAGGAAAGGAAGAGAAGCGTAGATTACAAGCATTCGAAATGTGGTGTTATAGGAGGATGATGAGGATTGGTTGGGAAGATAAAGTAACAAATGAAGCTGTACTAGAGTTAGTAGGGGAGAAGAGAAGTATCTGGAGAGTGTTACAGCGTAGGAGAGACAGATTAGTAGGGCATATTCTTAGGCATGGGGGGATTATGCAATTGATCATAGAAGGTAGAGTGGAGGGAAAGAGAGGGGTAGGTAGGCCTAGATTGGAGTATGTGAGTCAGATAGTTGAAGACGTTGAGATGAATAGCTATAGGGAGATGAAGGGATTAGCTCAGGATAGATCGGCATGGCGTGCTGTTTCCAACCAATCTTTAGGATTGCGGACTCTTTAACTAAAACTATGAGGTATTTTCACATCGTTTTCTTTCAAGCATTTAAATTCTTTAATCACCTGTATCACCTCGTTATCCGGATGGCTTTTCATAGCATTGACCACAACTGGAGCGACGCCCGCGTCAAACAACACTCTACTATTATCCGGACTTCTGAGCGCAAGCGCAGCAATACAGCCGAGTCCGAATACGGCCGTCTGAGCACTACCCGTATGCATCCTGAACGCGGCAACAATATTCGGCCCGTGGCCCCCACTAATTATTAAATGTTTGCACTCGTCGTTGCCCGCGAGGGCCTTGAGGAGTTTCAGACATTGTCCCATTAGTTTATCGCTGTTACAGAAGGTGGCCAGGGCATCGTGGATGATCGGCAGAACACCAGCATCGCATACTTTCTTGCAAAACTCCGATCGCACGAGGAGAGCGGATAGGGTGAGCATCAGATCGTGTATAACGTTCTCGTTGTCTTTGAATCCTGCGTAAAAAGCGCGACCGCTGCATTAGATACTGTTTGTGTAAAGTGATTTCACCTACTCGTAAGTAATCCGGTGATTGTGCAGAGCGTATCGCTGGCTATAGCGCGGGCGTGATCGTGGGCACGCCCAAATTCCACACGAATATCATCATCTAAGACCAAAGCCCTTAATACACCTAAAACATCTTGTAGCATATCTGACGTTAAGTTCTTCTTCGTTAAAATCAATTTGAGGTTGTCTAAAATTGCTGCATCAAAAATCTTCTGTCTAAAATCGCAAAAAAAAATATTATAATTCCCGTGATTTCAAAAATAATTTATTTGTCAACTGTGAGACAAGCGGTGAATACCACAAATGTGATACGAGAAACAAAAACGGACTAAGTATATCATATCATAGGCAGGAAGCAACTATGTTACAATAAAAATATATAAGCACCTTCCTCAAGCATTGAAGTCAACTACCACGTGTAAAGAAAATCCTAGTCATTGAAGCCTTCTATACTCTTGCAGAATATTTTGATCATAAATTTATACGAATATTATAATTGTAAAACATTTCTATACCACTATAAATATTATGTACTATTAACTAGTGCTGGGAATATTTGCCAATCAAACCGGAAACCGGTGCAAGCTATTTTTCACCTGTTCACCGACTAACCGTTTTCACCAATTTTCGGTGAAAACCGGTTTCCGGTGAAAACCGGTTTCCGGTGAAAACCGCGTTTCGGTAAAAACCGCTTTATGGTGAAAACCGATTTTAGGTTTGCACTGGACTACTGAAGCTTACCAAATCGCGTTGCTTCGAATCAACGCACTGCTTTGAAGTAACGTATCAATTCAATTTTTTTAAATCTTTACCAACACGTTGATAAAGTGGCGTTGCTTCTGTGCTTCTATACTTTCTTTCTGTTTATTTTTTAAATATTTTTCCTACCTATGTACTTATTCAATTACTTGTATACAATGCTATTACGCTTTTATTATTTATTTTCATTATTTACAAAGAAGGTATATATACACCTGTCGATTTTTTTAAATTATTTACCTGTCGATTGTTATCAAAATTATCGAAAAAGTTAGTTAGTTAAAGAGTCCGCAATCCTAAAGATTGGTTGGAAACAGCACGCCATGCCGATCTATCCTGAGCTAATCCCTTCATCTCCCTATAGCTATTCATCTCAACGTCTTCAACTATCTGACTCACATACTCCAATTTAGGCCTACCTACCCCTCTCTTTCCCTCCACTCTACCTTCTATGATCAATTGCATAATCCCCCCATGCCTAAGAATATGCCCTACTAATCTGTCTCCCCTACGCTGTAACACTCTCCAAATACTTCTCTTCTCCCCTACTAACTCTAGTACAGCTTCATTTGTTACTTTATCTTCCCAACCAATCCTCATCATCCTCCTATAACACCACATTTCGAATGCTTGTAATCTACGCTTCTCTTCCTTTCCTATAGTCCACGCCTCACACCCGTACAGTGCTACACTCCAAACATATACCTTCAGTAATCTTTTTCTAATACCCAAGTCAATATTTGATCTTAAAATCTGTTCCTTTTCTACGAATACCTTCCTACCCTGTGCTATCCTACACTTTATATCTACCTTGCTTCGATTATCTTTTGTGATTCTACTGCCTAAATAACAAAAATCTGACACTTCTTCGATTCTATTATCTCCTATTGTGATCCTCATTTTTCTACTGCATTCCTTTTTGTCACACCTCATCACTTTAGTTTTACCTATATTTATTTTCATGTTAAAATCCCTAGTCAATCCCGATTACAATTAGATTATCCTGTCCTTTAACGTTTGCTAACCTAGATTCAATCTCCTCATAAATGGATTCTACCTCCTCATCATCGTGACTTGAAGTTGGCATATATACTTGCACTATAACTGTGTCCGTTGGCTTCGTGTCTAATCTAATAGTTATAATTCTATCACTAACTTGGCAATAACTCTTTACTCTACATCCCAGCTTTCTATTCATTATAAAACCTACACCGGTATGCCCATTATCTGATGCTGTGGTTATTAATCTATATTCTCCTGACCACGTATCTACTTGATCTTTCCTCCTAACTTCACTAATCCCTACAATATCCAGTTTAAGTCTCTCCATTTCTAATTTCAAATTCTCTAATTTTCCTATCCTATTCATACTACGTATATTCCACGCTCCGACTCGTAGAATTCCCGACGAAATCGATCTCTTGCCCTCCCCAGAATCCGAGGGCTTGCCTGCTACCGAAGTAGCAGGGTGAGATTCTGAGCCATTGGCTCTACTCACCTGGGGTAATATATTTGAGATAATCGACATTTCATGAGTAAACTTGAGAAAGGTACAGTGCTGGTTTCTCCTTGCCTTGCACCGACCAATGAGTGCATATTTTAGCCGTCGCCCTACCGATTCAGCCTAATCCCCCTAATACCGTGGGTTAGCCTGAATCTTTCCTATAGACCGGGATCCCTGTATAGGGACCGTTCTATAGGCCAGAGCGTCGTTGCCCATGTCTTGCCCCTAGGAGGCATATGCAGTGCATTGGCACACTATTGACACTTCATTGACCATTCAATACCCTTTCTAAATTCTTTTCGCTTTCTTCCAATATAGCTATATCGTCGGCGAATCTCAACATATATATTTTCTCTGCCTGTACATTCACACCTACACTATACTCTTCTTTTACTTTGTTTATTGCATATTGAAAAAGTACAAAGGTATATTCCTGTCGATTTTCATCAAAATTATCGAAAAATTATCGAAAAACTACAGAGGTCGATTTTAATCAAAATTATCGAAAAAGAGCAGAGGTATATATCTGTCGATTTTCATCAAAATTATCATTTCCCATTAGAAAATGTCCAATTCAATCATTTTTTCACGTTTAATAAAAATTTATAATCTTAGCATGGACAGTCCATATAGAAATGTTTCTAAATGCTGACTTTGAAATTGAGCACGCAATTAACATCGCATATTAATTTACAGTTGCTGATCGTGTTGGTATCGCCATCTACATATTTTAATATTAGATGTGTGTGCGACAACGACAATAAACACACACACAGATTACACACTATTTATTCTCGACGAACGCGGCGAGAAATTCAAGTCTAACTACATGGTTACGTGAATGCAAACCCATCATTGCACATGCTATTTTATATGGGCAGTTTCAATGGCACCTTGAACGGTAAGTTGAAGTGAATAATATAAACTCGAAAAAGTTGATTGCGTTGGTTGAAGCGAGACTTTGGCCGTTTTCTGACAAAGTTCTCGCTCTAGTCGAGTATTCGTTATCAAGAAACGCGTTTTTATTATCCGAGTTTTATCTATACACTAGTACACCTAATGCCAAGAATATGGCAAATCAGACATAAATGTATAGTTTAAAAACTGAAAAAAGAAAATACAATTATTGACCGATTGTTTGAGGACGCTATTGTGTATTTATTTTGTAATTCATAAATCCAACATAATTTGCTTTGAAATATTTGACAAAAATCAAAATCAAATATTTAAAAAATTTAAATATAAGAAATGTATGTAAAAATAATTTTATATATATATATATATATAGCATCGTTAGGTCTCGCCTAGAATAAATTTAAGTCAGACACTTTAAGCCACAATTATTGACTATTTCTTTGACTCGATTGTACGTGGCCGCTAGCCTTTGACTAAGATATACATATACTATACGAATGTAGACGAAAATAGTCATTCTTATTTTTCAATTTCTAACCAATTTAGCAAATATACTTAAATTTTGAACAAAATGGGCAAAAATAGACATAATCGCTTTAATATAACACCAAAATCATTGAAATCTGTCGAGTCGCTCAGCAGAATTTTTTTTATACGGGTAAATGGTAAACTTTTGAAGTAGCATGGAAATAATGATTTTTATCTTTAAGCCGAACAAATTACCGAAAATCGGGATTGTCCCGCTAAAAGCGGGACGTATGGTCACTTTACTTATTTGTGTTATTAATTTTATCCCAATAAAATTTTATATAAAATAAAATAAGCAAAAATCTGTTAGGTAAGCTGTTCATCAAAATTATCGAAAAATTATCGAAAAAGAGCAGGTATATACCTGTCGACTTTTCATAAAAATTATCGAAAAAATATCGAAAAAGAACAAAGGTCGATTTTCATCAAAATTATCGAAAAAGAACAGAACAATTTTTGCTAACCACTCTTAAATAGTTGATACGCCACTAAAAATCCCATAGATAATGAATTATTATATCAAGATGCAGCTTAATGCACAAAGCACAGTGCAATATACTCATTGCTCGACGTATCAATACTGTATAATTGTGGAATCATATCTTATCTACGTGTTTATTTTGTTACTGCGATTTCGTCTGCAAGGGATAAATGAATGGCATTTTTAATCAAATTCTACATGCTTAGAGAATAAGTGAATGTAAACTTATGTAAAATTACTCTCTATAACTCTTTTTTTTCACGTTTTTCACTTTAGATCAGAATCTTTGCTTTGGAAATCTACCTTAGGATTAAATCTTTGCACAAGATTATTTTAAGTTCAAATGGTTTAAAATACTTAATACTATCATATTATTCAATATTTAATATCTACTAGAGTACTAGCTATGGTAGAGCTTTGTCTCTGCTGCTCTAATAGAAATCAACTTGCATAAACTTCATTATTCTGAATAGCTAGAGTAAGATCTATTGTCAAATGAACTGAGCATAGTGGCTATCATACCGTACCAACCACCAACGCGGTTTCGTATAAATCAATAGTCGGTGCGTACCAGTGCTAATCGAAAACCGGTTTTCACCGAAAAACGGTTTCACCGAAAAACCGGTTTTCACCGAAAAGCGGTGAACCGTGATTGTCTTGGTTGCCGGTTTTCGACAAAAAATAAACCGGTGCACCGGTTTACCGGAACCATTCCCAGCACTAGTTAGCACTATTAACAAGCAAATTATATAAATCAACTATTGTAAAAAAAAACATGTCGACAGATTGTAATTTTTTTTAATTACAATAAACACTATATATTATTTACCTATTGCGTTCGTGTAAAACGCAGCATTCTTTCGCCCATTTCAAACATTGTCTTGTAAGCATTTCATCCGGCTGTTCTTTAAACGTCTTAACAATATAATTAACGCCTCTATCGTCGAGCAGATCTGGTTGCCTAACCATTAAACTAGTTATAGCGGTCAAACACAACACTACTACTTCGTGATCCTGTTCCTTTTCATCGATTAAGTCCAGAAGCATGTTGTAAACGCCTTCTTTACCTGCAAGACAATAATACTATTACATTGAAAATATTCGTTACCTACGGTGTGGTAACCAGCTGCAACTCTGTGTTGTAAATCCTTTTCACATTCCAAACGAATATTTTGTAAGCATTCCACTATTACATCTTTTGTACCGCTTCTTTCTTTCAAAATCCCACCGAGTGTGTTTATATATTTCGTTAATTCGGGGAAAGACATCGTATCCGACAGGGCCAATTCTTTCGCAATATTACTCAAATCGATCCCCTTAAAATGAATATGTTGGTAATGCGTCAAGATTGACAATTTAATTTTACTTGAGCTTCCAATTGTTTCACGGTATCTTCGATAGCCTCTTCCGGAGTCATTCCAAATTCCTCCATGTTCTCTTTAACGGTTTCATTAAAAGACTCCTGACTCACCGCTAAAACCATTGTATTGTCGTTTTCTAAGTAGCTTCGTTACCTTATTTGGACGTGAAATATTAATTAGATCTTTTCGTTGTTTTATCGTTCGCAATACTACAATTTAAGATTATGAATATATAAGCGATATATTAATCAATGCGATTATCAGCGTAGCTAAATCAAATAATACTATTAAAATTGTTGAATTAAATAGTTAAAAATGTATGCACAGGTGATCTACTTTCTTATAATAATTCTAAAATCATTCATCGATTATGAGCATTTTAACATGCAAAACTACAAAAGTTTAATATATATTATTTACTAAAACAATTTATAGATGAGAGACTATTAATTTTTTACCGTATTCCTAATAAATAAATTATTTGTTGGATTGTCCTCAACTTCGTTCATAAAATGCTTATAACTGAATAAATGCGCAATCGCCGACGGTGAAGATGACAGATGACGCGAATATACACGAACGAAACGGACATTCGCGAACGTATATTTAAGGAGAAACGCGAAGTGGACAGTCAACAAGTTGCAGTTCGTTTGCTTTTCGTTCCGCATTTCCCGCCTAAAGTTTTAATTGCTAAAATGTGCGATACAAGCTTAGAAGATTTAGTAACCGAATACGAATTTCTCGGTATAAAACCGACGACGGCAGTTCTTGATACAAGTAAGCCTTTTTCTAATCAGTGTTCCCACTATAAATTGAACGCTTCTGTCGCCTATATTTGCAGGCATGCGAATATGCAAAAAGTATAATATCAGTGCCGATGAGTTCCTAACCCAATGGTCCGCGTACACATTAAATAATAATCTGAAGGGAACAGCCCCCGATGTGGACTCATTGTTAATGCTAGATCGGAAAGTTTTAGCGGTAGATTTAAAAAACGAAACGCTCACGCCGAACAAGTAATTTCACCGTATCTGATACAGATGCTTTATTTGACGTATGTATTTTATTCAATAGGCCGTTGGAAAATGTGGTTACACCGCGGAAATCTGGCGTTCCTACTAAGGTCAGTATAATGAAAACAATGCTTGACCATTGTCTTGTTAAATCCCATTCTACCTCCACTCCATTTTGCAAAAATGTCTGTTCAAATCGCTTCCGCTAACACTACGCGCTATATGCAACCTGGTGCGGTTGAATAGAGACACAGCTAGCGTACGTACGTCGCATTCTATACCTGCGCAGATACTTTCTTGATAACTTCTCGGAAGTTTTCAAGGTTGATTACTTTGGTCTTGGAGACGGTTAACATGGTCGCCATTATTTGAGTTCGCGTTCGGTAACAGTCAGCGAGACGCTTCTCGATTCCGCACTCGGCGACTGCCGCAGTTACCACTGTTTTCGTGCGTTATCGTCTAGCAATACCAATAGCCACCTGTTGATCGTATATTCGATGGTACCGCATTTCGGTCCCGTGCAAATTGAATAAGTTAGCCGGGACGCTGAGATTGTTAAATGATAGTGTAAACAACCTCTACGCTTGTTTCATCGAGTATCTTAATATCTTTGTTATGAGAAAATGTGTAGTAATTTCATATATTTTTTTGGTGGTAAGCGAGGTTACAACAACCTTGATGATTGTATTTCCACAATGTTCTCACGTTTACTGTCCCGATATCGATGTTTTAAATTTGTTCTTTATAGTCGGCGGGGTATTATATTCAGATGCGAGCTTTGTGATTTTAAATGTGCTTCATATCTGTAATTGTATATTTTATTTGCTTATATCTTAGCTTAATTGTGTTTATGTATGTGTGTGTGATTATTCACGCTACGAGTGTAATATTACGATAATACTTTTAAATGTATCAAATTATTAATCTTATTTAGTTGGGAAAAGCGACTACGAAATGGTAACTGTTTTTATATGTATCGGCTAGTTTTTAATGGGAATGGACCTAGTGGCTCGTATATATAATCGTGACTAGATCCACACTCATTAATAAATACTGATGATTTCTTCGGTGGACTCCCCCGATAGCCCTGGAATTAAACATGCAAATTGTCTCTGTGAGATGAGTGTGATCTAGGGCACATTTTATTTGAATTTGTGACTAGATCCATACTCGTCTATTAGCGGCATTTTATTGTTTCCAAGATAAAGAATGTGCTAAGAAAGAAACACTCAACAAGGAGAATTATTTGATGGTAGGGTCGATTTTGTAAAGAAGTTCAGTTTGAGTTTGTAAATATTTGAAACGGTGCGTTTTGTGTAAATATTCCGACTTAAAAATACTTCTCTATCATTTACCTATTTAGGAAATATCCAATTTTTGTACTTCACATTCACAATAATTTAATTATTTTATTCTATTTCATTTATAGAATGACGAGGAACGTGCAAAGAGTCCTCCAAAGGAAACCCATACACCAGCAAGTCAATCACTGGAAAACAACGCAACCAAAGCCAATAATAGCTCAATTTATTTGTTAGTTCAATTTCGCATGTAATTTTCGTAAATTAGATACAATTTTTATATTGTAGAGAGGGACCAACATATTCCGAACGTAAAGACGTCGGAAAAGTACAAGTATCTTATGGAAAATTCCATAGAACCGTATTAAACGTTACCCCCACAATAAAACTATTAGAAGGGTGTAATTTTATGACTGAAAATACAAAATGTATGTTCGAAATGTTACCCGTAAAAGCCGGGGCTCTAAAATCAATATCAAATTGCTGTTGCGCTTCCTTACTAGAAAAACACAATTTAGAAATTAAGTACGGCTCGAATAAAGTTGTAAGATTCAATTTAAATGGTGTTTAGCCAAGTTTGTTTGAAACGTGTAATTTTAGGGTGATATATGCATTTGTGGGCGAGTTTTGCATCACGGCGAAGGAAAATTAAATAAATTTTCTGTAACTATTCATTTCTTGTACGATAAATATGACACGGATGTTGAAATGAACGCATCAAACTTGGATAGCTTTAGTTTATATCCCGGTCAGATTATTGCAGCTGCCGGTAACTTAACGAGCGAGAACAAATTTATGGCCACTAACATTTACAGCAAAAATTTCCCGTCCAGGCCTTTTATTTCTTGTACACTTACAGGTAATTATCAAAATAATTACGTTTGAACTCAAACCAATATAAAAATAATTGGGAAATTCCACTCTGACATTAATGAGGCCTATTTTAATTTTTAGATTATCTAAATGTAGTTGTAGCCGCAGGGCCATTCACAACTTTAGAGAATTTGCAACATGAGCCGTTGCAAGATTTATTAAAATACGTTTTGGTAGAACAACCTCATGTTTTGATTTTAATTGGCCCTTTCATGATTGTAGAACATGCGGAAGTTCACAACGTTTCTACTTCGTATAATCAGTTCTTCGAGCAAATTATTGAAACCATCATGTCACATTTAATCGAGTAAGTTTTATGATAAGTAATTATTAGGAATATTGAAATATTCACGATGAATGATTTATAAAATGTTTACATTTTCTTATGATAAATATTAATGCATTTATTGCAATAATAGCTCAGGTTGCTGTTGGTGGCAGTTAATAACAATAGCAACATTATTAGATTATTGTTCGGATTATTGTTTAGCAATTAAAGTATTTTTCACCACAAACAAATATAATTATTATTTATAACCTCATATAAATCGATTATTTGGCAAACTTACTTAATGTATCAATTATTATTTTATCCTCCATTGACCTCCCCACCAGTACCAACATCCAAGTGATTCTAATTTCATCCCACCATGATGTACACCTCTCTCCTATATACCCCACACACCCTTACACCATCACTCAAGACTTTGACAATCTTCACCGTTTGCCGGACCCTTGTATCATCGATATCGAGGGTGTTTTATTCGCAACGACAGCTGTCGATATTCTCATGCACTTGGGCATGACCGAATGCACTGAGAGTACCGTATCCAGAACTGGAGATCGTTTCCAGCGGCTCATTGGCCATATTCTGGACCAGGGCTGTTTTTACCCGCTCTATCCAGCTGATGCGGATACGCCGGTAGATTATACACTATTGGAGAAGTATGGGAGATTAGGGGTGATGCCCGATGTTCTACTGGTACCCAGCAAATTTGCCTCTTTCGTCAAGGTAAGAGGCAATTGTAATTTTATTAAATTATATCAGCAGCAATTAAATCAACTTGAGTTAATTCTGGGCCCAGAATAATTTAAGAAGTGTGATTTTAACAAATATATATTTGTTTGATAATTAAAGAAATAATTCAATCAAGGAACTCGAACGTTTTATTTGATCGTGTGTGGTACAAAATAAGGTTACAAACCAATTTTTTTCGAATTCCAGAAAGTGGATACTTGCGTTACAATAAATCCGGAGCGCTTGACGAAATTCAGAACTGGAGGAAGTTTTGCTAAAATTCAAATCAGTCCATCCACGAAAGAATCGGGGGCATCACCTGAAGTTGCCTGTGAAATTATTAAAATATAGAATATATCACTTGTTTCTGTTGTAACTCTTTATTTTTTAAATATAAAAACAACTTATTTCAATTTCTTTTTCTTGTTCCTATATTCATTAATCTCACTAACAATTCTCGGTATTTCTTTGACCAAATCATCAACAGTGGCCCGAAAATCGCTTTCAGCCCAAATGGCTTTTAATCTGTCCAACACGAGGCCCATTCGTTTTCCAGGTTCCATACCGTTTTGTTTTAGTACCCGTCCATCTACAGGGAAATGCGGTTGCTTCCACTGTTGAAACTCGTCCAAAAATGGCGAGTTATTGTACTTCAACACTTCGACGACAAACTCTCGCACCAGTTTACTTTTTGCTTTAACAACGAGCATTTGAAACGGTTTTAAAGGGTTAGGATGTGGCTTCGCCTCACGATGATTGACAATAAAGTACAATAGATCACGTTCGAATGCCGAGAGTTTAAGACGCGCGTGCACTTCGACCGCCTCGTCTTGGGTTCGTAGGAGGGTCGAAAGTAATGTGATTGCGTTTAGTTTTCGGTTTTGTGATCGGGACCAAACAAGTTTAAGCTCAGATGTGTTAGGGGTGGAGGGTAAGCCTAAAAGCAAGGCATATCATGAATGAGCGTTGTCCTTTCATACCTTCTGCTTTACCTATATATGGTCCGATGCTACATTCTAATATTTTCTCTATAATTTCGCCAGCGAAATTTCCCTCGAAGATTTTTTTTAATTCTGTCCAAATTCGTTCTCCAGACACTCCTTCTAGCCCGTTACAATTGTCTGTTATTGCTTTTAATGTTGCCTCTTCGTGATTATTTGGAGAAGTACTAATACGACCATAAAAACTATCAAAAATGCATATTTCGTGTGTTCGTTGGATTTACTATATATATAGTGATTTTAAAATACCGAAAGTATCTAAGAATTCGTAAATAGTCCTCCTGTATTCGTATTTCAGGTGCCCCAACGAAACAAACTCTTCGTTTTTTTAAATCGTCATATCCGAAGAAGTAATCATAAACATTACCATCAAGATCTACAAACAATTCTATAGTGATTCAAAAAATGGACCGCGCAAAAATACTACCTAAAAACATTGAATTTACAGTTAAATCTCGTCTATTTGCATCTAATAACCAATCGGTGGTATATTGCACTTCTGCATGCCTTCCGTAAGTAACAACGTCGATTCTAAGGGTGGTTATTTCGTAGTTCTCTTTATCGTTAATTCGAGGTGTGATTGTACCGTGTTTTTCACCATTCATATTAATCATACGAATCTAATTGAAAACGCAAATACTGAAATGATCGATTCATTTTCTTACATAAATCGAATCTATTACTCAGCGGTTCTTTTTCTGTGCAATAACGAGCATTATATACGTGGAAATCTGTTCCCAATTCAAAGTACTAGCAAAAGGCACTTACATTTTCCTTTGTAAACATGTCTTTCATTTGTTCCGGTGTGGCAATTGTTGCAAAATCTAAATCTTTCGGTGGTTTGTCTAAAAGGATATCTCTAACAGCGCCCCCGGCAACCCTAATCTCGTATCCGTTTCTTTTAAACAAATCGGATAAAATGCTTAATTCATCGTTGAATAAATTCTTAAATATCGGAGTGTCCAGTTTCATAATTATAGGGTCTTCTCGATGCGTGGGTGCAGCCATCCTAAGTTCTAAAAGATGTTTTGTTGATAGTACCCCGGCGAACTAAAAATAATTTCACTATTATTCGATAGTAATTAGTAGATTGTAATAATTCCTCACCTTAGCAAATGTTTTTGTAAAGGAATTTGAAAGAATAATTGAACGTTTCAGCAGAACAGTGCTGAAAATCAGCATATTATCTATAAAATTCTCCGATTTTTCGTGGTTAAACGCTTTCAAATGTACAATTACGACATTGCCTGTATCATAAGCTGCCTATATAATAAGCGCGCGCTTTAAGCATTATTCAAACTTCGATCAACAAAATTTATATTATTAAAATGCAACAATAACAATTACAATAATAAAAATGACAAACTATCGAATCAATTATGTGCTTGATTTACAAGGTGTCAATTTTATGTGAAAAATATTGCATTGGATAAAATTTGGTATCGTTTGAATAAATTTTTAGTTTAGAGAAATAAAGATGATTAACAAATCAGGTATATAGCGAATGTTTCCATAATCAATTACAAGCTTGTGTATTATTTAAAAGTTCATTATATATGAAGAAAGACTGATTATTATTTGTGTAGGTCCTGGGCCTGGGGCGTACTTGCTCCCGCCCACAGTTGGGTTTGAAAAACATGATGCTACAAAGTATAGAAATCCGCAATACACTATGCGCAGCAAATTTGCGACATCCGCTAAGACCATTGGGCCTGGACCGCAATATGATGTGGAGAAAATGACTAGATATGGAAAGCCAGGGCGGCCTGCGTATTCTTTATCTTCTAGATGGAAAGATATAGGTAAATTACGATGGAGACTTCTAAGTAAAAAATGAAATTTCAGTTTTCGCATAAAAAAACTCATTTTTCATTTTTTTTTTTCAAAAATTTTCCAACCAATTTTAAATCTCTGATTAACTGAACAAGGATATGCAATAAATGTATGGTTTCTTAAGAATCATTTAAGCCACCGGGTCCAGGGACGTACAGTCCGGAAATTGCGCCCCGAATGAAGGAGCCGCGACCTCCGGCATATACAATGTCCAGGAGATACCCAGAAGCTCTTAGATCCGAAACTCCGGGCCCAAATCAATATACCCAACCAACTACTATTGGGCCAAAAGTGCCGGATCTTAGAGCGAATGCCGCGTATACGATGTAAGTACAAGTAAATACAAATTAATATTTCTTCAGTTTAACATATTTTAAACTAGTGGAAGGATTAGCCGGCTTTAGATAAAAATAGCCGTTGCCCGGGGGACGCCCGAATATTATGCGAGTAAAAGTCGCATAATATTCTTCGGGGAGGCTCCTTCCTCGTCCCCCATACGTGAATATTAATTTAATTTAAAATACAGTAACAGAAAAATATTTCGGTTCCAATTAGATTCGATTAAATAAAAAACTATGATTTTAAGACAAGTTCATACTTACATATAGGATCGGTAAACATGAAGCAGGTCGTGGCAAAGAGCGATCTCCCGGCCCCGCCCAATACTCGGAAACAAAGACAGATTTGTACAGAATGAAGCAGCCTTTGTATACGATGATTGGGCGACATGACCTAAGTAAAAAGGCCGCCAGTCCGGGGCCAGCTGCGTATTTACCGGAGGACTGCAAGTGTCGCATGAATGGGTATTCCTTCGGTCATAGAACGAGCAATTCGCCATATTTGTCCGCCGATGATAATATGCCTTGTGTAACACGACATAAGAAGTGTTGAAATAACTCGAGACTGATGTAGAACGAAGACATATTTTTGTTGTTGAGACATTTTATATTTTTTTAAACTATTAAGAAAATTTACCAAACTTATTGCCAATTACACAATTCGATGCCTATTTGAAAATTATGTATACTGATTTATTTATTTATTTATATAATAAACTGTAATAGAAAGATTGAAAAAAAGAACAAATAAATGCAGTAGCACATTCAATTAGTGTGTTATAATTTTGAACTCTCCTAAATAATTTATAAGAATCAATGGTAAAATGATATTTGTTAAGATATAAAAAACAAACTACCAATTGCCATAGTTGTATAAGAAATAGGACCATATTTTATCGATAATACAAATTAAATTACATATGAAACAGCGAACAGAACAAGAAAATTAGAATAGATATTCAAATAAACAGTATGAAACAGATGAATGCAGAGGTACCCAGGGAAGTATGTTAGATGATAAATATAAAATACAGTTTTAGGCAATAAAAACCAATTTATAATGATGGATTTTATTCTCATATGCATTTAGTTTGAAAATAATTTTTTTAAATATTTGTCTCTTTATGTAATTCACAAACGCATCGTAATAGTAGAATACAAAACGAATCGTAATAGTTTATGAATTAATTAACATTTCGTAAATTCTGTTTGAGGATTATACAATATCATATAATTGTGTTAATATTTAATGGTGTTTTTTTTTTTTTTAATATATCGTATTTTTGAATATACATTATCTTTTGACAACATTAAGGATATGAAGAAGATATGCATTTTTCATACATGAGAATGTGAGTAGAAACTTTATAAGTAAAAATAGAAATTTACTATTTATATATATCGTAAGAATAAATTGCTTTAAAAAAGTTATTTATAGCGTTCTTTAGAGTCACAGATATATATTTTAAATAGATTTACATCACAATGTAGAATAGTAGTAAATATCTCAAATATATTTTTATATAATACCATTTGATTCGTATTGCTATTAATATGAAACATTTTCTTTTGACAATAATGATTGAGCATCTAATTATAATATAGATATATTTTATTTAATCAGTTTCCACGTAAAGGCTTTTTTGATAAAGGTGATATACACGAAGGATATTATATTGGTTTTATGTTATTTTCAAACCAATCTTAATTTTTATACTTATTCGTTACAAATATCTATACTCTTATTCGATAGGATGACTAGTTACAAAATATTGTCAATTTTCCGATTAAAACACGTTCACGAACAAGTATTATCGACGAACCGAATAAATTAACTTAAAAATGGCAATGAAAATTGTGTGAAAAAATGACTCGTTGTATAAGATAATAATGTCCTTTTGTAATATATTGAATTGTAAAATCGTTATACCAAATTCGATTACTTCGTCTTTTATTTTATTTTTTGCAAAAAAAATGCAACAATGAAACAAACGTTTGAAAATAAAAAGGTTAATGATTTATTCTTATCTTAATTAACTCTGCTCAGTTAGTGTGCATTCGATTCGATTGTCTCTATTCAAGCAATTCAATTTATTTTATAATGAACATGTGCAAATTAACAACCTGGTTTAATTGACGAAGATGTAACTTCCCACTACGTAAAAATCTCTGGTGAATGAAACAATCGTTCAGATTTATTTATCAAAGTAGATGCGTTATATGAATGATATTAACAAATACAAACAAAACTATGGAATAAGTAGTTTTTATAAATACTAAAATTGTAAATTGATCATTTAAATAACATTATATGCAAAAAAAATCTCAAGAAGCTCTAAAAAGAATTATTATTTACTTCGATCATTAGTATATTTAAAAACTTCAAGTATTATAAAAGCTAAATAAGAAACCGTAATTATTCGCTTCGATTTCTTTGATTTATTCGAATGCAAAAATCCGAAAATGAAATTCAACGAATTAAATTTTCGATCCAATAAAATCAATTCGACTGATTTTAGAATTAGGTTTGATCATTCAAAAAATCGACTGGTTTTAGAGTTAATCATTCATTTTTTTATACAAATTTTCCTAAGATATCCCAAAAAATCAACACATCGTCTCAGACTGTCCCCTATCTAACAAGCTCCCTTTACTATCCACCCTATCTAACTTCTCATCCTCATCCCTTATCGGCAGAGGAGGTGTCGCCCCATCAAGAAAGATACTTGGACGCTGCTTTACTACCCTCCCAGTATCTCTATCGACCAATTGCTTAACATCAGACGCAGAGGAATCTATTCGATTCACGATATTGTCTACATTGTTGTTGGCCACCGTTAAAGTTCTGACGTTAAGTTCGTCGTCATTGTCATCGTCCAAGAGGTTCGAAGTGTTGTTATATATTGGGGTGGCAGGTGCAAGGACATGAACGGGAATTGATTTACGAGGGGGAGGTGGGGGCGGAATGGTTTTGCTAGAGGGTATAATGGGAGGTGTTGGTGGTTTTGTTATTAATGGTAATTTAGAAGAAGGGAAGTGTTTTTTGGAGTCAAGAGTTTCTGTTTGAGTAGAAACAAGATTTTTTGTTATTGATATATTTAAGGCTAGACTAAGTTGCTAATAAAAAAATCTTTTTGATAGAAATGGTATTATTTGCTTAAAAAAATTAAAAACATTAAATAAACTTACCCGACCGTTCCCTTTTTTCCCCAGCATTATCAGTCCCGACGTTACCAACAACCAATTGAACCCCAAACAACCCACCCCCAATTAAATCATCTTCAATTACAGCGCTGGCTCTTCTCAACGATCGTCCATGTTGCAACGATTGATGTCTGTTCGTATACTCCACCGATTCATTCACCACACTGAGTAGTCTCTGCGAATAAACTCCTCCTCCTCCCCCGTCACTGTCTGTATTATCGTCGTCTGTATTGGCACCACCACGACGATGTATTAAATCCTCCATGAGCATGTAATCGCTTTCCTCGGCGTCTCGTAGATGTTCCTTCTCGATAAAAAGCGCCATTTCTGGGTTGGACATTTCGGACGCATGTCTGCGGCGATGCGGCACTGAAAATGACAATTAGATATCCATCGTTTATTAAACACTGGCAGTTTTAGACTTACTCTGCGGATGAAGCGAATTTTGTCCCAACCCAGCCCCCGCACTGACACCACCCCCAGCACCCAACCCCATCGGTCTAGGTGGACTCAACAACCTAGGCGCCCTGGGCGGACTCAACAACCCACAAACACTCTCTAATTCATCCGTTATGCTCGTATATTCACTATGCAAATGAGCCAGCATTAACTTTCTGGACATAACTCTTTCGCGCGTGGACGAAGAACCGGCAACAGCAGCAGCTGAGGAACTATCGTGAGTAGCTGTGACCGAAGATGTGTTCGGTGGAGGGGGTGGAATGACGGTAATGCGCGGTTCGGCAAAGGTAACGCTGCGTTCGTTAGTGTTTGCAGGATTGGAGGATAATGTGGTGATTATTAGAGGTAGTTCACGAGAGGATAGAAGGGTGGTTGCGTGGGACTGTTGGGCGGTATCACCGCAATCGGGTTCACTTTGCGTTTGAGAGAATTGGCGGCGGATTATTAATAGATTAGGGCGACTGTCGTGGATGGAATCGTCTCCTAAAAAGTTAAAAAGTATATATTTGATATACTTTCAATATTTTTTAATAAAAGATAAATATTTATTGAAAACTTAGAAGCTCTCTGTAGATTAGCTAGCTAAAATAGTCAATGGAATTAATTATTTCAAAAACAAAAAATCTCATACCGCCCTCAGAATTTCTTCTAGCTGTTCCAGTTGAGTCTCTTCTCCTGGCACTTCGTATTCGCAAAGCATCCAACGTTAAAGCAGCCAAATCATCGGTGGATAAGCAATCCTGGTCCCCTTCGTCATTATTATCAGTTTCAGTCTCTATTGATATCTTCGATTCCACACTTCGTTGCCGCTCTTCCATCAAATTCAACTGCTTTCTACTCCCTACAAACAAATTCATCAAAAATTTTTATATATATAAATTTGTATAAAATATTTTCTTAGAATTGCAATCACTATTTTATTAGCTTAAATACTTTTAGTACCTGCATTGCTCAAGACCTCCATATGTTCACTACATTCCTCCTCCTCTTCCCTGACAGTGCGCACTTCGACATGCGCACCATCGTCAAATATATACGCATCCGGTCGGACTTCCGTCAGCGATCTGACGGGTTTCTTCCTCACGACTTGTTGCACGGACAGATGGGAATCATCCGAAGCAGAAGCAGCAGTCTCGGATCGTTCACTTGTGCGCCGCAGGCGTTCCCTTTCAGGTTCGATGGTGATTGGCGGAATGAAAATGTCTTCGTTGTTGTTGCTCCTCGGTGAACTGTTGGAAGCAATACTTAAATTTTATTAATACATGATTCAAAATGGCCTGAAAATCAATTCTTGCCTTGTAGCCATAAATCTATGTATCACAGCCAAATTGCGAAGAATATCTTGAGATGTATCTTCGACTTTCCGAAGTCGGAATTCCACATTCTGCATTGCAGTTGTTTGCGAATTTTCCTTCGTGTTAATATCTTCGACTTTCTGACTCAAATTCTCAACTCGGTCCGTTGTTACTCGTATTCGATCCTCCATACTTTGTTGCAACTAGAATTATTAACAAAGATTAATAACATGCAAATTAATTTGCCGGCATGGTATTACTTTCAAATCTTGTTCTGCGAAGTATCCTTCAACGCAATCTTCTTCAAAGTCGTAAAGACGGTCCATGTCTTCTTTTTCCAAAAAAAGTTTCAAGCCGTTATCGTAAGTCTCTCGTATGCCGTTTATTTTTCTTCTGCAATATTTGAATAACAAAAAAATGTGACAAATTATTATAAACGGAGGCGGAAGAAATGGTTTTTGTTCATACTCCATTACAACAGTGAAACGTTGAAACATCCAAACCTATAAAAAAATAATAACTTGCAAGTCTTATGAGTAAAAAATGATACACAACTTTATAAACTATTAAATTAAAATAATATTTAAAATTGCCAATTGTTATAAGCTAATAAAATACCTGGTGTGAAATAGCGTTGACTTCGTTGAAGATATTATTGAATACGGCGATAAGTAGATTGATAAGAAGAATATTGGCGATAAGAAGGTAAACAGACATAACGGCTGGATTGATCCAGCGACCTGTTAAGCAATTGGGAAGATTGGGTTCATCGCCGCAGTGTGGATCGATGCCGTCAGCAAATACTTCACCGTACAACATAAAATATGGTTCGAAAAATACCTACCAACAAACAAAATTGTCTAGATGTGTGGATTTATTATATTTGAAAGGTCTGTTTAAATATTTTTACTTATACGAAGTAATGACTATAAGAGAAATTAGGAAGTTGTGAGGGATTCAGGCAATGTACTTACATCTCTAGCTATACTCCAGCTAGCTTCTTTATTGGGAAATAAAATTGCTTGCCTACATACTCCAAAACTCATCAAAACAACCAGCAAAAGAACTACGAAATAAATCATGTTTTTTACCATTTTTCCCATCATTGTTACTAGAGGGCCTGAAAAAAAATTAAAGAGCGATAGTATTCCTTAAAAGAATATCGTCAACTCGTTCATTTCACTTGATACGCTTTATTAATTTTCTTTATAGCAATTTATCTATTAAATTTTTGATATTTGCATTTGCATTTTTCGTTATTTTTTAAATTATTTTACCTAAATATTTATTTACACCTAATATATTCAGAATCCTCAGATACCAATAGATACTATCCACGCAGTAAATAACTCTGCCGATGTCCATAGTGTTTTGCTGCAAGCGCAACGACAAACCGATAAGAAAAAATATAATAGCGGCAGCGTCGCAAGGGTTCCACATATTCCATGCCCAAACAGCGAACTTGTGACTTATCGCCACAGGTTCGGAGCACAGAATCTCGCGAATCTTCTCGCAACCTAATGAGCAAATATACGAAATGGCAAGGATTTCCTGCCACGATGGGTTGGCAGACATTTTCACTAACACAGTGTAACTGAATATGATGAGGAATAGAAGATACGAGATCTAGAAATGAAGAAATTGTATATTTTAATATATTTTATATATATTTTCCTATATTTTATAGGACAAACACGTAAACCTATTAAAACTAGATTTAAGTAGCATTTAGCTCATTTCAGATTAAATCGAAAGAATAAAAGTGCTGTAGCCGAGCATATTTTTGAATCAGGTCATCCTATTTAAATTAGTTCACTTAAATTACTTAAAAGGGTGTTGAATTATTCCGCGTTAAATGCTTATGAAAGTATATACATGCATAAATCTAAATCAAATTTAATGAATTTAGATTCAGTTCCAATTTGATCTTGTCTATTTAATAAGGACTATTTTTAAATTTATTTTAATTCAATTTTTGGTTATTTTAGGTGTGACAAAGCAATTGTTACTTGTTAGTTTCGTAATTTATTAATTTATATTGTTTAAAAGATTTATAGATCATATTATGCCATTTTTGAAATACTTCTGTCATGTTGGCTTATTTATTTATTCATGACAGACAGGTATTTTATTTAGTTTTTATCTTGTGCTACTGAAGATGATTACACAGCCTTCGAAATGCGCATCTAGCTATTAAATGCTTTGAGTTACGGTATTTGGGTGATATTCTATACTAAAATAGTATATTGTTTTGTCACAAGTAAAGTGGATACATTTTTCTTTTAAATCCTGCAATCATTTTATTACTTACGGAATTTGCCCAAAATTTAGTAATAGGCGCCGTGAAAAATTCGTAAATTTTCTTTTTCAACTTTAACGGGCGCATTTGCCTTGTTTTATCGGGAAAATTACCATCAAAAGAGAAATATTTCGTCTCTTCGAAATCTGGGACTACAGTCCCATTCTCTTGGACCACAGTGTCTTTTGGAGTAAATTCTTGTGACAAAAGTGTCTAAAACCATACGAAAGGTCAAACAATAATACCAATACATTGTAAATATGAAGAAACGGGATATTTACGTTAGAAATACATATAAACACATGGTAAAAAAAAATTCGGCATGAAAGCAATAAAATTTAATAAAAGTGTTAATAAGAAAGCAACATTTAAATGAAAGGTGATAAGGTGAAAATGATACCACAAACTTACACTATACCTCAAAGGACTGCTGATTTGAAAATGACCAAGGGCGTAAAGGTACAGGCTAAAATAAAACGCTTTCTTAGTAATTTTAATCGAAAATTGAGTATACCTACTTATTTGATTATTCTTTTATAGCAGATGAAAAAGCATTTGGCAAACGCGTTATTTTATTAAATAAACTTCCTATAAATTGCAGCAGGCAGCAGACGAACACATCATGTCTTTGTAACAAAATTGTCATTTAAGAGACTATTTATATATTCTCCTTTTAAAACAATATTTGCAATTTTGGTGAAACTAATTATACAGTAGGAACCAGGTAAAATGCTTTTCTGCTGTTTTGTCGTTTTGAGTTTCATATATGGTATTTTTTGCTTGAAATTTAGTGGTGTATTTTTGTGTATGATTTACATAATTATTTTCCTTCCTGGTTCCTACTATAATAGTTTCTAAACTGATTCGAACGATTAAAAAAAATCTATCATTGGAAAAAATAAAAGGGAAATACCTTGCGCTTTAATGAGTGGTGATTGGAAAATGACGAAGTTCGTAAAGGAGGCTAAAAGAGAAGTTGATACTACGTTTAGTTTATATTATATTGATAATTATGTAATTGTTAATAGAATCATGAAATCCAGTTATCGAAAATATGTGTTTCTTTAAGTGTACCTCTCCATCAATGCTTTGTTCGGAATGATCGTCATCATTTTCAAGTTCTAAATGCTCTTCTTCAGTTTGAGGCATTAATTGTAATTCTTCGCGAGATTTAAATTCTAATCCGCAAATGTAAGGAGGAAATAATAAACCCAAAATAACCTAAAGACATAACAAAAGAAAAAGAAAAACAGAAATAAAATAAATCTAAACCAATTTAATAAAGTAATATTTAAAAAAATGATGCAAGAGACTTTTGTGTGTTAAAATTGTGTTACCTTTAAATTAGTATTTTTGCGAGTCCGCAGGCCGCCCATCCACAGATCGGCCAAAATAATTTGAGAGCACGGGTGAGCCAACAAGGCTCTGTGATTTGCAGCTACCGCCAGACTGAGACAAGTTTGCCCAGACCAGTTCTGCAGTTCGCATGTTAATAACTGTTGCGTTTGATCATCGTCTTGTCGATAACAATAATCTAACAGTTCCAACGCTGCAAGGAAAAACGTGTCTTATTTATACTCGGTAAAATATATGATCAGTTTTCATTCAAATAAGAATGAAATAAAATGCGATACTAAAAAACTACTTTAATTTTTACCAATGTTTTCAAATTCCTTTGCATAGCTTCTCAGCTCCTCATACACTTCCGTTTCCATATCATCCTCAGCGGCCTCATGGGCCATGGCTTTGTACAACTTACAGGCAACCAAGGCCTTCGCCAAGGCCTCCTCGCCATGTTGCCACATCAACAAGGCCATCTTTTGTCGCTTCATTAGTACCGCCCAAATCTAATATCGAAAATATCACGAAAATATTATTTTGTTCTTCTACAATTGGCGATCGTTTTTATACCAGTAGTTCATTAAACGGAAAATCAAACAGATTCCAATTGCTGTTGTTTGGTAGAGCTTCAGCTAGTAATGTCATCGTGTTGCCGTACTGTTTCGCATAGGAAGTTGAATGGCGATGCATGCAGGGTGTTTTGTTCATTACTTTCGCGTATATAGGCCGGAATTTACGGCGCGTATACAGTGCCCTAAAAATATCGATCGTCAAAATGGTTTTACATGCTTTTTTTAATTAGTTTTATTTAACAACAACTAAAAATGTATCAACAAATAAATTTTATTTATCGAGTAGCTGGAATTGAAAGCGACTTTCGTGAATTTTTTAACTGTTTTTAATATAAGTCGTGTATTATTCACATCGTAGTATTTATATAAAAATAATATATTACGTTTCCTAAATAATGTGAATTAAGTTATAAAACCAGCTTAAACAAATTCCATCTGGTTTTTTGTATTTTAGCACAAGAACTCTAGCTACAATAGAGTTAACGCATGAATGTTTTATAAGGGTGGTAAGGATTTCTAATGAGACGGTTGCAATTTATCACAATCATTGGTTGGATAGCTTTTAATCTGCTCGAAGAGGCGATCTTTACTTCTATAAGGAACTAGAAGCGTGGGTTTATACACTATAAACCAACCGTCATAATCCTGGACGCCGGACATCATCCGGGTTCGGGATAATGACCGGAGCAACAGAGTTCCTTGGTCATTACAGTTGGTTAATTAAATCTTCTAATAGAACAATCGAATACTAGATATGTGCGGACTAATTTAATTGCAATTAGTGTTTACATTGAAAGCAAAGCGAACGCAAGACAAATATCGTAGATATATTTTTTAGATATTGCTTCAAATGTTACGCATACTGACTTTTAATGAGAAACTGACCTGTATGCTCCGCCCATGAGTTTGTTGATCACCAGGCCGATATCGTGCAAGGTGTAGACATACCCTCGTGGTATATGGGGCCTAACATCCCTTAGGATATAGCCGAGTGTGTTACTAGGTCCGTGTTTTGTGTTATAAAGTTCTTCAAGTCGCGGAATTGTCAGAAACTTTCTCATAGTAACACCATTCTCGAGCAAAAGCTTTACAAAATCTATTTTATCATGCTCGAGCGCCTGGAAGTAGAAAAACGATATTTCTAATACTCCATTACCAAAAGCATCTAAATATAGTTAATTTATAATCTCTTGAAATTAAAAAATTGAAATTTCGTGTAAAGTTTACTGTCAAACGAGTATAATATATTTATTATTTAGAAGCAAAGATAATAATTATTGGAATATACGCAGATGGAAATAATGAATATATTTTACGAAAAAAAAAAAAACTCTTTTAGTACATATTTTAAATGAATATAAAATCTTGGGAACACGAAATTTCAAATATAAACACAATCACGTTATTATTATTATCATTTTTAATTGCAGACAAAAGTATCGATTTCGTTTATAAAAAAATATCAGAAATAAATTTGCCAGCTCCTCGGCCGCATCTAATTAAAAAGGAAAAACTTTAAAATCTAAATTTGAACTGTGGCTTTAGATACTTAAAGAATCGGATTACGTTATAATTTTAGCAACAACGAATATGTGAAAATATATATGTATAATTGTAATGAGACAAAATGTGAACTGGTATTTAAAATTTCATAATTTTCTGTAGCATTAGAATTTCAAGCCCTTAAATTGTGATGACTGCAAAAAACTGGCCACATGATTTTTAAACTCATTCATTAATTTCATTACGACGCTGTCGACGCGAATGAAGGTGAAAATATATATTCTATGGATATTTTAATCAAATTTAATGATAAAATGTAACAGTATTTTTTGCATACGGCGGTTATAGACCTTTTTTATTTTCTTATAAAATGAAAAAAGGGCAATATAAACACAAATTTAAGATATTTATCACATAAAAAAGTGGTAACGACTTCAAATAATTAAAATATCTTTAGATAAAATTTAACGCCTGCCCTGCATATTATACTTACAAAATGAATGTAATTTAGTTTAGATTATATATTTAAGTTGCTAAGATGTTAATAGAATACTCCTCGCAGTGAAATTTGAAGACAGACACTTAAGATAGAAAGTTTTTCAAGTTTCTAACTCTAATTTAAGTTTTTATCAATAATTACAACTTCGGTCTATATGATCACTTTTAAATTGCTTCCCACCAAGTAAAAGTAATTAATTAAATATTTAATCACCAAATAATGAGCTGGCACTGTTTACCCCTTTTTTGTTCAATTTTCTTTAACTCTCCACAACCTACCTGCATCATGGCTTCCTGTAAAGCACCTGGCGGCCATTCTTGACCATAGACGAAGATCTCCGAACGTGCAATATCCACCCGATTCCACGTTAACGACAACGATAACTGTTCGCTAGGTGTTAATTGTTGGGACTTTAATAAAGCGATCAAAACGATCTGATCCAACTCCTGAAGACGAGACTCACCTCGCTCGCATATTCTAAACACAGTTATCTGACCGAGGGTCAATAAGAAATGAGAATAAAATTCCGTCGATGGGCATCAAGATACAAATAACGTTGACATTTTTAGAGCTTGGGTTTGTATAGAATTAATACGGCACTGGCATGAACGTTAATTATGTAAAGTGTAAGCAACGATGATGAAAAATGAGATAAGAAGATGGGAAAGTAATGTGGTAGTTAAAGAAGGCATGATTATAAGTGATTAGGGTTTTCCGAGGTTCCTTTAAATACACGAAATTCATTTACGCCCTAAAGGTATGAGATTAAACATAAACTGCGTACAGAATAATGGAGTTAGTATCAGATAGATTATTAAAAATATAAAATCAGGGAGTGAAGTATGACGAAAAGCTTAAAATTAAAGGTTAATCTTTTATATTTCGGGTAATGTAATTTTAAAAATAAATTTTAAAAATAAAAATAAACACACAGTGAGTGTTTATGGAATTAATTTTAATATTACACGAACGTTGGAAACTTATGTTAACATTCGAGGATAATTTGCTTAATTAATAAAAATTGGTTAACAGGAATCTTGATGAAATTAAAATTTAAAAAAATTAAAACGAGTTTTGAAAAGCCTGGAAAATGATCAGTTGAAACTTTTTAAAAGTATAATTAAAAATAAATCAAATAATTACTCGTTTTGTTTATAAAAAAAAATATTTACGAGTTTGTTTGAATGCAATTATCAAAAAAATCTTCTTGAACATTCTTGTAAATAAGTTCCATAAAAGAATGCGCAGAAAAAGAAAATAATACGTACAAAAAAATGTGATTAAAATATTTAATAATAATAAAAAAACTCTCTCACCAGATGTTTTCTTCGAGTGCATTGCAGAAGTTCACCATAGAGCATGATAGCTTGTTCTTCGCCAACTTCGAAGGTCCTTTGGATCATATTCAGTAGATAGTCTTTCATTGCTTCTAAGACTACTTGTTCCCCAGATTCAGAATCAGACGCATATCTAGATATATATTTCAATTAATTCGCTATAGACAGTGTGACAGTCACAGTGGCGGCAATTTAAAATTTTAATATAAAGGAATGAAATAATTATTTGGATTAAAAACCTTTTTTTTCTGTATTGGAATATTGGTTAAAATGTTAAAATGTCGATAGGTTAAAATTAGCTGATGTATGTGAAAAGTACAAGCAGAAAGTAGAAATCATGGCTAATGGAACATCTAGGAACGACATAGATTGCGAATGGAGGGAAATCAGAAATGGGTTAACTACAGCAGCAAATGAAGTGTTAGGCACAAAGAAAAGGGCAGGTAGGAGGGAATGGATCACGGAAGAAATAGTTGAAATGATAGAAGCAAGGAGGAAAATTAAAATTGGAAACACAGAAGCAGGACAGAAAAAATATAAGGAACTAAGGAACTTAATTAATAGGAAATGCAAGCTAGCGAAAGAAGAGTGGATAAAAGGAAATTGTGAGGATATTGAGGAGGATATGAGAAGAGGTAAAGTAGATTTGGGCTACAGGAAAATTAAGTCACATTTTTCTAAAGTAAAACCAAAGGGTAACATTATATGTGATAAGCAGGGTAAGGAACTCACAGAAAATAAGGAAAAAGCTAGAAGATGGAAGGAGTATCTTGAAGATTTATATAAAGGTAGGCAGGACATGGAGGAGCTAGAAAGTGTGGAACAGATAGATGAGGATGACTTAGGTCCTAGCATACTTAGGTCAGAGTTTCATAGAGCATTAAATGATTTACGGAATAACAAAGCAGCGGGGATTGATATGATACCAGCCGAATTAATAAAACACGCAGGGGAAAAAATGCAGGAGCGATTATACAGGTTAGTTTGTAAAATATATGAGAAGCGAGAAGTACCACAGGATTTTCAGCGTAGTAGAATAGTAACAATGCCGAAGAAAATAGGAGCTAATTTGTGTGAGAACTATAGGACCATTAGTCTACTATCACATGCATCGAAGATATTGCTAAAGATTATTTATAGGAGATTAGAAAATAAAGTAGAGGAAAGGCTAGGAGAAGATCAGTTTGGTTTTAGGAAAAACAGAGGGACGAGGGAGGCGATTTTAGCACTAAGAACAGTAGTAGAAAAAAGAATGAGGGTAGGAAAGGTAACTTGCATAGCTTTTGTAGATTTAGAAAAGGCATTTGATAATGTAGATTGGGACATAATGTTTAGAATTTTAAAAGAAACGGGTATAGATTATAAGGATAGGAGAATAATTTTTAATTTATATAAACACCAAACTGCCTTAGTTAGAATTGAGTGGGAAGAAGAGGTAGCAAAAATAGGGAAGGGAGTTCGGCAGGGATGTACACTTTCACCGTTATTATTTAATCTATATATATAGAAGATGCAATAAACAAAGTAAAAGAAGAGTATAGTGTAGGTGTGAATGTACAGGAAGAGAAAATATATATGTTGAGATTCGCCGACGATATAGCTATATTGGAAGAAAGCGAAAAGAATTTAGAAAGGGTATTGAATGGTATGCAGGCAGTATTGACTAGGGATTTTAACATGAAAATAAATATAGGTAAAACTAAAGTGATGAGGTGTGACAAAAAGGAATGCAGTAGAAAAATGAGGATCACAATAGGAGATAATAGAATCGAAGAAGTGTCAGATTTTTGTTATTTAGGCAGTAGAATCACAAAAGATAATCGAAGCAAGGTAGATATAAAGTGTAGGATAGCACAGGGTAGGAAGGCATTCGTAGAAAAAGAACAGATTTTAAGATCAAATATTGACTTGGGTATTAGAAAAAGATTACTGAAGGTATATGTTTGGAGTGTAGCACTGTACGGGTGTGAGGCGTGGACTATAGGAAAGGAAGAGAAGCGTAGATTACAAGCATTCGAAATGTGGTGTTATAGGAGGATGATGAGGATTGGTTGGGAAGATAAAGTAACAAATGAAGATGTACTAGAGTTAGTACGGGAGAAGAGAAGTATTTGGAGAGTATTACAGCGTAGGAGAGACAGATTAGTAGGGCATATTCTTAGGCATGGGGGGATTATGCAATTGATCATAGAAGGTAGAGTGGAGGAAAAGAGAGGGGTAGGTAGGCCTAGATTGGAGTATGTGAGTCAGATAGTTGAAGACGTTGAGATGAATGGCTATAGGGAGATGAAGGGATTAGCTCAGGATAGATCGGCATGGCGTGCTGTTTCTAACCAATCTTTAGGATTGCGGACTCTTTAACTAACTAATTGGAATATTGACTAGACGCTAGATCAAGCAATTTTACGTAGAATAAGTAATAACTAGTTTATCACAGTTGCATAGTGGCACTTGTCACAGTAAGCTGACAGTTGTAGTAATATTGCGAAAATCCATCATACAGACTCTTGCAAACAGAGCGCTAACACAATGAGATAGACCAAACAATGCGAACCATGTCGTACATGCAGGACAAATAGTTGCTGGGAATGTTTCGTTGTAATGAATCGTTTGTGGATACGTGAAATATATAGGAAATGTAATAATAAGTCAGTCAAAGATGACAAATTAGATTGCGAGAGTGTAATGAAGAAAGTTCAAATAGGCAACAACACACCGAAAGTTTTATTTCACTTAGAAGTTCGGATATTATTTATGACGGTGTGAAAGTTTGTTCTGTTAACTTGATATTATCAAAATATTTTTGAGCTGCAATTATTGCTTAGTAATTTCCTTTAGCTTCATCGCTAATAATTAATAGATATAATGGATTTAACGCATTGTGCGCCAATTTGCCACATGGATTATTAATTTGGCACGAAAGCTATACTTTCCACGTTGCATAATTATATTAATATTTATTAGTTTGAAAATAAATGCGTGCAATTTATACTCAATCCACACTAAAAACGCAAAAAAAAATTGTCACTCGATCTACATTTTTAACGCATATTTTATTTAACAAATATGCTATTCTTAATAATTATAATTGTATAAAACATCACCCAAAAACCATAACACAAACATAAGGTGATGTTTTATACAATAATTTAACGACGATTTTACTATTAATTATTATAGTTTAATTGATTGATACATTTTTATAAAAGCTATCAAAATATTGTCAGGTGAAACATTAGCTCGTAATTTGACCATGAATAGAGTAAACAATTACAGAATGGTAATCGTTTTAGATCATAATAGAGGCAGATACAGCAAATACATCTCATGTAATAGTTATTAATGAGATGAGAATGCCGCTTCATCCGAATTCACAACTACCCCTGTCGGCACAAATAATATACACCCTCGAAATAGTATTTACACCCAGAAAATATCAGTCGACTGTTATAATTGATATAAACAGCAATTGATATTTCGCTGCATTTCGTGTTTATGATGGGCTTACTTGTGTACGAAAGCAATGAGGTCTGCAGCGCGGCCGGATCCGTCACAGACGACCACCGGCACGGGCGGGTTGTCCGTCACGTACTCGAGAACAGCCCGGATCGTGTTCGTGCCACCCTCGATCACCAGACACACTACGGGGATGCTACTGCACGAATCTAGAACAATCGGTCGAAGGTGCTATAATCACCACGAAATGTGCGATCAATTAAGATCGTTAAGATCAATAAGACAAAAATGTAAGAACAATTAAGATTAAGATCGTTGTTGTTATTACTCTTGAGGAAGAGAATACCGTGGTCAGTAATGTCTTCTATATACTTACAAAGTAGATAAAAAATATGGCTATTTAAAACGTCAATTTTTGCTCGCGATAAATTAATGCTAATTTTCTTTTTATTACGGACATGCTCGTTTAGAACAATGAAAGTTTTACAGCTGTGTCCAATATGAATTTAGAAAATAAATCGACAATCCCAAGATTTTTTTCGAGTATTAAAATCCCATTAATATATCACAAGCTAAGCGTGAATTTTTTTATATTAAAAATGAATTAAAAAGGCAAAGTGTCTTTTGGAAGCTAGACTTCCAATATACGCAGAAAAAAATCGCACTTAACGATTATTAAGTGATTGTGCGATGAAATTGAGGCTATTGATGAAATTTTATAACACTAAGAGCGAGTGCTAGAGCTAGTGCTAAATCAGGCTGCATAATTCTACAGATTACCTTTTGTCCCGTATTTGTACCTTTTATACGATAATAGTTAATGATACGATGCTTCTCTAGGGACAAATGGTAGTCTACTAATTGACCCTAAGAGTCTGCTAAATTGTTTTTTATGTACATCACCTGCATGAAGAGATTCACGTCTCCAAGAGCATGAATATGGTGTTGCTACAAGAATAACAACGGATACAATGTCAAATAAACCCAAAATGAAATTATTTTTGTCATTATAATATAAAAATATTCTACTAAACGGATTTCTCTAAACGATATAAATTACATCGAATTTCCAATACGCGAAATTTGTATTAAATAATTTTACATAGCAATTTTTGTTCACCGCATTTTGAAACATGCTAATACTTTAAATCCACTTATAACTCATTAATCCGCATGTCCAATCTATCCCTTGGGACCAAAATCGTACATAACACTGAATATTTAATATGGGACTTAATCCACTTGACAATGACAGATAAATGGTCAATATCCGAACCGAGTTTCGTCGCGACTTATTAACCTATTTGATCAACTTAAATTGCGTACCAATTTTCGTCGGAGCCGGTCATGAGATGGTGCCGTGAATAGCTTATTTGAGTAAAATTTATGGAGATCGGTATTGCGGATTATTTCTAAAAAGGCTGTAATGGACAAGTCTATTTTAAGTCGACTGTGATGTTTTGTATTATCCAATAGAAGAATATGTTTAAATTAATTTTTGACTTGTGTTCTTTTGATGTATGTATAAAGTTGCCGCGTAGAGGAAAAAATGTTTCAGTTGGCACTTCTGTTCGTTTCTTTCAGAATATCACTTAATCTTAAGAAATTATTTTTAGTACATTTAATAATTTAATCAAGTAAGATGACTTACATGGATTAAGTCTTTGTATAGATATGAATTTTTCTAGTTTTCTACGTAGACATATTTCCGCTCCGTAGCGGCCTTGCGTTCCGTTATCTACCAACAGAAAATACGCATGTCTGTTGTTCAGTGCCGCAAATTTCGATCTGCAAAGAAAAAAAAAAGAGTAAATGCGACCCGAATTCGAACGTTTTCTTAGCTATATCGATAATAGGATACGTGAAGAAAGAGGAGATATAATATTACTTTCAAATCGTGCGTGTTCAAACAAAAGTCGGTTCAGAAGATAATCTCAAGCGCAAACTGAGATAAAAATAATAATTTAGTTTAGAATATTTGTAATCAATCATTTTATTTTATTTTATTTTAAGAAAAAAATTAAAAACGAAGTTTTGTTAATTGTAAGTCGAAAGGAAATGGACTTTTAGCTGAACACTGGCCACATATCAGAAATTGTGAACACAAAATATCAGAAATTGTGAAAGAATATCTCGAAAGGAAGATGGAAAGAAGTTTTAAGGAAAACATAATACAAGTAAAGATATAATGTATAAAACGCATTATGTATGGCAAAAATTTCAATTGAACGTGTAATTTAGCTTATAAATGAAAAATTAATAGGTAACGATTGTGTGAAATAATATCCGAATTTTGTAATATATAAAATTGAAATTACTCGTAATTATTATTTACGCACTTCTAAATATGTAAATAATTAAAATGATATTTCATTTCGACTCGATGAAAATACGAATTCAGATAAATAAACAAAAATCAATCAGTGCATTTGTAATTGATAAAAAATTTCAATGTTATATCTGAACATGTGATGGAGAATTTGCTGTTGATATAATAAATATATTTTCATATTATGAAAAAAGTAAAAATAAAGTGTCGATGCAAGTACATAAGTAGGTCACTTTTATTCTTACAAAAAAAAAAAAAAAAAGTTAATTTTGACATAGCACTTGTCAAGTGAACGCTCAAATTTTACACTACCTCCATTAAATAACGATGTGAAAAATATTTCCCAAATTTTTTACAATGATTTTAAAATTTCAGTGAATCAAAGCTGGTCATATAGTATGCAATATTTGCGCAATGGAACAAAACTATCCAAAACCTTCAGCCTGTGCACATTGAATGGATATTCACGAAATGTTCTTCATCATGTAAATATACTTCAAACGAATGCGCAAACCATTTGCAATAATTCCGCAAGAAATGCCCATACAAACAGGCCGAACCTTCCAACTATTATCTATCTGCCGCAAATCTTCTCATTCTACAGCAGCAAGATGAAATTTAAATGGTTACAGAAAAAATGGGACAATGACTTCAGCGAAGGTTTATTTTTTTTTAATATATTTCGTAAAATATATAATTCAAAATTAGAGAGGTCAATAAAATAAGCGCGAAAGTACAAATTTTAACTAGATTAAAGAAAACTGTGTTAAAAATTCTTTAAAAAAATTTATATCTTAGGAGCGTTTATTTACGGCAGTTCACAAGCCATTTCAACGATCAGCCAAATCATCAGTGAAGACAAACCGGAAAAACTGAAAGGCCTTATGACCGACGCGGCCCAGCAACAGTTAGAAATCGACATGAAAGTCCACATACTACCCGAACAGAAGCGAATAATTGCTGTAGTACCAAACGACATCAAACTGTTGGTTCCTCAGAGTGTCCAGCTACTAGTTAATAATTGGAAAGACGCCGAGAAAGAAGGAAAGGCGACTGTGTTGCTAAAGAGCGTCGCACTAAAATGGCACGAGCAGGTGGAGAATAAGCTTCTTAGGGTGGTGTTTATTGTGATTGTAGCGGAGTTGAGTAGGGAATATAAGCCGGGTGTTAACAATGGATGGTTGATTTCGTATTTTAAGGTCAAGAATTGCGAGTTCATGAAGTCGAAATGGAGAATTTAATTTGTTTGAGATGTAACTCACGAAAGTATTGTTATTTTTATTTGTGGTAGAATTTTTTTTATTCTTCCTATTAAAGTCACGCAACAGAATAAAATGATCTATTTCTTAAATATATTTATATCAATTTATTATTCAAATTTTTGTGCATCTATTCATATTATTGAGCTTAGGATTAATTTTTTATAATGACGTTTACTGATTACAATATTTTTCATCCACCAAATTGTTATAAAATACTACTCGTATACTAAAGAATATTACTTACTGAAATAATTTTTTATACAGCTAATGATAAAACTTATTATTGATTACGAAGCTTATGGTTGTTAAAAAACCAGAATGGAAATTACTAACTATACAGGTGCACATATGAATAATAAATGACGCAATTAGACCATTATATAACGTTGAATAATACCGATTAAAAAAATAATTTCGAATTCAATAAAAATCACACTACTAAATATAGTTTCGCTCTGGAAGACTTTCGCGGTCGGTATTAACTTTGAAATGTGTTATGGCGCTCTAATGTTTCGCCGATTTAAATATTGACATACCTTGGAGATGAGATGGAATGGTAAGGCACATCCCGATTAGTCCCAACGAGGTCGTGATTGTTCTCAACGATGCCCCAGGGCGCGATGCCCAACGTAATAACGCGCCCACTGCGCTGCGATCGTTCCAGAAGCAGAGCATCGCCCACCTGTCGCGTCACACCTGTAGAAAAAAATGATTGTACGATTTGATTAGTTTATTAAAAATATGTTTGTGCACAAATTGAAAATGGTTTATTATTATTCGGAGTTTTCAATTAGTAGAATGCAATGTTAATGAGTATTGATGAAATAAATTTGATACGATATCGATTTTTGGGTAGATCATGTATTTGAAACTGTAAATAATGGGATTTTAAATTGTATTTTCCACTATTGGATAAGTTGATAATTTCCTTTGAGCACATGGATTTTAAATGGACAACATGAATCTATTTTGTGAAACATTGGAATATATATTATATAATATATTAGAGCAATATGTATAAAATCCGATTTAATACCGTATATAAAGTTGGATAACGTAAATGTCAATTTAATTGAAAAAAACAACAACAACGAAATTGGCAGGAATATAAAGACAAAGCATTAAAATGTTGCAAAAATATATAAACAGATATTGGGTTTTGTAATAGAAATAAGATGTAAAACATTGCATTGTATATTTATAAAATTTATACGAAAACATTTCATTTTTGCTAAAAAAAAACTGGTATTAAGGAAATTGGGAAATGCCAGTGGAATTTTCAAGGGACTAGGGAGGTCAATGGTAGGTGTCAATTTCTGTACGTTTAGTGTATTTAGAAGAATAAAAAGTTTGGGTAGTGGATTTGTAAAGAAACAATACAATGTAAACTGCAAACGTTGTTTTGTAAATTGCTCAAAGTTTTATTTCACTCGCATTTATATATTACTTTCTTTATTAAATTTTCTGCTTTGTAGAAAATTTCTTTGTATCTTGCATCAAAACTACTTGTTAACTTATAAAATCTTGAGATCATTTCTTGTTAGAATTCATTTTTCGCAAGAAATAAAAATTGAAAATTATAACTTAACTTTCAAACTGCTTACTTCAAACATTTGTATCTTTTGAAATATTCATTTCCCATCAAAACTACTTGCAGATTCTAAATTCTGATATCAAATCTTAAAAGAAAACATCTTCCTCTAGAAAATATGAAAATGTTGCCAAAAAAACATCGAAGTTTTTTCGCAAAATCTTTCAGACGGTTAATTTTACAGTAAAACTACTTGCAAATTTAGAATCCACATATCAATTTCTATTAAAAAATATCCAATTCAACAATATTAATACGTGAAAATAAAAACCTAAATTTAAGAAATTTATCATTAACCAAGTCATTAATAGAATAGAAATCGCGCGTAAATATATCCCAATTATCATTCAATTATTTAACGAACAATTGAAAGAGATTGCCTAATTTGCATTTAGACAAATGCTGTTAATAATTAAAATCTGACGGTTCTATTGCCGCTGTAAGTTACATTAGGCCGTATATATTTCTACCCTCCGCCTTCAGGGATGAAATGTAATAACGCGAACTAAAAGAAGAGATAAAATGAAAATATCAAATAATACACAAGTGCTACAGAAATTCACTGAAGTACTGTGCGCTGAGAAATTGAGTGCTTTGACTATATAAATCGAAAGATAGAACATTTTTAAAACCAAAAAATATTATTACTCTGATAATTTATAAGTGCTAATGGTTGAATATAAAGCTATACATTATTGCCTAGTTTGTTTTTGTCAAAAATGTGTAAGTTAATAGATTTAAAATATAACCGACATATTTGCCGCTATTTTAACATCAGAAACGTTCTGAGCATTCATAGTTGGAATTTTCCGATATAATTTTGAAGGTACAACGTTTCTATGAATAACATTTACGTTGTTTAAATTTCGCGACGATAAAAAATGTAAGACAATTAAAAGAAATTCCTGTAGCATATGATTGCTATTTCAGTATCGTAACAGTCGGAATTATATTGTTCAATCGCCAAAGCATGTCAATTTAATTTTAAAATATGAAATTCGCGATGCGCATATTACAAAACGATATGCCAAAGATATTTTAAGAAAGATTACATTAGTTTCATATAACACTGAAGAATTTAAAAGAACATACAAACGGCAACGAAACGTTATAAAAATAAAGTCACAAAAAGGGAATTTTGTGTGCAATCGATGAGCTTTGCAATATAAACTGAGCTTATATTATTCATTCTAATATTTTTACCGTGGAAAATAAAAAGTATCATGTTTATCATGGACCGGCGCAATCAATATAACCCCTGAAAAAAGTGCCTTCAGGAAAAATAGGATGAAGAAGAACAGCGCTCGAGCAACGATGAATTTAATCGTGAAAGCATAATTAGGGCCAAAAATTAATGTTAAGCTTAGTTAAAGAGTCCGCAATCCTAAAGATTGGTTGGAAACAGCACGCCATGCCGATCTATCCTGAGCTAATCCCTTCATCTCCCTATAGCTATTCATCTCAACGTCTTCAACTATCTGACTCACATACTCCAATCTAGGCCTACCTACCCCTCTCTTTCCCTCCACTCTACATTCTATGATCAATTGCATAATCCCCCCATGCCTAAGAATATGCCCTACTAATCTGTCTCTCCTACGCTGTAACACTCTCCAGATACTTCTCTTCTCCCCTACTAACTCTAGTACAGCTTCATTTGTTACTTTATCTTCCCAACCAATCCTCATCATCCTCCTATAACACCACATTTCGAATGCTTGTAATCTACGCTTCTCTTCTTTTCCTATAGTCCACGCCTCACACCCGTACAATGCTACACTCCAAACATATACCTTCAGTAATCTTTTTCTAATACCCAAGTCAATATTTGATCTTAAAATCTGTTCTTTTTCTACGAATGCCTTCCTACCCTGTGCTATCCTACACTTTATATCTACCTTGCTTCGATTATCTTTTGTGATTCTACTGCCTAAATAACAAAAATCTGACACTTCTTCGATTCTATTATCTCCTATTGAGATCCTCATTTTTCTACTGCATTCCTTTTTGTCACACCTCATCACTTTAGTTTTACCTATATTTATTTTCATGTTAAAATCCCTAGTCAATACTGCCTGCATACCATTCAATACCCTTTCTAAATTCTTTTCGTTTTCTTCCAATATAGCTATATCGTCGGCGAATCTCAACATATATATTTTCTCTCCCTGTACATTCACACCTACACTATACTCTTCTTTTACTTTGTTTATTGCATCTTCTATATATAGATTAAATAATAACGGTGAGAGTGTACATCCCTGCCGAACTCCCTTCCCTATTTTTGCTACCTCTTCTTCCCCCTCAATTCTAACTAAGGCAGTTTGGTGTTTATATAAATTAAAAATTATTCTCCTATCCTTATAATCTATACCCGTTTCTTTTAAAATTCTAAACATTATGTCCCAATCTACATTATCAAATGCCTTTTCTAAGTCTACAAAAGCTATGTAAGTTACCTTTCCTACCCTCTTTCTTTTTTCTACTACCGTTCTTAGTGCTAGAATCGCCTCTCTCGTCCCTCTGTTTTTCCTAAAACCAAACTGATCTTCTCCTAGCCTTTCCTCGACTTTATTTTCTAATCTCCTATAAATAATCTTTAGCAATATCTTCGATGCATGTGATAGTAGACTAATGGTCCTATAGTTCTCACACAAATTAGCTCCTATTTTCTTCGGCATTGTTACTATTCTACTACGCTGAAAATCCTGTGGTACTTCTCCCTTCTCATATATTTTACAAACTAACCTGTATAATCGCTCCTGCATTTTTTTCCCTGCGTGTTTTATTAATTCGGCTGGTATCATATCAATCCCCGCTGCTTTGTTATTCCGTAAATCATTTAATGCTCTATGAAACTCTGACCTAAGTAGGCTAGGACCTAAGTCATCCTCATCTATCTGTTCCACATTTTCTAGCTCCTCCATGTCCTGCCTACCTTTATATAAATCTTCAAGATACTCCTTCCATCTTCTAGCTTTTTCCTTATTTTCTGTGAGTTCCTTACCCTGCTTATCACATATAATGTTACCCTTTGGTTTTACTTTAGAAAAATGTGACTTAATTTTCCTGTAGCCATTATATGTTAAGCTATTATATAGAAATATTTTATAATGTGTATAATTAGAAAATATAAAATATTATTGATGGAAAACAGTATTTGATAAAACCGCAACGTACATTATTTATAAAATAATACATTTTATAGCACAAGCTTCTTTGAAAATTCAAGTTATTTCAAGTCTTGGAAAACGATATTCCATATAAAAATTATTGCGGTACAATAAAGGAATACGAACAAGGCGAGAATCCGCATATTTATTCTACAATTGTATAAATAGGAAATATTACCACTTCAAAAAAGCCCCGGACTTTCGTTACTATTAACCGATTCGAAAAAGCCAACAAACACAAACTGCAAACAAAATACGACCGGTATAGGCAAATAAAGTGCGCAACATGTTCACATGAATTTTTCATAAAGTTTCGCCCGCATTTACAGATCTATAGTTAGGACCGTTACGAAGAACTACCTGTTCTTATGCAAGACGGGGTGAATTAATTCAAATCTGCGAACCGAACGAAAGCGAAGAAAACGAGAATAAACCATTTTCTGTGTTCAATTTGATAATAAAAGAAGTAAAAATGCACCGGTATTTGTGCCGCCGGTGAAGATCCAAGCCCCGGTGGTTTTGGCCGCTTTGCTGAGGCCTTTGCGAAGGATCTTTTTTAGTTTCGGCTGGAGTTCAAAGTTGGCCTTGCCACCCTGCACGGTGATCAACAGCTTGGGGAGTTCCAGTCCCCATTCGCGGGTGAACAGCTGCAGAAGGAGCTCAGGCCGCGCATCGTACGACACCCGGATATACTGAAAAGAACAATATTTTAAAAATTATAATATTGAGCGAAATATATAATATAACGTTGTAAAATCGTCACTGCGGTATAAAACATCACCCAAATACCGTAACACAAAGCATTTATTAGCTAGATGCGCATTTCGGAGCCTATGCCCCCGAAAACTATATAAAATAACTAATCGTGATTCCCATACATACAATAGACAAATAAATATTTAACAATTAATACTGAATGATTATGCAACGTTTACATAGTTGCAATTATCTGCGTATTTTAAGAAAATGAATATTCGTTGTTCAATTTTGAAAATTTGAAAGTGTTTTGGAATAATTATTCCAACAATTAGCTTTTTTGAATATATAATAAAATTTTATATAATAGACTTATTGAATATGAAATAACATAATGGCCCATTTTAGGGTAGAGAGTTTTTCAAAGGAATAAAAAAAACATTACATCCTTATTTATAAAGGGGCTTGAGCACGTGACCAACCTGTCAATACGTGGTACAATATTGAGTTAGTTTCTACTAACAAGTTTCACATCCTGCAGTAGAATTAGGACTTTTGCGATCGGCTATTGTTGTGTTACGTTAGAATTGGAATGGCTGTTGCTTGTTAACAGAAAGTTGCTTTCCAATTACGTGTCTGCCATCGATTAGAATAGAATAGTTGGTAACAAAGATTGTTTAGGTGATTAAAAGAGAGTAGGAGTTGTAATTGATTTAATAGACAAGAATTTTAAGCATGTGGGAATAACGTGAAAAGTTACTACGAATTTTTATGTTAATATTTCAATTTATGTGACGTTAAGCGCGATCATATCTTTAAAACTGCTATATATTTATTTTATAGTTGTAACAAATTTATACATCAAAATACTGCCGCTTTTTCCAAAAAATTCTACTTTTAAAAGTATTTTGCGCAAATACCATCAAGTGCACAGATATACTTCGAATTCTTTTAAACGGACTATTGACATGAGATCTGCAGATGATGGTCATGTTACGTATGCCACCTTATATATCGCGGTATCTTCAAGCAAGTATGGCTTTGGGCACTGGCTCCCTGTTATGCCTCGGCATGGAATAACCGGACGAATTCAGATAAGCTCGCAAATATGCGCCTCTATATCCCGGGGGATTTCCAGGCACAATGCAACGTTTCCTCTGGATCTAGCTTGTATTAGCGCAATTCTATTTCACTGAATGGTCTATGCACTAGTAACGTAGCCAGGATTTTCAAAATCGTTTGTTAAAAAATGTTTTTGAAATGTTGGGAGCGCTTTTGTATTGCACAAAATGTATATCGAAAATTTTATGTCTAAAGCAATCAAATGTTTCACAACTTTCTTTACCTAAGTGACAAGCGTTTATATCTACAACTTTTTCATCAACCAATCGCTCAAAAAAGTTTAACAGCTTGTTGAGATCCAAGTTGAGTTTACAAGAAGTTTACGTAACGATATTTCAAGTTTCAATTAATCTAATTTTAGTATTTTTCTAAAGTAAAACCAAAGGGTAACATTATATGTGACAAGCAGGGTAAGGAACTCACAGAAAATAAGGAAAAAGCTAGAAGATGGAAGGAATATCTTGAAGATTTATATAAAGGTAGGCAGGACATGGAGGAGCTAGAAAGTGTGGAACAGATAGATGAGGATGACTTAGGTCCTAGCATACTTAGGTCAGAGTTTCATAGAGCATTAAATGATTTACGGAATAACAAAGCAGCGGGGATTGATATGATACCAGCCGAATTAATAAAACACGCAGGGGAAAATATGCAGGAGCGATTATACAGGTTAGTTTGTAAAATATATGAGAAGGGAGAAGTACCACAGGATTTTCAGCGTAGTAGAATAGTAACAATGCCGAAGAAAATAGGAGCTAATTTGTGTGAGAACTATAGGACCATTAGCCTACTATCACATGCATCGAAGATATTGTTAAAGATTATTTATAGGAGATTAGAAAATAAAGTAGAGGAAAGGCAAGGAGAAGATCAGTTTGGTTTTAGGAAAAACAGAGGGACGAGAGAGGCGATTCTAGCACTAAGAACGGTAGTAGAAAAAAGAAATAGGGTAGGAAAGGTAACTTGCATAGCTTTTGTAGACTTAGAAAAGGCATTTGATAATGTAGATTTGGACATAATGTTTAGAATTTTAAAAGAAACGGGTATAGATTATAAGGATAGGAGAATAATTTTTAATTTATATAAACACCAAACTGCCTTAGTTAGAATTGAGGGGGAAGAAGAGGTAGCAAAAATAGGGAAGGGAGTTCGGCAGGGATGTACACTCTCACCGTTATTATTTAATCTATATATAGAAGATGCAATAAACAAAGTAAAAGAAGAGTATAGTGTAGGTGTGAATGTACAGGGAGAAAATATATATGTTGAGATTCGCCGACGATATAGCTATATTGGAAGAAAGCGAAAAGAATTTAGAAAGGGTATTGAATGGTATGCAGGCAGTATTGACTAGGGATTTTAACATGAAAATAAATATAGGTAAAACTAAAGTGATGAGGTGTGACAAAAAGGAATGCAGTAGAAAAATGAGGATCTCAATAGGAGATAATAGAATCGAAGAAGTGTCAGATTTTTGTTATTTAGGCAGTAGAATCACAAAAGATAATCGAAGCAAGGTAGATATAAAGTGTAGGATAGCACAGGGTAGGAAGGCATTCGTAGAAAAAGAACAGATTTTAAGATCAAATATTGACTTGGGTATTAGAAAAAGATTACTGAAGGTATATGTTTGGAGTGTAGCACTGTACGGGTGTGAGGCGTGGACTATAGGAAAGGAAGAGAAGCGTAGATTACAAGCATTCGAAATGTGGTGTTATAGGAGGATGATGAGGATTGGTTGGGAAGATAAAGTAACAAATGAAGCTGTACTAGAGTTAGTAGGGGAGAAGAGAAGTATCTGGAGAGTGTTACAGCGTAGGAGAGACAGATTAGTAGGGCATATTCTTAGGCATGGGGGGATTATGCAATTGATCATAGAAGGTAGAGTGGAGGGAAAGAGAGGGGTAGGTAGGCCTAGATTGGAGTATGTGAGTCAGATAGTTGAAGACGTTGAGATGAATAGCTATAGGGAGATGAAGGGATTAGCTCAGGATAGATCGGCATGGCGTGCTGTTTCCAACCAATCTTTAGGATTGCGGACTCTTTAACTTAACTAGTATTTTTACAGTGTAAGATTTCACACAAATCATTTTCTATCTTTAATTCCCCCGAAGAGTTTAGCAGCAACAGTCCCTAAATCTTCTTATCAATTGCAAATACCAAAGAAAAACGATAGAGAATTATTTTAACTTCAACTTCATCATTTCAATTCCACTAAGATAAGTAATGTTTTAAATGAAATAAAACACTATCGAGATCGTACTGTATTTCAAAAAATATTGTATTTAGCAGTCCAAATGTCATTTTTATTTGTTTTGGAACACACTGTAACTTCAATTACTCTATCTCTAGCACCCGCACCACCAACTATTAAGTTAAATTCAATTGAGCCATTAAAATCCCCATAATAAAACCAGTTTATATTGTTTTTAATGTTGCACCATAAACTGAATATTGGACGAATGGTGCATGTTTATCGTTACAACACAATTTCCAAGGTTTATAGCGTGTAAATATAGTTTCACCTGAGCTTTGGTGGGATGTGGCCCGCCCTGGAACTCAAGTGTTCCATAGGCGTCTGTGGGAGAAAGGCGGGTGTGTTTTGAGGGCACCCAAGTGTCGGCTGGTGGCAGATCCTTCCCCAAATCCCACTCTTTGGGGCCGTGGTGGGTACCCGGGCGGCCGCAACAACATCTGCAAAAAAAAGGACAAGAAATATATATATATAATTTGAATTCTTCTGGCATAATAAAATAATTTCACAGAAAGGCAATATCTTTTTTTATGTAAAAGATATATTATGCTTGAAAGATATCGTTTTATATAATTCAATTGCGTGAATGGGCGATATAGACACATCGTGAAATAATGGAGGCCAATTATAAATATTTGTTCAAACGGGGCGATGAAAAGCCGGAGCTGGAAAACAAATATATAGAAATACGAAAAGAAAGGGAAATATTGTTGGCATTCATCGAAATGACGGGAAACGAGCACATATATAGTAAATACGCTCTCATAATTGTGTCATACGGTATTCAATTTAAGGCCGTTCAGGCCGTGAAATTATGTTTAGTAAATCTGATGTTATATAATCTGATGATTTTAGGCGAAAGAATTCAGAGAAGGCCTTCAAATAAACGCAAGTTTGTTTGAGCTGTACAAAATAAACGTACAACAAAGTAGAGAAAGTTGAAGTGAGGGATAGAATAAAATCTATATTGCGTTGGTGTTAAAGGTGATGGGATTTCTTTGAAAAGGAATACAAATTTTTATTACATGCAATCAAGGGTGACTAAAAGGATTGTTTAAATCTACAACAGTGTTAAAAATTCAATGCAAAATGAGCTATAGCAATTTTTGTAGAATCTAACGGAATGTGGAGCGTAGGCTGTTTGTTGAAAAAGGGATTTTTAATCAAGCTAAAAAAAAACCATAAAAACACTCCTATATATAAAGGTTTGGAAAAAATATATAGATCCAGGTAGGATAACGTCACAGCAATAACAATGACACTGTTATGACCGTGTGTTTGTCACATCCCGCAATTAGAGTATCGAAATTCCCGTGATTGGTCTTAAGCTGGCCGCGCAATTGTAGTTCGGTGATGCGGCGCAACAGAAAGAGCGCCTCGACAGGCCGCCCGTATAGCACTGGGTGCAATTCCGGCGGAGTGAATTCGGCCACGTCTCAGTCGGGCGTCAGTTATGGGCAACGCACACCCACTGCCAAAAAAGCATCGGGCAGCTGTCGGTCCACCATGTACGACCAGAACAGTACCGGATCTTCCTTCCATCGAAATAACCCGTTGGCCACAAAAACTAGTGGCGCGGCAGTGAGAAACCGAACGAACCCAAAATCGAGTGGACCCGCTCGAGCTAACAACAAGCCAAATTCAACCACGAATGCCGCAACGAAGAACAATCGATGCTGTCGCCGTCGAAGAGTGAATACATTGCGTCAATACGCCGCCAATCGTTTTGGTGAACTATCTAAGAACCCGTTCATCAACTTCTTTCGTGCCTATAAGCGCAAACATAACGACATGTCCCTGGTGGAGATTGCCAGTCGCGTGGCGAAAATCTGGAACAGCATGACCGACAAACAGAAGACAAAGTACCAGTTGCCCGCGGGGTATATATCTGGATCCAGTTGTATTAATAAAAGAGGGATTCCCAACAATGGCGCTAGTACTGGTGGTAGGCGAGCAGCTAGACGACCCGCTGCGGGGAGGAGGCGTAGAGTGCGACCGTTGCAAACAACGAAGCCCCTGCTGAAGGAGCGCTCGCCACCTGACTTGGATGAGGCGTACAGTGACCAAACGGCGCCCAGCAGCAAGAGCAGAAGCAAGAGTAAGTCACCGTCTTTGTCCGATTGAAGATCCGTAAGAGATCTAAAGATGGTTGAGAAAGTATTTTTGTGATATCTTAAGGAATTTTTGTATGACGATGAAAGACAACAAATCAATTGTGAGCTGTGTTTCTATAGTATTCATATTTGTTTGAAAATAAATAGAAATCGATTTATTCAATCATTTGTAATTTAATAAAATTAAATACCTGCGATAAATATCATCAAGTACATTTACTTCCACTTCAAACGCAAATGGGATCATAAATAACAATTTCTATGTAAATTTCTCTCGCGCGTATTTCCATTTCAATTGAATCGCCATCGCGACGTCTCCATCGCCAAGGGATGGCACAGCTATCCCTAACCAGGTACCAGAGCATATTCAAAAGGGATTATAAATACTGGATATCAACAGCCGTTATATAAATAAAATATTCCAAGTATACAGCCACCTGTACGATAATAATGCTTTCGAGATGACGTAAACATAATGGCTAAGTGTACGTTTCGAATTCTTAATTTGTTCTAACCTTTCAAGAATTAAAAAGAATAGTACTATGATATGGTAAGTGTAGGGTAAGAATTTGAAAACCATGTAATGTGTTGGAAATTTAAAAAAATTTAATTTACCGTAAAACCATTGCACAGCTTCCCAGAAACTAGTACGTCACTGATTTCCGACCTCATTACAAAAAAATATATAATGTCAATATTAACTAGTTTTGTGACCTACTCATTCATACGTTATATATACCTTGTTATCTGAGACCGTATTTTTTAATATTCGTGTCATTATTCACAAATTGCTTATTTAATTTGCACAGTGGTAATAAATATACACAGTGTACATGATAAATTATAGTAATAAAGTTCAGCGTGTAAAATTCCAATCTCTAAAATAACTTGGCACGCTGTATAAGTACTTGAAAATTCGTACGAACGAGCAAAAACGGGAATTTTTTATTTTTTTGGAATAATTGGGCAATTTCGGTGGTCGTAAAAATATTTAATTGAGCGCAATTGAAAGTTATTGCCAAACTTGGCGAATTAAAAATCGGTAAATATGAAAATAAATTGACGATTGGTTTTTGAATCAATTTTTCAGTTCGATGATTTCAGTTGAATGATAAAAAACTGTTTGACCAAGTTTTCAACGTAAATCAATTTGAATTAAATATGAATGAGCCTTGCATAATGTGTGAATGTAACATACAATGAAGGTACAGGAGTAAACAAAGAGCCTGTTGAATGGTAATATTTTGGCAAAGCATTGGATAATATAAATAAAAGTGAAGATAACAAAAACACAGCAGCAAATAATCAATTAGATTATAACTCGCCTCTACCATCAACTTAAAAAAAAAAAAAACGATTGCAGGCGTTTCGAAGGGAATATATTTTATTTTTGTGCGATGTAATTTGAAGAAAATCCCTAATTTATATATACAGAAAGGAAATATTTCTCTTTTCGCATTTAGAATTCCCCTCCACTTATACACAAGTAGCCGTTTCCATATACGAAGACATCTGGAGCTGTTTGTAAAATAGCGACGCGAAATTCCATTTGTGCTCAAATATTTTACGGAATAAAGAATATAAGTGCAAGTGGCATTGTCATCTTTTTAGGTAGGCTCTTTTTCTCGATACAAGAATTATTTTAGAAAAATTGCAATGCATTGCGTATTTGTAAGTGCCGAATAAAATAAAATGCATTTTGGAAACAACAAAATAGTTTTCGCGAAATTTAATATTCAATAGTTCGGAGCGATAAAAATCTATTTGTACGGTTTTTATTAGATGGAGATACGTATTGATAAATTGGCGTTTTTAAAAAAATCTGTTCAAATTAAATTATCTTCTTGTAAATGCGGAATCAACAGTAAATAAAATCGTACAAACTATCAAAAGATGTTCAAATGTACGATGCTGACAGTATTTCAGCTGATTCTCTGCTCGTTATGGTTTGACCGTGAATGCCCTTTTGCCATTCTGGCCCTTTAACCTAGTTAAAACCCTTTCTGCATTCACAATTGAGTTATATTACAGATGACTATAGTTGGTTTACAAAGGACTACGTGAATTCGTGCAATTACACGCAGAACATTTCAACATTTGATTGTTGTTGTTGAAATGACACACGAAATACCAGGATTATAATTCGAGTACTACAATAGTACAATTATATATTATTCTAAAAATCTGCTCAGTGTTTTCTACGCTCTTATGTCGAAGAGATTAATTTATGATTTTATATATACGACGATGAAGATGAAATTTTTATTGTAACTACAGCTCTGTAGGTTGGAAATGAATAAGTTTAATTAAAAAAATGTAACCCCACGAAACTAATACACATAAAAAAGTTTCTTATATAGCCATGGCTTTTATAAGTTTTCCACATTTAGTAATTCAGTAAATAGATGGATTTTTTTTTTAGATATTAAAGTACATTTCAGTTAACAAAGTTGAGCAATCGTGATATACAACCATGCATGAAAATTATAATTTCCGGGTTTTCCATCTCGACCAGAAAATATTGATTTTGCGATCCACAAGTGTGTCCAACTATCCACCAGTGCCGTGCAAAGGAATAAACTGATTCTAGAAAAATAATAAATATCTAACGTAACGTATCGATGTCGAATTAAAAGGTTTTTCTTTTTAAATAAACCCACAATATTCTTTATAACCTTAGCCATTGTAAAGCCTACAAAAATTATCAATGTTTATTTTTATTATTAAAAGTTTCTTCTAATATTAGCATTTGGATTCGATATGGCAACGGTGGATGGGACTTTTGCTAGTTGACACATGCGGTGCGCATGTGTCAACATTCTATATGCGTGGTGCGCGCATATATTTAAATACCACCAACGTCATCTTATGGAAATTTGCCTTAGGTAAAATAGTTTAAGAATAAATTTTTTTTTTGGGATAAATTACTTGATAAATATTCTCATTTTAAAGTAATCTAGCTGCAGAAAAAGTTACGATTTTTTCGTGATTTAGTACAGAATATCTTACTGCAAACTCAGCAAGTCTTATTCTAAATTGCAGACTGTTTATTAAAAGCTCAATGTTGATGCGTAGGTTCTTGGTATGAGAAGATAAGAAGGGCTAACAACATCACTTCCGAAATAATATTATTCTCAGAATTATTGAGGCCTGTTAGCATGAGAATAGTGTTTTAAATACCTACAGGTATGGGCAAATTAACAACCATATAAAGGTGTTCTTCAACAAAAATAATAATAATAGATTTTGTTAAACTAAAAAGATATTTACGTTATACAATTTCTTTAGAAATAGGCTGATTTTAAAAACTGTTATATATTAACAAAAAAAAATCCAAACTGCCATCTGATCACTGAACATTTGACAAACTTTCGTCGACGTTCTTCAGTAAAATTTGAGTATGCCCAGTACTTAATTCATCTTTTACAGTTAACGTTGTAACGAATATTCCGCAGGGTATTAATTATTCTGTTTTCTGCGTTTAAACAACGATATGGAAATGAAGATTTTACATCTGAATAGCGTAGCAAGTTTTAGTTTGCATAGTTCTATATAGAAACAGTTTCGGTACTAAATATTATACCAGCTCACAACCACTCGCGATTATTTGCGGGAAGTAAATATAGACAAATGTCGTCACAGCGAACATCCACACTGCAATTAATTACGTTGGATCTAATCAGGACTGAAATTTCTAATTAAGCACACTTGTTAGCATTATTACGATAAAGATATTAAAGAAATCACTTAATAATCCGGTTCATTTTTTTATTTAAACCTCGTCTTATAGTCGAGGATGGATATGTTGTTTAGGCACTTTATGGTGTATGGAAAAGGCGACGAGTTGGAGAGGACAGCTGAATGTTCGTTTTGGACAGGAAACTTGTTACGAGCGAGGACGAGCCAATAAAATTGAATAAAAGTATTTCTTTTGCGAAGGGCTGGTTATGGGGATTATAGCTGCTTAGTTTTTGTGAAAAAAATTCAAGCAGTAATTATTTCATGGTCAGTTTTATTTGAAAATTGAACATATTTAAATTTATTGAAATAAGCCTGGATATAAATATTAATTCGGCTGCGATATGAAGCTAAAATAAATAATTTATTACACTTTGGGGTAATTAATAATTTCGCGATTTTTTTGTATGCGCAATATATTTTTTCCTTTTCTTTTGAATTTGGGAAACGCAAAGAATATTGATTTTTGTCGCCCTACGTGATTATATATTTTAATTATCGCATACGCACGAAATATCATACAAGGAAAACAAGATTTGAATCTGTATGTAAATTAGTTTTATAAATTATGAATTGCCGTGACTTTTCCTTCGGAAGAATCATAATGAAGGCAGCTAAACTTGACCTGCTTATAAAAGTATCCTACTTGTGGAAGAATAATGTATCTTCAGAATTTTTCATTGTACAAGAAAACTACACGCAGAGTCTACATTCTCAGTTTAGATCTTTTTCTTTTTATTATTATATATCATAAATAGACAATCAAAAATGTGAAAATTTTACGAAAAATATTCTGAAAGGAGACACCTCAACAGATACTTCTAATTTTTAAATTTTCAACTTCCTCGCGATATCTACCAAACAGCAAAAATTCTTGCAGATTTGGAATCCTAGCATCATTTTTAATTGGAAAACTCTTTTTTTCACGTGAAATAAAAATTGAAAATTTTAACATAGTTCAACAAGACAAAAATGTTTCAAACTGCTCACTTCAAAAATTTGCATATTTTGAAATATTCATTTCTTATCAAAATCTCTTGCAGATTTTAAATTCGGGCATTAGAAAATATCATAAACTCACTTTCAAACATGTGAAAATTTCACAAAAAAAATTCACAGCGGGTATACGCTTCTTATTTTTTCAAATTTCAGTTTTTGACGATATATATCAAACTATTAGTCTTGCAATAAAAATTCTTGCAGATTTAGAATTCGAATATCATTTCATATTAAAAATATTCTATTTCATGAAATGAATTCCTAATAAAAGATTGTAACCGTACATTTAATAGAAATAAATGTACGTTTTTTTTTTACTATAACCATCCTACTGTAAAAATGTTGATGGAAAACATCTAATACTTCTTCCTGGCGATTTATTACATCGTATACAGTTCGAATATACCTTCCACATTATGTTACGAATTTAACGGCCACGTATTGTAATGTGAAAAGAACCATCGAGTAATAATGCAAGCAATTTATCAAATTGAAATGAAAAAAAATTGTTTTGTCATCTAATTTTGTAATAATTTTTGGCGCTAAAAGATGATTTGCAATATTCAATATCCACGCAACATATTTGCTTTAATCTCTCTAAATCTTCTATCTTTATGGGTCTGCAAAAGCTCTTAATCATAACGAAACACATTTACAGTGGGTTATGCTTTCTACACACATAACAAAATATAATATAATATACAAGACTGCTTTATAATTTGCCTCTTTTGATTTCAATTCTTCATTTATATATCTGTACTCATAGTGGGTTTATTAAAAAAAAAAAACATCAATGATTTTGTTTGTGTATATTCACAGGTCCACCTTGATACGTTAAATTTTTTTTTTCACCCGGTATATAGCAAATACACCTCAGCGATTGCATGCGTAATCTTGGTGACGTTTGCGAGGCTCGTGGCATTTACGTCAGTCACTAGTAAGACGACGAGGGAGTCTCCTCACGAAGGACATGCAACCACCACCACCACGACCGCTAACCCAACAAAGTTGCCTACCTACAAGTAGTTCGAGTGGGTATATACGTATTTTACAGCTGAGGTAGAGCTTAGATAGTTGGATAAATAGGCCTGTACAAACGCTGAAGGTGCAAATACAAAATAAGACTAAAAGAATTTAAAAAGCATTTAAATACATGCAGATTTTCTTTACAAATTTGTAAAAAATTGTGACCAAAGAAGAAATTTCATAAAAAGTAGGAAATTTTAAAGTCGCCTTTACCGTATCAAACGAATAACGGGGTTAAGAGATTCTTTGGTTCGTGGTTTGCACTGGCCTTAAGACAAGCTTAGTGCCGCTGGATTTTCAGATGTTCCGGTTGCGATTTGGGCACGTGAACTGGGTTAAAATTCCGGTAACGTCAATCGGACGCATAACGGAAATTCCCTCGCCAAATCGAAATATAAAGCCCAACGGCTATGTAAAATGTTTGAACTTATATTACGTAAATTGCCAGTTGCTTTGCATTAAATTTAATAAACAAATTGGGACTGGATATAAAAATATTAGGTATGTTTTGATGCTAAATGAAATATGTAACTAAAGGTGTGTGCGCATTTTGAAGGCTACGTTCAAATTTTCAATAAAAAAATAATTTTTATCTTTATTGAGGCAATTTTTGATGAGGCTAAGTGGAAATGTGGTAATCAGGATTTAAATTCTTACGTTGGATCATACTATAAAAATATTTGTAATTATTGATGTAAAAAATATGTACCTCTTGAAATATTAATTTTTCAACCAAATCTCTGGTAGGTACTAATATTGGGATAAAATAATATTAGAAAATATCAATAAACACACTTTCGAAAATGTGAAATACCATTTATAAAAAAAAAAATATTCTCGTTTCTTATTTTTCAATTTTCACTTTTTCGCGATATCTTTCAAATTAACTATAAAACGATATAAATTATAATAACTAAGTTAAATTAATTTCTTAAAAAACTAATCATAGAGCAAAACTTATTGCGGGATCATTTTCTATTGGAAAATGTCTCATTCAATCATTTTTACGCGTGAGTTAAAAATTGAACATTTTAACAAGGGACGTCCATATAAAAATATTTCGAACTGCTCACGTCAAAACTTTTTAAAATATTTGCTTCTCATCAAATTCACTTGAAAATTTTAACATGAGACGTCCATATAAATTTTTTTTATTGAAAATAAGGATGACAGCATTTTTTTTAATTACTGTCATCTAAAAAAAAGATTACCGTACAAGAAAATTTAACGTGGCATATATAAAAATTACGTCAATCAAGTCTAGATTAATTTCTTCTATTCTATAAAATACGACTTATAAAAATTGCTAAATTAAAAAGAAATTTAATAAGCCTTTAAAAAAACATATGCCAAAAGCTGCAGAGTGTGTAATTAAGTATGAAACAGTTTAAAAAAAAATTAAATAAACTTTCGGTGTATAATTTTTTTATCAGCAAATATTTTTTAAATAAAAATATATAAATAATACGGATAAATGAAAATATATAAAAAGAAAAACTTTCCATTGAGAGCACACTCACTGCATTTTTCAATTATTAATTAACTTGTCTTATGAAAATGTTGGTACAAAAATTTCTTCTGAAAAAAAGATATCACGTGAAAAATCGTAATCATTCAAGATAAAAATACTAAATGCATTTTTCAAATTCAAATATCAAAAATAAGTATTATAAAGATTCTTAAATTCCATCGCTTTAAGTATTAATTCAGAGATAAAAGGGACACTTGAAATTACCTTTAAAATACACAAACAAAATTATGACATATTTATCAAAATAAATATGATATCAATATTGATATTGTTATGCTTATTAAAATTAAAAATGATTGTATTATCAGATAATAACCACTAAATAAATAATTTTTTACATCATCGGTAAATATAAATGATTTTGTACGATAATGTGGATAGCATACAGGGTAAATTAGAATTAAATATTTTAATAGAGCCATACACATAATTTCTTAAACAATGTTAAGATTGTGTTGTAAGATAGTTTAGGAAATTCCTAGTTACCGTGAATATTCGACATAATTTATGTACGGTATTTTACGAGGCCAACATTATGTTAAATCCTCGAAATATTAAAATAAATTAAAACGATAAACAAAAACCGACGTACAAATTTACTAAATTATAGTAAGATTAAAAACGAAATTTCGACATGTACTAAAAGTATTATCACATATAGGTATTAGGATATTTTGCGCAATTATATTTCCAGGAAATTTTCAATAGCCTAACAAAAATGAACCATATTGCCAATTGCTTTGAATAATTGTATTGTAACTACTTTATATTGTTTAGCGTTTTTTAATTTAAATTTTCCTAATCTGATATTTCGTGTGGGATTTTAATTTGTAGATAAAATAAAAATACGCCGATTAAAAAATGTTGTAGGTACAGCAAGTAGCATATACAGTGTGGAAATCAATATAACATATTTTTAAATATGTTAAAGAGTCCGCAATCCTAAAGATTGGTTGGAAACAGCACGCCATGCCGATCTATCCTGAGCTAATCCCTTCATCTCCCTATAGCTATTCATCTCAACGTCTTCAACTATCTGACTCACATACTCCAATCTAGGTCTACCTACCCCTCTCTTTCCCTCCACTCTACCTTCTATGATCAATTGCATAATCCCCCCATGCCTAAGAATATGCCCTACTAATCTGTCTCTCCTACGCTGTAACACTCTCCAAATACTTCTCTTCTCCCCTACTAACTCTAGTACAGCTTCATTTGTTACTTTATCTTCCCAACCAATCCTCATCATCCTCCTATAACACCACATTTCGAATGCTTGTAATCTACGCTTCTCTTCCTTTCCTATAGTCCACGCCTCACACCCGTACAGTGCTACACTCCAAACATATACCTTCAGTAATCTTTTTCTAATACCCAAGTCAATATTTGATCTTAAAATCTGTTCCTTTTCTACGAATGCCTTCCTACCCTGTGCTATCCTACACTTTATATCTACCTTGCTTCGATTATCTTTTGTGATTCTACTGCCTAAATAACAAAAATCTGACACTTCTTCGATTCTATTATCTCCTATTGTGATCCTCATTTTTCTACTGCATTCCTTTTTGTCACACCTCATCACTTTAGTTTTACCTATATTTATTTTCATGTTAAAATCCCTAGTCAATACTGCCTGCATACCATTCAATACCATTTCTAAATTCTTTTCGCTTTCTTCCAATATAGCTATATCGTCGGCGAATCTCAACATATATATTTTCTCTCCCTGTACATTCACACCTACACTATACTCTTCTTTTACTTTGTTTATTGCATCTTCTATATATAGATTAAATAATAACGGTGAAAGTGTACATCCCTGCCGAACTCCCTTCCCTATTTTTGCTACCTCTTCTTCCCCCTCAATTCTAACTAAGGCAGTTTGGTGTTTATATAAATTAAAAATTATTCTCCTATCCTTATAATCTATACCCGTTTCTTTTAAAATTCTAAACATTATGTCCCAATCTACATTATCAAATGCCTTTTCTAAATCTACAAAAGCTATGCAAGTTACCTTTCCTACCCTCATTCTTTTTTCTACTACTGTTCTTAGTGCTAAAATCGCCTCCCTCGTCCCTCTGTTTTTCCTAAAACCAAACTGATCTTCTCCTAGCCTTTCCTCTACTTTATTTTCTAATCTCCTATAAATAATCTTTAACAATATCTTCGATGCATGTGATAGTAGACTAATGGTCCTATAGTTCTCACACAAATTAGCTCCTATTTTCTTCGGCATTGTTACTATTCTACTACGCTGAAAATCCTGTGGTACTTCTCCCTTCTCATATATTTTACAAACTAACCTGTATAATCGCTCCTGCATTTTTTCCCCTGCATATTTCGTTATATTGTTTAATTGCGGTTAAAAATTATGTACCTCTGTTCATCTTTCGCATTTGGTATGAACCTGGAACATTCCCGCTTTTGGAAGTTTGCTTCGATCCAACTGCGCACGAGCGGCTGAAACAATCAGTACTACTATAAAACAAAACTACCAACGTAGCAAATTTGGGGGGGGGGAAGTTAGATTGATGCATTCGAATCAAAGGGGTATTTAAAAAAAATATTAAAACACTGTAGATATACATGCTGCGAGTTATGGTATGATAATCACAGTCGATTTTTTTTAAGGAAATTTCAGATCGTTATATATATGTATTTAAATCACTTAACCCATAGCATTAGTTAAAATTTTGCAACTACCTTATTATATAATTTCAGTAATTCTTTGACGTTTAGTTGCGCTATATCAGAATTTGCAAAATTACGCGATCGAAAAATTCGATTGTTTTTAATAGTCATTTTGAAAAAAAAAAACACTAGGTTGTAGTTAAAAAAATAAGAGCACAATTATAGACTAAAGTAATACGAAACACGATATTCGAAACCATTTTCTAGTTGCCGACGATTTGGTAAAACAAACAATGAAGGTATTATTTACCGCACATAAATAAGCGCATTTAAATCGAACACTGGAAGTAATTAGATAACGGTTTGTCGAGTAACTAGTTACCTGTTAGGATATTTCGAAAAATTCCAGGTGAAAGATAGTAAAGCTATTTTTAAAAGAAAATATATTTACGTATTGTTTTGTAGCGTAGCAAAGATATAGAAGAAATGACTAATATATAAACTAAAATATCTATCCATACGTCCAATATAATCAATTGTTTCCTACAAAATATTTATTAAATGACTTCATTGTCGATAGAAAAATGCAATTACAGAATTATGATTCATATTTTGTCCAGTTTGTAATTTATTTATTTTTTATAGAAGCATTAGATTATTTTAAAATGTTTGCATTTGTTAAACCATATTTTTTATTATTTTGTACGTTTATAATAATGTAGAATTATAAACGAGTGTTGTTTTCGTAGAATTAATCTGTTCAATTAACATTTAGCTGAGATTATTTTTTTTACCGTAAAAATCCAAGAATCGCAATAATACAAATAAAAAATATTAGCATTCTATTAGCATATTTATTTTTCTATAGGCGCTTCAGGGAATTTGTAAAATCGGCTAGTCTAACATATATCTATAATATTAGCAAGATAAAAAAAAAATTAAAGGGATTTAAATTAAAATGGTGTTTTTTTTCATTGTTTATTTAAAAAATACAAACCGTGTGCGTCTTGGACTTCATAATGCTGGCTGCGGGTGATCTCGTTGGACAGAGGTTCTCTCATTGTCTTATAGAAAACCATAGGTGAATTGTTCTGAAAATAACATAATATTTGTTAGAATTTTTAATAATTTTCCTGAAAATAATATCAGCTAAAACAAATCAACAAATTATATCTGTGGTGTTCGGGTAAAAGGATATAACATCAAAATATGTTAAAATGAGGTATCTATTGTGATATATTCAAAGAAAAATTCTGCACGTTTGGGTAAAAGAGCATAGTTCAGTATGTAAGAACATTACTCGGTGTAAATGGGCTTATTCGGAAAAATTCAGTTGTTGATCATTTTGTAATTCGTTTATCGCAAAATAGTGTTTTTTTACTTATACACTTTTACCTAAACACCACCGATATATAAAATTAACCAAACTGCCATTACGACATTGCTAAAAATAATAACAATCTTAAGGAAACTGCCAAATCTAATATCTATTTGATAAGGAATTCGAGGTTTGATATAAAATTACAGATTTCATTGTAAAAGCGCTTTATTTTTAATTGGCACGTCCAGTATCAATGCGACAATTCATAAATACTAAAGATAAAAATTTATTTTAAATATATATAAGCTTCGATATGAAATTGTGCAGCAAAATCTAACAAGTAAGAATAAACATATATATATTTGAACAAAAATGTAATTATTTGAAATATCAATAAAATTGTGCTACTGAAGATGGGGGCATAGCCTTCGAAATGTACATCTGGCTAGTTAATGCTTTAAGTTACGGTAATTGGGTGATATTCTATACTATTATTTAACACCGTAATGACAATTTAAAAAATACAATAATACACTTCGTCATTCCCTCAGCTAATTGCCATACAATTGTTTTTTTAAGTGTCTTATTGTTGTCGCACTGACGATCGGGGCTTGGCCGTCGAAATGCGCATATACAGACGATATAAATAATTCAGTTGCGGTTTTTGGGTGTAAAACAAATATTTGCTGCGGTAATTATAATTTTACGATAGCAGATAAATATTAAATAAAATTATTCAGCTATCTAGACAAAATTTCCAGATATATATATATATATATATATATATGCGGAAAAGAAAAATATTTTATTTTTGCACATTTTATTGCAACTAAATGGTAAGAGATGTAATATGAAACTAAAGAAAATTGTGCAATTATATTAGTTTCGGTATCGATATCAATTTAATAAACCGGACAACAAAGCATAAACGAAATATATTTCAAACAAATTATTTTTTTTGTAAATATTTAAGTATAATTACTTAACCGGAGATAAGAAACATAAAAAAATCAAATAAAATGCAAACCTACCTGTTACACGCTTTGCTGTGTATGCATAGGTCATATCATATTCATATAATAATCTTTTTCTAAATTTTAAAATGCGATTTAAGCAAATACAACCTTGAATTAAAATTCGCGAGAGCACACGTAGTAGGGATGCGATTAATTGAACTGAAATTCGTGCATAGCAGAAATGTACCTGGGCATGCGATGTTAATAAGGGTTGAGAATCGCAATTTTACACACTGAAAATGTCGCGCAAAGAAACACATCATAACCCCACGGATAACGCGTGGCCACTGAGGCAATGTCGATATACTTCGTTGAATGCAGATGCCATTTCGGAAGGAATCGCCTTGTTGCTTACTGCACTGCAACAAGAAACGATTCTAAAGACACACGGAAAAGACTGTTATATAAATATGGCTTATAATAAGTGCGACAGACTAAATAATTATACTAATTATTCTCAAGCAATTTTTAATTTGTTATTCTAAAAGCGAAATCGAATTATAACACGATCGTAAACAAATTTTCAACAAATACGCGTGTTTTATGTTGGTTATGCAAATTCGTTACCACGCGGATATAATAAGTTGCCTATATGATTACAGATGACTTCACGTTGGTTAAAACGATAAATTTCATATTTGAAATTAAATTACCATGCATTTTTTTAAATAAAATATTACATTTGGAAATATTTGTATTTAATTTAAATTTACTAATGCATAATAGCCCACTATTTTTGCCCAAAAAATTCATTCATTCATACAAAAATTCAAATTCATACAATCCGCGTATTATTCAAATCGAAAAATTTCCAAAATAATTGTTTTGAAAATAATTCGTGTTCTACACGTTTAAAAATGAAAATCTTAATTTAAGCCTCCAATTTTGTCAAATCTTTAGATTAATCATAAATTTATATCTAAAATTTAAACTAACTAAGTTTCAGAGCTTCACAATCAAGACGTACTATAAACTTTGTATGTTTCTATGTAACGACTATTGTATTAATTGAAAAATAGCAATAATAATAAATTAATCGCCAGTGAATATTAAACTTTAAGAGTTTTAGGATAAACTTTGCAATATTTTACACAGAAATTTTAATCCACTTAACATAATCACGCATGCGCTAAAAAAAGTTGTGAAGATAATAAAAGTTCCTCAGTGTAACCAAGTCCGTCAGTATATCAATTCCATTAAAATTCTGAAAATTTAATATGGAATTATATAGAATTGCTGCAGGCATTTTAAAGCGGCATATTCTCGATATTATTTTTCAAAAACTGATTATTCTATAGAAACATTTGGACAAACGTCTATAAATTTCAGTTCAAGAGCAATGAGCGTTATTATACAGGAGGAATGCTTATGTGAGGATATTTTGCAGGTAAAAGTAGTAAAAACCTGATATTTCATGGCATAGCAATTTCACCGCAACGAAGAGAAAGAGAAACATGCAAACAATTACATTTCGCTTTAAGAATATATTGTATTTATTTCACTAAAGAGTAAATATTTAGCAAAAATGATTAGTTTTCTAACCGATAGCTTGTATTTTCTTTTAATAATATAAAATACGCATGCCTAAAATACATTTATTTAAATAGCTTGAGATTTTCCACATTTAGCACTCCATATTACACTTACATTAATTGATAAATTGTTTCAAATATTCATTCTTTCCAGATTTATAAATAATTAAAATGCAAGCTACAGTTGGACGCCGAGCATCGGATTTTAAGCAATTCTACCAGCAAACATATGGAAATACAGTAATAAATTTCAATACAAACACCTTCAGAAATATTGTCGATCAATGTTTAGTACCAGACATTTCTCAGGTAAATGATTAATTTGTAATCTTTAAGCCTCTGCATCAAATAAAACCACTGTATCCAATTAAATAATGTTTATTTCGTAGCGAAAAATGCTATTTCTTTATTGCCATAACGAAATTGACGATTTTGGACAAACCGTATGCAGCGATTGGTTTAATAATACTGCCGTAGTAAATTTACTACGAAATCCAAATTTCATTGTAACTGGCTATAACATTACAATTGAAGCACACCGAGATGATTTGATGCAACAAATTTCAGCTACAATGCAAGATTATGAATTACTTTTATCTATACGGTCTGGAGAGAGTAAAATTTATATATTTGTTCCGTACTTAAATAATATTTTGTGCCAAACATATATCGACGGTTGTAATACAGTGGATAGCTTTGTAGAAGAACTCTTGAGCATCAATAACTTATATTTGGACATTAAGACCAACCATCAAACGGATATACAATCAAATGATGAAACGTAAGAAGTAAACTTAGTGGCCATACATATTTCGAATTCAAGTGTAAGAAATCTTAAAAATTTAAAAGAATCTAAAAAATCATCAACAAATGTACGAATCGCGAAATTGCAGAAGAGCAGACATATGTAAAGATTTTCCTATTGAATAAATATGTTGATTTTCTTCTATTGAAGTACTAACTATGTCACTAGTTTGTTGCATTGTACAAATTCTTATTGCAGATACACTTGCCAAATTTTTCAACAAATCATGTTTGATAAGCTTGGAAATAGAGACTTCGATGTATTTTTTAAAGAGGACCATAAACATTTAAAAGATAAAATTGGCTACGCTTTCTTTGGCCCACCAATAGAAAATGGCTTTGGGGAAAAGCAGATTAAGTTAATTGAAAAGGCTTTCAATGTGATCCTAACTCAAAGTGGTAAATCAAATTTTAAAATTAGATGTCGCGCTGTTAAATCGCAATGTTCCGATACATTTTCTAGATAAATACGCAAGTTCTAAAGACATGGTGATAATATCCATCATATACGTCTGCCACGTTAAATTCACCATCGAACATGAAATCGCCAATATGAAATTCGAGGAATTCGATCCAGTTCCAATTTTCATTTTGCGAAAATGCTACGATGACGATAGGAACCTTTCATTAAAACGTGAATATTGTCGCACTGTGATCGACAACACACTGAGAGTGTATACCTCCTGGAACAATTTCTTAAACGAAAACAAATACCCGGAATGCGGTCTGTGCACTCCAAAGAATGGCGAGTACATTTGCGATAATGACGGGAACGTTCTATTGGAATATGATTATACGCCTGCATGTACTACGGCGCAAAAGTTGCTTAGAGGTCTGGATATCACCACGGCTGCCGCAGGAATAGGATCTGGGGGTTTGTTACTAATCTCTGCAATTCCGGCAGTGACCTTTGCGCCAGTTGCCATCGCAGGGACTGTTATCGCCGGGGCAACCACCGGGGTTTATGCAATTTGTCGAAGTATTATCAATTTAGTTGACCGTGGCAACCATGAAGAAGTATTTTAGTACATTTTTAAATGAGCTAATTAATATGTTGTAATATTTTGTAGGATTTAAGTTTTTCAGATGTCGAATCAAGAGCTGCTTATTTAAATATCGCAGCGGGTGCACTGGGTTTTGTAGGTGCAGGTGCACATGCAGTTTTGGCTGATATAGTTGGTAATGGAGCACAAGTTGGATGGGTAAGATGTTTTGACAAAAAATACATTCCTTTATAATTATTTAGTGTATTTTAGAAAGCTATCTTTACGTTTAATGCAGTAGCAACTGCAAACGTAGCAGCTGGTGGTATAGCACTTGGAAACAACGTGTACGATGTGACACGAGGTTATTTTGTCGAAAATGAGACACCGTCACCATTAGTCCTGGTTCAATTGACCGCTTCAGGCCTCTTCTTCGGCAACTCTGTGTACAACTTCCGAACCGCTACAACGATTATCACCGAGACTCAGCAAAATTCAATTCAACAGATTAGAGATTCCCTACGTAGTAACAGACATAGGTAATGAAAATGTATTAATGAAGAAGTAAAATATTAAACAAACTCAAATGTCTGTTTAGACGGACATTTACCAAACTGCAGAAACAATCAATTCGAGTTAATAACGGCGATGCGATCACTGGGAACGCAAAAGTTATAAGCACAATTCGAAATGCTAACAACGTTGATGAGACAATGGCTATTCTGACCAGAAATAATCGACGCTTCAACGAATTAGGTATACGGTTCTCTGCTCAAGATGGACACGTGTCTTTAAATGGCCGAACCATGGACATTACCACATTTTCTGCGACTGTAAATAAAGCGCAAATATCGGAAATATTGGCTCTTCCGCAAAATCAAATCGCAACATTCGCCTCAAAATCTTCATTCAATGTACCTTGGAATGAAGTTGCGAAGTTGGTAGTTGCAGCTAGATCATCATCTGTGGAAAGAGCTGCTATAAACCTACTGTATTTGTTCAGGCCACATATTCAGAGGAAATTAGTAGAACTAGTTAAAGCCGTTTTTAATATTAATAATAGGGCAAATGCGAATGTAAAGAACAATTGGCATCATTTAGGAATGGACGCTACCGAAATAAGTTCTGTTGTTGACTTCATATGCGATCAAGCCAGAAAAAAATTGAAGTTGGGGTCGTTTGGACTCGGGTGTGTACGTGTTACCCAACTGCTTGTTAATAACTTTTTATGTGGGAGAGTTGACATAGATACTTTGGTGAATGAATGCTTGGACTATCTTACTACAATAATCGTGCAAAAATTGTTGGAAGCGGAAAGAGTAAGGACGGAAAAGATGCGCATTAAAGGCACAAGGGAGCTGAAGCGCTGTGTCACATGTTCAGGAAATTATCATTATTACCACACTTGATTTAATCGAAATTAAGAACCATTCAGACATGTGGTCAATTTAAGCTGAAAGTGATTATCAATCACTAATCCGGTTTTTGTAGAATTTAAGTCAATTTCTATTCTTTTTGTCATTAATTTACATTTTTATAAATATATTATATTGTAAATCTTCTTGCCATCCCCCTTTATATTCAGATAATTAAAATTAACGAAGAAAAGACATGTGGGATATGTGATCTTTACATTCTTGCAATTGCATTTAACGAGGCGAAGGTAGTTACCATTGTTTGCAACTTTACGAGCGTCTAAGCATATCTTGAAATATATATAGCGTATACAAGTAGCTTAAGTAGATAATGACCATCTCATTGCTTCTTATGCTTAAAAAGTGCCACATGTGCAACATAAAATATCTTATTCTAACTGTAGGGTTCAACTATCATCCCATACAATTATCATCTTCAAGAAGACATCAAATCGCATACAATTTTAATCGTGATTTGTATTCTTAAAACCCAGTACTTATTTGGTCAATAGAGGATCGAGGTCGACATTTCGAAGGAATATATATTTCTTTTTATATTTGCTAAATCTTATTGATATCAAGTGTTCGATATGGAATCTACGAGAAAAAATACAATTTATAGATATGGTAAGTTTAGCTGCAATTAAACACAATATAAAGGATGCAAGATTTTTGAATAGTATTGGAACAAATGTTTGAAATAATTAAACATACATAATGTGCTGCTCAAATTTCTTAAACTGGACAATACATATAGTTAGTTAGTTATCACTAATCCTAACAATCCTGATTCTAAAGAATATATACAAACAAATCCCCAAGTCTAAGTTGGATAAAAAATATATGTAATTAAAAATATTTGTAATATATTACTATTATATTTTCAACTTCCGTTTCAACAGGTGCGGGAGATATTAATGTTGATGACAATATTAACATGATTCGGTCTTATCTATTTAATCGCTACTACAAAGAAACTTATGGTCAGACTACAATCAACTTTGATACTAATTGTATTCATAGAATTATCAAAGCACATTGTTTAATTGATGATATCACAAAGGTATTACATGTTATCATTTTAAATTCAACTTTAAATTTTTTATCGTATTTTACAGACTAAACATTAGAATAGAAAATTGAATTGTACAAATAAACTGTTAATGAGCTATTTTTCATCTTATGTGCCCTGCCATGAAATTATGAAAAGATTTTTTTAATCAATGGCCCATTTGCGCATTTTTAGCGCAAGCTTTTAGTACTCTATTGTCACAATGAAAATGATGCGTTTGGAAAAAGGGTTTGTGAATGTTGGTTTCCAATGAAAGAAATCCAAACTGCATTATCAAATCCGAATGTTATTGTGACTGGTCACAATATTACCAATGAATCTCACAGAAATGACTTAAAAGTTTATATGTCTTCGTTAATTGACAATGAAGAAATACTAACTATGATAGACTCTGGAAAAAGTAAAATTTATATATTCGTTCCGAATGAAAACAAAATGAACATTTATGCTTTTATCGACGAAGACCTTTCGAAAGAACATGTTATGGCCAAATTAAACGATTCAATATTATTTCATAAAACATTAAATAAGATAGAAAACTTCGACGAATACTACAAAGCAACATTTGGAGAAACTAGATTCAATTTTAACACAACTTGTATTGAAGAAGTAATAGAACAATACTGCTTAATTGATAATTTATCAAAGGTGCGATACAGTTCATGACATAGGTCCTCTTGTAAAGCATAGAAATAATTACGAAACACCCAATTTTAGCGCAAAATATTAGTTCTCTATTGTCATAACAAAAATGACGAATTTGGTAAAGTCGTTTGTGAAGAATGGTTTAAAAATGATAAAATTCAAAGCACATTATCTGGGTCGAATTTTATTGTTGCTGGCTACAATATTCCTAATGAATCAAGCAAAATTAAATTCTTGGAAATGGAATCTTCATTCGATTTACGACTGTGTAAAATTTATATATATGTTCCAATCGAGGGAAAAATGGTTTCTCAAGCCTACATCGGCGCTGAAGAAATGACCCAAAACGATTTTGTGGAGCAACTAATCTATATAAAGGAGATATTTGTCAATGTTATAAAAACTATAAACGATGAGAAAATTGAACATGACGCTAAGTAAGAAATAAATTTATTAAAACATAAAAAATATTTTGTACACGTGTCATTCACTTTGAAGGCAAACATGCGAAAGCTTCCAGCAACTAATCTTTAATAGTATGGAAGATAAAGATTTTGATATATTTTCCGCAAATGAACACCAGTACTTAAAGGAAAAAATTGGATTCGCTTATTTTGGCCCACCATCATCAAGCAAGGGTTACAACGAGAAAGAAATGAAGTTAATTCAAAAAGCTTTCCATGCAATCATGACTCAATCTGGTAAGTGAAGATTTAAAAGATCGTGCTTTTTGTTTATTAATTAGTATTTTCGTAGATAAATATACTAACGCTGAAGGGGTTGTAGTTATATCATTTATATTTGCTTGTTGTGTTAATTTCGTCGAGAATATGGGTAATATCAGTATTAAAAAAGATCAATTCAATCCTGTACCTATATTTATTTTGCGCAAATGCAAACCCCTTCCTTCGTATGAACAGCAAACTGGTGTCTTTTGTCGTACAGTGATTGATAGCAATTTGAGAGTATATTCATCTTGGAACATTTTTCTCAACGAAAACAAATATCAAAAAGGAACGGTTTTATACGTCCCAAAAAATGGCGAGTACCAATATGATGATGGAAGTTTAGACTGTGTTTATTACTATACACCTGCATGTGGATTTGGAGAAACGGTACTAAGAGGTTTAGATCACACATCTACCATCGCAGGTCTTGGATCTGGGGGGTTGTTGTTAATTGCTGCGATTCCCGCTATTACTTTAGCGCCAATTGCCATCACCGGGGCAGTTATAGCTGGGGTAGGGGCGGGAATATACTCAATTGGCCGCAATATAGCGAATTTAATCGACCGAGGGACACACGATGAGGTACTATACGTTGCATTAAGAGTTAACATTGCGTGAGAGTTAATATCAACCGTAACATGTTCCCAGGATTTGAGTTTCTTGGAAGCCGAGTCCAGAGCCGCTTATATAGGTATCGTCACTGGTGCATTAAGTTTTGCCGGTGCAGGAGCGAATGCTGCTCTCGTCCAGTTTGCGAAAAATGGAACCAACATTGGAGAAGTTGGTATATAAAAATTAATTGCGATTCGATTTGATTTTGTTGTTGCTCTTCATTTTAGACTGTCATAATGTCAGTTAATGTATTATCCAAAGCGAACATAGCCGCCGGCAGTGTAGCATTGGGAAATTCCGTATACGATGTGACAAGAAATTATGTTGTCGATGGGGAGGAACCCTCAACACTGATTCTTGTTCAATTGGGCGCTTCGGCTCTCTTCTTCGGCAATTCGGTATATAACTATCGGGACGCTTCCACAATTGTAAAGGAAGCTCAGAATAGTACATTACAAAAGATGAATAAAGATATGCGTAGTAACAGACACAGGTAAATATATAGATATAAAAAATTATAATATAAAACAATAGGATTACGTGTATCTGTTATAGGAAGATGTTTAATAAACTACAAAAAGAGACTGCTCGATTGAGTAATGGTAATAAGGCAACCGCGAACGCAAAAGTTATATCAACCATCCGAAATGCTAACAACGTTGATGAGACAATGGCTATTTTAACGAGAAATAATAAACGCTTCAACAAATTAGGCATAAAGATTTCCGCTAATAATGGACAAGTATCTTTCAATGGTCAAAATATGGATGTGTTAAAATTTGCTGGAGCTGTGAATGAGTTTCATATTTCGGAAGTAATGTCTCTTTCACCAGAAAAAATAGCTAGTTCCAGCTTTAAATCTTCATTTGATATATCTTCGATCAAATTTGACTTTAACTTAAAGCAAAATTACATTCTCGATCCATATGTTGGCAAATTGTCTATAGAGCTGCTCAATATATTTGGACCGTACATACAGACAAAAATTGCATTGTTGATTAACAAAATTTGGCCAACTTTCAGCGAAAATAGCAAAGAATCTGGATTAACAATACACAGCATAATAGCTGGTATAATTGACTTTATTTGCGCGGAAGCTAGAGCTCGATTAAATTTGGGTTCTTTAGGAAATGGATGTGTACACGTTATTCAGCTACTTCTTAATTATTATTTTTGCGGGAAACCCATAATTCCGATAGTCGTGGAAGGGTGCTCCACGTTTATTACGATTGCCCTAAGCAGCAAAATTGCAAATGAAGAGAAAATTAAACTAGAACAAAAGGAGAAAGAGAAAATACTAGAAAATAAAAGGGGACTTGTCCGATGCAGTAATTGTATTGGTTGTTATAACCAAAAAGTACGACGCTGATTTTATTCCCTTAAAATTACTAATCCGATATCATTACTTTGGAACAAACCGTGGTACTTTCGTATTTTAAGCCGATATTAATTGTGGTATATAAATAGTAGATGACTGGACTCTAATGTTTTAAAAAATGTCTGTTCTGTGTAACATATTAATAAATAATTAAGTTTACTTATAATGTTTAATTCATGTTTGTACATTTCGCCGATTAATACCTTAATAATCACATAGAAGTGTGAGTGCGTGCTATAGCCACTTACCTTACATTTAATATTACTGAACAAAGGTTTATTTATGCACTTCAGAAACTAGTCACGGAAGGTATTTCCTTCAAGGGTATGCTAAGAATAAAAAAGCGTACACTTTTCACCGTTCAAGACATTCAGACGTTATGGTGGCCATATTTGCAGTGAATTTATATTCGTTCCTGTCAAGTACTACAGTATCGCCAACAATAAAAAAGCACAAGATAATTTGTAGCGAAATTGTAGTTTTAAATTATAAATTATTATAAATATTATACTAGTTTAAAAACAGTGCGTGGATTAGTTCTTACTTTATTCTATAATTATATTTCATTAGATCTGTATTTTATTGTAAATAGTATGTTGCTTATATTTTGTATACCTGTTACCAACAGTTTAATTTTTGCCTATATTAAGAATTGACGTTTTAACTTTGTGACTTTGACGTTGCTTTACATTGATATACTCTTAAATTATTATCTGAGGACGTTCCTAATGTTATTAAATTTATATATTATAAAATATATTATTATATTAGTTGAGCAGAATTAATAGAAGCGAAGAGCGCACGTAAACATACATATTCAAAGTAAATAACTTCAGGGAAAATAGTCAGAGTAAGGAAACACGATAGAAATGTAATCTGTTAATGCAAAAAGAGCAATGAAAGCATGTGATTATTTATTATACATGAACAGCTTGTTCCCGCAAACATATTCAACACAAAACATGAAGATGGCGAACGGAATATGTATATACCGTTTTTGGAATTTATAAAGACTTTGTTAAAGAAGCCCCGACAGGTAAAGCAATCATAAATCAAATACACGACCACATCATTGTTAAAAATATTTAGGAAATAAACCAACATCGATTAATTGGATAGCAGCTATTCAAATTGCTGTAATTTGGTTATGTGAGGCTCGCGACGAAAAACAATTGTACACAATGCAGTTAATAATTTTCACGGATTTAAGTATCCCCTTAGACGCCGAAGATGGTGAACACGTAGATAAATTAATAAAAATACTGACGGATTATAACATTTAATTGTATATTCTGGGCCCGGATGTTATTGAACCTCATATAACATCTGTGGAAGATATCCAGAACTGATCAAAGAGCATTCTATACAAAAATGAAAGAGCATTTACGAAGGATACAATTGGCAATTGCTAGTCAGGGAATGCGAGAGAGTTATATGTGGTCCATTCTTAGGCATTAAACTTTATAGGTTAGCGTTTTTTTAAACTGATTAATAATAAGGGCTCTGATTTCCGGTATATGCCGATTCAGCGCCGCAGTCAGAAAATACGAAGGGTCGCGTTAATCCTATGTACAAATTGAGCGCCAGTAGTATCTGAATTATAGGCCGATTGAGCGCGCGGTCAGGTCAGGTCAGGTCTATACTGGTCAGTGAAATGACGGCTTCTAGTGGGGCTCAGTTCCTCAGATCAGGAATACGGGCTTCCAATGGGGATTCGTCCTTAAGTTGTATGAATTGAAATGGAATTTTGTTTAATTATTTAATTGAATCAATATAAAGTTTAATGTGAGGTAGAATTTACCAAGAATATACTAACTATATATAGCGCGCGCTCAATCGGCCTATGGCCCTTTTCGGGATTAGTGGCCTGTGGTAGACCCAACCGCCGCGCTGAATATATATCTGCCCCTGATTTCCAATTTTCCAACACAGACATATAAATAAATTATACAAGTTTAGTTACTAATTAAATATTATGTAAAAGAATCACTTGGTAATTCAATTGGATAGTTATATTTGATAGTTTCTGTAGATATTTTTTTAATTTACAGAAACAAAAGGAAACGAAGAAGTACCCGAAATGAAGGTAGATGAAGATAATGGTAACGACGATGAATGGTGTACAGATTAGTTGTTGGGTATACAGTTATTTAATTTAATTTTCTAAGTGTTACCAGTATTAATTAATTTGTGTATTTACAATTATATAATAAAAATATCTGATGTGTAATTTGCATTAAATAAAAAGCATAATTTTCTTGTTTTGATTTAGAATTCGCTCTGTATATACTTGCATGTATTAGCCAGAATTGCTTCTGTAGAGTAATATAATACAAATATTTAACTAGTCTCTGCGAGGTCTTTAATTGAATTCGACAAACAGCATTTTTATCATTAGCTTAACCTCAGTTTTGAACGAAGATTGCAATTTATATTAATATAGCGATAAAATCAGGAGAATGTAAGTAAATCAAATTCTCAAATATATTTTCATCGTTAAGATAAATAAATAACCGGAGGATCCTATATCGATTATAAAATTAAACGCAGCGACGTTAAATAATTGTATAGAACATCATCCAAAAACTACACAAGAAGTGTATAAAAAAAACTACAAGAAGTTCGAACACAGATGCGCATTTTGAAGGTTAATCCTCCAACATCAATAGAATAACTATGAAATAAATTATACTCTAGGGGTGATTACAATTAATTGCAAATATAGCTTACAAATTCTTTAGGTTATGGTAATCCATTTAATCGGTAATTTGAAGACTAAAGATGGAGCACTTTACTTCATATTTTCCACTGAATTTTTTAAAATATGATTCTATACCTTCTTTTCTAATATTTATTATACGATTTTATAATAATAACTTTTAGCAATACTTTTGAAACGATAATTGTCAAAAATATAATAAATTATCATGTAATTATTGAATGTTCAATTGATAGTAGAAATGAAATAATTCCACTGTTAAGTTATTAGAAAAATATATATAAATATTTATATCACACCGGCAATTTGACCCTTGACAAAAACTAATAATAGAGTCATTCAGTGACGACAATATTGCTTGATAATTAGGGAGGCATATAGGTCGATTATCACATTAAGAAGTAAACTATGAAATATTTTTAATATAAATAAGAAAAGTCTATTCATTTTATGCAATAGAAATAATTCAGCCTACATTTTGGACAAGTCGACCAAAAATGAATTCCGCAATACAAGCACAGAAGAAACTTCTTCGTGAACAGATAGCAAAAGCTTTGCCATTAATGACCACTGAGAGTAGGGTGCAGCAATCTGCAGTGATTTTTGAAAAGGTCCGTAAGTTCTAAAATCGACAAACAATTCGTAATTTCAAATTAATTTTCGTAATCCATACTAACATTTTTTTTTAGTTAAAACTAACACCGGTTTATCAAGAAAGCAAACGTATTTCAATATATTTGAGTACAGAAATGGAAGTAGATACCGTTCCAATTTTAAAACACATTTTCGAAACGAACAGGAAATGCTACGTGCCTCGGTAATTCGATCATCGCATAGAACGTATTAAAATTTAATTAAATTACTCACCATACTTAATTACCGTTTTTCTTGCATCACTTGATTCTTGCATCAGGTATAGCGGAAATGTGATGCAAATGGTCGCGCTAGCCTCCATGGAAGATTATGAGAACCTACCGATGAATAAATGGAGCATTAAGCAACCGAAGTTGAAGGAAGAACGAGAAGATGCTTTGGAAACTGGTAATGAATCATTCGAGGATCGCTCTTTTATATAACCTCGCTTTTAAATCGTCCAGTAACCGATGTAAATACACTACAAATTTACAAAAATATTATTTTACAGGAGGTTTAGATGTAATCATTATGCCAGGAGTAGCATTTACAAAAGGTGGCAAACGTTGCGGTCACGGCAAAGGATATTATGACCGTTTTTTACACAAGATTTTTGCCGAGCAAACTAAAAAACTGACTACAATTGCTGTTGCTTTTCGGGAACAAATCAAAGACGATATTCCAGTGCATGAACATGATGTTATATTAGATTACGTTCTCTCCGCCGATTAATCATATTATTTCAATGTTTACGTACCCTGTTTTAATGGATTCAAATTACACTTTTACTGAACATATTTAAAATCGTGTTGAGAAAATGAAATTAAACACCGCGAACTCAGCTATTGTATGAACTACTAGTGACAATTTAAAGAGAACTACCCGTTATTAAACAGTTGTTCTTAATTTTTGACCTAAACCTTTTTTCAATATTAGAAATGGAAAAAATTCAACATATTGTCTTTAATATTTCATACAAGCATATAAGATTTTATATAGTTCTTCTTGTACAGAGGTATTTATTACAAGTAAAGTATAGAAGCATAGAATTATAAATAATACCTAATATTAATCGGTAGTTCTATATAAACTAAGACATCACAATATTGTTTATACAAAATAAATAAAACGGCAGATTACATTATTATGGATAATTAAATAGTTAAAAGTATCTACGTATTTATACGAAGACAATATTTGGTAGCTTGTCTAGAAGACCAGATGATTTATACCTGTAATAATAAAAGAAATAAAAAAATATCGTACTAAAGACGGCTCGTTTTAAAAATGAATGAGGTATATTGTAATATGACATTTGACTTTAAAGACATGGGCATTTTTTGTTAGCATTTTTTGTTGGAAAGGCTTAGAAAAGCGAATTATTTGATTTTGCCCATTTCATAATAAAAATAAAGCAATAATACTTAAATAATTGGTTTATAAATAAGTTTCATATTTGAAGACTTAATATTTCAATGCAACTGTTTGTTCAATTAACCTTAAAATGACAATACTTATTTTGTGCAAATGACATATTTTTTTACAACAACCTCTGCGTCCATTTTGAATCTCGGTTATATATGAAAATTGCACGCTGGCATTCGCTCTTAATCCCGATCGTTCATTTTATGTTACAACGTATTCGATTATGGTTAGTTTGGCGGTTTCGTACATTTGATTTTTTTTTATCAAACCATCGACCCGAACATCCGTTTCCCTCGCGTTAGCATAAGGCTGACCGCCATGACAGAGAGAAGGAAGAAGACGAGGCCGAGGAATGAGGTGAGCACTCTGCATCTGCATCGCCACTTTTTATCCGCTTTCATCCGTTTCGACAGCATCTCCGAACGGGGTACGTCCAACGTGAAGTCTGCTTCAGGACGACCGCCCGGCTGGAAAGGTACAAAACAAAAGGTATTATTTTTTGAAAAATTAAAAAGTATGCTCACAATATATGTCTAAATAGACGACCCGCAAGACTGGGTCAGTAATATATGAATGAATAAACACTTAAAAAACAGTTTTTTGAGTGCATTTTCAAATGAAATATAGTGGCGTTATATGAACCAAATTTTTAAAAGATTTGGCGGCGTATTAAGTATATATGGAAATGTTGAATTTATTGAATATCGTGAACAATCATTGTCTCTTTTAGTCTAAAGGTAAAGTCTTGTGGTTGAAATCATTATCCCATAGTTAATCTTACATAACTTTAGAAACTGTGTCATCTTTCGGTTTATATGGGGTTTCAAGAAAAGCTACCAAGTCTTCTAAAACGACATATTGTAAATAATTGTCTGTTTAATGTATCCAACTAGTTTGACGTCCAATATAAATGTCCAAATCAGACCTTAAGCTACAAGCAAAGATTTTTTTTAATGAAATTTATTAATATAAATATATTTGTTGTTCGGTCCCTGTATGGATACTATTTACTCACAAATGTTGCAAATACAAAACTATGTTGCAAACGATTAATTAAGCACGTCCCAATAAGCGATATGAACTGGTGGAATTTGGCATTATATTGTCTTGTCTCGTTGTTCTTGGATGGGTTCAATTGTCGATTCTGCCAACACCCACATCATTATTATTAAAGATAATGCAACGTCATGGTATAACCAGCTTAAGCCATCCATCATTAGCGAGTTGTTACAACATATGTTTTAAGCAATTTAGATCGAATTCGGAATTGATGCTTTTTTAAAAATTGATTCGTTGCTATCGACCATATTTTGGCTGTTGGGGATGTCTATTATAGAAATATATGCCAATTATAATTAATAAACAATTTCGTATGTTTAGATATTGGTAGTTATCTCTAGCGGACATAAAATACACGCAGTCACTGTTACTTTCTTCGTGGAATTTTACTATTTCGTATTCCAATTGGTTGTGGCTGGATGGTTGCGGTTTGACCGTGACTCTCTGCATACACGTAATCAATATTAATGCGGCGTATATAATTAAGATTAAGTTCCGTATGGATGCAGATGTAATCCATCGTCGGATTTCTTTCTGCTCACTGTTGGCCTTTTTGATGTTAGGTGTTGGTAGATGTCGAAAGACAAAGATATTACGCATTGTATACGCACAATTTCTTGTTGTTCGAAGCGGCGCATTTGTTGCGTAAGTCAAAATTCAACTGTTCGATGCAATCAATATGCATATAAGTTATTTAAAACGCTTTTTTATCGGCCATTTTTATCATCAATTTTTATGTAATGGCTTCTTGAATCATAATCATGGTTTTTAAAGTGTCAATCTTAAAATCAAGTTATCAATCAAGCTTTTTTTTTTGATGATGAAAGAAACTTGTTTTTTTGGGCGTTTGAAAATTTTATATAAATTCGTCGTTAATACTGGATAGAAAATAAATAATCCATCTAAAGATATAAAATTTGATCAATCTTTTAACAATATCGTTTGATGTACCTATTAAATATTGAAAAAATAATAAATTATACAAAATTCGTAAAATATTATGGCACATAATAAATCACAACAATGTCAATGTCATTAAATTTATTAAATTAGTTCTTTCGAACTTAGTTTTGAACGATTTCGTCACGATCAAATGATAATCGTGCAAAATGCTTTCCTTTGAAGAAAATGTATTAAATCAGTAGCGTAACAAAATATATTTTCAATTTCAACAAATACAATCAAAGCGTAAGTAGGCTGGAACCTACAAAACACGACACGTATAAATATAAACACATCATATCATGATTGTTGGTACTGCAAATATTATTAACAACACGCTTTATGGTATTTAATATGAGAATTGCGTGCACATCAGCCGTGATTTATATTTCCCATAGGCAACGCAATAACAAAAAGTTTAAAACGTTTTATTGCAAGCAAACCGAGCATTATATAAGCTGCCTTATCGAATAATTTGATAATTTGCGCTGGGCAGCATCGATAGATTCTTATAATAAATTCTGTTATGCTAATGTAGATTTTGTTGATTTATAATTCATCTGGCATTGTACTTAGAAATAATTATTTCACGACTTTCGCAACAGTTTTCTTCAAAATTATAGCTATATATTTTTATTTAGTTTAAAAATTATTGTCATTCAGGTACAATTTTTTTATCAAGTACTAGCGACGATATCGCATCAAAATCTACGCGTGGTTTCATTAAAATACATTTTAGTAAAACTGCTTTCATTCAGTGTTAAATTCAAATATTACGCAAGAACTTGGCAAAATGTATATTGACAATCGCAATCACATCTGGCCGTAAAGGTGGACGTGACCCTAAGTAAACAAAAGAATATATTTATGGTGTGCGTAACAACAAAAGCGTTTCATTGTATGAACAATATCAGTGCGGTTTGGACAATATTACAAAACTCCGTATGACATGACAATTGTTAAGTAAATACGTTGACATCACCGGAAATATGGCGAAGAAGACCACGGTGAAGCAGACCGGTTCAATCGGAGAAAGTATTGTTGCTTTTCCCCATCAATGTCTCATTAATATTTTGATGGTAACGAGAGATCGTGTGATCTAAGATTTTGTAAACTTTTAGTGTAGCCTTTTTTTGGTTAAATTTTTTAGGTATTTATAAGAGAATTATCGAGGGGATAGTAGAATTGTACGGTTGTGAGGCGTGGACTATAGGAAATCAAGAGACACTTTGTAAAATCTGATACTATAAAAATGATGATGGAAATTCGATGGGTAGCTAAAGTTTTTTTAAATATTGATTTTAATCTTTTGCCAAATTTTTAAATTTGGAAATTCCAAGAAATTATACATACGAATTTATCAATACAATTAACATACTCGTGCTAACATATAAAATATACATATTTTGCAAATTTGATGATTTAATTTTAAAATATTTATTAAAAGCCATTTGCAGTAGCTAAAAAAGTAATATTTTTTGTTTATATTCAGGGGGTAAAACACTCTTCCAATTTTGCATTGATAAAAAAAAATACAGTCAAAACTTTAGAGAGCATAAAAAATGACCTGTTCATTCAACATCTTTGCATTTAAAATCTTTTTATAGGTAAATGCACTAACGTTAAATATTGGACTAAGAACGATGCAAATAAGGCACACATAGTTATGCAACACTTAGCATACTTCAAGGCCTAAATATCACGCTGTATGTGTGCGATTCCATTTTTGCTATTTAATTTCAAATTTACCGCGGGAATTGTGAAAATGCAAAATAAACACTTCCGCGTAAATATTGAAAATGGCACCGAATTATATGCATTGGCAAATATTTATAAGAATTGTAGGAATAATTTGAAATAGCAAATTATTTTATTTCACAATCGCGCAGTTATTTTTCAGCTTCTCTTTTTGTTTGGTAACGAATTGGTAATTTAGTCAAATTTTCATCTTTTCAATTTTATGCAACAACGGTTGACATTTATAGGTAAATAATCTCTAGTTATAATAATTATGATGCTACATTAGGAATGTGTCGCAAGCGGCTCTTCAGCGGATCTTCAATATGATAAAGTACGTTTAATATGCCACGAACCTTACACACAGGTTTACAAAGTATCATCTTACACGGATAGACCATGTTTTTAATTGGATACCATAGCTAACCTCAAATTTTTCGCCAAAGTAGGCATGTTTATCAATTATGAACCAGCTGTACATATGGCCTACTTACGCAATATGGCGTAATTACTTTGGCGAAAACTGTCATATGAAAAAGAATTGATTTTTTTCAAAAATTTCGCCAAAGTGTACATTTTAACTCAACGCCTGTCAATTATGAAACAGCTGAATCGTTTGTAACGTCAGCAGTTCTTATGCGATATTATAAGAAACGTGTCGGCCTACTTTGGCATAACCTGTCAAATGAAATGTCAACTATTGAAGGGAATTTTTTTTCTTCAAAATTGTGAAATAGTTGTTTCGTTTCAAAAGTTAATGCGCTATCATAAATGTATGGCCTACTTGTGCAAAATGCTTACTTTGGCGAACACTGTCATATCAAAAAGGATTCCATAAAAATCGCTTATTGTTCTGCCAATTATTATAAAAAAAAACAGTCAAATTTATGCAAAGCTTAATTTAAATTTTACAAATTAACACGCTTGTTTAATTTAATTTAATTTACATACAACAAAGTGGGTTTAAGTACATTTTATAATCTATAGATTGCTGTGAGATATTAGTTGATGATATATTAAACGAGCTCTACTCTGTCTGGTATAAAGTCGCGTGATTTTAACTCGCCTGAAGATTGAAGACGTGACTTTAAGCGGCATTTATCGCGTGTAAACGACAATGGAGAAGTTCTTTTTGACACTGTCATATGAAATGGGCACTTATGTATTAGCATATTTCTTCCTTACTAGAGATTTCATAAAATTACCGATGAATGTATTTATGCGATAAAAATGGTGAATATTAAAACGCATGTGATAAAAATTTCGTATATTAATTTAACGGTAAAGGTTGAGCGCGAATTTTTTAAAAAAGGATATCGAGAACATGCAGGTGAATAGAATTATATAAGTCTGCGCTACAAAAATGTTTATAAAATTTTAATATATGGTATAATAAATGTTTGTTTATTTTCTTATGTGGGTTGAAATTGAGCATCCACCCTTTCGAAATAATCTAAATATTAAATTTTCAAATGAGACGAATAACCAGATATTTACTTTAATTTTTTAAATATAAAATAACCAATAATTTAATTTTTTAACAACCAAATGAGTACGTATTATGAAAGTAGGAATGGACCGTATAGAAAATTAATGAGATGTCATCATTATTTAGTCATTTAAATTTATGAGGAACATTATGACGAGTAAATTGTCATTTTGAATGATTTTAGACATCCTGTTCGTCAAATTAAAAAAATCTATTTCGGATAATAAAAGTTGTTATCTTACCAAAGAAATGATCAAAGTACCTTACCAAAGAAATTCTTTTTTCTATTCGTAATTAGGTAATTTTAAACAACTGTTCACTATAAATTCAATTTCCTTTTCTCTAAATTCTTATAGTAAAGTAATTTTCACGTTATTCATTAAAACGTTGTATATTATTCATTTTATAATATATTATAATTTAAAAAAGAAGAGTGGATAAAAGGAAATTGTGAGGATATTGAGGAGGATATGAGAAGAGGTAAAGTAGATTTGGGCTACAGGAAAATTAAGTCACATTTTTCTAAAGTAAAACCAAAGGGTAACATTATATGTGATAAGCAGGGTAAGGAACTCACAGAAAATAAGGAAAAAGCTAGAAGATGGAAGGAGTATCTTGAAGATTTATATAAAGGTAGGCAGGACATGGAGGAGCTAGAAAGTGTGGAACAGATAGATGAGGATGACTTAGGTCCTAGCATACTTAGGTCAGAGTTTCATAGAGCATTAAATGATTTACGGAATAACAAAGCAGCGGGGATTGATATGATACCAGCCGAATTAATAAAACACGCAGGGGAAAAAATGCAGGAGCGATTATACAAGTTAGTTTGTAAAATATATGAGAAGGGAGAAGTACCACAGGATTTTCAGCGTAGTAGAATAGTAACAATGCCGAAGAAAATAGGAGCTAATTTGTGTGAGAACTATAGGACCATTAGCCTACTATCACATGCATCGAAGATATTGTTAAAGATTATTTATAGGAGATTAGAAAATAAAGTAGAGGAAAGGCTAGGAGAAGATCAGTTTGGTTTTAGGAAAAACAGAGGGACGAGAGAGGCGATTCTAGCACTAAGAACAGTAGTAGAAAAAAGAATGAGGGTAGGAAAGGTAACTTGCATAGCTTTTGTAGATTTAGAAAAGGCATTTGATAATGTAGATTGGGACATAATGTTTAGAATTTTAAAAGAAACGGGTATAGATTATAAGGATAGGAGAATAATTTTTAATTTATATAAACACCAAACTGCCTTAGTTAGAATTGAGGGGGAAGAAGAGGTAGCAAAAATAGGGAAGGGAGTTCGGCAGGGATGTACACTTTCACCATTATTATTTAATTTATATATAGAAGATGCAATAAACAAAGTAAAAGAAGAGTATAGTGTAGGTGTGAATGTACAGGGAGAGAAAATATATATGTTGAGATTCGCCGACGATATAGCTATATTGGAAGAAAGCGAAAAGAATTTATAAAGGGTATTGAATGGTATGCAGGCAGTATTGACTAGGGATTTTAACATGAAAATAAAAATAGGTAAAACTAAAGTGATGAGGTGTGACAAAAAGGAATGCAGTAGAAAAATGAGGATCACAATAGGAGATAATAGAATCGAAGAAGTGTCAGATTTTTGTTATTTAGGCAGTAGAATCACAAAAGATAATCGAAGCAAGGTAGATATAAAGTGTAGGATAGCACAGGGTAGGAAGGCATTCGTAGAAAAGGAACAGATTTTAAGATCAAATATTGACTTGGGTATTAGAAAAAGATTACTGAAGGTATATGTTTGGAGTGTAGCACTGTACGGGTGTGAGGCGTGGACTATAGGAAAGGAAGAGAAGCGTAGATTACAAGCATTCGAAATGTGGTGTTATAGGAGGATGATGAGGATTGGTTGGGAAGATAAAGTAACAAATGAAGCTGTAGTAGAGTTAGTAGGGGAGAAGAGAAGTATTTGGAGAGTGTTACAGCGTAGGAGAGACAGATTAGTAGGGCATATCCTTAGGCATGGGGGGATTATGCAATTGATCATAGAAGGTAGAGTGGAGGGAAAGAGAGGGGTAGGTAGGCCTAAATTGGAGTATGTGAGTCAGATAGTTGAAGACGTTGAGATGAATAGCTATAGGGAGATGAAGGGATTAGCTCAGGATAGATCGGCATGGCGTGCTGTTTCCAACCAATCTTTAAGATTGCGGCTCTTTAACTAACTAAATTGAAGTAAACCACATGAAGATACATAGCTGAATGTGCATTTATTTGACGCTGTATAAATAATGGATTATTATAACAATTTAATCCACAGCTAATTTCATTTCAACTTAGTTTCTCAGATTTGCGCAAGAGACTCCCCTGCTGGCATTATACGCATTTTCGTGAAGAAATACGACTTATATAATATTAAATAAAACAAATTTTCTGTCTTGGTAAATATCGGCGTATATATAAATAATTAGTAGTTCCAATTAACACAAGTTTAAAGTTGTGTTCGCTGTAAATAAATTATATATTGCATAGAAATGATGTAACGTAAAATTAGTAAAAATCTAAAGCAAAATGAATGTCTTAAAATCTAATTTGTCGATAGTCATTTTATTTTTATTTTTAAAGATTTGTTTTAAATTGATGACTCGGTATAATAAACATCATTTTATAACTATTTATTTTCTAACGCTGGTATTTAAGTATAAAAGTTTCTATTTTTTTAATTTATATTTTGTAAAATCTAAAAAACTATCAACATTTTCGTTAATCGTGAAATACTTTATTTTTTCTACCCCCTTCTTTTAAGTTTTAATTTAAAAATATTGTATATATTATCGTATATCTTAAATTTTTTTTTTTATTATATTATAAATAATTTATAAATTGCATGGAAATTATGTAACATAAAATTAACGTCTTAAAACCAAGCTGTCGATAACCAAAAAAAAAACTATTTCGCTTTTTTTTTGTCGGCTTATTATAATATATTAATTTAAATTAATTGAGCCTCGTTTTCTAACTATAGACTATTTATTTTAATACACATTTTCAAGTTTCTATTTTAGTGTCCAATTGAAATTACTGATAAAATAGAAAGTCAAAAAGAAAATTAAATTTTTCGTAAACGAGTGATTAAAAAAAAATCTTAATTAGAAATTATTCTATACATTATCGTCCATATCCGTGTTGAAAAAATTTTTTTTTCTTCGACCACCACTCGTTCTACTATTTCTTTTATATCACATCTTTCTACTTTCAATGTTTTTATACGGGCGTTAATATTTCTTACTTCGAGCAATTCGGCAAATTTTTCTGTCGACTCGCTCACGTGTTTGTTTATTATTAAAATGTTATCGTCGGAAGATAATAATAGCACTTATTTCGACCGATATCAAACAATACAGCAGTGATTACGTTCTATATAGCTGCTTAAGAAATCAGATTGTAATTACTGCGTTTTGTAAAAGTATGGGATAAATAGTTTTATGTTGTAAAATAACCAAAAATAAGATTGTTGAATATAAATAATTCTTATTACGAATTTGCAACGCGATCAAGTTTTGGTTGTTATTACAATATTTTTTAAACGTTTTTATTAAAACGTTTAAAAAATATTTTTATAAAAATTTACTTTAGTTTATTTTATAAAAATGGGTAACTATTTATCAAAATTTTCTTATAAATTAAAAAAATCACAACGTTTTTTGTAAAAAAATAGATTTTTGTAGCATTAGACATAGTAGGTAAGGGAAAGGAAGTTCCAATAGTAGGAGAATATGGAATAGGAACACGTAATGATAGAGGGGATAGATTGGTAGAGTTTTGTATTAGGAATAAGCTAGTGGTAGCAAACACGCTTTTTCAGAATCACAAGCGCAGGATATATACGTGGAAAATGCCAGGAGATATAGGGAGGTATCAGATAGATTACATACTGGTTAAAGAGAGGTTTAGGAACCAGATTAAGAATTGTAAGAGTTACCCTGGAGCAGATATTGATAGTGACCATAATTTAGTAGTCCTGGACTCAGAGGTCAAATTCAAGAAATTACAGAAGTCCAAACAGGTCAGAGTAGATGTCTATAGGTTAAAATTAGCTGATGTATGTGAAAAGTACAAGCAGAAAGTAGAAATCATGGCTAATGGAACATCTAGGAACGACATAGATTGCGAATGGAGGGAAATCAGAAATGGGCTAACTACAGCAGCAAATGAAGTATTAGGCACAAAGAAAAGGGCAGGTAGGAGGGAATGGATCACGGAAGAAATAGTTGAAATGATAGAAGCAAGAAGGAAAATTAAAATAGGAAACACAGAAGCAGGACAGAAAAAATATAAGGAACTAAGGAACTTAATTAATAGGAAATGCAAGCTAGCGAAAGAAGAGTGGATAAAAGGAAATTGTGAGGATATTGAGGAGGATATGAGAAGAGGTAAAGTAGATTTGGGCTACAGGAAAATTAAGTCACATTTTTCTAAAGTAAAACCAAAGGGTAACATTATATGTGATAAGCAGGGTAAGGAACTCACAGAAAATAAGGAAAAAGCTAGAAGATGGAAGGAGTATCTTGAAGATTTATATAAAGGTAGGCAGGACATGGAGGAACTAGAAAATGTGGAACAGATAGATGAGGATGACTTAGGTCCTAGCATACTTAGGTCAGAGTTTCATAGAGCATTAAATGATTTACGGAATAACAAAGCAGAGGGGATTGATATGATACCAGCCGAATTAATAAAACACGCAGGGGAAAAAATGCAGGAGCGATTATACAGGTTAGTTTGTAAAATATATGAGAAGGGAGAAGTACCACAGGATTTTCAGCGTAGTAGAATAGTAACAATGCCGAAGAAAATAGGAGCTAAATTGTGTGAGAACTATAGGACCATTAGCCTACTATCACATGCATCGAAGATATTGTTAAAGATTATTTATAGGAGATTAGAAAATAAAGTAGAGGAAAGGCTAGGAGAAGATCAGTTTGGTTTTAGGAAAAACAGAGGGACGAGAGAGGCGATTCTAGCACTAAGAACGGTAGTAGAAAAAAGAAATAGGGTAGGAAAGGTAACTTGCATAGCTTTTGTAGATTTAGAAAAGGCATTTGATAATGTAGATTGGGACATAATGTTTAGAATTTTAAAAGAAACGGGTATAGATTATAAGGATAGGAGAATAATTTTTAATTTATATAAACACCAAACTGCCTTAGTTAGAATTGAGGGGGAAGAAGAGGTAGCAAAAATAGGGAAGGGAGTTCGGCAGGGATGTACACTCTCACCGTTATTATTTAATCTATATATAGAAGATGCAATAAACAAAGTAAAAGAAGAGTATAGTGTAGGTGTGAATGTACAGGGAGAGAAAATATATATGTTGAGATTCGCCGACGATATAGCTATATTAGAAGAAAGCGAAAAGAATTTAGAAAGGGTATTGAATGGTATGCAGGCAGTATTGACTAGGGATTTTAACATGAAAATAAATATAGGTAAAACTAAAGTGATGAGGTGCGACAAAAAGGAATGCAGTAGAAAAATGAAGATCTCAATAGGAGATAATAGAATCGAAGAAGTGTCAGATTTTTGTTATTTAGGCAGTAGAATCACAAAAGATAATCGAAGCAAAGTAGATATAAAGTGTAGGATAGCACAGGGTAGGAAGGCATTCGTAGAAAAAGAACAGATTTTAAGATCAAATATTGACTTGGGTATTAGAAAAAGATTACTGAAGGTATATGTTTGGAGTGTAGCACTGTACGGGTGTGAGGCGTGGACTATAGGAAAGGAAGAGAAGCGTAGATTACAAGCATTAGAAATGTGGTGTTATAGGAGGATGATGAGGATTGGTTGGGAAGATAAAGTAACAAATGAAGCTGTACTAGAGTTAGTAGGGGAGAAGAGAAGTATCTGGAGAGTGTTACAGCGTAGGAGAGACAGATTAGTAGGGCATATTCTTAGGCATGGGGGGATTATGCAATTGATCATAGAAGGTAGAGTGGAGGGAAAGAGAGGGGTAGGTAGGCCTAGATTGGAGTATGTGAGTCAGATAGCTGAAGACGTTGAGATGAATAGCTATAGAGAGATGAAGGGATTAGCTCAGGATAGATCGGCATGGCGTGCTGTTTCCAACCAATCTTTAGGATTGCGGACTGTTTAACTAGACAAAAAAATTATATATTAAATCAATTATCTATCAGCTATTTTTATATAAAAATAGTAGAATATTCAGGATTCGAACCCGCGGCATTTTGATTTCGCGTCAAAACTCGTTATTATTATTTTTTAATAAATTGCTATGCATTTTATATTATATGCTAGCTCTTAATCCTTTTTTAAATTAAAAATAATATATTAGTTTTTTTTTTTTTAATTCTTTGTCTATTGAATAAACGTAAACAGTTGATTCTCTAAATGACGTAAGTTCAACTGATTTGTAATCAACACCTGGGACTTATGATCATTGCTAGATACACAGAGTGTTCAAAAGAAGTATATAAATTTAAAAAAAAAGTGCGATAAAAGTAAAAATTTCTTAAAAAAAAAAATTATTACTTTTATAACTTGAAAATTTTCTTTGTGAATTAAAAAAGTAATACATAATATGAAAATTTCAAATATTTAGACATTATAAAACAAAAGAACAGACACTGATAAAAAATAATTTGTTATTTTTTTTAAAACTTCTCTTATTACATTATATAACTGTGTATTTAATTACACAAAAATGAAATAAATAATTTATATATATTTTTTTTTCATTTCAGAAAACTACGAACATCTTCAACGTTTTTTACGGAATTCCAATTTACCAGATTTTAATGAAATAACATAGGTAAGATTTTTTTAATTAAATTATTATTTCATCCAATAAACTAAAGAATGTAGATTGACGTCATAAATCAAGTGAACTATATAAAATTTAAATTTTATTACTAATTTAAAAGTAGTTTAAAAAATGTAAAAGAAATATTCATGTTATTTGAATGAATAATTTTTACAGAATTTTTTAACAACATTAAAGCCAAGCCTACATTCTTATACATATATACACGTGTTTAAAATAAATCTTTATTATAAACCCTTTTTTTTTGTTTATTTAACATATCTATATATATAAACAAACGTCTATTATTTTGGAATATATGGTTCGATAGAAACAACTGTGCAAATTAAAATGAATATCTAAAAACCACATAATTCAGTGTGTAAAAAATGTTAATAATAATTTATTTCCACATTGAACACATGGTGTTTATATCTACAATAGTCATTGTCATTTATCAAATCTATAGAATATATACAAAAAAAAGGTAAATGACTGTCAGACTCGCATATTGTGTTCAATTAAATTTAGCCCACATTAAAATGTTGAATATAATCGAGTTAAATTTGATTTTTTATGGTTAGTTTATTCAGCCTCGAGTTTAAGGCGGTTACGTGTCTTTGATGGATTAATTATTTACCTTTATCATTAGACCAAAAAATAACGTGTATTTCTAAATTGTTTGTTATATCGATTTTGGAATGGTGAGGTTTTTATAGAATTTTTTTTTTTGCTTTTAAGGAGGTGGTTGATTTTTTTTTGCCATTATTAAATTTTAATCGATCGTGAATTTACTAATGATTTTTTGTCAAATATTTGAATTATGTTGAAAAGTATCAAAGTTTAATTTTTAACTTCAAATCGTGTATTGTAATTTCTGAATTAAAAAAAAATTGTTAAACATTTGTTAAAATGATGTACATTTTTAAATCAGCTGTTCAAAATATTCCAACTTAGGTATTAACGTTTGGGCAGAGTTTTTTGATGTTCTGTTAATTTTTAGTAGATTCTCAAAGTACAAAAAAATTTGACAAAAATGCATCTCAATTTATATATTTTTTCGAAAGGTATCTAACATGGCTAATACTCTCAGAATCTGCCATTATCTAATCTAATGTATGTTGAAAATATTACGTTCCTACAACTGTTTTTGCAAAAAAATCCTCGCCTCAAAATATACCATAATTTTTTTTACAGAAACTTAACATTTTACAAATCACCTCCATAAATAACGTATTACAAAATTTAAAAACTAAGATAGCCACTCAATTTCAATAAAACAAAAAGATTTTATTAAGCAAACAATTTTTTTTTACGTATCCACCTTAAATTATTATTTTAAAACGATTTGATTTTTTTTTTATATATACATTTTCCTTAAAATTGATTTGTTATCTTCGTTTAGAAATTGTTGGGAGTTGGTTTGAAAAATGTTAAGAGATTTTTAGTCAAGCCAAGAAATAAATTTTGCAAAAAAAATTGCTCTTGAACAGTATCTTGCACATCAACCGTAAAAACAATATTTGATTTATGTCGTACCTTTATATGTCTTGTATGTGGTACTTCATAATATATTGCACATGTCTGCCTCGTCTATATACTTTCTCCGGTGCTAAATAAAGTTATGCAATTGTGGTCTCATATTATATACGTGCTAATCTACTGCGAAATGCTAAAACATTGTAAATAACGTATTGGTACTTTGGTATACTCTCATTCCTTCTGATGGAACAATTATCAGCTTCAAGGGTCGATTTCAAGAAAGCAAAAAGATTTTGAACATTTTTTAATCGATTTATTTATCGATATTTTTAAAGTAAATTAGACGAGACGAATTTTTAGCAAAATAATTTAAAATCAATTACACTATTTTTTAAATAAATTTGAAGTAATTAATACTTTAATGTTGATATGTAAAAATATAATTTTTTTTTGGTGATTAAAATCTTCTTTATTACATTTAATGAATAAACCCTTTAATGGGATACTACAGTTAACCTCGAAAATGTCACCAAAGTAGACATTTTAATTTATCACCTGTCATTTATTAAATAGCTGATTTTAATCGCGATTTTTGATACATAACTGTCAATTTGTAGTTTTAGATTATATATTTCTGCATTTTTCGTAATCTATTGACTAGTTCAAATTATTATTTTGCTAATTTTAGTAAGTATTTGTTAGTTATTCAGTTTCTATTTTAATTATTAAGTCATCAGTAGTTCTTATGCATTACATTTGGCCTACTTGTGCATTAGCCTTTGGTAGAAAAATTTCATAGAAAAAAGATTCTAATAAAACAGTGTCTCGAAACACTTATTCTTAGACTCTGAAATAAATCGATATTTTATTTTAAAGTACAATATTTTCTGACCAGTGACAATTCTTTACAATTTTTCGTAGTATACATTCTTTTTAAGCGAAAGTGTCCCCCGCGACAACAAATAAAACCAATTCTAGATGATTTAACATAATAATAAAACATATTTATTCGTTCAATCGAAACGACTTTCTCGAAATTTTTTTTTTTAATCAATTCGTAACATAATCAGATTTTGACTTTTTTTACATTTAATTTTTTAATAAAAGAGATGTAAATTTGTGTTTGCAATTTTTTGAAGTAATTTTTAGTCGTCGAATGATTATTACAAGAAAATATAGTTTTGTTTGAATGATTGAATTTTTTCTGTTTAAAAAAAATTGTGTTTAAAAAATGGAGCCATTTTTTTTAAATTAATTACTTAGCATCTTAATTTAAATGTCGATTTAAAAGAACATAAAATTTCATAATAGCCCACTACTGGATACAAAAATGCAGTTGAACATAAATTTACCAAATCACGAACGTTTAAATATGTTAAAATTAAAGTTCAGGGCCTTTATTTTACCTCTTTATTGGTATATATTTTTAATACGAGTACATAAAATTTTTATTAAAAAAATATTTAATTGCGTTAAGTAAATGTAATTATGAAAAAAAAAGAAAAAAACGAAAGATTTTATTTTAAAATTTTGATTGTTAAAAAATTTGCTTATGTAATAATTTTTAGTCATATAAGACCTAATAAAAAAATCCATCGAAAATACGATATTTAAAAATATTTGATATAATATAGAAATCTTGACTTAATTGATATTTGTTAATATCCAACATAATTATTAAATGTGTGTAAATTTAATTAAATTTCACTTTATTTGCTACATCGCCAATCCTGTCTGATTTTTTTTTTGCAAAATCTTTCCAATTAATGGCGCAACCGTCATATTAGTAATAACATTCGTTTTAAGAGATTTTAACACTTTAGTTAGTCAGGTACCAAAAAAATTTACCACGATATTTATGCCTGATTTTTATTTGATTTTAATTATTTTAACTGATTTTAATTATAAATTTACAATTTTGGTCGATATAGTCAAAAATTTTCAAATTTTAAAAAGTGTGTTATAATTTTCTTATAAACATAGTGCAGTGATGTAAATTTAACATGCAGCTGTTCAAAATATTGCACTTGGATGTTAAGGTATGGGCAAATTTTTTTGATGGTGTTTATTTTCAACGTAAAAAAAAGAATTGTTAAAAAGAAGTTCAATTTCGAGATTTCAAATAAAATGAAATAAATCGATTCTTCAAATTTCACATCGTAAATATTCCGATACTAGATCAACGGTGTGTTTTTTTCAGCAATATACTGTGCTATATTATTTATTATATTATTATTCTTATGTTGGCTTTGATTGGGAAATATTATAGTCGGCGCTTGGAGATCTGCACGGCCTTCCAAGGCCGTTCATTCTCCTCATCCACATTGCATGTTTTACATTTTACATTATATCTATGCTGTGATATGCTTTTAATTGTGCTCGCTTACGAAAAAGCGGCATAATTCTACTCCGGGCATTGAGATTATGAAATTTTCAATAATACCGTTAAAAAATATATGCGCCTTCCAATAAATCCTGTCCCGCATACGAAAATTGCTTTTTTCAAATTTCTTTCTAAAATCCGATCATATTTCGTTTAACCGTTTATATATTTATTATTAAAAAAAAATTGTATTGATCTTCAGCAACGTGTTTAATTTAAATATCGACTAATCCCAATTTATAACCAAACATTCATCTTTAGATTTTACATATTTTAAACATTTACATATTTCACCAAAGGAATTTTATCTACATCAATGTACCAAAGTTTTAATAAAATTCCTCTTCATTGCGTCACCTTCTTAAACATTATAAATACTTTGAAAAATTTCTCATTTATTTAAATATTTTCAAACATACAAAGCACGAAAAAATCGCCGCTAAAAAAGTTTTAAATCCATAAATTAAATATCAATATTTGGATTTTTTTAAGTTTTTAATATCATACCTATCTTAAAAACGTTTTTAAAGATTAAAGATTTTTTTTTTTATTAATGATGATTTTTATTAATGATTTTTATTAATGATTTAAACTTGATGATTTAGAAATTTAAATTTTGTGATGTAATTTCATGAGATGAAGAGATCTTTAAAATGATGAGATAACAAATATACGAAATAAGAAAATTGATTATTAATTTACGAGGGGAATAATTATATTAAATCTATTAAATCTAAATACTATTAAATCTATAATACAAAACGTGGACAAATAAGTTACGGATTTTATAAAATAATTTGTAAAATAAGCCTCGGCAATTGTGTAACTTGAGTTTATATTTATATAGTGTTTTTTAAATAAATTCCTGTTAGTATTTAGCATTTAAAAATAGCGTTGAATTGCTGTGGTTTAAATTTAAATTTATTTATAGCTATAATTAAAAATACAAATCGCTTAATTTTTTCGTAAAGTCTAACTATGTCACGAACCAGACGAAAATCATTATTTTATAATATCGAAATTTTTAATATTTTTAATATTTGTTAATTTGTTTTTCTATAGTGACCTGCTATATATATATATTTTTTTAATTTTCAGTTTTTTTTATGATTGATTATTAGCAAAATTCTTGAAAAACTTAAAATCCTAAATCGATTTTATAGTGTTGAAAAGAAATATTACAAAAAAAATAATTTTGGTACAAAGATATTTATTTTTACATATATTTATACCAAGTGTTCTACAGTGATGTAGTATATAATTTTTTTTTCTTTAAATATTTTTTTATTTATTAACAAATTCGCAAACAATTTAAAAACTTAAATCGGCTTTTTTGAACACCTAAAATTTTTTTTTATAAAAACTGCAATTTTGACTTTTGTATATGTTTTAAATCTTTTGTATTCTTAAAATTACAATGTTTACATTTTTTTTTCTAATACATATTTTAATTTTTATTGATTACCTATTAGCAAATTGATTTTTTTTTACTCGTAAAAAAGGTAATTTTTGAAATCTACTTTATAGCTGGTGTTTTTTATGAACTTTTTTAAAAATGTGTTTTCCAATATTTTTATTTTACTAATTATTAGTAAAATGTTGAGATCTTAAATCGATTTTTTATGATCTTAATAAAAAAATTTAATAAGAAAAAAATAAAAATTTAAATTTTGACAAAGGTATTTATTTTTAATTAGATCATGAGGTAACGCTAATGAAATTGTATGGATATTTCGGTAATTAATACAGAAGCGGCGTTATTTTTAATGGTGGTAATATTAAGCCAAGGCCCGTGTAAAGAGAGAAAGTGGAAAAAGCAGTTTTTACCTACGTGCCTAAATATACAGCGTATCGAAATAACCAAGCAAATTAATAAGATAATTAAAATCGTATATATAATCATACTCAACATTATATTTATATCATTTACTATATAATTTTTTTTAACATTTTTTTTTATCAATTTTTAATTATAAAAATATCCAACTAAATAAAATAATATTTTAAATCCCTTTCTTTTTTTATTAAATTAAACACAATATTTAAAATATTACGAATAATATAAAATACGCATTGCCATCAATTTACTGCAAAAGATAATTTTATAGGCCATCCTGAACCTCACGACCTTTTAATAGTTACTAAAAACAAGTGTGTTGGGGTTCCTGATATATTTTATGTCTTTAAAAAAAATTGAGATTTGCTAAAACATTTCGCTAAAATCGCTAAAACAAGTCAGACAAAAATTGTGTTTAAAAAAATTCGCTGTGGTCAAAAATTTTATTTTATTGTCTAGAATGTACAAAACTCGAATAAGCAAAAATGACGTGGATATGATATATAAAAAAAAAAGTATTATAAATTTAATTCGTTTGGGAAAAATATATGATTTTTTCGTCTAATTTTTTGAAAATTGCATTTTTTAACTTGAATTTATTTATTTTTAGCAGTTTTCATATTTTTAAACACAAATTAATTTATTATGTAAATGTATATGTTTTTAGTACATCAATGAACTTGATGCAAAAAAACAAAAATGCAAAAATAATATTCGGGAAAAATATATGCCTTTGAAAATAATTTTTTTAAATTTGAACTAGGTTTGTTTGTTAATAAAAGAATTTTTTTTTTTATTACTGCAAATTTTGGTTTTGGTTAGGAAGTTATTACTTTTATAAATACAAAACAAATTTAAACTAAACAAAAAATAAACTAGCTTGATTTTATTGTTTTAATTAAATATCAACTAAAACAAATAAAAAAGATTTTTGAGCAGCTGTTTTTTCACGAACTTAACAAACACAATAATTATAGAATTTTCCGATTATATAATATCTTTACATATATACATTAAACAATAGAATAATAAAAAAATCGTCTGCTTTATGAAATTAATTCAATAAAAAATTTAAAAAATCTCAAGAACATACCATATCTCCCATTGGTCAAAAAAAAATTAATAATCACATAAATTATCGCACATTTTTTAAATATATACTAATTTCATATTCAGCCAATCCAACGTAAACAAATATATTAGAATAATTTCACGGGAATTGATTAAATTATTTTACAGTATATTTAAAATTTATTAAAAATCACGGGTCGACTAACGCACGAATCATGTGACTAACTAACAACTAATTACGAAACAAATCCATCGATATATTCGGCTAAAGAATTATTTTAAATGAAGACTGGAAAACTTGACCTATCCTAATTACTGTGGAATGTATATTTTATAAGTGAATGTAAATGCCCAGTGCTATGCTGTATGCACGTATATACAGGGTGTAGAAATATATATTGAACATTTAAAAGAAAACAAACAAAAAAACGTTGGCTATTAGAGATACAATTTCTTGGCAAAATTCAAAACGAAAATTGCTGAAATAAAAATATAAATAGTTGTAAAATGAAAGCTGCGTGGATACCACACAGATATTATTTAATTTGTTTACATTTTTTTAATGTAAAAAAGTTTATTTGTGTTTATTTTTTGATAATAACTTTCGACAGTTAATTTGTTGCAATATGAATAATTTTTTTTTGCAGATTGGTTTTATTATTTATCTTAGATTTTTTGCATTTGCTATTTTAAATAGGCGAAATAATTTAAATTAAAGTTTCTTTTGCGGTGTAAATAAAAGAATGTAGTACCAACAAAAATGTACCAAAAAAAAAGCACTAATATGTAAAATAGATAATGAATTGTTTCCACGAATTAACCACGAAATTACTTTTTTATTGTTTTATTTAAAATTTAATCATTGGGATGTAATTGCTAATTAAATACTAGTTGAAGTTTTTTTTATTCGATCGCGTTCTGAAATGAGATAATTATGTCGATATTTTTAATTAATAATATTTAAATGTATAAGTAATAGAAGAAATTTAAAAAAAAGTTTATTAAATGATTGTAAAAAAATGTTGTATGATGTTAGAAGTGTATTTAAGGTTAATTAGTCATAACTTTTTATTTTTTAATAATTTGAAAATTTTATATACATAATAATTTGTGTATTTTCATGTTTCACCATTTTTTTTTAAATGTAAATTTAATATTAGTAAAGTTGTAGTCTCCTAAAGGAAAATTACAAAATAATATTTTTTTATTATTACGTACTTTAGATTTAACAAAACATTTTTTTACGACATTTCAAATTATCTATTAATTATAGCAAAATTATACTAAATTTAATTGGTAAATTGATCAAATTTGTTAAATCAGTTAAGAAGGTCTAAGTCATTTTTTTAAATTTCGGTTATAATTATATGAAAAATATTTACAAAGTTATGTCACCAAATTAGCATAAATTGTGTTAATTTTCTTATTAATTAATATTTATTCTAACTTTCTGTAAAATCTATTACCTCTGGAGTGATACGACTCGATTTTCCTTGGTCGATAGATTATAAATGGCCGCAATTAGGTTAAGTCATAACAGTTCTTCCGCAACGGAAGCAACTACCATGAAATTATGTTATTTTAAGAAGTATCTTGGTTTTTTTTTTCTTATACTTGATATAGAAAATAACACTAGGCTTATGGGTAAAAATATTCGTATCAAAAATTCAATAAAAATTATGCAATTTTTTTAAAATATGATATGCGTATTTTTGGTCAAATCTATATATAACCTCAAAAATTCGAAACTAAAACTGATGGATTTATTAACTGTAGTTTTAAAATTTAATCTTTGTTTGGTGTTTTTTTTTTAATGAACCATAAGTTAATAACTCGCAAATATTTTTGAATTTTAAATCCCATATATTTAATAATATATATTTTTCATATTATATTAATATTAAATTTAATATTTTTATTATGCAAAAAGGAAAATTTGATAAAATAAAAATATGATAAAAAAAAAATGATATAAACAAAAAATATATATAATAATAAAATAAAATAAAATAAAATAAAATAAAATAAAATAAAATAAAATAAAATAAAATAAAATAAAATAAAATAAAATAAAATAAAATAAAATAAAATAAAATAAAATAAAATAAAATAAAATAAAACAAAATAAAATGAACAAACTTCAAATATATTGCTTAAGAATTAAAAAAAAGGTACATATGTAAATGTCCGATTTGGTTTATAAACTACGACCATTTATATATTAATATACTGAAATGACTTCATTATTAATTCAAATCTTCACGCTTCAGTTGATCAAACGCTCTCTTCTGTTATGTTATTCAATATATTTTTATGAAACGGATATTTTACGCTTCAGCATGTACAGGAAACGATTTGTTTCGCTGATTCGAATCCGCACTGTATATATACGTGTAAGGGTGCATATACAAGTCGTCCTTTCTTCCTGGGTAAAGTTTTTATACAATAAAAAAATTGTATCGTTGTTAAAAAGATTGGTTTTTAGAGCGTTAATTAAATTATTTAAAATGTTCATTTTTCTGATAAAATTTTATTTGTGCAAGTTTGAATGAATTTAATTAGGTGTTTTTTTTTCTTGTTCATTCGTGCAATAAACAAAGATGTTTGCCATTGTTAAATAGATACGAAATGAATATTTTATTGCTTTTATAATATATATGTGTGTGTGGAACAATGTTAATGTATGATTTTCTGTTTAATTAAGCATAAATCGTTACGTAAAGTTGCAATATCCTACAATATATGCAAAGGATGAGGTGTATAAATTTCGGGCACGACAATGAATAATTTTTCGTAATTTTTTATGTAGGGAAAGTTGACTGTGTGATGTAACAGATCGTTTTTCAGTGAAATATATCTTCTAACGTATGCAAGTGTTAAAATCGACGATTTTTTAATTTTCCAAACTAATTATTTTATTAAATTAATTTTTTTAAACACGATTTTTTTCAATTACTCAATTTTCTAGACGTTCAATTTGATTTTTTTTTCAAAACTAAATTTATCATCGAAAATGACATTCCCTTGCCGCAGTCCAAAAATTTTTTTTAGTTCTTTTCCTACGCCTTCTTTCAAGATATCAGCAAAAACTGTTTGCTTAATTTTTTTTTTTGCGTTAAATGTTTGTATTATAAAGTTGGTGTATATAAGTTATAATATTTCGTTGATGAGGTCATATATTAAATTCACCAAAAAAAAAGTGAATTGTAATTATTGGGGAATTTAGGACAGGCCCTCGTCCAAAATTTCTCTTTAACTCAAACAGGGCAGGCTGCGGAAATTTGAATAATTTAGTATTTATTTATATAAATTATTAAATGATAATGTAAAAAAATGTTTTGGCGATTTATAAGAAAAATTCAACGTTGACCATTAACGTTAGAAGAATGTTTCTTTTAAAAGGTTTAAGTGCCGAAAAGTAAAAATTTAAGATATTTGTTATAAAAAACGATTTTTGTTGTTTTGATTCAAATTTTTATTGATAAGTTAAATTATTTACTTGCTACATGTATAATATAAAAAAGATGAAACAAAACAAAAGTATATTTAAAAAAATAATAAATATTTTCAAAAATTTTACTCATAATTTGGGAAAAAACGGTCAAAAATGAGATTTTACAATCGAATTTAAAAAATTTGCTAAAATATACGAACATTTTATTTATTTAATATTGATTAGTCATTTTATAATCACTATAAATTATTATTTTAAAGAGTCAAACTGCTGATTAGAAAAATATTAAGCTCCAAAAACAAATTGGCATTGTTACATACTTTATTTTAAAGCAAAAAATCATTCCCTTATAAAATTTAGTGTCTTTATAAAAATATTTATTATAACAATTTTTATTTATTTTATTTCAGAGCATCTGAAGATCGATTTGGATTTCACAAGTGCAAATTTTTAAAACGAAAGAGAGCAAAAATCAACATTAAAACTCGAACATTAAAACTCCAATGTTGGTTAGCAATAAAAGTCTGGCCCTGATATTCTTGTGGCTGTGAGCGTCTCTCTTAATATGGCAACTGTGCAAAAAGGTGAGTGCTTACATTACATTATTCCGGTATTAAAAAATATTACACAACTTCAAAATATCGCGGACTATATATTGTATACGAACATTTTGTATATGGTAAGAAAATCGCAATCAAAGAAGAGCATAGTGCTCTTTCTATCCATTATTATACGCCAGTGGTTCAAAATAGTGTTGATATTTTGACCATTTTGAAGGGTGATAAAAAAAAAAATATTTTTTAAATCGATTGAGGTCGATTAATTGGCAAGTTAGATTTATAGTACTATTTTTCAAAATTTCAATTAATTTTCGAATAATTACAATTTTAACGTTGTTTTAACTTTAATTTTTTTTTGTTACTTCCTTGAATTTCAAATTATTTTTAAAACCGATTTTCCTTTAATAATTCACTTGATATATTAAACAAAATCTTGGAAAATGATGTAAAAAAAAATCTTAATTAGTCGAAGGATATTCGAGGAATATTAATATAAAAATTTCTTTATTTAATTAATATTTTAAAAAATGATCTAGTTGGAGATGCAAAAAACTTATTTTAGTCCCTTAAATTTCAAATTATTTTAAAAACGTATTTTCCTATAATAATTCACTTGATATATTAAAAAAAATCTTGGAAAATGATGTAAAAAAATTTTTTAATGAGTCGAAGGATATTAATATAAAAATTTCTTTATTTAATTAATATTTTAAAAATTTATCTAGTTGGAGAAGCGAAAAACTTTTTTTAGTTCCTTGAATTTCAAATTATTTTAAAAACGTATCCTTTAATAATTCACTTGATATATTAAAAAGAATCTTGGAAAATGATGTAAAAAAATTTTTTAATGAGTCGAAGGATATTAATATAAAAATTTCTTTATTTAATTAATATTTTAAAAATTTATCTAGTTGGAGAAGCGAAAAACTTTTTTTAGTTCCTTGAATTTCAAATTATTTAAAAAACGTATTTTTCAATAATTCGCTTAATACATTAAACAACATCTTGATACACAATAAAAAAATATATAATATCGAAAAATATTAAAATATATACATTTTTTAAATTATATAGTTAGAGAGCGAAATTTTAATTTATCCGATTTATTTAAAACAAAACAAATCAATATTAGTCCTGAGAGTTTGAAAAACTTCTAAAACGATTTTTTTGCGCGATTTAAAAAATCAATATATTAAAAATATTTCCATAAACCATTTAAATAATATGTTTGCTGTAAAATTACGTTCTTCTAATGATATTTTTAATTACATCTCGCCAACGTGTAGGTGGTCACATAAAATTTTTTTACGGCAACAAAATTAGATTTTTCGAATTAAAACGACTGCTAATAAATAGATTTTTAATAGTCATTGCATATTATAAAGTGTGTATATAATTTTTCGATTAAATACTCCTTGTATGTATGCACAAGCATTCTTCGACTAGTATTTTCCTGAAGAAAGATTTCATAAATTTACATGCAATAAAACGTTCGTTGAAAAAAAAGTAACACATTTTATGGGCTGGTTTGTTAATCCCACAGGAATGTGATCTATGCGAAGAATATAAAATGTTATCATAAAATCGATACTTACACATTAAAGAAGAAAATAATTTATGAACTAAACTTGCACCTTCTTATCTAATAAAAAAAAACGTATCGTAATAAACTTTTACGATCAATAATAACGTATTCATATTTTTAAAACTGCATATCGAACTTGATGATGGTCATATATACCTATAAAGACGTGCCATCTCGATTTACAAATAAAAAGATTTACAACAATATTTTTAAATGATAAATAAATCTTAAACTAGATTGAGATTAAATACAACGACCTTTGATTATCTAACCAAACTCTCAGGATATTATTTTAAAAATTATTAATCACGTTTAAGTATAAAAAATATATTTTTTAACTATTCATTGTTTAGTACTTCTTGGGAGACGTATTACCTGAGTAGTAAAATGAGCAGCTGTAATAAATCTTGCCTGCCAATTTCCTGGAATTAATTTTTATACTAAACGTTTGATATTGTACAGAATAATGGCGAAGAAGAAAGTACGGATTGTTCAAACTTGAAAATGACATAACAACATTCTTGTAGATACAATTAAAATTATTATTCGCAATGATAATTTAATGAATTTAAAATTAATCAAGCCCATTTATTTGATTATTTAATAGTAATGGGCAAATAATTTTTTTTATTAATCAGCTGAGATTTTTATGTTTTTTTTGAACCGTAAAAATATTGCCTAGTTTCGAAATTTCGGCAAAATACAATGTTTACATTTTATTGACCTTATTTGTTAACATCCAACTTTTTTGGGACTTTATTTACGCGCATAATTTTGCAGAATAATAATATTAACCGTTTTAAATTAACGCAATCTAAATAACTGATGTATTTAGTACAATATCTAAACGTAAAACGTGCAATTACAAATAGACGTGCGTATTGATATTTGTCTTGATTTGTCAATGTGCGAATTGTGAATGCGAGGCACGTCCAAACTATTGCACCGTCTCTGGAAGGCTTCGCACGTTCTTCTTACCCACTACCAAGATATTAGGTCAATGCGTTGACACGACGGATTATTTCATTCTAATACACCTCCAGTTTTACAACAGGCAATGAACTTCATTTTAGGCAATGTCCCAATCAATAATTGTATTTCCACCCTGGTAATTTGAACACCCTGTATATATTCACGACTAATTATCGCAACTGCAAACCAAACGTGACATATGCGCATAAAATCCACATTATTTTCAACAATAAATAAATGAGGTCGAACTAGGTCAGGTCTTTTTCGTTTAGCATATATTCAGGGAGGTACAAATATTAAAATATTCTGTCATAAACTATATTTCAGTCGTCTTTTTTCCCTTCTGTATATGTTCAAGTTGCGGCTTGGGTCATTGACATATCGATTAGTGTGCACTTACGGTAAAATGAGGTCGCGTGTTTGGGGAATTTATTTTGATGACCCATAATAGATTTTTAGATCTAATCTCACAGTTCATAACTTAAAAACCGTTTTTGAATTTGCCATATTAGTTTGGGGAGTGTGCATTTTTAATTCGCTGTCAGTTTGGTGATCCAAAATTTCTAAGGGTCTTTTGAAAAGGAAATTGTTATGCTAACTGATGCAAAATGTTAAGTTTTTATAAGAAAATTTGGCGACTAATTTCTTATTGTTATTTACTTACATAAAGAGGTACATCGGATGGTTTTGGCACATATGTGGTGACCCCACCTTCGGGTTTCACGCCATAATACTGTTCCCAAACGCTCGGCTTACTATCTTCCGCCGCTTGAAGAAGACTCTTCTTGGGCGGTTGTTCCACACCACTATTGGCACGAACAGTACCATTACCCCCGAGCAACTTATTCTCACCATCACTTGTTGGAGTTTTCTGCATCGTACCATAAATCAGAGCATTGCGCATGCCCTTCGACACACTATCGATATTATCATGCACAAACACAGGCACTTGTTGTTGTTGTTGTTGTTGTTGTTTCTGGGGCGAAGGAGCAGTATTGGCAGGTTGGTCACTAAATCCGCTACTAGAGGATTCCGAGGGGATATGATACAGCTCGTCAGCCTCGCTGGAAGAAGTCCGTACATGACAATTCCACTGTGGGGAACACTGACTCGAGTTGCCCGAGGTAGATACTGAAGAATTGTTGATACTAAAAGCTCGCAATACCGAATTAACCTTACTCGAATTGCTCAAGTTGATGCAAAGTAATCGCATTTCTTCTTCCGTTACATTCTTCAACGCTTCCAAGCTGCTTTCTAACTTGCTGTTGATTGTTTTCAACATATCCTCGGCAGTTGTTGCATTCGTACCTTGAATCGTTGCATTAACATTCTGCAATAGTTCGGTTAGGACTTCTTTAACAGACAATTCGCTGCTTACAGTACGAGCTAGTGCCGGCTTGTAATTCAGGCTGGTGTACAATAAAATGGCTTCATCGACTAAAGAATCGTAATCGGCACTTCGATGGTGCGGCGGCCATATCGGACGGGGTATCGTAAAATCCACCTGACCCTCGGGAATGGTACTCAATGTCGTTGCGGAGGATCCGGATCCGTAAGTACCATTCTGCGGTTTCGTTCTTCTAATACGCTCTTGTTTTGTGGCAGTACCAATTCGAATTGACTTGACGAAACTTGAATTTTGTGCTAAGATCGATATGGCATCTTGCTTGGTTTTGATGTGTTCGAAATAGTACGGTTCGTTGCTGCTTCCGTAGCTACCACCGTAACCTGAGGAGGAAGACTTTTCACCTGAACCTGGAGTGCTTTGTCTCGAGTCACGGCCTTCGTTGTGCTGTTTGGTGTTGCCCGAATCATCATCGTCAGCTTCGATTCCTTCTTCGTCGTCTTCTTCCTCGATGTATAACGGATTTATTCTGAAACGTTTGATTTTGTTGAAAGACCATAAATGATTCAAATTTACACTCGTTTGTTAAATCAACAAGAAGCTTAGATGGCCTAGATGCAAAACATTGTTTTCTCTTTATTGATGAAATAAAATTTGTACACCTCTTTAGTTTCAATTTTACAAGCTTTGCGTTACGACGTTGCTGTATAACAAATAGTTTCTCATCGCATTAAAAACAAATAATTCTTACTGGTTAATCGGAGGTAAAAGAGTCGCTTATTCTACCATTTAATTTGTTCTTAAGAAGATAATTCGTACCATTACGTGCGATGATAATAATCCAAAACTAATTACCTGCTGAACCTAAAACACAATATATTTCAGTCGCAGAAAGCACGTCTTTGGTACAACAAATGATCTCTAGCGATACAGAAAATTGTGTAATCGTGTAAAAGACAAGCGTAATGGGTGCGTGTAATTAATTGTTAATGGTGTGCAATTCAATCTGCGTAAAGCATGAAATGGAATCGCATCGAAATTTTCTTATAAAAGCAGTTAATTTTAAGATCTGGATACTAAGAATAGATGAAAGTAATTCCATCTTGTGTTTAAATGATTCGTAACAATAATTCGATATGAATCACGCTTGGAATATTCATAAAATTTCAAAAAATCAAAGATTTATTTTATCAGTTTGCAAATAATGCACAATTCTTTGCCGAGTAGATAAACACGCTTCGAATTTGATGGTTCTTTCTAAATTTCCAACAAAGTTTATAAAAACCAAAGTTGAATCTACCCTGTATGTCTAATTTTGAAGTTGATGTCTAATTTTGAAGAGTGATCGTTTTACATTTTGCAATAAAAAAAATCCAACCCAAATTTCGAAACCTACAACTTTTTATTGAACAACTTCCCTTATTAACGATTAAAAAATATTTCCAATGAATCATCCAAAAAGAGAACTTACCCTATACTAACACAACGCTCCTCAGTACCACCACCACCACCACCACCCCCAAGCCCAGAGTCAGTTGGCATCTTCGTCAGCGTAACACGTGGCAAATACACTGACCTGGTGACCGAGTACATAGTGTCCGTGTTGTACGGTGGCATTGTCCCAGTGGCGGCGCCGCCTGCGCCACTGGCGCTGTTGACAGCGGCCGCTATGGGACTGAAGAACGGCCGCTGGTGATGGCGGCGCGCATTCGACAGTTGACCGTTGTGTGATTCGAGCTGTTGTTTGCGACGCCATCCTAGCATTGCCGTCCCCTAGAGAGGTGGTGGGTGGTTAAGGTCGCGTTCTCCACGGGTAGGTCGTCTTGGTCCTGGTAGGGTTGATGATGGCGCGTGGTCATAATAGTATGGCTTCACTCGATCTGTGCAGGCAATGGATCATTCGGAACATGAAAAGACAATATGAATAATAATAAATGCAGAAATCGGTGGATGAAAACGTGGTATGCATTTGTTGCACTTGAGGAAGTCTTTGTGAGTACCTACATTTTTCCAGAGCCGGATTTTGATGTAGATGGTGAAGTTATATTTGTTTACAATCAATAATCTAAGAAAAAAAAATGATTTTTTCTAATTTCATCGTACATCTCGATCAGAGACTAAATAACTTTTTAACATGTACATTAAGAATTTTAAAAAAAAATCAATTCCTTTACAATTTTTAAATAATTTTCTCAAAATATATCATAATATATTTCTAATGATTTAAAATTTAACGCTCTAAAAATTTTCTTCGCTTCCCTAATTATATACTCGTATAAATAAAATATTAAATGAAAAAAAAATCTATTAACTTCCAAATCGAATTCTAGGGACTGACTTATATTCAGAATTTCATCAAAATTTTTAGAAGAAAACTGAATATATTTTAATTTTACAAGCGGATTATTTGCAATTTAGGTCATTAGAATATCATCGTTTTACAATAATACAGACAAAGAAATCAATATAATTAGTTGTCTCGTAATAATTCATTTGCGCTTTTCGCTCGTCAATTATTATATTATAAAAATTAATACACCGTTGACGTTGCTTAAGATAATCACTTTAAATATACCAGGTGCTCTTCATCAACAAAAAATATTGTTTTATTATTATTTTTTAAGTATATCTATGAAAGAAAAATATTACTGCAGCTGTTGAATTACATTTTGATTTATACAAATTAGCGCTTGTTTTATTTGGTTTCCAAATATTTTTACTATTCAATTTTCACTCTACAATAGCGATGTGTAGTTCACTCGCGAACCGTTCACTCTGAACGGTTCAATCAAATGACGGTGACGATGTTTTGCAAGGACCTATAGGTCACTATGACATAGTTCGTGAACTATGAACTACATGGTGCACGGTGTACTTGTACTAGGTCCTGAACCCGTCGTGTACTAACCCATTCATGAATCACAACGGCTCGTAAACGATGCAGTATAGTATACAGTACATATACAGTACTAACATTTATTTAGTGATAAAGTGTGTTGGTGAACGGAACGAAATAGGAAACTCGATGCGATATTGCAACAGCAGCATTGCCGAGCCGAGTCACAATTTATATGTTGGTATCAGTTTTTATTTGGAGTAATATAATTAATATATTCGCAAGATTAAATATGTTCTTAAATATTTCGTGCCATAGCGAATTGTTGCAATAATGCAAAAATAAACATCTAAATCGTATAGTTCTTCTATTTCATACTCGTAAACGATGCAGTATAGTATACATTACATACACAGTACTAACATTTATGTAATAAAGTGTGTTGGTGAACGGAACGAAATTATATTTCCTTATATATGTTTGGTATAAATTATAAACATTGTTGTTTTTTCTTGCTCATTCTTAATTCAAAATATGTATTGAAATATTTCAATTTATTTATTTTTTACCATTTAATATTTTTATATTGAGATTATTTTCAGTATGTGCATGTATTTCATATAGGTCGTGAACTAGTTCATTTTTAAGAGATGTAATAGTTCACGACCTATAGTTCGTGAACGGTTCATTGAAATGAACTACGAACTAGGTCCTCAAAGTGACCTACAGTTTGCCATCGCCACTTTACAAGGAACATTTTTTTTTTAGATTGAGAGTATCACTGTGTATATTACTGAAAGCATATGTTAGTGATTTCTAGATTTCGTTTCGAAACCAGCACTGAATCGAATTCTCTTGCGTTTACTCAAATTTAACATCGGTATTACTTAAAAGTGCTTTTCACGCGATTAGATCTTTCATTTTATTCAAGCCAGTGGTGTACCATCATAAAATGAGTAGTCCTAACAATAACGATTTTCTGAAATCTCTCAAGTAAGGCTAATAAGTAATTTAATATTGCTCTACCACGTCACTGGTAACACGCTTCTTTATTTCATGAAATTTGTGTGAGGAAATTTCACGTAGACATACAATAGCGTGGTGCACACAAATATAATGTGAATATAATGTTAAGTTGTGCTAACGTGCTTTATTAAAATACGCTATTTATTGTTGAGAGATGTTAAGAATATAATTTTGTAACTGCATTTGCACAATATTCTCATCATCGGTGACCATGTTCTAGATGTATCTAGATACGAGCTGGCATATTGTTTTGTCGAATATTTTATTTGAGAACAGGATGCCTAAATTGTTTAATGCAAGAGTTAAGAAGGATTTTTATTAACATAACTAATAAGAAGGAAAATCGAGTAGGTATAATAAAAATGTTCGCACGCAATCAGCAATTAAGAAAATGATATTTCAGGTAATGAAATGGAGAAGTTAAAAAAAAATGTTTAGGTTGATAAAACAATTTCAATTAGTCAATTATAAATTCGAATATTTGATGTATCGAAAAGTATGATTTTTTAACGTCAAAAGTGTTTTGCAATTTCTGAGCTGAGAAATTTTTGATGTAGTGACGTAACTTTGTAAATCAGCTGTTCGAAATATTCAAACTTATATATTTTTTTATGGTGTGTTAATTTTTGACTTCGTCCCAATGCGAGAACAAAAATTGATCAAAAAAGAAGCTCAATTTTGAGATTGAAAAACAGTTCTAACAAATCGCATCTATCATTAATTATTGTTAAAAATTTTACATCCTTAGAGTAAAAAAAATATATCGCAAATCGCCCCCTTATTAATTGAAGATTTTTCTGGGCATTAGAATTTTTTTCTGCAAAAATCTGACATCAAAAAAATTTTTACTACTAATATATTTTATTTTACAATGTTTACAAAATACAATGATTTTTTTTCAATTGAAGCTATTGCATAATTTGAAGTAATATTTGTAATTTCTTGTATAAGAAATATTCATTTATATATACAAGTAAAGAAGCAAGAAGAGTTCAAGTGAAACCTCCAAAGAATTTTAACATTTCACAAAACTACCAAGAAACAAATTGGCTAAATTTTACCGTAAAATTATTACCAATTATAGTGTTTATAAAAAAAAATCAGTTAACAATGCATCAAAATCAAAACTTTTTCCATTCAACAAAGAACCTTTTTTTTTCTTTTCAGAAATCTGTTTTTCTAATTTTATTTAACATACAATCAAATATTAAAATTTGATACGATCAAACAAAATCTTCCCACGTCATTTTTTCGAACATTTATCGCTACAACATTCTTTCAAAACAAAAGAAACTTCTCGTTACGGTTAATAAAATTAAGAGTCATCTCGAAAAGAATCTTCAACAGAAACAAAGTCATAATAATACCGTTTTAATGCATTTTAATAACAATAAACTATAGGCAGGGCATATATAATTATAAAACGAATATGCCGGATAAATCTTTGTGTGCAGATGTATCGGATCTCCTACTATTATTCTTCGTTGAATAAACCTCACCGTAATTAATTATGTAATTAAATAACGACGATTGGTCGAATATATTAAACAGTAGCTGCAAAGAAGGATGATTTTTTTATTAATTGTAATTGCAATTTGAAAAAAAAAGACCTATCGAATTTTTTTTTACACGCTCTTTTATATTAAAAAATTTTTAATAGTAACTTTTAAAATTTTATTAATTAAATATTAATTTTTTCATATCAATCTTCTAGAGGGTTTTCCTTAGTTAGTTAAAGAGTCCGCAATCCTAAAGATTGGTTGGAAACAGCACGCCATGCCGATCTATCCTGAGCTAATCCCTTCATCTCCCTATAGCTATTCATCTCAACGTCTTCAACTATCTGACTCACATACTCCAATCTAGGCCTACCTACCCCTCTCTTTCCCTCCACTCTACCTTCTATGATCAATTGCATAATCCCCCCATGCCTAAGGATATGCCCTACTAATCTGTCTCTCCTACGCTGTAACACTCTCCAAATACTTCTCTTCTCCCCTACTAACTCTAGTACATCTTCATTTGTTACTTTATCTTCCCAACCAATCCTCATCATCCTCCTATAACACCACATTTCGAATGCTTGTAATCTACGCTTCTCTTCCTTTCCTATAGTCCACGCCTCACACCCGTACAGTGCTACACTCCAAACATATACCTTCAGTAATCTTCCTCTAATACCCAAGTCAATATTTGATCTTAAAATCTGTTCCTTTTCTACGAATGCCTTCCTACCCTGTGCTATCCTACACTTTATATCTACCTTGCTTCGATTATCTTTTGTGATTCTACTGCCTAAATAACAAAAATCTGACACTTCTTCGATTCTATTATCTCCTATTGTGATCCTCATTTTTCTACTGCATTCCTTTTTGTCACACCTCATCACTTTAGTTTTACCTATATTTATTTTCATGTTAAAATCCCTAGTCAATACTGCCTGCATACCATTCAATACCCTTTCTAAATTCTTTTCGCTTTCTTCCAATATAGCTATATCGTCGGCGAATCTCAACATATATATTTTCTCTCCCTGTACCTTCACACCTACACTATACTCTTCTTTTACTTTGTTTATTGCATCTTATATATATAGATTAAATAATAACGGTGAAAGTGTACATCCCTGCCGAACTCCCTTCCCTATTTTTGCTACCTCTTCTTCCCCCTCAATTCTAACTAAGGCAGTTTGGTGTTTATATAAATTAAAAATTATTCTCCTATCCTTATAATCTATACCCGTTTCTTTTAAAATTCTAAACATTATGTCCCAATCTACATTATCAAATGCCTTTTCTAAATCTACAAAAGCTATGCAAGTTACCTTTCCTACCCTCATTCTTTTTTCTACTACTGTTCTTAGTGCTAAAATCGCCTCCCTCGTCCCTCTGTTTTTCCTAAAACCAAACTGATCTTCTCCTAGCCTTTCCTCTACTTTATTTTCTAATCTCCTATAAATAATCTTTAACAATATCTTCGATGCATGTGATAGTAGGCTTATGGTCCTATAGTTCTCACACAAATTAGCTCCTATTTTCTTCGACATTGTTACTATTCTACTACGCTGAAAATCCTGTGGTACTTCTCCCTTCTCATATATTTTACAAACTAACCTGTATAATCGCTCCTGCATTTTTTCCCCTGCGTGTTTTATTAATTCGGCTGGTATCATATCAATCCCCGCTGCTTTGTTATTCCGTAAATCATTTAATGCTCTATGAAACTCTGACCTAAGTATGCTAGGACCTAAGTCATCCTCATCTATCTGTTCCACACTTTCTAGCTCCTCCATGTCCTGCCTACCTTTATATAAATCTTCAAGATACTCCTTCCATCTTCTAGCTTTTTCCTTATTTTCTGTGAGTTCCTTACCCTGCTTATCACATATAATGTTACCCTTTGGTTTTACTTTAGAAAAATGTGACTTAATTTTCCTGTAGCCCAAATCTACTTTACCTCTTCTCATATCCTCCTCAATATCCTCACAATTTCCTTTTATCCACTCTTCTTTCGCTAGCTTGCATTTCCTATTAATTAAGTTCCTTAGTTCCTTATATTTTTTCTATCCTGCTTCTGTGTTTCCTATTTTAATTTTCCTTCTTGCTTCTATCATTTCAACTATTTCTTCCGTGATCCATTCCCTCCTACCTGCCCTTTTCTTTGTGCCTAATACTTCATTTGCTGCTGTAGTTAACCCATTTCTGATTTCCCTCCATTCGCAATCTATATCGTTCCTAGATGTTCCATTAGCCATGATTTCTACTTTCTGCTTGTACTTTTCACATACATCAGCTAATTTTAACCTATCGACATCTACTCTGACCTGTTTAGACTTCTGTAATTTCTTGAATTTGACCTCTGAGTCCAGGACTACTAAATTATGGTCACTATCAATATCTGCTCCAGGGTAACTCTTACAATTATAAGGTTTTCCTTATAAGTGTTAAATTAAAAATATTTTTCCATCACATAAAATCCACATTTTTCTAATTAACAATAGCTCATCAAGAACAAAAAATCCTTCCATGCATGTGCCTTGCATTGTCATTTATTTAAGTTACGATCTTCGTGGTAGCTGTGAGCTTAAAACTCATTATAATCTTTCTAATGATTCTTTTATTATATTCTAATCATTTTTTATATCCTTCATATAAGCTTATGTCTAATGAAAAAAATAGATCAGGGCAATAAAGACGTTTCAAATTGTTGATTGGTAAATTCAATTAAAATGTAAATTCGTGGAAATTACATTTTTTTAAATAATTTACTGCCGCTGTAAATTGCAATAACATTTTAAAATATTCTTTTTGCTAAATATTTTTATCTTGTACGTTTCATTTCCTTCCCGGATGAAAAAAGTTGTTATAATGATTTGCATTTTTTTTTAATATAATTAAAAATTTAAAAACTCGACATAATATGTATAAGTGCATAATGTAATTATGTTCTCAATTTATTACATTAAAAGATATCAAAAGAATGGTATAATTTGAGTGATTATATAGGTAATGTGTTTTATAACTAATAAGTTGTGCAAAATAGATATTATTGAATTTATGAATGTTCTTAAGCCCGCATTTGTTGTAAAAATGAATCGCTTCGATAAAAATATTTAATTTGTGCAACAGTTTAGTTAGCTGACCTCAATTTAATAAATAAATGAGTATCGAAAGATTGCACAAATAATTCAATATCTACATAAATAACCTTAGAAAATTCCAAAAAATATTTGTATATTATTATATACCTAATAATTTTTATATTTATATATAAAATAGCGCGTATTAATCAATTTACCTCAATAAAAAAAAATTGAATATTCCTAAAATTGGCAATTTTTAATTTTAAATTAAAAATAATTAGTCATAACAAATATAACTTTTATATTCAAATATACAATTTTTTTAAATTTTCGGTTTAACAAATTAATAAAAATATGCCTCATTCAAATTGGTTCATTTTATCGTTCTTTGACAAATTATTATTTCCAATTCTACTAAAAATAATATTGTGCTAAATAATATAAAATAAACATCCGTATCATCTGACAAAGTACCATTTTTTTATACTTCATTTATGTAGAAATTAAATTCATGACATTTCACTCAGCTGATATCTAACCATCAAATTGTCATTAAACGTCAAACTGATAATAAACGTCAAATTGACAAATAAACATCAAATAGATATTAAACGTCCAACCGACAAATGGATATTAAACGTCAAACTGACAGATGGATTGATTTTACTCAATTATGTTTTAAATTAAATTAGCGGCATTTAAAATTGGTTTGTTTCCGATAATTCCCGAGGTAATAAACATTTATATATTTACAAAAATTAGAAATGCTTGGCGTATGAAAGTTATATCGCTATTTGCAAGAGTTAGACTTTTCTCATGGATCGCTTTCCAACATGAAAGGTCATATGTTCGCTATTTTTAATCTTTAAATATTCTATATCGAATAGTGTTCAGATAGCAATCGTTGACAAAGATCATTGGCAAAAAAAATATGGTAAATGCGAAAAATTATATTATAAAAACAAATGTTTACGTTAAATCCAAAAAAAAATATTGCAGTGGATTAATTTGAATTGAAATTTTTATATTTAGTCCTGAAAATTTTATAATGTTTTAAATTTTTCTTTTGTGATTTAAACAAACAAAGATTTTTCTAATAATTATATAACCTATGCTATTTTTGCATTTACCAAGCAATTAGTAATTTTTTATATATTTATCGATGACACCGAAAGTTATATGATATGAATAATTATCGATAAAAATATCAATTTTTATAAATCAAGCTAGTTTTTTTTTTTAAGTCAGGAATTTATTATGACAGCTATCGATGTGGCCGTAAATAATTTTATTATCGCAATTATCATATATATATATTTTTTGGAACAAAGCAATATGAATTCTTGGAAATATAATTTTATTACAAATATTTTTTTTGATTAAAAATATTTTTGGATATTTAAATTTTTTTTATATATATATATTTTTTTTTCATTCAATTTTTTAAATATATTTTTAGATCTGTAATTCTAATTCAGATTAAAAAAAATTTAGTTACCTTATAAAAGTAAATGACCACTAATTCAAAAAAAAAAATCTGCGAAACAAAAAAACCATCACACTTATCCAAATCCAAAAATTTTTTGACCCACTAGAATTTAAAAAAAAAATAGTTCAAACATCCATTAATTTTAACTACATTAAAAAAGAAAAACGATTTTTTCAGTACCGCTACGAAAAATAACAAATTACCGAAAACAAACAAAAAATCACTTTCAATCAAACAATCAGTTTGCTACGTAAAAAAAAAACGATCTGAGCGATCAGCCGGCGTTACAGTACCGTATTATATTTGGTACTATCATTGGTACCGCTCGCACAGCATCTGATCCAGCTGCTCACGAGATATTTCACGTGTTATATCCTCACACCAATCTGGTGTTATGCGAAACAAAAGCGAGCCGCGTTCAAACTGATTATGCAGTATGAAACAATGTTGTCAATTGTTGAAACGATGTTCCAAAATATAACGAAAATATTATTATCGGTCTGTAATATTTTTTGATTTTATTTTTTGAATAACTATCGGTAGTGATATAATATTTTTTTGTATATAATTTTTTTTTGCAAATATATTATATTTTTGGCAAAATTCTAATTTTTGTCAATGCACGATTTACACCAATTTAAAAGGTATTAAAATCAAATTTCAAGCCATTACATTCTTTTTAAATTAAACTTGAAAAAATATTAAAAATTCCTTAACCTAATAAAACAATATTTAAAAAAAAAAAACAACACATTCGATTGTTAAATACACCTCCAAAATTTAATTCAACATACTAGTAATTAATAATTTGTCAAAGACAATTTTCTTTTATTAAATAAATTAAAAAATTGAATAAAATTTCAACAACCGACATCATTGGACTACTGTACCGTATAACAGTGCCGTTTCGAGCAGATTTCGCACACACGCACCGTTCCGTACTGCAAAGTACCCGCGGTCTTTAAGATCGCGCGCACAATTCGCGGGTCAACAGCAACCAGCGACTTAAGCGGTGACTCGCTCAGCACGCCGCGATGAAAATGAAAGTGCCGCGGTACTGTGCATTGCTCTTGTCTCTGAGATCCCCCAACCACATTAGTACCGCTGCTGAAGTGCGGTTAGAAGTCACAGTGACGGAATCATTACCTGTGTCATACCAAATTAGTTCAAATGCACACAACGAATTAAACATATTTATATGGTTTTATGTTGAAGTTGCGATGTATTATATAAATTTATTGAATTATTATTTTTGATTTGGATAAAAGTAAATCAGGTCGATTTTCTAATGGATTTTTTTTTTTAATAGTGAGGTCAAGCCACATTAATCATGGAATTATTGTTTTTTTTTTATATATATTTTGATAGTTTTAATTGATTTTATAATAGCCAGGTCAGGTCTGATCAAATTAGATCATAATATAATTTTGATAATTTTTTAAAGATTCGATTGGGAAAAAAAAAATTGCAAGTGTTAAATTAAATTTAATGATTGAATTGTAAGATAGTAATTGATTTAATAGGTAGGTCAGATCGGATCACAATTTAATCTCAAATATTTTTTAAGGGTTAAAATAATTTATAGTCAAAAATAAATATTAAATTAAATTAAAAATTGGTCAGATATTTCTGATGAAAATTGACAATATAATGGTCAATTTTGATAGTAACCAAACAGAGAAAATTGTATAAATTACTAATTACAACAAATTATAAATTAATTAACTAAATACAACAGATATATATGTTTTACAACAAAAAACAGGTAAATATATACTTAAAAAAATATTTCGCTGAATATTTACGTTCCCAATTACTATTTGATATATTTTACGTCGTGACAGTTCAAATCGGCTGCGTGGGTGTAATTCTATTAATTCCTTATTCAGATTTAGACGATAACATTTTATATATTTACCTATTTTTTATAGAATAGACCTTGATACAGCACAAGCATTGAAAATGTAGATCCTGAATCCGTAATCGAAATTCATAAAAACTAATTCGAATTGAACATATTTGCTTTTGATGAAATACGAATTTATTTCTTACTCGGCCTATGAATGCAAGTAAATATTGTGATTATATAATAATCAAGGTTTGTTTATTAATGATTTGCAACGTTTCGTTGAATTGCGGAAAATATGTCGATTGAGTGTTTAATAATAATTACAATAAATTACATTTTACATTTTCTTGATTCGAATAATTTTTAATCATTAAAAATGCTGATTCATTTTTTATTTTTTTATTAATTTTACACACAAAACATTCATGCATTTTTATTAATATACCCTATTTGTTGAAATATATTTTTTTTTTATAAAATTATAATATAACTAATTGTTAAGAAAACGTGCACTAACTAAATGTAGTTTAGTTAGTTTCTATCTTGCACTCTAGCTAAAGTCCCCATTATATTTTTTATATATATTCTTTTAGATATAATCAAAAAGTATTTCCGTTGATTCGTATCTTTTTAAGAACAATAAAATATTCTCGCTATTATATTTATTTATTTTAGATTTCTTGCAATTATTATATAATATTGCAATTTCATGCGGAAATGCATTTCGTTTTAGATTAATTAAAATACTTTCTTTCGCTTTACTTATAATCATGGGAAAATCGAAAATCTTTCCTGCCGCTATTATTAAAAATTGTATATCAATTCTGAAAATTTGTTTAAGCATTTATCCTAATGTACTATTAATATTATAGAGAATTTTTTATCTAATTATAAAAAATGATTTGCAAAGTTTGAGGAATTATTTATCGCGACGTATGAATGTAGAGGAGACTGAAGAAGTTTAAAAAAAATCTAATCGCAAGTAAATAGCATACCACGTGAAGATTCTTGTAATTTTTTAACCAACCAAAAAATAACGAATTTAAAAATGTTTCTAATAAATATATTTAAATACAGGTTGATAAAAAAAATCGTATAATCAATTAATCTTCGGTTTATTAAAATAATTTTAATTGTAGGCATTTATTGGTATAAGTTGATCTAGTATAAGGTCCGTATTGACAATTATCTGTCAAGTATTTATTACCTAGTATTGATGATTGTTTTGTTGTGTACCAACGACACTACATAGTCTATAGTTGGGTACTCTTGTAAAATATATCGATAAGAGTAGGTCATGGTTAGGAGGAAAGTGGATTTGTGCAATATGAACACGCTACATTATTGCTTATAACAGGCCTGTGCAACTAGAGAATCATTGTGTGTGTTTGGTAGGTGTTTGGAAGTTTAAGGAAGTGGTTGTTTGTTGAAATATAATTTTTAGTGTTTTTAGAAATTGGTTTTGATGATTTTTAATTAAAAAAAATAAGTTTAGGTATTTTTAAACAATTTTCGGAATTTCTTAAGAAAATGTGCATATGGTGTATTTTTAATGGCAAAAGTAATTTTGTATAGGTTCATTCTTATAACTTGTAATAACAAAATTTAATAAATAAATTAATAATTTTTTTTTATGATTTGTTCTAAATCTATTAATTCGATTTTTTTTTGCTATTTAAAAAAATCTGAGATTTAAAATATATTTATCTTAATGATTCATTTTCGCTTATGGCATAAAATTATATTTTGAACATTTTAGAATATAAAAAATTGCGTCAAAGCAGCAACTTTAGTATTTTTTAAATAATATTTTCTTAAGAAAAGTTGATCGTGGTGTATTTTTATCGTAAATTTAAAAAAAAAGGAAATACATTTATGCGTTAATTTTTTTAACATTGCATAATAAAATTTAATATATAAAACAATAATTATTTTGAAAAAGCGCGAAAATGTATTTGAATTTCTCCGAAGTCTTAATACGCAAATTGTCGCCATTTCAAAAAATACAAAAAATACAAATCACATTTCATGCTAATTTTAATATCGCAAAAATTTTGATTTTTTTTCTAATATTGAACTTTGACTGGGGCTCGTTTTTTAAATTTCGAAGATCGCATTCAAATGTTAAAAATCGCAAAAAACGTAAAATTAATTTTAAGTAACTACCAAATATTTTGTAAACCTGAATAGTTCAAAGCAATAGTCATTCTTTCATTCATTAAAAACATTTTTACTATAAAAAAAATCTTTTTTTCCCTGAAAAATCTAATATGATAATCAATTTCATATTTTGCTTGCTGGTACTTTATTTATACGGTCTACATTTTCATTATTTCGAAAAATGTGGCCCTTCGCTCATTACAAGTTGTACAGACCTGATGTACTTCGTCTGCTGGAATAACTTAGCACTTATGTTCAGATTTCGTTGATTGAACCGGCGCCAAACTTATATAAAATACTAATTAGTAATTATTAATGCTTTTAAGTATCGCACTTTTCCGAATTTTATTTTAAACCCAATTAAATTGTTAAAAAAAAACGGATGTACCTAAATTAAATCTCCCATATGCTCCAAAAACGTTTCGAAAAATCGATCAATAGCTAAATTACTTAGAAATTTAACATTTCTTCAGCAAGCCCGTATTAAATTCGTTCTTGTCCCTCAAATACCAAACATTCGCAATGAAATTGAATTTTTTTAATTCTTCTTTTAAAACATGAATACCAATTATATGTATAGTTGTTTTTTTTATATAAGAATGTTAATTTTTAATCGTAGCGAATGTGCCATTTTAAATAAATTGGCATTCCAATCGCAAAAAATAACTATTGACCAATTTCCAATTTCAAAATTGACCAATTGACCAAGGTCCAAATTGACATGCAACTGAATAATCGAAAGCTTCTGCGCGTTAATCGGGTGTGGGCCATTTGGTCCGCGAAAATTGAAGTTTTCAATTCCGAAAGTTTTTTGTTGTTTAAAATTAGATAAAATCCATAAAAAAATACATACTTTGTTGTTTTCCCCTAATTTTGAGTTTTTTTTTAGGCAAGATTATTTTTTACAAATTTTTAAGTGAGTTTTTTTAATAGCAATTAGACAACTAGGAAAATTAAGTTTCGTTTCGCATGCTGACAAAATCTGCAATCACTTATTGAAAGTTAGCAAGGTTATGACCTGATGTCTTCTTAAGCAGATAATCAATCAATCACTTTCTGGTGGTAAATCGGTAATTCAGGATTATTTACCGTTATCTTCTTAAAGATTATTTATAGGAGATTAGAAAATAAAGTAGAGGAAAGGCTAGGAGAAGATCAGTTTGGTTTTAGGAAAAACAGAGGGACGAGGGAGGCGATTCTAGCACTAAGAACGGTAGTAGAAAAAAGAAATAGGGTAGGAAAGGTAACTTGCATAGCTTTTGTAGACTTAGAAAAGGCATTTGACAATGTAGATTGGGACATAATGTTTAGAATTTTAAAAGAAACGGGTATAGATTATAAGGATAGGAGAATAATTTTTAATTTATATAAACACCAAACTGCCTTAGTTAGAATTGAGGGGGAAGAAGAGGTAGCAAAAATAGGGAAGGGAGTTCGGCAGGGATGTACACTCTCACCGTTATTATTTAATCTATATATAGAAGATGCAATAAACAAAGTAAAAGAAGAGTATAGTGTAGGTGTGAATGTACAGGGAGAGAAAATATATATGCTGAGATTCGCCGACGATATAGCTATATTGGAAGAAAGCGAAAAGAAATTAGAAAGGGTATTGAATGGTATGCAGGCAGTATTGACTAGGGATTTTAACATGAAAATAAATATAGGTAAAACTAAAGTGATGAGGTGTGACAAAAAGGAATGCAGTAGAAAAATGAGGATCACAATAGGAGATAATAGAATCGAAGAAGTGTCAGATTTTTGTTATTTAGGCAGTAGAATCACAAAAGATAATCGAAGCAAGGTAGATATAAAGTGTAGGATAGCACAGGGTAGGAAGGCATTCGTAGAAAAAGAACAGATTTTAAGATCAAATATTGACTTGGGTATTAGAAAAAGATTACTGAAGGTATATGTTTGGAGTGTAGCACTGTACGGGTGTGAGGCGTGGACTATAGGAAAGGAAGAGAAGCGTAGATTAGAAGCACTTGAAATGTGGTGTTATAGGAGGATGATGAGGATTGGTTGGGAAGATAAAGTAACAAATGAAGCTGTACTAGAGTTAGTAGGGGAGAAGAGAAGTATTTGGAGAGTGTTACAACGTAGGAGAGACAGATTAGTAGGGCATATTCTTAGGCATGGGGGGATTATGCAATTGATCATAGAAGGTAGAGTGGAGGGAAAGAGAGGGGTAGGTAGGCCTAGATTGGAGTATGTGAGTCAGATAGTTGAAGACGTTGAGATGAATAGCTATAGGGAGATGAAGGGATTAGCTCAGGATAGATCGGCATGGCGTGCTGTTTCCAACCAATCTTTAGGATTGCGGACTCTTTAACTAACTAACTAATCTTCTTAATTTCTTTTTTGATTTACATTCGCTATCTATTTCTGGATATATTTAAAAGAGAGGAAAAAAAATGAAGAAACATTTTTCTGCTATATTAATTTTTTTTAATCTATTTTGTCATTTTGAAATAGCTATTACTAAAAATTTATTTCATCGTCGATTTAAAAAAAAATCCGCGCTATTCTGAAAAAAAATCTATTGCCTATAATATTTCAATTTTAGTATTTCAACAAAAATAGCAATTTCAATTAATTAAATAAATTTGCGGCGATTGATAAAAGTCTTGTCATTTTTTTTGCAAAATAAATATTTTTTAAATCTTTAAGTGAAATATTCTTAAATATTCTTCTTTAAGTGTATAATGGTTATTTATGTTAAATTGTCAAGTTATTAATTTAGTCAAAAATATATTTGATAATTTAATTTCGCATTGCTAAAAAAAATCAATTCTAAAATTCTTGCTCGTAAAAAATAATAGGTAGAAAAAGAGGTTGTTGATAAAATGGTTTCTTTTTGACATATTTTATCTAAATTAAATTCACTTAATCAATTATGAATTATGTCCAATATGTTATGTGTAAAAGTATAAATTTTTCATTTTTTACTTTCTCTAATTTTCGAGTCAAGAAATTTTTTGAGAAACATTGTGCAGTAATGTAAATTTGTATTAAGTGTTTGACAATTTTTTTTTATAGTGTGTTAATTTTTGGCATAGTCTCAACGTAGAAAACTCAAAGAAGAAGCGCAATTTTGAGATTTTTTTAAAAAAGTAACTATATGTCGCGATATTTTTGTATAAAAAAAATTCATGGCTCAAAATATGTCAAAAATTAATAATCATTAAATATACAAAAGTTTAGGATTTCTACTACGACGAAAATATTTCTTTATTCGTGATCGTTGTAAAAAAAATTCTTTTTTATTTTCTCATCATCAACGAAACTTCTTGCACATAGGTTGCCATCGATTCTGGAATATTTGTCATGTTCATCCTGGTAATAGCACCACAATTACTGTAACCCCAATCTCCCCGTCCTTAGAATTAATTAAAATTTTTAATCTGCTGGCAAAACACACTAATTAATCCACGGTATAAAGACGGCAAATATACAACAGTTTACTGGAAGGTCGTTAAATTGCATGCATAGTTTCTACCCATCAAAGACAAAGATTAATTCAAAGAATATCGCTGCGAAATTACAATTATCTGCTGCTGTGTAAAATTTATATTCCATCGGAATGAATTATTGTGTACTTTATAAAAAACGAATACAAGGTGGTTGTTAGATGACAATTACATCCAGATCCGGACTAGGGTTGCGGTTAGATGATCGAAAATCATTTTGTCGAGTAGAAATATTTATTATAGGGTTGCTAAATTAATCTAACAGAGTTGTTTTTATTGTAAATTTGATTTGTGATCGAAGTTGATTTATTGATGTATCAATAAATCTATAATTATATCGTTAATTCGAAGGAGTGTGCATTTTTCAGGTTGTTTAAATTATTTTATATGGCAAGACATGTGTCGTTTTTGTCCGTAACGCTTGCGAAAAGAAAAATATTTTTTAATTAGTTTTTTTAAGATAAAAAAATAGGATACATAAATCTTTAGTGTTAGAATGGTTCAGTTTTGAACTTTTTGGAAAAAGGTAGATGATTGAAAAAAAGTAGTATATAATAATCATTAATTCTATTTTTTTTTCTATATTTTAAAATATAAAAATAACAAAACTCTATAATTTAATTTTTAATTCGTATTTTTTAGAAAAAAATATGATGGAAAATATTATTTTTATTGAGGGTTAATTCAATATTTTTTTTTAGAAAGTTTTAGAAAAAATAGGATAAGAGAAACATTAATTTTATTAAAGCTTAATACAATTTTTTTTTTTCGAAATAGACGAATAGAAAAATCATTTATTGTAAAATGGTTTAATTTTTAATTCACCTTAATTTTAAAAAGTCATAAAAAAGTTAAAAAATAGTATAGACGAATCGATAATTTTATTATAGTTAAATTTTGTAATTTAAAAAAATAAGAGGGAAAAATAGGATACATAAATCTTTAGTGTTCAGTTTTTAACTTTTTGAAAAAGGTAGATGATTGAAAAAAAGTAGTATATAATAATCATTAATTCTATTTTATTTGTTTATATTTAAAAATATAAAAATAACAAAATTGTATAATTTAATTTTTAATTCGTATTTTTAAGAAGAAAAAAAGATAGAAGTATTAATTTTATTGGGGGTTAATTCAACATTTTTTAAAATAAAATTTAAGAAAAAATAGGATAAGAGAAACATTAATTTTATTAAAGCTTAATCCAATTTTTTTTTTTTAGAAATAGACGAATAGAAAAATCATTTATTGTAAAATGGTTTAATTTTTAATTCACCTTAATTTAAAAGTCACAAAAAAGTAAAAAAATAGTATAGAAGAATCAATAATTTTATTATAGTTAAATTTTGTAATTTAAAAAAATAAGATAAATAAAATAGAAGAAACATTAGTTTTAATAGTGTTCAATTTTTAATTAATATAAAGCAATTTTCCCAAGAAAAAAAAATCATTTTTAATAGATGAATTAATTTATCTGTCATTCTAAATTAATTCGTCTTATAATCTCTGCGCCACTGTAAAAATATACCTCCCATTAAAGATTCACATACAAATAAAAACAAAGTGTGAGGATATCAATTCCAGGATCGTATAAAAAAAATTTTCGCGATACTTACAAGCAATTTTCCCTTCGTGCAATTTGATGTATTGAAGGAATATTTCGAATCATTTGCTGCAAATTACCAAATTTATACTTTAAATTATTTTAACCAACGCTCCTGCGAAGAACTGAAATGTCTTGCAATTGGTTGGGTTTATATGAAGAAGTCGAAAATTTTGCAGAGCTTTATCAATAAACTAATGTGGAATGGAATTATAATTTTTTGTTTTTTTATTTATAAAAGGATTTTTTTCAATATGAATTTTTCAAATTTTAGTTTATTCTAATAATTTATTTGTCTATAAAAAGAATTCGATAATATAATTGAGGATAGTTAAAGCTATATATGGCACTAGTGCCAAACATGGCACGAATACAAATATTTTTTGGGTTCGACAATATTAATATTATTCAGTTATAATTTTAATTTTTTTTTAAATTGTTGATGTATGTAAAAGTAAAAAAATTAAGTAACAAAACTAATTGTTCTTTTTGAATTTGTCTATTTTCAACAAAATTTCTTAAGATTTACAAATTTCAATCAATTTGTGCAAAAAAACATTAATATTATACATTTATACATTATTAATTTCTTTAAAATTGTAAATATATGCACAGGTAATTTTTTTTATTTCAATGAAAAAATTAAACCAAACAACAAAAATGATTTGTTTTTTTTTAGATTTCTTGACATTTTGCCTACTTTCAGCGTATTTTCTTAAAGATTTACAAATTTCAATCAATTTGTGCAAAAAAACATTAATATTATACATTTATACATTATTAATTTCTTTAAAATTGTAAATATATGCACAGGTAATTTTTTTTATTTCAATGAAAAAATTAAACCAAACAACAAAAATGATTTGTTTTTTTTTAGATTTCTTGACATTTTGCCTACTTTCAGCGTATTTTCTTAAAGATTTACAAATTTCAATCAATTTGTGCAAAAAAACATTAATATTATACATTTATACATTATTAATTTCTTTAAAATTGTAAATATATGCACAGTTAATTTTTTTAATTCAATGAAAAAAAACAACAAAAATATTTTTTTTTGTATGTTACTTAAGATTTTGTCAATTTTTTTAAAGATTTACAACTTTCAGTAGACAAAATATCAACATTCAATTAAAAAAAAATCAAATCCTTGACTTTTAAAATAAAGCAGAAATACAAGAAGATAAAAAATTTGGTTTTGGTAAAATAAAAAATATATTTCGAGGTTGAGTACTGATTAATTATTTTTTGAAAAATTGTGCTGAATGAGACTTCCCTCTGTATATATCCGATTTTCACATTATAATTGATCAAATCAATCAAGTTGTGATATTCATTTTAATCCACGCATAATTACCATACAAATTACAACAGTGCCGTAATAAATTTAGAGAAAAAAAAAGCATAGAGGCAACGAAAGAAGGTTGTTGATTAATCACAAAAGAGTTCGATTAAAATGGCATTACACATTTAGATTTCTAAACACTTATGGTTACGATTAAAACACATCATTACGTACCAAAGAACATACTTCTTCTGACTGCCATTTAATTAGCAAATTGATTTTTTAAACGAATTAATTGTACGCTATCAAATGCACCGTGAATCGAATTCCACGCTGTGTAATCTTCGGTGAACCAATGAATTGTTAATGAATTTTAAACAAGCTTTTTAGAATAATTTAAAAATTATTTTATGATAGCACGTCGTCGAATTTAATTTTTATTTTCATCTATGCTATTGTTATGGAAGAAATAAATTTCTTCTTTTGGAGGAAACAGTTTTTTTTTTACCGTGTGTTTATTTAGAAATATATGCATTGCACAATTTATTATACAAAAATGGATTAATGCTATGACCTAACCTCGTTCATAAATAGGTTTGTAGATAAATTAATAATCATATCGATAGTTGCTTCACGAAATTGTTTAAATTATTGTTTTCGTTAAATAATTTTTTATCGGTATGCAGGCATCGTCCTGTAATATATTATTAATAAAATAAAACGAATCCTTCGACAAGTCCAATATGCTGTGGAAAATTACAAATCAGTTGCAGTAATATTTCTAATGTGTTGCAAAAAGTATATCTTATCACAGGGAAATAATATAATAATTAGGCGGTTTATTTTTTATAATTTTATACAATTAAATAGCTTATATACGTATTATTTTATATTTTATATCTGATGATTTTTTTTTAACATGCATTACGATTGATTAAAATTTGTAATCCTAGAAATTTTTGAAAATAATCATTAATTTAATTTATATAAATAATTTGAATCGTTTGAAAGAAATTTTGACTGTTTAAATTTTTTCTTTGAGTTGATTATTTTTTTAGTAAAAAATATTAGATTTATTTTTAACTACTATAAATAATTTTTTTTTTAATGCTCTATCTCGATAAATTAACAAAAATAATTACCAATATGAGAAAATATAATTTTTTCATGGATATCAATTTTTTGTTTTAATTTGAAAAAAAATCTAATCTACTGTATGAACATATTAAAATTACTGTACAATCAAATTTCCAGTCAAATATAAATTATTTAATTAATATAAATTAATTATCGCTATTATATAAATTAAACAAGAAATAATTATGGCTCCTTCGAAAGAAAATTATTTCTCTAAGTTCAGTAAATTTTTTTTTATTAAAAAAAATGGTCCGTTACAAAGTAAACAATATTTTTTACTACTCCGAACAAAGGAATTTTTTAATTGCCCTATTCTCAATAAATTTACAAAAATAATTGTCCATTCAAGAAAAATTCTTTTCGTCGAACGAACTATTTTATTTTATTTTATTTTACCTTTTTAAGAGATTCGATTTTGTATACATTTTTTCAAATGTATACAAAACTCATTATTTTAATAATAATAATCTAAAATTATTTTAATAATTTATAAGAATATATAATAAAAATATTAATAATAAAAAATAAACTTAAATTTTCAAATGTATACGAAACTCGTTATTTTAATAATAATAATTTAAAATTATTTTAATAATTTGTTCATTACATATAAATTAATTTTTGCTATATAGATAAAAAAAAAATTGAACTATACAAAAAGATTTGTTAAAATATTATTATTTTTCGACGACAACACACGGTATAATTACCTATTTCAATTAGTAGTAGTACAAAAAATAGTTAGAATTGCAATATTTATATATCATCAGCAATTCCATATTTTATTGACGTGCAAACTAATAAAAAGATACAATATTTTGTACGTTATCTAATATTATATAATATTTTTGATAAATATTAATCTTTCGCTATTTCTCATATCCTTTGTGCAGTTCTATTGTCGTTTTTCTTGGTCGAATTGCAACATCTTTAACTACATATACTTTAATGCTTTGTAAGTACATATAAAATCATTGGCGTAACAAAAAAAATATTTTGCACTTTTTTTTAAAATAAAATTCATAATTTCGATTTTTTATTTTTATTAAATCATCACAATCGTTACGTTTTTATTTTTACTTCTATATTCCGCGAGATATTTTAATAAGATTATAGTGACCGCGTGAAAATTCTTCAGGTAGAGGAATTTTAGAAGAATATATAAAATATATATAAAAAAAAAATCGCCGACGATTTTGGAAGAAAGGGAGCAGAATTTAGATTAATGGTATGCAGGAAGTAATGACTCTGGGGATTTCACTATGACAATCAATGTAGATAAAACGAAATTAGGAGACGTTTGTTGAGTAGTTTGTTACCGACTTTGGTATGCATACAAAAATAAATAAAATGCGTACACACCATTATATAATTGTAGATAAAATAGCGTTCTTGGGCACAGAACTAATAATACACGAAGAAGTCCGTTACGGTCTGAATCCTGCTGCGGAGGACGAGCACATAGCTCTTTGCTTACCGCTCATACATGTCTTCGTCGTTGTTGTTATAATCACCGATATTTGTTGTTATAATCACCGATATTTGTTGTTATAATCATTGACCAAGGATACAATCAACTCTTTTGCGTTTGCTATTTATTATCCTAACATTTGGGTACGTATATATAGGCTGATTTACAAATAAAAATATGACCTATCAAAAAAAAATCGTAATTTCAGTACTGAAATTAAAAAAAATATATATTAATTAAAATTTAATATTATCAGCTGTTCTTTCGTTATCGGTTTCAATTTTTCTTTAAATTTCGAAAAAGATGTCAAATATTTAGCAATGAAAGTTTATTTCTCCAAGGCACAATGCCCTACGAACTTTATTTACTAAATAATGATTACTAGTAAATTAATATTTTTATTTGAGCGTTGTGCATGAATCGTCCTGTAAAATTGATGTGTATATAATTTTCCGGACAAAGGCACATTCTTAGCAGTAATCAATTATACGTATTAAAAAGGATCTCAAAGATCAAGTGTTTCACAAGAAGTGCATAGTTAGAGCACTCGTAAATTACCAACGCTGTGGTAAATTGCTCATTTATGTTGTGGTTTTTTCACAATTGTACGTTTGCAGAAGCTGTTGAAAAAAATTAAATCCCGCAAGGTGAAAATGTACTTAACGATCTTTCGTTTAAAAAATGCAATCGTTATTCAGATCGCCGATTTTTTTTTAACATCAACATTTTATTATATAGTTATATATACTGTCCGGTTAAAAACAATCGATTTGTGATCTCATTAATGACAATAATCACGTGGCTGCTAAGTATACGCGAATAATTAATTTATCGAAAGTTATTAACATTGACAATTTACTTCTCTGACTTATTTGATTTTCAGACCGTAACGATTTCAGTTAGTAACAATATTTATATATATATATATGAATTAACTATATATACTGTACCGCAACTTCTTCATCGGATCATCAAAAAATACGCATTTGATAATTACACTTTTTAATAATCGCTCAGTTCAATCTAACAATTATTGAATTTTTAGATTGAAATTAAATTGACACAACTTTTTTAAAATTTATTGTGCAGATATTGAGTACTAAAATAACCAAAAATCGTATTTTAATTTTTTCAACTGTCATAGTCCGTTTAAAAAATTATATACATATGTCTAATTAAAATAAATTTTCGTCATAATTTTATTTTATTTATTTTTTATATTCTTTCATATACTATTTTTCAAATTTGTCAAACAGTATTGATATTTTCTGTATTAACGACTCTTTATTAGGTTTATGACTAATTAAAACGCAATATTAGCTTGACATTCATAATTATTTATAATTGTTTATTTTAAATAGTATTTTATTATTATTTGTAAAATTAATTTGTCAGCTACGAGATATATTAACGGGAACACTGAATAGTAAATTTTTTTTAAATTTTTTAAATTTTTATCTAATAACATAAATCCCAGTCGATTTTTTAATTGCTGTCTAATATTACTTTTCGATTAACTCCTAATAAAAAAATATATAATTTGCTGGTAATAAATCTAAACTACGAAAAAAACGTGATGATCGTCCAATCAATAAATTTTGCCAAACTTATCTCTTAAATATCAACGCAAATTTAATTATTTTATTCTTCTAAGGTAAATGTCATTTCGTAAGGATTATTTCAATTTTTTCATGTATCATTTCATTGCTAAAAAGTCCCTGTGCAATATTATCGTTTTAGATGATGGAAATGGAAATAGTTTTTGTTGTCAATTATTGGGAATTTCACCGACTTGAAAATATATATAAATTTATTTTTACATTTTCTAATATTAATTAGTAATTATATTACAAAACAATTAATTTCGAAATGGTTTCATTTTTTTATCTTCATAATTAATTTTTGTGTTTTATTAAACAAATACCAATTAAGAATAAAATTTTCAAAAAAAACCAATAATTGAGAATAGGCTTTGAGAATTTTTGTAATTATTTTTTGAAATTTGAAAAATTAAAATTGATAAATATGCCCTAGAGAATTTCTTAGAAAAAATCAGTTCATAATATACTTGTTTCCTTTGAAATGTGAAAAAAAATCAATTTTCTCAAAACAAAAAAATAGAAACCAATATGTGTGTTTTATAAAAAAGTTTCCTTTTAATTTTGCAAACTTTAAAATACAAAAACTGATAATTGTGTTTAAAAAAAAATTTTTTTTTACAGAAAATCGATTCATAATGTTTTTTATCTTCTGAAAAAAAAAAACCAATGAATGTGTTTTATTTCGTTCCAAAAATCGCTTGATCATTTTTTGTGAAATTTAAATAACTTTTTAAAAATTCGTTTACCTGCAGTTAATAACGATATTTCGCAATAAATTTGTTCACAAACACCCGGTATATTACATTACATGCGCCAATTTCAATTGATTCAAATATAATAGTTCAATTTTTAGTTCCAATTCGATTATATAAAATTTGCGATTTGAAATTGATGCTTGATTTTGTAAAAGAAGTATTGCAGCACTTCTTCACGTCGCAGCAGATTACTGCAGATATCCAGCTGACCTTTCGATCTAATAGATCTTTCCTAATTCAATTTATATCAGAATTTCCAATACAACAGCAGTGATGTTGATTTATGAAATAATTGTAGAAAATATTACCAAAATAACGCGCAGTTTTTCAAACAGGTACCAATTATTAGACACAATTTATTTAATATAAACAAATAGAAGGAGAATATATTTTTTCACATTAAATCTCACTGGAAATTGACCAATGCGGGTCAACAAGTCAAATATTATCTATCAAGAAAACTTGATTTCTTCGCCGTATAAGACGCGTAAATATGTCATTAGATGACTTAACTTTATATAGAATTAGTTTGTTGTATTTTTATGTTCAAATTGTTAGATGCATTTTTAAGAAATGGCGAATTAGACAATGTAAATGTCAAATATTCATTATAAAAAAACATTTTAAAATTCTATTTTGCAAGGATTTTTAAATTTGTATTTTTTAAACTTTTTAAATATATAAATCAAGCGACTTTCTGTAAAATAAAATAATCGTTTTCTATTTTTTTAAGTTTCAATGGGAAAAAATATATTATGAACTGATTTTCTCCGAGAAAATAATTTCTCTAAGACATATTCATCAATTTTATTTTTTTTTATTTTTTTAAATGTAACAAACGATTTTTCGAAGAAAATATTTTCTCTAAAACACATTCATTTAAAAAAATATATATATAAACCGATTTTTTCTTAGAAAATTTTTCTCTACTACATAATTATCAGTTGCAGTATTTTTATTTTCAATAGTTAAAAACAAATTATGAAGTGATTTTTTTCAAACAACATTTTCTACAAAACACATCAATCGATTTCTTTCTTTTTTTAAATTTCAGAACATAAAAAAATATTATGAAATCATTTTCTTTAAGAAAATTCTTTTCTTTAAGACACAAACATCGATTTCCATTTCTTTAAGTTCAAAATGATATTTTATTAACAATATTCTTAATTAGTTTCTCCGGTCAAAGATTAAGATTACTTAGTCGAACATGAACTTGGAAAACTTTGATTTTCCATTTGGAAAAATACAAAAAAAATCATAAGATTACTTAGTCGAATATGAACTTAGAAAACTTTGATGTTCCATTTGGAAAAATACACAAAAAAATTATAAGATTACTTAGTCGAACATGAACTTAGAAAACTTTGATTTTCCATTTGGAAAAATACAAAAAATATATATAAGATTACTTAGTCGAATATGAACTTAGAAAACTTTGATTTTCCATTTGAAAAAATACACAAAAAAATTATAAGATTACTTATTCGAATATGAACTTTAAAAACTTTGATTTTCCATTTGGAAAAATACAAAAAAAAAATTATAAGATTACTTAGTCGAATATGAACTTAGAAAACTTTGATTTTCCATTTGGAAAAATACAAAAAAAAAATAAGATTACTTAGTCGAATATGAACTTAGAAAACTTTGATTTTCCATTTGGAAAAATACAAAAAAAAAAATATAAGATTACTTAGTCGAATATGAACTTAGAAAACTTTGATTTTCCATTTGGAAAAATACAAAAAATATATATAAGATTACTTAGTCGAATATGAACTTAGAAAACTTTGATTTTCCATTTGGAAAAATACAAAAAAAAATATATAAGATTACTTAGTCGAATATGAACTTAGAAAACTTTGATTTTCCATTTGGAAAAATACAAAAAATATATATAAGATTACTTAGTCGAATATGAACTTAGAAAACTTTGATTTTCCATTTGGAAAAATACAAAAAAAATATAAGATTACTTAGTCGAATATGAACTTAGAAAGCTTTGATTTTCCATTTGGAAAAATACAAAAAAAAAATAAGATTACTTAGTCGAATATGAACTTAGAAAACTTTGATTTTCCATTTGGAAAAATACACAAAAAAATATAAGATTACTTAGTCGAATATGAACTTAGAAAGCTTTGATTTTCCATTTGGAAAAATACAAAAAAAATATAAGATTACTTAGTCGAATATGAACTTAGAAAGCTTTGATTTTCCATTTGGAAAAATACAAAAAAAATATAAGATTACTTAGTCGAATATGAACTTAGAAAGCTTTGATTTTCCATTTGGAAAAATACAAAAAAAATATAAGATTACTTAGTCGAATATGAACTTAGAAAACTTTGATTTTCCATTTGGAAAAATACACAAAAAAATTATAAGATTACTTAGTCGAACATGAACTTAGAAAACTTTGATTTTCCATTTGGAAAAATACAAAAAATATATATAAGATTACTTAGTCGAATATGAACTTAGAAAACTTTGATTTTCCATTTGAAAAAACACACAAAAAAATTATAAGATTACTTAGTCGAATATGAACTTAAAAAACTTTGATTTTCCATTTGGAAAAATACAAAAAAAAAATTATAAGATTACTTAGTCGAATATGAACTTAGAAAACTTTGATTTTCTATTTGGAAAAATACAAAAAAAAATATATAAGATTACTTAGTCGAATATGAACTTAGAAAACTTTGATTTTCCATTTGGAAAAATACAAAAAATATATATAAGATTACTTAGTCGAATATGAACTTAGAAAACTTTGATTTTCCATTTGGAAAAATACAAAAAAAATATAAGATTACTTAGTCGAATATGAACTTAGAAAGCTTTGATTTTCCATTTGGAAAAATACAAAAAAAAAATAAGATTACTTAGTCGAATATGAACTTAGAAAACTTTGATTTTCCATTTGGAAAAATACACAAAAAAATATAAGATTACTTAGTCGAATATGAACTTAGAAAGCTTTGATTTTCCATTTGGAAAAATACAAAAAAAATATAAGATTACTTAGTCGAATATGAACTTAGAAAGCTTTGATTTTCCATTTGGAAAAATACAAAAAAAATATAAGATTACTTAGTCGAATATGAACTTAGAAAGCTTTGATTTTCCATTTGGAAAAATACAAAAAAAATATAAGATTACTTAGTCGAATATGAACTTAGAAAACTTTGATTTTCCATTTGGAAAAATACACAAAAAAATTATAAGATTACTTAGTCGAACATGAACTTAGAAAACTTTGATTTTCCATTTGGAAAAATACAAAAAATATATATAAGATTACTTAGTCGAATATGAACTTAGAAAACTTTGATTTTCCATTTGAAAAAACACACAAAAAATTATAAGATTACTTAGTCGAATATGAACTTAAAAAACTTTGATTTTCCATTTGGAAAAATACAAAAAAAAAATTATAAGATTACTTAGTCGAATATGAACTTAGAAAACTTTGATTTTCCATTTGGAAAAATACAAAAAAAAAAATAAGATTACTTAGTCGAATATGAACTTAGAAAACTTTGATTTTCCATTTGGAAAAATACAAAAAAAAAATATAAGATTACTTAGTCGAATATGAACTTAGAAAACTTTGATTTTCCATTTGGAAAAATACAAAAAAAAAATAAGATTACTTAGTCGAATATGAACTTAGAAAACTTTGATTTTCCATTTGGAAAAATACAAAAAAAATATATAAGATTACTTAGTCGAATATGAACTTAGAAAACTTTGATTTTCCATTTGGAAAAATACAAAAAAAATATATAAGATTACTTAGTCGAATATGAACTTAGAAAGCTTTGATTTTCCATTTGGAAAAATACAAAAAAAAAATATAAGATTACTTAGTCGAATATGAACTTAGAAAACTTTGATTTTCCATTTGGAAAAATACAAAAAAAAAATATAAGATTACTTAGTCGAATATGAACTTAGAAAACTTTGATTTTCCATTTGGAAAAATACAAAAAAAAATATAAGATTACTTAGTCGAATATGAACTTAGAAAACTTTGATTTTCCATTTGGAAAAATACAAAAAAAAAATATAAGATTACTTAGTCGAATATGAACTTAGAAAACTTTGATTTTCCATTTGAAAAAATACAAAAAAAAAATTTAATCAAATTTATTTGAACTACGAATTATTTATATACCAACAGCAATTCGAAATAAAAAAATATATATATTTAATTCGATTTATATCAGCGCGCTTTTCTTTTATATATTTTTTTAAATCTAAGTAAAGTAAACTATTACTTCAAAATCATGTTCTAGGTGCAAATTATGATTTATTTAACGTGTTTTACCGCTAGATTAAAGAATAGGTCAAGAAAAATTGGTCTACGTTTTCAATTTACCAAAAGGCAAATGCAAACTTGTAAATTTATCATGTTCTTGAATTACACTTAACATTTTAACTTAAATGTCACAGTTATTGAGCAAACACTATTGATTATACATTAATTTATATTATATATTGTAACCAAAGAAATGCGTAATTGTTAATTTTATTATATAAAAAAAAAATGCAAAAATCTTGAGAAAAAAGTAGCTTATGTATTAATAAACACAATTCTCATTTTTTTTTTTTTTTAGAAGCAATTTTTAAAGAATCATTTAAAGAAGGAATATCAAAAAATATATAAAAGACTTCCATGAAAAATATCGAGAGAAAAATTATGAAAAAAATTTACCGCGCTCGCATTTTTAATTACAATAAATTAATCGGTGTTATTGCGAATTGTAATCATTGGATATTTTTGATCGAGCCAATCAATAACAATATATTATTCACATAAATGTGTATTGCTAAAGAGCACTTGCCATTGATACAAATCATCAACGTGGTGTATTTTTGCGATATACCAACGAAATAATTGACTCTTTCGTCTTTATAATCAAGACCAGTAGCTCAACTGGTATTGCATATTGATTTTTGCGCAACAGTATGACTAAATTTTATAAATTAGTTAGTCGCCAAAGCCAGGTGATGTTTAATAAAAAAATTATTTGTTGATTTAAAATCAGTAACGTCCAAAAAATATATTGAAATTTTTTTGTGTGTTTTTAATGAATTTTCTATATAAACCCGGTATATTTTGATTTTAAAAAAAATTCAAGAAAGTCAAGTCGTGAGGACGTATTATTTTTAACGGACATTACGAACGGTTTGGATTAATTAATAACAGATTTTTACGGGATTTAAAAAATCTTAATGTGCGCTACTTTTTTGTCCATTTTTTTTCAACTTGTGCAAAAATCCAACCCAAACCTTAACACCTAAGTTGGCATATTTTGAATAGCTGAGTGTCCAATTTATATCACTCTCCTTTGTTTATCAAAAATTTTGTTGACGAAAAAATTACAAAACACTTTTTAAGTTGACAAATATATTTTTATACTTTTCGATATTTATTACATCAATAGTTAAGCAAAAGTCAATAAAAATCACATATGAGTATCCAAATATGATAAAATATCCTGCGAATTAAACGATTTAATTCTTATTATAGATTATTATGAAGAATTTTGAAAGACACCATCGAAAAAAACTCAATTATCACCTAACGTTAGTTTATATATAAATTAAAAATTAAAAATTCAACTGTAGAAAATTTTTGCTTTAGATAAATAAAAAATAAATAATAATTGCAAAAATTGACCGCTCAAATTTCATTGAAATTTTTTCTACACCAATGGTTATTTATTGCAACTACAAAGTACCAAACTCGTATATAATTTTTAGTTTGCGTCGATAGACGTCCTTGCCAAGTATTTTGGGCGCCATATCAGCTGAAAGACACAATAAAATTAATAGTTTAGTAAAAAGATATATGCACAACTTAAGACACCAGACAGATATCGGCGTACCGTTTATCAGTGGCGTAACTACTTTGGTGCAGCCAGAGCTTAGGGATGTTATTTTCGAAGACTCGAGCTGGAATTTTTTTCTTTCCATTTTTAAATATCAATCGAAATCCTGGAATGGAAATAATATTATTTTGTAACGTTTTTTTTTGTTTTGGTAACACTCTGTATATTCTTCAGGATTTTCGACGGGATTAAATTCATTGTAAAATATTTAAAAATTTAAAAAACACCGAAAGAATATATTAAATATTAATAATCGATAGAAATAATAAAGAAAATATTAATTAAGTTTTTGTGTGTAAAAAAAAATTTAATAGAAATTTCTTTATAATTTTTTTGATCTTTAAAAGATTAAAGACTTAAAAAAAATGTTCCGCTACTGGTGTTCAAATTTTATATTAGGCTCAATGAAAAAATCAATTGGGTTTTATAAAATAAATATTTCTGCAAGTCTTTTTCTTATGTAAATAAATGTTAACCTTTATCTTATTGAAACAAATTATAACAATCAGTTTGTTTATAGAAAATATTTTGTTATCTATTTCTAAATGACGATAACGTAAATAATAAATTATATATTTCACAAAATTATCAACATATCATTTATTAATCATTTAAAATCATACAGGTTTAGATATTTGAAAATCCCCAAAAGAATAAAAATATTATTTTGAACTTCATAAATATTTAAGTCAAGAAATTTTTTGACAAACATAGTGCAATGATGTAAATTTATTAATCAACTGTTTAAAATATTCCAACTTAGGTATTAAGGCTTGGGCAAATTTTTTTGATTGTGTATTAATTTTTGACAAAGTTTTAAAGTCGAATAAAAAATTGATTTTTTTTTTTTTTAAGAAACTAACATAGCTAACACCTCTAAAATTTGTCATTATTTATCTAAACCATTCTTCATATATATTTAAAATATTTCATCAATACGACTTTTTGTTAATAAAAAATTTCTCGTCTTAAAATATATCATGCTTCTTTTGGAAATTTGACACGCCAATCTTAATTAGTTAGTTAAAGAGTCCGCAATCCTAAAGATTGGTTGGAAACAGCACGCCATGCCGATCTATCCTGAGCTAATCCCTTCATCTCCCTATAGCTATTCATCTCAACGTCTTCAACTATCTGACTCACATACTCCAATCTAGGCCTACCTACCCCTCTCTTTCCCTCCACTCTACCTTCTATGATCAATTGCATAATCCCCCCATGCCTAAGAATATGCCCTACTAATCTGTCTCTCCTACGCTGTAACACTCTCCAAATACTTCTCTTCTCCCCTACTAACTCTAGTACAGCTTCATTTGTTACTTTATCTTCCCAACCAATCCTCATCATCCTCCTATAACACCACATTTCGAATGCTTGTAATCTACGCTTCTCTTCCTTTCATATAGTCCACGCCTCACACCCGTACAGTGCTACACTCCAAACATATACCTTCAGTAATCTTTTTCTAATACCCAAGTCAATATTTGATCTTAAAATCTGTTCCTTTTCTACGAATGCCTTCCTACCCTGTGCTATCCTACACTTTATATCTACCTTGCTTCGATTATCTTTTGTAATTCTACTGCCTAAATAACAAAAATCTGACACTTCTTCGATTCTATTATCTCCTATTGTGATCCTCATTTTTCTACTGCATTCCTTTTTGTCACACCTCATCACTTTAGTTTTACCTATATTTATTTTCATGTTAAAATCCCTAGTCAATACTGCCTGCATACCATTCAATACCCTTTCTAAATTATTTTCGCTTTCTTCCAATATAGCTATATCGTCGGCGAATCTCAACATATATATTTTCTCTCCCTGTACATTCACACCTACACTATACTCTTCTTTTACTTTGTTTATTGCATCTTCTATATATAGATTAAATAATAACGGTGAAAGTGTACATCCCTGCCGAACTCCCTTCCCTATTTTTGCTACCTCTTCTTCCCCCTCAATTCTAACTAAGGCAGTTTGGTGTTTATATAAATTAAAAATTATTCTCCTATCCTTATAATCTATGCCCGTTTCTTTTAAAATTCTAAACATTATGTTCCAATCTACATTATCAAATGCCTTTTCTAAATCTACAAAAGCTATGCAAGTTACCTTTCCTACCCCCATTCTTTTTTCTACTACTGTTCTTAGTGCTAAAATCGCCTCCCTCGTCCCTCTGTTTATCCTAAAACCAAACTGATCTTCTCCTAGCCTTTCCTCTACTTTATTTTCTAATCTCCTATAAATAATCTTTAACAATATTTTCGATGCATGTGATAGTAGACTAATGGTCCTATAGTTCTCACACAAATTAGCTCCTATTTTCTTCGGCATTGTTACTATTCTACTACGCTGAAAATCCTGTGGTACTTCTCCCTTCTCATATATTTTACAAACTAACCTGTATAATCGCTCCTGCATTTTTTCCCCTGCGTGTTTTATTAATTCGGCTGGTATCATATCAATCCCCGCTGCTTTGTTATTCCGTAAATCATTTAATGCTCTATGAAACTCTGACCTAAGTATGCTAGGACCTAAGTCATCCTCATCTATCTGTTCCACATTTTCTAGCTCCTCCATGTCCTGCCTACCTTTATATAAATCTTCAAGATACTCCTTCCATCTTCTAGCTTTTTCCTTATTTTCTGTGAGTTCCTTACCCTGCTTATCACATATAATGTTACCCTTTGGTTTTACTTTAGAAAAATGTGACTTAATTTTCCTGTAGCCCAAATCTACTTTACCTCTTCTCATATCCTCCTCAATATCCTCACAATTTCCTTTTATCCACTCTTCATTCGCTAGCTTGCATTTCCTATTAATTAAGTTCCTTAGTTCCTTATATTTTTTCTGTCCTGCTTCTGTGTTTCCAATTTTAATTTTCCTTCTTGCTTCTATCATTTCAACTATTTCTTCCGTGATCCATTCCCTCCTACCTGCCCTTTTCTTTGTGCCTAATACTTCATTTGCTGCTGTAGTTAACCCATTTCTGATTTCCCTCCATTCGCAATCTATGTCGTTCCTAGATGTTCCATTAGCCATGATTTCTACTTTCTGCTTGTACTTTTCACATACATCAGCTAATTTTAACCTATCGACATCTACTCTGACCTGTTTAGACTTCTGTAATTTCTTGAATTTGACCTCTGAGTCCAGGACTACTAAATTATGATCACTATCAATATCTGCTCCAGGGTAATTAAATATAAAATTAGCAATTTAATATATCCTTCGGATTCATTACACATCAGCAAAGAAATAAATTATTCGCATAGAAATTCAAGGATAATTCTGGAAAGCAAATTTATATATACAAGCTCACATTCGGCTGATATTACAAAATGTATAAAGCGCTCGTGCAGAATTGCACAATTCCGTCTAAATTCATTTTGAATTCATATATATGCCATTATTTACTTTAATAAAATGATTGCTTAATCAGCGAAGAGATACAATACCAGTAGTGTAACTGTAATTACTATTGCTAAATCTAAATTACTAAAAACTAATCAGTAATCTACTGAAACGTCGTCTCTTTGTTTCGTTCCAATCATCCGCGAAATATTACTTGATTAAGTAATTCAAAACGAATTGTTAACGAGTGTGTTTAATTTTTTTAAGATAAACAAATTTTTGTTTAAGCAAAATATATTAAAAAAATATATTAAGTAAAATATATTTAAAATATATTAAAAATAAAAGACCATTATGAAAAAATAAAAGCAAATTTTCTGATTGCTAATTTTTCAATATTTCATAAATGTACGTCCAGTAAAAAATTTTTTACTAATTAAAAATTAAGTTAGTCAATTAAATTAAGATGAATTAGAAAAAAAAAGTTTCTTTATTAATCTTTGCCATAGAAATCATTATTTTTGTTACATATATTTTTCACGTTGCCGATTTTCTTCAAAAGATTCGGATTATTTATTAAATGCAACAAATTAAAAATAATTAAATTGAATAAAGTTTTTCATAAAAAAATGTTTATATATTTAAAAATTTGAAGAATATTAGGGCAAGTATATGTGATTAAAAAAAAAAAGTGATACATAAATTTATTTAATTTTAAAAACCGTACCATAACAAAATTGAAACTAAAGTAATTAATATTAAAAAATACAATTATTGAACAAATCACGAGTTTATTGTAATAGAAAAAAAAATTCTGTAGCTTCTGCGCAATCGAAATAAATGATTTTTTTACAACTTAATTATAATTTAATTTGTTATGTAAAAGTAATATCACGATTCTTTCTATACTTCAATTAATCAAAATATTTTATATATTTCATACCAGTTTTTTTCATATATCGTTCAGTTTTTATTTTTTTATGTACTTATTAAAAAGTATAAAAAACGATTTCTTCAAAAGTGATAACACGATTTTTGCGATACGTCAATTAATTAAAATATATTTTACATTTTTATTACTTGTCGATATTTACACATCGTTTAGTTGTTTTTTTATTCAAAAATATATTTAAAAAAAATTTTTTAAGTGATCGAAAAATTTGAAGAATGATTTAATAAAAAAATTAAAATTTATTTTAATATGCAAATTAGAATTTAGTGAATTTTGCTTAGCAAGTTCAGCTTTTTTACCAACGCAAGAACTATAAATATATAGAAAGATCCGTTTACTTATAAAGATATTTGATTGCATATCACGATCAATATGAATACAAGAAACAAGAAATATAGTTCAACTCGGACAAAACCATTCATTGTTGGGTATAAAATTTACTTTCTATTAAATTTTATAGCTGCTCAAATCGATACAAGATTCCGAGAGATAAATAAACAATGATATTAACTAATAAACGTATTTTACTGATTTTTTAAATAGATTTTCTAGTTAAACAGTCCGCAATCCTAAAGATTGGTTGGAAACAGCACGCCATGCCGATCTATCCTGAGCTAATCCCTTCATCTCTCTATAGCTATTCATCTCAACGTCTTCAGCTATCTGACTCACATACTCCAATCTAGGCCTACCTACCCCTCTCTTTCCCTCCACTCTACCTTCTATGATCAATTGCATAATCCCCCCATGCCTAAGAATATGCCCTACTAATCTGTCTCTCCTACGCTGTAACACTCTCCAGATACTTCTCTTCTCCCCTACTAACTCTAGTACAGCTTCATTTGTTACTTTATCTTCCCAACCAATCCTCATCATCCTCCTATAACACCACATTTCTAATGCTTGTAATCTACGCTTCTCTTCCTTTCCTATAGTCCACGCCTCACACCCGTACAGTGCTACACTCCAAACATATACCTTCAGTAATCTTTTTCTAATACCCAAGTCAATATTTGATCTTAAAATCTGTTCTTTTTCTACGAATGCCTTCCTACCCTGTGCTATCCTACACTTTATATCTACTTTGCTTCGATTATCTTTTGTGATTCTACTGCCTAAATAACAAAAATCTGACACTTCTTCGATTCTATTATCTCCTATTGAGATCTTCATTTTTCTACTGCATTCCTTTTTGTCACACCTCATCACTTTAGTTTTACCTATATATATTTTCATGTTAAAATCCCTAGTCAATACTGCCTGCATACCATTCAATACCCTTTCTAAATTCTTTTCGCTTTCTTCTAATATAGCTATATCGTCGGCGAATCTCAACATATATATTTTCTCTCCCTGTACATTCACACCTACACTATACTCTTCTTTTACTTTGTTTATTGCATCTTCTATATATAGATTAAATAATAACGGTGAGAGTGTACATCCCTGCCGAACTCCCTTCCCTATTTTTGCTACCTCTTCTTCCCCCTCAATTCTAACTAAGGCAGTTTGGTGTTTATATAAATTAAAAATTATTCTCCTATCCTTATAATCTATACCCGTTTCTTTTAAAATTCTAAACATTATGTCCCAATCTACATTATCAAATGCCTTTTCTAAATCTACAAAAGCTATGCAAGTTACCTTTCCTACCCTATTTCTTTTTTCTACTACCGTTCTTAGTGCTAGAATCGCCTCTCTCGTCCCTCTGTTTTTCCTAAAACCAAACTGATCTTCTCCTAGCCTTTCCTCTACTTTATTTTCTAATCTCCTATAAATAATCTTTAACAATATCTTCGATGCATGTGATAGTAGGCTAATGGTCCTATAGTTCTCACACAATTTAGCTCCTATTTTCTTCGGCATTGTTACTATTCTACTACGCTGAAAATCCTGTGGTACTTCTCCCTTCTCATATATTTTACAAACTAACCTGTATAATCGCTCCTGCATTTTTTCCCCTGCGTGTTTTATTAATTCGGCTGGTATCATATCAATCCCCGCTGCTTTGTTATTCCGTAAATCATTTAATGCTGTATGAAACTCTGACCTAAGTATGCTAGGACCTAAGTCATCCTCATCTATCTGTTCCACATTTTCTAGCTCCTCCATGTCCTGCCTACCTTTATATAAATCTTCAAGATACTCCTTCCATCTTCTAGCTTTTTCCTTATTTTCTGTGAGTTCCTTACCCTGCTTATCACATATAATGTTACCCTTTGGTTTTACTTTAGAAAAATGTGACTTAATTTTCCTGTAGCCCAAATCTACTTTACCTCTTCTCATATCCTCCTCAATATCCTCACAGTTTCCTTTTATCCACTCTTCTTTCGCTAGCTTGCATTTCCTATTAATTAAGTTCCTTAGTTCCTTATATTTTTTCTGTCCTGCTTCTGTGTTTCCTATTTTAATTTTCCTTCTTGCTTCTATCATTTCAACTATTTCTTCCGTGATCCATTCCCTCCTACCTGCCCTTTTCTTTGTGCCTAATACTTCATTTGCTGCTGTAGTTAGCCCATTTCTGATTTCCCTCCATTCGCAATCTATGTCGTTCCTAGATGTTCCATTAGCCATGATTTCTACTTTCTGCTTGTACTTTTCACATACATCAGCTAATTTTAACCTATCGACATCTACTCTGACCTGTTTGGACTTCTGTAATTTCTTGAATTTGACCTCTGAGTCCAGGACTACTAAATTATGGTCACTATCAATATCTGCTCCAGGGTAACTCTTACAATTCTTAATCTGGTTCCTAAACCTCTCTTTAACCAGTATGTAATCTATCTGATACCTCCCTATATCTCCTGGCATTTTCCACGTATATATCCTGCGCTTGTGATTCTGAAAAAGCGTGTTTGCTACCACTAGCTTATTCCTAATACAAAACTCTACCAATCTATCCCCTCTATCATTACGTGTTCCTATTCCATATTCTCCTACTATTGAAACTTCCTTTCCCTTACCTACTACGGCATTCCAATCTCCGATTACAATTAGATTATCCTGTCCTTTAACGTTTGCTAACCTAGATTCAATCTCCTCATAAATGGATTCTACCTCCTCATCATCGTGACTTGAAGTTGATTTTCTATATAGGTAAAATAAGAAACTAGCAAATATTTTATGTTTTTAATTTTTTTCATATGTTTAAACGAAAAAAATTTAAATTACTAAAAAAAGTGCCTTCGTTCATTTATATTTTATTATAGCACAATTTTTTTTATTATAATAACTAAAATAAACTACGCTTATTTTATAAACAATCCAAAAAGCACTTTCTGCAATAATATCTTCTTTCTATTCAAACTTTACACAGTCTCTTAGCAAATGCCCTGAAGCAACACTTTTTTTCTTCTAAATAACTCTGCACAAGTTGCACTGACCTGCCCAGCCTGGCAGTGCTAGCACACCTAGAGCCGGATCTGCCAGAGCCTTAAGAGACTATAACGGGCCTATTTATTTTGCACAAAGAGTATCTTTAAAGCAATGGAAGAAATCGGTGATCTCTGTACTCATGTTAAATTTATTTGAGATGTTTTAACGATGCAAAAAAAATTAATCTAATAGAATAATCAAACAATTTTTTTTATTTTATATAAAAAATTGATTTAGCATTTTTTAAATTTAGATTTTTGGCCAGAATTTATTACTTAACATTACAGAAAAATGTAACTAAAAAATGTTATCATAGTAAAATAGTGTCATATTTACATTATATTTCTAATAATTAATAACTAATTACTAGAGGCAACTTTTTAAAAAATATTTTGAAAATTTATTAATTATAACAAACTATTTTTTTAATATATACCAATAAAATTTTTTTTTAAATATAATTTCGCTCGCAAAAATTTTCAAAACTTTCTCTACCAATTTGTGGTAGAGACACTGAGACAAATATATCTTGAGTAATGCGAAATGCATATTTAACATGTTCATTTATACAGCCGACACTTTCTATTATTTAAAACACAATAAACCAAATATTTTCCAGGTAATCTAGGCCTGGGTTATATAATTTAAAAAGAAATAAATCAATCGGTGCAAAGATAGATAGAATCGAATTTATTCCGATCTGTTATGTGCAATGAAAGACAATAATTATTCGCCAATGAAGTATGGTGTAAATAACTAATATATTGATGTATAACTATTGTCTTTGATTGTTCTTTTGCTTGTTAAATTGATACTTTTGTAGTGATATGATAAATTGTTATATAATATAATGCAAGTTGAGAGTTGCATTGAATTGAAATAATAGACGGTTTATATTTGATGTAATTATACGATTGAACAAAAAAATTATTTTCGTTTCATTAAATAAATTTAAATAAAATGTTGTATTTTAACGTAAGAGGGCGGTATAAATTTTATTTCTCTATGCGATTTTCCAAATTTCTGTATTTTGTAAACTTATAAATTTCTGTAAACATTGCCAAACAAATTTAAACAAATTTGCCCTTCTTATTATTCAATTTTCAATTTTTTCGCGATATTTTTTAAACGGTTAATTCTACAATAAAACTGAGAAATAAAAATTGAAAATTTTGACATGGGACGCCCGTATAAAAATATTTCGAAACTGCTTACTTCAAAAATTTGTTTCTTTTGAAATAATCGTTCCTCAACTAAATATCTTGCAGATTACAAATCTTCGCATCTAATCCTAATAAAAATATCACAAAATCACTTGCGAAAATGTGAAAAATTTACCGAAAAAAAAATCAAATGGGCTACCCTTATCATTTTTCAATTTTCACGATATTTTTCGCGATATTTTTCAAACGGTTAATTCTACAATAAAATTCTACAATGAAATTAATTTCTATTAAGAAATGTCCCATTCAATCCTTCTTTTGCAAGAAATAAAAATTGAAAATTTTAACATGGGACGCCCGTATAAAAATATTTCGAACTGCTCACTTCAAAAAATTGTTTCTTTTGAAATAATCGTTCCTCAACTAAATATCTTGCAGATTACAAATCTTCGCATCTAATCCTAATAAAAATATCACAAAATCACTTGCGAAAATGTGAAAAATTTACCGAAAAAAAATCAAATGGGCTACCCTTATCATTTTTCAATTTTCACGATATTTTTCGCGATATTTTTCAAACGTTAATTCTACAATAAAATTCTACAATGAAATTCATTTCTATTAAGAAATGTCCCATTCAATCCTTCTTTTGCAAGAAATAAAAATTGAAAATTTTAACATGGGACGCCCGTATAAAAATATTTCGAACTGCTCACTTCAAAAATTTGTTTCTTTTGAAATAATCGTTCCTCAACTAAATATCTTGCAGATTACAAATCTTCGCATCTAATCCTAATAAAAATATCACAAAATCACTTGCGAAAATGTGAAAAATTTACCGAAAAAAAAATCAAATGGGCTATCCTTATCATTTTTCAATTTTCACGATATTTTCGCGATATTTTTCAAACGGTTAATTCTACAATAAAATTCTACAATGAAATTAATTTCTATTAAGAAATGTCCCATTCAATCCTTCTTTTGCAAGAAATAAAAATTGAAAATTTTAACATGGGACGCCCGTATAAAAATATTTCGAACTGCTCACTTCAAAAATTTGTTTCTTTTGAAATAATCGTTCCTCAACTAAATATCTTGCAGATTACAAATCTTCGCATCTAATCCTAATAAAAATATCACAAAATCACTTGCGAAAATGTGAAAAATTTACCGAAAAAAAATCAAATGGGCTATCCTTATCATTTTTCAATTTTCACGATATTTTCGCGATATTTTTCAAACGGCTAATTCTACAATAAAATTCTACAATGAAATTCATTTCTATTAAGAAATGTCCCATTCAATCCTTCTTTTGCAAGAAATAAAAATTGAAAATTTTAACATGGGACGCCCGTATAAAAATATTTCGAACTGCTCACTTCAAAAAATTGTTTCTTTTGAAATAATCGTTCCTCAACTAAATATCTTGCAGATTACAAATCTTCGCATCTAATCCTAATAAAAATATCACAAAATCACTTGCGAAAATGTGAAAAATTTACCGAAAAAAAAATCAAATGGGCTACCCTTATCATTTTTCAATTTTCACGATATTTTTCGCGATATTTTTCAAACGGTTAATTCTACAATAAAATTCTACAATGAAATTAATTTCTATTAAGAAATGTCCCATTCAATCCTTCTTTTGCAAGAAATAAAAATTGAAAATTTTAACATGGGACGCCCGTATAAAAATATTTCGAACTGCTCACTTCAAAAAATTGTTTCTTTTGAAATAATCGTTCCTCAACTAAATATCTTGCAGATTACAAATCTTCGCATCTAATCCTAATAAAAATATCACAAAATCACTTGCGAAAATGTGAAAAATTTACCGAAAAAAAAATCAAATGGGCTACCCTTATCATTTTTCAATTTTCACGATATTTTTCGCGATATTTTTCAAACGGTTAATTCTACAATAAAATTCTACAATGAAATTAATTTCTATTAAGAAATGTCCCATTCAATCCTTCTTTTGCAAGAAATAAAAATTGAAAATTTTAACATGGGACGCCCGTATAAAAATATTTCGAACTGCTTACTTCAAAAATTTGTTTCTTTTGAAATAATCGTTCCTCAACTAAATATCTTGCAGATTACAAATCTTCGCATCTAATCCTAATAAAAATATCACAAAATCACTTGCGAAAATGTGAAAAATTTACCGAAAAAAAATCAAATGGGCTACCCTTATCATTTTTCAATTTTCACGATATTTTTCGCGATATTTTTCAAACGTTAATTCTACAATAAAATTCTACAATGAAATTCATTTCTATTAAGAAATGTCCCATTCAATCCTTCTTTTGCAAGAAATAAAAATTGAAAATTTTAACATGGGACGCCCGTATAAAAATATTTCGAACTGCTCACTTCAAAAAATTGTTTCTTTTGAAATAATCGTTCCTCAACTAAATATCTTGCAGATTACAAATCTTCGCATCTAATCCTAATAAAAATATCACAAAATCACTTGCGAAAATGTGAAAAATTTACCGAAAAAAAATCAAATGGGCTATCCTTATCATTTTTCAATTTTCACGATATTTTTCGCGATATTTTTTAAACGGTTAATTCTACAATAAAACTGAGAAATAAAAATTGAAAATTTTGACATGGGACGCCCGTATAAAAATATTTCGAACTCTCACTTCAAAAATTTGCTTCTTTTCAAAAAATAATCGTTCCTCAACTAAATATCTTGCAGATTACAAATCTTCGCATCTAATCCTAATAAAAATATCACAAAATCACTTGCGAAAATGTGAAAAATTTACCGAAAAAAAATCAAATGGGCTACCCTTATCATTTTTCAATTTTCACGATATTTTTCGCGATATTTTTCAAACGGTTAATTCTACAATAAAATTCTACAATGAAATTCATTTCTATTAAGAAATGTCCCATTCAATCCTTCTTTTGCAAGAAATAAAAATTGAAAATTTTAACATGGGACGCCCGTATAAAAATATTTCGAACTGCTTACTTCAAAAATTTGTTTCTTTTGAAATAATCGTTCCTCAACTAAATCTCTTGCAGATTTCTATTAAAGCTCTTTTAAAAATATCACTACCGAAAATGTGAAAATTTTACCAACAAATTTCAAAGGGGGTACTCTTCTGATATTCAATTGTTAAATTTTTGACGATATCTACTAATCTTTCAATAAAAATCCTTAAAAATTTAGAATTTGTAGAACAAATCATATTACAAAATATTCCAATCTATCTTTTTTCACATATAAATTTGAAAGTGAAAATTTCAATATTGAATGTTCATTTAAAATATTACACAAAAATATTAATTTTATATATATATAAACAAAAACTCCTCCTACAATTTTGTAATATTAAATTTGAGAGCGGATAAACTTTGTACGAGCCCTCTTTGTAAATATATGGCAATTATATTTTTTATCGGATAGAGCGACTACATAGTATTGGCCAAAGTACACATAATAATACATATTTTAAAGTATATAGTCGAATTTCACATTTACAAGTCACCAATGAAACCTAAACGTTTGTGCGCATGAATAAAATTATATAACAGAAAAGGTAAGCTAGACTATATTTATTAGATAGTCCTCAATCCTCCTGTAGCACCACATTTCGAATGCTTCAATTTTAGGATCAAAGAATAATTATATACCTTTTAATCATAATAATTTTATTAATGTCAAACAATTTACTTAGAAAATTTCACGAGATTATTAAAAATTAGCTAAATTTACATAAGTACGGCACTGTTCGATACTGTAGTTCGAACTTTAAATACAATAAAAATACAATAATAATATTTAGCAAACTTATCAGTTATTTTCATCGATTTTTCGTCGATTTTACGCAAAATATTTAATTAATTCGCAAATTGGTTTTGCAATCAAAATTTGAAGCCTGGCCATGACATACATTTTTAAAAAATGTTTAAAATCAATATAGAAACTAATAAGTCTTTGTAAAAAAAATAGCAAGCAAAATGTAATTTTTTTATGCATAAAATCTTACGTATTCGTAAGATTAAAAACAAAAAGTTAAACAAAAAAAACACAATTATTGACAATTTGTTTGACCCGTTATTTAGGATAAATGGCCGCTTAAAAAGTCTTTAATTAAGATATAGATGAAACTTAGGCATTCTTATTTTTTAATTTCCGACCAATTTACCAAATATATTTAAATTTTGAACAAAATGGACAAATATAGACCATAAATGCTTTAATATAACACAAAAAAAACACAGATTTTTTTACACAGATAAATACTAGTAAACTTTTGTATTAAACATGGAAATAATGATTTTTCATGTTTAAATCGGGACAAATTACCAAAAATCGGGATTGTCCCGTTAAAAGTGGGACAAACACTCACTTTAATTTAGAACCATTTTTATATATAAAAATTTTCATGTCATTTTTTTTATTAAATTAAATACCAAATAACAATTTTTTTTTACCTATTCGTACATTCTTAATAAAAAAATCGATAAATCCAAGCAACTTTCTTCCATACATTTTTATATATTTTTTTTATAATTTTTATAATTCTTTACTTCTTTATTTATGCAATTAAGCATTTCTATATCGTTATTAAACTAAATATTATTAATTTGATTACCAAAAATGGCTTTACGCATTAATAATATAATACAAATTCGTAATAAATCGAAAAAAAATTTTCTTCATGGAATATTCTAGAAGAATTTAGTAGACACAAAAACATTACTCAATGTGGTTATATCTTACAATAAACAAAAACTATTTTGATCGTTATCGCAAAATAATGTTTACGTTATCGAAAATCTCAAAAATATACTTCCGAACGAAATATAGTGGTAATAAAGTATGATTGAGTTCATAATTTATTTTCAAGAAAAGATATAAAAAAATTAGGCAAAATATGTGTTTATATTTGGATTTTTAAAGTTTCATCAAAATTATTCTTTTATTAATTTTAATTAAACTAAATCATGTAATATTTTTTTCTGCACCAAAAAATGTTCTAGAAAAATCTATTCATTCTTTCTTAGAAAAATCTCGTTATTCATTTAATTATGTATTTAAATGTTTGTGTAAAAACAATTTAATAAAAATTCGTAATTAGATCAAAAACTAAGTACAAATATATTTTTGGCTTCGAATAAATGCATTATATTATTTAAATCATTATTTTCTTCATGGAATATTCTAGAAGAACTTGGCAGATACAAAAAATAGTTTATTTATTTCTAATAAAATGTTGAAGCTGTAAAAAAAATATAAATTAGCCATTTTATTAAAGCCTATCGTTGAATTTCTAAAGTTTCATTAAAAAATCAAAAGTATTTTTCTATTAAATTCAATTAAATTAGAAATATAATTGGAATTGGCAAAATTGGGTTTTTAAGTTTTTGTATAGAACTTCGTGCGTACTTGATAAAATCAAATAATTTCTTGTATACCGTTACATATATGTTTTGTCTAATAAAGCCGTATTCAAATCGTTAAAATGTATTTTTTTAAATTCAGGGCGAACTTCTGAAAATTAAATATAGTGGTGATAAAAAATGGTCGAGTTTTTAATTTATTTCCAAGGTGTAAAGAAAAATTTTAATTAACCATTTTGAAGCCTATTATTCTATATTTAAATTTCTAAAGTTTCATTAAAAAATCACAAGTACTTTTCTATTAATATCAATTAAACTAAATCATGTAATAATTTTTTTCTGCACCAAAGAATATTCTAGAAAAATCTATCCCGTTATTCATTTAAATAGTTAGTTTGGGTAAAAATAATTTAACAAGTATTCGTAATTATACCAATAAGTAATTTACTAATATATTTTTGGCTTCGAATAATGCGCTATATTATTTAAATAACTATTTTCTTCATCGAATATTCCAGAAGAATTTAACAATTCTATGCAATATAGTTACATCTTTCGATAAACAAAATCTAGTTTTAATGTTATCGCCAAATAATGTTTACGTTACAATAAGATACACTTGTAAGTCTTCACTAGTATTCTACGAAAATAATTTACGTGGGTTTTTGTTTATTTAAAAGGCACGTACGATACAAAAATTCTGGAACATAGGCGTACATCAGAATGTGCTGGGCTCCAACCGTATGCAAGTATACTGAAATTCACCTGTTTACAAAAATTGCAGTATAAGCCACTGGATGTTGGTTCGTCGGAATCTCTGCACAACATTGTCGGATTGCAGAGCGAGTGAACTGTGCGTTATCTACAAAGGTACCCCCTGGCGCGTATACAGGGACTATTATGTGGACTGTGATATATTTTGTGATATGTTTAATTTAGAAAAAAATTGAGGAATATTAATTCGAGGTTGTATGAACGTTTTAGAAATTGTGCGGTTTAGGTTCTAAATGTTTTTTTTTATAAGTTTAAAAAAATTGTAAAGTTTTATGTTGTGGTTTAACAAGTTAGTGCGATTGAAAAAATGAATGTTGTAGAAGGTAAGTTGGCCAATCTAAGTGTAAGTAAATTTTGAAAGTTTAAATAATTTAGTTATTTCAATTGAATCGATAAAATAATAGTTGTATGAATTAACGTAAACGAAATTTTTAAGTCTCAGTGACTTAATTATTTCTCCAGAATTAATAAAATAATTGTTGCATAAATTTTTATTAAAAAAATCAAAGAAAAAATGAAATTAACCGTTTTATTTGTTCAACAAATGAAATTTTTTATCAATAGAAAACAATAATTAATTATCTACTACAACTCTCCACATTTTTTAAAACTTTAAAACAATTGCATATCAAATAATGTTATTGTATACCCGCAACTACCCTGTATTATATATTTGCAACATGCGGCAACCCTGTCGCTACCTTCATGCACCCGATGCTCTCGATACAGTACAATTCAGTACAATTCTAGCAACCAGTGTCAATGCGTCGCAGCATCTTCGCTCCCACATATTCCCGACTACAGCCGCAAGTACTCAACATATCCCGGTGGGAATAGTGTCTAATTGTGGGGGACGTTATTTGGAAGAGAATGGCGTTTGTCCCATCCCTGGGAAACGAGCGGTTTGGACGGGAGAGACCGATGAGGCATTTGGAAAAAAAATTCTCAAGTGATCTGCTGAAAACCGTGCACGTCACGCGCTCCCACCATTTGGTAGCGGTCCGTACCGACTAGCGGCTGCGCTCGTGTCCTTGCCGAAGCGGCGCGATTTATTCCGAACAGGGTGAGTTTCTTGAACGGCATTCAAGCGTGATATAAGCGACTGCGCGCGCGCATACTTTTGATTCGAATACAATGCGTTTGCGGGTTTTATATATCTTTTTAGTGGAATATATGATTATTTTTTAAAAACTTCATTAATACTTTAATTACATGTAACATGTTACGATGTTTTATCGAATTTTAACCCGAACTTAATACATTTGAGTGATAGTATAGTGGTCTAAATAACTTTCGTCAAATATAAGCGAAATTTAGTCAACAGTATTAGTGCTTTTATTGAAATTTTTGCAGATTTAAATTATTTTGAAAGTACATTTTGACAAACTGTTTTTAAAAAATATTTTAACTCGTTTAAAATTCTTCCACATTAATTTTTTTTATCCTGAAGGAATTCAAAGTAGGTATTTTATATGAGAATTTCATATGATTTAATCAAAATAAAAATCCTTTTGAAGAGTATTTAGATCAATTCTTATCATGAAACTCAATTTCTATTATTTTTTATATAGGCAACCCCCGTATAACATGGTTTTGTTCTAACACGTTTCGAGAATTTTGATTTTAAGCACTATAGAGTTAGCTATACAGAAAAAAAATAAATATTTCTATTCTTTTTTAAGTTGATCGTAGACAAACAAACACGTAGATATTTCAATTCAAAAAAATAATTTAATTTTAATTTTTAATACTAGAAAATCAAAATTTTTAAAGAGAAATTTTAAATTAAAGCAACAAAATTTAATAGAGAACAATGCTCTTGGCCAAAAACTCTTCGTGACATTGCTGATCATATGGATTTTTTAACTCTATTATAAATAGGACATTAAAAAAAAAAATTTTAAGGAAAGAATAATCTCAATATGTAATCGATGTACCAATGTTTTTTCAAGCATATTTTCAATTATCAGGAATGATTAAAAATCTTTAATTTCTGTTTCAGTGTATAGCTGATTGTCATTGAATGAAGATGAATGAGTATTACTTGAGGAGTGAACGAGATCAATCAACATCAATATAAGCTACAGGGAGAACCGCAAGTAAAGTTTGATGGCTTGTAGAAGATTCTACGCCCCATGTTAAGCTGGGGCGCGGTGAGTCAAATTAAATTTCCGCATGCAATTTTGCCATTTATTTATTTGTGATATATATTTTGTTGTGTCCAAATATATATCCAAATATCTATTTGTTTCATATATATATATATATATATCTGTGTCAATTGTACTCCGACGATCTTCATTGGACGTTGGAACATCTCGATGATAAGCAATGGAGCTTATCAAAGAATTTGAAATGCAGAATCATGATTCCTCTATAGATTAACTCTACTCAAGTCCATCAGACGCGTAGGTAGAATAGATTATATAATTCGAACCATAGGTAGTGGAATCATGATTGTTTACGGCCGGCTAAAAAGGATCAGCACAAGATGAAATCTACAAGCACTGGCGCAACGATGGAAACTAGTTAATTTTAAGATAGAATTTTCTTCACAGCTCTGCTTTCGTCCTGGTGCACAGACTCCTCGTTAGGGGTAGATGAAATTGAGTCCTTCAGACACGTAGGTAGGGCCACGTCTCTTCGGTTATCTCTTATCTCTTGCACATGGCCGTGCTGTATCAGTCCCAGGTACGGTACGGTGCGGGTATCGTGTTAGTGGAGTCTGCGCAGCCGGTTGATGAGACGCCAGTGCTTTCCACCACAACGCTCTGCGAGTCTAAATAGACATTTGGAGCCAACGTAAAGGTGGGAGCATTGTTGTTTGATTTATTTGTTTGTGTTAGGAATTTATTGTTTTTGAATTGAATTAATTTGGGTTTGCTTTGAGTATTTTTTTTTTCAGACGTTCCATTTGGATGGGTACCTTGTGATGACGATAGCCGCAGGGGTAGTTACGCTTAGTTAAGGGTAGCTATCGGGTGCGTTGACCCCGCGGACCCCGAGACTGTTGGAAACCAATTTGAAGAGGTACGTTATAGTATGTTATAATTGGATAAGGAGAAAGCGGGGATATATTTAGAAGTTCATTTTACAAAAATTAAAAATTAAATTAAAATTGATGAACAATAATGATCTCGTTCTTGTTATTTGATTGTTTGTTATATAATCAATTTGTTAAAACTTATTGTTCTCGTCTTGAGCAGTCTTCCTGTTTGAATTTCTAGCGTATTTCGTTAGAGGCCGAACTATCTTCAATAGTGCGCCAGAAAAAATTCAAATTCAAACAACATAATAATTTAAATAATTTGTAATAAATAATAAACTAAAAAAATATCAAATAGAAGATTTTATGGTGCTGATTTACATTCCGAAATTTATTTTTTATTGATTTACCATTCGATAAAACTGTTACAATATGTAAATTGATTTTGATCAAAACTTCAATTTTTCCTCTTCAGTTAAAAACTTATTTTTACATGTGTTTTATAGATTCCAAAATGGAATAAGCAACGCTCAATATTTGCCCAACGTCTTTCAACTTCAATTGGAACATCTCTTCGATCTCCATGATGATACCTAGGCCTTAGACCTTCCCAAATATAAATCCAGGCCTTTCGGATATCGCCACATGATGTGAAATGAGAAAGTTGGATGGTTCTTACAATAAAATAAAATTTAAGGTAAGAATAATCTCAATATGCAATCAATGTACCATTTTTCTCAAACCATATTTTCAATTATCAGGAATGATTAAAAATCTTTAATTTCTGTTTCAGTGTGAAGCTGATTGTCATTGATAGAACATGAATGAGTGTTACTTGAGGAGTGAACGAGATCAATCAACATCAATATAAGGTACAGGGAGAACCGCAAGTAAAGTTTGATGGTTTGTAGAAGATTCTACGCCCCATGTTAAGCTGGGGCGCGGTGAGTCAAATTAAATTTCCGCATGCAATTTTGCCATTTAATTATTTGTGATATATATTTTGTTGTGTCCAAATATATATCCAAATATCTATTTGTTTCATATATATATATATATATATCTGTGTCAATTGTATTCCGACGATCTTCATTGGACGTTGGAACATCTCGATGATAAGCAATGGAGCTTATCAAAGAATTTGAAATGCAGAATCATGATTCCTCTATAGATTAACTCTACTCAAGTCCATCAGACGCGTAGGTAGAATAGATTATATAATTCGAACCATAGGTAGTGGAATCATGATTGTTTACGGCCGGCTAAAAAGGATCAGCACAAGATGAAATCTACAAGCACTGGCGCAACGATGGAAACTAGTTAATTTTAAGATAGATTTTTCTTCACAGCTCTGCTTTCGTCCTGGTGCACAGACTCCTCGTTAGGGGTAGATGAAATTGAGTCCTTCAGACACGTAGGTAGGGCCACGTCTCTTCGGTTATCTCTTATCTCTTGCACATGGCCGTGCTGTATCAGTCCCAGGTACGGTACGGTGCGGGTATCGTGTTAGTGGAGTCTGCGCAGCCGGTTGATGAGACGCGAGTGCTTTCCACCACAACGCTCTGCGAGTCTAAATAGACATTTGGAGCCAACGTAAAGGTGGGAGCATTGTTGTTTGATTTATTTGTTTGTGTTAGGAATTTATTGTTTTTGAATTGAATTAATTTGGGTTTGCTTTGAGTATTTTTTTTTTCAGACGTTCCATTTGGATGGGTACCTTGTGATGACGATAGCCGCAGGGGTAGTTACGCTTAGTTAAGGGTAGCTATCGGGTGCGTTGACCCCGCGGACCCCGAGACTGTTGGAAACCAATTTTGAAGAGGTACGTTATAGTATGTTATAATTGGATAAGGAGAAAGCGGGGATATATTTAGAAGTTCATTTTACAAAAATTAAAAATTAAATTAAAATTGATGAACAATATTGATCTCGTTCTTGTTATTTGATTGTTTGTTATATAATCAATTTGTTAAAACTTATTGTTCTCGTCTTGAGCAGTCTTCCTGTTTGAATTTCTAGCGTATTTCGTTAGAGGCCGAACTATCTTCAATAGTGCGCCAGAAAAAATTCAAATTCAAACAACATAATAATTTAAATAATTTGTAATAAATAATAAACTAAAAAAATATCAAATAGAAGAATTTATGGTGCTGATTTACATTCCGAAATTTATTTTTTATTGATTTACCATTCGATAAAACTGTTACAATATGTAAATTGATTTTGATCAAAACTTCAATTTTTCCTCTTCAGTTAAAAACTTATTTTTACATGTGTTTTATAGATTCCAAAATGGAATAAGCAACGCTCAATATTTGCCCAACGTCTTTCAACTTCAATTGGAACATCTCTTCGATCTCCATGATGATACCTAGGCCTTAGACCTTCCCAAATATAAATCCAGGCCTTTCGGATATCGCCACATGATGTGAAATGAGAAAATTGGATGGTTCTTACAATAAAATAAAATTTAAGGTAAGAATAATCTCAATATGCAATCAACCATGTACCATTTTTTTCAAACCATATTTTCAATTATCAGGAATGATTAAAAATCTTTAATTTCTATTTCAGTGTGAAGCTGATTGTCATTGATAGAACATGAATGAGTGTTACTTGAGGAGTGAACGAGATCAATCAACATCAATATAAGCTACAGGGAGAACCGCAAGTAAAGTTTGATGGTTTGTAGAAGATTCTACGCCCCATGTTAAGCTGGGGCGCGGTGAGTCAAATTAAATTTCCGCATGCAATTTTGCCATTTATTTATTTGTGATATATATTTTGTTGTGTCCAAATATATATCCAAATATCTATTTGTTTCATATATATATATATATATATATATATATGTGTCAATTGTATTCCGACGATCTTCATTGGACGTTGGAACATCTCGATGATAAGCAATGGAGCTTATCAAAGAATTTGAAATGCAGAATCATGATTCCTCTATAGATTAACTCTACTCAAGTCCATCAGACGCGTAGGTAGAATAGATTATATAATTCGAACCATAGGTAGTGGAATCATGATTGTTTACGGCCGGCTAAAAAGGATCAGCACAAGATGAAATCTACAAGCACTGGCGCAACGATGGAAACTAGTTAATTTTAAGATAGATTTTTCTTCACAGCTCTGCTTTCGTCCTGGTGCACAGACTCCTCTTTAGGGGTAGATGAAATTGAGTCCTTCAGACACGTAGGTAGGGCCACGTCTCTTCAGTTATCTCTTATCTCTTGCATATGGCCGTGCTGTATCAGTCCCAGGTACGGTACGGTGCGGGTGTCGTGTTAGTGGAGTCTGCGCAGCCGGTTGATGAGACGCCAGTGCTTTCCACCACAACGCTCTGCGAGTCTAAATAGACATTTGGAGCCAACGTAAAGGTGGGAGCATTGTTGTTTGATTTATTTGTTTGCGTTAGGAATTTATTGTTTTTGAATTGAATTAATTTGGGTTTGCTTTGAGTATTTTTTTTTTCAGACGTTCCATTTGGATGGGTACCTTGTGATGACGATAGCCGCAGGGGTAGTTACGCTTAGTTAAGGGTAGCTATCGGATGGTTGACCCCGCGGACCCCGAGACTGCTGGATACCGATTTTGTAGAGGTACGTTATAGTTTTGTTATAGTTGGATAAGGAGAAAGCTAGGATATATTTAGGAGTTCATTTTACAAAAATAAAAATAAAACAACAACCGACAATGCGGGCACTAATGAAATTTGATGAACAATAGTGATTTGTTTTGTTGTAATCTCTTTCTTGTTAATTGATGCTGTAATATATAATCAATTTGTTAAAATTTATTGTCCTCTTCGTGAGCAGTCTGTCTGAATATCTAGCGTCTTTTCGAGCAACCTCAATAGAAGTCAGGCTATAAACATATCAATTCCTATAAAAATTCCAGAATCTTCAACGAATATTCTAAGAATATATATTTCAAAATCAGATTACTTATAATTTTTTTAGTTCCTTATAATATAGTCAGCAGTTATTTTAATTTATAGTATATAATTAAATTCAACTTTAAAACAATAAATATGTGTGAATATGTGTTTAAGATTGTGTTTTTGATATCTGCTCTATGTGCTCTTAAAAAAATATTTTGTTCTTTTGCTCTAGTGTATGAAATCGAATTGATGGATATTGTATTTTGTGTCTATAATATAATAAGAAGGGTTAAGGGGTAGAACAGCCAATTTTTTTTTTATTCATTATTAATAAAATATTGTATTTTTGTTTATTTATGCTGAACTTCGCCTTTTGGGTATCTAATAATAATATACTGTGTAAATTCTACAATATATAATTTTTACTACATACTCAATAAAGATTGTTCTTCTTATAATTATTATTCTTATTAATAAAAATATTTAATTTCTGTTTCAGTGTGAAGCTGATTTTCACTGAATGAAGATGAATGCTTGTTATTTGGGCCAACGAGATCCAACATCTACAAGGAGAACCACACAAGAAAAGTTTGACAGTCTGTAGAAGATTTTACGCCCCATGTTAAGCTGGGGCGCACTGAGTCAAATTTAATTTTCACATGCAATTTTGCTATTTATTTATTTGTGATATATATTTTGGTACGTCCAGAATATATATCCCAATATCTATTTGTTTGATATATATATATCTGTGTCAATTGTATTCCGATTTTATTTTATTTTATTTTATTTTATTTTATTTTATTTTATTTTATTTTATTTTATTTTATTTTATTTTATTTTATTGTTTATATCATATTTTTTTATCATATTTTTATTTTATCAAATTTTCCTTTTTGCATAATAAAAATATTAAATTTAATATTATTATTTTTTATTATTATTTATTATTATTATTTTTATATTATTTTTTTACTCATTTTTACTCGCCGTTCAATTATTTTACAATTTGAGAATAAACTTTAGATTTGTCAAAGAACTAAATTTGAAAATTTCTTTCCTCATTTTTTTTTAAATATCTTAAATTTTTTTTAACAATACTTTAAATATTATCTCCTTGAGGCTGTTTGCCATGTGATTCAGGTGGCCACCTCATATGCCCTTAAGGCCTTTTTATCTTTTTTTTTCTAATCATCGAACCACTTTGCGATTGAAGCAATGGGGTAAATAATAAAAATTATAAAATTAAATAATTAGGGACATTTGAGAAATTGGATATGCACGAACGATCTCAGTTTTGCTGCCCACAAAAAGGGCGCTTTCAAATTGTGAACAGGTTTTTCACTAATTATTAAAATAAATATTGTTTTGCCAATAATAAATTTACAAGTTCATAAAATAGATACAGATGTTTTTAAAGAAATCATTTAACAATGGAGGGGGGGATTTTAAATTATCTTCATATCTCGCCTTAATAAAATAGTTCAATTAATTTTTTTTTCAATATTTTTTTGTAGTTTGTAATATTTTTTAATTATTTTAATATTTTTTCCAATCAAGCTTTCAAAAGTCCATTCGTATATAATAAGTAACTTTACAGAATTATTTTTATTGTTATTGTTATTGGGTGAAATTCTATTCTATTGCAGAAGACCGCACAATATTCTTTCTTTAAGCTAAAGGCAATTCACAATCACAATCTAGAATTGTATTAGCGACCTGACCTGAGACTATCTCGTAGCATGGGCAATGGTAGCAGTGGTTAGAGGTGATCGTACTTGAATGGCGAATGGGACAATTGACAATAGTTGTGTTGGCTGAAGTATGAGGTGCTCATAAGTTGCGCGGGAAGTTAACGGGGTCACCCACAGTATATTAACTAGAGTTAATCTGGCCTTATTTTATATTAAATGACGTGACGTGAATTGGCCAGATTTAACGACAGTTGAATCGAGGTAACCACGAAGATTGACCGATGTTGGCCAGCGCTATCTGAAGCTGACACATGTTGGTAAAAATCGGTTTCATTTGAATATTGATGTTGTGCTCACTTAATTATATTCGTTTATAAAAGTTTGAAAGGTTCGGAAGAATCTATTTATTTTAAAAGTAAATAACGCGGAGAAGTAAAGAGGGGAAAAAAGAAAAAGAAAGAAAATTGTGAGCTTCAAATTGTGCAACAGATTTTTTCACGAATAATAATAACAATAATAAATAATTTTATTGGTCAAATAAATTTACAAGTTAATAATACAAATAGCATATACAGGGTGCGCCAAACCTCTGGGTTTCTACGATAGCTCCTACAATTATGAGTTGACAAAAAAACGGTAAAGGAAAATTTTGTTCCTTGCTACGAAGTGCACATTCCAAATTGTTTTCAGCTATAAAGGATGGTTCGTATGTGCGCAGCAAAACAGATTTTTTCACTCGTAATAATAGTAAATGATTTTGTTTTTAAAAATATATTTACAACAATAATACAAATAAATATCTATTTAAAAAGAAATCAGTTGGCAATTTGGTGGGTCCCACAAAAAAAAGAATTTTTTTTAAAGAAATGTGGACTTTAGATTCTTAACACTTTCGATTAAATTTAAAAGTTTAGTAAGGTCTGGAGAATTTTTGATAATAGGAGAATTTGTGTATTTTTTTTAGGAAAATTAAAAAAAATTAATGAAATAAACAGAAAAAATAACATACATTTTATATACAAAACAAATAGTCAAACAAATTCAAATTGATAATAGATTTTTTCACTCATATTAATAGTAAATGATTTTATTTTTAAAAATAAATGTACAAGCAATGATTACTAACTATATATAGTTAGTATTCATTGGTACAAGTTAATAGTAGAAATAAATGTACATGTAAGAAGAAATCAGTTGGCATTTTTTTCCCACAAAAATGAAAACAATATTTAAAAAATGCGGGCTTTAGATTTTTAATACATTTTTTCACGTAAATTAAAAATAAATGATTTTATTGCCAGAAAATTACATGTTAATAATATGCACGTATTGGAGTGGTGGTGGAGTGTCTCGTTTTTTTTTTTTTAATTGCATGCTTCGAATTGTTAACATTAATTTAATTGTAGTTTAGGGTATTTAGTTAATATGCATGTTGTGTTAAGAGCGTGTCTTAGAGGAAGACGGTATTGATGTCAAATGGTCGCCGCTACTGTACGGGGCGGGAAAGGGGCCCCTTACCACGCTCTTTGCATGCTTTTTTTTTGTAACGTACTGCATTATCATTATATTAATTCTTTTCTTTTCTTTTCTTTTATTTTACTCATTTTTACTCGCGGTTCAATTATTTTACAATTTGAGAATAATCTTTTGTGTTGTATCGAAGAACTAAAGATAAAATACCAAAGTATTCTTCTCTAATTACTATCCATAACTTTCTTCTTGAGTCGTGACGGAATTCTGTCGTTAAATGAGGAGCACCTGTATATAATAGAAGTTCAAACAGAATTCATGCTAATTATAAAACATTTCAACACAGCCACAATCTATATATCACCAACAGAGTGCAGCACTTCCTGACCTATGAAATTTGTTGAAATGTGATTCCCCTTTGATTCTCTTTTATATGGACTTGCAATATCTATATATACATTGTCATTGACTTACCTTTAAAATATAGAGTTGATAAAGTAAGATGATTTTTGAATATTTGGAAATTAAAAAAAAATACATATATTTATATACATAAAACATAAAATAACAATATACATATTATTCTTATAAAAGTGCATCAAACGCTTTTGTATAAATATTTACAACGGTTTAAATTTTCAGCTTATTCTCGTGCAAGAACTAATAAATTTAAAGTCTTGATATTAAGTCTTTTGAAGCATTTTCAATCCATTTAAATAAAACATGAAGAAGTTTATAAGTTATTTGTTCTTTTGCACTTGCGCATGTTTTTGTTCAATTAAATATCGTAAAAATATTTAAACAAAGTAATAAGAAAATATTTCTCGATGCATAAAAAACTTTTGATTCGAAATTACTAAATTTTTTGATTATTCAGTGTACTTAAATACTTTACTAATAATAATAAATCAATATATCAATATATATTGAAAATATTACGTTATTTCAATGAATTATTCTGCAACCAAGGAACCAATCATTTACAATAAGAATTTAACAAAGTATTTAAAAAAATAACTGTCAACAACAATTGAAGAGTAATAAAACTTGAATAGTTTGATAGAAAGCGGCATCTAACTACGTAATTCGTAATAATATTTATGCAAAATATAAATCATGTTATATTTGCACGACGTTATTGAATAACATCATGCTGTAATATTCGACTTTTCATTCAACGATTTGCTTATCAAATAGTTCATAAATTGTAGTAGATTAACAGATAGAATGTTAACATTAGGCAAAAAGGGCAGTCATGTTACTGTACAATTAGATTTATTACAGAATTGACTAGAAGATGTAAAAGTGTACGAGGCTATACCAAATTATTTTTTAACCTTTTTTTCATAGATTTTCGGAACGTAACTTAATATTTCGGCAAAAAGAATTAAAAAATAAACAATAATTCCAGAAAATAATATCAACAGAACATGACAGAGAACTAGTGACTTAACTTTTTTAAATATTTCCTTTGGTACAGCCCATAAAATCATTTAATTCTTATTAATATAATTTAAAAATAAAATATATTACGGATTATTAACACCATGCCATTCGACAAATGCCTCCAATTGCAGAGGGATTTGTCCTTTATATGGAACATTATTGGCTTTTATAGACATCGCTGCTAGACACTTCAAACTCAACTCAGAGAGAGATTTAATCAAGATTTCTGCAATACCTAATACAAAAAATATATATAAACAAATATACCAAATGTGTATAATAATATAATATCGACGAAAAAAGCTTTTAATCTTGATTTTTTTTTTTAACAAAAAGTAACTATTTTTTCGGTGTAATTATTTTACCTGTAGCAGAGCGATCTAAAGGTGTTTCTCCTCTAGCATTAACACAATCCATATGAGCACCAGCCTCTTTTAAGTCTAAAATGATGTTATGCAACGTTGCAAAGTCCGAAATGGGCTTATGATAGCTAACAATAACGTGCAAAGGCGTATTTCGCTCACAATCCATAAGATTCACGTCAGCGCCGCATTTAATTAATAACCTAGCTGTATCCACACATGGAAATCTACAATATAATTCGCAGGAAATGATTTTGGCCAACAAATCTAAAAATACGCATCTCACTTGCAAACGTCGTTAGTGTGAAAGTCGTCCACGGGAGTCTCGTTGTTACACGCGAGGTGCAATAGCGTTTGACCATCCCTAACTTTCAAATTCATTTGATTCAAAGTGTAAATCATTCGATTCACCTCAAAAATCTGCTCTTCACTACACAATTTGAGCAATTTGGTCAGTATTGTAATTATATATAAAGTTGTCGTTATATTACTATCTAATTCCTCCTATAAAAATAACACAATAAACTTATACAATAAAACAATAAACAATCGTTCAACAAACTAGTAATTTAATGGGTTAGAGGGAAAATAACTTAGTTATCATACTACTTTAATTTATTTTATTTTTGTTGGCCAGGTTTCGCCGGTAACGGCATCACATGGTCAACAATATATTAATATCTAATGAAAACCAGATTTATATCTGATTAGACACCTTTTGATCTTTATAAGAGTAACGAAATATTTACGTGTATGTACAAGATATATTTCATAAATTTTTTTTTTTTAATGTATTGCGATATAAATATATCTACTGTATAAATGATGTAATCAAAAAAAGATCAATAAATGTATTATTATTATTTAAAGTGGTATTATAATTAAGTTATTTCCTTCAAACCCATTTACTATGAACTACCACAAGGTGACACTTGCTTCACTCAATTAGTAATTTAATACCAACGGGAAGAAATATTTGATTTAAATCGTCGATTTATTTACTAATCTCGCAAATTCTCTTACCAAAATAATTTCCGGATCGTCCTTTGGTCCTGGCTGAGCCAGCGCGATGTTATTTCGTTCCATTTCTAAGATGGATGCCGACAGAACGGCCGCCACGTGACTATATTGTAAATCTATACCGACATAAAGCATTTGCGAGAAAACTTGCGCGAAACGCAACAAGTCCTTCATAACACCAATATGATTTAGTTGGCGCAAGTGTAAGGCGTGCAGCCATAATTCCAGGCAGCGATCAAATCGAGCTGCGTCAGCAAAAACAGCGCCACGAAATACTGGAAATTGTAAATATTCACCTTTTGTAAATTAAGTGAACTTAATAAGTTATAGATACAAGCTTAAATTCGCTAGAAACTTATTTTTAACTTACCGATTGGATGTGGAAGTTCCGGATTATGTACTCCTAAGATGCGTTCGCGTATTGCAAGAGATTCCATATGAATCGAGTTTGGATTATGAGAGATACTCTCTAGCTCCTGTAAATTTTGACATTCTATCCAATTATCATAGGCGGGTATTGGAGCGGTCACTGGTTTTTTTATTATATTATCAGGCTCGCTATACCTGCAACAATTAATTTAAAAAACCCTCTCTCAAAAATGACTATTATATAACTGAACCTCATCTCCATAGTTAGCATCAAGTACCGACAAGCTTTTTCGAGATTATAATTGTCTTTATCGTTAGCATAAGATGCCCCTAGCAACTCCAACGCTTCAATTCGTTCTACTTTAGTGATATCTGGGTGGGACACGAGGAATTCCACCACTTCCCACTTGGTGCGCTCGGCGGCACTCATTATCGGCGTCATTCCAACACTGTTCTCTAAGAACTTGGCATTGTACGCAATTAATTCCTTCACGATCTTTTTATAGCCAGATTCGGCGGCGAAATGCAACGCTGACGCGCCACAATGGGCTTTTTCATTAGGATCCGCGTTGTTTTGCAGAAGGAAGCAGACCTGCGCATTAATAAAGAACCCTACAGAGGGATGCAAACTAGCTAACAAATGAATAAAAATCGACTCAAAAGCGCAGGATGTAAAATTTTTATCAGGTCACTATCTCTCCAATTATAAATTATTATAATATTTTGTGAAAAAATTGTGATATTTGTGAAAAAAAATGCGATAGTTTTTTAAAAAAACCATTACATCATATAATATATTGAGAATTACATATTATGTAATATTTCAATGGAGTTTGTTCACGATATCGCTGTTCCGTAAATACATTAACAACTTGAGCGAACATCATCTTCGTAGGGATTAATAAAACATATTTAAGTTATATGAAACAATTAGGCAGTATGGCCATTTCGAATTATGAATGAAAAACTAAAATTACGAGTTTTCTTGTGAAATAAGAAAGAATTACTCACCACATCAAAGTGTCCTTTATAAGAAGCTATCATAAGGCAAGTGTTGTTATATTTATTAGCGATGTGAATGTTAGCGTGATGATCGGTCAAATATTTAACGATATCTAATCTGCCGTCGAAGCAAGCCGCCCTTAAAGGCGTCGAATTTGTCTTCGTCGGATGATCAACGTCCGCGCCGGCTTTAACTAAAGTTTTAACTATATTTAAATGACCTGGAACATATATAAAACAACAACTGTGTCATGGGTACTGCCGATATCAACGCCAAGATCCTATATCGCGTAAATGAAATTACCGCCAGCGGCAGCGCACCAAAGTGCACTGGCCCCTTCAATGAGCGATCCTTCGAATTTTACAGAAGCCTCCGTTTCCAATTCTGGACTAAAGTTTGATAATAATATCTTGACGACTTTCTCGTGACCGCATCTTGCTGCGACAATCAGTGGCGTGCAATTTTGTCCATCGTCTTCGTGAATCGGCTATATTTAAACAACAAAAAGCGATGACTTTCAATCTATTTTCGGAACAAAGAATCGTAACAATTATAAAGCACGCTTTTCGTACTTTCCACCATCTACCTGATTTAATAAGGCATTAGCATCAGCCTCCGATAATCCGCCAAGTATCATATACAAAACGATATGCATGCCATCCTTGGCAGCGTGATAAATACGATTTCTAAGCAATTCTATATTCTCCTCCATTGTTGTACCAGTGGCTGGAACATCATAACACAACACTATTTTGAACTGCGTATAAACACTGAAAACGGATTTTTTTGCGATTTGTAGATTCTCTATTTACGCGAAACTCTGACGTAAATACTGCACAACATATGTTTTTACAGAATTCTACTTCTGAAATTTACCCACGTCTTAAACATTCAATGTTGCCACATTTGCGTAACTATATTATTTTATTACTCAATAAAAAAACAAAACAGAATCGTCACAATAATTTCATAATTTATTCACAATTATAATTTTATATAAATTTACCGTAATTGATAAAAATATTTGATTAACGTTCGTATGTGGTAGCGATTTTTACAGATTCCCTATTTACGCGAATCTATGACGTGTTACTGCAGAATAAACATATGATTTTATAGAATCCTACAACTGAAATTTACCCACGTCTTAAACATTGTTGCCACATTACGCTACTATTCTATTACCACCATATTATTTGAACACTCAATAAAAAAAAAAAACAGAATCTTCTTTTGCCTTTATATAATTTCATAATTTATTGATACGTAAATATACCGTAATATATATTTTGTATGATCAACAAATTGCTCTCGTATGTGGTATTTCTGTTCGATTTAGCAACGATGGTTCCCTTCCAATCTCATTGCAAGTGAGTTGAAAACGTGTTGTGGTATTTGCATCGTCTGTGAAAATGAGTGAAAACGTGGTACAAAAAATAGAAAATCTCGACATAAATAAAGAAGAAAAGGCACGAACTGTCTCATATTAATATACATTCTTTATTTTCTTTGATCATGTTAAAGACACTGAGTTACAGTCGATTGTACACGAACGTCTACCGGCAAACATATGCAACGTTGGTTCGTATACGGACTGTATTCAATCTTTACAATCATGATGACGCAATATCGATTCAAATTTGATAATGCTGTTGATATTCATTCATATAAATACCTTATCCATACTCGCACATTTGATATAAAGCCACCGTTCGGCACTTGATATACATTCGGTTCATTCTATTGTCACTTTAGGCAAGTAAAATGAAGAAAGCAACGGTGGAAAAGTCGAATGCTGCGGAACTGAAATCTCCACCGACATATATACAAGATCGGATTGATATGTGGGACAAGCTGAAGGCGCAATATATCGCAGATTTGGCTACCAAGCCTCAGCAGCCCCTGCTTGTTAAACTTCCCGATGGAAAAACTGTCGATGGAGTAACATGGATAACTACACCATATGGTATTGCCAAAGGGATCAGGTAAAAATGGAAGAATTGTTGTGACGACGGCAACGCAATTTCTTCGTCGCTTTTATTTAGTCAGGGTTTAGCAGATAATGCTGTCATATGCAAAGTAAATAACGAACTGTGGGATTTGGATCGTCCACTGGAGGGTGATTGTCAATTACAGTTGTTGAAGTTCGATGATCCAGAAGCTCAGGCTGTCTTTTGGCATTCTTCCGCTCATATCTTAGGCGAGGCCATGGAACTAATATACGGCGGTTGTTTATGCTACGGGCCTCCAATTGAGAATGGATTTTATTATGATATGCATATAGACGATAAAGGGGTTAGTTAAATAGTCCTCAATCCTAAGGATTGGTTGCAAACAGCACGCCATCTGTCTGTCCCTCCTGAGCTAATTCCTTCATCCCACACGTCCTCCACTATCTGACCCACATACTACTTACCCCTGCTTTCCCTCTACTTTACCTTCTATAACTAATTGCATAATACCCCCATGTCTAAGAATGTCTTAGACATGGGGGTATTATGTAATAATAATGTCTTAGACATGGGGGTACTATGTAATTAGTTATAGAAGGTAAAGTAGAGGAAAAGCATTGATAGGTCACATTGACCTTTCTCTCCTGCGCTGTAGTACTCCAAATACTTCTCTTCTCCCCTACTAACTAGTACGGCTTCATTTGTTACTTTATCTTCCCAACCAATCATCATCCTCCTGTAGCACCACATTTCGAATGCTTCTATTCTACGTTTCTCTTCTTTATTATATTATAGTCCACGCCTCACACCCGTACAATGCTATATTCCACACATGCCTTCAGTAATCTTTTTCAAATACCCAAGTCAATATTTCATCTTAACAGCTGCTCCTTTTCTACGAATGCCTTCCTATCCCGTGCTATCCTATATCTACCTTACTTCGGTCATCCTTTGTAATCTTACTTCCTAAATAAGAAATTATATAATGCCTTAAAAACGGATTTATCGACGCTTTTTTGATACTGTAGATCTCCAATGCAGATTATCCAGTCTTAGAAAGGAAAGTTAAAACTATTGTTAAAGAAAAGCAAGCGTTTGAACGTCTAGAGATGAATACAGACGATCTGAAGGAGATGTTCAAGTACAATCCGTTTAAATTGCGTATTCTGAATGAAAAAGTCAAAACTGCTACTACGACAGTTTATAGGTGCGGACAATTGATCGATTTATGTCGAGGTCCTCATGTTCGCCATACAGGAAAAATTAAGGCTATCAAAGTTACCAAGGTAAAAAGCGGTTTTGAAATCAAATGGTAGCAAATTTTGAAATTCACAAAAATTACGGTCGATTTAAAAATATATATATGATGGAATTGGAATTAGCAATGTCACGTATTTTGCCTCATAAAAGTGATGTAATGTAAAATTTTATTGGTACATTCATTTTTTACATTCGTCGTATTGCACGTACATGAACGTGTACATTTTATATAATTTAAATATTTGGCATTTACTTCTGTACAAATACAAACAATATTCCTTTGAATTTACCGAAGCAAATAAATTTATCTAATCTTAAGTACTGTTTCTGCTAAATTTTGCTTTTTATAAAATGCTTATTATTTTATTAGGGATTAGGGGATTTACCAAGGGATTTACATTATCTTACTTGTGGCATAAATATTATCGATTTTATTTATAGTTATAAAAATGATTAGTCAAATTTAAAAAATCAATTTGACTTAAAGCAAATAACACTTTAAAATAATATAAAATATTGGAAAGAATAAATAGAAAGAAAAAATCTGCTGGAGCAATTTCGCTGTTATATTAAATTGCCCCTATTTTTTTTTTTGAAGAATTTAATTTTAAATACTTTTTCGTAGAATTCTTCTACATATTGGGAAGGTAGAACAGATGCTGAAACACTACAACGTATTTACGGCATCAGTTTTCCCGATGGCAAACAATTAAAAGAATGGGAGAAATTTCAGGAGGAAGCCGCTAAACGCGATCATCGAAAATTAGGAAAAGTATGTCGTAAATTTTTAGCCGGTATTTTTATAATCTTCATTCGTATTAACTTTACTTTAGGAGCAAGAATTATTCTTTTTCCACGAGTTATCTCCGGGGTCTTGCTTCTTCCAACCGAGAGGAGCTCATATCTATAATACTTTGATAAACTATATCAAGAGTGAATACAGAAAACGCGGTTTCCAAGAAGTTATTTCACCAAACATTTACAACGCAAAATTATGGCAAACTTCCGGTCATTGGGCTCATTATTCGGTAATTTAATTCGTAGATCTAATAAATGAAATCTACTCGTATATCTTTTTGCAATAGGCCCTAATTTTTTAACTATCGTATTTTAGGATAACATGTTTTCTTTTGAAGCAGAAAAAGATACATTTGCTCTAAAACCGATGAATTGCCCGGGTCATTGGTAAGTTCAAAATAGATTTGTAAAAAAATATATATAATATAATTTTTAACTCTCAGTTTAATCTATGACAACCGTATTCGTTCGTGGCGCGAGCTGCCATTGCGCATGGCCGATTTCGGCGTGTTGCATCGCAACGAACTGTCCGGCGCTTTGACAGGACTAACGCGCGTGCGCCGATTCCAACAGGACGATGCGCACATCTTTTGTACAGAAGATCAGATTAAGCAGGAGATTAAAGGTTGTTTGGACTTTATTAAGAGTGTTTATTCGGTCTTTGGGTTCACTTTTAATTTAATACTGTCTACGAGACCAGATAAGTACTTGGGTAAAATTGAAGTGTGGAATAATGCGGAAAAGGTTGGGAGTTGTTAAAGAAAATATGACGGATTTTGGTTAAAAATTCCAATATTTTGTGGTTTTTAGGCGTTGGAAGAGGAGTTGAATAATTTCGGGCAAATTTGGAAACTAAATCCTGGGGATGGCGCCTTTTACGGCCCCAAAATTGATATTACAATTTTGGATGCTTTAAAACGATCCCATCAATGTGCAACTATTCAACTCGATTTCCAATTACCCCTCAGATTTAATTTATCCTATGTTAGGTCAGTACTTCAAAAAAAAAAAAAACTTCAACGAAACTGTGTAACATTAGCAAAAATTGACTTGCTAATTAATATAATTGATTTTGCGCTTGTAATTCAATTTTCTAATAAGCAAGTTGCTTTTTTTACGCCTACTAAAAATTGAGTTTATTTACCCTTTTAGTGAAAGTGGTGATAAGAAATCACCCGTCATTATTCACCGCGCCATATTAGGCTCGGTCGAACGTATGATCGCCATTTTATCGGAGAATTACGCTGGTAAATGGCCATTTTGGCTATCTCCGCGTCAAGCAATGGTCGTACCAGTCGGGCCGATGTTTGACGATTACGCAGACAAAGTTAAAGGAATCTTGTACGAAGCTGGATTTATGAGCGAGGTCGATGTCGATCATGGCGATACACTTAATAAGAAGATACGTAATGCACAATTAGCACAGTTTAACTATATCTTGGGTAATTTTTTTAATTCTTGAAGTTGAACTGATTTTCATTGAAAAAAATACTATGATGTGATTTGTGTGATTGCATTTTAATCTGCAGATTATATTAATAAAAAGTTAATAAACTGCAGATGTAAGTTGATAGTGAAGAGTTCGTTGAATAATCTACACCATTTGTTCTTGTAGTTGTGGGTGAGAAAGAAAAAAGCAGCGATACGGTAAATGTCCGCACACGGAACAACATTGTCCACGGAGAAATGTCGATTGAGGACTTGTTGAGCAAATTCAAATCGCTTACCAATAATTACACACACGACGAGGAAACTGCATAACTTTATTAATGGGTAAAGCCTCGTATCTCACCTTTCAAATAATTATCGAATTCTTGTTTATTATTTATCTTACTACATTATTTATAAAATCCGTGGAAATATTAATATTTATAAGATGCATTTAACGGAATAACAAAATCTATTCGCCTTTATTCCCTGTTTTAACTAAGTCATAATTCCTTTGATTCTCCAATTCCAACACTAAATCATTCACCAGCGGATGCTCAAACTTCCCTCTCGTGTTTGCAAAGAATTCTTCCAGTTTTCCATGAGTCCCATCCCTCTTTTCGTACCCCCTTGCCGTACAGATCATATCAAATCGATCCAGATCTTTAACAAATCTCGCTTCCGCCGTCTCTTTCGCTTCATACTCTTTATACAAATCATAGATCAATGCCCCGACCTTTGATGGTAACAATTTTATCAACGATTTCATAGCCTCGTCTTCCATGCGGTGTTTATCTGTCACGCGAATATTGTCTTTGGGCGTTATATCCCCTACGATACATTCTGCTAAATCGTGCACCAAAGCCATCTGCAGGCATTTGAATCGATCCAAACTGGTTCGATCTGAAGAATCTTCTGCCAAAAGGAAGGTCATCATTGCCATTGTGTACATGTGACCGGAAATCGTTTCTGGTTGGCTGATGTTACGTTCAATCCAGCCTTTTCTTGCGGTATGTTTAAGGTTGTTGATGGTTTCGAGGAAGACGAGAAAATCTTTCGGATTGAAGCTTCTTCCTCCCTTGGCCATTTGTGAAGTTTCCATAATTCGAGTTCGTTGTTTTGAAATCTGAATTTAAAAACAACGAATTTTGTGATTTATAGAAAAAAAGGTATTAGTTAATTTTCGTATGAAATATTTCTTGATGGAAACGATTTATTTAATAGCAATTGAACAAATTACCTCTGACTTTTTCCTATTGACTGTAAAACTGCGTTAGTATACAAGAATTTAAAGTTAAAATTACTGAATTTAGTTTATATTAGGTTAAATTAATTTTGCTTTTATTATAGACACGTTGTATTAAAAACACGTGCTTTTATTATAGACATTTTGGGCACGCCATTCTAAATGATTTTACTTCATATGGGACAGCCGAATTTTAACGATTTTGGTAGAAAAAAATCGCCACTAGAAATTTGTTGTTTATAATTAGCAATAAAAAATTCGATAGTTTATTTTTGCTACCAGGAAGGTTTAAATAAAACTACGGGATACTAATATACATATTATATTGTCGGCAAAAAGTAACATACCATGAAATGGTTTTAATAATATTACATTCCCTATAGAATAATAAAAATTTACTAGCAATAACAATCTACTATTTTAGTTATATACGATTAACAATATCATTTCAGAATAATTCTTCTGCGCATTATTTGTTTTTAGGTCCATAGAATCGAATGAAACTTTTCGTTTTAAATAATGTAGTATTTGTCACTTTCATATACAATTAAAAGTTTCGTGACTAGATGTAATTTCTTTTGCGTGTCCGAAAGACTTAATTAAGGGATTCGGTGGGACAAATCGTTTCATTAAATTCAATAGACTGCACTTTATTTAATATAATTAATTAAAAGATCTACAAAAAGTATGTTCTCATATTTTCATTATTTTACAATATATATATATTCATATTAATGTTTCAACATTATTTAATAATGTTTATAATATTATGGATAAAGATTGGTGGCCGCGTTTCAAAGGAGATGTCTCATATAATAATATTTACTTATATGTATATATTTACCTTTGTAAAATCTAATTATCTACAATTTAACGTTTAAAATCACTCGTTTAAAATTTACATGTTAAGATATGACTGTTTTACAATATTACAATTAAGAATATATTGCTCGTTGATCTGCTCTATTTCAAAAAAATATATATATTATTTCAAATTATATTACATTATTACGAATAAACAAATTTTACACTTTCTATTACTTAATTATAAATATATAATACAGATGATAAAGATATTTATGCTCGTGAGATGTTATCCTTCATTATTTATTCGTTTGCATTTAAACGGAAAAAAATAAAAAATAATCAACTGCAAACTAAAACAAACATTTGTTTTTGTACTGTACAATGATAAGGTATCACACTGTCTATCAAAAGACAATAAAAATGCGTATTTTGTAAGTAGATTTCAGATATCTAATAGGCGAAGAGAATTTCGAATATTATAGCGATTATTGTTAGAGTTTGATTTGAAGCGTTTTGAGCATCGTTATTGTTGAAAATATTGTACAGTACAGTATTGGATAGAAAGCAACGGTTTAGATTAAGTATCGAATAAAGAGATGAAGAGGTCATGTTCGTTTTCGTGAGGTCGCTTTGAGATGATGTACCAAAGTTTAGTTGATGAATAGTTTTCTAAGAAATATGCGTAACAGGTAATTTGAATAAGTATATTTAGTGTCTAAGCAACCCTAGGCTAACTTTAGTAGTTGGTTACTATACTTACATTTATATAGAATATTTCGTTATAGTGTACTGAAGATTAGCAATATTTAAGCAGAAACTTTGTAGTATTTTTGATATGCCTACGCTACTGGACTAATTTTCCATTTTTTTTTTATTTGCAATTGATTTACTTACATAACGCTTGTATCATTTTTTTTTTTTGTATATCCTCTTCCAATTAATCAATTAATGAATTTAAAAAATTATTAGTACGTATCTATAATAACAATATAATTTTTATAGCACTTTTTAAAATGCACCGTTTTTTTTTTTATTACTCTTCACAATTTATTATCGCATATAAATTTAATTTTTTTTTATATCCTTGCGCTAATTGCATAAAAATTCAAGAATAAAAAAAATAACACAGCCTTGTAAAATATATATGGTGACCACGTCAAAAAAAAACTTGCAAGAAATATTTCTTTTATCAACTATTTTTGTACTTTTCGTGCTATATTAGTATTCGTATACACTAATTTTTATGATAAGAAGTTTGATAGAAGTGCTGCTTTTTTCGCTAAAAACGAAATTTGAAAAAATGCCTTTATTGAATTGTGAATAGCGACCAAATGTGGTAATACAGTTTTTTTTTTTTAAATATTCGTCATTTATGCAAGTAAACATTCCAATTGATTTTTAATTATCATTTTCGATAGGATACTATTAAACAATTACTCCCTAAATTAATTAAATATTTTGACTTTATTTAAGTTAGGAAATAATTTAATCAGCAGTTGGTTTTGGTTAAGAATATGTTAAGATAGTTTCTCGTAACGTTTAATTTAAAATTTGAAACACCTTATAAGTATAGAAAATATATTTTCCGTTAGGCAACAAAATGCAATTCATTAATTATTACTTACTTTTTAATTTTAAACTTTTATATTATTTAGTACAACAAAAGTAGTTTTAGTTAGTGTAATATTATTTAAACCGTAAATGCTTTTTTAATTAGTTCAAGAAAATTTCCTTTCTTTTCATATGTTTTTTTTCCCTATTATTAAATCGCATTTATATCATTTTCCATTGTATATATAGATATATCCCATGTTTTTTTTTGCATATTCCATTCTTTTGTCAATTATTCAGTTTCTTTTTACAATCTAACCTAATGTACTCATTGAAGATATCACATTATTGTGAAACGTAACACAGCGAACTCAAAAAAAAATTACATCAACGATAGGCACTTAACAAAGGACGTAGCCCCCCAGTGCCCAAATATCTTTCTAAAATCTATAGATAGATTTATGTTCATTATATGTACTTATACATATTTACACAATTCATTACTAAAAGACGGTTAGTCCAAATATTATTAGACAACTTATGCATTTTTTTTACACCCACTGATTAAAAAAAATCAATATTTAAATTGCGTATCGACATTTAGTAGAACAGTGCCGGCCCTGGCCTGTGTAACAACAAAAAAAAAAGTGTAAAATTTACATAAGTTGTATTACAATATTAAATATTAACTATACATTTTTTTATGTAATTTTATATTATAATCTAATCGCTACAAGTAAGCCTAGGAGAATTGTGGACACAATTAAAAAATTGTGTTCACAAAATTGAAATGAAACATTTGATGATCTTCTTTTGTAAAAAACAATAATTGGAGTGTTTCCAAAGCAAATAGTTTTTATACAGAATTTAAATGGTTTTTGTGTGTGTTTGTTTTAAATGTTTGTGAACACTTTATTAAATCCCTGGTGCATGTGCAAAGTGTCAAAGAGTTCGGGAACTTTTGATCTTACATCTAAATTATAATAACGAAAATGTTTTCATACACTTTGTTCCGTTCAATTTAATAAAAGATATAATAGCGATAGATTTATTAAGTAAGTATTCTTCATAAATCAATTGGTTTTTCTAATACACATTATTTTACAACTCACTAATCTATATAGCATAACAGTTTTATATATTTATTTATATATTTATATATCGTACCAAAATGCTAACTATATTTTATTTTTATTTGATAAAGGTCTTATAATTGTATTTGTTTCTTATATTCATATACCGTACTTTTCTTTTTTTATATAATAATACACCATTTAAAGCATAAAATGTTTGCTAAGTTATTTTTTTACAGTATATTGAAGCATTTACGTGCCAAAAACATATATCCGGTTTAATCAGAAAATTTCCCACCAGGTATATTCAATATCTTTTTTTAATTAAGTTAAATGTATTAATTGTTTAAGAATTTTTTTTTTTTTTTTCGTTGCCCCTACTTCCTAAAATCTCTTCTTATTATTACACAAAAACTGTAATAATAATTTTTTATTGCTATATTTAAAGCTAGGGGCTTCTAAAATGTATAATGTATATAATATTCTGTCTTATCATTTTTTCCCTATTGTTTTATCAATCTTTCTACGTCTACAAATATATAAACACGCACGCACTTATTTAGCATGGAAGTCTTTGTTGTATTTGGTTTTCTCTATAATGTTTTTTTTTGTGCAATTTTTAACATTGATAGCGTTGTTTTTTTTTTTTTTTCATCGATTACTATCTACAGTGTCGCCCAATAAAAACTAATCTAAAATGTTTTTTTTTAAACCACACATTAAAAAAAACTATAATCAACACTAAATAAAGCAATCATTTTTTTTTTAAATCATTACAGTGAATCATAACTAACAAGTGCAATTATTTATATTAAAGAAAACCATTTTTTTTTATTATTATTAAATTAATTAATCAGCGAAATTAAATAATTTTATAATCGATCTGCTTTAAATGTTGTTTTGCATTTGATTTTCATTTCGTAATTTAATATTAAAATGAATTATTATTTTTTACACAATAAAGATACAAATTTCAAATTTTTATTGTTACCATTGTAAGATATTAACTTCAAAACTTTGTATTGGGAAAATAGAAATATATCATTTTGTTTGGAAATGTACTTTACAGTCAACATTTATGGATTCTTTTAATCCTGTGAATTTCATTCTTTCTCTTAAGGCTGTTTAAATCTAAAAAGATATATTTAGCACTCCTTAAATTATCGCACAATATTAACAATCAAATCAATATTTAAATATTTTTTTGCTGTTCAAACTATTGTTTTTTCATCATTATATTAAGGCCATTACATAACTTCTACGATTGCAGTTTCATTTCCATATTTGCCTCGAATAAAAATTGTAAAACATAAAAAATACGAGACAATATCACTGGCAATATAATTACAACAAACTGCTTCTTTTTGAAATTAAAAATTCTTTCATTTAAAAATAAATCGCAACAAACGGCAAGTATGAAATGGCCTTCAATTTGAAATGGATCTTCGTACCGAAGTACGACGTTTCGTATAAAAAAAACATTTTCAAAACGCTTGCATGAAAATTGGTGATTATTTTTGCTACCGTTTAATAATTTATTGTAATCTGAATATTGTTTTGTCAGCAAGTTAAAACGTGTTTGTGTGTGGGTGTGTTTGTGTCCGTATATATACCCTGTACAAAATTATACTGGTCTTTCAAAAATTCAATCGTTATCTTAGATGTATAATTGTTGAAATATCTCGTAATCGTTGCTTTAAAATTACTTAAAAATTACAAATTTTATCTGAAAGTCAATCGAATGAAGAAGAATTGCAAAGTAAATCAAGAGAATTTTTGTATAAAATATATGTTGCTTTTGAAGTTTTGCCTGAATACGTGTTTTCGGCTTGGAGGAACGAAAGTTTTTTTATAAGATGAGTAGTTAAGAACGAACACTATAATATTGTATAGAGTATATACACTTTTGCATATTTGTATATTTACTACAATACGTTTTCGTGGAACGGCTTTGATATTTCTACACAAATTTTCGACTCTAAAATTTGCCATAAATAATTAATAAATATCTTTTCCCGCATAATATTCATATAAAACTGATATTGGTGTTAATGCGCAAGCGCAGAGACTACTAGCGCAGCCACGGTATCTCGACAAACTAAACAAAATTGCTAAAATTATTTTATTTCATTAAATTGTCTTAACGCAAATATAATGGCACCCTAATTAATAAAGATTCAATCCATTTTCAATAATTCAGAAATTTTCTGCGTTTTTTTTTTGGATTTAAACCCTTAACATATTAAGGACCAATTGAGATAAAAGTGCCGTACCCGAACCTACCTGAAAACAATCGTTTTGTTTACAATAAATAAATATAAAGTTGTTTGGAACTCGAAGCCCGTTGGAGAATATGGAACATATAATATACCGGGTCTTGCAATAGTATGGTACTTTCACATGTTGCGATAGTATGATCAGAATTATTACAACGGCAATATAATTGGGTGTGGTCAGTCTACATGGGGCACTCGATATTGTATTCGAAGGAGAGCGACACGGCCACGAAGGCAAAGTACAGTATGAACATGGTGAAGCCGAGGCCCTTGTTCATCTTCCATCGGAAACACGCGATGGATATGATCACAAACAGCAACATTATGAACAGAATGGTAATGGAGCATACCATGCCCGATGAGTTCACCAGGACCGGCTTCTGATAAATTATGCAGTATAACAACCAAGGCACTGGTAATCTAAACGAAACGCTCATGTTTTGAAAAACGACTTTTTTTTTTTTACATCTGCAGACATGCCAAAAATTTAATATTTCGTCGCATCGTGATTTGCCCATTTTTAAATACAAAAGTAGCGTAGAGGCGCCTTAATATTAGGGCGCATTTACACACACAGCAAATGTACGTTATATGGAGATGGGAGAGATTGAACATACAAAATTAATCAAATAGTAGATTTATGATTACTATAACGTGGGCGTCCATTGACGCCCACGATATCGTAGTACCTATTGATAGATTGGGGTACTCACCCGACGGTAACGTCGAATATATTGCTACCGACGGAACTGGAGACGGCCATATCGCCGAAGCCCTTGCGGGCGACGATGACCGATGTGATGAGGTCCGGTATGGATGTGCCCGCGGCGAGGAACGTCAGGCCCATCACCTCCGGCGGGATGCTCAACGTGTCGCCCACCATATTCGCCCACCACACCATCAGGTACGAATACGCTGCGATCCATACAATGCTGCCGATGAACGTAACCGGGAACCATCTCTTACCTAAACATTAATTGCATAAAACGTCACACGAAGCATCGAATAGCTAGATGCGCATTTCGCAGGATATGCCCCCATCTTCAGTAGCACAATAATAGAACGAATATAGATATCTCTGTCACTCACCGGGATTGCTATGCAATTGAACGAAATATCAATGTAACGGCAGTTTCCTGCCTTCGTGCGCCATCTATCGTACTTAGTATGAACTATGAAAAAGAATTACAGATAGCTACTATGATCAACTGCGCAAGCGCATAAGAAATTTTCCGCATAACAAATTTATAACAACAGCTTTTCATAAAAAGAAAATGTAAGATACGATTAAGGACCACATCATTTTTCTTGGAATTTTTTATAAGTCAAATCATACGAAAAAGATATATATTTCGTCGATTATGCCGATTATTATTCTTCATTTTGTGTAAAAAAATTAAGCCCGGCCCTGCTATAAAGATATAATGTTTTAGTGGACGATGTTGGATGTAAAAGCCATCATTTATAAATCCTTTCAAACATCACTTACATTGTGACGCTCGTAAGATGTTTGCGTACATGAAAATTAGAATGGCCTTAAGATTAATCGTCCGCTATAATTATTTGCTGTAAATGTTCATTGTCAAAATATTTTTGAAATCTTGCTTATTTTAATTTGAAATACTTTTTTATACAAGTTTTATTGACTTGTCATAATTTTCTTAAATTCATCGTAATTTTTTATTATTATTTAAATGAACCATTTTAATGGGGGGCGAAGAAGGAGCCTCCCCGAAGAATGTGATGCAGCTCTGTAATTGTAGCTGCATAACATTCGGGCGTCCCCCGGGCAACGGCTATTGTCACCTGTCACTAATGACATTTATGTCAATAGCCGGCTAATCCTTCATAACCTAGAAAAATTGTTAGCTCATTTTTTTGTGGTTTGTACAATCAGTCAAAATTAATGAATAAACGATGTCTAGTAAAATCAAATTTAGTCGAAAAGGGATATTGCATTGTTGAAAATTGCTATTGTCACTGTCACTATAACATTAATGTCAATAACCAGCTAGTCCTTTATAACCTAGAAATTTGTTTAACAAAATTTGTTCAATTAAGTCATCTGATATCATAGTAAAATCAAATTTATTGAAAAAGGAATATTGCATTGTTGAAAATAGCTATTGTCACTGTCACTAACGACATTAATGTCAAAAGCCGGCGAATGCTTCATAACCTAGAAAAATTGTTAGCTAATTTTATTTGGTTTGTACAATCAGTCAAAATGAATTAATAAATCCTGTAGTAAAATCAAATATAATAGAAAAAGGACATTAGATTGTTGAAAAAAATCGCTTACTTCTGGGTGAGCGGGTGTCGGGCAGGGTGAGCCAGAGTGGGAAGACAATGGGCGCGATGAGGAGGTAGATGATGCGCTTGCGCAGGCCGCGCGGCCAGCTCATGTCGAGCGGGTTGGGCGGATCCTGCTCGGGCGGCTCACCCACCTGAAGACATACCACCGCCTGTGACGTGAGTGACTTACGCGCGCGCACCAACGACATGCGTCGCTGTGGAAAATAAAACGCAATCGCGTCATTAACACGTCATCTTGCTAAGGTTGAGTCAGATAGGATAGATCGGATGGATTGGCATAAATTAACGAAATGCGCATCAAATTATGGATTTAGAAAAAAAATTGATAAATAATCGACAAAGCACATTTCTATGATTTTAATTTAATGGGAAATATCTAATAAAATCGAACTATTTTAGTTTTTTTTGTATCGTTTTCTAGGAAATTGGAAAGTTGAAGCATTTAATCAAAATCAATTCTATTTACATAGCCAAGAGAAAGCGATAGTTTAAGAAAGAGGTCTGAACATTAAAAAACATTTTTTAAATATTAATCATTTTGAAAATTCGTTATTAGCCTGATGAAAAAAATTTTTTTTTTTTGAAAATCCACAAAAACAATTCAAATAGTACAAAACTAATCAAGAAACTATAGTAATAATTGATTTATTTTTTAAATCGCATATATATTTTTTATCTAAGCAACTTGTATGAAAATATAAAATTATAACTACACATTATTTATATTAGGCAGACCTCGCTCTTAAACAAACAAACAAATAATAGTAAGAAGAACGTGTAAACTCAATTAGAAACATGAAAATTCTATTAATCTGTGCAATTTTCAAAGTATTTCTAACTAAAAAGTATTGGTTTTTTTCTAAGTGATATCAGAAAGTTAAAAATATAAGTGTAGTTTTGAAGAGTATATGTGTTTTTTTTTTTAATTTACTTCGTTATATATATTTTTTAATGTAGAAAATTTTAGACCGATAGTTTTCGTAGCGAATTTTTGTTTGTTTGATCGACGAAATAAAATGTTTAATAATTTTTCTGAACAATGATCTGAATAAATGTTTTTGTAATCGTTTTTTTTTTATGGAATTTATTATAAGGTCGTTCGTCTAATTTTCACAGGATATTTTACCTTAGCTAGGCTTGTAGGCGAAAGCTATAAAAAAAAATAAAAACATACATTTATTTAAAATACCATTCCGCTCAAATATAGCTACAAAATTCAAAATTGAACATGTATTGTCACTACGACAATGAAATACAAAAATTCTTAAATTAAAAATCAAAATTTTACAAATATGACGTGTATTATACATATTCTAAAATCTAATGATTTTTAGAGGCTACTAAATTTAACGAATTATTCTAAATACATGGTCAGGATGAATGATTTACATTTAAAATGAGTTTTCTAAACACGAATGGCGTTACAGTATTCGGAATTTTTTTTATTATTTCTATATCATTGATAACGAGTTTTTCTTGAGTTTTACAGACGAAACATGTTCTATAAAAAAAAGTAATTATCGAGAAATACTGAAGAAACGAAGCATCGTTATACAGGGTGTTTCAAATCAAATATTAACGTTTAAAAATATTTAAATGTCAAACTCAAAATTTATAATATTTTTTAAAATTTATAAATCGATTATTTAAATTCAACTTGTATTTTTTTTTTAAGAATCACTCTGTATATCTGTGCTAAATTTCCATAAATTAATATTCTACTGAAATGAGAAGAAACGCCGGGACTGAAAGTTCCCCAAAAGTACGTACTTTTAGCTAATATATTTTACAATACGAAATCTGAGCTTTGCAAAAGCATGCAAATTGTAGGCGAGGGATGATTTTAATTAACCAATTCAAGCGTCCGTTTTAATGAAAAAAAAGCAGTCTTAATGAGTATAATCTAATTACTAAAATCGATACTATTTTTTTTACACAGTTCTTACATTAAATGATCATATGAAAATCTACTAAATTGTTGTGCTTTTTTAATGTAGAGTTTTGTGTGTTTTAAGGCAGTGATTATTTAAATACAGATACAGAAATTTTTTTTTTTAGAGAAAAATTTTGGCATTTTTGTTTTTGACGTCTCTTCGTTTTTTTTTTTTTGTATATTAATTCTATATCTGTATCAATAATGAGGAATATTTTGCTATACATAAAATGGACTTAATCCTTTTTTTCTGTTAACGTACACAACGAAATGAGGACGAAAATACGAAAAAATCAAATGGGAAGCTTTTGAGTATGATTTTTCTATTGTAAAATATTTTAAGTGTTTGAAAATATTCGTGTTAATTTAAAGAATTTCTATTTTGGTAAAAAAATTAAATAATCGCTTTATTCGCGGATATTTTCTATAAATTTTTAACGTTACTATTTTTTTGAGCAACTGTAACTTTCTATACGAGCAAAAAATAATTAATAATATTATAAAAATATTTTCTATACTTTGTGTGTTATTTTAATTATTTCTAATTTTTTATTTTTTTAAATATATAATTGCTTTTCTTTACAAACAAAATTTACCATCCTAAAACTAAAAAGTTATATTTTTTTGGGTAAATGTAAGTTTCAGCGAACTATTAAAATTTGAACAAAATAAACTCGTAGTCGATTTTTCAAAAAAATTGAATTGAGAAAAATATTTTCTTTATTTTTAAAACATGCTTGAAATTGATGTTTTTTTAGTTTTTTAGAAAATTAGAAAATTTAATATAATTGTTTAAAATAATTGTGAAATTTTGCGTTTCAATTTTTAATTTTTGAAAATGACAACTATAAGAGAAAATATAATTTCTTAACAGTTTATTTGCAATATATAAAATTTTTTATTAAATACACAAATATTTTCTACATCTTTTAAATATATTTAAAAATGCGAGGCAAATTCTTTTATTTTAAATCTCAGCTCATTTTTTTTTAGAAAAAAAAAAGCTTGTATTTGAGAATATTTTTTGGCTACTTCCTAAAAATTTAGCGTTTCTATTTTTTGACTATAAATTTAAACAAAAAATATTTTGTAATAAAATAGTTTCAAAATTTTATTTAAAAACTTTATATAGTGAAACTGTCGATTTTGCACTCGATTTTAAATTTACTCGCCTGTAAAACATTATTGATTAAACAATATAATCTCCTTTCAATATCGCACGTAATTGCCCTTTATTCCAGGATAATTATAGAGAATTTCTATAAAATCACGATTCCAAATTCAGCGCAAACAATTTTTCAAATTCAAATATAAATTCCACTCGCTCGAAAAACATACGGTTAATAAACAGTTTACAATTATTATTAACCATTCCATCGAATTGTTTAAAAAATGATTTTTTTCGAATCGTCTCGAATGATTCCATAATTTTTTTTTTTTGATTTTCAAATTTACATTTACAATGATATGAACTTTCCAACACAATAAGCACTAAAGCTACTTATTTTAACTCTACATCAAAATTACAAAAGGAAAATTATATGAAAAAAAAATTCTATTATATATTACGTTTTTTTATTACGATAATACAAATAATACTAGCATATATTTTATAACAATATAGTAAATTGTACTTTTACACAGAAACTGATTGCGAACAAAATAATTTTCGAAAATTTTAAACATAAATTATTGTTAAAATGCAAAACTGTTGTTCGCGCGTAGTTTATGTATAAAAGAGGCTTTATAATGTTGTTTTCCAATTACCTTCGTATGTTTTGTACGTTATCGTTGTCAGGATTAAGCCAATGTTAGTTTGTATTGGGGAAAGAAGTGTAATAAAAATGGGGTATTAGAAACTATAAAATGAGTCGTCCTTACACATTTATAGGAGGATCTTACGAAAACATTTACCGCTAAATTACCTTCGAATTAAAAGTGCTTTATGTCACAAAATACTGCGCTTAAAATAGAAGAGTTTCTTCGAACATTTGTCGTTTGTAAGTTGTCATTTAATTTGTTGTGGAAATTTTACAATGATGTCGTTTCAAATATTTTTTTATACAACAATAAGTTTTAGTGTAAGTTTTTTTGCGTAAAATCAATTTTTTGCACGAAAAAGCTGAACTATAAATAAATACGTCGAAATTTAAAACAAACTCGGGGACTGTAAAAACCAATTTTTATTTTATTTTTTTCTAATTTTGTTTATTTAAAAAGTATATGTAATACCAGATAATATACTGTTTTTTTTTTTTAATTCATTTCAACTAATTTTGAAAAAAATACGAAAAGCAAATCCACGATGCCTGATAAACAGTTTAAAGATTTTTTTTTGAATAATTGTCTTACATCAAAAACCTGAATTATTTTTAAAACATAATTTTTATAATTAAAAATTATTGCATTTTTTAATATAACCATTTATCATTTTTTACAGCCCTCATTTCCCTATAATTTTTTATATTTTTTTTAATTGTCTTCCTTAAAATTGGCCACCATCTTACGTCAATCCTCTTGATCTATTGTCAATTTAATTCGATTCAATTTTCTTGCATTTTTCAAGCGATCTATCACCATTACTCTTATCCTCCCAATCCAGACGCGAAATAAATGAATACTATAATTTATTAGAGCGTTTAGAAATTAAGGACAATCTTGGAAAATGCCACTAATTTTGCAAAAACAAAAATTCCCACACCAAAAAAATTCTCTCTAAATTATTTTACAGTATAAGCAAACTATATAAATTAATAATTCGAAGAAAAAAAGGACAGTAATAAATTGGCTTAATTTTTTTTGCTGTTTATCTAATTTCATTTGTACTACTACAATTAATTTTTAATTTATTCTCATCATTTCGATTGGTCGAATATTGTTATTATGATCAAATTGTGAGTCACGATTTTCGTTCTTGTCCTACATAAGAGGCTAAGCGAACGAATTGGGAATTTTCCTTGCGTTTTCTCATTGGAATGTATAGACACAGATGTGTTAGGGCCTTATTACACTTCCCCGCAGTGTAGACTGTAGAATTTTACTCTGCAATGTTTTAAAACGTTAGTTTAGTTAAAGAGTCCGCAATCCTAAAGATTGGTTGGAAACAGCACGCCATGCCGATCTATCCTGAGCTAATCCCTTCATCTCCCTATAGCTATTCATCTCAACGTCTTCAACTATCTGACTCACATACTCCAATCTAGGCCTACCTACCCCTCTCTTTCCCTCCACTCTACCTTCTATGATCAATTGCATAATCCCCCTATGCCTAAGAATATGCCCTACTAATCTGTCTCTCCTACGCTGTAATACTCTCCAAATACTTCTCTTCTCCCCTACTAATTCTAGTACAGCTTCATTTGTTACTTTATCTTCCCAACCAATCCTCATCATCCTCCTATAACATCACATTTCAAGTGCTTCTAATCTACGCTTCTCTTCCTTTCCTATAGTCCACGCCTCACACCCGTACAGTGCTACACTCCAAACATATACCTTCAGTAATCTTTTTCTGATACCCAAGTCAATATTTGATCTTAAAATCTGTTCTTTTTCTACGAATGCCTTCCTACCTTGTGCTATCCTACACTTTATATCTACCTTGCTTCGATTATCTTTTGTGATTCTACTGCCTAAATAACAAAAATCTGACACTTCTTCGATTCTATTATCTCCTATTGTGATCCTCATTTTTCTACTGCATTCCTTTTTGTCACACCTCATCACTTTAGTTTTACCTATATTTATTTTCATGTTAAAATCCCTAGTCAATACTGCCTGCATACCATTCAATACCCTTTCTAAATTCTTTTCGCTTTCTTCCAATATAGCTATATCGTCGGCGAATCTCAACATATATATTTTCTCTCCCTGTACATTCACACCTACACTATACTCTTCTTTTACTTTGTTTATTGCATCTTCTATATATAGATTAAATAATAACGGTGAGAGTGTACATCCCTGCCGAACTCCCTTCCCTATTTTTGCTACCTCTTCTTCCCCCTCAATTCTAACTAAGGCAGTTTGGTGTTTATATAAATTAAAAATTATTCTCCTATCCTTATAATCTATACCCGTTTCTTTTAAAATTCTAAACATTATGTCCCAATCTACATTATCAAATGCCTTTTCTAAGTCTACAAAAGCTATGCAAGTTACCTTTCCTACCCTCATTCTTTTTTCTACTACCGTTCTTAGTGCTAAAATCGCCTCCCTCGTCCCTCTGTTTTTCCTAAAACCAAACTGATCTTCTCCTAGCCTTTCCTCTACTTTATTTTCTAATCTCCTACAAATAATCTTTAACAATATCTTCGATGCATGTGATAGTAGACTAATGGTCCTATAGTTCTCACACAAATTAGCTCCTATTTTCTTCGGCATTGTTACTATTAAAACGTATACACTGTGAAATTATTTTTCGTGAATTTATATTCGGATAAATATCCTCTGTTGCCGAATTGGTTTTATTGCAGTTTCTGTTAAAAAAAAATGCATGAAATTCGAAAATCTACGTCCAAATATAATCCCAGACTTGTCGTAAATGTTTTGATATTTACCAAACGTTTGTATATGCATCTTTTTCGCCATTGAATGTACAGAGGATAGTTTTTCCAATACAAATTTAAAATAGTAACAATTTTTACTACACTATATTTTATATACAAATTTTAAAATGCAATTATTGATAAAAAAAAACGCTGATGAACAAAGTATGAAAATTCCAGATATTTTGTTTGCTGTATTGAAACATCATACACTCTGTATATCATCGCCGAAGTGGCAAAATAATCTATACCTTTTTTTATAGCTCCAAACAAGTCGTTCGGATTTTTATTTCACACAAAGAAGTATATAGGGTATTTAGGAACATGCCTGACTGCCTTTTGCATATACTAACTACTATTCTACGTATAGACAAGTACTTTGTCATTTTTAAATGCTGGAAAAAATTTCACAGTGTAGTGGTATAACTGTTTTAGAAGTCTGCTAAGTTTAATCGTTTTTTTTTAATCGTCTGCTAAGTTTAATAAGTTTACACTGCGTGGCAGTGTGATAAGGGCCTAAGGAAGTAAAACATGCCAGTAGAACGTAGAAAGGCCAGAACCAGTAGTTATTGATTACGGCCGACGGACCGCCGTGTGGGTCTTAGGGAAATTGCATTTATTTGCCACAAGTCAAAGGCAAACGTCGAAACTAGGCCAAGCGCCATTTAACGCGAATTGTCTAGAAATATTTTTTTTACAAATTTCACTATTGAGAAATATATTTAATTGCAGAAGTAAAATCACCTTCATCAACAATAATATAGCAGACTACTTGTTGCATTTTTTTTTTTTTAATGTTTGTAAAATAAGTTCAATTTGAATTAAACCTTTTTGTGCTGGTTGTATAAAAAGATTTTTGTAACTTTTGTGGTATTTCTAAACAATGTTGCCAATGATCTTCATAACTTTAAAAAATTATATACATCAGATGCAGTAGTTTTATTTTATTTTTCGCAATATTTGTAGTAAAATATGAAATAATTATTTTTAACTATAAATATGTTGTAGAAGTAATTTTTATATAAATTTCTTTAAACATCAGCATTTATAATCGATATGGCATCGTTGGATGGAACTATTGCTATCGCACATGCGCACCAATCATTTAAATAGTACCTACGTCATCGTAGAGAAATTTATATTGAATCAAATGTTACGCAAATGGCCTACCTAAATGAAAATAATAATTTAATAAACGGTACATATTTTTGTGATGAAAATACGCGGCAAATATTTTTATTATTGTATATTTTAATCGTATACAAAATTTAATAAGTCAGTTATATTACCTGGTATTATGTTTTTTACCTGAAAGCATTTTCCTAATTAATTTTTATTTAATTATCGGTTTAATTTTTACCAAGATGCACATCGAATTTTAACAAACTAACTAACATATGTAAAATTTATTAATTATAAAAAAAAATATGATTAATAAATTCATCATCGATAGCATTCGGGAAGAACAACAATTAGAAAAATTGTTTCTGTATTAATTTGTTAAAAGTATTTCAGTATATTTGTGAAATATTTATATTTGTTTCGAAATTAAGAATAATTGTTTGGTTAAAAATTACGCGCTGTACTTTTTAGAGAATATTTAGTTTTACCCGAACTGATGACTAGATGCATGAATCTTATAATAAAAAATATTTTGAGCAAATATTAATTCAATCAAAAAAATGGGTCATTTTTTTTTTTTTACTTCTCTAGGAATTATTCATTAGAATCATAAACATCTAGTTCGAAATTTTGTTTGTTTGACATATTCAGTTAATTTTTTTTTATAATTCGTACAAATGCATTTATGATATATTTTGAAAAAAATATTTTTTATTTTTGATTCTAAAATTTATTACACACGTGCAAACTTAATTAAATTCACGACCAGTATAATAAAAAACATTGACACATTGACATAATACAGGGTGCTCGATAAATTATGGACAGGTTTCGGTTAAACGATAGAGGAATTTTCTTTTATTTTCGAAAATCGATGAGATTATTTTCCAATAATGCGCAAAATCGTTGATTGAGAATTATTCGAAAAACTTTTTGACGATATAAACAAAATATGGACTAAGAACGACAACAATTGACAGTTGAAAATAAAAACAGTGTGAAGCAAGTGTGTTTAGTTCTTGGAATAGTGGTGTGGTGTAAATTCGTGTAAAATACAATCAGAAGACAATAATGTATGCAAGCTGATGTATAGGTATACAGAAAGTAGATAGTAGGTAGCCACTTTAAGGTTATATTTCGATTGAGGTTAGATATTAGTTCAATCGACCCAAATGACACTGACAAGTAGGTGGGACAAACAATAAAAACACCAAAACACTTCATGTAAATTCATACATATACAAGAATTACAAAAAGAAAGTCGACTTATTTCAATTTGAAAAGCACAATTGGCCGGCCTTTGAACACTTCAAAGTTATTGATTTTCTTACAGTGTTGTCTATTATAGTTTTAAGGTGTGAATTTACTACAAATTTACATATAATTTGTAGATAAAACAGTGACGAAAGACAAGACATAGAAAATACAGCACATTTATATATAATAATCATCTGTTTCGAAATACTGATAAACATTGACCAAACAAGAGAAATCAACACTAAAAGATAAATAAATAAATAAATATATGGTGGGGCACTCACGATTTCGTTAAAATCCTTTCGCTCAAGCTGTTTTGTTGAAACAATTCATTACGGCAGTATATTCTGTATCAAACAGTCTAATTCCTTCATTATACCGAGTGTTTAAAATCTCACCCATATAATAACATAGGAAAACAATTTGCTAAAATCACAGGACTTGGCTAAAACAAAATGTACCGATTATTTGACAAAAGATTAATTTATAATTTAAAAAAAAAATCTTTTTTTTGGTATAAGCCTGTTTTTTTTTTTGACAATTTTTGTTTGTGAAATTGTAAACCAAATATTAAACATCGAATAAAAAAGTTATGTAAGCACGAGTAAAAGCGGGCTAAGTCGTATATTTTCAAGAAAATGTTCTCTACGTGTTTTTGACAGTATTTCGTTTTAAACACTCGTTAAAATTTTCTTCGTTTAATGATCAATAAGTACGAATGACGTGAATAATGTGTTAAATTGAGTGAAAATAATGTGACGAGCTTGTAAATTGTATGAAAATGTAACGGTTTAATTTAATCTATACGTCAGCGGCATACTCCCATTGTCTGTCCTTTCCATTTTTTTTTGTTTCATTGTAATTTTGGAAACTGTTAAATGAAGCCATACGCGCTTGCTCGGCCATTGGCAGAATTATTTCTGCTTGTCGGATAATAAATTTATCAAATGCCTGCGGCATACATTTTTTTTTACTATATATAATTCAATTGAAATCTTCTTTTAACAGCTTCGAGCGATAATAAAAAATATTATCGATTTAATTATTTTATAGCAATCACTATGTAGAAAATTTGGCATAAAATCCCTATAGAAACATTTTGATTAAATATTTCTTTATAAATATTAAGAATATCATGCTATTAATTAACATTATTTCAAATCACACCAGATGATGCAAAAGTTGATGGGGTTTCTTATATTTGGAAAATTCGAAAAATATATATATTTCTCAATTTCGGTGATTTAATCAATTTTTTATCAATTCTGACTTAAATATTCCAAAACCTAGCTTTATCTATTGAAAATATATTTATTGACATTTTTTTTTGGCTTTGTCAAATTTTACAATTTCATTTAACTTTGACTGAAAGCGCTTCGAGCATGTCATACGAACAAAAAAATGTAAATTCTTGACCAAATTTTCAAAACAATTCCATATATAAACCCATATTCTGTATCACCCGCCGCTCAAACATCATTCAAACGACAATTCCGAGCAAATACACTCACCGCTTCGAGGTTGACGTCATTAAGGGCGTTCGCGACGCCATTGGGCATATCGCCCATGAGGTTGCCGGGCGTGAGCATGGTGGTCTCCATGCGCATGCTCGGCTGCATTGCCTGGGCGGCGGCCGATTGCATCGCCACGTGGTTAGCCGCCGAACTGGTGGCGGCGCCATTCTGCGGCTTGGTCGCCTCCAGTAGCACCTTAAGCGAGGCGATGGCGTGCAACTGTGTGGCTTTCTCATCCACTTTGCCTGTGGTACCGTCGCGTGTCATGTGTGCGCAAACAAACAACACTTTCATTTGGTTAAGTTCACTTGAGAAGCAATTTCAGATGAGGATTTAGGTGGTACATTTAGTTGGGCAAGTTTGGGTGGCAAGGTTTTATTTTGTGTTTGGTGTGTTTAAGTCCTTCGATGGAAGTTGGTCGATGATTGTGATTTTTTTCCAATTCGAAAATCATCGACTAAGCTTCATTGAATTGACCTAATACGAATCTAATTTTCTACTTTTTCTAATATGTCTAATTTTTTACACTACTTTAAAAAATTTAAAAAAAAAAATCATAAAAAATTTGCACCCAATCTTAATTTTTCCCAAATCTACATAATATACATTGTAATTATTACGTTATTTAAATATCTACTTAAAAACTAAATATTATTTTAAATACCATGCATAAAAAAAATTTCTAGCGATAAATAAATAAAAAAAAGAGCAAAGTAAAATTTATATACAAAAGGTTAAATTTTTTGTTAGCGTTACTTTTTAAGTTGAAATTTTTGTTGGTTTTTTTGAGAAAGGTCAATTCATACCTCACTACCGCCTTTCTCTTGATTTTTTTTTGTAAATTTTGGCTTTCGACCAAAACATTTTGCATTCTGCAACTCGTTAGATTAAAAGTTGGCACAGATATTTTAACAACGGGAAAAAGTTACGTAAAAAAAAAAACGAACTTTCGATAAATCAAAATATTTTTCGATAGACGATATATCTCGAAAAATTCAAGACTCGTTGAAAAAATTATCAAATAAAAAAATATTGATTGAAACCTATCAAATAAAAATTTTAGTATAAAAAAAACTACAAAAACTTGTTTGAACCGTTACATACTAAAATAGTAAATTTATTATTTGGTATTTTTTAAATATTTGCTAGTGATGAAAAAGACTCTTTTTGTGCACTATAATATAAATCAAATTCAAGAAATTACAGAAGTCTAAACAGGTCAGAGTAGATGACGATAGGTTAAAATTAGCTGATGTATGTGAAAAGTACAAGCAGAAAGTAGAAATCATGGCTAATGGAACATCTAGGAGCGACATAGATTGCGAATGGAGGGAAATCAGAAATGGGTTAACTACAGCAGCAAATGAAGTATTAGGCACAAAGAAAAGGGCAGGTAGGAGGGAATGGATCACGGAAGAAATAGTTGAAATGATAGAAGCAAGAAGGAAAATTAAAATTGGAAACACAGAAGCAGGACAAAAAAAATATAAGGAACTAAGGAACTTAATTAATAGGAAATGCAAGCTAACGAAAGAAGAGTGGATAAAAGGAAACTGTGAGGATATTGAGGAGGATATGAGAAGAGGTAAAGTAGATTTGGGCTACAGGAAAATTAAGTCACATTTTTCTAAAGTAAAACCAAAGGGTAACATTATATGTGATAAGCAGGGTAAGGAACTCACAGAAAATAAGGAAAAAGCTAAAAGATGGAAGGAGTATCTTGAAGATTTATATAAAGGTAGGCAGGACATGGAGGAGCTAGAAAATGTGGAACAGATAGATGAGGATGACTTAGGTCCTAGCATACTTAGGTCAGAGTTTCATAGAGCATTAAATGATTTACGGAATAACAAAGCAGCGGGGATTGATATGATACCAGCCGAATTAATAAAACACGCAGGGGAAAAAATGCAGGAGCGATTATACAGGTTAGTTTGTAAAATATATGAGAAGGGAGAAGTACCACAGGATTTTCAGCGTAGTAGAATAGTAACAATGCCGAAGAAAATAGGAGCTAATTTGTGTGAGAACTATAGGACCATTAGTCTACTATCACATGCATCGAAGATATTGTTAAAGATTATTTATAGGAGATTAGAAAATAAAGTAGAGGAAAGGCTAGAAGAAGATCAGTTTGGTTTTAGGAAAAACAGAGGGACGAGGGAGGCGATTTTAGCACTAAGAACGGTAGTAGAAAAAAGAATGAGGGTAGGAAAGGTAACTTGCATAGCTTTTGTAGATTTAGAAAAGGCATTTGATAATGTAGATTGGGACATAATGTTTAGAATTTTAAAAGAAACGAGTATAGATTATAAGGATAGGAGAATAATTTTTAATTTATATAAACACCAAACTGCCTTAGTTAGAATTGAGGGGGAAGAAGAGGTAGCAAAGATAGGGAAGGGAGTTCGGCAGGGATGTACACTTTCACCGTTATTATTTAATCTATATATAGAAGATGCAATAAACAAAGTAAAAGAAGAGTATAGTGTAGGTGTGAATGTACAGGGAGAGAAAATATATATGTTGAGATTCGCCGACGATATAGCTATATTGGAAGAAAGCGAAAAGAATTTAGAAAGGGTATTGAATGGTATGCAGGCAGTATTGACTAGGGATTTTAACATGAAAATAAATATAGGTAAAACTAAAGTGATGAGGTGTGACAAAAAGGAATGCAGTAGAAAAATGAGGATCACAATAGGAGATAATAGAATCGAAGAAGTGTCAGATTTTTGTTATTTAGGCAGTAGAATCACAAAAGATAATCGAAGCAAGGTAGATATAAAGTGTAGGATAGCACAGGGTAGGAAGGCATTCATAGAAAAGGAACAGATTTTAAGATCAAATATTGACTTGGGTATTAGAAAAAGATTACTGAAGGTATATGTTTGGAGTGTAGCACTGTACGGGTGTGAGGCGTGGACTATAGGAAAGGAAGAGAAGCGTAGATTACAAGCATTCGAAATGTGGTGTTATAGGAGGATGATGAGGATTGGTTGGGAAGATAAAGTAACAAATGAAGCTGTACTAGAGTTAGTAGGGGAGAAGAGAAGTATTTGGAGAGTGTTACAGCGTAGGAGAGACAGATTAGTAGGGCATATCCTTAGGCATGGGGGGATTGTGCAATTGATCATAGAAGGTAGAGTGGAGGGAAAGAGAGGGGTAGGTAGGCCTAGATTGGAGTATGTGAGTCAGATAGTTGAAGACGTTGAGATGAATAGCTATAGGGAGATGAAGGGATTAGCTCAGGATAGATCGGCATGGCGTGCTGTTTCCAACCAATCTTTAGGATTGCGGACTCTTTAACTAACTAATAATATAAAAAGTTTTTTTTACAATGTAAAATATGTAATTCAAAGCCACGTCATAAAATGTGCTATAAAATAACCTTATTCCGTATCTATATTTTAATGAAAATTTTCTAAAAAATGAATTGCGATTTTCCGTCATACAGGGTCATACATATATACAATAGATTGCAATATTTATATTTCAAAATTTATTTAGGGCGATAAAATGGGATTTTATGAATTGGGCAAATGCTATTACACTCGTAAGTGTTAAGAACAAAAAAAAACCTCTATTATTCAATTTTAAAAATCAATTTCGCAAATAATTTTAGATAGGGCACTGTACGAATTTTAATTAAATTAATTAAAAAATTTATAGGTTTCGATAATTCTCGCAAATTTTTCTCATTTGTGCATTTCGAATAAGCGAGGTGCTACTGTATAAGATATTCTTGTACACTTTTCAAGGGTATTTGGTAGCTTGTAGTAGAGACATAAATTCCTCGAAAAAGTTGTAAATTCTTTATTGTAGTGTCAAATGTGGAGGGTATAAACGGGTACAACCTCAAAGTAGCTAGATGAATAGTTAAAGTTCAATAAGAAAAAGTTGTGCCACATTTACCACAACCACAAACATTCTTGACAACAGAATTTGCTGTTGGACAAACGTTATGAATTTATTTTAGACAAAAAAAAATCATTCTTGAATTATCGAATCATTTTAAAAAGCATTTTTAATTATTTATGGTTCGGCAATTTAATTTTCAACATTCGAAATTACGTTAATATTATTTTATAGACAAAAATTAGATTGACGGAGAAATTTAAAGAATATCGCAACATAACATTTGATGTGCATTTCGAAAGTTATTGCCATCTTCAGCAGCACAAGAATATATAAGATGATATGTATTAATAGATGATGTATTAATATGATTAAATATCGAAAAATCGATGATGAAAAAGTTTCTAGCTGTCAAACAAAAGACTAGTAAAAAAAAAATGATTGGAAATGCTTATTTTTATCTACTTATATTTTTCAACCATACATATATTAAAAGTTTCGTCATTTACAAAAGGTTTATTGAAGTTTAAACATTAAAGAAAGCGATGATATATAGTTTTTTTCTAAACTAATTTTTTTGAGCCCTCCAATGAGCCCGCTAATTAAAAAAATATATATTTTTTTTTAGCATAAATCAAAAACAATAGTTTATAATTATTATTTATAAACGCCTATTGCCTAAATAAATTAAAAAATGATCCATACAATGGAAATGTATAAAAATTTTCAACATTCTGTGATTGGGTTCGAAACCCATAGAGTCCACATTTTTACTGAACAATATAAGTTGCTACTAACTTCGCCCCGAAAAAAAATTTATGTATTATTATTCAATAAAAAATAGTCTAGCTCCTGTTCTCAAATTAAGAATGAATAGATTATCAAATAGTCGGTCTTTAAATTAATTAATAGAAGATTATAATGCAATTAAAGACAATGATAAACGTTAGATAACCATTGTGGTTTTATATGGCGTGGAATGACGTCTTAGTGCCTGCTAAATGCGAACGTAAGACGATCTTTATGTGCCTTTCAATGCCCTATTCAATCGAAGCCCTCCTCGAGTACTTACCGTTTGTTCTTGAACCGTTGAAAGTATATTAGGACTAAAACCAAACAGTAATGTACTCAGAATTTTACGTTGCGTACAAAAATTCATTTTTACCAATGTCAATTTATTTTCACATTTAATCCACCGCGAATTAAATTAATTGCATTGATTTTTTTCTTAAAAAAAATTGAAAATTAAGAAAATATATGTCTGTTTTATAATAATGTATTTACTTTTTTTTTTTTTGTAATGTGCTTTTTACAAATGCAACAGATTTTTTTTTATAACAAAATTTTCGATCATCTGCTCCTGAAGTCAAAACAAATTTTCTTTGCCAGTTCAACAGTCTCTTTTAAACACAAATCAACACCAACATCAAAAATTTCCAATACAAAAGTACATACTTGATTATAGTTCATAAATACACGACACTAAAAAAAAACATGTGTGAGACTGTCGCGCGGTAGAAGTGCAACTTTTTAGCACCTAGGAAAAGTTGATTTTATGCATTGCTTTTTTTCCATTTGTTAACAATTTGATTTTCATTTTCATTTTGATTGATTTTGATTGACACTAAGAAAGCATTATTAACTGTAATGTCGTACAGTCTATAAAGAGGAGTTTGGATTAAATATTATGCATGATGCACTAGTGGGTGCATTTCTATTTGTCGATGGCTCGCTCAACTGTATCAGATTCATTTCGTTGATCTCTCACACCGCGTGTTGTATCTTCACGTGCCTGAATCAGTGCCATTCAAATTCTCTTCTATACCACTCACTGTGTCCTCACTTAACGACGGTATCGATTCATCCAGTGTATTTGAGGTCGTTGGAAGGTTATGTTGTCCACCATGTTTCTTTAACGCCCTTTGCCTGGCTCGATACTCTCTACTTCTTTCTAAGGTACTTGTTGGCACTATTCTTGGCGGTTTATTCGCTTTCTTCCGTTCTCTAAAGGCTCGCACTCTGTCTGTACTTGTCTTTCTCCATTTCACTTTTCACACAATGGTAATTGTTAGCTAAAAGATTAAGCTGTGTTTGTTTAATATATAATAAAGTACGCAAGCGTCTACTGGTTGTCTTATGCTACAGAGTACACACGGCGCATGCGCGTAGCATGTTTCACTTTTCGTGACGGAAGCGTTTCACTTTTCGTGACGTTCAAGCCAATTTGCCTTACCGAATCTTTTGAATCTTTTGAAATATAGGGATTTATTTATATATAACAAGCATTAAGTAGCTAGATGCGCATTTCAAGGGCTATGCCCCCATCTTCACTAGCACAAGATAAAAACTAAATAATGTCACGAATCGTGATTGATATACAATTACATAAATAAGTCAACATGACAGAAGTACTTCAAAAATGGCATATAATAATTGAAATGTACATCTAGCAACTTAATGCTTTAAGTTACGGTATTCTATAATATATTTATATATAATTTCAAAAAATCAACAAGGCAAATTTTGGTTGTGAATATACATTTTTTAATCTGCGATTTTGCAGCACATTTCTGCAAATCTTCTTGATCTGCAAGCTTTATAATAGCAGGGCAACCTATTTGAGAGTTGATCATGGGAAATGTGCCAAATATGCTAATGAGCGTCTTCAGTCGTAATTCTGCAAATATACTACGACGAATCAAGTAAATACTTCACAGTAATCTTCAGAATTATAACGATAATTTATATATTCCGACTCCATTCTTCCCGCTTGTTTTTACAAGAGCTTTCCGAAGTTATTCGTTTATTTATTAGAGCGAGGACGAGAAAATTAAAACAAAACGCATGAAAAGTTGGTTAATTCTTTTTTTTTGAAGAAATATAGTTTATATATAAGGGATAAAGCAAATCCAACCCATTCAAATCAACATAAATTACACGCTATCGAGTGATATAAAGCAAAACTAAAACAATAGCTCTATTACTAAAGAAATTTCGAGTACAGTCATGGACAACAACGCCAAATAAATGATCGTGTTTTTTTTCTCGAAATAATCAACCTTTAATTATTTTTAATTAATTTAAAAAAAATATGTATCGAAATTTTATCTTGTCGCGCAAGTCTCCTGTCTCGCAATATCTTGAAAAAAAATCTTATTGACTGCCGAAATATCATCAAAATTTTTCATTATATGACCCACCATGCGTGGCACATATTTTGTTGCCACATGGGCGGCAACAAAATATATTAATCTCTCTTATTTCATATTTACCAACGTTTTCATCATCCATGAGTGTCCATGATTATACTACGGTATTGTTTGGTGTATTTGTGGCCTATATCAATAGCGAAACGGTGTAATTGTGTTGTGTGTTGCATACACAAATCATTCGTTGAGAGGACAATAATTCGACCATTTAGCACATTATGGCCGCCAATATTTCACGATACGTCAAATGTATTGCACACCATTGCCATTTAGCTCGTTTATTACAGCGTCACTGAGATTTTAATTCCTCAAGTCAGGTCAGGTCGGGTCCGATTTGATCACACAATAGACATATATTGTTTAGATTAGGTGTATCGGTATGTATTCGCCGAATCGAACAGTTCAGGTCAGATCAGTTCTGGATTTAGTCTATACTATCTAGGTTTGTGTACCACCGATATATAATTGGGAACAAAACGGGTCAGGTCAGGTCAGGTGAGGTCACGTGAAGAAGGCTACTTAATTGGAGATTACTCAGAGTCAGGTCAGGTCAGAACAGGTGAAGGGTGCTACTTATTTGGAGATTACTCAGAGTTAGGTCAGGTCAGAACAGGTGATGGGTGCTACTTATTGTGAACATTACTCAGAGTTTGGTCAGGTCAGGTCAGAACAGGTGAAGGGTGCTACTTAATTGGAGATTACTCAGAATTAGGTCAGGACAGGTCAGAACAGGTGAAGGGGGCTACTTATTTGGACATTACTCAGAGTTAGGTCAGGTCAGGTCAGAACAGGTGAAGGTGGCTACTTATTTGGAGATTACTCAGAGTTAGGTCAGGTCAGGTCAGAACAGGTGAAGGGTGCTACTTATTTGGAGATTACTCAGAATTAGGTCAGGTCAGGTCAGAACCGGTGAAGGGGGCTACTTATTTGGACATTACTCAGAGTTAGGTCAGGTCAAGTCAGAACAGGTGAATGGTGGCTACTTAATTGGAGAGTACTCACAGTTAGGTCAGGTCAGGTCAGAACAGGTGAAGGTGGCTATTTATTTGTAGATTACTCAGAGTTAGGTCAGGTCAGGTCAGAACCGGTGAAGATGGCTACTTATTTGGAGATTACTCAGAGTTAGATGTGCATAAGTGCAACTAGAGCCGGCTAGGTGTACCGGAATAAAATTGCGAATAGAACTTTTAAAAGTTGATCAATAAGGAAATGGGATCGTACATGTTCACCTTTCTATTTTTAAATGTTTGGTTTTCTATTTTGTCGAAGCGTTTGAATGACAAGAAAAATGACTTGATATTACATTACGAAAGAAATTACGTTCAATTCGCAATCGGAATGGTATTTTGCCAATAATATAAGGTCTCGAATCACGAGTCAGACAGACATCGATAGAACGTAGTCAAATCACCGCGGATCTTACGATGACACATGGCGCGTCACGTGATGATTAGTAAGAGATTATCTAGAGGCGGCGGGGTAATACCTTCATACTGACCATCGTGCAGCGGATCAATGGTGTGGATCATCAGCTGGAGGAGGCCGTGACGGAACTTGGCGCCGGTGTGCGGGTGGTAGTTGCCACCACCACCACCACCGCCGCCGCCGCCGCCACTGCTGCTGCCCGCGCTGCTCGAAGTGGCGGCTGCTGCTGCTGCCGCCGCCGCCGCCGCCGCAGTAGCTGCCTCCGAAGCGGTGCGTGACGTCACGCTGCCACCTGGCTGCGTGCCCACGCTCGTCTCGCTAGATGTCGCCACGCCGTGCTGTCAAAACAAATACATACTACAATCTCCACTTGCCCTTAAACCATTTTGTTGCTCATGCACAGAAAGAGTGATCAAAAAAAATATTTTTAACAAACAAAAATCGTAATTACACAGAATTTTATTATACAGATTAGCATTATAAAAAAATTTCTTATACATTTCTTTTTGTGTTCATGATTCATTCGTATACATAGTCTTCTACAAAATTAAATTTCACATATTGACATTTCAATAAACATGTCGTAAATTTTTTAATAATCAACATTTTTTAATGCCACAATAAACATTTTTATTACTTTTCTGCAAAACATAATTTTGTGTATACAAGAACTTGTTTTCTATTGCTCGCAAATTTATTGTTACTGATGCTGAAAATGTCTAAAGAATAACTGGAAAGATATTTTATATTTACTCACAGCAATGCGCAATAATAAATTATCTTTCCCATAATACTTCTGTGGTGATTAAACATGAAGGGACACAAATCAAACATTATTGTTACTTTGCATAAAAATATCTGCCTCAAAAAAGTAATTCGAAATGAATTACTCATTCGTAGGAATTTTAAAGTTAAGTCTCTTTGCTTACGTGGTTTATTTAAAATTCTTTTGCTAGCTAGATTATATATAAAAAACTAGTCTATGGTAAATAATATCTGCTAAAAGGTTTCGAGCAATTACTCAACATCAGGACCGCAAATCTGCACGGGTTAACTCGTTTTCACGCTACACCTACCCCTATTTGCATAATTTAATTAAATACGAGATCGATTTATTTATTTACTCAGCCAAAAAACAACAAATTGAATTTGTAACGTAAAATTCAGTTTTTCTATTATTAATAAAACAATACAAGAGAACTATTTAATTGTGGATTTTTCTTGTGCATTTTTTGAGTTATGTCACTAAATGCATAATAGGATTATGAAGGCTACGTTCAGTTTAATACCAATAGTCAACATTTGCGGTGTAAATGGGCACAGAAGTACGCATTTTGTGTATCGCATTCAACGTGGCCGGAATTAAATTCCCTCGGGATTAAGGGATGCAGGCCAAATGTGCATAAATAATGTATCGATGTTTATGCGCTCTGATAATCGTTCCCGAATTTTCCTTAGTGATGTAAAGAAATTTGAATAAATCGATTATAATGTTGTAGTCGAGGATGTGCTTGTATCTACTTTATTGTATGGAAGGCAATCTCGGGATGAAAATAAGGGTTCGTGGTAAATGAAAAATATGATGAGTAGATGAATTGTTGTTAGTTACACATTTTTCGAATGAATATTTGTATCAATTATGTGATATAATTAAAAATTATTGGAAATTCTAATAAAAATAAAAATTAGCTGATGTATGTGAAAAGTACAAGCAGAAAGTAGAAATCATGGCTAATGGAACATCTAGGAACGACATAGATTGCGAATGGAGGGAAATCAGAAATGGGTTAACTACAGTAGCAAATGAAGTATTAGGCACAAAGAAAAGGGCAGGTAGGAGGGAATGGATCACGGAAGAAATAGTTAAAATGATTGAAGCAAGAAGGAAAATTAAAATAGGAAACACAGAAGCAGGACAGAAAAAATATAAGGAACTAAGGAACTTAATTAATAGGAAATGCAAGCTAGCGAAAGAAGAGTTATAAAAGGAAACTGTGAGGATATTGAGGAGGATATGAGAAGAGGTAAAGTAGATTTGGGCTACAGGAAAATTAAGTCACATTTTTCTAAAGTAAAACCAAAGGGTAACATTATATGTGATAAGCAGGGTAAGGAACTCACAGAAAATAAGGAAAAAGCTAGAAGATGGAAGGAGTATCTTGAAGATTTATATAAAGGTAGGCAGGACATGGAGGAGCTAGAAAGTGTGGAACAGATAGATGAGGATGACTTAGGTCCTAGCATACTTAGGTCAGAGTTTCATAGAGCATTAAATGATTTACGGAATAACAAAGCAGCGGGGATTGATATGATACCAGCCGAATTAATAAAACACGCAGGGGAAAAATGCAGGAGCGATTATACAGGTTAGTTTGTAAAATATATGAGAAGGGAGAAGTACCACGGGATTTTCAGCGTAGTATAATAGTAACAATGCCGAAGAAAATAGGAGCTAATTTGTGTGAGAACTATAGGACCATTAGTCTACTATCACATGCATCGAAGATATTGTTAAAGATTATTTATAGGAGATTAGAAAATAAAGTAGAGGAAAGGCTAGGAGAAGATCAGTTTGGTTTTAGGAAAAACAGAGGGACGAGGGAGGCGATTTTAGCACTAAGAACAGTAGTAGAAAAAAGAATGAGGGTAGGAAAGGTAACTTGCATAGCTTTTGTAGACTTAGAAAAGGCATTTGATAATGTAGATTGGGACATAATGTTTAGAATTTTAAAAGAAACGGGTATAGATTATAAGGATAGGAGAATAATTTTTAATTTATATAAACACCAAACTGCCTTAGTTAGAATTGAGGGGGAAGAAGAGGTAGCAAAAATAGGGAAGGGAGTTCGGCAGGGATGTACACTCTCACCGTTATTATTTAATCTATATATAGAAGATGCAATAAACAAAGTAAAAGAAGAGTATAGTGTAGGTGTGAATGTACAGGGAGAGAAAATATATATGTTGAGATTCGCCGACGATATAGCTATATTGGAAGAAAGCGAAAAGAATTTAGAAAGGGTATTGAATGGTATGCAGGCAGTATTGACTAGGGATTTTAACATGAAAATAAATATAGGTAAAACTAAAGTGATGAGGTGTGACAAAAAGGAATGCAGTAGAAAAATGAGGATCACAATAGGAGATAATAGAATCGAAGAAGTGTCAGATTTTTGTTATTTAGGCAGTAGAATCACAAAAGATAATCGAAGCAAGGTAGATATAAAGTGTAGGATAGCACAGGGTAGGAAGGCATTCGTAGAAAATGAACAGATTTTAAGATCAAATATTGACTTGGGTATTAGAAAAAGATTACTGAAGGTATATGTTTGGAGTGTAGCACTGTACGGGTGTGAGGCGTGGACTATAGGAAAGGAAGAGAAGCGTAGATTACAAGCATTCGAAATGTGGTGTTATAGGAGGATGATGAGGATTGGTTGGGAAGATAAAGTAACAAATGAAGCTGTACTAGAGTTAGTAGGGGAGAAGAGAAGTATTTGGAGAGTGTTACAGCGTAGGAGAGACAGATTAGTAGGGCATATCCTTAGGCATGGGGGGATTATGCAATTGATCATAGAAGGTAGAGTGGAGGGAAAGAGAGGGGTAGGTAGGCCTAGATTGGAGTATGTGAGTCAGATAGTTGAAGACGTTGAGATGAATAGCTATAGGGAGATGAAGGGATTAGCTCAGGATAGATCGGCATGGCGTGCTGTTTCCAACCAATCTTTAGGATTGCGGACTCTTTAACTAACTAAATTAAAGTGTTAAACGAAAAGACTACTCAAGAAATTTTTTGAAATATAAATTTTAGTCCCCTATCGTTTTTGACAACTTACTAATTCATTTATTTCTGATATAGTATTTGAGAGTTGAAAATAAAGTTTCATATATAAAAATTTTAAACATTTTTAATAAAGATAAGATGAATTATTGTAAGATAAAAAAAAATTGTATGCGGATACAATTTTTATGATTAATTTAATTGTATTGAAAGGTGTATACGTAAGAATTTTTTTCCGAGAATATTAGTAAATACAAAAAAAAAATTATTTTTGCTAATAATTTATTTTGTAAAAAAAAAAAACGTTTTATATTCATTTTATTTAAACGAAATTCATGCATCAGATCGTATGCATTTGGAACAAATTTTGTAAATGGTTCATATACTTGTTGAAAATTAATTTTTCATTGAACTTTCTACATATGGCTGAAACAGACGGCGCATAATCTACCGAAATGGCCGTAAACTAAATTTAGCTGCTTGCGAAACTTTGGCCCCCCCCAAAAAATACATGCAAACAAATTATCAAAAGAAAATCGTTGCTCAAAAAATTATTTAATAAAATATATTGTATAGACGATGTTTCTTTCTTAAATTTTGGGTAATTTTAATACGTTATTAAAAAATATTTTTATACGGTTTCTCTAACTAATTGCGAAAAATTAAATTTAAAATAATTTCAAATTTGAATTAAGTTGAATTATTTATTGTAAGCTAAGAATTTTTTTAATGAGTATACAATTTTTATAATTTTATTGTATTGAAAGTTAAATTCAAAAAAATATGCTGCGATTTTGAACATCTTATAGATACTAATAATTTATTTTGTAATAAAAACTTGCTATCAAAAAATCATTGTTAAAATTGTATCATTGAAAGTAATTTTTTTTTTAGCTAGTATATTAGTAAATTTTCTAATTTTTGTTTTCATTAAAATATGATATTTGAACTTCTTATAGATTCTAATTTATTTAAAAAAAAAAAAACGTATCTAAGTAAAAAAAAAATAGGAAATTTTGAGCGCGTAACATTTAGGGAACGGCTGATTTAAGGACTTGAGCGCTGGCATTGTTATGTTACAATGACAATACTTCTTGGTGCAAGGACACATTGTCCTATAACGATGCTGCCAGAAAAGCGCCAACTATCAAGCAATTCCCAGCAAATTCTAACGAAAATAATACCGCAATGATATATTTTGCTGGAATAAATAATAAAGGATCTGGCGAAAATATCAAGGACGAAAAATCGTTTGGAGATGCACTTAGTGAAGAAGTTTTATTGATTTTTGCATTTGTCATTTTATTATCGCAATTAAATCTCTTACTATTGTGTATATTTCTTCAAAATTTCAACGAATTCGGCGTGAAAATTAATTTTTCAGCAATCAAATCCAAGTCGTATTTTTTCCTTCAGCAAAATTTTAAATTACGTGGATTTTAAAATGATCCTCTGTATCGTTTTTTTTTTTTTAATATCCTGTATATTTTCTCTACTTTCGATTTTTTCGATATTTTCTCTACACCACTAGAAGTAATTTCTTTTTCGATCTTTTTTTTAAATAACATTCATTTTTCTTGTAGTTTTTTACTCAAATTTTCTCGATCTGTTTCTAATTTATTTTTCAGCTCAAAATTTCGTAATAAATTAAAATTTTGTATCACAGCCTCATTAAATATTTCCAATTTAAAAAAAAAATCTACACAAAGTGAAGTTTTTTTTTATTAAAAACTTCCGATTTTTTTAAGTTTATAAACTGAACTTTAAAATTTTCGTTAATAAAATTGTTCTTGGTTTTTTTTTACAGAATTAATTTCTAATTCGATTGATTCAAATCCAATTTGGTTTCTTATAATTTTCAAAAACGATTTTGAAAAATCGTACACAATTAAATATCAAAAAGCAATTTTAAATTTTCCTTTTTAAAAATGCTATTTTATAATTTAATAAATCATCTTGTTATGTAATATTTTCTTATACGCCTGATACATTTTATAAATAAATGAAAATATTTATGGTAAAAAAATGCTCAATCAAAAACAAATTTTCAGTTGGGTGATTTTTTAAAAAATTTTTTTTTTAATTTTCGAGTTTGTCAATTTTTAAAAGTTTTCTTTTCTTTTATTTTACTAAATCGATATTCCGTTCGAAATCTTCATTTTCCTAAATAATTCTAAAAGCATCTAATCTCTCGAAAAGTTGTTTTTTTATATATCAAAAAAAAAAAACAGCTGATCGAATTGTAACTTTTTTAACGATTGGTCGAAGCGCAATTCCGAGAAATTAATCCTCAATTTCCCTTGACTGGTGAAGCTGAACTGGACGTTTCCTGCGCAGATAATGGCATACTGCAAGTAATGTTTACGACAACGTTTCGCTCCTTCTGCTCCAACATCAGTATTTATTGAATTGGAAAATTAATGCTAACGGAGATGTTATATTTGTACCGTGGCTTTTACAAAAAAAAAAACACATTCCGTTCGATAAGAGCCATCAAAAAGATGGTTCGAATAAAATTGCAAATATTGTCTATTTTGGTGAATGTAGTCGAAATATTTTGCAAGAAAAATTGCAAGAGGAGCTGAAATTTTATTTTTATTTTTTTAATTGATATATAAAAAACGCCTGTTTTTTGGCGGGGATAAGTAATGATTTTAGTCGATTTCGATTTTATACTGAAGAAGAAAAAAAAATGCATGCGTAATTTTAAATGCGTGTTTAAGTTGTGAAAAATCGTTAAAAAAAAATTTAAATAATTTGAATTAGAATGAAAAAAGTTAAGGAAAGATGAATTAATGTAATTTTAAATAGAACGTCACGAGGTTGCTGCAAAATGGTGTTATATTCAAAGTAAATTATCTTTTAATTACATGAAGATAATAGGATTTTTTCTATGTACTTATATGTGGAAAGGACCAATTTGATTTCGGTTAAAATTTCATTTATTTGGTACAAATAGTTTGATTTTGGCATGGGATAATATTAACATGGCTTAAGGGACATTTTTTGAGATTGCGATTAAATTAAGCAAAGGAATTGTTAAAGAAATTTAAATAATTCCAAATATCTAATGGAAAATGGAATGTAAGATGAATTATCCTTAGGTAATAAAATATATTTTTTGAGGACGCGATAAAATTGTTAAGAAATTTAAAATAATATCAATTTTTGATCAAAAAATAAGAAAAGATTAGTTATTTAAGTTAAAAAAAAATTATGTGGGTAAATTTAGAAGATTTTAAATAATTTCAAATTTTATTAGAAAAATGAAGAAAAAATTAATGGAATAGAACGTTTCTTTAAATTTTAAAATAAAAATTGGTTTCAATTTAAATGGCGAAAAAAAATTACGAAGAATAAATATTTACATATGTACTATCTAATAATTTTTTTTTCATTACAAAATTTAAAATACGTATAAAAAACAGATTATAAAGAAATATTAAATAATTTCCAATATACTAAACTTAAAATACTCAAAATCACATGAAAACAATATTTAAAAAAATTAAGAATAATTTTAATGTCCTTTAGACAGTTGGCAACTACTTCAGCATGTTTCGTCCTTATATTTCTATATTATATCGGTGTATTTTAATGGATTTGCTACGAAACCATCGAATAGCGGCATCGTATGCTCGAGAGCAATTAATTACTATTTGAAATAGAAAGATAAATGAGGCGTGAAGAAACTTTTCGCAGAAAGTTTCGTTTCGTTTCGTTCCGTTCCATCCTTTGGCAAACGTGTGCATCTCTGTCAAACCCTACGGTCTATATCCTGTATATATATACAGGGTAATGCATAAACGTAGTTTTTTTTTTTCATTGTTCATTTTTGTTTATATTTTATATTGTTGTTAATACATAAATATGTATTGCAAATATGAGATAAAATTGTATAAAATAGTAGTAATTCTGACTATATCCTGTATATGAAAGATCGATACAGTAAATTCGCATTATTACATAATAAGTACATTATTGCCGGAATGAAAATTTCTACTTATAACTATTAAAAGCATTAGTCATATAAAATATGCTTGCACAAAATATAAGATTATAAATTTTGTAAAAAAATACATTTTCGTGTGTTTTAATAAAACATTTTTGCTAACTTTGAATTTTAAGATGGAATTAAATTTTGTATAAGAAAAATTTTTGCAAATTTTATATATTTATATATTTTTGGATGAATATAAATTGGATTTCAAGAATTAGTTGATCAGGATTAAAAAATGTAACTTGTCATTCTTTTGACGAAAAAGATCTATATCAACTTGAACTTAACGAATTTTTTTATTATTTTATAAAATCTAGTAATAAAAAAAAAAGTCTCGTAGTTTAATTTGTATGACTGTATTCTATCATCGTATAAAATTTCATTTTCATTTGAGCTTTCATTTTAATGCAATTTGGAATATAAAAAACACACTGTTATTTAATTACGTTCACTGGAGCTCGTTGTGTTGCATATGCATCTACTTGACGTAAGCGACAATTTCATTTTTGGTACTTTATTTTCTTTTTTTTGTGTGACCCTCTTCAACTAAATTAATCTCAGCACTCAAAACAGAAAGTCCCTTCATAAATCTGTCTAGAACCGTAGCAAAATTAGAAAATGCACTTTACCAAAATTAACACAAGATATTTAAATATATTTCTTGCGCGTTTAATGCTTTTCGCATTGCTTTAGAGCGACTCTAAACAATGCAATTATTTCTTTAGAACACGTCGTAATTAAAAGAGATATTGAGTACGGTTCTGTATAATTAATCTACTTGTACATTCTATAATAGTCCAATGAATCAATTGCACAACAAATTCGACGATCGATTATATTTTAGATATATACCATTGTTCATGTGAATAATTTGGTAGGGAGCCGATTGGCAATGAGACAACTAAATTTATCACGAATTGCCAAGTCCGCTGAGTAATCAAAACCCCATAGGAAATGTCAATTTCATCGATAATATAAAATTGGCAGAAAAATAAAACGCTTTTCTATATTGTCTATCAATATATCGAACATTAAAAGGCAATTTCGGTTTATAAAAAGATTTTATTAAGCAAAGACCATGTTCAATACTGCGAAACTGTATTTTTAGTTGCCTATATGTATATATAGGCAACTATATGTATAATATTCGTTAATGATACTATATATCACAAGTCACTTAATAAAAATAATAATAAATTCTCCAAATCTGAGAAAAATACATAAAATTAAAATAAAGCGCTTTTTTATATTGTCTATCAAGATGTCGAATATTAAAAGGCAATTTCGGTTTTTAAAAAGATTTTATTAAGCAAAGTCCATGTTCAATACTGTGAAACTGTATTTTTAGTTGCCTATATATAAAATCATTAATAATTCTATCTATCATAAGTCGCTTTATAAAAAAAATAATAAATTCTCCAAATCTGAGAAAATTAAAACGCTTTTTTATATTTTTTATCAAGATGTCGAATATTAAAAGGCAATTTCGGTTTTTAGAAATATTTTACTAAGCAAAGACCTTGTTCAATAGTATGAAACTGTATTTTTAGTTGCCTATATATAAAATCATTAATAATTCTATCTATCATAAGTCGCTTTATAAAAAAAATAATAAATTCTCCAAATCTGAGAAAATTAAAACGCTTTTTTATATTTTTTATCAAGATGTCGAATATTAAAAGGCAATTTCGGTTTTTAAAAAGATTTTATTAAGCAAAGTCCATGTTCAATACTGTGAAACTGTATTTTTAGTTGCCTATATATAAAATCATTAATAATTCTATCTATCATAAGTCGCTTTATAAAAAAAATAATAAATTCTCCAAATCTGAGAAAATTAAAACGCTTTTTTATATTTTTTATCAAGATGTCGAATATTAAAAGGCAATTTCGGTTTTTAGAACTATTTTACTAAGCAAAGACCTTGTTCAATAGTATGAAACTGTATTTTTAGTTGCCTATATATAAATCATTAATAATACTATCTATCATAATTGACTTAATAAAAAAAATAATAAATTCTCCAAATCTGAGAAAAATAAAATGCTTTTTTATATTTTCTATCAAGATGTCGAATATTAAAAGGCAATTTCGGTTTTTAGAACTATTTTACTAAGCAAAGACCTTGTTCAATAGTATGAAACTGTATTTTTAGTTGCCTATATATAAATCATTAATAATACTATCTATCATAATTGACTTAATAAAAAAAAAAAAAAATTCTCCAAATCTGAGAAAAATAAAATGCTTTTTTATATTGTGTATCAAGATGTCGAATATTGAAAAATTATTTCGGTAAAAAAAAAGGTTTTGTAAAGTAAAAATTATGCAAGTGTATTTTTGGTTGCCTATATATAAAATGATTAATTGTATACTCATAAATCACTTAATAAAAATATAATAAATTCTCCAATTCTGGGGTTAATGGTACTTATAAAAGAGGTCGACAGATATCTATTCCAATTGGTTTAATCGTTTTCTAGTGCATCGATAAATAAATAAATTTCTCTTTCATTATGGTCGATAGTAATGATAATAATAATATACAACCTAAAAATCATGTATTAATTAAGAAAAGCGTTGTAAAAGGAAGAATTTGATTGGTATTAATATAAACGGGTTTGTATTATTACGTACAGTAATAATTAGATTAGGCCTTTGAAGATATTGATTTTTAATTAAATTTGATATATTTTGTTTGGAAAATGTTTGATAAATCAACAATGCATTTATTGTAAAGTTTGTTAAATTCTTCTTTGCCTTATTTTTTGGCTTTGAGGCTAATAATGCAGATGATTACAATTATATAGAATATTCCCCCCATACAACTGCATAGAGATTTTTGAAAAAATCTTGAATAAATAGATAAATATTCGTATATTTTTCAGTAATTTAAAATATTAATTTTTAATTTTTTCTTTATGTAGTTCGATATGTTATATACACAGAATAATATCTTTCAATTAGAACTATATTTTATCGCTTAATTAAGCCAAAATGAATTATTCTTTCTGCAGCGACATCTTGAAGATTTTACTTGTACTACTAAATAATAAACACAAAAAACAATAGATGGGGCATAGCGATGCAATAAAATTCAAAGCCGAATTTTATTGTTGCAAAATTCTAAAAGTGCTCTTTATAACGAAACATTCTTTAAATTGACAATATAACATCAAATGACATTGTATTCGATCGATACTTCAAAAACACACATGCATGCACATCGTGTTGTGTTTTCTAGAGGACAATCGCGCAAAGATAAACGTGCACAGCATCCTTACGACTGAAATGAGATCGCAGACGATCCACTGTTAGGGCCATATTATACTACCCTGCGGTGTAAACTGCTTGATCGAAGTCTGTAGACTTTTAAAATAGTTATTCGCTGCACTGTGAAATTTTGCCCAGCGTTTTAAGATTGATGAAGTACTCGTCTATATGTAAAATAGTAGTATGTTAATATATAGTAGTAAAATAGTAGTATACAGAATGTTTGAAGTTTTATCACAGCAAACAAAATTTTCATACTTCGTTCATCAAGAATATTTTTCGGATTTTATGCAATTTTTTGTAACTAATACGTCAAAACTTTGGCGACGTTTAGTATACAGAGGATATTTTTCCGAATATAAATTTATGGAATAGTATTTATTTTACTACCCTATAATTTTCATAATAATGTCATTACTTAAGCACCAACATGGTCGAGGTCCAAATTGCGGATATAATTTGTACTGATTGATTATTATTGATTTATTCGTTAAGTGTATTGAATCTTGAATGAAGATCAATGTAATTAAAATAATGCTTATTTATTTTTATTTTTTTGTGGACATAGGCCTGATTTCATTTGGCATATGCTAAGAAATAATGGATTTGAAGAACAGTTTTTAAGTCTGCAGAGTAGTCTACACTGCAAGGCAGCGTGATAAGGCCCTAACTAAAAGCTTGTCGAAACGAGGACAAAACATAAAAGTGTGGCTTCTTGAGTACACAAAACATACGACTTTGATAATATTCTAGTAGACAAGTTATATAAATTACCACCATTGGGAATAAGGCGGAAAAAACACGATTGGAGTTTTACACAAAAATAATAATTGTGTCTTCGAAGCGCACCACTTGCTTCGATCTATTTAAACTATAATTTTGCCTATATTTCGCGTTATAAATTCTGCCCCCTTTCTTATGAAATGAATGTATTTATTCTCCACGTCCAAATAGGATTTTCTAAATACACTTGAAATAACTTGAAAATCATTTGCAACAAATATTGTGTCGCGTTGAAACTTAAACTTGATTAAGAGCAATTTTTTTTTGATAAGCCAGTCCTCACCAATATTAAGCGGTTCCCATTCAAGCCTACCTTCCAAATTGACATCTGGGGAATTACACACCATATTTTATGCATTATTTGACTGGGCATAATTTTTGGGAAGCGTCATTTATAATGAACAAATTTCCCCACCTAGCAACTAAATATGGACAACTAGTCTTATAATAATCATTAAAACCGTTTTGATTCATGTACGAAATTAAAACCGATCTTCAGTTCTGTTTAACTAGAATAGATTTGCATAATAATTTAATCCAACAATCACGGGGGCTTTTAAAGTTGTCTGAATCTTCGGACGGTAATTAAATATCGCCAAATTATTATTATACATTTTCCCATATCCGAGTTTGGATACCCCGATGACCAAATTAGCATCAAAATGATAATCATTAAATAATACAAGAAGAGACTTCGGGAAAAACAGTTTTTAAAATATTTATCATTTTATTCACTGTTCCATTGAATTATTGTTTTTCTAACGGGAGCTTAAGGTTAAAAAAAAAATTTCATCACTCCCTGATTTTTATTTCTTATTTTAAAGCATCCTGTAAATGTGTGTGTATTTCCGAAAGAGCAAGAATAGGGCATAACATATTGACATAAATATTGTATTAGATTGCTTGTACATGCTTTCAGTAAGTGTATACTCAGTTGCCGATCTTATCTAGACACTGCCAGAATGACAGAGGAACTTGTTGCAAAAGTCCGTCTGAAGTTAGCTCTATATAAACTCCGGACTTGATTTTATCATGTAATTTTGCTAAAATATACATATTTTTTATTATTAAAACATTAGTAGACGAAATTTTTAAACACTAAACAAAAAAATATTATTTTTTGGTTGTGATGCGCATTTTTTTTAATACTTTCTAAATATTCTGATTTTTTAAACATTTTATCTGTTGAGATAAAATAAAAATACACCAATAGTGGTATTCTCGAATTAAAATTACTTATAGAAGGCACCGCAAAAGGAAACAACAATTTAAATTTGTTTTATGTACATCTCTGTCATTTTTTGAGGAATAATCTTTTTGTTGGTAGGCTAAAATTTTTATTGACAATTTTGCGTTAATCAAATTTCAAGTACGTCGTACAGCTATATAACAGATGAAAGACTTGAAGATACAAAGATATTTGCATAAATTTCAATATATGAAGAAAAAACACCTGCCTGCTTTTTTTTTATGTAATATGCAATATGTATATTTCAGTAAATCGTTTGAAAATGTAAAAATATGAATGAATGTTCATTTGAAAGTTTAATGAATTGGGGTTGTTTTTTTATTTTTTTTCTTATTGATCTGTCACTGTGAAAAAAAAAACTGTACAATCACAAACTGACGAAAAAATAAACAGTTTTCCTCTCAAGAATATTTGAATCCCAAGCTAACCAAGACATTTAAAGTATTTGAAGAAAAAAAAAATTGTGTGTAAAAATAAAATATTGCCCACTATTATTGTTAAAAATTTTATAGTGGAGAAAATCACGATTTAAACTTTAAAAACCTCTTTAAAAGTTCAAATGATACGTTTAACTTTTGAACTACTATTACTTTAAATAATACAAAACCAAAAATTTGTAAAAAAAACTTGATATTTGGTAAGTAGATTTAGGATGTATTACATTTTTTTTTTGTTTCGAGTTGTTTCGATTTCAATTTATTGTAATTCATCGACCACCAACAGAATTGTTTGATCTAAAAACGTATACAATTCACGAGCAAACATTTTGCCTCTTCACCGAGGAAAAACAGCTTATACATGTATTTTCCTCTTCAATAAATCAATCTGACAGCTGTCCATCAGCATTATTATCCTTTCCCCCCCCCCCCTCCCACACTTACAGACCTCTCAAGAGAATCAGAGAGAGTGACACATATCAAGTGGAAAACAATCATCTCGACTTTTACGCCTTTTGTATTATTTATCATCGTTTCACCGTTGCCTCCGTCAAACTCTTCAAAGTTTTTCGCATCCCCCTCGGAAGCGACGTCTATATAAATTAAGTTCCCTTTTTACAAAAAAATAAAATCATACATTGTAGAATTTTTTATGGACCCTAAAAATATCACTGATTATGTTTGTTTTTTTATAAATACATGTCTATTATCTATGCCAGATCTTTGTTTTGTTTAAAAAAAATATATTTATATATATTTTTTTATGTTTCTCTTAATATCGTATTTTATATTCGATATGGCAACCGTGGATGGGACTGTTGCAATGACACATGCACACTATACGTATCAAATGTTTAAACGCTACTTAAGTCATCATAGGGACATTTACATCGGGTGAAATGTTATGCAAGTTGCCTACATTAAATTCTTTATTTAAAAATAATAAACGGGACATATTTCCCGTATGAAATACTTCTATTATAATATATTCCAGTCGTAGAAAAAACATCATTTTCGATAAAAGACCTTAAGATATTGTATAAAAATCGTGTTCTATATATTATGTCTTGCGCTAATGATCGTGGCAAGACCTTTATAACAGCTTTGCTGAGTCAGTCATGCGACGACATTGACCGGGTACCGGAGGCGGCTGAATTACATGTTTACCGCCTCCGATCACCGCCACTGGTGCTGCCCTCTGTACTAGCTCTTCGAGTGAAAGTGGAATTACGATAATCGCCCCACACACACACACACACACACACACACATTCTGCCCCACTTATTTATTGAATTACCATCACCCGCGGCTTTGAGTAATCAAGGAAATTTTCCTCATGCAAAGAAACTTCACAACTGTCGTATTTAGTGGTTTTTTTTTTTATAGAAAAATATTCGTGAAATGATGTATTTGATTAAATAACATTATAAAGCCTTCATTTTGTTGTTTAGTATTTTTTTTTTAGAAAAATTAATTAATCCAATAAAATTCGAACAAAAATTTGTTTAATTTTACATCCGAACGACATTTTATCGTCTTAATAAATAATATTTTTACACACACTTATCGATTATTACTTGGTTTTTTGTTTTTAATTATTGTTTTCTTTTAATTTAATTAATGTTTTTAATTATTTCAATATTTCAATTTCAATTATGCAATAAGTTAGTTAAAGAGTCCGCAATCCTAAAGATTGGTTGGAAACAGCACGCCATGCCGATCTATCCCGAGCTAATCCCTTCATCTCCCTATAGCTATTCATCTCAACGTCTTCAACTATCTGACTCACATACTCCAATCTAGGCCTACCTACCACTCTCTTTCCCTCCACTCTACCTTCTATGATCAATTGCATAATCCCCCCATGCCTAAGAATATGCCCTACTAATCTGTCTCTCCTACGCTGTAACACTCTCCAAATACTTCTCTTCTCCCCTACTAACTCTAGTACAGCTTCATTTGTTACTTTATCTTCCCAACCAATCCTCACCATCCTCCTATAGCACCACATTTCAAGTGCTTCTAATCTACGCTTCTCTTCCTTTCCTATAGTCCACGCCTCACACCCGTACAGTGCTACACTCCAAACATATACCTTCAGTAATCTTTTTCTAATACCCAAGTCAATATTTGATCTTAAAATCTGTTCTTTTTCTACGAATGCCTTCCTACCCTGTGCTATCCTACACTTTATATCTACCTTGCTTCGATTATCTTTTGTGATTCTACTGCCTAAATAACAAAAATCTGACACTTCTTCGATTCTATTATCTCCTATTGTGATCCTCATTTTTCTACTGCATTCCTTTTTGTCACATCTCATCACTTTAGTTTTACCTATATTTATTTTCATGTTAAAATCTCTAGTCAATACTGCCTGCATACCATTCAATACCCTTTCTAAATTCTTTTCGCTTTCTTCCAATATAGCTATATCGTCGGCGAATCTCAGCATATATATTTTCTCTCCCTGTACATTCACACCTACACTATACTCTTCTTTTACTTTGTTTATTGCATCTTCTATATATAGATTTAATAATAATGGTGAGAGTGTACATCCCTGCCGAACTCCCTTCCCTATTTTTGCTACCTCTTCTTCCCCCTCAATTCTAACTAAGGCAGTTTGGTGTTTATATAAATTAAAAATTATTCTCCTATCCTTATAATCTATACCCGTTTCTTTTAAAATTCTAAACATTATGTCCCAATCTACATTATCAAATGCCTTTTCTAAATCTACAAAAGCTATGCAAGTTACCTTTCCTACCCTCTTTCTTTTTTCTACTACCGTTCTTAGTGCTAGAATCGCCTCTCTCGTCCCTCTGTTTTTCCTAAAACCAAACTGATCTTCTCCTAGCCTTTCCTCTACTTTATTTTCTAATCTCCTATAAATAATCTTTAACAATATCTTCGATGCATGTGATAGTAGGCTAATGGTCCTATAGTTCTCACACAAATTAGCTCCTATTTTCTTCGGCATTGTTACTATTATACTACGCTGAAAATCCCGTGGTACTTCTCCCTTCTCATATATTTTACAAACTAACCTGTATAATCGCTCCTGCATTTTTTTCCCTGCGTGTTTTATTAATTCGGCTGGTATCATATCAATCCCCGCTGCTTTGTTATTCCGTAAATCATTTAATGCTCTATGAAACTCTGACCTAAGTATGCTAGGACCTAAGTCATCCTCATCTATCTGTTCCACACTTTCTAGCTCCTCCATGTCCTGCCTACCTTTATATAAATCTTCAAGATACTCCTTCCATCTTCTAGCTTTTTCCTTATTTTCTGTGAGTTCCTTACCCTGCTTATCACATATTATGTTACCCTTTGGTTTTACTTTAGAAAAATGTGACTTAATTTTCCTGTAGCCCAAATCTACTTTACCTCTTCTCATATCCTCCTCAATATCCTCACAATTTCCTTTTATCCACTCTTCTTTCGCTAGCTTGCATTTCCTATTAATTAAGTTCCTTAGTTCCTTATATTTTTTCTGTCCTGCTTCTGTGTTTTCAATTTTAATTTTCCTTCTTGCTTGTATCATTTCAACTATTTCTTCCGTGATCCATTCCCTCCTACCTGCCCTTTTCTTTGTGCCTAATACTTCATTTGCTGCTGTAGTTAACCCATTTCTGATTTCCCTCCATTCGCAATCTATGTCGCTCCTAGATGTTCCATTAGCCATGATTTCTACTTTCTGCTTGTACTTTTCACATACATCAGCTAATTTTAACCTATCGATATCTACTCTGACCTGTTTAGACTTCTGTAATTTCTTGAATTTGACCTCTGAGTCCAGGACTACTAAATTATGGTCACTATCAATATCTGCTCCAGGGTAACTCTTACAATTCTTAATCTGGTTCCTAAACCTCTCTTTAACCAGTATGTAATCTATCTGATACCTCCCTATATCTCCTGGCATTTTCCACGTATATATCCTGCGCTTGTGATTCTGAAAAAGCGTGTTTGCTACCACTAGCTTATTCCTAATACAAAACTCTACCAATCTATCCCCTCTATCATTACGTGTTCCTATTCCATATTCTCCTACTATTGAAACTTCCTTTCCCTTACCTACTACGGCATTCCAATCTCCGATTACAATTAGATTATCCTGTCCTTTAACGTTTGCTAACCTAGATTCAATCTCCTCATAAATGGATTCTACCTCCTCATCATCGTGGCTTGAAGTTGGCATATATACTTGCACTATAACTGTGTCCGTTGGCTTCGTGTCTAATCTAATAGTTATAATTCTATCACTAACTTGGCAATAACTCTTTACTCTACATCCCAACTTTCTATTCATTATAAAACCTACACTGGTATGCCCATTATCTGATGCTGTGGTTATTAATCTATATTCTCCTGACCACGTATCTACTTGATCTTTCCCCCTAACTTCACTAATCCCTACAATATCCAGTTTAAGTCTCTCCATTTCTAATTTCAAATTCTCTAACTTTCCTATCCTATTCATCCTATTCATAAATTAACAAAAAAAAAACTTATAAAATTCAGTAGATTTTTTTTTATATCTGCACGTAACTATCATTATATTTTTAATGTTTAGTTCGTTTAAAAGTAGAATTTTCCAAAAGTGGTCAAAACTAGTCTTTAGCACTTTTTATCTGCAACACGTCGTACTACGCTTTACAATGTTGCCTTTTGATATCGCGATGAAGAAGATAGATAGAGAGATGTCGCAAGGTCGCTTGAAAGGTCAACTTATATTTTAACTATACTATGATGGCATTACGGTCCTTATATACTATACGAAGCTTCTAGACGTCAGTTTGCATTACCATTTCCATCGCGAATGTCTATTCTAGAAACTAGAAGATTATATACAGGGTGGCCTATATAAAGTAGATATATAATAGTGGTTTTTCTAAACTATCATCTTCGATTTTACCAATTCAATTTTGTACAATTTTTCGCTTAACAATTTTTTTTTGCATTAAAAAATCATTTCGACAATATATTGTAAAAACTTTTTAAATCTTCGCGATGCGAATATATGTGACGTTTAAATTTTAAATAATCTCTTTATTAGTTACAGCGAAAATCTTTCGATAGACGAATTTTTTTCGTATAAAATAATATAAAATTCGCCCTGTAAATGCATATTTAAGTCAGAAATAACAAGAGTGTATTATATATGATGTTTCTGGGCTTAAAAGAACCTCTATGATTTGAATACCAAACGGAAGAATTGCTCTAGAATTGTAGATGTGGTCGACTTCTGTTTTGCTTCTTCTATTTTGCTGTCCTACCATATTATATTATTCATGTTTTGTTATTATTCAAAGGACAGGAAAAATCTTGAGTCCCAATAAAAAAAATTGCTTCGTTCTAGTTTCTGTATAGTCCTGTATAGTGCCAATGATACAAAAAAATATCTTGAATAATTTTATATAATATTAATTTGGGGCTACTAAAAAATTACAAAAAAAAAGATTTTACAAAATCTTTTAATATAGTTTAACATTCATTGATCTAAAGAAAATTCAATTAATAGTTTTTATTATTTTTTAATTTAATTTTATTCGTTTTTTAATTGAATTAAAATCTGATAAAGTAAAAAAAATGCAAATCTTCATTTTTGGTTCCCAAAACATTTAAAAATTGATTTATTTATTAATAAAAAAAATATTTTTTAGTCCGTTTTAAATTCTTGCACTTTGTTGTGGATTTAAAGAAGAATCTCCGCATTGACATTTATGTCAGGAAGAATTTCCTTTTGAACTACTATTATGTATTTACATAAATTCTCTCTATCATGAGAATATAATACTACTTTGAACTATTTTACAAAATACATTGACATTTGTACGAACTGTAGTTATTTTCACGCTCTTTTGGTCACATTCCGAAAGACATGGAACATTTATTTTGTTCATAAATTGTTATAAAAATACTACACATTATATTTCATAAAAGAAAATAATATTGTTACAAAATATTCTTTATATAAAAATTGGCGCAGTCGTATTGAAACGGAAAAAATAAAAATTCCAAAGAAAAATAAGAATAATTCAAATATTTTAAATTATTTAAATGAAATTAATAATAAAAAAAATTGTGCGATGAGATAGAGCTGTGCTACATCCTGTATAAAATATGGGTAATAAATATTTTACTATTCCAGGGTTGCGCATTGGGTTAATATGCAATAAATTTAGGTCTATGACAATAGAGCAGCTTTATACATATAGAATTCATTGTAAAAGGACCTATGAAGAACACGACATACGTAAAATATATTCCGCGTGACATTCAAAAGGCACAAATTATTATTTTTAATATTAATTCTAGGTCAACGTTCAATTTGGTCGAAAGAAATCATTGTATAATTTTCAAAGAAAATCGATTTCAAGCGATTTATCAACAGATTCTTTTTTAATTCGAATTTTTGTTGTGTCGAAGTCGGGAATAAAAAAGATATTGCTAAGAAAACGAAAAATGATTTTACAGCGTTGCTGATACATAAAAATTTTTTTTTGTCAAAATCAATTATTGGTTTTCGATTTATTTGCAATTTAAAAATAATATAATGTCAGTATAACGTTTGGACAAAAAAAAAAAAACTAAGGAATATCGAAAAGTGAAAAATGTATATAGAAAATGATGTTTTATGTCTTAATCCAATCATTTTACGAATTTCTATGACCCTGTAGACAGGCTTCGAAGTATGACTGACCTATTTCCCATGAATTGTAGGCTTGTAATAAAAATATATATGGGAATTTTGCATAATGGCGGAAGGTAGGAGAGCTGAAATATCAGCTTTCCTAAACGACCGTCGACAATATTTCATTGCAAATGCACAGATAACTTAACTTTTTTCAAACGTAAAAAAAATGTTTGCAAACTATCGATTCAATAAAACATATTTATTTTTCTTTAGGTTATTTAATAAATTGCTTTTAAATTTTAAAATTATTGCCTGACAAATTATATATTTGACATTTGCGAAACCGAAATTATTTTATTAAATTACATATATTTAATTAATCCTTTCGTGTAATTTTAATGAAATTCCAGCAGATATATATTTCGAATGTATATTTCAAATTTCTATACAATTCGAAATTTACGAATTGTGACATTTCGCTCAACTAAATGTCAAAGTTTATGAGTAATTTAATATTTTGAACCGATATTTACAGTCATCTATATTTTCAACGCCTAAATTAATTCATTTTCATTGTTTGCTTTTTGCAATTTTATTTCCAAAATAAAAAAATAAAAAACGGAATATTATAAAAACATTAAAATAATAATTTTTATCGCCCTATTTTTCGCCGACACAACAATTCGTTCGCTAACCATAAAATATTTTTCCGTTACGTTTACTCAATTTCATTTTATTGTTTTAAATTATTGTTGGTAGAATTTAAAGATAAAACGCTGGATTTTTATAGGATTGTGGTAAACTATTTTAATATCTACAAATAAAATATTTATATCTACCATTCGCGATATGAGGATATAAATTTTACGCTCGAATTAGAAAATGAAGTTGGTTATTTATAAATTGTTCTTTTTGTCAATAAATCCACACAATCATATTTCGTTGTAATATTTTATTAATGCGTTTTCAAGGCTTTTTCAAGTACAATCTAAAAATAATACTAATAATTGTAAAAAAAAATTATTTTCGCACAAACAAAAATAATTTTTATTTGAGTAAATATGAATTTTTGGTTGATTTAAAATATGTAGATTTAAAAAATGGTTTGATGCAGAAATAAGTAGTTTCAGCATTATAGATTGACATTTTCGTTGACCTAACTTGAGACCTATCGTTTTAAATGTCTCAATTCTATTTTTGTTAAGACCAGTGTCTTATCGCACGAAAAGCAGGGGTTCGGCAGCGTGTCTAGCGTTTCCCCAATTTTGATTATTTTTGTACAATATTTTAATATAATATTCGTAAAGGATGGGGCTTTTGAACGGTATATTTCTCATATTTTTAAATTTTCAATTACATGCCCAAAAAATTATCAAAAGCTCATAAAAAAATACGATTTTTTCATTTTTCACACGTTGTTTTATCGAAGAAGCTAGTAAAATTTTACGAAAACAGTTTTACCGTTCCATATCTAGACATATTATCCACAATCAGTAAAAATTGTGTACTTTAATTTGCTTTCGTTTAATAGTTGGGCTAACGCTAGTGCTTAAGAACATGAAATTACTTAATTTGGGCCATTTTGTGCATAGCGTAGTGTACGAATTTCATTATAGATGGTGCTGATTTACTAAAGTATATATTTGCAGAGTAATGTTAACTAGTTCTCCATTTAGCTATTTTTTATCTTTAAAAAAATACATAGCTTTCTCAAAAATGGTTTATATTTTAGAAAATAATGATTAAAAAATGTTTGTAGGACAAAATTTTAATCAAAAAAATTGCTCAAATCATCGCTAATTTCAATTCTTTTTAGTTTACAGCGCAAAATATATCAGATGCGGACCAAAGTAAATATATTGATTCGAATTGTTTAGGGTAAATCTGGATTGTCCCAATTATAATCTTTTGTAGTTTTAGGGTCGATATACAGCCGTTAAAATCGCGTGTAGCTTCGTTTATCGTATTTGCCTAATCGGCATGCCGATACAGCTGTAAAAGATACAATAGAGATGGACGAAATATACTTAGTTTTAAAAAAAGGCGTTTTTATAAAATTTTACACAAGAACTACAACTCGTATTAAATTATTATAATATATTAGCCTATGAATGTTTAGTATATTTTGGGGGGATTGATCCTCATCTCTAGAGGGAACCAAAGCCCAGCACTGTTAAGGGTGAAATGGTGAACCCTTGACGTGAGTTTACTGCCGATTAGATCACGCTAATATTCTATCGAAATAGGAGTTAATGCAAAATGAAAATACCCCAACCTCGAGGCTCGCCCTCTAACCAACAACCCCTTTACAATACTCCTAACATATTTTACTAATGAACCATATATAGCGATATATAACCAGAGAACAAACGGAAGAGTTTTTTCACCATAACAATATAGATAAAGTAACCGAAACTTTATTTTAAAAGAATAGGAAAATAAAAATCCCATTTGAAATATTTTTTAAAGAAATAAATAAAAATATATACATACGATGCAAAGGTATCATTTGATTAATTGTGGTACTGATGTTGATATAATGCCTGTCGAAATGCGCATATGTTGATTATATATTTTAAGAATTAGCGAAGGATTTAATTTTGTTTAGAACGTTGTTGTTGTTGTTGTTGTTTTTGTAATTAGTTAGTTAAAGAGTCCGCAATCCTAAAGATTGGTTGGAAACAGCACGCCATGCCGATCTATCCTGAGCTAATCCCTTCATCTCCCTATAGCTATTCATCTCAACGTCTTCAACTATCTGACTCACATACTCCAATCTAGGCCTACCTACCCCTCTCTTTCCCTCCACTCTACCTTCTATGATCAATTGCATAATCCCTCCATGCCTAAGAATATGCCCTACTAATCTGTCTCTCCTACGCTGTAACACTCTCCAGATACTTCTCTTCTCCCCTATTAACTCTAGTACAGCTTCATTTGTTACTTTATCTTCCCAACCAATCCTCATCATCCTCCTATAACACCACATTTCAAGTGCTTCTAATCTACGCTTCTCTTCCTTTCCTATAGTCCACGCCTCACACCCGTACAGTGCTACACTCCAAACATATACCTTCAGTAATCTTTTTCTAATACCCAAGTCAATATTTGATCTTAAAATCTGTTCTTTTTCTACGAATGCCTTCCTACCCTGTGCTATCCTACACTTTATATCTACCTTGCTTCGATTATCTTTTGTGATTCTACTGCCTAAATAACAAAAATCTGACACTTCTTCGATTCTATTATCTCCTATTGTGATCCTCATTTTTCTACTGCATTCCTTTTTGTCACACCTCATCACTTTAGTTTTACCTATATTTATTTTCATGTTAAAATCCCTAGTCAATACTGCCTGCATACCATTCAATACCCTTTCTAAATTCTTTTCGCTTTCTTCCAATATAGCTATATCGTCGGCGAATCTCAGCATATATATTTTCTCTCCCTGTACATTCACACCTACACTATACTCTTCTTTTACTTTGTTTATTGCATCTTCTATATATAGATTAAATAATAACGGTGAGAGTGTACATCCCTGCCGAACTCCCTTCCCTATTTTTGCTACCTCTTCTTCCCCCTCAATTCTAACTAAGGCAGTTTGGTGTTTATATAAATTAAAAATTATTCTCCTATCCTTATAATCTATACCCGTTTCTTTTAAGATTCTAAACATTATGTCCCAATCTACATTATCAAATGCCTTTTCTAAATCTACAAAAGCTATGCAAGTTACCTTTCCTACCCTCTTTCTTTTTTCTACTACCGTTCTTAGTGCTAGAATCGCCTCTCTCGTCCCTCTGTTTTTCCTAAAACCAAACTGATCTTCTCCTAGCCTTTCCTCTACTTTATTTTCTAATCTCCTATAAATAATCTTTAACAATATCTTCGATGCATGTGATAGTAGGCTAATGGTCCTATAGTTCTCACACAAATTAGCTCCTATTTTCTTCGGCATTGTTACTATTCTACTACGCTGAAAATCCTGTGGTACTTCTCCCTTCTCATATATTTTACAAACTAACCTGTATAATCGCTCCTGCATTTTTTCCCCTGCGTGTTTTATTAATTCGGCTGGTATCATATCAATCCCCGCTGCTTTGTTATTCCGTAAATCATTTAATGCTCTATGAAACTCTGACCTAAGTATGCTAGGACCTAAGTCATCCTCATCTATCTGTTCCACACTTTCTAGCTCCTCCATGTTCTGCCTACCTTTATATAAATCTTCAAGATACTCCTTCCATCTTCTAGCTTTTTCCTTATTTTCCGTGAGTTCCTTACCCTGCTTATCACATATTATGTTACCCTTTGGTTTTACTTTAGAAAAATGTGACTTAATTTTCCTGTAGCCCAAATCTACTTTACCTCTTCTCATATCCTCCTCAATATCCTCACAGTTTCCTTTTATCCACTCTTCTTTCGCTAGCTTGCATTTCCTATTAATTAAGTTCCTTAGTTCCTTATATTTTTTCTGTCCTGCTTCTGTGTTTCCAATTTTAATTTTCCTTCTTGCTTCTATCATTTCAACTATTTCTTCCGTGATCCATTCCCTCCTACCTGCCCTTTTCTTTGTGCCTAATACTTCATTTGCTGCTGTAGTTAACCCATTTCTGATTTCCCTCCATTCGCAATCTACGTCGCTCCTATTTTGTAATTACAAAAATTTAATGTTTTTCTTTATAAATCGATATACGTTTCGTCTAGATTTTGCGGATGCATTAACTTCAATAGTAATCTAAAAAGGAGACGATGCTGCATTTATGAAAGTTTTATGGTCTAGCAATATCGGAATGAAATGGAACAACACTCGTTAATATTTTACGATCTGGCAACGTTGGAAAAACGTTATTTCTACACGGTCCTCGGTCCCGAGACAATATATCGTGACAATAGGGTCTTTATTTCGTTTTCCGTAATTGTAGGTAGTGGAAATTTGAAAGTTTCAGTTCATAAACTCGGGATATAAAAATGTAATGGCAGTATATGTGAAATGGTCAGACGTTTTATCGCTTGGGTATGTGAAGTAATTTTGGGTGGGGGATATTAAAAAACTGTCGGTGGGATTTTTTTTTTTGGAATGAAAAAAATTCTAGTATGTGGATGAAACGTGCTGACATTTGTAATAATAATTTGTTTGTTTGGTGCATTAAAAAATGGATCTTATCACATAGATTTTTTGAATGTTGAAATTGAAGATCGAATTAAATTGAAAATGTAGGATTTGGCAAGTGAAACGATAATTGGATTAAATCGAATTGAAAGAGGATTTTAAGATAACAGATAAAGTATCGTACGATTTCTTGATGCCAGCCAAGAATAATAAACTTGAGGAACTTGAGGTAGTTAAGGAGGAGGCTCTTTGCCCATGGCTAAGAAATATGGTATATTTTGAGCCAAGAAGTTTTTTTTATAGAAAGATCGTAAGGACGTGATATTTTAAATATACATTTAAAAAGGTTTAGATTAGATAATGACAGATTTTAAAGGTAAAATGTTTTTTTTTTTGTATATGCCGAGGACTTTTTGAAATATCAACGCAAGCTTTTTGAATTTAATATTTTAGATTTTGGCAGCGCGTAAAAAAAATTAGCAGAGCCGCTAAATAATTTGATCTTTTTTGTATTGTTTTATATAGGGGGGCCATTACTGCCATTCATTCTGACTGTGAGCTGTTCATATTTTATGGCCTTTTCGTGCTTATATATGGCCGCTAATTACACGACTTTCTATTCGTCCTAATCTGCTTTCGGGAACAATGTCGCAATGTACCAAACTATATATCTACATACAGAGTGATCCATGTTTCGAATGCAACTTGTTCAATTTTAAGCACGAAAGTACGGAAATTTTAGCGTCAAAAGACTTGGAGATTTCGCGAAAAGTATAAAAAAAAATTCAAGTCGATTTGGCGTAGATTTTATTGTTTAAAATATCAAAGATAATTCGAGTATGAGTATATTTAGTTTGAAATATTTTCTTAGACGTTTGGGACATTCGGTGACTTTATCTTTTATAAATACTCAACGAGCTGTGACGGATTTCGTCACAAATTAACTGCGAGGGTAATTAATATATCATCATATTGCCTGGAGGTCGCGATTTTGGCAAGAATATACGCTGCACCAGCGAAGCCCCATCATTCGATAAACTGTTTGCGTATCTATTACTTTAAATCAGCTGTTTTAGTTGGGACGGTTTTGGTTTTCTTTTTTGATCAAATTTCATCGGATCAAATATATTCGAAATCGTGCGATTTTTTAATAATACCTACGTGTATTTGATCGAAGAGAGCGACCGAAAAATCAACATTAAATTAAACTAAAATCGAACATAAAATATACACAATAAATAAACGTTTTGTTTTTGAAAAAATCGCAAATAATTTTGTGTAAAATTCTTCTTCGCGTATCACCCTGTATAATATGCAGAAATTTCAATGTCATTACCCTTAAACTATGTATTAGTAAAAACACTAACAGAGATTAAATGGGTTGTAGGTATTTATAAAATTTAATATAAAATACGCGTTAAATTCCTTAAAAATACATTTTTGAAACAATTCAGTGCAAATTATTGCATTATTATTATTTATTATTATTAGTATGAAATATCTTGTTCTAGTTCTATGTCCTAAAGTATATATAGAGGACAAACACGTAGACCAATTGAATCTAGATTTAAGGAGCATCAGATTAAATAGAAAAGATAAAAGTGCTGTACCCGAGCATATTTTTGACTAACTCAGGTCATCCTATTCAAATTAGTTCACTTAATAAATTATTTAAAAATGTTTTGAATTATTCCTAGTTAAATGCTTATTAAAGTATTTACATGCATAAATCTAAATAAAATTTAATGAATTTAGATTCAGGCCCAATTTCATGTTGTCTATTTAATTTATTTAATAAAAACTATTTTTAAATTTATTTTTAGTTATTTTAGGTTTGACAAACCAATGTTTATTGTTGTTACTCGTCAGTTTCGTTAATTATTAATTTATTTAGTTAAACAGTCCGCAATCCTAAAGATTGGTTGGAAACAGCACGCCATGCCGATCTATCCTGAGCTAATCCCTTCATCTCCCTATAGCTATTCATCTCAACGTCTTCAGCTATCTGACTCACATACTCCAATCTAGGCCTACCTACCCCTCTCTTTCCCTCCACTCTACCTTCTATGATCAATTGCATAATCCCCCCATGCCTAAGAATATGCCCTACTAATCTGTCTCTCCTACGCTGTAACACTCTCCAGATACTTCTCTTCTCCCCTACTAACTCTAGTACAGCTTCATTTGTTACTTTATCTTCCCAACCAATCCTCATCATCCTCCTATAACACCACATTTCTAATGCTTGTAATCTACGCTTCTCTTCCTTTCCTATAGTCCACGCCTCACACCCGTACAGTGCTACACTCCAAACATATACCTTCAGTAATCTTTTTCTAATACCCAAGTCAATATTTGATCTTAAAATCTGTTCTTTTTCTACGAATGCCTTCCTACCCTGTGCTATCCTACACTTTATATCTACTTTGCTTCGATTATCTTTTGTGATTCTACTGCCTAAATAACAAAAATCTGACACTTCTTCGATTCTATTATCTCCTATTGAGATCTTCATTTTTCTACTGCATTCCTTTTTGTCACACCTCATCACTTTAGTTTTACCTATATTTATTTTCATGTCAAAATCCCTAGTCAATACTGCCTGCATACCATTCAATACCCTTTCTAAATTCTTTTCGCTTTCTTCTAATATAGCTATATCGTCGGCGAATCTCAACATATATATTTTCTCTCCCTGTACATTCACACCTACACTATACTCTTCTTTTACTTTGTTTATTGCATCTTCTATATATAGATTAAATAATAACGGTGAGAGTGTACATCCCTGCCGAACTCCCTTCCCTATTTTTGCTACCTCTTCTTCCCCCTCAATTCTAACTAAGGCAGTTTGGTGTTTATATAAATTAAAAATTATTCTCCTATCCTTATAATCTATACCCGTTTCTTTTAAAATTCTAAACATTATGTCCCAATCTACATTATCAAATGCCTTTTCTAAATCTACAAAAGCTATGCAAGTTACCTTTCCTACCCTATTTCTTTTTTCTACTACCGTTCTTAGTGCTAGAATCGCCTCTCTCGTCCCTCTGTTTTTCCTAAAACCAAACTGATCTTCTCCTAGCCTTTCCTCTACTTTATTTTCTAATCTCCTATAAATAATCTTTAACAATATCTTCGATGCATGTGATAGTAGGCTAATGGTCCTATAGTTCTCACACAATTTAGCTCCTATTTTCTTCGGCATTGTTACTATTCTACTACGCTGAAAATCCTGTGGTACTTCTCCCTTCTCATATATTTTACAAACTAACCTGTATAATCGCTCCTGCATTTTTTCCCCTGCGTGTTTTATTAATTCAGCTGGTATCATATCAATCCCCTCTGCTTTGTTATTCCGTAAATCATTTAATGCTCTATGAAACTCTGATCTAAGTATGCTAGGACCTAAGTCATCCTCATCTATCTGTTCCACATTTTCTAGCTCCTCCATGTCCTGCCTACCTTTATATAAATCTTCAAGATACTCCTTCCATCTTCTAGCTTTTTCCTTATTTTCTGTGAGTTCCTTACCCTGCTTATCACATATAATGTTACCCTTTGGTTTTACTTTAGAAAAATGTGACTTAATTTTCCTGTAGCCCAAATCTACTTTACCTCTTCTCATATCCTCCTCAATATCCTCACAGTTTCCTTTTATCCACTCTTCTTTCGCTAGCTTGCATTTCCTATTAATTAAGTTCCTTAGTTCCTTATATTTTTTCTGTCCTGCTTCTGTGTTTCCTATTTTAATTTTCCTTCTTGCTTCTATCATTTCAGCTATTTCTTCCGTGATCCATTCCCTCCTACCTGCCCTTTTCTTTGTGCCTAATACTTCATTTGCTGCTGTAGTTAGCCCATTTCTGATTTCCCTCCATTCGCAATCTATGTCGTTCCTAGATGTTCCATTAGCCATGATTTCTACTTTCTGCTTGTACTTTTCACATACATCAGCTAATTTTAACCTATCGACATCTACTCTGACCTGTTTGGACTTCTGTAATTTCTTGAATTTGACCTCTGAGTCCAGGACTACTAAATTATGGTCACTATCAATATCTGCTCCAGGGTAACTCTTACAATTCTTAATCTGGTTCCTAAACCTCTCTTTAACCAGTATGTAATCTATCTGATACCTCCCTATATCTCCTGGCATTTTCCACGTATATATCCTGCGCTTGTGATTCTGAAAAAGCGTGTTTGCTACCACTAGCTTATTCCTAATACAAAACTCTACCAATCTATCCCCTCTATCATTACGTGTTCCTATTCCATATTCTCCTACTATTGGAACTTCCTTTCCCTTACCTACTACGGCATTCCAATCTCCGATTACAATTAGATTATCCTGTCCTTTAACGTTTGCTAACCTAGATTCAATCTCCTCATAAATGGATTCTACCTCCTCATCATCGTGACTTGAAGTTGGCATATATACTTGCACTATAACTGTGTCCGTTGGTCTCGTGTCTAATCTAATAGTTATAATTCTATCACTAACTTGGCAATAACTCTTTACTCTACATCCCAACTTTCTATTCATTATAAAACCTACACCGGTATGCCCATTATCTGATGCTGTGGTTATTAATCTATATTCTCCTGACCACGTATCTACTTGATCTTTCCCCCTAACTTCACTAATCCCTACAATATCTAGTTTAATTCTCTCCATTTCTAATTTCAAGTTCTCTAACTTTCCTATCCTATTAAGACTGCGTACATTCCACGCTCCGACTCGTAGAATTTTCGACGAAGACGATTTCTTGCCCGCCCCAGAATCCGAGGGCTTGCCTGCTACCGAAGTAGCAGGATGAGATTCTGAGCCATTGGCTCTACTCATCTGGGGTAATATATTAAAGATAATCGACATTTCATGTTGTACGCTTGAGAAGGGTACAGTGCTGGTTTCTCCTTGCCTTAATTTATATTAATTATTAAACGACGAAGTATGCAACCGATCATACGCAGATGCCGTAAGGGTAGATAAATCAAATATATCGTTTTAAAAGATTAATAGGTCATATTATATGGCATTTTTAAAATACTTCTGTCATGTTGACTTATTTATTTAATAGTTTATTTTCATTTAGTTTATTTAATAGACTTATTTATTTATTTAATTATTTAATCACGATTCGTGACAGAGGTATTTTATTTAGTTTCTATTCGAAATATATAATAGCCCTCGAAATGTACATCTAGCTACTTAATGCTTTAAGTAACGGTATTTGGGTGATATTCTATACTATTATTTAACACCGTAGTGATCATTTTTAAAGTTATTATATATTATTATTGCGTTTGACATTTGTATAAAAACAAACTCGTGTCAAAATATGTCAACAGACGATGGTTTCCATAATAACAATGACAGAAAATCAAGTCAGCGGCCATCATGATTTTACCACATCAATAACGTCAACTTGACGTTTCCAAAGTCAAAACAATTAATTCGATGAAAAATCAAAACAACGCACGTAAATAAATATACAAATCGCATCTAATTCAAAACTTTACTTTATTCTACTGAGGACATTAATGAATACGATAAATAGCAAAATCTATTTTATAGTTGCGCATTTGCGTTGTATGTGAATGCATTAATGCATATTATGACACTGTACCTATACACAGTATTTCCCTTAAACTTCCATGAAACTGTGTCTATAAATCGTTTAATATACCACCCTTCCGCTACCCCAAAATGGGCTCAAATTATAGATTTAAGCTTCACATATACGTAAATGACACAGAGTTGAAGCGTCGGTTTTTATAAAAAAAAATTATCGCTTTGGTTGATGCATCGAATTTTTATTTTATTCAAAGAAAATCCATTGTTGTAAAAATGGGGATTCCTAAAAATCTCATTTTTTAACCCTTTGGGTGGCAAAAGACTGGGGATCAAAGATTTTCAAAGATATTTTGTATACAGACAAATAATTATGTGAAAAAAATTTATGCTAAAAAAATTAGCAATTAGCGATCAAATTCAACATTGGTAAACAGATTAAGAAACTATAAGAGAATATCTTTATTCATCTCAATATTCCTCTTTATTCTTATTAATCAATTCAGTACATCTTTCTTAAATTTAAAGCACAAAAGAGGTATCAAGCCAGCGCAATAAATTTTGCCATTGATGTCGCACGGAACTGTATTAAATTTGTCGTCGCTCCTTCCGATCTACTTCTTCATATTCTATGTGTATATCTACTCCTAACAAAGAACAAGGTCAACTTGCAATTGCAAGAATTCGCAAAATAACACACGTATAAAAATATTTAATGAAAATTGTGTTTTAAAATAAAGAAATCGTACATTGAACGATTTAATTTTTACACTCGTTTACATTTCATTTATTAAAATTTAAAAAATGTACATCGAATGTTTATAAATACTTAAATTGAAAGCGACATTTCAAAGAGTGTTCTTATATATATCACGGTACGGCCCTGTCTATTCCATAGCTGTTACACAACAGCAGGATGTTCTATATAAGGGTATAGACAGCAGGATGGTATTAGATTAAATGCAGACACTATATCTGCCAGCGGCACACAAAAGTACATAAGGAGCAACCAACAAGACATTATGGAATGAATTAAACTATTAAAGTGAACTAGCAACTCGATGTTCGCTTACTTATAAGCGATAGTGCGAATTATACAGCGAAGCAAGAGTTAAAATGATAGTTGAAGATCTTAACCGAAGGATTTCATGTTAAAATGCAATAATAGTATTATGATTACAATCAAATACATCGTTATTTTGTTTAAAAAAATACAACTCGTAACGTAACTTCTTCATAGTTAGAACATGTCTTTCGTGGACAATTTTAAATACTGTTTACATCCTTAAAATAATAAACTAAGTGCAGTGATGTGAATTTAACACAGCTGTTCCAAATAACGTAGTGAAAATATAAAATTGGCAAACAGAATTTTCACTTTGATGGTAATATCATCATAACAACATCAAACTATTGCACATGCGCACTGCTTTGTGAGCATTCAACACGGTTATATCGAAAAATGGATTTTTAAATGAGACAGACATACTGCCATCATATAAAACAAACAAAGAAAAAAGTAGTGCGACAGAATTTCCATAGAAACGTTGTATTTTTTGTTAAACTATAACATAACAACAACAAAATCACTGGTTGTGCAATAAATATTACGAATGAAAAATGTTATTATGGTACACGCCATCGGCCAAATAAAGCATATATATCTTCGCCACGATTCGAGCTGCACAAAAGCATTTCGAATGACAATAGTGTCGCATATGTGACGTACGAGTACATGACAGCTATATCCGCCTGTCTTCTGATCCTGCCAACGCAAGAAACTTAACGAACAAACAACTAACGATGCAGATTTACTAGACATCGAGCTTCGTGTCTTGTAAGATTTTATATTTGTTGCCAAACAATTTTTTTTTGTAAAAGCTAGTTGTTGAAGGTATTATGTACATTTCAGTTCCCTACGCGGATTTTTTCAATTTCCATACAGAAGCAACGAACAATTTTACAATTAGATTAATTGACGCTATCTATTAATTGTCGGTGCAATTGTCCCGCCACTGATATGACATTTGAAGCGATGTCAGGACATTGGTTCAAAATGAATACTCAGATCTATATACAAGCCAGAATAATCCCGAATTCCAGACGCCCCATTTCCAACAATGCCTTTGAAAAAAAATTAAAATACGGCGCCACCATCATCATCATCGACAATGCTTTTGTACGACTGCACACGCAGGTGAATCCATCGTATATTATTTATCGCCGTCTGTTTCGTTGAGACTTTCTACAATACAATGAGCGGTCCGCTGGAAGGAAATCGAAGGCTGAAGTTGATAGAATATTCCAGGGGATTTAATAAAGATCTCGCGATACGATGCAAAGTAATATGGCACCTACTGACAAGTGGATTTTTGAACTACTCTTTCTTCACTTTGAAGTTGTGACGACAGATGATACGACGTCACATTTTGTAATTGCGGTTTGAATGAGCCAGTAAATTTAGTAACTAGTAGTAATTTATGAGCCGTAAACTAATAAATTTACTCGAGAATTCGCTCTGACAACCTGATCCATTGGTCACGGGGGACAAATCGCACAACATCGTGCAAAGATATCTTATTTTCCACGTTTAGAGAGTATATCGTGAGTGATAGTACCTCCTATCTGCTTTGAACATTTAATGAGTCGGCAGATGTGCTGAACATGCGCAATAAACCTAAGAATCAGTTTGACGTAATATCTCATTTTTGTAAGATAGGAGGTATGTGTCACATCGCTGTCGATATGTAAAGCAAAAACTATTTTTTTTTTTTGGGGGGGGGATAAAAAAATGTTTTTGAACTATTTATATTAAACCTAACAGCTTTTTTTGGATTGTGTAAAATGATGGACTAATTAAATCAATAGATGAATGGTTAATTAAGCGGTAGATCATATTATACTGGACAATTGATGAATTTAATTAGTGCAATTGACAGCATCAATTAGACCGATATTAATTGCACGTATTGGCGAAAAAAAAATTGTACAAAGCGCATGCAAAATTGTAAAAAACAATTTTTTTATTAACACTGCAACATTTACAACAAAATATATAAGTAGGCCTTAAAACATGCAAATGAACTACCGTAATACATCTAGACGTCATACATTTTTGATAAATTCATAAATTACAAATATTGAAAATGAGAGTTATCGTTTCATTAATTTAGTTATGGAATTTAGAAATACATAATTTATTATTCATAATTTCCGTTCAACCTTGGCCTGTTCTTTGATTGGTCGATATGACTTATTTAAATACATACACTTAACTATGAAAGTGGAGCATTCAATAATATAATTCCACCGTCATGGAATTTATCACACAACAACAACAACAATAACAACAACAACAACAAAAGAAATCTAATATATAATTACATCGAAATCTGCTATAATAAATAATGTTTGCCTCGCACCCATTTATTTCTGTCACCCTGACAGTTGGGAATCTTTCATCATTGACAATGCCTGATGTCAAAGCGAATTATTATAAATTAAACTGTCATATGGAGATCCCATTCACAGTCGCACAATCCGTTTTTTTCATTTCTGTTTGTGCATTCTGCAAATCGTTCGTGTTGTTTTAAAATTCCGTCGTGCAATCGCCATCAATCCAGGCGAAAGAAGAGCAAGCGTACGAGTGTGGCATTATCCAAAGGCGTTCATCATGGTGAAGGGACGCGGTATGTGGCATACCCCCAACGAGGAATCGAAAAATCTGTCTGAGGTCTACACGAAGTTAGAGCGAAATACACTGGTGGGTAATTTGAATGCAGAATGAAGCAAAAACGGGTAGAAAAGACCGTGTTTCGTTGGTAACATTATTTTGAATCCAGTTAGAAATTAAGGGTTTATTATACACGCTTTATTACCCTACGAGTTTCGAGCTGCATTTTTCACAAGTTATAGTCAAATCAACTTATTCCAAAATAATGCGCCTATTTTCTAACGAAAGCAAGACCAACTTTTTTGTAAAAGCTATACATTTGGCAATCGCTTTTTTTGTTCTTGACCGACGAAATAATTCCTTCACTGTGCTTAAAGGCTCTTTACATTTGATGATGAATATTTAATTTGGGAACGATTCTTATAAATGATTGCGTTAATAAAATTGATTCAATTTAATGGCAGCCGTTGGAAAAGATCGATTTGACCAAAGAGATGACTTATTTCAACAATCAGAAGAGCACTGGTGTGGTGGCCGCTTACGACCATTTCTTCGCCTACACAAAAATGTTTCCCTTGTTCGATCCGCGCAAGTTGCGATGTAATCGAGCATATCTGCCCGATATATGGGAGAATATCTACCAGCAGGTAATTTTGAATTTTTGAAGGACTCAATTTTCTATATGCCCCGAAAATTTGAAACGAATCGTTCGAACCGTTTCGAAGAAAATCTCCTAACAAAAAAACACAGTCTCCTAGCATAATAATTGTTTCTACGAAAAATATCTTCGATGCTATATCGCCATAGTGAGGGTATGAAAAACATTCCAACTCATCTACTTGTAAATGCTTTTTTGAAGATAAAATACGCGCAGTAAATTGAAGTATTTTGCAAATACTCTTACGGCAAGGATATATGAAATAGAGACTGTTTTTGGGGGGGGGGGGGGGGGGGATTTTCTTCGAATCGTTCGAACTGTTTCGAAGAAAATCTTCAAACAAAAAACACAGTCTCGGAGCATAATAATTGTTTCTACGAAAAATATCTACCAATTCTTCGATGCTATATCGCCATATGACAAAAAATTGCAACTCTTCTATTTGTAAATGCTTTTTTGAAGATAAAATACGCGCAGTAAATTGAAGTATTTTGCAAATACTCTTACGGCAAGGATATATGAAATAGAGACTGTTTTTGGGGGGGGGGATTTTCTTCGAATCGTTCAAACTGTTTCGAAGAAAATCTTCAAACAAAAAACACAGTCTCGGAGCATAATAATAGTTTCTACGAAAAATATCTACCAATTCTTCGATGCTATATCGCCATATGACAAAAAATTGCAACTCTTCTATTTGTAAATGCTTTTTTGAAGATAAAATACGCGCAGTAAATTGAAGTATTTTGCAAATATTCTTACGGCAAGGATATATGAAATAGAGACTGTTTGGGGGGGGGGGGGGGGGATTTTCTTTGAATCGTTCAAACTGTTTCGAAGAAAATCTTCAAACAAAAAACACAGTCTCGGAGCATAATAATAGTTTCTACGAAAAATATCTACCAATTCTTCGATGCTATATCGCCATATGACAAAAAATTGCAACTCTTCTATTTGTAAATGCTTTTTTGAAGATAAAATACGCGCAGTAAATTGAAGTATTTTGCAAATACTCTTACGGCAAGGATATATGAAATATGTTGGATATTTCTGCACTCATCCTTTAAGCTATGTTTATATACTATCCTGTGAAAGTATAATAAAGTTTGAATCGATGGTAAGCCGAACTTTTCCAATACACCATATTTCAAATAAACGTATTATGAATCTTCTATCAACGGTTTAGAATATCGTATAGTTCAACATTTTGTATCCATAAATCTTGCAAATGTTTTTCTAACTCGCTGAATTTAATGTAAAATCTTTTTTTTTTAATGTGACGCGGATTTAGCAAAAGTACGAATTTGATGTAAAATCGTGCATTAAAACGAATAGAAAATTTTGAGGCAAATTTTAAAAACTGTTTTCGAAAATACAAAACACGGTGCTAAAGAATAGAATTTTCCTCGACATGACGGGACTTTTGTATTGTATATTGCATAGTCCTGTGCAGAACGAAAATAGCATAATAAATCTGACAAATTTAAATTGTTTTATGAGCCGAATTGTGCGCAGTAGTTTCGCTAAAAGGAGCGAAAGAGATATTCGTGTGCTGCACTTCGAGTTTCGGCCTTTAGCGTTGCTCTTGTAAGTTCAATAAAATGAAATGTGTATATATAGAACGATTCGAATGCCACGAGAGCAACTTCCTCATTTCTCGTTTTATGCCCTTCCGGTGGTACTTCTTCGTTTATTTTGTATAGCGTTTAGTTCACACAATCGACCTCTGGATATATCTTACAGATGTTAAAATGAAAACTCCTTCGAGCATTGTAGTAGCTTCGTGCGAAATGTTCACATTTATTTTGCAACGTAAACTGAATCCTTGAAATCCTTTTCTGATATTTTAATTCCCAAAAATCAACTAACCATTTTTCGTTCAAATTAGCGACAAATTTGACGCTTCATTCGAGCTGCTTTTATTTCATTTATCTTTTATGTGTTAATTGTTCCTCAACCGTAATATTTACTACCCCAATTAATTGATTCTAAACAAGCCCTTGTTAATTACACAAAACATGATCATGTGATCGCTAGATTGAATTGAATTGCACTAAACTCGATTTTTTTTACGAATTCCAAACAAATACTTCCAGCAAAAATTACAACAAATATAAATCCAAATTCATCGCATACTTTTCTAAATAAATCTCTTCGTATGGTATTTTTCCAGTGTATTAGATTTTAAGAATTATGTAAATTATAATTAAGAATTAAAAAACAAAACAAATATGTTGAAATTTTAGCTGAATTGTACTTCGGATATCGTTCTATTATTTCCAAAAAATTTTTTTTGAGAAAATGCAGTCCAATTCCGCTAAAATTTCAAATTATTACAGTGTACGTGCGTAAAATACGGTGAGAAGAAATGGATACATTTATGTTCGCCGACGATATGGCTATCTCGGCAGAAAGGGGGCAGAATTTAGAACAGGTCTTAAATAGTGTGCGGGTGCCATCTAATGACAACATTTTGTAGGAGACAAATAAACCGGTGCCGGTGACGACCGCTTTGAATTACGGCCGTAGAGTTCAGTACGATTTCAACATTTGCACACACAGGCGCCGTAATCACATTAGCAACTTTTATCGGCGTCGCGGCGGCACCATTTCCACCACCGACAACGAACGGTACAGCGAAGATCTGCCACATGCGAAGCTGTAGATATTTAATATATTTTATATTGTATCGAATGATTATATATGAGTATCTTTTGTTACGTCGATGTAATTGTCGAGTTATTGTGTTTATTGTTTTCCCATGTTGTACTAGATTTTTTTTTTAATTTTTTCAAATAATTATTGCATTAGTTAAAGAGTCCGCAATCCTAAAGATTGGTTGGAAACAGCACGCCATGCCGATCTATCCTGAGCTAATCCCTTCATCTCCCTATAGCTATTCATCTCAACGTCTTCAACTATCTGACTCACATACTCCAATCTAGGCCTACCTACCCCTCTCTTTCCCTCCACTCTACCTTCTATGATCAGTTGCATAATCCCCCCATGCCTAAGAATATGCCCTACTAATCTGTCTCTCCTACGCTGTAACACTCTCCAGATACTTCTCTTCTCCCCTACTAACTCTAGTACAGCTTCATTTGTTACTTTATCTTCCCAACCAATCCTCATCATCCTCCTATAACACCACATTTCAAGTGCTTCTAATCTACGCTTCTCTTCCTTTCCTATAGTCCACGCCTCACACCCGTACAGTGCTACACTCCAAACATATACCTTCAGTAATCTTTTTCTAATACCCAAGTCAATATTTGATCTTAAAATCTGTTCTTTTTCTACGAATGCCTTCCTACCCTGTGCTATCCTACACTTTATATCTACCTTGCTTCGATTATCTTTTGTGATTCTACTGCCTAAATAACAAAAATCTGACACTTCTTCGATTCTATTATCTCCTATTGTGATCCTCATTTTTCTACTGCATTCCTTTTTGTCACACCTCATCACTTTAGTTTTACCTATATTTATTTTCATGTTAAAATCCCTAGTCAATACTGCCTGCATACCATTCAATACCCTTTCTAAATTCTTTTCGCTTTCTTCCAATATAGCTAGATCGTCGGCGAATCTCAGCATATATATTTTCTCTCCCTGTACATTCACACCTACACTATACTCTTCTTTTACTTTGTTTATTGCATCTTCTATATATAGATTAAATAATAACGGTGAGAGTGTACATCCCTGCCGAACTCCCTTCCCTATTTTTGCTACCTCTTCTTCCCCCTTAATTCTAACTAAGGCAGTTTGGTGTTTATATAAATTAAAAATTATTCTCCTATCCTTATAATCTATACCCGTTTCTTTTAAAATTCTAAACATTATGTCCCAATCTACATTATCAAATGCCTTTTCTAAGTCTACAAAAGCTATGCAAGTTACCTTTCCTACCCTCTTTCTTTTTTCTACTACCATTCTTAGTGCTAGAATCGCCTCTCTCGTCCCTCTGTTTTTCCTAAAACCAAACTGATCTTCTCCTAGCCTTTCCTCTACTTTATTTTCTAATCTCCTATAAATAATCTTTAACAATATCTTCGATGCATGTGATAGTAGACTAATGGTCCTATAGTTCTCACACAAATTAGCTCCTATTTTCTTCGGCATTGTTACTATTCTACTACGCTGAAAATCCTGTGGTACTTCTCCCTTCTCATATATTTTACAAACTAACCTGTATAATCGCTCCTGCATTTTTTCCCCTGCGTGTTTTATTAATTCGGCTGGTATCATATCAATCCCCGCTGCTTTGTTATTCCGTAAATCATTTAATGCTCTATGAAACTCTGACCTAAGTATGCTAGGACCTAAGTCATCCTCATCTATCTGTTCCACACTTTCTAGCTCCTCCATGTCCTGCCTACCTTTATATAAATCTTCAAGATACTCCTTTCATCTTCTAGCTTTTTCCTTATTTTCTGTGAGTTCCTTACCCTGCTTATCACATATAATGTTACCCTTTGGTTTTACTTTAGAAAAATGTGACTTAATTTTCCTGTAGCCCAAATCTACTTTACCTCTTCTCATATCCTCCTCAATATCCTCACAGTTTCCTTTTATCCACTCTTCTTTCGCTAGCTTGCATTTCCTATTAATTAAGTTCCTTAGTTCCTTATATTTTTTCTGTCCTGCTTCTGTGTTTCCAATTTTAATTTTCCTTCTTGCTTCTATCATTTTAACTATTTCTTCCGTGATCCATTCCCTCCTACCTGCCCTTTTCTTTGTGCCTAATACTTCATTTGCTGCTGTAGTTAACCCATTTCTGATTTCCCTCCATTCGCAATCTATGTCGCTCCTAGATGTTCCATTAGCCATGATTTCTACTTTCTGCTTGTACTTTTCACATACATCAGCTAATTTTAACCTATCGACATCTACTCTGACCTGTTTAGACTTCTGTAATTTCTTGAATTTGACCTCTGAGTCCAGGACTACTAAATTATGGTCACTATCAATATCTGCTCCAGGGTAACTCTTACAATTCTTAATCTGGTTCCTAAACCTCTCTTTAACCAGTATGTAATCTATCTGATACCTCCCTATATCTCCTGGCATTTTCCACGTATATATCCTGCGCTTGTGATTATTTCATATTTTTCGCGAATACAATTTTTTTTTAGGCAAATAATCGTTTTTCCTGATTTTTTAGAGGTACATTTTATTTTCTTGGAAAATATATTATAATATATTTCCAATTTATTTTTTTAATTTTAATAGCAGTTCTACAAAAAAGCCACCAGTTTTTTATATATTTTTTTCAGCTTAGAAGGAAAAGTATATACTAGTACTTTTGGTTTTGACTCTTAGATATCAATTAATAAATCACCATAGATAAATAAACAGTATGCAACTCTTCATACAATCGCCCTTAAATTATATACCATATTTTACTCTTTAAAATTGATCTTATACCGATGATTTAAGACACATTTTAAAATATAAGACAAATAATACAGAATGATTACCCAAATTTTCCATAATTGCAATTATTTGATTATTTTAAGAAAATATTCGTTCTGCAATTTTGAATTTTTTTTAGTACATGCCTTAGTTTAGCAAATTTGTTCAAATGTAGTAAATGCGGTCCTGTCCAGACTTGTAATCACATTATACAGGATAGACAAGAGTCAAATTTATATTTAATTAAATTAAGTGTTAGAAATAAAATATATTAAGTAAATTTTGTAATAAATTGTGTGATATAAATTTCTATAAAATAATAAGAAAATACCTATTACATTCCTGGTATTTTCGAAAATAACATCGTATTTTCTTCGATAATATATTTAATTTCTAAATAAATATTCCAACATTGCATAAAAACATAAATTTGACATAAATGTGTCTATCCTGTATATTGCCATTTACAAAATCTATGTATAGTTTTTAAAAAAGAAAAATATTTTCGTAGGATTAATTGTATAATTATTTATTATGAGACAAAAATTCGAAACCAATTGGACTAGGATATACTATATCTATATAAAAAATATATATTTAAAAAAATTTGTGAAAATTGCTTTATTGTACTGAAAACAAAACGATTAAATGCCGACAAAAATTCTCAATTAACTGTTCAATAAAATTCACTGATTTAATTACGAAAATCGCAAAATCTTTCGAAACCAACGTAAAATTTCGATAAATCTGATTTCAAGCACTTTGTTTCGCGTGCACAAAGCAATTTTCAGTAGATGCCGTTGTCATCTTTTAACTAGAATTTAAAGGATTTGCAAGCAGCATAATTTTCGCAAATTGACACTTGGAGCATGCACTTACATTAGCGATGGTAATCTGGTTACATTAGCACTTGAGAGCGTAACATGTCGCAACACAAGACAAAAAGAAATCTCCATTGCTCAAAGCAAACGATTTAATTGACACGTCTTCTAGCTAAATTTTTTTTCTACCAAAAATATTGTTATTTCCATAGAAAAAAAAAAAAAAACTACCATACTATTTAATCATCTGAGTATTTAATAGCTACATGCGCATTTCCAAAACGATACCCCCATCGTCAGTAGCACAAAATAAAAACGAAATAAAATATCTTTGTCACTTAAAGATACAATTGAACTAGTGACGATGGGGGGCATTGCTTTCGAAATGCGCATATAGCTATTAAATGCTTTGAGTTACGGTATTTGGGTGATAATCTATCACAAGTGCCTTAACTTAACGAAAAATTGTTTGAATATAATTCCTCCTTTTTTGCGAAAGGATTTACGAAATTGTATAATTTGCAACAAGATGTGAGTGGATAGTAGAAATCTCATTAGCTAATGTAACGAAGAATGGGCGGGAGGGAAATGCGCATACGATGGTTAAAGCGAATGATTTGTAGTTGCAGTATAGTTGGAGGCAGGTAAAATGATTTTCCGATTAAATTGTAACGGCATTCAAAATTTAGAATTATTTTAGTGCGAATTTTAAGCCTTTAAAATTTGATTATTATAAAGCATTTTAAATAATTATTGTGTTTAATTATATAGGCCGATTTTATGTTCGCGTCATTGTATGATTACTTTATTTTCAACGAATTAAATAATTTTTGTTTAAAATATGTCATGTAGTATGTATTTAAAAAAATTTCCTGTAGAACTTCAAAATTTTTTTGATGTAACTTCGTGTGTCCAAAATATTTTGGTATTAAGAGTTAATTTTATTATTTGTTCAATTACTTTTTAATTATAGAGTGATGTACCTGAATACCTCACTGTCTACATGACAGGTACAAAATCTATGAAGATCAATTTATTATTTCCAATAAAAAAAAAAGCAAGAAATGCAGAAAACCATTTTATTTGGCTAGTAATATATATCAATAGATATATATTTTAACATGTTTTAAATTTTTTTTATTTATGAAATTTCAATTTTTTAATTTATGAACGTTTTTTTTCTATTCAAGTACGATGGAAATTTTATTTCTACAGGAATTAATTATATTAAATTCCTTGAACCTTTACCAAAAATAACCTCATTTTTTGATACTGGATAACTTCTTCAGATAAGTACAAGAAGATACTTCTTTCCAGGAAAATATTCGCACAAATAAACTGACATTTTAATACCCATAAGGGTGTATTTGTAGTTATCTCAACAAAGAGGGTTAATTGTTTAAAATGTTATTTTTGAAATTTTTAATGAAAACATTAATTTTTTTCTAATTTAATTAAAAATATTTGCAAGAAAAAATGTTTACCTTGTGATAATTAGAGCTTTAGTAAGGAATTAATTTAAAAAAATATTTTTTTATTAAAAAAAATATAGGGCCATAAATTAGAATTATTAAAAAAAAAATACTAACAGAACCGTACATGGCAATTTAATTAAAATTTCTTATTGGAATAAATTGCAATAGTTTAAATTTTTATATGAAAAAATCTGCATATGTTTGTACTAATTTTGCGCACGCATTTTCTTCGTACAATTTACGTTATACTTGTTAGAAGAAAAAACGAAAAAGGAATTTTTTAACGTGCTTTATACTGAAAATTGATTTTTTTTTTATCAGCTCAGTAAATACTACTTTTATATTTCCACATCACTCTGTATATACTGATATATTAAATCTTCGAAACTTAACATGTTTAAAGGCCATATATATATACCACACATAAAAAAAAATATCTTGGCGTAATTTTCTGAATATTTTAAATATTCTAAATTTTTTAAATATTTTTTAATATTTAAAAAAATATATATCAACATATAAACGACTGTATTGTTTTTAGTAAATAAACAAATCGTCCGCATATGATTTGTAGATTTGCGCAGATTCTTTTGAATTATAATACATGCATAAAATATCTCTTTAAGAGTGCATGTTGTGTTATGTGATGTGTTGTTTGAAAACAACTCTTTTCCATGAAAGAATGGACGGAAATTGACTTTTAGACCGATGGCGGAGTTTTTTTAATAATCGAAAACTTGCTGAAGATTGTAGACAGAAGTTTGGAATAATATTTTTGTTTAAATTCATAATATCACGGTGACTGACATATTCTGTAATTTATATAATTAAGTAACCTGTTCGCCGTTTACTTTTAATTGCTTTAATTTGCACAGAGCCGGAGCTAAAATATTTCACATAAAAACACGAATAACATAAAATGATACATTATCACAAATTAAAATTTTCAATTGGCACAACTCATTTAATTTCTATTCAGATTATGTCCTCTTCACAACTCAATGAAAGAGAAAGATTTGTATGTAAAATACAAGAATGAAACATTAAAACAGTAAATTGCGGTTATAAATTCAAAAATAATTCGCAAGAAGTATTATTTACGGTGCAATTGGGATTAGATGATGAACATGGATGAAAATAAGTTGCAAATGAAGAAGAGATGAAAGCAAGTTGAAAAAACATATATGGAATCGATGTCTTCTAAATCTACGATAAATGATAATGTAAGAACATCACTCACCAATGCTGGTGTGGCAGCTTGGTGCTAGAAAAGAAACAGGGAAGCAACATTTAGTATATAAACAACCGTATACAATGTTATATACTGGAATATATGATATATACACAGTGGCCAAGTTTAGTTTGTATAAAAAAGAAGTTTCAAATTTTGTGTGGAAGCTTTGTTTTGTGTTATAAAAATTGGCCACCCTGTATATATGAAGATTTTATGATTCAGCTTGTGACTGTGGTTGTGTACGAATTTAACAAATATACGCCAAAAAAATTAATTGATACATTTGTATCTATATTATTAAAGATGAAACGAATTATTAGAATTATTAGAAAACGAATTAGAATTATTATAATCAATTATAAAAATAATAATTTTTTATTATAAAAAAATGTATCGAATTTGTTTGTATACATATTTTTTGTGATTTGTATTTCGAACTATGTCCAAATAAAAGGTCAGGTAATTATTAAATGTTATATAATGGTATGTTAAAGAAATAAAAATGAATGTGCGAATTTTTTAAATCTTTGTTACATTGATTTTGGTAAAAATGAGATGTATTTTGATTTTTTTTTTACTTGCCAAAAAATATAAATTAGACAATATATTGCTATAAAAAAAAAATGTCCACAAAAAATTTGATTAAATATCCAAATTCAAACATTTTTTTTAAATTGAATAAAAGCATATAAATTGAAATTCCAGAAGAATTTTCTAATACAATTTTTTTTAATTCCTCTAAATGTTGACGCAAGAAATATTATAAATTATATAAATATTAATAAATTCTAGAAATTTTCTCTACGATATTTAATTACAACAAAAAAAAGTTTGATATTTAAAAAACGAAATTTTACATAATGATAATAGAACAAATACAAAAAAAAAGTTCGACAGGAATTTGATAGTATAGATTTTTTTTAATCCTCGCTTAATTTATTAAGAAAATTATGGTAAAAATGACAAAAATTTAAATTAAGATATTATATAGTTTATAGTTAATAAATAGACTAAATACTTTTATACTTCGATTTTTTTTCTATTATTATTTAAATTTTTTTATTTTTTGAGGGAGCTTTTATTTAGATTTTTTTCAATATAAAACATAGGAAATATATTTTTAACTTTTAGGTACTGTTCGATTTTAAGGCTGTAAAGTATGCCATAAAAAAATTATCAAAAGTCATTTCATTTTCCAATTTTTTTCCACTTTTGTTTTCTCAAATTAGTACAAATCATAACAGCTTAAGAATATGAAATTGAACCCAAAACTTATTTAATTTTTTTAACTAGTTAAGGTTTTAGTATAAATAAAATCCAATAAAAAAAAAAAGAGAAATATTTTTTACTAATTTTCTTATGGCTTTATTTTATACCAATAATTTTTTTTCATTACAATCCGAATAATTTAAATATAAAAGCTAAATATACCAGATGAACAATTATATACAATTCTAAACAATTTTTTATTTAATCACAGGTGGGTCAATTTTTTTGAAGGAATAATATTGGTGGAAATTCACCTGGAAAATACATTTTCTATTTAAGCTATTCGTGCAATTAAGGTAGCAATATGAATTATCTACAGCTGGATTTTTGCGACGTTCTTTTTTTATAATATTCATATTTTTCTAATAATTTGCACTATATAATCTTGGTGCCAACAAATATCTTTACAAAAAAAATTCTTTTAAATATTTGAAGGGACCGTAATTGGGGCTTCGTATATTTTTTGTTTCGTCATTTTTTGAGTGCAAATTGCACTTTTTCAATTTTATTTTCCAGTTTTACATGTACAATTGTAGTCAATAGTAATGCATCTGAACTACTATTGCGTAGAACTCAAATATCGTGGCATATTACTATTGCAAAAAAAAAAATTGTACATTTAATAATAATTAATTCACTTGTCTCTGTTCCTTCAGTTCGATAGCTATGAGAAAATTCAAGCTTGAATCTTCCGCCACTCTCCTGAAGATTTATACATTTATTGTAAATGGTCTTTCCTTCGCATTTTGTCCGTTAATCTTCCCTTTTGTTGAAGATAAAATACGCTATCGGTTACATAAGAGCAATTTTATGTTGAAAAATATATATGACAATAAATTTTTAAACTTAAAATTTCTTGTTATTTTTGTAGTATAATGAAGAACAACTATTTTACATCATTTTTTAACTTGTGTCTTTTGTTTTTTTTTTGTATCTTTTGCTTCTTCCATTAAAAAATCTCATATATAACTGAGGGACTGCTATATTTTCTCTTATCCATCAGCAATTTTACGATCCATCTCTTAGATATCGCCCTTTACAAACACCTACAAATTCGTCACCCAAATTCTATATTCCCATTACAAATTTACACGTTTTTTTTGAGATCCGATTTCGGATGCATAAAAATAGATAGTTCTTCTTTACTTGGGTACTTAGGAAGAAGCACTTTCCTTTCAGGAATAAGATTTATCGCCGAAACATGATCCCTTGAAGGTCCAGATAAAGTGCTTTTCTAAATGATTATACGGTTATTAGAATGGAATATTTTCTTGTTGTAATGAAAGATAAATTTTTATAAATGAAAAATGTTTTTTTGTTTCAAATATTTTACGAAATTATAAATGAATCAAATTCACCAAAATATTTCACGAAAAACATTTTTTTTTATAGTTGGAATAAAAATATTTAACATTAAAGAATTAACTACCGTTTATTTAATTGTAAATGATGACGTGGATAGTATTTAAATGTCTGATATGCGATGTGCGCATGTGTGTTAGACAATGTCACGTGCGCACATTGCATTAGCCATCCAACGTTGCAATATCGAATCTAAATGATGGTTGTTTAAAGAAACATTTATAAAAAATATTTTTACTAGTTATTTCAAAAAGATTTTCTTATTGAAATTATTCAATAATACTTATAATATAAAAGCGATATTTTTTTGAAAATTATTTTAAGACCCCATATTTTTTTAAATCTTTTACAAAAAAAAATTGAAGAATGGTGAGATATTTTAATAGTTACTTTTATATATGAACAATATATCTACTTTGACCTGTCCTATAATTTTCAGTTAACCCGATTTATTAAAGGAGCCATTGATTAAGATTTAAGAATAATAAAATATCCGCTTGCTTTGATATAAAGACCGTACTTAGATTTATTTACCAAAAAAAATCCATATTATTTATTTTTCATTTTTTTTTTGTATAATTTAAGTGTTACTTGAATAATCACACAAAAAAGTACAAATACGTTATATTAAAATTTGGAAAAAATATACGAAAAAAAATTCATTTATTTTTTATTCGTGACAAAATAAATACAAATCCGATGAAAAAAATTGAAGGTACTATTTGCTAAATTTTTAAATAAATTAAAATCAAGTAACATTTTACAATATTTAAAATGTGGCTTGTAATATTTATGGAATGTCTAAAAATAACCTCATTTCAATATGAATAAGAAGAATCTGTTTCTTCGAAAAATTTCTTCATTCGTAAATATAATTTTAATTTAACTTTAACTTTAACCCTTTCCAATGTATCCCTACCGCAAATTGAATTAATTAACTCATTTCTATATACAATTGCGTTAATTAATAAAAAATTACGTTTGATATATAACTTTACCCTCGCATTGTTGGACCCTTCCAACAATCACATTCATTCCAATTTTATAATAATCCCTGTATTTTAAGTCCATATACAATTCAACAGTTTCAAACCAAATTTTCTGTTTTTACTACTCAAAAATATCGGCAAAAGACTTTCCGAGTCCCCATTTCTTTCAACAGTTTTACTTGAAATATTCTAAACAATTCTCTGGCGAAAGAATCATTCATTCTACAATCATCTTGTATGATGTTTTTGAGTACCATTGAGTTTAGTTTGGGGACTCGGTAACTGCAGAATGTATTCGTTCCGATAAGAAAAGTTTTGTTGGCAGGAAACCGTTTGACACTATTCAATCATTCAAATCATCAAAAGCAAATAAAATTTGTTTTTGAATTAAATCATACCCAAATTTACGTTAGTTAGTTAAAGAGTCCGCAATCCTAAAGATTGGTTGGAAACAGCACGCCATGCCGATCTATCCTGAGCTAATCCCTTCATCTCCCTATAGCTATTCATCTCAACGTCTTCAACTATCTGACTCACATACTCCAATTTAGGCCTACCTACCCCTCTCTTTCCCTCCACTCTACCTTCTATGATCAATTGCATAATCCCCCCATGCCTAAGAATATGCCCTACTAATCTGTCTCTCCTACGCTGTAACACTCTCCAAATACTTCTCTTCTCCCCTACTAACTCTAGTACAGCTTCATTTGTTACTTTATCTTCCCAACCAATCCTCATCATCCTCCTATAACACCACATTTCGAATGCTTGTAATCTACGCTTCTCTTCCTTTCCTATAGTCCACGCCTCACACCCGTACAGTGCTACACTCCAAACATATACCTTCAGTAATCTTTTTCTAATACCCAAGTCAATATTTGATCTTAAAATCTGTTCCTTTTCTACGAATGCCTTCCTACCCTGTGCTATCCTACACTTTATATCTACCTTGCTTCGATTATCTTTTGTGATTCTACTGCCTAAATAACAAAAATCTGACACTTCTTCGATTCTATTATCTCCTATTGTGATCCTCATTTTTCTACTGCATTCCTTTTTGTCACACCTCATCACTTTAGTTTTACCTATATTTATTTTCATGTTAAAATCCCTAGTCAATACTGCCTGCATATCATTCAATACCCTTTCTAAATTCTTTTCGCTTTCTTCCAATATAGCTATATCGTCGGCGAATCTCAACATATATATTTTCTCTCCCTGTACATTCACACCTACACTATACTCTTCTTTTACTTTGTTTATTGCATCTTCTATATATAGACTAAATAATAACGGTGAAAGTGTACATCCCTGCCGAACTCCCTTCCCTATTTTTGCTACCTCTTCTTCCCCCTCAATTCTAACTAAGGCAGTTTGGTGTTTATATAAATTAAAAATTATTCTCCTATCCTTATAATCTATACCCGTTTCTTTTAAAATTCTAAACATTATGTCCCAATCTACATTATCAAATGCCTTTTCTAAATCTACAAAAGCTATGCAAGTTACCTTTCCTACCCTCTTTCTTTTTTCTACTACCGTTCTTAGTGCTAGAATCGCCTCCCTCGTCCCTCTGTTTTTCCTAAAACCAAACTGATCTTCTCCTAGCCTTTCCTCTACTTTATTTTCTAATCTCCTATAAATAATCTTTAACAATATCTTCGATGCATGTGATAGTAGACTAATGGTCCTATAGTTCTCACACAAATTAGCTCCTATTTTCTTCGGCATTGTTACTATTCTACTACGCTGAAAATCCTGTGGTACTTCTCCCTTCTCATATATTTTACAAACTAAACTGTATAATCGCTCCTGCATTTTTCCCCTGCGTGTTTTATTAATTCGGCTGGTATCATATCAATCCCCGCTGCTTTGTTATTCCGTAAATCATTTAATGCTCTATGAAACTCTGACCTAAGTATGCTAGGACCTAAGTCATCCTCATCTATCTGTTCCACACTTTCTAGCTCCTCCATGTTCTGCCTACCTTTATATAAATCTTCAAGATACTCCTTCCATCTTTTAGCTTTTTCCTTATTTTCTGTGAGTTCCTTACCCTGCTTATCACATATAATGTTACCCTTTGGTTTTACTTTAGAAAAATGTGACTTGATTTTCCTGTAGCCCAAATCTACTTTACCTCTTCTCATATCCTCCTCAATATCCTCACAATTTCCTTTTATCCACTCTTCTTTCGCTAGCTTGCATTTCCTATTAATTAAGTTCCTTAGTTCCTTATATTTTTTCTGTCCTGCTTCTGTGTTTCCTATTTTAATTTTCCTTCTTGCTTCAATCATTTCCACTATTTCTTCCGTGATCCATTCCCTCCTACCTGCCCTTTTCTTTGTGCCTAATACTTCATTTGCTGCTGTAGTTAACCCATTTCTGATTTCCCTCCATTCGCAATCTATGTCGCTCCTAGATGTTCCATTAGCCATGATTTCTACTTTCTGCTTGTACTTTTCACATACATCAGCTAATTTTAACCTATCGACATCTACTCTAACCTGTTTAGACTTCTGTAATTTCTTGAATTTGACCTCTGTTAATATAATTTACGTTAATATAAAAAAATACTTACGGTAAACTGAAGATTCTATTAACATATATCATTGATCTAAGTCAACATTTGAACTTGACGATACGTTTCTTACAAACACTAAATAAACATCCCCTATCGATTGTGGAGTAAATATTTTTCAACAACCCAACGAATAAAAAAAAAAGGAGATAACAAATATTCTATTAACATTGGAGCGAGGATATAAATATTGAATGCAACTATTTTTAGACATTCTCCAATAAGTACAATAACAGTTCCTGATCGTTGCCGGAAGCAGTATCGAATTGAAGCCATTTTATGAGGCCTCCAACAATAAATTCAGTGAGCAATATCATGAAAAATCATCGCCGGTATTGATTTAGCGAAAGGTTCAAATTGAAACGATTTTTTTTTAACATCTTACTCGGGGCCTCAGATTAGTACTACTTATAGCCGAGGGGCCATCGGGGTATCAATCAAAAATTCCATACGTTATTTCGAGGTTCTATCTTTGTATATAAATTCAACTTTCATCACAATAAGCATGGATGTCAATTTGAATACATCGTCTGCACATATGGAATTTTTCTATAATATTGGGCGAGATTTTCGCTTTTCATGTGTCATTTTCCAATTACGCTTCACGAATGATCTTCACGCCACCACACATTTACAGATCATTCCATTGAAGTTCGTATTTTTCGATTCCACGTGCGGAAAATTATTAATTATTACATCTGGATGAAGACAGTTTTGTAGACCATCGGTGATAATGTTCCGATCTTAAATAATTAACGATTACTAATTCGCCTAAGGAAGCTTTCATCTAGAGCAAGTGAGTTAACTATTATATAAGGTCATACAACAGCGTTACTCCTCCACCTGATTGACCTACATTATTGAACCTCCACTTATTACAATTGATTTTCAAAAGAAAATTTCAATCGATGCTTCCAGTATAGTTATATTGTTATATAGCTTCATTGAACTGGTGACATTCGGTAAATATGAAATTTAGGTCATTAACACAGTTAATAATTCAGCATATATGACAACGTGGCCATCATATCCGTCGAAATCAAATTGTTTCTGGTATCTATACAAAGAATAATCTATAAATAATATCGGACCGCGAAGGACAAATGCGGATATGTAAGCGATAATGTACAATTGCGTGTATACGTACCGTTGGCATTAATTGATCAGTGCTTCGGACACGTGTCACCTTGTTCTTGTAGATGATCTTCTTGACCCAGCGCTCCATGGGCTGGTTCCATTTCATGAAACTCACATAGCTAATATAGAAGAGGAACAGAATGAGCGCCTCGTACCATTCGATCGTATTGTCTCTAAAGAATATAATAAGCGTAATGAGACTGCCCGAATAGAAGAAGCAGTCCCGGAAGAGGGGCCACCAGGTGAGCGTGAGGACCGTTCTAGAGAACAACGCGCACATCCCGATCACGAAGAGAATATTAAACACGGCCGAGCCGACGATGGTGCCAATGCCCACGTCGTCAAAGGACACAAACACACCAATAACACTGGTAAAGAGTTCGGGGGCCGATCCGCCCGCTGCCATAAATGTGGCCCCCGCCACGTCGTCCTGGATGGCAAGTTTTTCGATGATGACGTCCAGGGCCGGCACGAAGAATTCATCGCAGACGATGGCCAGGGCCACGAACATGTACACGACACCGAGAACGTGCAAGAGCACGGCACCGCTCCTCCTCTGCTCCATGGTGAACAAGTCCTCGGGGAATAAAGGGTCCTTCTGTTCTGTAATATTTGCGATGGAAGCGTTAAACACAGCAGACACGTTGGTTTCACGCTCCCCATCATATCCATTATTGTTGTTTGTCCCACCGCGAATTGTAATAGGCCCCGAGTGGTTATTCCTGTGGCTCTTGCCATCGTGGTCTCTGACATCGTCATAATAATCATCGTCGTAATTGGGTGGCGGATGATGGTGCGGATCTGGCGGTGTTTGTCTGGATACAGGTGCCAAGGGAGAAGGTTTCTGCTCGTGTTGTTGCTGCATGCGATGATCCTGCTGATCAGGTGCTGCTAAGGATCCACTGGAGCCCGAGTTACCATGGCCCCTTGTCTGCTGCTGCTGCTGCTGCTGCTGTTGGTTGTTACTGTTACCTGCGACTGGTTCGCCATTGCACAACAGTACTAACAGGAGCAGCAGCGTTGACCACATCAGGTACTGTAGGGACCAGCAGCGGACCCATCGCTGGTGGCGAGATTGCGTCATAGTCTGCTGATGTGCTGCTGGCCCTGATGGTGGTCCTCGTGCAGTCCGAGACGGGGGGCGCTATTGGTGGTGCCGGTGGCTGTGGAATGTTGGATGTTGTTACCGAACCCGATGTTGGTGATCATTGCCGGACGACTAGCATCAAAACTACAGGCACCATCAAAATACACCTACGAATGCTGCTGCAGCTGCACTACAGTAGTACTCACAATTTGGAGCAATTGCTGTACTAACTAGTGGCATCACTTGCACCGCGCCGCGGAAAGAACTTACCGCTACCACTATCACCATCATCGTCATCCAGCAGGAGCATGTCTGTATAATGTGCGTGTGTGTGTGTGTGTGTGTGTGTGTGTGGGTGTGGGTGTGTGTATGCGCGTGTGAGAGAGAATTAGTTTGTCAGTGGGATCTGTTGGTTGGCGACGACCTACCACCTATTTGCTGCTGCCGAGGATACTACGAGCGGCCCACCGCTGATCAGAGTGAGACCGATGATGGTGTACGCGTGTGTGAGTGTGGTGAGGTGGCTAGGGCGCCAGGCTAGGACGGACGGGCGGGCGGGCGGGCGGGCAAGGATATAGGAGATGACGATGAGACTTGTCGAGGCAGGAACGCGTTCGTGTGCTGTATGTGCATGCATGCCTACTAGCGCCAGCGATCGCGACGGTCAACGGCGACGCCGGGAAGCGTCGCGTATGGAGTAGCGTCGCTCGATACCCGGAGCCCGGCTAAATAAGCGCACACTTTCCACGCTTATAGAGATGGTTTTCCTTTCCACACTATCGAAATCAATCGGTGCGTCACAATTTCAAATATTAAAAGCTACCTAAAAGCAAAGCAAGAAAGTTGTTTCAAGAATTTATTTTCGAAATTTTATCAATTTCGTATGGAAAAATACCACAATCGCAATTCAAACATTTACAAAAACTAAATGCACTCTTCGAAATAAACGCTGCCATCTGTAGTAAGTCAATTTCTGTCAGCCGAGATCGTGATATTCAACTGCATAAAATTAAATGTAATTTTGAATTTAAAAAATTGCAAAAAAAACATTTATACTTCTTCCAAAAAAACAAAACGTTAAAAAATTGTAAGAACAATTTTGCTCTCAGCAAAAAAAAAAACTTACCTCCTTAATACAAATATTTCAGTTCATAGTATACTCTTAATAATAATTAAACCGAATTTCAATCAATCACATATTCTCATGTATAGCAACCATTTGCTTAATATTGTGCTCGTGCATATGCAGGCTTTAAATTCGAAAAGCGCATCTAGCTTATTAATGCTGAATAAATTATATTACAGTTCCGGTAAAGTAAATATACATTAATCTAATTGTTTCGTCTTGATGATTTCATCAAATATTCCTTCAATAATTAACCTCATCTCTAATCATTATAGACATATACATTGGACACACACGCAGATTTCTGTCCAAGTAGAATCGGAACTCTTCGGCATCCAAGTCAGTAGCGTTTTTACTTCTCTGTTCGGGTCTATGATTTTATTCCATATTTCGATAAACATCTTTTCGTAACTTTGCAAAAACTTTTTTATAAATCTCTTCTAGGAACGCTCCTTTTTCAAAATAAACATTCTTCTAGCAAACGGCATTTTCCGCCCGTGATGGTACAACACTGTCCTTCCTCGTCCTTGAGCCTGCGTCTGCAGCGCCTCGGTTGGTTGTGTTTCGCACAAGCTGCAGCGCGACAGCCTCCGCAATATATCTATTTTATAAAATCACGTATGCATTCTGCGGACCTTTCGAATCCTCAATTCAACGAAAATTGTACTCTGGCCAGGTGATACGATTTTTTTTGGGATAAATAAATTCTAAACCGACCTTAAATTTGTCTTAAAAAAATTTTTTTTTGTACGAAAAGACCAGTCAATTTGCCCCTTAGCAATCCATTTTTGTATCTTCGTTTTCACTCCGTCGCTTAAAAATTTCCTTCCCAGATCCAAGGGTAAAGCGACAGTAGCGACACAATAACGGTAGTGGCGGGTGCAGGAAATCGGGTGGTAGAAATCAAATGATGGGGATGATTCTCTTCAGCATCCACGTGGTGGTTGTATTGTAAGAAAAAATCAGCGGGTCTCGCGAAAATTTGAGTCAACCGAAAAAGGGTGCAAAATATTTTAGCCTCGTACGATTTTGTCAAATATACTTGAATTGCTGATTTAAATTTGTTTAAAAATTTTTTGATATTGGATTTGAAAATTCCGGAACAACAAAAGTAATCAATTATTAGATATTTGATAAAAAAAAAAAAACTTTTTTAAACTATACCATGTTTCCATCGATGAAAAAATATATTTGCTATAAAAAAGAAAGTTTTTAAAAATTTGAGAATCACTGATTTTTATGCTAAGGTTCGATCAACGACAACAACACCCGCTAATGCGATTATGATTTATGATTGAGATGAAAACAAGTTGATTGTAGATAAATTTTATATAATCCGTTTATGACAGGACGATGAAAAATTAAATGTCCTGTATAAGTTTTTTTTTTTTAATATATACGTGCCAAGAAATGGTCGTAGGAAGGAAATATTTAGTCAAAATACAAAAAAAAAAAATTATAATCGGCTGACAGAATTGTTTCTTTAACTTTCGAATTGTAGAAATTTCCAAATCATTCGAAGTTTTTATAAGAAGTTAAATTACAAAATTCCCAATGTATATATCTAGAAAAATTCGATTGCCTCAAATAATAATAAAAATTTCTCCCGGATTATTAACAATTTTTTCACATGAAGTTACTGCACTCTACCAAGATTTATGCATCATTTCATATACTAACTTAAAACGCAGCATAAATTTGCTATTGTAACTAATTACAATGTAAGAAATTAAAATTAAATTTTAATTTAACTTTTATCTATATCTTAACTCTTCTTTGATCCAACAAAAAAATTTAACTGGATCGATTTCAAGAAATATAAAAAATATTTCGGAATAAATTTGTTAGAAACCGCTGATTTAGTCCTTGCTTGGGGGCTGTAACACATGCGCAGATCTGACCTCCGCATTCACCACCGCTTCGGCAAAGACATACGGCTTCAGCAGCTACGGGGGGATGTCATCCCATGTCCCATATAACCCCAGCTCAGGATATGCCGTGAGATATGCGAGTGATATGGGGCCATTCGTGATGTTAAAACCACGAAACAGGGCTTGAGAAATGCGAAATAAAGAACAATTTACATTAGAAGAATCTTCAATTTTAGCGCGAAATATAAACGCTGTTTACTGATCACTTTATTTCATTGTATTCTTGTTTTTGATATACTACGATTTAAAATAATGTTTTTGAACAATTCTAAATTAACTAATTATCTAATTCAGTCAAAAACAATTGGACTTCTGCCGGGCGCTTCATATAAATAATTATGTATCTACTATTGGTTTCGTTCTTCAGTGGAAATAGTTCTTCATTCCGATTGCGTATCTGAATTTCCATGCAGAATGATGAAGCTGTTTTGCCTGCTGTCAAGCAGAATGGCTTTTCCACTGCTTTTCCGTAAACCGCTTCCAACAAATATATAAACATTTTAGACGTAGATTATTAATCATCATTAATCAGGAGAAAAACTATATTGTTTGTACACACACTCGGTCATTTTGAACAACTCACCTTTCGAAAATTTACATTCTCGAAGCTATACGAATTAAAAAATATTAATTGAAAATTGGTGAAATAAATTTGAATTGATTATAAAAACGGTGAAGATAATGTATATGAGTTGCACTGCAGATAAAAAAAGGATTTTTATATTTTCAATCTAAATTTAATACATCTAATTAATAATAATAAATAACAATATAGAAAATAATAAAAAATATGTTGTTAAAGTTGTTAAAAGGGATAATTTGAAAAATTCATTTTAAACAAGTCACCTTTCGAAATTTTACATTCTCGAACGGTATACTAATTAAAAAATATTAATTGAAAAGTGTTAAAATAAATTTAGATTAAATAAAAAGACGGTGAAGATACTAATGACAATGCATATGAGTTGCACTGTAGACAAAAAAAGGACTTTTATATTTTCAAATCCCAAATTTAATAATAACAATATACAAAAAATAATAATTGAAATATAATATTTTAAAATTATTGTTTAAAATATTATATTTCTATTATTACTATTATATATAATATTATTATATTATATTATTACTTATATATAAAATTATTCAAATTATTGTTAACGGCATTAATTTGAAAATATTATATTTCTATTATCCTTAATGATTATTAAGTAATTAAAGCAATAATTTGAAAATATTTTATTCTATTACACTTAATAATTACTCACTATTATAGGCAATTATTTATACGCGTCGGTAACAATAATTGCCTATACTTCAAACAGTCCGTACGGGCACAAAATCTAAAAAACACGTAAAAAAGCGCATGTATAAAAGCAATTTGTTCAAACAATTGGGTTAGTTAGCGATATATAAGTAATTTTCTGATCAGACCGATAAATCCATAAAAGCATTCGCGAAATAAGATTAAACTTAGCTCTAAAATCTGCAAGTAAGTAGCAAAAATTCGATAAATTTACTTCAAACCGGACAAAGCATGTGACAAATAACATGTCCAAATTTGCAGCATGTCTGGCAGAGATGGAGGCAAGAAAAAGCCTTTGAAGGCCCCTAAGAAAGAATCGAAAGACATGGACGAGGAAGATGTAGCGTTCAAGCAAAAGCAAAAAGAACAACAAAAGGCGATGGTGGATGCGAAAACCAAAGCTGGACAAAAAGGTCCTTTAGCTACAGGGGGAATTAAAAAATCCGGGAAGAAATGATGGACTATTCAGGGATTATACATGCATTTAATATCTCACTTTGTATTGGATTATGTTCGTAAAAAAATATTACTATAACGAATGAATTTAGAATCTTGTACAAAAATATAACCTTAACTTCAATTTCGATATTTTTATTGATTTGTTTCACTCCTTTTTATTACAAATTACATATTTGCTTCAAAAAGGATTAAATATAAATGTTAATATTTCAGTTACTAAAATTGAATTTTAATTGATTGCTCAATTTATTTGATTTTTATTTACAGTTTATCACAAAACTTTTCTCGTAATGGTTTATTTTTGCATTATTCTTTGCAACTAAAATAGCGACAATATTTTTATATGAATATTGGGACAATTCTAACACTATATAATCTAATTTAATTTAACGTACAATTTGATATATTTTATGCGCTATATTAAGATGTTGATTCCCTCGCACATTGGCACAAAAACTAAATATTTATAGAATTGTAAATGAAGATATGTTTTTTTGTTATTATAATCGTCATAAATTTGTAGTGATTGTAAGTATACATTTGTAGCCTGAAGATAGTGATGCTATCAACACCGAAAAGTCACTTCATCTGAAATTGTTATTTTAATGGACCCTTGCGGCACTCCTTTTGTTATTAATAGTGGTTCACTAATGGCTTCATTTACATATACTTGTGACTTTCTGTTTTGTAGATATGTTTTAAAGATGTTGGCTGCTGTTCCTTGAATTCCAAGCTTATCAAGTTTCTTTACTAGTACCCGTGGTATAATTGTATGTAGAATATGTATTGTATGAGTTGTAGAATCTGTCCATTTTTCGTGCAGTGGAGGTAAAAAGGGGTGCGCTTTTGCACTTCTCCACGTATTTATACATATATATTTCTACCTTGCTACAAAAATGGTCAATATTATAATGTGCCGAATTTTTTTTTAATGTTCACATTTTCATAAAATTGTTTTTCAGTTTTGATATTCATGTTTTCAGACGTGAAATTCGCAGGATTGAAGCAATTCAACAGCTTGCCGTCATCTATAAAAAAAAACTCACAAACTACAAAGAATATTTATGTGCAGAAAAAAAACGAAACGTATATTAGTTAGTTAAAGAGTCCGCAATCCTAAAGATTAGTTGGAAACAGCACGCCATGCCGATCTATCCTGAGCTAATCCCTTCATCTCCCTACAGCTATTCATTTCAACTATCTGACTCACATACTCCAATCTAGGCCTACCTACCCCTCTCTTTCCCTCCACACTACCTTCTATGATCAATTGCATAATCCCCCCATGCCTAAGGATATGCCCTACTAATCTGTCTCTCCTACGCTGTAACACTCTCCAAATACTTCTCTTCTCCCCTACTAACTCTAGTACAGCTTCATTTCTTACTTTATCTTCCCAACCAATCCTCATCATCCTCCTATAACACCACATTTCAAGTGCTTCTAATCTACGCTTCTCTTCCTTTCCTATAGTCCACGCCTCACACCCGTACAGTGCTACACTCCAAACATATACCTTCAGTAATCTTTTTCTAATACCCAAGTTAATATTTGATCTTAAAATCTGTTCTTTTTCTACGAATGCCTTCCTACCCTGTGCTATCCTACACTTTATATCTACCTTGCTTCGATTATCTTTTGTGATTCTACTGCCTAAATAACAAAAATCTGACACTTCTTCGATTCTATTATCTCCTATTGTGATCCTCATTTTTCTACTGCATTCCTTTTTGTCACACCTCATCACTTTAGTTTTACCTATATTTATTTTCATGTTAAAATCCCTAGTCAATACTGCCTGCATACCATTCAATACCCTTTCTAAATTCTTTTCGCTTTCTTCCAATATAGCTATATCGTCGGCGAATCTCAACATATATATTTTCTCTCCCTGTACATTCACACCTACACTATACTCTTCTTTTACTTTGTTTATTGCATCTTCTATATATAGATTAAATAATAACGGTGAGAGTGTACATCCCTGCCGAACTCCCTTCCCTATTTTTGCTACCTCTTCTTCCCCCTCAATTCTAAATAAGGCAGTTTGGTGTTTATATAAATTAAAAATTATTCTCCTATCCTTATAACTAAAGTAATTAGTATATATATATTTATTTTTTAATTAACACTACGGTGTTAAATAATAGTATAGAATATCACCCAAATACCGTAACTTAAAGCATTAAGTAGCTAGATGCATATTTCGAAGGCTATGCCACCATTTTCAGTAGCACAAGATAAAAACTAAATAAAATACCTGTCACAAATCGTGATTGATATACTATATATATAGTAATTAGTATATTAAAACAAATATTTGCTTACATTGTTAGTATAAATTTAGAATAAATAAGATATAAATTTGTAAAAAGAAATATTGTAAAAAAGCAACTTCATACCTACATCTAGTAGTCTGGTTGCATAGTAGAAAAAGAATGAAAACTCATTGTATGATGTCAATGTTTAAAATGAAAAATATATTTGAAGCAAATGTTATTTGCTGAATAAGTGTAGAATATTTATTTTTAATTTTTTCTTAATTTTTATGCACATTGGCTCCATATTTTGGACATTGGCCCTTTTTGTTCCGTGGTGCAGAAATATTATTATACGTATATATTATTATTTATACGTGCAGAAGTGCAAAAACCACCCTTTTTTACGACCTTACAGTTATTTTATTATTGTCGGATGATAACTGAACAACAATTCTAACAGTACTTTTTTCAAATTTCGCGCTCCGCGCATGCTTGGACTACTTTACGCTCCCCACCCAATCAGCTTCGATGCAAGGCCATCCTGTTACGGAGCTAAACAGCAGGACAGTTCCGAACAGCTGAGCGCGCAGTGTATTGTTGTCTGGCCGCGCTAGTGCAGTGTTTTCCCCATTATCGTCGCATTCTTTGTAAACATTCCCAGTGAGGGTGGCAGAAGCAGCGCACGTAAAAAAAAAAAAAAACTCCACCAAAATGTTCTCGCGATACGATCCCATTCTCGATTACTGTGCGATCATATAGCAGTAACTGAAATCCGGCTGACGAACGCCATAAGGTGAGTCTTTATTGCCGAAGAGCTCGTTAACTGCGCTTTGCGCGACGAGGTACAATTCCGCTTTTTATTATCGGGTGCCATTTTGACCCTCCACTGTCTCCGAATAGACAATTGTAGTCATCTACAGGACGCTACGAAGTTGTCATACTGAATTGTTGGATCTGGCCAATTCGCTAGACATTTATTCGTCGGTTCATTTAGCTGGTAATTTCGTAACAGTATCGTGTGCTCTTAAGTTCAGGTCATGCCCAAACTTGTGTACTGACACTGACACGTTGTACACGTCAGTGGCAATTTCACCTGCTGACAATATTTTATTTATACGCCGTGATGTATCGGAGAAAAACAGATTATTATAATTAAACCGAATGAATCATGTCTTCGAACTGAAACATGACGAAATCTACTTAGATTATGAATAATATAGCATCCGCATTAGAATTTATTTGCACAATATAATATTTATATTGAAAAGTGTAAAAAACATTGCTTTTATTAACGCGATAAAGCTATTTATTTAATCTCGCTGTAATTGTGATAGCATTACGAATTAACAGCTCGAATACGAGTAAAAGTCATTGTAAAGGTAGATGTAGCCGCGGAGAAAGTAATCATTAAGTAATATCAAAATTAATAATAGCCGGCCATTTCGTAATTGTTTATTGAACAATTACAAAACTGCGCGAAAAATTGTCGTGGTAATCGACACCTACATGGCCCATTCTCGACCATTATTTTTGCTTACAATTTCCACATCTATCTAATTTAACACACGTGTCTTCGTAAATAGCCTGCGCTGCTTTTACGTTTCCTATACATAATGATCATGACGTCATCCTTCTATATAATCTATTCCCAAACTATACACTTAATAAAATGAACGCTACCAACCAATTTTTTAACTAATCTTCTTATAAAAAATTTCCAATTTCCGTGCTTCAAAATTTTATTTTTCACACAAAGAAAAAGACGCGACTGTACCGTATTTTTTTTTTATATTAGATCGCACGATACAAAAACATGTGACAGAAATCATAACTTAATTAACCACGTCAAACTCCAGCTGATTTTTTTTTTATGCAATTGTGTAAATCACATCAAGGTGTAAAATTCGATTTTCGGACCATTAATGATGAATGCGCGAATTTATTACATAAACTGCAATTTTATAATTAAGAATCTCGCCGAATTAATCCAGTTTCGATCAAATATATTCTTATCTAATAATTATTTATACGCCTAAATGAGCTAGAACCACGACCTCACTTAACGCGATTTTATTTTATTTTATTATATATCGTTGCAAATACAGTATTTTTTATGAAGATCGGTTTTTTTTTTATCTAAAACTTATTTTCTCTCTGCTTTATTATTTTTTAATTAAATTTTACCTTTGTGTGAATACCACTGTATATAATTATATTGAGGGCACCCGATTAAACAACTGTAATGCATTTTACTTTTTAAATAAATCGGGTCAACAAAAAATTGTAAATTTTAATTTACTCTTCTGCTGTCATCTTATTTGCATATATTTTACAATTTTTTTGTCTTGCCGTTGTCCTTGATAAAAAAAAATTAAATCAAAATCGAAATTTAATTTTTATATTTACATAATTAACGTTTTGGACTAACAAAAATAGTTTTTTTTTTGATTTTTTTATGCTCGAGTGGTTGACAAGACACTCAGCGACCTCTACAAGATCCGTATAGCACCTAACCACCTTGTGCTTTGATCATATGGTCGTCTCCATTGTTATAATGGCTACTAATTACAATTGTAATCACCGTATGATCACATCGCCTTTGCTTAATCCGCATTATTCTTCGGCTCTTCAGCTTGTACATTTCCCCATGCAAATGTATAAAATTATACTCGCTAGATTGCTAGAATATGAAGCCAAATCCAAGGATATTTAACTTCGCCATATTAGAAAAACATCGGCTTACATATTTGTGTTTAAAATTTCTTGCGACGCTCGGTGTACAGTGCGCTTACTTTGATAAATTGAACGTTTTTTATACGGCGTGGCGAATAAAATTAATTTAACCACAAAATCTATGAACAATTCAGTCTTAGAAATTTTTTTTTTAAGAGATTTTTTGGTTTTCCGACTTCAGCTCTTCATCTCTCAATAATATTTCCAGTTTCCACGCAATTTCGTGCTTTTTTCATTTACGTTTGCATTTCGGAAGTATATTATAATTTTTCCATGATTTGCATAATAATTATACGTTCGCACATAAGCGAAGCTTGGAAGAAAAAATTGCTCGTGCGTCATGAAATTAAAGAAATTTCTAATATGTCCAGGAAGTAAAATCAACTTGTAAATTGAATTTATGTAATAATAGTTCGCAGTCTCAATAATTGTTGTGTAATATGTTTTTCAATTAATTACAAACGTGCAATAAACGATGTTTTAATTGTCTGTTTTATAATTAATAAGATCATTTATATAATGGTATTATTAACTCACTTAATAAAAGTTGAACTTGTAATTGATTAGGTCATTTGATGCTTTTACTGTATTTACTTTTTACTATTCGCCATCAACTATTTTTACAACCTACTATTTTTTTTTATATACCTATAAAATGTCTTTTTATATAATAACACAAAAAATAAGAATTTTTTCTACTTTGGTAATTTCCAAAATAATTTTAACATTGATTTTTAGACTTCCAATCGTAAATCACCCTGTATATACGGCTGATTGGCCATTACCTGGGCTAATAATAAATATCCGTTACAGTCGTTTTGACCAGTTTTTATTTTGTTGTTTCCATTCACTTTGTAATTATTTTTAGCAAAGTTGAACAATTACATATGAACGACCCATCAACAAAATTTGTCCTCGACAACATTTCTGCAATTATTTTGATTAGAAACAGTCAAAAATCAAAGAATATAAGCTTCTTTTTTAGGGTGGAACAAATAATATTAACTGTTTCAACACTATGGAAAAAACTTGGAAGTTACCAAAAGAAAAAATGACATTTTTTCTTTCCGGTGCTAAAAATTGCATTAATTTATCAAAAGTAGAAAGCGAAAGTGGATTACTAAAATTTAAAAATTACCAATTTTTATGACTCACCCTGTATATGCCTGTTTCACAGTACCTTTTTTTAAATTGCGATAATAACGAAATGATTGTAGCAAAAACTTCCAATTTTTTCTTTCAGGTGTTAAAAATTGCATTAATTTATCAAAAGTAGAAAGTGAATTACTAAAATTAAAAAATTACCAATTTTTGTGGCCCACCCTGTATATGCCTGTTTCACAGTACCCTTTTTTTTAATTGCGATAATAACGAAATGATTGTAGACTCGAGTTACTTGCATTTTATTAATTTTAATTTGTATAAATTTAACACGAAACGGGGAGCCATTCTTTTACATAAAAAACATATATTACTTTGACATTATCCTTGAGTCAAAAATGTATTAAGTGTGACAGCGAGGCGTGAATTTTAATTCTATAATTAAGTCTAAAATCCAAAGAAGACGAACACAAAATAAAAATTGGTGAAGTATCTGTAACTGAATAGAAGAAAAAACAGATTATAAAATAAAATGTCTGCAGAAAAACTATATATTCAATGAATGTCTATGAAATTAATTTGATACCATACATAACCTCAAAAGTAGGCATTTTCATTCAACGCATCGACTGTCATTTATGAAACAGCTGATTCGATGTACGATCTGTCAGAAGTTGTTCTTATGCGCTATTAACAACATTTGACCTACTTGTGTTATATGACCACTTTGGCGATTGTACTAAAATCATTTAATCCACATTTTTCGAAAACACATATGCCTAAAATTAGGTAATTAAATCCCTTTATCTAGCGCGAGTTTATGGTCATTTATAATCTTTGATTAGTCATTTGTTCGTCTATATAGTTCTATATACATAAATCATGTATAATTGAAAAATCAGAATTGCCAATTAAATTTGCCAATTAAACGTCCGACGATTTATGAACTACCCTAAATGAACTACTCCGATTTTTTATTTTATTTTAAGTTATGTAAAAAATTTAATTTTTTTCATCGAGAAGATCAAGTTTTCAGTCATAAATTAAATTTAAACAATTAGTTCAGAAGTTCCACATTAATCTTGTAAAGATATACAGCGTGATACGTAATAACTTTAGTTACATTAAAATTGAACTATTCGACAAATTTTACAATAAAAAATATTTGAACTATTCATTTATTATTAAAAAAAATATGTTGAAATTCTAAAGTATTTTTTGTTTTGTTTTTTGATTGCTCTGTATATAGAAGTAGTTTAAATTACGTTTTTTTTAAATGTTTTTTGCCGTACTTGTCTTTCCTTTTCCATTACGTTGCAGATGTTTTAGAGCTTTTAGACCAGCTTACTTTGTATTTTTTTTTGCGTCTACAATTTAATTTGTCTATATAAAACCTCAATTTTAGGTGTGACTGTATTTTGTAAGTGGTCTATAGTTAGTGCAAAGTCTATGCTCTGGAAGCAAAGTATTGAACATATCGAGTGTCTTGTCCCTCTTATAGCCCTGGCCATAATCATACAATTTTTTTTATCTTACAAAAACTTGGCCAACAATTGATAAAAATTTCTTGATTTATTATGACATTTTTTTTTAGGTTATTTATATTTTTATTTCACGTTAAAAAAATTTTTTTTGTTAAATTTACAAAGTTATTTTAATTTTAACAATCATTTACAATTGTATTGTATTGCTACTTTTGAAAAAATTTTGCTACTTCATGAATTTAATTTGCCCTCGCCTTTATTTTTTTTATCAAACTTTAATAATTGCACTCCGAAAAAGTGTTTAAAATAATAATAAACGAAAAAGCTTATTAATTCTTTGAAATTATTATATTTTTCATCGTTTTTTAAAAATATTTGAACATATAATAAAATCAGGCTAGACCAAATTATTTTCTATACGGGCCTTAATTATTATATTCAATTAATTGCTCGAAAATTAAAAAAAAAACGCGATTCAAACTTTTACTTTACTTAAGTTTTCCATTTGTAAATTGCCTTAAGATGGCGGTCTGTCTTTAATTAATTTTTCATAAAAAACCTGCGTTAGTTTGAGTCCATTTTTTTTTTATAGTGAAGTCATAAGGACGTAATATTTCAAACACACATTAAGAAAGGTTTGAATTAGATAATAACAGATTTTAAACGTTGGTTAATAAAAAAAAAAATCGTAAAGTTGGGTCAAAACTTTGAACCTCTGCCAAAAACTAGCACACCATCAAAAAAAATTTGCTGTACCCTTAATATTTAAGTTGGAATATTAAAAAAATAAAAAAAATCTTAAATTCCCGATTGACTAATTGAAAATGAATTAAAAAAAAAAACATTTTATCAATTGTTGGCGATATAAAAAATAATAATTTCCCCGTGTAAAAAAAAAAACGACATTCACCATAGGGTACAATTTCACCATTTCGCAGACAAATTCAAATTCGTGGGGGCATTGCCCATTCTGTCTGTGACTTCTGATATAGCTCGATGGGCATTGCACCAAGACAAGGGCAGTCAACTCGTCTCCGCTGCTGCTTCTTCACCGAGCGGCACACGATGGGGCAGACGCGCCCCTATTATTCATTTCTAGACGAATTTTCTATACACTCTCCAACAGAACAGCCACACATTACGAACCCATTTGAACCAATGTTTAAACTTGTCGAGGGCAGTGTCTATACTGACCTCACGTTCTATTTTGATCAAATATTTTAATGCTAACGCCGTTTTACTTAAAGCTTTGCTTAAAGGGAAAAATGTAAAATATCTCGCATTTCTTTCGTTGTTGTTATTATTCGCAACAGTCACAACTGTTGGAAAATTGACCCCTTCGTGTCCAGCCGGTGGAATATGCTCATTTAAATATTCATTGTGCGTAGTTTTTGAATTAGAAACTATAAACGTGGTTGGTATAATACAAGTCAAGTAAAATAGATATTTTTTTTTATATTACGCGGCACTGTATATGTTTTGTGTTTCTAATAATTAATTAATCATCGTCACAAATTTTAGGTATGAACATTTAGATTTTTTTCTGATCAATATGTAGATATTATAATATTAATAAAATTTGGTTAGAAATTAATATTTTATTTTTCGTAATACATTGATTTTCTTTGATATAATATATCTTAGTTTCTTTGGTGTTGAGTTTTAGACGTCAATTGGTGTCTTACAATAGATATATGCAACCCATCATACATTGCTGTTAAATTGTTACGGTTGAACAGGACGGAACTTGGGATATATATATTTTTTTTTTGTAATTTTATGGTTGATGTTATTTTAAATATAAATTTTTTAACGGAAAATATTTTTTTATATAATTACATTTCGACTATTATAAGAAAATGCGCAATCGTTCTTCAATTTTTTTATTTTTTTTTAGTACATACCTTTAGTTTAGCAAATATTTTTTCAAGCGTATTAAATACGGCCCTGTCCAGACTTACAAAGGCAGTATACAGGATAAACAAGATTGGAATTTATATTTTATTAATTAATTGCTGGAATTTCCATGGAAATTAAATAAATTATTAAACAAATATATATATAAATATATTTTACAATAATTTTTTATAAAATAGAAAAATTATAAGAAGGAACATATTATATTTTCGGTTTCATTGAAATAAATAAAGTGCATTTATTAATTTTTTTAATAATATATATAATTTTTATATACTTATTCTAACAATGTATAAATTTTATAATTTTAATTTTGCGTAGCCTGTATATTTTGTTTGCTACAATTCTTTGTACAAAATTTTAAAAGAATATTACAATTTTTAAATATTGACAATTAAAAAGTCAAAATCAAAAAGACTAAGATACACTATATGACCAAATATACACCTCATTCATGTATATATGTCTAGGGTGATGTGAAAAAGAATGAAAATATACCCGAAGAATATTTTTAACTATTTTCTTGCTGCTGTAAATATTTTTTTTAGAAAAATATCAAATATATCGTAGTATAGAATATCACCCAAATAATTGAAAAAAAAAATTAAATTTCATAATTTTAAAATCAAATATATTGAATTTTATTTTTCAGTAATTTTATTGGCAAATACAATCGTAAAATATTTTGTAAATATTACTTACAGTGAAATGTATTTCCAATTACGTCAATTTCTCGAAATATTCTCGGATGTACTTAAAATAATTTTCGGCTTACATTTGCTAATATTTAACTTGAACAAATTATACCTTTCGTCTATAATGAATATGATTTTAAAGTAAACTTTTGTTAATTTGCGGGGAAAAAACGCTTTACAACATTTTTAAACACTTTTGTAAAATTATCGGGTTTTAATTTGAAATTGTAATTATCCTCATTTGACGATTCGAATTTCTTATTTTTAAATTTATCTTCTAGTAATTAAAAAAAAAATCTTAATTAATTTTGCTGAAAGTATAATTTTTTTTGAGTTCGTTTAAATTTTTTTTAATATTTTCAATAAATAGTCACCCAAAATATTCAGTCTCCTCATATATAGAACACTATGTATAGTACAACAGAAAAATAAATTCATCTTCAGTTGTTATCTTTATTTGACGATTAGAATTTCTTAATTAAAATTTTTTATTTTTTATTCTTCTAGTAATTAAAAAAAATCTTAATTAATTTTGCTGAAAGTATCAATTTTTTGCCTAAATTTGTAAATCATTTTCTAGTGGAATTTTTTTTATTACTTTAAATGTGCGTTTAATTATTTTTTACAAAAAATAAACTGTACTCAAAATATTTATAGCGCCCTCACTATGTATACTACAACAGCAAATATAAATTCATCATCAATTGGCTGTCAAATAAAACATATTTTTCTTTAGTAATAATAGAAAATATTATAAAACCAGCCAATAATTATTTATTGTATAATTATTTTACAGCCTTCTGAGGACACTTTCACATTTCCCACATGGCACTTAAAATAATTGCCTGCATTTTATTTTGATTATCGCCTACACTGGCAAGTATTACGTTACATGTGCGTTCAGCCGCATTTAGTGAAGTAATTTTCTCAATTTATAAAATAAGCCCAAGCAAAGATGGTTCTATTATAAATTGTAACAAAAATATCCAGCAGCGTACGTTAAATTACCGCGTAAATAAAAATGATCAACTCACCAAAAATTAAATACCGAAATTTTGCGCTTAATTAAAGAAAGTTCCGAGTGAGATTTTCTTGCTGTAGCGTTTTCTAAAAAAAAAAAGATCCTAGTTTGTTAATTAATATATTTGGGTACGGCACTGTTTTCTCGGCATTGAAAATAAAATTAACAGCGACCTCCACATTTCGAATATAAAATCAAGTTATTATTGACAATTACCAACCTCAATGACTTCGTTATTATCATTAGAAATTCTATTCACCAATTTCAAATAGATGAAATTATATTTAGCATTTTTAATCGATTTCACGGTTTTTTGCTTTTTATTTATTTATCAAATCAGTACTTGCCTCAATATGTAATTAGTTGATTTATAGACACTCAAAAATATCAACTGATATGAAAATGATCAACGTTTGTATTTTTACGATTGCGATTTTTTGTGCGCTCGAAATATGTATGATGACGTCAGTATACGATTCGAAATGTGCAATATTGACTTTCATATGATGAAAACAACGATTTTACTTTTAAAAAAGTAATTTTGAAGCCAAAAAAAATTTTTTGAACGCTTTCTTTTATCTTTATTTTACTAAATGTCAAATGTCAAAAGTACACAAAATTACTGTAATTTTATTTGGTGTTATATAATCAACGTACTATATTGATATATAAAATATATATCGTAGATAAAGCATTATCAATTTAATTTGTAAAAAAAATGTATGAAATGTGATTAATTTCTCAAAAAAAAAACTGCTTAGTTTAAAATAGTAACAATTGCTTTAGCCAGACTAAATGACGCCAGAGTTTTATAGGTAAGATATAGAGAGACATCGTTTTACACGATTTTTAAATGTCGCGGCCATTATATAATTTATTTTTGTAAATTCAAAACTGGATTTTTTAATAATAAATGTGCCTATAAATTGAATGATAAAAATAAAAATAATTACAAGTTTAAAAATTTACACACTTTAACCATCTGTGGCTTTAACATCTGATCAAAACTATTGCAGATTGTAAATTTTGAGATCAAATTCCATTATAAAATATCGTTTTTTATATAATTATAAAATAGTATAAAACTCACTTTCGAACATGTGAAATTTTTACCAAAAAAAATTCAAATGTGTTACCTTTTCATTTTTCAATTGTTAGTTTTTTACGATATCTTTCAAACTATACAGTAAAAATACTTGCAAAATTATAATCTTGAAATCACTTTTTTATTATTATTAAAAAATTCCCCATTCACTTAGTTTTTTCGCAAGAAATTAAAAAAAAAAATTTAACATGGGTGGTGTGGTCCATATAAAAATATTTCGAACTGCTCACTTCGAAAATTTGTATTTATTAAAATATTCGTTGCCCATCAAAATCTCTTATAAATTCTAAATACTGGAATCTAATCCTATTAAAAAATATCAAACTCGCATTCGAAAATGTGAACATTTTACCAAAATTCGACCTTTTCAATTTTCTCCTTTTTTACGATATCTTTCAAACGGTTAAACCTACAGTAAAAATTCTTACAGATTTAGAATCCTAACATATCACCCTTTCTATCAATGTATCGCTTTGTCAATTCGCAATATACAAAACAATTGATATATAATAAAAATTAGATCACCACGTCTATAAGCGACATTGTTTTGCATTTCATTTTATTCGCCTTTGAAGACGGAATGATTTTCAACGTTGTTTGTACATGTCTGGCATATGTGTAGCTATTAAATTAAGAAAATGTATTTTTATCTATTACCATACGTCCGAATTAAAAACATTAAATGGTGCACTGATATAATACAGAACCGTCTCACCACCACCGGCTCTAAATTAGATTTTCTAACACAAATTTTCAAAAACAAACCGCTCTCCCATTTTTTTATACACATATTTTGGGTTCCGCTGATTTATCATTATCAAAACCATATAAATACGAAGTTTTATATTAACCTGGCTTTTATTTTGCGTGTCAATAGTGTGCCAATGCACTGCATATGCCTCCTAGGGGCAAGACATGGGCAACGACGCTCTGGCCTATAGAGCGGTCCCTATACAGGGATCCCGGTCTATAGGAAAGATTCAGGCTAACCCACGGTATTAGGGGGATTAGGCTGAATCGGTGGGGCGACGGCTAAAATATGCACTCATTGGTCGGTGCAAGGCAAGGAGAAACCAGCACTGTACCTTTCTCAAGTTTACACATGAAATGTCGATTATCTCAAATATATTACCCCAGGTGAGTAGAGCCAATGGCTCAGAATCTCACCCTGCTACTTCGGTAGCAGGCAAGCCCTCGGATTCTGGGGAGGGCAAGAGATCGATTTCGTCGGGAATTCTACGAGTCGGAGCGTGGAATATACGCAGTATGAATAGGATAGGAAAGTTAGAGAATTTGAAATTAGAAATGGAGAGACTTAAACTGGATATTGTAGGGATTAGTGAAGTTAGGAGGAAAGATCAAGTAGATACGTGGTCAGGAGAATATAGATTAATAACCACAGCATCAGATAATGGGCATACCGGTGTAGGTTTTATAATGAATAGAAAGTTGGGTTGTAGAGTAAAGAGTTATTGCCAAGTTAGTGATAGAATTATAACTATTAGATTAGACACGAAGCCAACGGACACAGTTATAGTGCAAGTATATATGCCAACTTCAAGTCACGATGATGAGGAGGTAGAATCCATTTATGAGGAGATTGAATCTAGGTTAGCAAACGTTAAAGGACAGGATAATCTAATTGTAATCGGAGATTGGAATGCCGTAGTAGGTAAGGGAAAGGAAGTTTCAATAGTAGGCGAATATGGAATAGGAACACGTAATGATAGAGGGGATAGATTGGTAGAGTTTTGTATTAGGAATAAGCTAGTGGTAGCAAACACGCTTTTTCAGAATCACAAGCGCAGGATATATACGTGGAAAATGCCAGGAGATATAGGGAGGTATCAGATAGATTACATACTGGTTAAAGAGAGGTTTAGGAACCAGATTAAGAATTGTAAGAGTTACCCTGGAGCAGATATTGATAGTGACCATAATTTAGTAGTCCTGGACTCAGAGGTCAAATTCAAGAAATTACAGAAGTCTAAACAGGTCAGAGTAGATGTCGATAGGTTAAAATTAGCTGATGTATGTGAAAAGTACAAGCAGAAAGTAGAAATCATGGCTAATGGAACATGTAGGAGCGACATAGATTGCGAATGGAGGGCAATCAGAAATGGGTTAACTACAGCAGCAAATGAAGTATTAGGCACAAAGAAAAGGGCAGGTAGGAGGGAATGGATCACGGAAGAAATAGTTGAAATGATACAAGCAAGAAGGAAAATTAAAATTGAAAACACAGAAGCAGGACAGAAAAAATATAAGGAACTAAGGAACTTAATTAATAGGAAATGCAAGCTAGCGAAAGAAGAGTGGATAAAAGGAAATTGTGAGGATATTGAGGAGGATATGAGAAGAGGTAAAGTAGATTTGGGCTACAGGAAAATTAAGTCACATTTTTCTAAAGTAAAACCAAAGGGTAACATAATATGTGATAAGCAGGGTAAGGAACTCACGGAAAATAAGGAAAAAGCTAGAAGATGGAAGGAGTATCTTGAAGATTTATATAAAGGTAGGCAGGACATAGAGGAGCTAGAAAGTGTGGAACAGATAGATGAGGATGACTTAGGTCCTAGCATACTTAGGTCAGAGTTTCATAGAGCATTAAATGATTTACGGAATAACAAAGCAGCGGGGATTGATATGATACCAGCCGAATTAATAAAACACGCAGGGGAAAAAATGCAGGAGCGATTATACAGTTTAGTTTGTAAAATATATGAGAAGGGAGAAGTACCACAGGATTTTCAGCGTAGTAGAATAGTAACAATGCCGAAGAAAATAGGAGCTAATTTGTGTGAGAACTATAGGACCATTAGTCTACTATCACATGCATCGAAGATATTGTTAAAGATTATTTATAGGAGATTAGAAAATAAAGTAGAGGAAAGGCTAGGAGAAGATCAGTTTGGTTTTAGGAAAAACAGAGGGACGAGAGAGGCGATTCTAGCACTAAGAACGGTAGTAGAAGAAAGAAAGAGGGTAGGAAAGGTAACTTGCATAGCTTTTGTAGACTTAGAAAAGGCATTTGATAATGTAGATTGGGACATAATGTTTAGAATTTTAAAAGAAGCGGGTATAGATTATAAAGATAGGAGAATAATTTTTAATTTATATAAACACCAAACTGCCTTAGTTAGAATTGAGGGGGAAGAAGAGGTAGCAAAAATAAGGAAGGGAGTTCGGCAGGGATGTACACTCTCACCGTTATTATTTAATCTATATATAGAAGATGCAATAAACAAAGTAAAAGAAGAGTATAGTGTAGGTGTGAATGTACAGGGAGAGAAAATATATATGCTGAGATTCGCCGACGATATAGCTATATTGGAAGAAAGCGAAAAGAAATTAGAAAGGGTATTGAATGGTATGCAGGCAGTATTGACTAGGGATTTTAACATGAAAATAAATATAGGTAAAACTAAAGTGATGAGGTGTGACAAAAAGGAATGCAGTAGAAAAATGAGGATCACAATAGGAGATAATAGAATCGAAGAAGTGTCAGATTTTTGTTATTTAGGCAGTAGAATCACAAAAGATAATCGAAGCAAGGTAGATATAAAGTGTAGGATAGCACAGGGTAGGAAGGCATTCGTAGAAAAAGAACAGATTTTAAGATCAAATATTGACTTGGGTATTAGAAAAAGATTACTGAAGGTATATGTTTGGAGTGTAGCACTGTACGGGTGTGAGGCGTGGACTATAGGAAAGGAAGAGAAGCGTAGATTACAAGCATTCGAAATGTGGTGTTATAGGAGGATGATGAGGATTGGTTGGGAAGATAAAGTAACAAATGAAGCTGTACTAGAGTTAGTAGGGGAGAAGAGAAGTATTTGGAGAGTGTTACAGCGTAGGAGAGACAGATTAGTAGGGCATATCCTTAGGCATGGGGGGATTATGCAATTGATCATAGAAGGTAGAGTGGAGGGAAAGAGAGGGGTAGGTAGGCCTAAATTGGAGTATGTGAGTCAGATAGTTGAAGACGTTGAGATGAATAGTTATAGGGAGATGAAGGGATTAGCTCAGGATAGATCGGCATGGCGTGCTGTTTCCAACGAATCTTTAGGATTGCGGACTCTCTAACTAACTAATTTATTTTGCCATATATCGATGATAATTTAAAATTGTGCGCGAACTGCGTTTAAATTTTAAATACAAAGTTCAGTTTGTAAATGCGTTGATTATTTCGTCTGGAATGGAAATATTATTTTGCCTTGCAAATTTTGATTAATATACAGCAACAGGATGTAAAACCAATACGCTTTCGTATTTGATAATTAATTTTTATCACATGTAGATATTTTTTTTTACTTTAATCAGCGAGAAATTGCTAACCAAATAACATCGTATCCCTAAAACAAAAATCTTAAAAAAAAAAACCGCTTTTTGTATTAGAAAATTGCTAGTTTATATTTTTACTAATTGCTCATACAAACATTTTCTTTCGAAACATATTGCTCTTTGAAAAACTGCGATTCCGACTTTCTATAAAACGTAAAATAATTGCATTGGCAATAGATCTTGAGTTGCTGGTGTTAAGACACAAGCACACCGGTACGGCGCGTTCGCCGAAAGTTAGCCGCTGCCTTTCCATCGATTCATATTTCCTAGCGAGTTGTATTGGATGAGCTATAGATTTATATATGCACAACAGGTGAAAGTAAAACCGAATTGATAATGATAATATATTTTCAATTCAACATGAAATCATATAACAACAGATCGTGACAAATTGCACTTTGGGCAGTACCCAAGCTGAGAGGCATTTCTCTTACTCAATTCGTATGTACACTAGACATCACAAAAACGAATGGCGGGAATTTCAAATATTAAAATGATTTTTTCGAAATTTTCATTCGATCTCTTAATCATTTTTGTGCGAGTATTAATTTAAAATGTCGCTTAGATTATTTTTTGAGGCACGCTAAAATTTTTTTTCGGGCACAATTTATATACCATTCTATAGATATGCCATCCATTACGATGTCTGCAAATTTTTAAAATTATTTACCAAATAATAACGACGACGTAGCAGCTTCGCTCTCTATAAGCTTTTTTGTGAAAATATTCAATACAAATGTTGTAAAAAAAATTTTTTTCAGGCTTGTTTTTTTGCAAAATTAATACACCATTCGATAGATCTCGATGCTTGCAAAAATGTATGGTGTTTTACCAAGTAATATCAATGGCATATTCATTAGCTCGCTCTATAAGCTTTCTTGTACAAATCTTAATTGTAAATTAATAATTATATTTCCATTATATTTCCACGCAAACTATTAATTTTTTTAAACAAAATTAATACACCATTCGATAGATCCATTATCTTTATGCTTGCAAAAATGTTTCGTTTTTTATCAAGTAATATTGACGGCGTATTAATTAATTCAATCTAAGCTTTTTTGTGCAAATATTAATTATGAATCTTACATAAATTATTTTTTCATACTCACTATTAATTTTTTTTTACAAAGTTAATCTATTCGATTAATCCATTATTTATATTGATATCTCCAGAAATTTATAATATATTCTCAAGTAATAACGACGGCATATTAGTTTACTCTATAACTTAGTTTTTTTTGGCGAATAATTAAATTATCAACCCCGCTTCTTTTTTTTTGACAAAATGAACACACATTTGATAGATCCATTACTTATCTCGATACTAGCAACAATGGACAATGTTTTATCAAGTAATAACGACGGCATATTAGTTTATTCTGTAACTTAGTTTTTTTGGCGAACAATTAAATTATTTTTGTCAACACCGCTTTTTTTTTTTGACAAAATGAATACACATTTGACAGATCCATTATTTATCTCGATATTAGCAAAAATGGACATTGTTTTATCAAGTAATAACGACGGCATATTAGTTTACTCTATAACTTAGTTTTTATTGGCGAACAATTAAATAATTTTTGTCAACCCCGATTTTTTTTTTGACAAAATGAATACACATTTGACAGATCCATTATTTATCTCGATATTAGCAAAAATGGACATTGTTTTATCAAGTAATAACGACGGCATATTAGTTTACTCTATAACTTAGTTTTTATTGGCGAACAATTAAATTATTTTTGTCAACACCGCTTTTTTTTTTTTGACAAAATGAATACACATTTGATAGATCCATTATTTATCTCGATACTAGCAACAATGGATATTGTTTTATCAAGTAATAACGACGGCATATTAGTTTACTCTATAACTTAGTTTTTTTGGCGAACGATTAAATATTTTTGTCAACCCCGATTTTTTTTTTGACAAAATGAATACACATTTGACAGATCCATTATTTATCTCGATATTAGCAAAAATTGACATTGTTTTATCAAGTAATAACGACGGCATATTAGTTTACTCTATAACTTAGTTTTTATTGGCGAACAATTAAATTATTTTTGTCAACACCGCTTTTTTTTTTTTGACAAAATGAACACACATTTGATAGATCCATTACTTATCTCGATATTAGCAAAAATGGACATTGTTTTATCAAGTAATAACGACGGCGTATTTGCTCGGGCAAATAATGTATTTCCATCTGCAAATCTAGTTTCGAATATTCATAGGCAAAAAAAAAAGATCTCGTTTTGTCTAGTGTAAAAATTAATTTTGCTTATATCGTTTATTGACAGTCAACAGGTCTATATATATAATTTCCCTATCGATAGCGAATTCTTTTAATTATTAATTAGTATATCTATCATAATTATTCGAACGCTGCATGCACATTATGTGATATTTGCAATATAAAGCGGTTTAATTTTAATACTATTATAAATTATAGAATGAGGTGGCCCATAACAAAACTGCTACACAATTTCGATATCAAATAGACAGGAAATTATCTATAACACACCTAGATTAACCTAATTTTGATTTAGTTTATACGCCAGTGGCGTACACTTAATTTTCTTTGTCAAAAAAAAATTTTTTTACGTCTGAATTATTTTATATTAAATTGTTTACGATTTATCCAATAGACGAAAGAATATTAAATACTTTAAAAAATATATATTTTTATTTTTCATGCTCTACAAAAATATATATCCCACGCGACACCACTTAAAATTCCTTATAAACACTGTTCTGGTACACGGCATTTCCACAGGAGCTCGTATTATACGACTTTTCCTAATACTGCTTTTCTTAATAATCTCTCACTCCAACACATAGTCTCTCAGCCTTAACTGAACAGAGACACAGACAACGAGACTCACTTATTATAATGTCCTTGCGATCAGCTGTATTATATATACAAACCACATGTATACAAATGGTGCGTTGCGTGTGGTGATGTGCTTGTTAGCTGTATGCTTATGCGTGTGGGAAAGAGATGGGTATATAGACAATCTGTTCGTTAGAGAGAGATAGGTTTAAGTCGCGCGAGGATCGTGTGTATGTCCGTACATTTTTACTGATCAGATATATGCAACACACAGATGGGCTGGCATTAGAGATGAGAAAAATCGTGATTTATTTTAAGAAAATTGTTTTTTTTTTTAATTGAATTTTTTTTAGCTTAAACTAGCATAACCATTTCAGTAAAAGTTTTAAACTTAAATTAGTCTTCTTAGAATAAAGTAACGTTACAACTCATTTAATTTAAAATATCTAAAAAGTTATAACCATATTGTTTGCTGTTCAAAAATTCGGCAAAATAATATTTTTTTATTGAAATTACTCTTTTCCATATGGTGGAAATTTAAATCGCTCCACTTGAAATTTATTTCAAATATAATGAACAAGCTGCTACTGTTTTCTCCCATTTCTATGGACATGGCGGTACCCTGCCAATCGGAAGGGTCCCCGGCGTGCCGTGGCGCTGACGTCACGGGCATGTGTCTGTACACGTGTGGCCGATTTAACGATCAGCTGTTGTCGCAACAACCAGCAAGTCCTGGCCTGCTGATGTGCGAACGGCTGCGCACACTACACCGTTGCCATTTCGCCACGATCCCAATATCTAGCGTAAATGATATTACCTTGAATTTCCCAACCGTATTATGACATTATACCATAGAATGAATATAGATTATATCTGCATATTGAATGGGCTATTACGATAAGATTACTTCAAACGTATTTTATAGTTAGTTATGTCTACCTACTTCCAACTCGTTGTGTAATGTTTGAATATTGAATGTTACGATGGCCTCGTTTTATTGTAGTTTACTTTGTTAACGTCGAATATTTTTACTTACAGCTAATTCATTTTTTATAATAATAAATTTATTTATTGTGTGCATCGGTCATAAAAAATACTTTTGAATGTTTGGAGCTTTTTCAAAGTATATTTAATATATTTATGCGCACATTGTTTGAAAGAAAAAATATTATATACCGAAATTTAATTTCAACATTTTTTTTTTTGCTAATTATAAATTTTGATAACATCGCTTCTGATAAATAAATCCCTGAAATTGTTACTATAAATAGCTACAGGCGAAATACGTTTGTCTTGTTTGAAGTCCTTGCTCTAGTTTTCTTAACCCACTAATTAAATGAAGAGCTCGAGTAAATTTGAACATATTTTCCCCGAAATTTTCGTATCCCTTAAAAAACCCACCACCTTCCTCTATTAATCAATCGAACTGTAAATCTCTCCGATTGTTATTTCCATTCAAGTAACTTCTTTGACAAAAATCCCGTCGCCTGTAAATTTTACTTTCTTCATTTTTTATGGAAAAATCAATGTATGTCTTCATCCCCCCAATGCATAACTCACCATAGACCTATACCTATGTACTTGAAATGGAGACCTTCACCCGTTCGGGTTCCTCCTCTCTCATCTGTGACCTGGCAACCCTGCGCAGTCCACCATGGCGGGCAGCGTTGCCAGATCGCTGCGCCTTTGTTCCACCATCAGTTGCTCAGCGGATCGCGTATAAGTTGTATGTGGACGGGCTGCTTGAAAATCAGCTGTGCGCACAACTTTTGCAAAAATCCTGTGCATTTTTCCGATTGCATTTCCACGCGATTGAAATAGATAATGACGTGATTTGGTGAATATCCGTCATGTAAGGGTGTGCTGGAGATTAATGGTAGTTGTCTTGCATGCTGTCATCGTTTGATTATGTTAAATTCTTGAGAACAACAGGATGTTCCCGACAGAATAATTGCTGGTGTTTTTATTAGTATGGCTTTCTTGGTTTTCTTGTTGATAAGGCATGTTTATTACTGGTTTATTTGTTATTTGTAAAATAATTTTACTGGTATTATTTGGCAACGTGAAACTATTTTTTATTTGTTTTACTATATCGTTATTGTTCGTATCAATAAATAATTTGGCATTTCCGTAATTACCAATCACTTGAATTCAATTATACCTTGTTTAAACAAATGTATCTTTGAAAAAGTCGCATAGTAAAACATATTTCGTCATTTATATCTCACCTTCGTTTATTTTTTCTTATTATAAATGATTAGGTTTGCAATAATCTTTGCAAATACTAATTTGTTTGAACGATCTTAATTACATACTCGATTTTTTGAACAAATCGAATTTTAACAAAACATTTTTTTTTTAAATTTACATCCCCGTTGTAAATTGCAATTGAATATTTTAATTTATTATTTATATAAAATCATACGAATTTGAAATAATGGCTTTAATTTAATTAAATTTAATGAATGTTTTATAACCTGACAACCTTATCTATTTATGGATTTTGCCAAGTAATAATATATTATTAAATATAAACACTACAGCCTGCACTATGAATTTTATAAAATAATTTTGGTAATATATTTTTTTGAAAGAGTATTTAAAATTTAATTTTCAATTTCACGAAGAATTTTTTACAACGATTTAATTTAACATCTAACAATTTTTTCTCATTTATTTGCACACACCTTATTTTTTTACAAAAAAAACCACTTACAATTAAAATCCAGTTAAAGTAAGTTCGGACTATCTCTCATATAATCACATAATATATCTTAAATATTTCATTTTTCAATCAGAATTTGTTAAATCAATAATATTAATAACATATTCATACTTTTTATCACTCAGTATATTGGTCCCTCTATTTATAATAAGATTAAATTTAAATTGAATAATAATCGCATTCAAAATATTGACATATTTTCGTGCTGTTTTGTAAATCACTATGTTATTTTGAGTAATTATAAATAATTTCAAATACCTAACTTTTAATCCAAATAATCAGGAAATAGACTAAAAAAAATATATATAATACTAACTAACTTGTTTATAATAGTGAGAAAATGTTATAAATAAATATACGCAATAAATACTACAGCTTTTTATGTCTAAATAGACTTTAACCGTTTAGGTAATTTGTCTATGTAGAATATTTTCCGCGCATTTATATATTTTTAATTATTACAGGTCGGTACTTACGAAAAAGAAAGTTCTACGCAATTTTTTGTTATTATTTTTTAATCAATCGGAAAATAACTTTTAAAACAATTATTACTAGATAAAATAACTGTATTTATATATTTTTACAATAATCGTGAATAACTGGTAATTAATATTGCAAATTTAGGTCAATATTAATAATGCAAAAAACACTTAAATTTGATTTTAACTCGAGGAGGCGATAATCATTCAAATATTAAGACATGTTCCAAATCTAAATAATTATTTAACAGTATTAAGTAGGACGTTAAAAATAATCAGTTTATATAAAAAAAAATCGGCCGGTACAATTTTTTTGCTATAGCAAATAAAAAGTATACGATAAGATCGTGAGTAAAGATTTATCTTTCGAAATTATTATATATACTATATTATTTAATACGAAATCACAATTAGTAAAAATATCTAAATAAAACTAAGATTTCGTTACTTTTTATATCTGCCTCAATTGTAACAGTAACTTTCTCCCAAACAGCTTCCAAGCCAATTTAACCTCCTTTCGTTTTTATTTCCGGCCAAATTAAATTTACTTTTTACAATAGGACAGATATGACACTTTAGCTAATATAACCACCAACGCATTTCTATAATATTTGCACAACATATTTTTGCTGCAATATTCCAATAATCTAATAGACAATATATCGCGCCAGTAGCGTATCCAAGAAAAGTTTCTAGTTTTAATCATTCTTATTATATAACAATTTTTTTTTTACAATTTTCAAGAATTATACACTACTCCATCTACTAGACCTTTCTATTGAAATGTAATTATAGAACACTGTCCAAATGGCCCACACATCAACTGTCCTATTAGATGGCGTTGTATATAAAACTTATATATTTCCATTGTTATTTCTATTTGATTACAAACACTCGCTATTTTGAACGAACTTCTTTTTAATAAACTTTTAACATTATGCACTTATAATAGACTTTTACACCAAAACTATTATTGTAATTATACTCTCTGCTACAGTTATTACATCTAATTAAAATAAATTATATGAAGCACGTTTGCAACATAATCTGCTTAAGAGCAACACATGCATCATATAATATAGCACATTTGACGCATATAATTTCTCAAGAAAATTTCAAGACTTCTGCGTGAGACTGCCTTAAATCTCTTAGGCAGCAATGTCCCCCGTGTTCGATGTGGTGAATCTACTAGAATATACACGTCTGCCTCTAGGATAGGACATTCAGATGATTATAAAATGGAAATAGAATCATGAATTACAATCTTGCTGCCGAAAATTTAGGTCAACAGACGATGGTAGCCATTTCTTACATGCATACATTATAACTACATCATATATTTAGCTTTATGTACTCTTGTATATCATTAGACGGAAATATATAATATTACAATCTGGACAGGCCTTTGCACACGAATGCAGAAATATATGATAAAAAAATCAAAATTTACTCATCTTAAAATTGTATTTTTTAAATGAATCAAAATTTTTCTGAACTATTTTGTCGGATCTTCTGAGTTTATTATTAAATTTTCAGACATGCATAGTTCGACATTAGACTCTCCACCATCAGCTCTGCTCACAGAGCACACCATCTCCAATCCCTCATCTTGCTCCCCAACAACGCGCGATGGGGGGGAGCTCCTGGTGGCCGTGGCAACTCTCGTCACTGAGGGTCGCATCCCCATCATGCAATCATCGACCAAACGTTGCGGCTTGCAACAACAACTGACCAACAATAACAACGGTGGCAGCCAACAGCAGCAAGGTTCTCTTGGAACAGCCGTTGGTGGAGGTGCTAAGATCCAGCAACATCAGAGGGGTTTTTTCGAGGGGCCGCACTGTTACACGTTGAGTGCGATCGGTGGGGGTGGCTCGCATGGGATGACCAGGGAGCATTGTTGTAATCCAGTTGATGCTCTTGTAAGTAGTGTTAGAAATGTGCAATGTTGTCGAAAAATGATAAAAAAACAGTTTTAGCACATTTTATTATTTGTATTTTTAAGGAAATATCTTTCAATGAATTCTGCAATTTTATTGGTCGCTACAGTACAATTAAGTTCTTATATATTTAAATAACATTCACATTGATGTATAAGAGAATTCTTTTGAATGTTTAAACGTACATATGTTCGTTTTTATATTACAAAAGTACACAGGAAAATTTTGGATCATAAATACTTAAAGATAATTTCAGTATATACAAATATAGTTTCACTCCTTACGATATTAATCAATTTCGTTTCAATTATTGTGTCGTGCAGTGTGCAAAGAACACTCACAACAATTCCATTCTTTCAAATAAAATTATTACCTTCACCTCTATAATTAGCAGAATGTATTAGAATAAAATTTTCTATTTCATATCGATAGATGTGTAAATATACTTCTTGTAATATCTTTTTTTTTGTGTGCAATATTTCAGTGTGAGAAGTATGAGAAAGTGCGATCGGAAGTGCTGAACTTGTGGCAGAAGGGAATTCCGCTTTGCGTCGAGGTGTTCCTCAAATACACTTGCTCTTGCGACGTTTCGCTCGAGGACGGAAAAGGCGCGCTATTATTGGAACGCTGGTACCTAAGCGTATCACATTTTAGGTAACCCGAAAAATAAGAAATAGTAATTTTAAAAATTATCACTACGGTGTTAAATTATAATATAGAATATCACCCAAATACCGTAACAAGCATTAAGTATAAATATAAATCTATAAATAGCGCTTGAAATGTACATCTAGCTACTTAATGCTTGTTACGGTATTTGGGTGATATTCTATATTATAAGAAATATTAAGATTTAAATTTAATTTTATAAATAAACGTTCGTCAAACTATATTTAATTTTTGTGCGTTAGATTTTAAAAGATGGTATTTTTTTTAATACTTAGATAATTGGTATATTTTTCATTTTGCTACCCTTCAAAACGATGTCAACTTGATTTTTATATTCTCCACAAACTACACACACGCACAATATCTTACACCCGAATTTACATCTTCCAGAACACCAACGGACATATCATCCCCATCCCACTCATCTACCCCGACCACATTCAACAATTTCAACCAACTGATTAGCGCGATCCGCTCCCAGCTGTACTTCTCGCAGATCTCCGCCTGGCTCTCCCCATCCACATATCCCATACCGCTCACTCCACTCTCTTTCCACTACCGCATCGCCATCCCCGGGGAGACGTTCGATACCAGCACGTTCACCTGTCTGCCACCGCACACGCACACCTTTCCCAGTACGGACCTCGGTAACGGGCTCCTGTTGAACATTCGACTGGAGAGCCTGCCGAGGGTCGAACGGATCCCGGTGGTCAAGTGTCCGAAATGTACGAAATGTGATGTGGGTGCGGAGGAGGTCGTCGATGGGGAAGTAGTGGATGGGAGGAGGAGTGCCAGTCCGGGCGAAGGAACTGCCGGACAGTGTGCGTTGTTTGATGATAGGATGCATACGAGGTGAGTTGTGAAAAGTTTTTATTATTTTTTTATTATTATTGAGAATGAATTATATTATATTATGGATGATACTTTACAAAATATGATAAACCGATTATTTCTTCAAAAGAAAAAACAATCTTTCAGGTGCACGTTGAAGGGAAAACATCGCTGCGACGACTTGGACGATTTCGACAACAATCTGGTGAGTAAAGCCGAACATCAAATTTTGGGTGGCAAATACAAGCGTCTGTGCCACAACGAGACTGGGGAGAAACGTTCACCGCAACGTGCCACGTTCTCTTCATCTTCGTCATCTTCGACAACGTCAACACCAAGTCGCCGCCTTTCAGCAACATCAACTAGTTGCGACTGCCCACAACAACCGCAACAACTGCCATCTACCTCAGCCAGCAACCAATCGAACAGTTCGTCCAATAACACCAAGTGCTACAACGATGGATTTGACGGAGCCACCGGTTCGGAAGATTCTTCCCCGGCCATGGTGAACAAGGGTATTCGGTTCTGCTATCAGGCATTCGGCGAGGTGCTCGATGGTCCCTGCCTTGATGGTGGCAGGCTAGATGGGACCATTTCGGATGAAGTGTTAAAAGGTATGTTCAAAAGTGACTCGCAAATTACGGTTTTAAAATGGTAAAAAAGAATACGAGTTTAATTTTTTTTTGTCGCAACAAAAAATAGACAATTTTAAATTTGAATAATTCTTTATCTATTAAGTAAATATAGAAGGTATTTATTTAATAATAAAATAAAAAACGATTAAAAACCAGATAAAGGGATATCAATAATTATTTTAGAAACAGACAATGAAGTCGCCAAATTTTCCAGGTGGTGTTGAGGAGTTCAACCAAAACGAGAAGCGCAACTCTGCGCAATCCGATGGTGAAGAGCCAAATAAGGCGCCAAAGTTAGATCTGAGTGACAGAGCAACACATCCGGAAATAAACGTCCTCGACGGACGTGGAGTGATACCATTTGATCTCAACAAACCACAGAATCTGCAACAACAGCCACCTCGATCTTCATCGTCTATTACAGCAACGGCAATTAATAGCAACACCAATAGGAACAAGGGTGATTTTCTCGTGAGCAGTATTTTTCGCAATTGCCGAGTTGGTTTACAGCAGACGAGTCCAAGTGACGGTGAGCTGCAGTCGAAGGAATCGAGTGTGTTGTTGCAACAATCGAAGGGCAATAACATTAATAACAATGCCGTTGGTAAATGTGATGTAAAATGTGTTCAAAGGCTAGGCCGCATTGGGACAAGCATCCTGCACGGATGTGCCAGGGCTCTGCAGACGGTTAGTGATACTACAACTACTACAAGCGGTGATATCTTTAATTTAAGTCAAAATAGCAAAGTTAATAATACGGTATACGTAGACACAAACAGCTACAGCGGCGAACAAGACGATAAAGCAGCTTGTAAACCGTGCAAAATCCGTGATATATCCAATACGCAAATCAGTCAATCATCAAAAGTGGTCAATAACAAACCAACGTATCAATCATTAAGTATCGATCAATCTAGCGTGCAATACAACACACCTCAGCTAATCAATCAACAGCCGCCGAAATATGAATCAGTTCGGCGTAAATTATTATTCAACAACGACGACGAAACAACATCCAAACATCCAGACACACCCATACCGCGATTGGTCGCAGCAACGAACCGTTTCACATTCGCACCATCAAGTCACGTGCGCCACAAGTTGAGCTTCGATCAATTCCACACTCCACCACCTACTCCTCCCTCAACGATTACCTCTACGTCAAATGGTGCCAATGTGAACGTGAATGCAGCCATCGAGATTCCGTCCCCGCTGGACAAGGCGCAGTTCCGCAAGTCACTGGATAATGCCACGTCGATGGTGTTCCATGCCCGGACTGGACTTCCGTTGACCAGTAGTCCGGCTCCAGTGCGCCGCGGGAATACCCGCTTCGATTATGATTCTAGTATCGATTCCGTATCGGCGATCAAAAGGTGAGACATGATTTGAAAACAAATACAGTTCAGTTTCTGCTTTTATTTGCAATATATACAATTTCATTTAATGATTTTTTTTTTTAAACTAGATATAAGTGAAACTTTTTATGGTTTTGAACGTCAAATATAACATTCATCTTGTTGAAGTTTATATTTTTGAAATAAAATTGCATGTTCCATCACCATTCTTTACTCTTTCAGCGCTCTATTTTCCGGCAGCTTATCCACCGATGACGATAGCGAAAGTGACGGCAGCATCGTGTCTCCTTGCAGTCCAGACGCGTTCCTCAGCCAACCGCCAGCGACATCTTACTATAGTCACGCCACAGTTCTAACAAAAACTCAACAACAAGAACATAATCATCATCATCATCATCACCACCATCATCACGCGAAGAATAACAACAGTCGAGTCGCGTTGACCAGCACCAATTCGTCATCCACCGTCCAACATTATCACCATTGTAACAGCAACAGGAGGAAAACGACAAGTTCATCCCATCTGCTAGGTAAAATATATAGAATATCACCCAAATACCGTAACTCAAATCATTTTAAAGGCTATGCCCCATCTTCAGAAGCGCCATGATTTAAAATAAATAGATGTTAATTAAATCCGAGTGTTTTTTTAAAGGTACATTTGAAGAGTCGGCTTTAAATGGTCGTTTAGAACCAGCAGCTACGGTGCACGGTTTTAAGGCGGAATTAGGCGCTAGCGGTTCATTTGTACCGCCACATCGAATTGTTCCAGTCACAGTCTTCTTCTATACGTTCGGGGATAGTGATAAAGTCACTTCTCCATATCTGGTAAAGATTAAAAATGCACATTTCTCAAGTTTTGTATAATGATATAATAATGTTACACGTAAAAAAATATTATTACGTTTGGGCAAAATTTTCAAACCTCGCGATTGAATTTTAGGGCCATATAAACCTCGGTAAGAAAGGCTATAATGTACCGCGCAATGGAACAGTTCAGGTGACATTATTTAATCCGCTCGGGACCGTTGTGAAGATGTTTGTGATTATGTACGATCTCGCCGATATGCCGAACAATTCGCAGACTTTCATCCGTCAGAGGACGCTGTATATGCCTACCAATTGCAAAGATCCCAACCTGGAGTGGGGACCGAAATGGTTGCGATACCTCATCCATCTGCGGTAAGAACTGTTTTTTTTTTTTTTAATGGAAGTGTACAATAAAACATGCTTTTCTCTGATTAAAACTTGTACATTATTAAAATTCTGATATTATAGTTTTATGAGTTCGAAATCGGGCAAGATCTACTTGCACAGTGATATCCGGATGATAATCTTCCGCAAATGTGATTTGGATACAGCGACTGCGCACGGCATGGACATGTGCTACGAACTGCGGAGTTTCACGCACATGCCGCAGAATCCGAAATATTCCCCACGTAAATAGTGTCGCTCTGGTCGTTGTTCTTGTTCGTATATCATCGTCATCTTTCGTCTCCTCGATCCCTCTCTGTGACGCTGTGTGTTTGAGTACGCTGCTGTTCTTAGTAATTGCGCGCACATCACGCGCATGCTCTGTGAATTGCGTTGTATATAATTTGTTTCTCTTTTTTCGAATGAATTGACTCTTCTGTTGTTTGGAAATATAATTCTTAGGTTGATTGATTAGATTTATTTGAATTGAATTTATGATCGTCCATATTGGACGGTATACATTGGTATCTATATTTTTGTAGATTATTGTTTTAGTTTGTTCTCGGAGTTGATATTGTGTAGGACAAAGCAGAATAGAGATATACAACCCTTAGCACCACTAATGTGTTGCTATATTGTAACGTGATGTAAATCTTTAAAAAGAATGTGTTTAGTATTGGCAAATTTTTGGCGACTAATAACTCGTTGGATAAAATCGATCATGAAATTGTGTAGCATAGAGCTCCCTAAAAATTAACCAGAAAAAATATATAAATATAATATACATATATATTTAAATTGTAATTGTTATCTTTAAGAGATATTTATTATATGCATAGTAATTTTTTATTAGATACTTATATTTCAATAAATGTACGACAAATGAAGAAAATACTTTGTGCGTAAAAGCAAACAAAAAAATAAAGAATAGAATAATTGCAAAATACTCAATATTGAAATATTTCATTAACAAAAAAAAATAAGCCAATGATGACTGTAGGTATTTTATTTATTTGCATTTTATTACATCATATATATAATAGTCAAAATAATTTCGGAAATATAATATATATTATATATATGTTAAAATAATTTTGGAAACGTTAATTTGACGTAGTTATACGACACATTAAAATCTATGATGGCCTACCAAATATTTGATATTGTTACTATGGCAACCTATATAATCGACCAATAGGAACATTCTCAAAGTGACACCATCTGTTGACATTTTGATGAGTTATTTGCATTGAAATATCAAATTATTGAGACAAGGTAATTTAATCACCAACTTTTATTTTTATTAATTACATTTAAAATCTATTTGGCTTTCCTTTTATTTCTAAATTTAATTGACGTTCGACAAGGTGCGGCATCATCCTATCACCATTACTGACGTTATAGCTAACATAAATGGATTTCTTCAACTTCTTCGCCAGCCTTGTGGATAGTAAATTCGATGTGTCTTGCATAAAATCTCCCATAATCTTCGTTGATATGGCGGATGCTGGACTTTTAGGAAATGCCGCTGCTAACGATAAATCTTCGAATTTATTGTTACTGTCTGTTATAATTATTAGCAATGAATCTTGCAATTGAAGAACTTCGTATAGAATACGAGTGTTTAGGATTTCTGTTGAGAATGCGTGCACGTTTAGGTTTGGTTCCAATCGTCCCGGCATTTTCAAACCGAATTTGAATCAAGATTATTTTGTTGAATGATTTACTTTTGCAAGTTTCATTTGTAAACAAACTTTTTTATATATACATTTGGTGATTTGACAAGTGACACGCTAGCAATGCTGCCAACATCGAAAATTACCATGAAGTATTAGGAAATATAATTGATACTTTTTATTACAAATACAAAAGATTTTATGGTTTAGTACGTTGAAATGCTGCGATCATTGCAGTTAATTGAGTCCCCTCGCTAACTCCAGTTGCAAGCCTCTGCTCAATTTTGCCAATTTTATCTAACAAATCGTAAAAAACATTTGCAGGCAACATAAGTCTATAAACTAAACCGTGTATCTCCGATAAAATATCCATCAAAGCCAATCCCTTCAATATCTTCAATTCATTTATATTCTTATAAGCCGTTTTAAAATCTTCATTCAGCAGCCAATTTAGTATATTCTCAATATCAGACCGTAATGGATGGCCAACGCAAGTATAAACAGTATCTTCAGTAACGTCTTGATATGCTAACCAAGTACTCTGCAAAACATTGAGAATTCTTCGCATATCACCATTTGCTAATGTAATTAAGGCATTCTTGCCATCCTCGCTAATTTGAATCTTTTCTTCTTCAACAACGTAATTTAATCTGGGTATGATTTGCTCGTGGCTTAATGGTCCAAATCGGAATCTCGTGCATCTAGACTGTAAGGCTGGTATTATCTTGCTTAAATAGTTGCAAATTAGACAAAATCTCGTGTTTTCCGTGTACTTTTCGATGATTCTACGCAGCGCATTCTGAGCATCATTAGTCATTAAGTCCGCTTCGTCTAATATAATCAACTTATAGCCGCTTTTGAATATTGTTCTGGTACTAGCGAATTGTAAAATCTGGTTTCGCACCACGTCGATGCCTCTGTCCGATGAAGCGTTCAATTCGAGCACCATCGACGGATATTGTTGCGGTGTATAGATTTGCCGAGCGCATGCCAAAACGGCGCTCGTTTTACCCGTTCCTGGTGGACCATAAAACAGTAGATGCGGTAATTGATCTTCTTTGATAAACTTGTTTATCGTGCCAATAATCTCTTCATGCGAGACGAGATCAGTTAGTTCTTGTGGACGGTACTTCTCGATCCAGGGCAAATTAATTTTTGTATTTGCCATATTCAAATTGTTAATTCGTAATTGAACAAATATATTTTACTATAGCAAAAGCTTATTTATTATTTACGCGCTCCCGCGCTTTTGTAAAAAATAAATGTTTACTTTATCTGGTAGTCACTGTCAAAAGTACACACGTCACTGTCAGGCATTACACTTTAATATCTATAGAATTTGTATAATACAAGATTAAATAGTTTTTGAGGACGGTACTTCTCGATCCAGGGCAAATTAATTTTTGTATGTGCCATATTCAAATTGTTAATTCTTAATTGAACAAATATATTTTACTATAGCAAAAGCTTATTTATTATTTACGCGCTCCCGCGCTTTTGTAAAAAATAAATGTTTACTTTATCTGGTAGTCACTGTCAAAAGTACACACGTCACTGTCAGGCATTACACTTTAATATCTATAGAATTTGTATAATACAAGATTAAATAGTTTTTGAGGACGGTACTTCTCGATCCAGGGCAAATTAATTTTTGTATTTGCCATATTCAAATTGTTAATTCGTAATTGAACAAATATATTTTACTATAGCAAAAGCTTATTTATTATTTACGCGCTTCCGCGCTTTTGTAAAAAATAAATGTTTACATTATTTGGTAGTCACTGTCAAAAGTACACACGTCACTGTCAGGCATTACACTTTAATATCTATAGAATTTGTATAATACAAGATTAAATAGTTTTTGGGGACGGTACTTCTCGATCCAGGGCAAATAAATTATTATACGAAGTATTATTAAAATAATACTTCATATAATAATTTATATAATAAAAAATAATATAAATATTATTTATACGCTTTTATAAAAAATAAATGTTCACATTATAAGGTGGTCACTGTCAAAACTACGCACGTCACTGTCAGAGATTAAACTTTAATATCTATAGGATTTGTATAATAGAATATCATCTAAATACTGTAACGCAAATAATAAAACGTACTATATTGCCGTTTTGTTTTTACTGTATTTAAGTAATATTGTTGTATTGATTGACGATTTTGCAATTGTTCGAATATTTAAAAATATATATATTTCGAATTAGCGTTTTCTCATCTCTACTTCAACCCCGACAATAATGTGACAAACAGATGGTTTACCTCCTCCTATTACCACTGTCATTATTGACAAGTGGCAGGATTAGCATATGAGCATTTTGTTGTTATTGTAAGTTCGTCTGCGAGTAAGCTCAGTTTCATTCGTTCATTCGTTGTTTCTATATATCAAATTATCAATTTATGCGTAGCCTCAGTACTGAGCGGTAGAGCTGTGTTCGGTTCGTCGCTATTAAGGTCAAGCTATTTAATTACGTAGTGAAAAAGATTCGATTTCGGCTTGGCAGTGTCTAAACATTCGTGCGTTTGAAACGAGACCGGCTATGGAAGGAGCTACTCAGTATGAGGATGACTTCAGATAGTATCCAATTGCAGATCTCGTGTGAGGCTCGAAATTGTGATTGACTTTAATTATAATTCGTGTTACAAGCGGCTTAAAGATGCGGTTGTCACCGCGTTATATGCAGAGTTTCAGCAAGATGTTGGATTTTTATTCACAGTTTAATCCATCGCCGTTGTCGATCAAAAAATTCATCGATTTTGGTAAGTTTTAACACGTTCTGATTTATCGTCGGCAATTTATTCGACGAAATATTTTCGTTTAATTATGTATATAATTGTGATAAAATTAGTAGGCGTTTCATTAAAACCTTGACCAATATTCTACTAGATATTGGCTCCGTAAACATTTAGAAGTAAATGCGGTACGATTCCGGCTGAGAATAGCCGAATAGGGAAAGGAAAATAAATATAGGCAACTAGAACTACACGATAAAAACCTAGGCTTGTCTTAAAATTGAATGGTTTAAATATTCTAACTGCATAAAGGGTAAAATATCAAATTAAGTAAAATTTTATAAATATCCATATGTCGTAAGTAAGTCATAATAGTAGATATTAAACAACTGATCTAAGATCCTAGGTCAGCTTCCTGATGCATCGAAAATCTGGCAACATGAGAGTAGGCAACTTCGTAAACACATATGTATCGCGGAACACGCACTAAATTATTATCCCTATTCTTAGCCGGAATCGTACCGTAAATGCAAATATTCGAATTGGATTCCAACCAAGATTCCAATTAGTTTTTGTATTTAAAAATTTCCTTTATATATATATACACGCAATTAGCAACTTTTATTTTTTAAACGGTGTAATTATTTTCAAGGTGAACATTGTTGGATTTACAATTCAGAGGTCATCTTTGGTAAAGGTTCCCCCTTCTGGTGGAACCCACCATTTAATTATATAGCGTATGAATTAGTTCGGGTTTCAATTTTAAAAAAATAATTCATAATTATGTTGAATCTGTTTTTAATTATTTGTAAATGACGTGACTAATATTAGTAGAAAACGCAAATCAAGAAGCAAATTTCCTACCGAGAGACATTTCAATTGCTGTCGCGAGATCAAAGTTTACTTTTTAAAAATAAATCAGCACGTCAGCGTGTCCCCCAAAGCTGCGTCCACATTAAGAGTTTCGTTCAATTATTTCGCATTTGCTATTTGACGTAAAATTTAATTTAAACTCTTAAAAGAATTATAATTACTTGCCCCAAAAGAGTTAAAATTTGTTTTAGGACGTCTATAAACTATAGCTAGAAATGTCTAGGTTCAGTTTTATATAATTCACGACAAAAAAAAATAACAAAAACTTCCCAAAACAAATTTTAACTTTTTTTGGTGGAAGTAATTATATATTTTTTTGTCCATTTTAATATAACATCATTCAAATATGATTTTAAAAAATCTGCACAATTGTGTATTCTACTTTAGAATTTTAGCACATGTAGACTCAATAGCTAGCGCACAAACGGACAACTGAAAAATACCGCTAATGTTCAATTTGAATAAAATTAAGGCAGGTGCAAAGTACACATTTCGCATTTCGTAATGCAATGTTTATTTTTCCCAAGCCCAGACGAGTGCCCCGACGATTATAGTAAATATTTTTTATTTACAAATTAGGAATTTCTTAGTATTTGTTTTCATTTATCCCGCTTCGATATAACAAATTTTCTGCAAATAATTTTGCTGGGCTCTTAATGGACCGTAAAAATTCACTTTAGATTTATTTTAATTTAAACAACGAAAATATTTGGCAATTTTTTGAACTTTGGCTTCGATTTTCAAAATATATATTACAAATCGAATTTGCGTCAGAGTATTATTCGCTGTCACATTTTCTAAGATAATAAATTAATTAGTTTTTTTATTGTTTTTATGTTCCTAAAAATATTTTTAGGGCTTATTGAAGCTGCCGCACGTACAACATTTGAATTGAACGTAATATTTATAAAATATTGCAATCAAATCGAAAATCAACATTTTTTTTTGTGACGTCGTTTTAATAAATAAGTCATTTTTTCAATAATTTTGCAATAATTCCAGGTTGTTGATTTCAGTTAAATGTTGTCCATTTTTTAATTGTTTTTAATAAATCTTATTTAAAAATTTATTATACTGGTTACTTTTCGAACAAAACCGTAAAATGAATGTTTTAAAATCTTTGCGTGCCAAAATTTTCTTCAAACGCATATTTTTCTGTAAAAAATACTATAAACTGTCCAATCCCTAACTAATTTATTTCCTTTACAAAAAAAAAACCTCATTTTATTATCTAGTTTGTACACTTCCAAAATATGCAAAGTATATATTTTTAAGTAAATTAGCATGTAATTATATATTTAAAAAATTAATGCACCTCCAAAGAACATATTATATTTTACGATGGATGTTTTTTTGCATTTTTTATAGGTTTAAATGCCTCCGAACAAAAGTCTTACATTTTTCTGCGTAAAGAACTTCCGGTAAGACTTGCCAATATCATGAAAGAAATTGCTCTTCTTCCGGATAATTTATTGCGCATGCCATCTGTTGTCGCTGTCAATGAATGGTACGTAAGAAGCTTCCAGGTAAGACAAAAAAAAACGATAAATATAATGAATAAAATGAATAGCCAAATCTAAAAACATCAAAAAAATATGAATTGAAGTTCAAATAATCTAAATTATTTCAGTTTTTTTCTTTGTATTTTTTTAGGAGATCATCGAGTTCGAGAAATGCGATTTAACAGCCGGAACTTTGGAGCATTTTTGCGATAGTTTGGTGAAGATTCGGAATAGACACGCGGATGTTGTGGAGACGATGGCTCAAGGCGTTCTGGAGCTGAAGGAATCGCACGATGTTGACCATCAAACCGAGCACAGTATTCAATACTTCCTAGATCGCTTCTATATGTCTCGGATCTCCATCCGAATGCTCATCAATCAGCACAGTTAGTGATATTATTATTTTTTGTATGCATACAAAAATTGTTTGATCGAAAATGTTAAAATTTAAAAAATCGATGCAATAATTTTTTCAGGAAACTTAAAAACGTGTCCAAAATTTGATTTTTCTTATTCAAACAACCTGAAGTAAATATCGTTAGATTAAGACACCTCTATTTTAAAATAGGATAATGCCGTTATTTAAAAATAATCCACGAAATTAAACAGTTTTTTTTTTCACAAACAAATTGTCGTAATCGTAAAATCTTGAAATTTTGAGAATCCTTTTATTGTTAGGATATTTCCTAATGAGGCTAAAAGTATCTTACCAGTAGCGATAAATAATTGTTATTACATTTTATTTCGACGTTAAATATTCCATTGAGCAATATTATTATTCGAAATCAAATAAAATCGGCCTTGAATTTGTCGGGTCCGCTCAAACATATTTATTAAACCGGGCAATAAAAATAGAATATAATCAAACGGACTCGACAGCGTCTATTTGTAGTTCTCACACCTCTTTCAATGCACTGAATTTTTAATTTAAAATAATAATTTTAAATGTCCACAATAATGTTTGTTACAATTTTGGATATCATTCGTTAACTTCAAGCATTAAAATGGTTAATTATTACAATTAACATTGCATGGTATTGAACAATTAGAAACAGCCTCGACATTTCTTTTCGTGCTCGTAAATAATAGAGTATCCTTTCGGATACAACGATGAAAGAATAGAATCGATAAATACAAAGTGGGTAATTTGATTAAATAGCAAATAATTTAAATATCGTTCTCGTTACGCGAAATTTGAAGGTTGTAAGTTCAATAGCAAGTTCAGGCGCACTTTATATAAAATGCAAAGTAAATGTCTGTCTGAATGGCAAAATGTTTGTAAACATTTGTTTCAAATATAATTATGCAAATGACATACTACTACGGCATTTATTTGATAAAAAATTTCCTATTATCTGCGTGGAATCAAATCAATCGCTTTTCGTTAAAAACAATTATGTAATATTTTTCCATAAGAAATAAAAAAATGGTAAAATTAATATTCACGCAACAAATGTTACATAATATTTAATTTTAATTCTTCTTACTTCTATAAATAAAATAATTTTATACGAGTACACGAGTTTCGGTACAAAAATCGACTGTAAAAACGAAATATAAATATAGAAACATTTAAATTTCTGGCATTTACAAAATGAAGTTAACTGCTCCGGAAAATTGATACTTAATTTTTAGCGAGTTTATTCTTTCAATCCATATACACATTTATTTTAAGTACTGATTAAACGAAATTGAGCCAAATCGTTAAAACTAACCACATACCCGTGAATTTCGAACGGACAGCTGACGAAATTAACTGCTAAAATGCAACGCTAATTTTTCGTTTGGTGCAATAATACCATATTTTAAAATTTCTAGAAATACATTCGCGTTTTGTCACATATATATATATATATTTTAAATAATTAAATGAGCGTATATATTTTTATTTTGATAATTATTTATTAGTTAGTTAAAGAGTCCGCAATCCTAAAGATTGGTTGGAAACAGCACACCATGCCGATCTATCCTGAGCTAATCCCTTCATCTCCCTATAGCTATTCATCTCAACGTCTTCAACTATCTGACTCACATACTCCAATCTAGGCCTACCTACCCCTCTCTTTCCCTCCACTCTACCTTCTATGATCAATTGCATAATCCCCCCATGCCTAAGAATATGCCCTACTAATCTGTCTCTCCTACGCTGTAACACTCTCCAAATACTTCTCTTCTCCCCTACTAACTCTAGTACAGCTTCATTTGTTACTTTATCTTCCCAACCAATCCTCATCATCCTCCTATAACACCACATTTCGAATGCTTGTAATCTACGCTTCTCTTCCTTTCCTATAGTCCACGCCTCACACCCGTACAGTGCTACACTCCAAACATATACCTTCAGTAATCTTTTTCTAATACCCAAGTCAATATTTGATCTTAAAATCTGTTCTTTTTCTACGAATGCCTTCCTACCCTGTGCTATCCTACACTTTATATCTACCTTGCTTCGATTATCTTTTGTGATTCTACTGCCTAAATAACAAAAATCTGACACTTCTTCGATTCTATTATCTCCTATTGTGATCCTCATTTTTCTACTGCATTTCTTTTTGTCACACCTCATCATTTTAGTTTTACCTATATTTATTTTCATGTTAAAATCCCTAGTCAATACTGCCTGCATACCATTCAATACCCTTTCTAAATTCTTTTCGCTTTCTTCCAATATAGCTATATCGTCGGCGAATCTCAGCATATATATTTTCTCTCCCTGTACATTCACACCTACACTATACTCTTCTTTTACTTTGTTTATTGCATCTTCTATATATAGATTAAATAATAACGGTGAGAGTGTACATCCCTGCCGAACTCCCTTCCCTATTTTTGCTACCTCTTCTTCCCCCTCAATTCTAACTAAGGCAGTTTGGTGTTTATATAAATTAAAAATTATTCTCCTATCCTTATAATCTATACCCGTTTCTTTTAAAATTCTAAACATTATGTCCCAATCTACATTATCAAATGCCTTTTCTAAATCTACAAAAGCTATGCAAGTTACCTTTCCTACCCTATTTCTTTTTTCTACTACCGTTCTTAGTGCTAGAATCGCCTCTCTCGTCCCTCTGTTTTTCCTAAAACCAAACTGATCTTCTCCTAGCCTTTCCTCTACTTTATTTTCTAATCTCCTATAAATAATCTTTAGCAATATCTTCGATGCATGTGATAGTAGACTAATGGTCCTATAGTTCTCACACAAATTAGCTCCTATTTTCTTCGGCATTGTTACTATTCTACTACGCTGAAAATCCTGTGGTACTTCTCCCTTCTCATATATTTTACAAACTAACCTGTATAATCGCTCCTGCATTTTTTCCCCTGCGTGTTTTATTAATTCGGCTGGTATCATATCAATCCCCGCTGCTTTGTTATTCCGTAAATCATTTAATGCTCTATGAAACTCTGACCTAAGTATGCTAGGACCTAAGTCATCCTCATCTATCTGTTCCACATTTTCTAGCTCCTCCATGTCCTGCCTACCTTTATATAAATCTTCAAGATACTCCTTCCATCTTCTAGCTTTTTCCTTATTTTCTGTGAGTTCCTTACCCTGCTTATCACATATAATGTTACCCTTTGGTTTTACTTTAGAAAAATGTGACTTAATTTTCCTGTAGCCCAAATCTACTTTACCTCTTCTCATATCCTCCTCAATATCCTCACAGTTTCCTTTTATCCACTCTTCTTTCGCTAGCTTGCATTTCCTATTAATTAAGTTCCTTAGTTCCTTATATTTTTTCTGTCCTGCTTCTGTGTTTATTTTTATTTATATTTGCTTCTAATGGAAGCGCTTATAAACTGGATACGCATTTCTAAAGTTACGCCTTCATCTTCAGTATCGCAACAATCTCTATATATATATATATATAATTCCGTATTACGAAACATATTTGTAAATATTATTTGTTTAATTATTGTGCCATTAACGATAAAATCTCGATGTTCGAAATGCGCATCTAGCATACAATATTCAGAGGACATTTTATAAAATTATCCTAGTTTCAAAAATGATAAGTCTATGTTATTTATAATATGATAAAATAAAAACAAATTTATTTCCATTTTTCTTGGGCAGCGTTATTGTTTGGTGGACAACTAGAGGTCGCTTCCGGTCCGAACAGGAGCAAGTATATCGGCTGCATTGATCCTTATTGTGACATTGTCAGTGTCATTAGAGATGCCTATGAGAATGCGCGTTTTCTTTGCGACCAATATTATCTCGCCTCACCTGATCTGGTCATGAATGAATCTCAACATAATGGTAAGAATATTTCTTTAATATTCCTTCAACTGTTTATATAAAACAAAAAAAATCTGTTGGAAAATACACAGAATTTAGATGATAATTTTTTTATTGTTACCAAAAATAAGCAACATCTAATAGTATAGAATATCACCCAATATAAACATCTATATCATTTTCATTAATAAAGATTTATTTTTATCTTTTGTAATAATTTTCGCGTTTTATGAAGCAATTTTGTAACTTCTATTCGTTTTCTGCATAAAATGACGTTGATAAATATATAAATTGGATATTTTGTTGGCATTTAAAAAAAAAATCTCAAAATTTCAAATCGCAATTGAAAACAATTTCGTTGCGAAGTTTGTTCGCAAATACACAAGTATTTGTTCAATTAAAACCGGTTTGAAATTATGCAAATGCGCAGTGTCAATTTAACATATTTTCTAATATTTTACAACAATTTGTTAGCACTTGAAAAATACACAAAACACTTGAAAGTTATTAACAATTTTCTCCAGTAGTAGTTAAAATATAAACTTCTAATGATTCATATGATTATTGAAGTATCGCTGATAATATTACATTACATTGAGTTCACTAAATTTCCATATTTCGAAGGTTTTAGATGATCTATAGTATTTTTCCGTGCTATCTGTTAACAGTTGATTAACCCAATCATATGATTCAAATTATTTGTATCTACGTATTTTACGAGACATTACTTGATATATCCATTTGAATAACCGAATAAACGAACTCGAATTAATTGGATAAGATAATAATTGCAAGTCATATAATAATGATTAACAAAAATGTTTACCCCTACCTCTTATTCATTTTTGTTTAATGAAGTGGGCAGTTCGAAATATTTTTATATGGACATCCCTTGTTGAAATCATCAATTTTAATTCTTGCGGAAAAATGTGTGAATTTGACACATTCCAATAGGAAATGATACCTAAGTATGAAATGACCCGAACACCATCTCATTAGAAAAAGTTGCATGCAATGGAAAATTTATTTTATTCTCTTATTTCAGAGGTTGAAAAAGAACGAGGCATCCGCATGACTTACGTCCCTTCCCATCTATACCACATGCTGTTTGAGTTATTCAAGAACTCAATGAGGGCCGTTATGGAATACCACGAAGGTGTCGACACTTATCCTCCGATCACAGTTACTGTTGCCAAAGGAAAAGAGGACATATGCTTAAAAGTACGCCAAATTTAAGTATTTTTTTAAATCGCTCAAACAATCAAAATAAATTGAAAAAATGTTTTGTTATTAACATTTCAATATCGTTAATTAAATAACCGTCAATTTAATTAACTAGTAACTTTTTAAAATAATATTTATTTTCATCTCAATTTATACACAACATGCTCCACTCAAATCTGTTTATTTTATTTACTGTGAAATATTATAAGTACTTAACAAATGAAATATTAAAAAAATAATCGCGTTTGTTTGGTGCAATCCAAAAATGTAAGTTTTTAATGACATTTTATTATTATTTTGATACATCGTATTCCTTTTGATTGTCAAATTTCGTTTTAAAAACATTCGATTTGCAAAAAAAAAAACTATTAATCCAGATGACGGACAAGGGCGGCGGTATCCAGCGATCCACGACGGATCAACTCTTTAAATACATGTACAGCACGGCGCCCCAGCCGAGCAAATCCGACGCCCACACTGTCCCCCTTGCAGGGTACGGCTATGGCCTGCCCATATCGCGACTATACGCTCGCTATTTCCACGGGGACTTGATCCTATTATCCTGCGAGGGCGACGGCACTGACGCTGTCATCTATATGAAAGTAATTCACGTCCATCCATGTAATCAATTATTTAAAAAAATATGTAAAAATCAACGAATTAATTAATTATAAATTACGATTGTTATAAATTTTTATAAAAATAGAGAGTGGCACATCTTCTTTGTCTTCAAAAACAATAATTGAAAAATTGAATAAAAAATAAACGTTAATTTATTTGACAACATATCGTGCATGTATTTCTAAAGTGACATAAGTTTAAAAAAAATTTTGGGGGGTAAAGGCGATAAACTGTAGGTACTTACAAAACAAGTAGTGTTTCCAAAAAAAGTTTGACGCCACGAAAAACACGTTCTATATTTCGATTATTATGCCTTTAAGACCCACTCTTTTTGATGATTAATAGACTAATTTTTACGAGACTCCTACATGGTGATGTAGACACTTATGAGTTCACTCTAGAAATACATGTGCGATATTATGTATAAAAAAATTAACATTGTTTTTCTTAGGCGCTGTCGAATGAGGCGAACGAATTGTTGCCCATTTTCAACAAGACTACGTCAAAGTTCTACCGAACAACGGTGCCGATGGGTGATTGGAGCAACCAAGCCACCAACATCGGCAGCCGTCAAATCTGCACGAATATGAAGAAGCACCAGTTGCCGCAGAACACGCAGGAATCTATGTCAGAGGCTGGCTCCATCTAATATCGGATCTTACGTCATCCAGACTATTGCTCTTTGCTGTAGTTTCAGCAAAGAAATTTCAGCATTTCAGAAACATGGAGTATTTTGTTGTTGTGAAATTGCTTTATTTTAATAAATCGCCGCGAAATTCAATATCGGAAATGAATGAATAAAAATCGTTTTGTGTCCGATGATGAAAATGTAAAATCACTATATAGCTCATTTGAGATAGTAATGTGATTTTTAAATATTATTTATTAATTTGTACGTTAAGTAAATAGATTTAAATTAATTTTAGTTTGTAAGTTCCGATTTCCAAGATATTTAACGTCCTTATTGTTAAAAAAATAAAAAAGTAGCCAATATATCCGACTGCAGGGATTTATTAAGAATTGCACTTTCTTAAAAAATTGCAAAAATAAGTAATATATAGTGCATTTTTTAAATTAATAACTTATTTTGTTTAATATTTTATAAAACATTTGAAAAAATGTCTTTCACATGTTTATATAAATATGTAAATATATGATATATACTAACGGAATAGGATAACCATGTAAATAAACTTTTAGTGATAGCAATTTATTGCGTATTTTTATTTTACTAATTTAACGTATATAATAATTCGAATATATAATATATGCTAGAAATGACACAAAATCTTAAAATGGCTCAAAACCATTTTTAGCGAGTTCCGGTTCAAATAGAAAAAAATGAGACAAATCTTCAAAAAAGTGCAAAGTATATACGCGTCGAATAATTTAATTCTTTCGTCGATTTTGATCAAAATTTTTTAAATTTCCAAAAAACGCAAAATGACAATCGTCTCAAATGACTATAAATTTTAGAGAGTGCAGTTCAATCAGAAAAAGTTGAAAAAATTGTCGAAAAAGTGCAAAGAAAGTCCGTCGAAAATATTAATTCTTTCGTCGATTTTAATCAACTTTTTTTAAATTTCCAGAACAACGTAAAATAATTATAAATCGTAGAAACAAATTTTAGTGATTTCCGGTTCAATCGGAAAAAGTTGATCCATCACCCATTCGTAAAGACCACCACAAATTTTGTGGTCAAATGAGCAACCAATGGTAGTTCGCATCGCCCTCACCATTCACATATAAAACACCTTTTTTAAAGAATGGGCGCTGAAGGCTCTCCTATGCTCTTATGGCTCCACGCTTAGCGTTATAGGTTACCAGTGCATATATATATTAAATCAGCGATTCCTTAACCTTATATTGCACGCGGCCAAACAAATGTCCGCAAACATTTTCGCGGCCCCCTTCTTTTTTTCTAACATAATAATCATTAAGATTTATTTTAAAGTAGTAGATTTACTCACGATCATCGAATTCTTTTTCCAAAACGTAAAAATAAAAATAATTGACTTCAGTAACAAGCAAATACGAAGCCCAATCTGCCATATTACAACTTTTTTTTGAGTAAGGCGTTTTTGAGTAAATGCCACAAAGGACAGTTTATATTAAATTAAATCACATTTATATTAATTTGATTTTTTTCTATAATTTAACAAAACGTGTAAATACACCAGAGTTTAAAGTTAAAGAAAATGTTTTTTTCAACTGCCTTGTTAATTTAACGCTTTTGGAGTGATGAAAAAGACAACTTCTTGAATTTAGGGAGCTTTAAAAACACACATATTTTCATTATGTTTCAATTTATTTATATATTTATAGATGGGAGATTCTCGTCAGGCAGTTTGTTTTGAAACGACACATACGATGAATCCCATATTCACATATACAATATTATAAACAAAAAAATACTGTTTATATTCAGCTCACACTCACACTTCGCACAATCTCAATTATTAAATTATAGTTCCTCCTCCTCCTCCTCCTCTCATGTCGACTGGGTGACGCAAATGTAGTATTTTGAAATGTGTACGATTTCAGTTATGGCATGATATATTTTATTCCGTAAAAATGTTTTAGTTTATTAGATCATACATACGTAAGTAGCTCTACTACTTCAGGGTTGGATTGCTTTTAAATTGGTATCAGAATTAAAATAGTAAACAAAGTGAAATTTATGAAAATCTTGAACGTTCGCAATATAAAATTATTTGTCCCTACATTGACGAAAGATGTAAAATTTCTTGACAATAAAATAAATAACAAAATATTTTTAATAGTTTCAAGTTCTAGGGTCCTTTTTATAACAATTACATTGTTTTGCATTAAAATAGTATTAGAATAAACAACATCAACAAAATTTTATTTTTCTCCGAACGTACGAAGTAAAAATATCGGAATAGAAATTACATTTTTTAGTAGTTGATTTTTTTTACACTAAATCTGGAAACGAAGAAATTGATCAAAAACAACATCAGTAATATTTTTTAAGCAAATAGTAAAATAAAAAGAAAATAGTAATATTCAATCACATTTTGCTGTAACATTTTTTTTAAAAATATATAGTTCTTTAATCCAATCTCTTAAAAAAGCTTCAATGTTTTTTAAATATTTTTGCCCAATTTTTTTGAAGTTTAATAATCACGTTGTCGTAAAATTTATATCAAAAATTATAAACTTAATTTTTACTTCGAAAAAGAAAAGTGAGGGCAATAAAAAAACAAATGAATTTTTATTTAAAAATAATTTAAAAACCGGTGTAAAAATTAAAAGATTTAAGTTTTCCAATCCGGTATTTATATCTCATATATCTCCAAATTTAAGCTTGCAGGTGTAGCAAAATGTGAAGAATATTGTTTTAATCGAGAAAGAAATTTGAACGGATCAATAAATATTAATTTAAAACGAATAAATGTAACAATCAGTAAACTTTGAGATACTGCTGGAAGTTTAAGATGTGGTTATTATAGTACCATGATTTTACAGTGTTGCATTTGTTGTGTCTATGTGTGTCGGCAGCTATTAGTTACTTCCAACTGTATAAAGACTAGCGGCACATATATTATTTTAATATTAATAATTAGATTCCTACGAAAACTAATGTAAAAGCAAGGTATGGTTTTTTTCAGGGTGGCACAAACAATTCAATCAACGAAATTCCTCTAAAATACAAATGCTCTTTGTACAATGGCTGGTATATATACAGGGTGACCCAGGCTAATTTTTTACCAGAACTGTTAAAAAAATTTAATCAATCAAGCGAGCAATAAACCCTGTATAAACAAATTAAATATGATTTTTTTTTATAAAAAAAATCATAGTTATCGAAGATGTATACATACGGGGTGATTTCTTATAATATTTACAATTACATGTATTGTTGTTGATTCGTCATTCATGTTATATTTACTATAAAATAACAGATATGCCACCCAAGGTTTGTGCATTTAATAATTAATTAATAAAAAAAAGACCTAATATAGGGTGAAAAAAATATCCTGTACAAAACGAAACATGTTTTTTTTACCCGGTGTAATAATGGACACTTTCTGCGATTTTCAGTGTTCATTAAAAAAAATTTTTTTTTTCAAATTCGAGCGACGTTATAACGCAAAATTGATTTTGTAATATTTACTAGACGAAGAAATCAAAAATATTTTGCGCTTAAAATGCATCATACAATAATTAATAAGTATCTGCTAAAAACATCATTTTACTAAGACACTACATTCAACGTAAAATAAATAGAGAATAATTTGCAACTTCATAGAACAACATATAAATAGGAGATTTTTATGAACAAATTTAATAATAGCTTATATAATGTATATTTTGTATATGAATATATATTTATATAAATTCTTTTTTTTGTTATTCTAGAACATTTTGTTTAAATTATACTTATACGTGAGATCACCTTCAAACATAAAAAATAGCACATGAAAATGACATTTATTCAATTAATTCCGATTATTTGTTTAAATTCTTTACGTATACGATAGTTAATTTGAATTACGATTTGTTTGCTCGCCGTACGTAAAATAATATTGACTAGGCACGTATAAATATAATTTTTGAAGAAAATAGAACACAATGTTTCAAAAACGAAATATAGATATCTTCTTTTACCTTTATACATATATTTTTTATATTTAGTAACTCACAGCAACGGAAGGTTCGCAATTACAGAACGAAAATATATTATTTTTAATTATTATGGTAAATCACAAATTTGTAAAGTGATTGCACATATCATTTTTATTCGACGGAACCACAATATCAACGCTATATTTCATTTATCCCCTTCTGATAATTGATTTCAATTTTTAAATGTTTGTTCATTTTATTTAAATTTGATTTTTCGACAATAAAATGCACAATCATCACAAAAAAAAAAAAATGAATAATTGACAGATGGTTTGTAGGATTTCTTCTATTTATATTTGTGTGTGATTCAAAAAGCCATCGGTTTTTGGACAAAAGATCAATAAGATAAAGCTTTAACATTAAAGATACAAAAGGCGTTTAAAAAAATTTTAGGATTGCTTTTTTGATATCTCTAAAAATATCCGAAAAAAATCACGGTTTCTACCAACGGACAAGCTTTTCTAGTGTAAAATGTGTTTTGTTGAGTGAATGGTTTGTTACAAAGTGTAGGAAACGTACATTCAAGGAAGTCCTAGTTAATTTCATTAGCTAATTAACTACTACAATATAAATATCTCCTAGTCCGAAATTGATTTGTCACTGTATTCTTTATATGAATATGAACTATAAATTCATTATTAGCAATCAATATTTTTATTTATTTAGTTCTTTATTTACTATTTAAAAAAAAAAACTGTTATTCGTTTTAAACAAAGTTGAAATATAGTTGTTAACAATAAAAAAAATATTGTGGCCAATTTAAACGGCCAAGTTGGTTTTTTGACTTTTTCGACTAATATTAGTTTTATTACTTTGAAATCTAAGAATAGACCAATACAGCCTGAGAAGTATATTTGGCTAGAATAAAATTTAAAAAATCCTTTTTGTAAACAATTCTTTGATATTTCATTTTTAAAAGTTCCTGAACCAATAATAATTGAAGAAAAATTGTACAAATTTCGACGATATAATAAAAAAATAATGAAATTATTTGTATGGGTCCATTATAGTTATATCCCTGTTTACGTTTTGTGATGTTTCAAAAATATATATAAATAAAAATTGACATTTGTATTTTAAAAAATGTAGCGGGAACAAAAATGTTTTTAAAAAATACAATAAATCAACAAACTTTGTAAAATAAAAAATAATATTTTGTAAATATAAAATAGTCATCTATATACAGAGTGTTCCATTAGGCAATTTTTGTTTGACGTTGTAATTTTTTAAAAAGAAAATATTAATAAAATAAAAAATTTGCATCACGGGATTTTTTAACAATTCGTTTAATTTTTAAATTAAATTAAAGAACTATTCCGAAATTGTTTAAAAACATGTAATATAAAAATTAGATTTTATATGCAAAAATTAAAAATTAAATTGTTTAAAATGCACAAATAACGATCAATGGAACACTCTATTCAACGATGTTAGAACATTTTTCATATTTTGTTAGAACAAAAAAAAAACTGAAAATTAGTTAGCATTTTTTTTAAAAGCGAGTTCTTCATTTTTTAAATCGATACATGCGTTGTATTATTTGGTCCTACAGTTGAATCAACAAACATCATTCACGTGCCCGGAATTTGTATTTATTTAAGCACTTTCGAGCTTGAAATATTGCTTGTAGAAAATCATTTCGCAATTGCTAAAATTATAGAAATGTCTCTAATTGTACGATTACATATATTACACTGAATTTTTTTACATACACGTTAATACTTTTTTAAGGTAATCTATTCGAGAGAAAGAATTTCGTACAATCAAGTTACTTACGGAGTTTTTTTTTTAATGAAGATAATTTTTGCTAAACTATATACAACGATGTTGAATTATCTTTCAATAGATGTATTCAATAATGATTTTTTTTTCAGTTCGAAGGCTGTTTCAGTTTTTTATTGCAATTTTTTTATTATTAAACAGGAGATTTGTGGAGCACATGTTTTGAAAAATTCTTGGTTTCTAGCAATGCATTGCAAGAGCTACTATTTTTCGAAGTTATTCAATTGGCAATTTCTAAATTTCTACTGAAAATTTTAAAAGATACAGGTAAAACGGGACATGGTTCACGCTTTAACTACAGATTTTTAAATTGACTAAAAAGTTCCACGATAAAGGAGATTTTCTAACTATAAATATTGGCCTTGAAAATGAGATTGATTAATCAGATCTATTTTTTAAATATATAATTCGTTAAATTATAGAGGAAAACTACGAAAAATCTCGTTTTTTTTAAAAGAAAGTTAGCTTAGCCTTAGTTTATTTTCTGTTTTTGAATGTCTTTCTGACCAATTGTGCAGTAAAATCAGTCGAAGTTTTACCCCCACCAATAATATATCCATTTCATAACATTTTTCTAACAAAACGTTGTAATTAGAATAATAAAAATAGCTTAACTTTGGTCTACGCACTTTTTATAATTACATTACTTTAAGTGTCCAAGTTTTTCCTTTTAATAGAAACAGCAAGTGCGATCGCAGTTATTATTCTTTTTTTTAACTAATTTAATTTTACAGATCAATCTTGGAGGTACATGTACGTGATTTTTTTAACTTACTGTACAACTAAATCATTTTTAAAGAATAATAATAATAGTAGGATTATCCTCATAGGTGGCAAATAATATAATGTAATTTGTAAGAAATATTATTTGCGCTTTTAGAAATTATGTTTCATGATGTTTTATATGGCACACACTCAAACAGACTCTGCGCATTTACTAGTAGAAACTGTTCTACTTTCAGTTGGAATTTTTTGATACGAAAAATTGAGGAAATGCGATTAACGTTTAGCATTTTTTTTAAGAATACGTAGTTTTTTTTGTAAAAATATTATTTATTTGACACTTCTTGGTGTAAATCGCGCGATTTTTTAGTTATTTTTTGCTAGAGAGGCCTTAAAACCCTTAAATCCGGCCTTAAAAACGAATAATTTCAACGATTTGTTCGTTCAGAAGATAAATAGTAAGCAAATCGCAGTAATGTTTTCGCTACCTTCTCCAACCGGTTTTCGCGAACAATATCTCGTAGTAATGAGCGCGGAGCGAGAAGTCATCAAGTCACTTCCCCATCATACAACTGTCCCAACAATAACAGTCACACACAGACAGACAGACAGACAAACAGACAGAGAAAGATCTCTCACCGACGTCAGGACGTCAAGCGGCGGTTATAAGAGTTCGTACTGGCGCAGGTGCATGCGCTGTATGATGTCGCGGCAATCGTTGAAGACGCGCTTGATGTTCTCGGTGTCGACGGCGCAGGTGAAATGCGGATAGCAGTAGTGTTTGCCGTCGCCGGTGGCGGTGCTGATGCGCAGGAACTCGTCGCGAATGAAGTACTTGGCGCGGACGACCTCGGGTGCCTCGCCCGTCGGACACGATGGATCGTTCGGGTGGCCCTGGTTCGAGGCGGCGCTGCTGGCCGGTGGCGGCGACGTGGCGGACGCGTCGCTCGGTGTACTGTACCGCGCAAAGTCCGCGAAATAGTCCTCCAATCGACTTTTACCTAAGGCCACGTGTTATAAGAAAAATATTTACGTTTTATATCACAGTTAAAAACGAGGATTTATTCAACTATAGTTTCGCTTATTAAGCATTATCAAGAAATGAACAACGAAGTACAAAAAACTTATATATATATATATAAACAATCTACCTAGGGATATTATCGAATAATGGGGAGGAGATTAGGTCTAATTGGTCATTAAGTAAATTATAATTAGAGCTATTGAGGATTTTGTGAATTTCTAATGATTCAAGCAAATTTAATTTATGACTTTTTGAACAAACATGTGAATATAATTTCCTAGTATAGATAATTTAACAATTTTAGATTGTTTATATATAAATGTGTTTTATGTAATTCGTTTTAATTGTGATACAAAACATTGTATTTTTATTTCTCTTCCCTACTTACTTTCACTTTTAACGTCAATTTCCTTTACAATGAAAACAGTCGTTTTTTAGACGTTTTCGCAATTCTTTTACCAAACCTGAATTTGAAACCAGTTTATATAGATAGTGCTATTAGGAAACAAAATCATATCTTGTATAGTACCATATGGTTCCATTTTTTACCAACGTTATTCTTAATATTTATCGTTATAACATTTATCGTTCATTTTTGTATTTCATAAAAAATTATTAATGTATAAAAAATTTCAACAGTTTATAATGTTATAATATTGTACATGTTCGGGTTTCTTCGGTAAGAAACTATATATTTTTTTGTATTTTTTTCTTATAATAATGAAAATAATAAAAGATATTACAAGTGCCGAATGATTTGATGCAATTTCTTACCAGCTAATATTTTCTCCGAGAGTAAATCTTGCTTGTTGAGGAAGAGGATGACGCTGATGGTCCGCAACCAGCGATTATTCCAGATGGACTTGAACAGGTCGAGACTTTCGCGGAGCCGATTCTGCGTGGGATCCTCACGCAGTACCATATTGTAGCTACTACACGCCGTCACGAATATGATAGCCGTCACGTCGTTGAAGCACTGGATCCACTTACGTCGCTCGTCACGTTGCCCGCCCACGTCGAACATGTGGAAGTTCACCTTGTCCACCTGGAAGCGCGTCTCGAAGATGCCGCTGGTGAGCACACGGCACCGCAGAATATCCTGCTCCGTGGGCGTGTAATTCGGTTGCTTCACCACGTCCACCTGAATATACACAACCAAATTATCCGTAATTTCAACCACGTTGTCTGCAAAAAGTTTTACTCCTCACGAACTTGATATATTTACTATATAGAAATTTAAAATACGTTGAAACTTTTGAAATCAAAAATTATTGATTTTGATTTTCAAACATTCCTTCATTTGTGTTATTATTTAGTCTAACAGCCTGAACAACCAGTAACTGTCAAAATACTCTAAAAATTCTAAAAATGGAGGATTTTATTTACCTGGTCGAGGAAGTACTTGGCGCAGTCAATGAGTTGGTACTCGTTGCTGCGATCGTAGGTTGTTTGGACGCCGCGGTCGTGCCACAGGCGTTCCGTGTGCTCGTAGAACTCGGACGGGTAGTCGAAGTCCGGCCCTGTCGCACAGTCCTGGATCCAATCGACCCGCGCTTGATTTTCGGCCTTCTCCAACGGCACCGGAGGCGATAACGTCGACATTGCGCCTGTTATCGTCTAATATACAAAAGATTAAACTGTTCTTTAAACAATCAAAATTCTTACATGCTGAGATTTTTTTTTTTTAAAAGCTGCAATAATTTTAAAATAAATAAAAAAAGCATTGTTAATACCTTTAAATATATAAATGTTAACTAATATTTTTACAACAGCGGACATTTTCGATTTTTATATCTAAAATTTTTTAATTATTCATACAAATGCACTACCCCAATTATTTTAAATTAAATTAAACGAAAACCATTAGACGAACCGTAATTTTTATTTAGATACTTCCATCAAATCAAAAATTTGTCACTATGAATAACAGAGGATCTAATATATGCACAATACTGGGACAAATTTGGAATATTTTTATAGTTTAACGTTTAGTGGTGTAGTTCATCATTTCATTCATGATTTAGAAGAGTGACTATATACAGAGTGATCGTTTTAACTCCTTTACATAAAATGTGATCTACAAAAAATTAATAAGTAGTAATTAATAACAAATTACCAAGAAAACATGTTGAAGTTGAGGGTGATTTTTGTACCCTTAGTTGTAGGTAGAAGCAAACACCTTGTACATTTTAGCAGTACTTATGAATTTAATAAGACCACGATATCAGAATATTAATTATGTATTTATCGTTCTATTCAACACGCATTGTTCAAATTATTATTTATACAGTGGGAGAGTCAGAGGTAAGAAAACAACTTTGAGTTACAACGGAAATTGTTATTACACTCCAATTTTAAAAGGTACCATGTGAATTAACGGCTTAATTTTTTCATTCGGAAAATTTTTGCATGAAGATTTATAATTTATGCTTTTGCGTTAATTTTTGATAAAGAGAATGAGCTATTATATATTTATTACGCGTAGAATTTTTCAAAAAAATTCATTTATTTTGTCTTTATGATATTATACAATGTCGAAAACGATATTTTTTTGGATTTCCCAAATGCAGTCGATAATAAACATGACCTTTGTGAGTAACATCAGCGAAATGATTTTCGTGTTTTATTGCCGAGACAATACATGGGTAAAAATGAAAGAGCACAAATATCGCTAATGCAGATTTTAATTATAATATTCGCAATTATGGAGGTAATACCGATAGCGAAGGTACAGCTAATTTCATTTGTTGTTGGCGAACGGAAATAATGAATAACGTTATCGGCCCGATCCGGATTAGCCGATAACAATGAGATCGATTCGCACATTATTGTCAAAGTGCAGTCACACTAAGCCCGAGTATTGATACGTGAATTGGAATTTGTATTAGGTAATAGAACATCCAACTATTTAAAGATAAAGAAATTATTTTGTATTTCGGGAAAGACTGTAATAAATACAACATAGAATTTTCTATTTGTACTAAATATCACATAGAACTATTGAAAATGATTAAAAATGATAAATAAAATATAGTCAATAAAAGGGGGTTACCTAAATAAATGCATAGAAATTTCGAAATTTTATGCAAAAAATGCCGAAGAAAATAGGAGCTAATCTGTGTGAGAACTATAGGACCATTAGCCTACTATCACATGCATCGAAGATATTGTTAAAGATTATTTATAGGAGATTAGAAAATAAAGTAGAGGAAAGGCTAGGAGAAGATCAGTTTGGTTTTAGGAAAAACAGAGGGACGAGAGAGGCGATTCTAGCACTAAGAACGGTAGTAGAAAAAAGAAAGAGGGTAGGAAAGGTAACTTGCATAGCTTTTGTAGACTTAGAAAAGGCATTTGATAATGTAGATTGGGACATAATGTTTAGAATTTTAAAAGAAACGGGTATAGATTATAAGGATAGGAGAATAATTTTTAATTTATATAAACACCAAACTGCCTTAGTTAGAATTGAGGGGGAAGAAGAGGTAGCAAAAATAGGGAAGGGAGTTCGGCAGGGATGTACACTCTCACCGTTATTATTTAATCTATATATAGAAGATGCAATAAACAAAGTAAAAGAAGAGTAAAGTGTAGGTGTGAATGTACAGGGAGAGAAAATATATATGCTGAGATTCGCCGACGATATAGCTATATTGGAAGAAAGCGAAAAGAATTTAGAAAGGGTATTGAATGGTATGCAGGCAGTATTGACTAGGGATTTTAACATGAAAATAAATATAGGTAAAACTAAAGTGATGAGGTGTGACAAAAAGGAATGCAGTAGAAAAATGAGGATCACAATAGGAGATAATAGAATCGAAGAAGTGTCAGATTTTTGTTATTTAGGCAGTAGAATCACAAAAGATAATCGAAGCAAGGTAGATATAAAGTGTAGGATAGCACAGGGTAGGAAGGCATTCGTAGAAAAAGAACAGATTTTAAGATCAAATATTGACTTGGGTATTAGAAAAAGATTACTGAAAGTATATGTTTGGAGTGTAGCACTGTACGGGTGTGAGGCGTGGACTATAGGAAAGGAAGAGAAGCGTAGATTAGAAGCACTTGAAATGTGGTGTTATAGGAGGATGATGAGGATTGGTTGGGAAGATAAAGTAACAAATGAAGCTGTACTAGAGTTAGTAGGGGAGAAGAGAAGTATCTGGAGAGTGTTACAGCGTAGGAGAGACAGATTAGTAGGGCATATTCTTAGGCATGGGGGGATTATGCAATTGATCATAGAAGGTAGAGTGGAGGGAAAGAGAGGGGTAGGTAGGCCTAGATTGGAGTATGTGAGTCAGATAGTTGAAGACGTTGAGATGAATAGCTATAGGGAGATGAAGGGATTAGCTCAGGATAGATCGGCATGGCGTGCTGTTTCCAACCAATCTTTAGGATTGCGGACTCTTTAACTAACTATGCAAAAAAAAAAGTATTTGTAATAATGGTAAAATTATTTTTGACTCACAATGATGGCGTCTCGGATATTTTTCTTGATATCCTCGATCTTCTGCCGCTTTTCTGTTTCGCTGAAGCCGTTCACGTGCAGAATTCGCATTTGCTTCACGATTGTCGATTTACCCGATTCGCCCGCCCCAAGAAGTAATAATCTATACAAAAGAAACACATGAACACACAAAAATCAAAAAATTATAGAAATATTTCGAACTGCTCACTTCGAAAATGTATTGCACTCTCGTTGTCAGTTTTTTCGCGATATCTTACAGACGGTTAATCCAACAGCAAAACTTCTTGCAGATTAATAATACTGAGATCAAATAATATAAAAATATATATACTAAAAGTCTAACACTCACCTATGCGTTGCTCTATACATTTGTTTATCCTTCTTGAGCAGATCGTTGATTTCCTTGTTCCGCTGACGTTGCTGCTTGCCATCACTAGCCGCCCCACCAGCGCCGCCCCCAGAACCCCGAGGGGCGGTCGCATCGCGATTTCCAAAGCAACCCATCGCCGCCAAACTGCTCCACCAGCAACCCGTGGGCGCCGCAGCGGCTGCCGCTCCACCACCACCACCACCGCCGCCACCCGTGTTGCCTGTGGCGGCGGTAGTAGCGTTCGTCGTCGTCGTTGTGGCCGTCGTCCTCGTCCTACACCAACAAAAATTACAGACACAAATATATCTACAGCATCTGTATAATCAGCCACAAATTAAAAGAATTATTTAATACATTTTAATCATATGAACGGTTCTAAATTGAACGTACATCCAACTTCTAGCACTTCTTAAAACATTCACATATCCCTTCCACACAACAAAGTAGGTATATATACACATTTGTATCTTTAAATATTTACCTTGTAATGTGTTAGTTTAACGAAATTCTTCTTGGTTTATAATCGATGATTCTTTTGGGGTCTCGTTTTCTTCTTTTTTATAGTCAAAAACAAAAACGATCAATCTCCAAATAATAAATTGACTCTATTGACAACGATTTTTGACAATCTGTTGGTCGATCTTTTGCCACAACAAGAATAACGTTGTTTCGAAACAGAAATCATTCAGACGGCGTATAGAAGAACTTTACTAATTCAAATGACACGAAGAACACCATCTGCACATGGATTATGATGCACCTGAAATGAAAAGAATGGTACCTACCTAAATAGTAAGCAAAGAAAAAATAACAACTTGTTCCAAACTTTGCAACAATAAATTGGATGAGAAGCTGAAATATTTTCGGACCGACGAATTTCTTAACTGCTCGGGTGTATAAAATGGAAATTTCGAAGTAGCATTTAATTCTAATTACATTCTAAATGAGGTCTACTTGTTTCGGATTCGAATAACTTTAATTTGATTTGTAGTTTATTCCCGAAAAAATAAAGCCAGTCAAAGTGAAAATATATTTTTTGAGCATTTTATATTTGGCGTGATTCCACGGTTAATTTAGAGCATTAAAGTTGTAATTCAGATTATGATGAACCAACTAAATATTTCCGCTTTGCAAAGTTAATAGTTTCAACCAAATTAACATAGCATTCTTGAAAACTTCGAAAATACATAGATAAAAAAATTCGTGCAATAATAATATAAAATTGACATGGAAAATATTGGGAAAATTTGAACAAAACATGTTTTGTTCAATTCTAAATAGCACCTAATACGAATTAGGGTTATTCGGTTATAATGTTTGGCGCGACACGATAATTTTTTGACAAACTATAGAATGGGGATTTGATATTAATTTGTATGATACAAAAATAAAATGTTCCACGTTATATTTTAAGTTATTTGTGGAATATATGAAAAATTATAGTTACAATCGTAACACCTTGTTTAACTAATTGCATAATGCCCCCATTTCTATGAATATGACAAACTAGTCTATCTCTCCTGCGCTGTAATACTCTCCAATTACTTCTCTGCTCTTTTACTAAATCTAACACGGCTTTATTGTTACTTTATCTTCCCATTATCCTACTGTAGCACCATGTTTCTATTCGCCGTTGCTCTTCTTTTCCTATATGCCACGCCTCACGTCCGTACAATGCTACACTCCAAACATACGCTTCTAGTAATCTTTTACCAATACATTTGTTAATATTTGACTTTATAACACTACATATTTGTGTCTTTTATTAGTTTCATGCGCCAAAAATAATAAAAACAAAAGCAGGTTTATTTTTCCCGTCATCTATCATCACTTATAGCACCATGTCTAATCTATCTAACGGATTTTGGATAATGATAATCGCACTAGATGGCTTTTGAATATATAGCAGCATCTTTATTAAATGTTTTTAGAAAAATTCATACAAATGAAAAGAAAAAATGATTTCACTTTACTAAAAGAAATAATTGGCGAGATTGTTTTGTACCAGCAACTAGTTATTGGGTGAGATAATATGTATATATGTTATTTTATTTTTAGTGCATCGGATTATTTTTGTCATTATCGCGCGAATTGTAAAAATTGTACATAATCGCGGAAAGCGAATGTGAAAATAAATATAAATATAGACAGCTTACAAAAAAAATATCCGTACAAATTAATTACAAGTACAAATTACGCCACGATTACTATTTATAATTCCCATGATTTATTCCAATCTATTTATAGGATAAATTTGAATATATCGTTTACGCGAAAGTAAAAATATAAACTCGGAATTAAATTTAGACCAAACGTAATCTAACAAATGGGCCGTAACGATATCTATATAAATAAAACTGCACTCTTTAAAAAAACGCTACTTTAAATGTACCGTGTACATATAATTTAAGAAAAGGCCCGTTTTATTAGAAAAATTTCAAGTCCTAAAATGTGTTTAGAGCGGAGGCCCAAAAAGAATATCACTCAGTTTCTATAAAAATTAATAACGCCCATAAACTATTTAAAATTGGGTGTACCCTCGCTGTAAATATGTATTCACTTTGTACTGATAAAAGCTGAATTTATATATATACAAATACCATCTTTTCCAATTATTGGGGCCCTCGAATAGTGGACGGCAGTCCGCTTTCATCGAAGGCTCGCGTCATATCCATTGCATCGCCCAAAAACTCTTCGCAGAATATTGCCCTAATTCATGATAAAAATAGTCCAGGTCAGGTCAGGAAACACACTCGTCAACCCCAACAGTAACAAAGTGTTCTACATACCCTCAGATCGTTGATGTAACAGCAAAATTCGATCGAATTCAATGTATTTTAACGAGTCTCATCGAAAATTAAGCGTTGCCCGTACCCTTAATTGTAAGAAATCGAGTATAATATATACACCTCGCACTAACACAACACTGGTGTTTATTTAAAAATAGAACTGGGAGGATTATCAAGAAAAATCCCACTCGATAGCACGGTGTGTTCCCAAACGCTCCGGGTCGCTACACGACACACGCTCAGCAGCACTCGGTGTCCCTCGCTCGTAGCACCGTAATCAGTTCTTGCCCCTGTTGGGGTGGGACGCACATACATACTATACAGTAAAGTACAGTGGGCTGCTGTTGCTGCTACTGCGGGGGTGGCGACGACGTCCTCCGTCTCCGTCTCGGCGGCAAAAGCGACCGAACGCGCTCGCGGCAGCAACACGGGCTCTCGGGACGTTGGGGAAGCCCTTCGGACGATCGGTGACGGTGGGTCAGTTGGCCGTTCACCACAAAACTGATTGCTGCTGCTGACAGCCACGGACAGGTGAAACGAACATGTCGGACGCGAACTGACAGTTACGTTGTCACCTCGGCGCTGCGAGCGCTACTCGTGCATTGGGAAGGGGTCGATCATCTGTCATCCGATTGCCGAATGAAAAACACTGCGCGTGCGCGAGTGGCTTACAATGTTGTCAAATTTGGCTATACGATATCGTAATATCATTCCGAAAGAATATACTCAATGCGATGAATTATTAGTTGAAAGCTCAACGTTGAAACTCTTTAATTAAGTATGCATTCAATATTAAACGAATAATAAGTAATTTTGATTAAACTCTTATTAATGGTAATGGAAAATTGTGTACACACTATCAAAAAGAAAATATTTGTTGGGACCACTATAAAATTTAAGTTTAAGGAACAAAGCAAGCATTAGCTGGGTGCGCATTTCGGAGACACAAATAACGATACCTCTGTCACTCAGCGGGATTGCTATACAATTATTTAACGGCGTAGTGACGATTTTACAAAAACAAGCATCTTTTTCAAATGAAATAATTCTTACCTAAAATTGGCAACAGTGTGTAGATGGTAATATAATTGCACCTCCCAACCGCGAAATTCAAAATTACAATAAAAAATGTATGTACACTTGGGCAGATATAATCAATTTTGTAGAAATTTGGATCTTAAAAAATCAAAATAGTGACGATTTCAAATTGTCGTACACCTATCCTCTAACAAAAAAACGTAAAAAATACAATCAAAACTTTAATAATTATTATATTTTGTAAGAATAATATACTTATATTATACTTATATATTACCGTTCAGTAAACATAGCTAATATACGTATAATATATATTCATCTTGTATATAGAAACTGAAATTAAGTACAGACTAGATAGAATCAATGCACAGCATCAAACTAAAGGTATTTAATGTCCATTACAAGACATTTATAATATACAGGGTGTTCCAGGATAAACGCTAAATAATTATAAGAGATCATATCCTTCAAATCAAGTCAAAAACGACACCAATTTCAAATTATACGATGGCAAAATAGATCAATTGAAAAATCAGTTGTTATTGTTTATATTTGGGGTTTTATTCGATCCTGTGACACCCTGTTCAGTTGGATCAACATAATATGACAGTGAATAATTATAGTTCATCCTCCTACATAATTACATACTCAATACCCAATAGGTTCATACATCAAAGGGAAAAAACATCTATGGATAACATGAAAGTAGTACTTAATCAATACGTAAAGTGTGGGCACTAATTTTAATGATTAAAAACACTATTAGAGAATTACACACTATGATCAGATAGATACGTCATAATTTATGTAATTAATTAAATTCTGTTTTTTTATGTTAAACAAACTACTTATTAAAATTTTAAGGGCTTGTAAACATAAGAAAAAAATCCAAATAGGATTTAAGAAAATGTATAAAAAAGTAAACTTTAACAAACTATTAACTAACTACATTTTTACAACAACAAAAAGGTGCATTATATCTGATCATTTCAGTTCTAATATATATTTTTAATAGGTATTTTATGCGCTTATTAAATTAATTTAAGATTGCATTACATTTGTAAACATTTTTTGAAATATATACTAATTTGGGTCCAATATTGATTAATAAAAATCTAAAATACTTAAATTATTAGGAATATGTATATAATTTCGTATATTATATAATTTGAATGTAAATTAAATCATTAATTGCATTATTTCGAGTAATACATATTCGATATAAAAATAAAAACTTTTACTGCAAAAAAAACGTTTGTTTTATTAGTTAATATGGTTGAAAATCATGTATTTTAGATTGATCTATTTAACAAATTTGCACATATTTTTAAATTCCCATTTGTAATATTAATCTCTGCAAATGTAAATGAATATATATTTTTCATTAATTTTATTATCTTAATGAAACAAAAACGTTGATATGGTAAATCCGCATAGAATCCGCGAAAATGGCTCAAATCAAAATTGCACTCCTATTTTTAATTATAACAATGGCAAATACCTACAATTTAGAGTATTTTATACATAATATCAGAGATGATTTCATTCATCTCCATCACATTTATATAATTGTAATTATTTCAGTATTTTTTTTTTAGAATAACATACGTTCAATTCAAATTGAACTTTAATTTGAATATTTTTCTCAAGAGAAATATTCAGACTTTATAATCGACTTAATATGGATATTTTTTAATATTTAGATTGTTATGCTAAGAATCATAAATATTTTGAATGTTTTGTTAAAGTAGATTTTTCAACACCAAAAATTGTAAAATTTAAATCGGATGACAGAAATACTAATTAATGTTATTATTTAAACTTTGATTTGAGTGTTTAATTATATTGTCTATTCTGGTTTTGATTTCATATTTGCTGTTCAAAATAATAATTTATTTTTATAATAAACAACGGACCGAAAATAAGCAGAAACACAAATTATTAATAAAAAACAGATCACTAAAAAAAACGTATTTCGCAGATTGAACATAGAAAGAAAGATTTATTTTAACAAAATGAGATAAATAACAAACAATATAATAAGCAGAAAGTTTTTGGAATTGTTTAAAGTTGAATTAATTGTTAATATTATTTTACCTCTACAATATATTTATATACATTTAATGGTATCAAAAACACACAATATTTTTTCTAAACATTAATTTCTATAATGAATAAAAACAATCGGATTTACATAAAGTTCCAATCTACTTTTATTACATTACGGATTGTACGAACATGTTACAGAAAAAGACGACAAAATCAGTTCTTTCTTTTAACAAATACATTCATTGGCTTCAAAAAATATTCATCCAAATTGCCACTACAATTTTCTTCGAATAATACAATTTATTATTGATCAGATCCATTATTCAAGCGGCAATATAAAAACTGCCAATTAAAAAAAAAATTCCAAGTTTAAATTCGCCGAAAAATATTCGATTTAAAAATCTTCCTATTCAAACTTACAAAAAAAAATGTTCGTATCACTCTTTATAATCTTTTATATCTAATTATCTATATTATAATCGCTAATATATAACCATCTTTAGGCATTCATTACCTGATTTTTTTTTTGTAGGTTTTAGAGCATTTGTGCCTTGCGACAATGACACAGCCATTTGATGATGCGGGCGTTTCTTTCGACGATGCTGGGCGGCTCATTTGGCCTGAAGGCGGCTGTCGTGCAGCCGCCTGCGTTCGGATGATTGCTCGGATAATCGCCCGAAGAAATGGTCGTGTCCATCGGTGCGCTCGAATCAACCGTTGACACGTCGCTGAAGAACACCGGGCTAGCCGAAGAACGGCCTGACAAACTAAACATATCTTCGTAACTGTGAAAAAAATGAAATTAATGCCTCAATTCTATAATAAAAAAAAACAGCTGTATGCGCTTTAATTAAGTATCCCCAATTTGCGAGGAAGTTTTTTTTTTCGTTTACCGGTCGCTTGTTAATCCCAGATGTTCGAAGAACTGTTCCAAGTGGCTTACAGGGGGTTCGGGGGGTCTCCAGTATCGATCGCTAATATCGGACTTGCTTCTCAATATCGGCCGGTCTCGCTTATATCGCAGACATTTCTGACGTTTGAAAGTCACGGGCGGCTGTAAACTATTCGCTACAATTGTCGGCTGCTGTTGAACTGTAAAAAAATATATAAAACACGTCCAAATATTTCAACCTTTTAAACAGGTTTTAATATGACTATGAAATTAATATTAAAAATCTTCACATATATTTTGCGAGTAAAACTACGAAACAAATAAATGTTTTTATACAATATAACTTTTTTTTATTAATCTGCCGTGAAACTGTGAAAATATATTGTTAAATTACGATGTGCTGATTCTCGCTCATAAAATATTGAACTTGCTAAATATTTTTTGTGCAGAAAAATTTCGATATACACATATCAATAATTCTTTAACACCTTTAAAGTATTATTATTAATTCTGACCTGGCATAGACATCTGTTGTCCCATAGCCATCCCATTGTATCCCATGTCCCGCTGCATCAACATGTGACTCATCTGACCAAGCTGCACAGAATTATACTGTTGCATCTGCGGTTGTTGCATCATAGGCATTTGTTGTTGTAGTAGCAGCTGCTGTTGTTGCATTATAGGCTGGTAGGTGGTGTGATTGTTAGCGGCAGCTGCCATGGCAGCTGCAGCGTACGCTTGCTGCTGCGCACGCGCGGCCGCGCGACACTCCGCCTCCTGGCAGCAGTAGTAGCTGCTAGCGCCGCTGTGTTGTGTGCTGGAACCACTGTCACGGCGCACCTCCTAACACGACCAATTAAATAACACGGACACTTTCTCAAAGTTCCATATTTTATTTTTTAAACCTCTTCAGGATAATAATTCTATTTATTATCGCGCATTCTATTTTTGGGATTACAAAGGGAATATATGTCAAATATAAAGTCTAAAATAAATTATTTTTAACACACTTGATTTTCTTCGCGAAAACAGGGAATTATTGAAAAAACAATAAATATTCGGTACATTAAAAAAATATCTTAATAAGAATGCTTTAAGTTTGAAAATTTTCAACGAAACAAAAATAAAGATGAGGTTCATTAGATATTAGAAAGCAATGAAAAGGAATTTTAAAAATACATATGAAAAAAAATCTTTAAATATTAAAGTGGATTATTCATTAACAATTTCACGCTTTATAAAAAAAATAGGCTGAATTTAGGCTGAACAGCTCAAATCGGATTAAATTTGATTCTTACTTGTCGAGGTGGTGGCGGTGGTTCACTATGTTGCGTATAATGGCCGCTACTGCCGCCACTATCGCGATTACTCAGACTCTTATTGCTACTCTTGTTGCTACTCGGTTCGCCCCGACAATGTAAATCAGGCAAACTTTTATGACACCTGCAACACAACAACTTAAAATCGCCCAGAAACACATAACCTCTGCACACTTGCCTTTGACTACCCACGCCCGTTCCCGACCCCCCACTATTCCTATCCACCACCGTGCACGTCGTAGCGTACTCAGCGGGCGGACTGAGCGGCCCTAGCTGCTCCACACTAAGCAAAACGTCCTCCATGCTCCCAGTACCCGTGGCACCGTTGCTGCTACCCACAGTACCGCCCATGTAGCTGCTACTGTCCGTTGAGGCGGTGCAATGAACCAATAGCTGACGCAGGCGGTTTTGTAGCAAGTCGCTGTTGTTGTTGTTGATTATAATTGGTTGTAAGGGTGGGGGTGGTTGATAACCGAGTGTTGTGATAGTGGGGAGAGGTGTTGTTATGAGTGCCGTGCTGGAGTGAATGGTGCGACGTTGGTGGAATTGGTGCGAGTTGGTTGTGTGGTGGTGTGAAAGTGGGGGGAGGGAACGTGAGGGGGACACAACCGCCATGTCTGGAATTATAGACATATATGCTAATTTTACCGAAATAACTAATGCTAAATTTTATTTGTTATGTACGTTTTTTGTTTTTGTGGAAACTACCTCAACAGGATATAATATCCCAATTACAGAGTGTATTCATACAGGGATTTTAGGAACATATGGGAAGGGTGGGAAGCATGTTACTATAACGGTTCGCTATTCCGCTAAAGTTAGTTAATTGTATCCCAACTAAGAATAGTACCGAGTATAAACGATAGGTGCTAGATTCAGCACTGTCCTAGCGGGACATTATCGATGCTCAATGCATAACCCACATGCCATTCGAAAAGTTTTTAACATATTTAAAATTCATAGTAATAGTGATTATACACTTATTGAATAGATATCGATGAGATTTAAGGCACGATTTCAGTGTACACAATTTATTTATTTATTTGCTTAGTCGTTTATTTGTTTAGTTTAGTCGCTCTTTAAGTTTTTTAAATTCTTATTTCAGTTGTTTCTTGCTAGAAATTGCTCTTGAGAATGGCTTGGGGAAGCCAAAACTTGTAGTGCAGCAAATAAATAAATTGTGCCTTAATCTCATCGATACATATTTAAAAAGATCGGATATTAAATGTAACAAATTTTCATTTCTGAAAACATTTAGCTCACATTGCTGAGGCATCATGACCGTGGACACTTGACCAACGACCTGCTGTTGCCTACCAACAGCATATCCGACGGTTCCCCCAATGCTCTTGCTCCTAGTGTACGTTCCACCGAATGTAACACCACATCCGGCCGCAGGTCGTTGCGGCAGCGTCTGTTCTCGGTCCCGGACACATTCGCTTTTCACGTAGAGCGGTTTGCTCTCGGCGAGGAGCTCCACTGCGGACTTGCGCTTGCTACGCACACTCGCAGACTTGATCAGGCTGCTAGATAGGCTGTTGGGTTGTTGGACATTGACTGGAGTGGAGGTTTGATGCTGGTGGTACATCATCGTGTTGGCCATAGATCTGCTAAAGGGGTTAGTTAGAGGTGGATGTGGCGTTGCATAAAAAAGCAATAGGTTGAATACATGGCATGAGAATGGGGGGAAATTGGCTGAAGAATTCTGTAAAGGAAAAATTATAACACGCTGATGTAGGTTGACATTTAATTTAATATATCAGTATTTATATATTGTCTTGTCAACGAAATTTTCGCATTTCACCAATTCTATATTTAAAATATAAATTATGTTAAATTGAATTATACGTACAACTTTTAATTGTTAGAAAAGATCACAATAAGTAAGGTTTATTCGCAACAATAAAAATTATCATCTGCTAACAACGTAATAACAAAACAGATGTTCTCAATTTCAATAGTAATTGTATTTATAGACAGGAACATTTATCAATTAATATGCCTATGACAACATCATCAATTAATTTACATGTATTAATATATAACGGAAGAAGGGAACTTTTGCAAAATACCGAAGGCGGATTTCCTGACTGGCCTAACCATATTTAAACATCTGCACTCACAACTAAAGACGTTCTCACGTATAATATAGCCAATGAATCGTCTTCATTAAAACATAATAATTACCTGTTACATAGCTTAGCTCATACACCTAAATAAAACAGGTAACAAAACTAGGGACTCGATAAAAATGAAATGCAACAAAAACTATACCATAATTTTCACGAATTATTGTACTAAATAAATGTACGATATTAAACAATTATATGGATATATTCTTTACGCTGGATTCACTTGCTTCGCTTAAGAATTAAACAATAATAATGGGTGGTAAAATAGAAAGGAAGTAGGTTGCTTCAGTGTGAGTTGTAAATGTTACATTACATTGCTTACCTCGTACTGCGATGTACCAATGGATTTATGCAATTATGCTACTTAAGTTTGTAAGAATCACATATTCGCTAATAATATTATTATTTACGGTTTGATATTGATACATTTCGTTTAATTTATCAGCGTTTATATCTATGCAAACACTCCACTACTGACCGACTTGAACTGACGTGCGTCTTTTGATGACATATTTGACCAGTGGCTTCCATTTGTCAATTCTGCAACCGTGTCAGCTGATTCGTGACGCGCATGTTCTTTACGGAATGCTACGTGGAGGTGTCCCTATTGCGAAATTTTAATTCGAATTCGATACAATTGTTGCCATTTTAGTTACGTTTTTTCACTTTGGAAAAAATATACTTTAATTTAAAAAATTGCAACGAAATTATCAGGGTTTTTGTTGGTAGTTCGTTTATAATAAACTGATATTTAATTAGTAATCGAATGGATTATCAGAGCTATAGCGAAATCATCAATTATAACATAGAATATCACCCAAATACCGTAACAAGCATTAAGTCGCTAGATGTACATTTCAAGCGCTGTGCGCCCATCTTCAGTAGCACGAGATAGGCGCATAGCGCTTGAAATGTACATCTAGCTACTTAATGCTTGTTACGGTATTTGGGTGATATTCTATATTATAATTTAACACCGTAGGGATAATTTTTAAAATCAATTATAACGTTTGAATATAAAAATACTTTTTTTTATGATGAATAAAAACAAACTTTTAAAAGATATATTTCACGTTGTGTTCTTATAGATTCTATAAAAAAAAAAACATAGATAGATTTAACTGTTAAATACTTTAAATGCCTCATTAAGAAATGTAATGATTCTTATTCATATATCACAAATTTACACATCTTATTTAAAGATATATTGCGCTTTTATTTACATTTTCCTAAAACGAAAAATAACGAGAACTTCGCGAAATCGCGAAAACAGAAAAGTATTGAAAAAATATTCAGTCTATGAAAATGTCTTACCAAGAATGCTTCAATTTTGCAAAAATAATGAGACTCACCAGATATTGAAAACAAATGAAAAGCAACTTCAAAAATACTCCCAAAAAATCCATTGAGTATTCAAGTGGTTTTTCATTATCAAAGTAATATTTTATAAAAATAAAAATAAATTCCAGATTATTCTTTAGAAAAATTCAATCCGAAACAAACCATGATATGAGCGATGTAGATGAGAGTAAATTTGATCAGATTGCAATTTTAAATATAAATATCTCAACTTAACCAAGGAACCAGAAAAAACGTTTAGAAGAATATTTGAGAGACAATACAAAATTCCAAAATATTACAATTTTTTAGTTGGCGCAGCTATATTAATGGGTGGTCGACCTCTTGGAGGACTCTGCGTATTCGACGTACCTGCAGGTCCGGATCCAGACTTTTGGATCTTCCGAATTGGACCTAACGTCAACATTGAACTACCCAAAGCACTGAGGTTCACGTTGTTCCTTACAGCATTCATAGAAATTACAGGCAGCGCAAACATACCTGCAAATATACACAGAGAAATTGATCAATTTCACCAATTTCTTTAAGGTGGTTCTAATTTGGACCGTTTTCCCGTTAGTGAAAGTACTTTCGTTCGTTCTGATTGCAAAAAAAGTAACATTTCAATATTGTTAATTGCAATACGAAAAATCATACATTTCGAACATATTTGAAGAAACTTAAATTTAATTATTTAACGCACCACTGACATTAGCTGCCGGTAAAGGAATATAATTATATATTCCGAAGTTGGTGAGCTTGCTCGTTATCCCGGGCTGCCTAAGGTCGATCAGAGGCACACCATAGTCCATCTGATTGCAGGTCTTGTGAGTCTGTTGCCGGTGCTTGACCAGAGCGATGTTGGTACCGTAACGGGCGGGACATTGATCACACTTGAACGGTTGCGGAGGTGGCACCGTCGATGCGGTCGACGCTTGACCATTCGTAGTGGCTGCAGCGGGCGGTGGTGGGATTGTCTTCGGCGCAGGCACGCGCACTTCGTCTGTTAAATCCACTGTGGGTGTATTGTCCTCCTAATCAATAAACATGATGAAACATAGCAAAAAAATACAATACATTAAAATAAGATATATTTAACAAACGGACAAATGAAAAACGGACCTTTTTTCCAGTATTGTTCTTATTTGGGATAATGTAGACCGAACTATTGAGATTGATCGGGACAGGGTCGGCATGAGCTGCCGGCTGTTTGTTCTCTTTGGGCGCAGCTGTGACGGTAATTCCTCTAGCCGCCAGCACATTGGCTACCTGTTTAGCATCGTTTTTTGCTTTGGGACTCGGAGGTGGCGGCGGTGGTTGTCGCACAGAAAGGGTGATTGAATCACTCAGGTGCATTACTCCACCACCGTCAGGGTGCGTCTCGGGTACAGCACCCTACATACAAAAAAACACATATACCTACATGTAAGAAAAAAAAGATGTACGTGTGGCATGTAGCATTATAGGATGAGACGTGGACTATAGCAACGAAAGAGGAACATATTGAAATGTTAATAATTTATTGTTGAAAGTCCATAATATAAGGCATTTCATAGGAGAATGTATGGTTATATAAATAGTACTTCCTTATAATGTTGAATACTTGATTTATATTCCCGGCATGTTTCGTTGAATTCATTTAACATCTGCAGGAGAAAATGGTCAGTAAGTGTGGAATTATAATAAGTAATTAAAGGTTTTTTTTAGACGTGAAGGAAAATTTGATTGACACATTTTTCGCGTTTTTGTCCTTCATGATTAAAAAAAAAACATTTAACTACTTATTATAATTACACACTTTTAGACTTAATACTTATGATTTTAATAATTTATATATATAACAAAAAGAAGTACTGTAAATGACTTAATCTTAGTTAAAGAGTCCGCAATCCTAAAGATTGGTTGGAAACAGCACGCCATGCCGATCTATCCTGAGCTAATCCCTTCATCTCCCTATAGCTATTCATCTCAACGTCTTCAACTATCTGACTCACATACTCCAATCTAGGCCTACCTACCCCTCTCTTTCCCTCCACTCTACCTTCTATGATCAATTGCATAATCCCCCCATGCCTAAGAATATGCCCTACTAATCTGTCTCTCCTACGCTGTAACACTCTCCAAATACTTCTCTTCTCCCCTACTAACTCTAGTACAGCTTCATTTGTTACTTTATCTTCCCAACCAATCCTCATCATCCTCCTATAATACCACATTTCAAGTGCTTCTAATCTACGCTTCTCTTCCTTTCCTATAGTCCACGCCTCACACCCGTACAGTGCTACACTCCAAACATATACCTTCAGTAATCTTTTTCTAATACCCAAGTCTACTGCCTAAATAACAAAAATCTGACACTTCTTCGATTCTATTATCTCCTATTGTGATCCTCATTTTTCTACTGCATTCCTTTTTGTCACACCTCATCACTTTAGTTTTACCTATATTTATTTTCATGTTAAAATCCCTAGTCAATACTGCCTGCATACCATTCAATACCCTTTCTAAATTCTTTTCGCTTTCTTCCAATATAGCTATATCGTCGGCGAATCTCAGCATATATATTTTCTCTCCCTGTACATTCACACCTACACTATACTCTTCTTTTACTTTGTTTATTGCATCTTCTATATATAGATTAAATAATAACGGTGAAAGTGTACATCCCTGCCGAACTCCCTTCCCTATTTTTGCTACCTCTTCTTCCCCCTCAATTCTAACTAAGGCAGTTTGGTGTTTATATAAATTAAAAATTATTCTCCTATCCTTATAATCTATACCCGTTTCTTTTAAAATTCTAAAGATTATGTCCCAATCTACATTGTCAAATGCCTTTTCTAAGTCTACAAAAGCTATGCAAGTTACCTTTCCTACCCTCTTTCTTTTTTCTACTACCGTTCTTAGTGCTAGAATCGCCTCTCTCGTCCCTCTGTTTTTCCTAAAACCAAACTGATCTTCTCCTAGCCTTTCCTCTACTTTATTTTCTAATCTCCTATAAATAATCTTTAACAATATCTTCGATGCATGTGATAGTAGGCTAATGGTCCTATAGTTCTCACACAAATTAGCTCCTATTTTCTTCGGCATTGTTACTATTCTACTACGCTGAAAATCCTGTGGTACTTCTCCCTTCTTATATATTTTACAAACTAACCTGTATAATCGCTCCTGCATTTTTTCCCCTGCGTGTTTTATTAATTCGGCTGGTATCATATCAATCCCCGCTGCTTTGTTATTCCGTAAATCATTTAATGCTCTATGAAACTCTGACCTAAGTATGCTAGGACCTAAGTCATCCTCATCTATCTGTTCCACATTTTCTAGCTCCTCCATGTCCTGCCTACCTTTATATAAATCTTCAAGATACTCCTTCCATCTTCTAGCTTTTTCCTTATTTTCTGTGAGTTCCTTACCCTGCTTATCACATATAATGTTACCCTTTGGTTTTACTTTAGAAAAATGTGACTTAATTTTCCTGTAGCCCAAATCTACTTTACCTCTTCTCATATCCTCCTCAATATCCTCACAATTTCCTTTTATCCACTCTTCTTTCGCTAGCTTGCATTTCCTATTAATTAAGTTCCTTAGTTCCTTATATTTTTTCTGTCCTGCTTCTGTGTTTCCAATTTTAATTTTCCTTCTTGCTTCTATCATTTTAACTATTCCTTCCGTGATCCATTCCCTCCTACCTGCCCTTTTCTTTGTGCCTAATACTTCATTTGCTGCTGTAGTTAACCCATTTCTGATTTCCCTCCATTCGCAATCTATGTCGTTCCGACTTAATCTATTATGCAAAATTTATAAGAATATAAATCAATTATTCAACATTATAAGGAAGTACTATTTATACAACCATACATTCTCCTATATTGAAATGTGAAGATGGCGAGGGTTACCTGCACACTTTGTATTTTGGGAAGAGGGGCGCGCTCGTTCTGCTGCACGCTCACCACCTCACAATCGTCCTCGTCGTCGTCCGCTTCAACTTTGACAGTTGCCAAGGCCTCCATTCGCTTCCGTTTTGCTGCTATGGCGGCCATCTGTTCGGACGTCCTTTTCACCGGCGAATTTCCCTGCTGATTTGGCATACCAGTTGGTCTGACGCCGTTTTGTTGCACGTTCATTAGCACTCGAGGTCTACCCCGCATGCTAGCTAAGATAGACAAGAAGCGATACGTCGTTATAAAATAAACGAAACAGAAAAAAATTGAAATTTATTTCCATTTTTGTAACAGATTAGTAAAAATTTTCAAGTTAGCTTACTCATCGGTGTGCTGCCCCTGCCTCGGTTCATCGGTGGCCGTCCGCCAACACCTCCGCGTGGCGTATACGGCGCTCTAGAGCCGGTTGTTGGCGGCCCTAAACGGGGACCGCTGCCCATTCGGGGCCCACTCGCTTGGCCTGGTGCTCTGGGCGCTGGCATTCTATTACCAACCGGTTGTTGTTGACCTTGTTGGCTCTGAATTGCAGGTTGATTGGGCTGTGGTGGTCGTTGGACAGCAGGTTGGCCGTATGTACCTTGCTAAAATTACCAATTTATCCAATTTATTTACCATTTAAGTTATAATTATACAAAATTGTTCTTTCAAACTTTAAATATTATTACTCCTAAGCCAGTTAGTATTTTTATTCTTTATTAATTCTTTATTTATTAGATAAACTATACTTTCTTTAATTATTGTTTGAATCATATACTTTAAACTGTTTAAATTTGTATGTGTAATGTGATATTGTATGCTGATTACAGCTGATTACAGCCATTAGGCCATATTTTTACAATAAATTATGACTTATGACTAACAAAATCTATAGATTAATCTATTAATGCTAACCTGATTATATTGGCCTTGAAGTTGCTGGCCGCCTGCGCCAATGTAGCCAATTTGGTGCTGCTGTCCTTGTGGTTGTTGTTGTTGAGCGTATGGTTGAACCTGCTGATTAACCGTCCCCAATATAGCGGGTTGCTGCTGCTGCTGCTGCTGCTGCTGTTGTTGTTGTTGTTGTGGCGCTGATTGAACCAGGTACGATTGTGGTGGTTGCTGTTGTTGTTGGTGGTGATGTTGCATTTGTTGGGGGGCCGTTGGTGGGGGCATATGTTGCGCGGGAGCAGTTGGATAGGCTGGCGGAGGTGGTGCAGAGGCATAGTAGAGATTCGGTCTACAAGAAATGAAGGAGGGAAATTGTACTTAACAGTAAACTTTCAATTTCGATCAAACTCGTACCCACAATTTGATAAAATCTCGTAGATCAAAGCGGCATTACTTAAAAAATATATTTATATGTAACTAACATTGAACATTATCAGTCCACACTATAACTGAAAAGTTTTCACTGAGAATTATAAAATTTTCTACGCTCATTTTTAGTTAAATATGTACATGTAGCATGTATGATGTTTAGCAAATAACTTAGGTCTAGAGTAGCTAGTAGGTAAAAATGCTGCAAAATATTTCCAGTGTATCCCCTTTCCATTATATTAATATTAGCATATAACGACCTCAGGTATATTGCTCAGGTAGAAAAACCCATGAAACCCATTATAAGGCGGCAACCTAAACCGATATATAGAAATGTGGGATGAGATTTTGTTTTCAAAAGAGATTTGTAAAATTAGAATATATACAAATAAAATATGTTAAGATTCTATCGAGGAATAAACTATATTAAAAAAAAACAGAAATGTGCAGGCATGAAAATTTAGGGCGAAAATAATCGTATGTTGAGGTTCGTTGATCGAAGGAAAGGTGCAAATTTTTGATCGTATTTACCAAAATTAAATAATAAAAGGTTTTAGCGTAAGATGAAGGAAGAGAAGTATTAGACAAACAAGTTATATTCAATAATAAAGTTAAAAACTAGGATCCTAGAAGATTTATGAAATACCTATTTAAAATTATGAATGTATATTATAAATATCTATGGACTCACTGTGGATAGGGCTGCCCATACTGGCCATACCCCTGCGGTGGGTAGGGTGCAGGCGGGTACTGATGGTACATCCCGTACGGCTGTACTTGTTGCTGCTGTTGCGGTATATGAGGCACCTGCTGCTGCGGCGGCTGTTGTTGAGGAGCTTGCGGAAATTGCTGGATATTAATTAGCACATTCTGTTGGTGCATCTGTTGGCTACTCTGCGGTTGCTGGAGACGCGACACTTGCTGGGCAAGCTGCTGCATGGGCAAACCAACTAGGGCGTTCGATACGGTCGCGGGGAGCAGTGACTGAGTGCCCGATTGCGTGGCAGAATTGTTAGCATTGTAAACAGCCTGCAATCGGGCAGATAGAAATATGATTTGGAAGTGATCTATACAGATATCTTCCAAGTATTGACACTCCCACTATCGTATATTCGTAGATATAACTCACCATGGCATTGTTATTGTTATTATTATTCCGATTTGCGTCTGAAGACAAGCCGTCCAGCGATATAAACTCAGAATCGCTGGACGTAAGTCCCAAGTCCTTAGCGCGGTCTGTATTGTTAGTGAAGAGATTGCTGATAATATTGCCATCCGTTTCGATGGTGTCCGGAAGACGTAGAGGGTCTTCCAAACCGCTAGGGCCGCCAGACCACGTATCGACGCTAGCGAACTGATCTAAACCTTTAGATGAAATGTTGTTGTTCATCGGGGGTGTATTGATGTTCGAAACCACTACGGGATGTGATAGAAGAATGCAAAAATACGAAATAAGGGAACGATACAAAGGCAAATATATAAAAATAAAGAAAAACGTGCTAAAAACTAGATCTACAATTGAAAAAATCTATTTACAAAAATGACCAAAAAAGTTTTCAAAGTAAAAAATAGCAAAAGATATTATAATGGAAGGGGAAGTTTCTATTTCTATCTAAATTGTTTGCAATGATTTAAGAAATTTGTTAAAAATTCACTAATTTCTTGCACAATCAAAAGAGCAATAATTTTTACGAATAAATTACTTTGTTCTTGCGCTCCATTGCCGCTTTCCTCGGTAATTTCTGTAATGGTTAATCCCTGCGGGCTTTCTCTTTCCGGGGCCATTAGAAGGCCAGAAGTTTTGATGCGAATCTTGGGCATAAGGTGATCGGGAGTTGCAGATGGTTCTGGAACCGATGTGGGCTCCGCCGCTGGAATATTAGAACCACAGCCTAGATCCGATGATGTCTTATTGCTGGACAACTGAGATTCTGCACGAAAAAGTTATTTGTAGAAGTCTTTTTAAAAAAAGTGTTCAATTTCAATTTTGAACAGTTCAATTACCCAGCGAATTGTCATCATTGTGCATCATCTCCGCAGAAGCATAGTTAGGTGAAAAAGATACACTCATGGCGCTTTCTTCTTCTTCCTCTTCCTGAACATGCTCGTCCTCAGTCTTTGTTTCAACCCCGTAACTTGTACTACTGCCACGCGCTACCGGATCAGAATCCGGTATAATATATTTTTCCTCGTATTCGTCGTCCGTCTTGCCTGATATCCGCACACCAATGGACACTGGCCCCTGCTGGTCTTTTCTATCAACTAATTAGAACGATGGATACTATGCGGTCAGATAATTGATCCAATAAAACTGCATATGTTTACTAATTTACCGTTTTCTTTGATTAGTGGAGACAAAGCACCCGTTGGCGATTGAACGATAGCAAAATCTCCGCTACCGCACCCTTTGAAGGTGATTCGTATGGGCGCCCGTTCAGCCGTTATGGTCAGCCTTTCGATCTGGACCTTTGGCTGTTTAATGTGCCTCAAGAGGTGCTTGTGCAGACACTGAATGTCTTCGAATAATACGTCGCAATCGTGGCAATAGTTTATGTCTTCTTCTGTTGGGTCGGATTCGGGAGGAGGGTCGCTGTCTTCAGACTCGTAATCGTCTGAGAAATTGACTTGGATTATTTTCTAACTTTTTGTATATTTAATTGATGAACTTTTTTTTTAATGATTTTTTTTGTCAAACATTAATGAGGATTCAAAATTAAATTTGATTAAAAAATATCGTTAATAAATTTTAAAATTATCTAAATATAAGATTTTGCCTGCGGCACAGTTTTTTTGAATTACAAGACAACGTGAGTGGAAGCAATTTAGGGGAGGAGGTAAGAGGAGAAATGCACTTTTAATGAATGTCTAATTAAATTTAAGTATAGTATGTTAGAGTAAGAAAATATAAGAAATAAAATGTATTTTATTATTATTGTTGTTAATATAGAATATCACCCAAATACCGTAACAAGCATTAAGTAGCTAGATGTACATTTCAAGCGCTATGCGCCCATCTTCAGTTGCACAAATAAAATACCTCTGTCACGATTCGTGATTGATAAACTATCTATTGATAGTTTATTGATAGTTTATCAATCACGAATCGTGACAGAGGTATTTTATTTAGTTTTATCTTGTGCTACTGAAAATGGGCGCATAGCGCTTGAAATGTACATCTAGCTACTTAATGCTTGTTACGGTATTTGGGTGATATTCTATATTATAATATAACACCGTAGTGATAATTTTTAAAATTATTGTTGTTATTATACGCACCGTAAAATTTATATTTAAGACTTGGTTTTCTCTCTCTTAGACAGGGTTTCATGATCACCCTAAAAAAATCACAATTACATTACAATATCTGCATATATATTTTTTTACATATATTTAAAAGTTCATATAAAAGCCATGATACGATGAAAACGCTTGTTTCGTGATATCTAACAATTACCTTTTATTAGAATATGGGATGTGGTTTACTAAATAAATATATAATCGCAACCTCGTAAGACATTTCGATAATTTATCTTCTATCTAGAGTTTCGTTTTGTTCTTCTCACTTACTATTTTCAATTTGGATAACCGCCACCATGATTTTAAAAAATCATAAAGCATGCAAATCTCTGTGCAAATTACTATTACTTGTTAAATGTGTAAATTCAATATTAATCTACAAAAAATACAATATGATAATTTCTATAAATATGCTGCAAATCATTTGATGATAATAAATTAATATGCATTGTATCGTTAGTTTGGTTTATAAAAACAAATGTATATATAAAAACCAATGTATATACAAAAACAAATGTTCAAAACAACAATAAATCAATCGATATCGATCGCACAAACAATCAATTCTACAGCGATCCGACTTACGCTCATAATTAAATTTACAGACAGATATCTGCCTTCACGTAATTTTACGTACTCCCCAACAAACAATACAATTCAAATGTAAATTAGATCTTTGCCAACTACATCGAGATACCGGCTCGTTATCACGAATCTTTATCCGGGAATGATCACAACATAAATCGGTCTAAATACAATTTAACTATACTCTACAGTCATCACTTATCATCATTATCATGAAACCGTTTATTAATGCGACGAAGATAACACTAGAATAAAGCAAACATTGTCAACGCTCGCTTCACCTCGAATTGCGATATATCTCGGTTATATCTCGGCTTCAAAGCGTACGTAGCGGGATATTTAAATGCCTCGACAGTGTACGAGATATCACGAGTTTAACCAACACGAAAACAACGCGATACCGTGCGCAATGCGACGCAACGCGATACCGTATCTCGAACAGACGTGAACACACTGACGGACATACTCACGGACGTCGGTAATGCTAACATCGTTCGAAGAAACCGGCTAGGATATGCTTCAAACGCCCCCCCCGGCCCCCCTTTCACTCCCTCCAACAGACCGCAAGCAAACCTAACATCCTCTATGCCCCTCTCTAAAGTCAACCGTATCATATCCGACAGTAAGGTTGCTATTCGCGAACGTAACGAATCCGAGAACCGTCGAGTTAGAACGAGGACGGAACGTGATGGAACGTGAGGCGGAGTGGTGGTGGGGGAAAGAAGCATTACGTTTCGGGATGGAAGCGGTATGAACCCTATTAATGGGCGAACACTGAGGGCAGCTTAGGACTTTGTCCTACATACGAATGATCCATTTGTGATGAGAATGGAGGGGATGGTTTGTTTTGTCAAAAATGGTTTTGTATTTGTATGTGTGATTTAAGGACAGTTAAAGAAACCAAAACCAATGTAAATCATTTGGATTGATAGAGGTTTAATGCATAATTACGCTTCAAAGTTCAAGAATGGCTATATATATCATCATAAATAATAATGCTTTACATTTGTACATTGTATAAGAGCAGTTACATATAAAAAGTTCCATTCTAATATATTATTGATAATGAACATTCTGATTTACTTATCGCGTTCTTAATTATAGGTTTCTATTTGTATAACGCTAATATTCAACACATTGTTTGTCTTATCGGAATGAAACCTACAAACTTATATACCATCGCGTGCAATCAACAATGGAAATAAGTTTTGACTGATCCAACATTGCAGTTTATTTTAAAAATTGTTACACGTTGTTAAATAATTGTATAGATTATCACCTAAATACCATAATTCAAAGCATTTAATAGCTAGATGCGCATTTCGCAAGCTATGTCCCCATCTTCAAGAGCACAAGATAAAAACTACATCAAATAACTCTCTCACTAACCGTGATTGCTATACAATTATAATTGTTACGGTATTCTATACAATGTTGAAATTCGTAGCAACTATAATATCACTTTTTTGAAAAGTGTAGCAAAATTTTATTCTGAAATTGTAATTTATTTAGTTTCTGTATTCCTTAGGCAACTAACCGTCGATATGTTTTATTAAATCCATTCTCGTGTATGTTAACATAAAACGTACATTACCTTTTCTGCATTATAATGGCTCAACATTACCATTATAGATATTTTTATGGCACATAATAAACCCAAGCGCATTACGTTGCTGAGTCATTAGAATACTTCTAAATATATAGGTATTACGACAGTCGTATGTAGACAGTCTACATATCAGCCTTTTCATGTATAGTTGGCCCAATGTTCAATGTAAGCTAGCGCGACTTCCCCTGCATCTAGAATGGAACGTTCCAAACCCACAGTCTCATAAATAAACCATATCGCGGCATCTGGCCCGTGAGACTCCACATCACGAAGCGACTGTTGCACGCTTACATCGCTGCGATACCCTTATCTAGGTCGCATGAGCGCGTGAGAGAGGAATATATCACGTGTAGTCGGTTTTTTTCTTGACGCTACTTAATACGACTGTATATATATATATATACATATAATGAATCCGATATATGTCTATATGCTAGAAGCTAGAATAGGATGTTGATGCCCTCTATCAACTCGGACAAGGGGCCCAAACGTCATGCGGGTATATAATCAACGCGAACCGATCTCTCTGCTATTTCTAGTGATGCTCGGTAACATAGGATTATTACTATATGTTGGGGAAAGTAGTATTGCTAACTCACGCTGTTGGTAGTCGAGTCGAGATATTTTTTTGTTTGCACTGCTGAATACAATACGAGGTGCTGTATGTTGTATATATGTATGTACGCTTGGAATGGATAATAAAAATGGGCGCTGTTGGGGCATTTGCTTGCGCTATAGTAACGGAATAAGATCGATGCGACCCGAATCACCGCAATAGCGCAGCCAATGTTTGTGGAACGGTGAATACGGAATAATGGTTGAGTGAAAAGGTTGTGCATGTATTAGCAATTGAATTTATGAGAATGGAATTGAATTAACATGTTTGTTAATTGGGCGCGCTTGCCTCTAATTATGGACGTCAAATTATTATATAATTGTCTACAATGTTGATTACAATTTATAGATTTATGATACATATCGCAAATATATATTTACATGAATTCGTTTTTAAAATTGCATTAATGTAAAAGGAATGAATATTTTGCCACATAAAAGCTTAAATGTTTTATTTACATGTCCAATATTCGGTGTCGTTAAATAATCGTAAACCTCATTTGTATTATATATTATAAATGCAGCTTATTTATATATAGAGTTATATACAGTTTTATGTCCTCTGTAAAGGTCATATTGGAAATAAGTTTTGATAATAGCTCTGGTAGCTTCAATATTGAATTGTTGTTCCATAGAACTAAAATTAGAATGAAAATCTAGGACGGGGAGCGTGAATGGCTCCATAAGCCTACTGAAGCTGCATAAAAATCACCGAAATTTTAAACAAAATTTTTATTCTACAGTGGGTTATAAGGCTCGTTTTAATTTTGCGAGAAAAATATAAATAAATAACCGTTTCCATTCTATATACATTTCAAATAAGCTTATTGCACATAAACTAGGCAGTTAAAATAGACATGACAAAGGCCCCCCGAGACAGAATTTGAATTAGGAAATCACTACTCGGGGGGCTGAGCCAGTTTTCCGACGAACTATCATATTGCTCCTCGGCCTGCCTCTCAATTTCCGTTAGGAACGTTTCATTAGACGGATGATACTCTTCTAGAGCTTGCCGTTCTAAATCTTCGGACCTCGAAGTAATAACAACACCACTCTTAAAGTATTTGTTATTTTCTTCTTGTTTGGAAACCTTTCTTTGTTGCTGGTCTGAAATATTTGGCTTGATCAAAATAGCCGTCGGATTTGGTGGGGTTTTAGAATTTGAACAACTGGGTTTTGTAAGAATTGTCGTATTACTGTCCATACTGGATAAGTTCTTGCTGGCGCATTGTTGTGGTTTACGTCTTGATTCTTCAATTGTAATCTGTTGCGGCGAAGAAGTGGTTCTATAAATAGCTCCCTGCGATTGATTCACGTGTGCCCATAAAGCTTGCGGCGAATTTTGATGATAAACTTGAGGCTGTTGAATATTTTGCGGTGGTGGTGGAGCAATTGACATGGGAAGTCTGCTATATTGTTGTTGATTTTGGATCTGTGGATTTCCAGGTGGCCATCTTGGAGTGGCCGTTGCATTATTTGTTTTTATCACCGTACCAGATGGTACCAAAACATAGGGAGATGAATAATTAGTAATACTATAAATAGTGTTGTTCCTATTGGTAGTCTGGGGGGTAAATTGCGGATGTGGTGTTACAATCCAGGTATTTGATGTTGGGGTTTGATTTTGGTGCTGACTTGAATATGTTCTCGTAGCAACATGAGCCGTGGTTTGAGCTTGATTATTTGGTTGTTGAATAGGTATTGAAGGTGCTTGAAGAGTATTTCGAAATGTACAAACTTGTTGAGGTAGATTGCCGTAATTATAATTATTGTATGTTGCCAAAGCATTTTGTTGGTAAAAACTACCGGTTGTAGGACAGAAACTAACCGTAGTGTTGTTGATATTTGGGGAAGGATTACAAGGGGCATAAGAATTAGAATAAAAGCAAGTTGTGGAGAAATTAGTAGCCATCTGCTGTTGTGGTTGCAAAGGTGTTTGCGGTTGATTATTCACAGGCCTAACATTAGAAAAAGCACATTGCGGTACATTTTGAAATGACGTTTCGACAATTCTATTATTACTCCTCTGCACTGAAATGCTATAATTATTATTACTGACAGAAGACACATCGCTACCAGCAGATGTAGAACTAGGCAGAGTTCTATACGAGCTACTTGCAATCGAATGTTGGCTAGGTTGCATTTGTGGACTACTACTTTGCAATTCCTCTAAGAATGGCCCAGAAACTGTTTCAGGCATTACCCAATTCATGGGTGGTGTTTGACTTCGCGTATGCTGCGGGAACACAACGTTATTGTTGGTTGATTGTGGCGACGAGGAGCACGAGGAAATAGATATGTACGATTCACGCGCGCTTGAGTTGGTCGGGGTGGTCGTACATTCAGTTGAATAGTAATCCGATTTGATCGAAGGGGGTGTTTTGATGCTGCTTAGGCCCTGTACGACATCGGAATACAGACGACGCGCGGTGGGGGCGGATGACGTTGCAGCCTCTTCACTCGCCAAGCTGGGAGCTGAGGTGTCTTGGGAATTGACATGGTTATGATTGCTAGTAGGCTGCAGGTGTTTCGCTTGCTTTAGGGATTTTTGAAAATCTTTGATGGCCTCTGCCAATTTCTATGAATAATCACATATTTTCAATAAAAATTGCAGGGCATTTAAATTTTGGCACACCTATACACGTATACCTGAATACTTCTAATCTCTCTAAGATTGCGCAATCGCCTGGCATCTTTACCATGCGGAAACAGGGTAAACATTTCAATGCCTAGGATATCAAACTGATGCTTCTCCCGAACAAAGCTACTCTTAAACGGCGACTTAAACACCTTCATGGCCCGATCTGGGCAAGTGCCACCTTTCGACACAGACCAAATCTGTCTGATATTGCCTATTCAAATAACGAAACCTTCAATTTATCGCACCTAATGGTAATTAGCGCACTTGCCGAAACGCAACTTCATTTTCATCAACATCTCATCCAATGTGGTGACTTTATACAGCGGTGGAATCATCACCTCCGTACGTTCATTCTCGTTCGTCATTCCGGGTATGCTCGGTTGGCCCGGGGTTCTATCGAACATATCCTCCAGCAAGGGACTAATCTCGTGGAAGTCCTCTTCAATCTCTAGCTGGCAGCAAAAGCCCTCGCTGTGCCGCGCATCGATGAAATCTAGGTTGGGTAGGTCTTCCAGCTTTTTATAGCACATGAAGTTGAGCGTGTCAACGCACGTGTGCATCATGAATAGCTCCTCCACTTCGGGCAGCATCCAGGGTTCATTGTACGAACTGTTTCTGTACAGGCAGGGATAGTGGAAGGTGATGTCGAAGCTGAGCGTGGGTCGATATGAGAGTTCGCGAGATGCATTGTACTCGCACGAGTTCATGTATTGCGCCAGTTTGCTGTTGGGGATTACATCTTGCACGGTCCGGGGGCGGCGGACTACCAGCTCCGTCCACTCGGATTCTTGTATCTTACATTCTCTCGCGTACAATTCCTGTCAGGGAGGTGTCAGTGGTGATGAAGTGATCTTAGATGGCATTGTGTTATGTACCTGGTTCATGCGCGTGTAATGGAGACAGTCATTTATCCAGGTCTTATTACCATAAAACGCTATGTTCTCGTAGGCGATGCGTAAACGCTTTTTTATACAAGTCATAGCCAGATCTTAGCACGAGGAAATCTAATATTCGACATTTTTTGACTTTGAGGCGAAAGTTATGTTGACGCGTTAATGCCATTTTTTTCTGACGATATAGCCACGACTTACTGTTTTAAATATCTATGTCAGTAGGGCAAAAGAAATGAAAATTTAAAGCCGTATTTACGCTTCTTTACGTTTAGTTCCATGTTTAAAAAACGTACACTTTTAATAACTCACAACCATCAAAGGATGCAATTTTCTTTCGTTTGATTGTACTTAGAATATAAATATAAACATCATAATTGTCATCAATTATAATAATTGACAAAATCAAATTTTACTGTTTCTATAGATCTTATACTCCTTTAAATAAACGTTAGAAATATTAAAAAATGCAATATTAAGAGCAAAATGTTTAAAATAATACCTTGTGATCGCTTTCCTACGAATCTCCCAGCTTCCACATTTTCCTAGAGGAAAACAGTCGCTAATAATTTGCTATATTTAATAAGTATTAATCCCTAAATTGCAAAAAAAATTTGCTAGTTTTCTTATTCTCAGACTGAACTTTTAATATATTTTTAAAATTGTAAAATAAAATAAATAGCACATTTCGCTTAAATCCCAAATACGTACCAAATTGAAATAGCGATGTCATATTATATAAAGTACTAACTTATTTCTTACTAATTAACTTGGACCAAAACTGAATTGATTATTTTTATAATAAAATTGTAATAAATTATACAAATAGAAATAATAAATAGGCACAATTCTCTACAAAAATAATATAAAATAAGGAATAGAATCTTACGGTTGATATGAAGAATATATTATATGAAAATTGTATACAAGCCAGCATGTTTAGTTTTCTATACAAGTATAAAATACGTGGCAATTAAAATTATTACTTGTGATAATCGCGTTCCGTTTTATCAAATTTCAATTGAATTATTAATAGAATAAACGTGTCTTTCCCAAATGTGATAGTATCCTATTCGTAACAACAAAGTTAATTACTTAGAAGTATTAGAAATATAAGTAGTAATATTAAATTACAATGTTGAACAGCATAAAAGAACTTTTAAATACTAATTTGCTGCAATCAGCGGCTCATACAAACAGTAGCGGTTCAAAAGGGGGCTCCACACCCAAATATTACGCAGGCGCGGATATTCTATCACATTACCAAGACATTTGGGAAGACTCACACAAGCTAAGCGAAACCAATGCAACGAAAGCTGAACAATTAGCGAATATAATCAATCAAGTGCAAGCCAAACAAAAAAGTAGCAATATGGCTTTAGTGGCTATCGCGCAAGCTCTAGAAACACCCGTCAATGTGTTCAATGTGCAATCGGAAGATGATATACAAGGTGGCGATGTAGATGGAGCTACGAATTCGATGGGTAAATTAGCGGCAGAGGGGAAAACAACCTTGAAATGCAACTCATTGATTGGTGGGTTGCAAGTGGCGATCGTTACTTTAAAAAGGTTGCAATCGGTTGCGGAAAAGGTTGAAGAGGGGTTAGTGCAATTGGAGAATGTCATAGAAGAAGCCGAATTGGAGAAGAGAAAGAAGGAACATATGAATCAGCTTAAATTATACGAAGAGATAAAAATGGGTAAGTTTTGGGGTGTAAATATTGATCAAATTTGTGAATAGCTTCTATTGTGATTTATAAAAACGATATTTTGAATCGTTTTTTTAGAAGAGTTGCAAGAGTATAAGAACGAATTGGCGAATAAACATACCAAATTAATGCTAGAACAAGATTTGAAAGAGAAACTAAAACTCCAAGAACGTCAAGATGTTTTTCAGGATGCTTTCAAGTCCGATTTGGAAACTTACAAGACTTTAGGAACAATACCAAGTAATTTATGTTAATTGAGTTCTAAAATAAATTTAGTATTTGATTTGTTAAGAGCAACGAAATTATTTATATACAATATATAAAATGTATTAATAGTGTTTTTTCTTCAAAACTGTAGAGATACAAACGAGTACGTCCAGTAAACCCTCGGCAATGTTAGAAGAAATACAATTGGACGCCGATACAGCAGATTTAGAAGAATTTTTAAAAGATAACGAATCAACGGGAAGCTAGCATTTAATATATTTATTCTACAACAATAAATTATCATATTTTGTATATACTTCAATAGTTTTTGAATGAATATTGAGAGTACAATACAATCAAAGTGTTCCAAATATTAACGAATTCATAAATAATCAAATTGTTATAAATATATTTGAACATGAACTAACTAATTTGATTTTTGTACAAGAACTTATTGTAATATCACCAAGTAAATAAAACAAATTAATGAAAAACCAATAAAATTGATGAAATAATGAATAAAAGTTGAACGATGTCGTGTTTTTTACGTGTTAAAAATACAATAATTATAATATATACAAATTATTTCAAGTAACTTTTTAAGAAATAATAAAGTTTTTCTATTGTATGTTCAGAAAATATATTTTAATGGTTGAAAATAAATAAATTTAAATGTAGAATCAATATTAAAAATAGACTATATTTCTTATTAATAAATAAATCGTTAAGTTCTTTATTATTATTGTATTTTTTATAATTAAAAATCCAAAGATTGTATTTTTATAACCATAAATTCAAAATTTACAGTTAGAGCAATATTTTTCAAATATATATGAAGATATATAAAAATTATATCATATAATACATTGTACTTTAAAGTAGAATTTTATTGAATCCTCAAATATTCTACTTACATTTATATTATCTTTAAATTATTATATTATGCCCACATATTTCTGTATAAAAATGATGTCTAATATTTTTTCTTATAATATATTCATAGAATGAAAATTAAATTCATTAATTAACATTTTCTGTATTGTTCAAATTGCATTAAATATATTTCCATATAAAAATATATATAAAAAAAATAAAAAATCATTTTTTTTGCGAAATATTCGACAAAAAATACAGAAATTTCTATTAAACCAAAAATGTTTCTATTTTTTAAAATGATATTTGTGAATATTTAGCATTAATAACTGTAAATAAATTTATATACAATTTGAACAATCGTTTTCAGACTATTCGCTAAATTTAAATAAAATATAATTGCGAACATCCTGTATGTTATACGATCATATATTATTAGAATAATAAATAGTATATTCATTTAATTTTTTTTATATAGTACTTTATTGTGGGATAATTAAATTATATTGATAGAAAAAATAAAATAAACTATTTATTTAAAAAGTGATAATATTACCGAGAGTTTAAATCTAATTTATTCAAAAATTTCGTCATTATTTGAAGTATTAAATTAACATCACAATTAAAATAAATATTACTGCAGACATTCTATCTATAGACTTATTACTTCACTACTTTATAATATTTATATCTTAACTCTACTAAATACATATTTTTAAATTAATATGTTTAATTTATTTTTGTTTGACGATGGATCGATTTGACGGATACTGCAATATTATTATATTATGCAAGTAATGAAATTGTTTATAATTATTGTCAATGACGATATGTTTAAATTTTTTTAGTGCACTTTTAATACTGTAAATTTTTTTTTCAGCACATCAGAATTAATATTTTAAATGTGTTAAATTAAATCTTATGGGGTAATATTAAATAAAATATTATATTTTAATTTATTTATTTCTTTTTAATTTTCTGAGGATCTTTTTAGGTGGAAAAGTGGTTTATTTATCGAATTCAAAATATTTAGGGAAATTTCTCAAACCGAAACAAACTCACCATTTAATTTTTTTTATACTATTTCTTTTTTTTTTAAACTCAAAACTCAAATTTTTTTTAAAACAAAACTCAAAAACTCAAATTATCTGTCATAATATTTTGCATAATTCATGCAAATTCTTGCAAAAGTTGCAAAGTGATTATTTAAAAAGTGACGTTTTTAATAGAAAACATTATAAAATCAAAAAATTATAAAACGATATCTAAAATGTATTTTCAACGCCAACTGTTTTTTTGAAAAAAAAATCATAAAACAATAAATGTAAAAAGTTTAATTGCAATCCACTGTCCAAAAGGAAGATTTGCTTCGCAGTAAGTAGAAACTTATTATCGAACCTATTAGAGTGTACAAAATAAAATCTATGGTTGCCAGTACCTGTTACTTAAGATGAGGTATGTGGCGGAGAGCCGGCGTCACGCATGCGCGGCCCGAGCAACCGCTGAGGATGCCCGATGTTGCCCGCGATGCTCCCCACATAAATCATCCACCTGGTGCTCAAGCCACGGCCTTCCGTCCCCGTACAAACTCAACGAGGCTATATAATTATTAGGCATAACCTAAAAAATATATATATTTATCAGACAAATATGATTTTTATTTTTTTTTAATTATTAACCCACACATACCGATTTATTTGTACAAAAACACCTCAAAATTTACCTCGAATATAATATCTTGATAGCCGTAACAGAACGTACTACCGAACGGATTTGTGGTATTCGTACTGCTGGCTCTATTTAGGACCACTGGCCTCTCGCTAGGGCGCAGTCGCCCACATACCGTATCCCACTTACAATAAGCTGTCACAGTTAGCGTCGCATCATCGTTACTGTCCACCTCATCGATCGATTCAAGCGATTGTTGTTCATGAGAGGTGGACGACTGTGGCAAACATAGCGGCACCGTGAATTCGCAACGTTGATACATGTTGAAGTTGTAATGACCCGGATAATTCGTGTGGAGGACGAACTTCTTGGTGCGGTGCGTACGTGCATCAAAGAGGACGTCCTAAAAGTCGTTTCAATTGAATTCACCGTAAACGAGGCGAAAAAATATATATCTGGCGCAGTCGTTATGATACAATTGCAAAAGACAAACAAAAAACTCAAAATGAAACGCAAATCATAATTTGTTTACAAACTTTTAGTATACACTAATCAACATACAGTATGCACATAGAATAAATATCGCAAATTGTGGCGAAGATTTTTTTTTTTTGCACTTACAATTCCCAATGTAAAATAATTATAGAAATAGTCGCTTTTTGTGGCCGCCACTCGACGATTTACATTGGGACTATGAATGCGCATTTTATCTTCACTTTTGAAGAATACTTTAGCGGGCGCCCCAAGGGCGGCAGCGACATCCTGAGCATAATCGCCCAATAAAATATCTCTTTCAAGATGAAGCTTGGTAGCATCAATTCTATGAGTATTTCCACCTTAAAAATCAATTGGTGTTACAAATCATCTATCAAATTATGAACATTAGATGAACAATTAAATCCTATTTGGCCTGGCAATAATGTACAGTACGTTAGAGCTCACATGCGGTAAGATAAAGTCTTAAGCCTTTGGTATAGCAGTCTGTTCGGAGCACTTCGGCTCTACGAAGGTACAGTTGGCCATAGTAACAGGACAGGGGTAGTTCTGGGGCAGCAGCTTGTTCTACGCCCCCAGGGCCGGCGTAAATGGCCAAGCGGCTTACTAAGGGTGAACTACCCGCGGGAAAGTGCAACGAACCTAGAGGGCGTCATGAGAATAGTTTTGAAATAATGTTTAAATATTAATAGAAGATCTTGAAGCCTTTGTTTGGGAGATGTTTATTAAAAAATTACGAAGCGATATAATAGATGGTGTTGTAATTATCTTATCTTTAATTCTATATTGTTTTGATGTATAGGTCATTGTATAAATGCTTTGTTTTTATATTTAATATGTATAAAAGATAAACGAAAAAAACATAACGATAACAAAAACGTTGTATACAACCGAGTTTTTTCGATAAAGTTTATATTGTAAAGTTATATTCATTATTATTAAGACAAAATTATTTCTAATTAAAAATATAAATTTACCTAGATTATGTGTGCTACTCGTTTGAATTTTAGATTCTACAGGAAAATAGAAGGACAGTCCTCGAAAATTAAGGACAAAAAGTTGTTTTTCATCATCATAAACTCCTGGACGAGTTGAGCCAAATGAATGTTCTATTTGTTCGATAGAAGGCAGTACTTCGGGGGAATTGAAAATAATATCGCTAAACATAATTTAATAAAATCAACCCTTTACCTAAAAAAACAACAAAGTTACATCTAAATATTGTTCTTACCAGTATTTTAATTTAACTAATTTCATGTTACATATTTCTATAATTTTCAATCGTTGAACAATTGGATCGAAAAATAATCTAATGCCATCCTGAGGTAAATTAATAATAATATCTACTTCTAAAGGATTCTGCAATAAATAAATATTGTGTAATATTACAAAAAAAAATATGTTTTTAAGTCAAAACTTACAGTATCGCTATAAAGAACTTGGACACCCTTGATAATACCCACTTGCGATTGGATTATAGCTACAGATTGGGAAAAATGCATCCCTAAAAAAATTCGCAGTGCTGTTTATACTTGCACGAATATTACAATTTTTTACACACAAAAAGAAAAAAGGTTGATCTTCTAATTGATGTATTTATTTGATAAAAAAATACTGTTACTAACGACCACATAAAAATACTTAAAAAAAACTGCACGCCAGTTAATTATTTGATTTTTTTTTTAAATAGGATATATAACTTTAAGAAAGTTAATTAATAACTGATAGTTTTATATCTATACCTAAGTTTCATACAGTAATTTTATCAAAAAATTGAGATTTCTAAAAAATTATTACAAAACAATGAATTTGTCTACGATTTTCTTGAGTAAATTGTGCGCAAAATTCATTTTATGTTATAAATTTTTGAAATTACCCGTTGAATTTGTTACCTCTATACACAGCATATTATAAAAATTTGGCACTGGTAAATTTGCATCATAATTACGATATTTCAGCATAAAAATTGATACGCAGTAAATAAAAATAAACTCACCTAGTACGAATTCCCATAGTTCACAGCCTAAGGAACGTTCAGGGATGATCTCTAAATCCAACATCGTCGAATACTTGAATAAACAGTCTTAATAAGCGAGAGAAATCGATTAATCAACGTAAATTAACACTATAAATCACTTAATTACTTTTCACTCCTCTGGCTCTTTGTCTCTTCTGTATTTGTAGAGCTCAGACGCCATATTGCTTACAGACAGCTGTCAGATTATTGAAAACAGCTGATATGATAATTGTAGATTTTAAGCGAATACGATCTTTATGGTAGTAGCGCATAGAGGCTAGTATTCTAAAACAAACTTAAGGAAGAAATCAAAACAAAGAATTGTGTTATGCATAAGTAAATAATCAATTTGAAAACATTTGTAATAACAATTCCTCTTCTATTTCACTAGATAGTAGTGTTCGGTTTAATGTAGAATTTGAACAACTAATCGAAATAAAGAATAGCTTCTATTATCCGGAATGTTACACAAAATTATTTTTGTGCAATTTTTTCGAGGAGGCTCTTCCTCAATTTCTGATTTTATTTTATTAAAATAATAAATATTATTGAAATATATATTAAATAAAATTATAAAATCACTCTAACAGCACAAAAAATAATTTTAAATTATTGCTGTTGTTGTTGTTGCTGTTGCGCATGATCACCGGATGGAGGTACCATACAGTTCCCATCCGGGTATCGTCGTTTGAAACTTTCAATTAGTTCAGGATCAATTAAACGAATTCCATCGACCTTAAATAATCACACATATAAACAGTATAACTAACAATAACGAAGAAAAAAAAAACCTGATTTCCTAAGGTAATCCAATTTGGTTGAATATTATGCGGTCGTCCGAATAATTCGATTTTTCTCGTACCTGGCGACAGTCGCTCGATCATACCGTAAATTTCATCTGGCTTATGACTAGTTGCTCTTACTTCAGCGACAATGACATCGGAGTCTAAACCGCGATTTAGGTGCACTGGGGAGCCTTTCATACCGACAAGACAATGCTCTTTGCCGTGGTTTAGCCAGTGACCAGTTCGCCCAGTGCGAATTATTCGCTGAAGTTGGTTCGTTTTCACCTAAAATCGAGCCCAAATCGACTTGCTTAAAAAAAATTATGTTATTTATATATAGATAGATATTTTATTGATGTTATACATATGGATACATGCTTACACCGATCAGAATCGATCAAATAAAAACGCAAACAATGTAAGCAGTACAATACTTGGTGACAACTAACATTAAGACATGTTAAAAGCAATTAAAAAAAATATACAAATATTATTATTCACATTAAGGACAATATAATAAGATTTACATATTTACCGGTATATCATGACGTTTTATTTCTAAAAATTCATCTAATGAATAAAAGGCGTAACGACATAAGTATTTTTTAAATATGTAATGATTAAGTTTTGTATCGATTTTGTATAGTGTTGTACAATTTCGGTCCCCAGTAGTTAGGGCCGTGCATTGCTTCGCTTAAGCGATAAAATGTAGGACATAGATTATCCTTATTACGTGTATCGTGAATTATTTCGCGTGCATTACATAAATTATGAATGGAGGCGTGTGTGGCAATAGAATTGCGATGGGGCGTAGAGCAAATATTCAAGTATAAACAGGGAAGGAAAAGTTAGAATATTTAGATTATTGAATAGAGCTTTACAATAAAAACTGTGTTACCCAAATAATTTCGTCGACTCGTTCGTATCCCCAAAGATTCAAGCATTCTCTGCCTAGTTCCATGGCACGTCCAGTTACCCATAGAAAAATAAGACCTTCGTCTTGTAGCTGGGGAATACCTAATTGTCGCATTTCATCGTCGGACATTGTACCGTAAGGTAGTTCCATGTGAATGTCCCACGGGGGGTCAGCCATGATTACTGCAAATTTGCCTTAAATAGTCCAAAAAAAAATTTATAACTTTTTATAGAACAAAAGGAAGGTGTTTGTTTGTTTTTTTTACCAAGAGCAGTCATGTCCAAATATCTTAGATCGCATTGGACCCATTGAGGGGGGTATAAAGTTGTGGTACCTTCAGATGAGGCGGCTACGTTCGGTTTATGAATATCGAGCTAGAATTGTAAAATAGTTTGGGCAGTCGATATTTAAACAGGGAGAAATTAACATGGCATATGTTGAATATAAAAAATTGCAGCGATAAAATAATTGATTTTTTTTAATTACCTGGCTACTTCCAGAAGTAGAGCTACTTCTATCCACTTCGTAATGAACATATTTGCACGTGTCCATATGAAAACATGTGTTTAAAAAACTACAATCGCCTAAAGCTTCATCTGTGTGCTTTTGGATTATTTTTTTGAAATGCAACTTTTTGCACGGCGTGGCTAAAAAAAGATATATATATATATATATATAAAGAATATTGCAATGTTAAATTACCTTTTTCGTTTCTTTGGCACTCCAATTTTGTTCCATGTGGACAAAATTCCATAACTTGTGCTCCTCCTTGAGATCTAAACCGTTCAGCTAAAGATTTTTCTTTTGCCGTTGGCTTGCTTAATAAATCCAATATTTCCTCACCTAGTTTTTTGTTTTCTTTTTCTTTTGTACTTGGCATTGCCAAAAGTGATAAAATATCCGTCTCTTTCGGATCCTAATAAATGTGACTTAGAATATTAACTACAAAACGGTTAAAAACAATACCTTCTTATCCTTTTTAATTCTATTATCCTCATCGTCGTTCTTTTTCTCAGGTGAATCATCCCGTTTTCTTTTTGTATTCGCATCATCCTTGGCCGCATTATTTAACACAACTTCGGCTATTATTAGCGCATTTATTTTACTATTCTCCACAAACGAGACTTCGATAATAACATGCGTATCTTTGACCAAATCTTTTATATTAATTAATTGCTGCGTGGCGAATTTTCCCAGTAAATTGCAGACCATTTTATGAGGAATCACCGGCCGATCTGGCATCATTTTTTTAAGGGTAACTGCCTAAAAATAATCGACTAATTTTTCACTACAAAAGAATATTAAACGTACCAGTTCTAATGACGTTATTGGCAACGGTAATGTAACTTCATTTAACGTCTTTAGGAGCTCCTTTTCGATTTCCGGGTCTACTTTCACCAAGTCGGTATTGTCGATAGATTCGTTGGATTTGCTATCGTCTTTATGATTTGAACTTGTATTGGAAGCACTGTCTGAAGCATTTGGGGACAATGAAGCTATCGGAAGCAGTAAAGTTGTCCCCAATATATCTTGGCGCTCTTTTTTACGCTTTTCGAGTTTTTCCCGTAGGCTGTTTCGTTTGTTTTTTATTGCTTGTATTTCTTCCCAAGCATCGGACATTATTATAAAAGTTTTGATTCTATTTGCTTTCAAAACAAATTTTAATTCGTAAATTACGGTCAAGCTTTTACAACGATAAACAAAAACACATGATTTATAGGTTATATGATTTACTTTGTGTTTTCGAATTTAAAGATAAAAAGATTTTCAATTTGAATAATATAAAATTTGTCCCAAAATGTAAACTTAAACACGGTACAAATTCTGAAATTATTAATAGGAAGAATTTTACTGTCATAATGAAAATATAAATATGTAATAATTTACAAGTTATTTTCTTAATTTAAAATATCATCGAATAATTCATAATTTTTTATTTCACACACCATATACTTAGGCAAAAATGGTAATAACTTTTCAATAATGTCTACAACAGTTTTCCTCTCTAAAACACCAATTTGAAAACCGTTTGAGGTACACTGATCTAAAACCGTTAAAAATGAACACAAGCTCTCCAACAACAAATCAGTTGGAGATTTTTCATATTCAAGGTAATCGAGCAAATTTTCGAATAGTTCTGTTATTTTCCTGACGACGAATGAGCGTATATTAGCCAGAGGAATGAAGGCGGAAAGTATCTCATACAAAAAACACTGAAATTATGTTTTGTTAAATTAATTGTTCCAAAAAAAGACATATAAGAAGTATGCTTACGTGAAATTTAATTTTGCTTTCTTCGTAACAAGCCATATCTTCAATAATTTTATTAACAAAATTATAAATTATTTCATTCAAAGCAGGTTGTTTAAAAACTTCGATTCTGTAGATACTTTTTACAACTTCCACAATGAAATGAATATTTGTAACAATTTTCTTCAGCCATTCAATATTCAAATGTTCATATTTATTATCTAATAAATAAATTACGTAATTCAAATACATTGATATCGTTTTTTCAACGACTTTTTCCACGTTATAACGTTGCGCTATTTGCAAAACTTCCGCAGTGGTTATTTCCAACTTCTTATTTCGATCGACTTTATTTATTTGATTAGGTCGATACATAAATGAGGAATAATTGATATTTGTCAATTCTAGCATTAATTCTGCGATTATACAGCTTTGAGAAAAATATATACGATGCGCGATTTTTCTAATAAACTGCAAAAAGTTTAATATCTCATCGGCTATTTTTTCGATTTGTTTATCCAAAGAATCTGTTGATAATGTGGTTTGCTGATTTTCGTTTAAGTTGACGCTGCAAAGATCGACGAAATCTTCGGCTAATTTGTCCATTCTGTACGAGAAAATGTTTTAATTTTGATAAAACTGACAAAAGTATAGCAAATTGATTAACTGCCAAAAAATGTTAGGTTAGTTTTGACATTGAATAATGATGCTTCATTTGTCAATTTGTACTTGGAGAAGATAAGTGAAGATAGCAATAGTATATTGATCAAATGCCGTTTACTTTGCACGTACCTCGGAACCATTCGACTCTCGGGTATTGATTTCGTGTTTTTTAGATATTCCGCGGCAAATTCAAAATATTACCTTTATGCATTGAATACTAACTATATAGCGGACTGGTTCCGAGGAGCTCTCAAGTGAACGGTATCCTATAATAAATAGCCTGTACTATTATGGTTATACCAATACTGTATTTACAAATGAATACTAACTATAAAGTTAGTATTCATTGACTGTACTTAAATTTTATGCTTGTACCGCTGTGGCGTTTGAATCAACTATACAATAGACGCAAACAAGTATATTGAACAATTACCGTTTAGTTCGCACGTACCTCGGAACCATTCGACTCTCGGGTTATACTTCGTGTTTTTTAGATATTCCGCGGCAAATTCAATATATTACTTTTATGCAATAAATACTAACTATATAGCGGACTAATTCCGAGGAGCTCTCAAGTGAACGGTATCCTATAATAAATAGCCTCTACTATTATGGTTATACCAATACTGTATTTACAAATGAATACTAACTATAAAGTTAGTATTCATTGACTGTACTTAAATTTTATGCTTGTACCGCTGTGGCGTTTGAATCAACTATACAATGGACGCAGACAAGTATATTGACCAAATACCGTTTAGTTCACACGTACCTCGGAACCACTCGACTCTCGGGTATTTACTTCGTGTTTTTTAGATATTCCGCGGCAAATTCAAAATATTACCTTTATGCATTGAATACTAACTATATAGCGGACTGGTTCCGAGGAGCTCTCAAGTGAACGGTATCCTATAATAAATAGCCTGTACTATTATGGTTATACCAGTACTGTATTTACAAATGAATACTAACTATAAAGTTAGTATTCATTGACTGTACTTAAATTTTATGCTTGTACCGCTGTGGCGTTTGAATCAACTATACAATAGACGCAGACAAGTATATTGACCAAATACCGTTTAGTTCACACGTACCTCGGAGCCATTCGACTCTCGGATATTACTTCCTGTTTTTTAGATATTCCGCGGCAAATTCAAAATATTACCTTTATGCATTGAATACTAACTATATAGTCGACTGGTTCCGAGGAACTCTCAAGTGAACGGTATCCTATAATAAATAGCCTGTACTATTATGGTTATACCAATACTGTATTTACAAATGAATACTAACTATAAAGTTAGTATTCATTGACTGTACTTAAATTTTATGCTTGTACCGCTGTGGCGTTTGAATCAACTATACAATAGACGCAGACAAGTATATTGACCAAATACCGTTTAGTTCACACGTACCTCGGAGCCATTCGACTCTCGGATATTACTTCCTGTTTTTTAGATATTCCGCGGCAAATTCAAAATATTACCTTTATGCAATAAATACTAACTATATAGCCGACTAGTTTCGAGGAGCTCTCAAGTGAACGGTATCCTATAATAAATAGCCTGTCCTATTATGGTTATACCAATACTGTATTTACAAATGAATACTAACTATAAAGTTAGTATTCATTGACTGTACTTAAATTTTATGCTTGTACCGCTGTGGCGTTTGAATAAACTATGCAATAGATGCAGACAAGCAGCATTTATGTTAGATATCAAAGCTTTTAATACAACCAAAATCTATATATCACTATCAAAGTGGAGCACTTCTTGGCCTATGAAATTTTGGGAAATGTGATTCCCAACGATTCTTTCTTTTAGATGGACTTGCAATGTATATACATCGTCATTAACTACGGTCTGTATAAATATACAGATAAAAAAGTCAAGATAAAATCTGAAGATCAGATTTTATTGATCACTCGTACACATAGCTACTCACATATTTACAAATATTCACATTCAGATGATCTAAATTAGAAACTCATGTATAATATCAAAGACCCGTATTATTTATTATAATTTGCATTAAGTGCGAAAAAAAATTACGCTATTTATAGTACAACATGGTGTATATAAAATGGGCGTACAAATTATTAATCGTTCCTTGGAAAATAAGTTGCAAAAGACATCTATTTAGTTAATTAGAAATCCATTATTTATCTACGGAATAATTCTAGAAGTTGGTAATGAACGGTGTTCAACGAGAGCGTATGTAGTGAAAAAAATTAAATAAACTGTTTTTACAGACTTTGAACGCGAATCACACAGTCGTAACGCTATTTCGTATCATTTGATAACTGAATATATATTCAATCGGAAAAAATCTTTACACATTATTTTCCAATTATAATGAAAAGAAATAGTATTTATCGAATTACCAAAGCATTACATATCAAGTTCAAATAATCGGTATCACATTATTATATAAGATATAGGTACATATTTATACATGTTTTTGTAATTTTCTTTTCACAAGTTAATAGAAACAATAAATTTGGCTTTAGTAATTCAATTTCTTCCTACACATAGAAATAGGAATGTGATTTATTCATGTGCTTATATCTAATTAGCTGCTTGCACCATAGATTCTATTTATTCGCGCGAAATGTAGAAAATATCCCGTAATTTCAATTATCGAAATTCAACAACGCAAAGAATATTATTTTAATAATTCATTAAAGCTTCATCAGAAAAAGACAAAATAGTCTTCTAAAGTAATTATTAAACCTAGAAAAACACTTATTTATGTACAGAAAATTCAATTCAATACAAGTTCGATATTCTCAACATTTAGCGCAATTTTACGAAGTTAATTTCCTTGTAAGTTAGCCACAAGTAATAAGAAGAGAGCCTATCTATACGATTTATGAATCTTTATTCTTTTTTTTTGTAATTGTAACAGCCTTGTTATTTACTTTATTAATATTGTTTATAAAACATACAAACGAATCATCAAATAATTTTTCAATAAACATTTAAACATGTTTATTTGATGTTGCCCATCAGTTTACTTAAGACATTTAGAAGCTTATAATTATTAATAAAAGATGAGAACACCACGATTTATAATTTCTCAAACACGAAATTATATTTATAACCACGTACAAACAATTTTAATACTCAATTTTAATCATTCGTTTTTATTAAATTATTTGTTCGTGGCAACAAATCAGAATCTCAAGTTTGTATTTACACTAGCATATTTTAATAACTATGTACTTGCTTCGAATATACATTTTACAATTTTATTATAGAATAAATTTGGACATTGTCTCTCTTTGTTAAGTTACCATTTAAATTTGAAAATAACCCGATTAAATGAATGTAAGCAATGGCAGTTTGAAAGAAGGCTAAATTGAAATCTGCTTAGTGGAAAATAAGCTTACAAAAAGATGTAATATTAGAATTGCTACAAAACAAAGTAAATCAGTTTTCTCATTTTTTTTTGCACAACTTTTTGCGAATTACAATTTTAATCTGATTGTGATAGAAAAATAAAAACGACGTCTCCGTAATTTGATATAATTATAAAAATTGTAAGTACTTTTCACAAAAATCGATCAAGTTCATGTTACAAAAAAGTAATAAGTTATTAACAATAATTAACAGCCTCAGTATGCTTAGGACTAATTAGATAATAATTACAAATTTACAGGTTTAATAACAATAAATAGATACGAATAATACCTAAAACGCCATGTCGTGTCTCCAGTTCATTAAAAAACACACGCACACATAGGCGTACTATTTTTTGTATTTTTTTTTCTTGTTTTATATATACACGTATTAATGATTCTAGTCTATAGGCTAACGTTTCAGTTTTCATGATCATCAACTTCTTTATCAAATTAGCAATATATTAAGAGAACCCTTGCTTTGCTACTTACAACGATTATGAAATAAACTCTACATGTTCTTGTAAAATAAAGATATGAACACAATATTACTATCAAGTTTTCTGAGAAAGTGTCAAGCTATGATTTTTTTTACATGTTCAAACAATGAACGATTCTTCAAACAATTACGATTTAATTAATTCGACAGTATCTTAGAACACACTGATCTACGTTTTATTTTTAATACAGTTTAGACGTTAAATCAAAAATTCACGAACTGGTTATATTTTCTTTTTACAGATTTCCTTCTGATGTTTCAATAATCAATGGAAATTATTTTTTCGAAAAATAATTCAATCAAAATAAGACATTAACGAGTTTTTAGTATTTCATTTTATAAAATCACTCTCGTAAGACGTAGACAAAAACTTTAATTGTTTGTTGAAGGCGTAATAATATATATTACTGATGCAAATTTTAACTATACTGATGCAATATTTTCATTGTTAATATTTTTTGTTTGATCCTATTCCCAAGTTTATTTCTACATTTTTCGACGGTATTCTTATTTTTATTTTATAATAGAGATGAGGGTTGTATATCAAAATACGTTCGTTTAAAAGAAACGGATACGATACTTGACATTATAAAATGAATTGCATAAAAATATTGTGAAATTGTATTTAATATCATAACTACAATGAATTTGGCTTTCAGTTTATTGTAATAATAAAATCAAATTAACTATTACTAACGAAAATATATATTTAAAGAATGGCCTGTTTTCTAAATAGATTGTAGTCAAATTGGATCTGTATATTTTTTGCTTTTTTTTATTATTAATGTCCTATGATTTTAAGAATAAAAATAAATTCGCATAGTATTATACAATTTAGATAATATCTACTATATAAAAGAAAACTTGATTTTGCGCAAAAGCTAAAGGATATCGCAAAGGGTAATATCTGCTCAATATTTATTATGAAAATCTCAGTAGCGGCAAAACTCGTAAACTAAAATTGTTATTTCCTAATTGTTATTAATAACAACGTGCGAATGACCCATTTGGTGTAGTAACGACGGAACCAATACATTGTATTGTACGTAATTGTTTTACCTGTATTTAGCATTGTTAACGTCCTCTTCGACAGCTAAAAGTATACACAAGTCTTCTAAGAAACTGACTTTTCAAGGTCTAAATCATAATAGATCAAAATATTATACATACAAATCAATATGTGGATATAAACAAGAGGATTTAGTATTGAACCTTGAGGCACTCCTTATTTCGCTTTGTATACAATATTGCAAATTTTTACAAAGTTGTAAATTCCCTGCCTATTAAGTATATCGATTCTTAATACTCATTTGCAACTTGTGGGTTATATATTTTGTGCAAAATTGATACTATATGAATATTTTTTTTTGGGTAAATCAAGATGTTTCTCATTAATTTCGACCTAGAAGAGAAAGCCTTTTTTTGTTCTATTTACATGACACCACAAAATATACTAATTTAAAACCAAAATCACAACGAATGGCCTTAAATCTCGATCCAACTACCGGGAACCATAATTTTGGACAAAAAAATAGCCCATGTATTCATTCTACAAACGTTAAACATAATAATTGTCAAATCGAACCATTTGACAACTGGAGCTAAAGTCAACAAAGATTTTTATTAATCTCGACGCAGCATCGACAAAAGAGAACCAGCGACATTTCGGCCAAATATCGCTTCACGCACCTGCCGCTCTGAAAGAAACGTAATCAACAACATGAACAATAACAACGTTGTTTCGAACGCATCTAGTCTGATTCTGCCCTAGAAATCACCTCAAACAACATCACGTCACTTCCATGACAAGTTGGTTGTTTTTGCGTTGTTGTACGATAGCGGACGTGGCTTTGGCCGTCCCTGCAACGGCGCCAGAGCCGGCGTTGGAGGATGCAGAGGTCAAAGGGGCGGCAGTTACTGTCCCACCTACACCCACTTTGGGGTGAGGCAGTACGGGGCTGTCGGAGACAGACACGGTGGTTGTTAGGCTGTTGGGCGCCATGTGGGCGTGATCGCGAATGGCGGATGTTGAATTGTTGGCACTGCAAGACCGCCACAATTTAAATGCTTGCTTATAATTCAATATATGAAGTATATTATTAATTGTTGGAAAAAAATAGATTTATAACCATTGGTTTGACAGAAGAAACAACCAGAATATATTATTAAATTCAAGAAGTATCGAGTTTTAGTGCGAATTCAGGCTAGATTTCTTTTCTTTTTAGATAGTTATTTGTTTTAAAAAACGGGGACTGGCATTTAAAAAGGAATAAAAATGCAAACAATATAAGCGAATGTTTACCTATGACTATTGAGCGTAAGAGAATGTGCTCCGTGTATATTAATTGCGTTTGCATTGGAGATGTTGCCTTCTAGTACGCCACTGACGAACGTGTGATGTCGATTGTTTTTCGGTTTCACACTAGAAGATACTAGAAATGCAAATAATTTTTTTCGTTCTCATACACTTCTCGAAAGAATGAATATGTTAAAAATAGTGTAGTTAATTAGTAAAAAAAAATGAATTTCCAACAAAAATCACGGACAGAGGGACATATTACGCACCATTTTCTTCAATATTCATTGTAATAGAATTGCATATTCCGAATTTCCAATTATATCTGCCTAATAATAATTTAAAAAATAATAAAACACTTACCATCTTGCAGATCGAGCAACGTATTACTAAACATCCCATTCGATTGCACTAAAGGAGTATCCCCACCCTTCACGACACTCGCGCTATGATGATGATGCTCCCCCCGCCAAAGCCACCCCCCAGTTCTGCTGCCATTCCCACCCTGTTGTGGTAGCGACGTTACCACACCCCTGACGCCCACGCAATGCTGTTGCAATTGCTTTTTCCCTATAGAAGCCCCAGATGCCGTTGTTGTTGTTTGCAACACAGCTTGCTGTTGAATCTGCAATCGCTGCTGTATATTGTTGACAGGTGTTTGATTTGTTTGCGTTGTGCTTGCGGAAGATTTTAACAATGTATTACTGAAAGGTAAGGTTGAACTAAAAGAACTGATTGGTTTCGTTTGAAGAATTGGTTTTTCATCTTCCTGTACAATCGTTTGTTCTTGTTTAATTGTAGCACTTTTAGCGTCAAATTTGTCAGTGTTTCTTGCGTCAATTAATGTCGATAAAGTTTTTCTTGGTTTTGTTGGATTAATGTCTCGTATAGTGAATGTTGATGATCCGATAGTGTTGTCATTATTTTCATCATTTCCACAGGGTTTGGTATTGTTAAGCGTAATAGAATCTGTGTGTAATGATGATTGTTCTGACTGTAAATCAGTACAAATTGGCTCGTTCGACTCTTCCTTTTCTTCCCGTTCTTCGGTCTGGAAGAAACAGTTTATAAGGATCTCTTAAAATTACAATCGCAACAAATTAATTCACATAATTATATTGCACTAACCACTTTCCAACACTTTCTATCCACATCTTCGCCCCCCAATTTCATACTCCACACGCCACTATCACCCGCTTTCGGTACATCCCTCGAATCACCCTGCATGCCCATTACGAGCAAGTCATTGTCGATGATTGACGATGGAGGTGCGAACGGTTCCGTGATGAACGGTGATTCATCAAGGAGGGCGCCGGGAGTCTCGTCATCGTCAGTGTAAGGGTAGAATGGTGTGGGATGGTTGACAATAGGTCGTAACTCGAGAGTGAAAGGTAGATCGGAAGTGAAAAAGGCGGGTGGTGGTGAGAGCGGGGGCAGAAGATAACAGGGTGGTGTGTAATCGGGTGGAGGTGTCTTAGGTCGGAAATGGAGCCTGTAAATGATGCGATTGCTATAATAGTTGACCTAATTTAAAACATTTAGCTTATTTCATATTAAGTAGAAAAGATAAAAGCGCTGTAGCCGATTAACAATCTTAAAAATTTGTTCACTAAAATTACTTAAATCTGTTAAAATTTATTCCTAGTTGAATGCTTAAGAAACTACGTATCTTCATATATTGAAATCAAATTTAATGGATTCAACCTCAGGCAAGATATCAAATTATGTAGTAAAAACTACCTCTTCTTTTTAGTTGTCTTAGTTTGGTTCCCATGAATGAGTTTTTACACGCGTGCGTAACTGATCATAGTTTTCTTTCATTCAGCATCTTAGTTCATAATATAAGTACATAAGAGCACAACTGCTGATATATTGAATTTTTGTTCAATTGGATAGAAAAACCGATGAGTGACAGGGGTATATTATTAGGTTGAATCTTGTGCTACTGAAGATGGAGGCATTGTTTTTGAAATACGCATTTAAGCTATTACATGATTTGTAATTGTATTTCGGTGATATATTTTTAAATTGATCTAAAATGTTTTGAAATACTCTTTAATAATCTGATAAATGCAAGCTCTAATTAAACTAAAGAACAAAAAATATCCGAAATCAAGAAACCCTCGAAAATAATAATTTTAGTATACACTTTTAAATCATTACAATAAAGGAATTCGACAGGTTCATCAGCGACAGAACAAAAAAACCTTTTCTGCTGTTCATAGACAGAGAAAGTGTTTTCTGGTATTACTCATTCAGTCACGAATTTTGCCAAAATGTACGAAAAAAATACAAATATGCAGTTTTTTTTGTGAAAACTATTCAAGATTTCAACATCTGATACGAAAGGGGTATGTTAAATGCAGGTTAATTCTCTCGGCAGGTGCGCCATGGTTTCCGCTCCATTTATAAAAACCCCTATGATCGTTTTATTTATACAATTTAATAAACAAATAAATAGCTTACCAATCTCGCTGCACTTGCTGCAAGAACTCAACCATCTCCATCTGATCCTCTCCGTCCTTTTTATCCACACCACCCATCGCCCGCGACCCTTCTACCATCGCGCCCGTAACCACATTGTTATCAACACTAGCACCGTCTACACTATCACCACCGTCCACCGGTTCCACTTTCACAATACTTGTGTCAACGACACAGCCGCTGTTCAACGTCATACTAGTCCGTCTGATGCTCGCCACAGTGTCCGCAGTAGAACTGCAAGTGCTCAACCTGCGCAACTCGCCTGCTGATGAATTTGTTAACAAGTTCGTACTGTAACTATGATGGGTCTCTTGCTGTCTACTATCACTCACTGCTGTTGCACTGTTACTATCTGCCGGTTCGCGTTTGATGACCGTGGTTTGTTGTGGTGCAGGTTCCGAGCCGTAGATAGTGTAGTTCAGGGACGACCAGAACTCGTCTGACGCCAATCCTAAATAACACAACATTAGATTCAATCAGTAGCCTCGAGTATCTGAATTATAAGCGGAGCGAAATCACTATTTTTTTGTTACCTGCTGGATGCCCGGGAGCACAGACTCGATCTAGTATGACCCTGCCACCCCTGCCCAGTCGTCTGCGCGCGAAACCAACACACCGCCGCCTCTTATGTCGTTTCCGCCAGAGATTTACCTCTTCCGTATCATCGTCATCATCTCCGTCCGACCGAGCGGTGACGGAGGTAAGGGTGTACCTGTACCTCCTGTCTGGTTGGGAATATGGAAGTTGTTTTTCCGTGGCGTTGTCATCGATGGGGATTATGTCGGCGATGCTACTGCCAGGTGATAGGGGCGGCGGAGGCGTCGGTTTGCTGTTCATGTCATCCTGTAGGTGCGGGTACGTTGGGGAGGGTTGCTGCCAGGGCCAGTTACCGCATATGGTGGGTAGGGCCTGAGGGAAGATTATTTTCTCGTTTAAATTCAATATAACTCTTATAAAAATGTTGTAAAAGTGGTGAGGGGAAGTCATTTATTTGATATAAAAAGCAGTAATTTGTGGAAAATATGAATCACTGAATTATATGACTTCATTGTGAAATGAATGGTTGACGTACCTCGTGGTAGGAGCAGAGATTGTTGCGCCTAAACGCGAACGGTCCATCATCTTCCTCCGGCGTCTCGGGTGACTGAACATTGGCAGCCGCTCGATGGATATGAACAGCATCTTCATCTGAAGACAATCCACCGCCCACCAAATCAGACCCCAACACAACGTTGCGGCTGCTTCCACCCGCTTTGTGTTTTCGCTTTTTGTACTGACGACGTTCCTTCCGACATATCGCCTGAAATGAAATACACAAAGGTTGTTCTAAATTATATGCGCGTTTGTAAAATACTTAATTCGTTCGTACCTCATCTTTGAGTATAGCTTTATTAACGCCACTTCCGCCAGCCTGCGCACCAGTCGCGTGATGCAAGTGATTATGGGGGGACTGTTGCGATTGCTGCGCGTAGTGGTGGTGGTGGTTGTGGAACAACGGCTGGAATGCCGGGCGTCCCACACTGCTGCCGGTGCGCTGTTGAAGCAGTTGAGCGCATGCAGTAGCGGCTGCCTCGGCGGCAATTGCGCCGCTAAAGTCACGCGCGGCGTACCGTTTTTCTACAACTTCCAGGGTGAGGAGGACGACTTCGCGCTTCGTCTTCTCGCGCCGCTTCACTAGTTCTAACAACGTCACGGCTCTGGAAGAGTAACCGAATCGTACTACATTTATATTTTGCCCGTGTAATGCTATAGCACAAAGAAATAAAATGAAAGAATGATTTATATGAGAGTTAAAATGTAGTAAAATAAAAATGAGGTATCGCATCGCTGAATTACAAAGTGTATAGTAAGATTCCAATTTGAATTTAAATGCTGTCCAAATTGAATCCCACTTTACGACAAAAAATATACCTAGATAGATCCCTGCGCAGTTTGAGCATTTTCTCGTAGCTCGCCTCGCCATTCTTCCTATTCTTGCGCGTCTGCATCTTTTCGGTGCGTCGCCTGAACGCGAGATACGGGTTGTTGGCAGCCGTTCCGCTCCGATGTTCGGTCTTCACAGCCAAGATGAGCGGATGCTGCATCTTCAAACGTTTGTTGAGCCAGTAATCGAAGACGGCGATGATGAGATCATCGTCCTCCTTGAGCAGCGCCTTCGCATCACTGATACTCACTACCGTCTGGCCGCTGTTCTTCTCCAGGCGATCCATCATCTCTTCGAACTTGAGTGGCGCGAGTTCGAGCCGCTGTCGGGCGGCTTGCTGCTCCAGCCACCGTTCGTCCTCCGAGTCCATGTCGTAGTCGGTGATGTCGTGTTCCATGGCGAACGCTACACAATCGTTTCAAATAAATGGGAATGCACCACAAAGCAAAGCAGTGTATTCTTTTAATAACAGAATAGTCTATTAATATTCGATATTATAATCTTCGATTATTAATAGATTTCATTAGATTTATTAGTTTAATAAACATTCTTATCGAACAAATTCAATATAGTCTCTAAATAACGTAGGATTGAAACAGGGATGCTTTTTTTTTAATGAATAACAACCACAACTGTAATTTTGCGATTTCTAGACAATGTAAAATAGATAAGATTAACGTACGTTGCATGTGAATAAGCTGTCGGGGCTGTTTGTAGTTGGCAGGATATAACTTTTTGTGTACCTCCTCGTCCTGTATGTCGGACACCTCTGGTGTTGGTATAATAAGTCCCGTACATATTGCCCGTTGCAGATGATGTTCCTATTACCACATCGAAACCATACAGCGTATTATAATCTCGGAACATGATCATAATGTAAACTAATTACGAAAACATTGAAGACTATGGTAAGGCATGTGTACAATACATACTCGACCGATATAAACAGTAAAGTCAATATATTAGGTGGGTACTCATTTTTTCGAGGACGCAATAAAAAAATGGATCAATAAACTGTTGAGATTCGAATGAATTAGGTAGTTATTTACGAAGAAAATGCGAAAGAAATTTCACGAACCGGGTTCGCATAATATGGCAAACAAAAAACAATATGGCAACTACGCTGTATGGAATTGTCGCCATGGTGGTATCGGAATCGCTTTTAAAACTTACGCATTCTTCCTCTTTTGTCATTCCCGATGGCATTTGAGGCACTGCCCGATTAATCGCTGAGTAATCGGGCAGGTCTGGTAGCTCATCAACCATGTATATAGGCATTGGTTTCCCCGCGTCGAGGGCCTTCGCCCGAAATGAAAGCTTGGACATGTTTGTTGACAGCGAAAGACACACCACAAGGCCAACATAAATTGCTCCTGAAAAAGGACTTTCCGGGGTCTCGGGCCGTCCGAGACGGACACTAAACGATTTTTCGTGGTTACTAGTACGTTCCCATTGTTTTTGTTTACACTCACTCAGTCACAAATACTGTAAATTAACTTTGAAACATTGCATATTGAGCGTGTAATACAGATAGCCATCATGGCGGCTCTGCCATGGAGAGAGAACCATGAAAATTTACTAGCAACATGCAGTGCGCGGGAATCGTTTACGCACTGACTTCGAGGGTGGTTCATTCATGCCGACAAGAATCTCGTTCCTTGCCACCACATAACAGCTCATCTAAATATTAGAATACCATTCCTATTATTCCAGTAGAAATTACTCATTTACCATACAAATCCAACGTACTTCATTTTACAAGATAAAAATTAATTTCAGTAGCAAAAGATTGTAATATGACTCGCGCAGTTCACGTTGACTCATATCACACGATGCAACGATTTGAACCGAAGCAGGAATTTTGCAATTAGATTTAATTATAATCGCGAATAAATATATTTTCTGTACGTAAACGATGGAAAGTTGCTGTTGTATTATTTATACGAAACGATCTGGTGATGTCATTTAGTAATATTTGATAAATTTCTGAGCAAAGTCAGAAAACAGTATACAGTTTGAGGGGAAGTGTTGACAAGTTCAGGTAATTCCCACTACAGGGCGTTGGCGCGTGCACAGGAAATGATTTAAATTTATGACGTGTTCCATACACGTGGTTAGATTTAAATGTCCCAGACACCTTGCGTCTACTATTTTCGTACATATGCTACTTCTCTATCAACAGTGTAAATATAGTTGCATACGTGCACATAACACTAGTGGCCACATTTAAAATGCCACTATATTGCAGTAAAAATATCGAACTAAGTTTCAAGTATTATAATTTATATAAATTGTCAACTTAGTGAAGCGAAGAATTTAATTAATTTTAATAATATATGAGCAAGATTTGTGCACATAATTATTATTTTTTGTATTACAGTTCGTAGGAAATTAAACAGTTTGAAAAATGTAGAAATCATTTCCCTCATCGGCTTTATTTGAAAATAAAATTAAATAAGATCTTAATTATACTTAGTTTTGTTAGCAAGATACTTTGGAGAATCTTAAAGGTCTTTTTGAATAGTCTCCACAGGGCGAAAAGAAATTATGATTGAATGATTTGAACGTTTTTAGTGAATAGATAATTTTTTAAATTAATAGTAAATTCGAAAGAGTAGTTGAAAGTTGAATTGCGGGACTTTCAATTATTGGCTGAATATTTTCTCTGTAAAGTAAAGAACGATTATTAAAGGCTAATTATCGTTGAATGGTCATATATGTAATATGTGCCATATAATCCTGTACTCTTGCGAGTTGAGATTTCTTTGTAGATGTTCTTGTTGGGACGGACGTCGGTGGTAACTGGCGTCGTCGCGCATGCCAAGTCAAGGTCTTGTGCAGGCGCCACCGAGTTCGTTCGATCTTAGTGCACTAAGATTAAAGCATTCAGGTGTTGGCATAAATAAACAATCAATTGCTGCCGAAATAACTGAGCTATTAGTGATCTATTACAATCCGCGAATTTCGTTTCGCTTTGGAATGCGATAGTAAGGCGACAGTTCTGTTTCGAATCTCCAATGCATAAATATTTGTCGATCTGCAGTTTTTCAATTATTAAATGATTGTCGAACAGGAAGTCGAGTAGTTTAACAATTGAGTTGGACACTTTAGATACCATAAAGATTTTTTTTTCGTCTATAGGAGCTTATTTGTTTGGAATTTAATATCAACGGGGATTTTTCAAAAAATTCATAATTCATTCAATTAGGAAATTGCTGATTTTGCAAAACCAGAAAAGATCTTCTGCGAAAATTTAAAACTTGATAAATAACAAAAACGAAAGTTCAGTATGGAAAGAGATGAAGCGAAGGAAGTGTTCAAAACAGGATCAATGAAGAATATTCAATGGCTGGGCTGAAGTTTTGATCTTTTATTGAAAAATTAATGAAATTATGTTAGAAATCAACTATATCTAATTTGAGATCATTGTTGCTAAATATTCGTTTCAGTAAGTCGTCCTTTTTTACTTGGGGGCTTGAGATAAAGAAAAAAAAATCACTGCGAAATTGAAGACTGTGCTAGAAACGTGGGGGCTCTCTTGCAGATTAGTAAAAGTAGATATAATAACAGTATTCAATGATATTAGACAATAATAAAGGGTATAATATGTTAAAAAAACATTTAATTTGTAGTTTTGAATTCGGAGAATTTATTAAATTAGTTGTGGCGCCTTTATATATTTTTGTATTATGGCGTTACTAAAAATGTGAGCTTCGGCTTCAAAATGCGCATTTAGCATTTATTTGTTTATTTGAATATTTAACGCCGTAACGATAAAATAAAGTTGTTTATGCCACGAATGTTCTTATTTCATTTTGCGATAATTTGAATAATTATCGATTATTATTAATTGCGCTCAAGGTAAACGTAAATAATTATAAAATATAACTTAATTTGCCGTAAAGTTTTCTAATAAATTTATTATTGAATGTTTTTCCTCTGATTATAATTGGTATCATTAATATGTTGACCAAAGTGCATTAACTGTGCAATTATAATGTTTGCGCTCGCAATAATTAAAATATTTTTTTAACCGGCAATTTTCCGACCAGATTATAATCAGTGATAAACAAAAATTTCTATCGGGTTATTTGCGAATTTTGTAAATAGTGTTATTTTTTATCTACTCCCCTTGGAAGACTAACAAAAAATTGTTGAAAAACGCAAAAATTTTAATAAGCATTGAAAAAAAATCAATTTTCAAGAAAAGATCTTCTGATTAACTGGATATTTAAAAATTGTTACAATATATATTAAAATTTTAGTGTAATAAATAACAACTAATAGAAATTAAAATCGGTAAATAATTTAAAAAATAGAAAAGGTACTTGTGTCATGTTATTTCCAACTTATAATTGCATTTTTACAGAATTTTTACTAAAGCAGGTACTCTACGTTTATTACGAATACTAATTATATGCTTTTTGCTCAAGGATATCATTCGTATAATAATCTAAGTAGTTAGATGCAACTTACAGCAAAACGAAAGGCTCATTTACAATAGAACCTGAATCGATTTTTGTAAAATACAATTTCGTTCGAACATTTAACATACTAATATAAATGATCGCGCTTAGAATCGAATTGGGTTTGCTTGTGAACGAGCCTTTACTTTTAAGTAACACTGTTGTTTTACACAATGCCAAATTGTTTGGTGACATTAAATAGCAACTAAAGCTGAAATGGGAAAAACTGTATGCGATTGTTTGTTATTATATAAGAAGAATAATTCATTATAAGTCGTTATTTTTATATTCTAGCAATTTATACTATAATAGTTAGTAATGAAGCTTTTAGAGCTGAATTATAGCTAATAATGATTAAATCGAGTGCTTTTTTATGTTCCTTATCTAACTGATTGCAAAATCCAAACCAGATAAAAAAAAGAACGCACTTTTTTATAGTCTAAAAAAACATTTATTTATCCAATTGAATTACCAACAATATTTGAGCATATCCATTAGATAATTGATAGAATAAACAGGCTAATTGGCATGGTGCCAGAGTTGGCCACAATGTCCGCATTTGATGGGCCGTATTTCGGTCAAAAAAGTGCCCGCAAAATAAATAAGGAGTTTCGAATATTTCACTCAGAAAGTTTTTTTGTTGGAATTTTCTTTTATAAATGTACGGGCATTTTTATTGTTCACGATTGTACCAACAGGTGTACCAATAACTTAGAGACGACAAGGTCAGCTGCACTGGAGCAAATCTTAAGAAATATAGCAGTAAAATTGAAAATCAGAAAAAAATAGTCATCAAACTAAATGAAGAAAAAATAACTCAAGTTTTATACCGAAATATATAAGAAGAATGGAGATATTTTTCTAAGTTTATATACGCATTTTAGTAGCCAAGCTTCCTCCATCCATCACTTCAGATACTTACCGGATTTTCTATGTAATTATTTAATAATTCCTTTTAGAAATCTAGCTTTGTAGGGTTGAAAAATAACTCAAGTTCTGTGTAGAAATATATAAGAAGATTGGAGATATTTTTCTAAAACTGTATGCCCGCTTCGGTAGCAAAGCTTCCTTCATTAGAGGCACAACAATCGCTTAAAATACTCACCGGATTTTCCACGCAATTGTAGAAAAAAATCCGTTTATAAATCGAGCGTTTTTAGTCTCGAAATAATGGCAAAGGGTGTCAATGGATGGCACAGCGGGGCTTGGGTTCGAATCCAGGCAAGAGTGGCGATTTTTTTGCTTTTAGGACACTGAAATTTCAGAAAAATTAAAAAAGCTGAATAAGTGCTACAAATTAATTTTAATAAGCAATTCTGTTTCTTAAAAAAAAAAGGTTTTTAAACATATTTAATGCTTCTTTTAGTGAAGGAATGTTTGTAGTGATCTCTCGCGGTAATTAGTTGGATCACACTATAAATATTTTAAATTAAAAAAATGTGTCTTGAAAATTATTTATAATGGTGATTTTTTTGCATTTACTGCCATTTACGTATATTTTAAAACAGCATTATAAATATCAATATCATTTTTAAGGAGACGAACGTATTTTTACAAAACCGTTGCGATTAGGGTTACCACCTTTAGTGCAACATAAACACATTAAATAAGGCTTAAAGAATTCGAGAGAAATGTAATTTGTTTATATAAACAACGAATGTCATCAAAATGAACTAAAAAAAAAAATAGCCAAATACGACGATGACAAATAATATTTTTTTGGCAATATCCATTGAAAGGTGGGCCCCCTAACTACTTTGCAGTGGCGTGTATACACGATTACACGTTTATATATTCCTGGCAATTGAAATAACGCGGCATATTTAATATATTATCCCCACGAATGACATCGTTGAAGTTAAATTTGAGTTTACATAAGAACTTACCATGCGCCAACTTCTTTCTTATAAACTACCTTTCTGGTAAACGTATACGAGCAGATTATTAATAGGCGGCAAGGTGCCGCTGAATCCGCATTTGTTTAAACAATTTGCAACTACTCACAGTCGAACAGTTCAAATTGAAATTGGTTTCGAAAAGTTCGAAAATGATTCGATTTTGTCTGTTTTTTTTTTTTTTTTGGAAAAGTTAAATAGCCGGTTTTTCTAAGTATATGAGATAAGAAAGTGAAAATGTGCCGCCTGTAATTTTTTTTCTGTGATTTTTGTTTGGTCCATTGGAGTAGATGATAAAGTTGGAAAAATTCTATAGAGGAATAATTGTATTAAGATAAGTATTACATTTATTTTAAATTTGATTTTATTACAAAATTCATTAAAGTTAAAAAAATAATATATATAAATAAAATTTTGTTGGTTATAAAAATTGCTTTTTAAGAAAGTATATTTTATAAAATTGAAAATTAAAATTTCAGTTTTTCTATAAAGTTAAATTGCAGCTACAAACATTTTTTTTCGAGCTAATTAAATAAAATTATGAAATATTGATATTCCATCAAAAAATTCTTTTAAATTAAATTATGAAGTACGTCAAGATACATTTTTAAACGTTTCTAGTAAAAATAATAATTAATTATACTATAATTTAGATACAAATTTCTTATAAATTCATTCAATGACATCACACAAAAACTAGAAATGTTAACTTTTTTTCGGAAAACACTTTTATACACTACCAAAGTGCAGCGCAAATTAAATGCACTGTATAACCTTGCAATAAACGGAATTTTATTTAATAATATCTATATTTATCCGCTAAATAATAACGTAAAAATGCTTCGATTTCATATAAATAGCGGTTGGATAACTAAATCGGACTAGATTTCCACGACACCAAACTTATGGCGAATTAATGCCTAGATAAATGATTTGTATATTTAAAAAATCAAATTGAAATATATTAATTTAATTTATTGTGAAAATGCGATCGGAGAGTTTCTGTTTTATATAAATAAATACGCGGTAATTAATTCGAACCAGATGTGTTTGATTAAAACACTTATGGCGAAGTGGTGCCTAGATAAATGATTTGTATATATAAAAATATTAATTTAATTTATTGCGAAAATGCGCGATCGGAGAGTTTCTGTTTTATATAAATAAATACGCGGTAATTAATTCGGACTAGATGTGTGTTTGATCGATACACTTATGGCGAAGTGGTGCCTAGATAACTGATTTGTATATTTAAAAAATATATATTGAAAGTAATAATTTAATTTATTGTGAAAATACGATCGGGGAGTTTCCGTTTTATATAAATAAATACGCGGTAATTAATTCGGACTAGATGTGTATTGCATTAAAACACTTATGGCGAAGTGGTGCCTAGATAAATGATTTTCATTAATCTGCGTGCAATATTGAAAGTTTATTTTTTTAATATCTGAAACTGATTTTTTTTTATAAAATTTATTGCTATAGCGGAGTTGAAATGATGTTCGGACTAGATGTGTTTGATGGCGAAGTGGTGCCTAGATAAACAATTTTCATTAATCCGCGTGCAATTGAATTGAATTTTATTTTGAATAATTGAAAGTTTATTTTAATATCTGAAACAGAATTTTTTATAAAAATTAGTGCGAAAGCGGAATTGAAATGATGTTCTGTCGGCGCATGTAAATAATTATTTAAAATTGAAATGACACTAATATATAGATAATTAACTACAATTAAGAAATGTATGTTATTAAAATAATTGATTATAAGTTGCGTAGAAGGACGAAAAATAACACAACAAAAATAATTGAGAATGATTAGATGGTATTTAAAGAAAAACAATGATAAAGTAACGTAATAAAATAACAGAGTTTGTTCTTCGTTTGTGATTTATGCAATCCTTTAGTTGGTATAATAAATATTTGTATTGTTGTTTTAATAAGAAGAGAATATTATGATCTGTAGAGGTCATCAAGCAATGAGAAAATTTGTGATTTTTAAATATATATTCTGCATTTAAAAAAATATGTTATGTAATGCAGAAAGATGTGTTTATTAACAAGAAATAGAACGAAGAGAATTGATGCTTTTTGCTGCATTTCTTTAGGATTTTGATAAAGAATGTCTAGAGATAGCCTCTCCTAGGCTTTGTCTGTGATTTTTGACTTCGGACATAGCCTAACTGAGGTTAATTCTACATTTTTCAAGACATCTATTCGACCGATCCATTCTGACAGATCCACGATGGCAGATCTGCGATAACATGACATGTCAATATGACAGATCTCTTGCGATCATAACAAAATATTTGTAAACGACGGAATTTACATCTGCGTAAATAAAATTTTATTTTTATTTGACAGTTTTGAATAAAATCATAGCAATTTGCTACAAAAAAAAATTATAATTACTTTACCTTCATTATATAAATAATTAATTTAGTTTTCAAGATCTTCGAGGCAACTAATTGTTCGAGAACATTGTTAAAGAATTTTTATCACTTAAAAAAAATTCCGCATCACAGAATGCGGACTCACAGTATATTTTCACTTATTTGTTCCAGTTCAAACAATTTTTTATTTAGCTAATGTACTCTGGTTCGTTATAGCGCTATTATTCTTTAATTTGAGGCTACTTTTTGTTTTTTTACAATAATATAGTTGAGTATTGACTTGACAATTGGCACTCTAGTGTTTGTTAGTAGATTTCTGTGAGAATGGAAAGCTATAGTTTGTCTTGTAAACAGAAAATGTTATATAAATTACTTAAGCTCGATATGTTGACTTTTTTTTGTAAAAAACATGTTATATTTTGAGTCAAGATTTTTTTTTTACAAAAGTCTTATAGACGTATTATTTTTAGAAAGGTTTAGATACAATATTGATAAATTCTGACTATAAAAGGATAAAAAAATATATTTTTTAAGTAGCTATATAATTTAATCTCGCTATTATAATTCGTGTTTTTAATTATGCATGGACTTTCATTATGGCCTCCGTGTTTACTTGTAAACAAATAATATAGAAAGTAATATTAACAAGTGATTATAAAAATTTTACATTAATTCGAACTAAATATATATTTATATTTAGCCGTTTTTTTTTACGTGATTTTTATGATTTTGCAAATATTATTTGATATAGTTAAATAATAATTAATGGGTAGGTTTTTATGCGTATTTTGCCATAAATGGATTTAGGTTATTTCAATTGCACCAATGTGAAGTTTTTAACAATTTCCAAAAACTCTTGGTCAAATTAGGTGTAATATTTGTCAAAAATATGGTTAAATTTTTAAATATTATCTTTAAGCGTGTTTTGTAAATTTTTGAGTCAAAATTTTTTTGATAAACAAAGAGTAGTGATGTAGATTTGACAATCGGCCGCTCAAAAAATTCTAACTTATATATTAAGGCCTCGGCAATTTTTTCTGATGGAGTGTTATATTTTTGCAGGTTCCCAAATTATTTGACAAGAAAGTTTCATTTTGAAATATTTTTTAAAAGTAACTAACAAAGCTGATAAGATCAGAATCTGTCATTATTTATTTAAATCTTTCTCAATATATGTTAAAAATATTACGTCATTGACTTGGTACAAAATATACCATACTTTTTCAATGATTTTTTCAACTGCCATTTCAATATAATTCAAAACGATTGACTTTTGGACTTTGGAAAATATATACCACTCTGTATATTCCCCTCCATTAAATTTCTCCAAAATAAAAATGTATACAGGTTGATACATAATTCGCTAACGGCTCATCGTGGCATCCAAGAATCAGTGTTCAAGCACAAAACAATATTACCATTATATATAAATAAATAAATAAATAAATAAATAAATAAATGAATATATAGTGATATATGTATATATTTTCAACTCATCTGTTTATACTGTATCATATTTACAGCAGATACGTGCGTTTTGCTCAAAACTGGAACATTATCAAGTAACTTTCGACATTATTACACCAAAAGTTCTTAAAATGTTCTGCTATTTTAAATTTTAAATAATTCTTTATATTTAGTTCTTGTGGGGTAAGCAACGATATTAAAGCTTTATTATAATCTGGTCATGATACTAAATTGTTTACTTAATTAATGTTTATTTTAGAATTATATCTACTTTACATATATATTATTTTTATACTACTCTCTTTTTACGCGAGACTTTTAAAAATGATTGTAACATTTATTATATTTTTCTAAATTTGTTATTAAATAGTATTAAAGGAACAAGTTCTTTTTTTAAGCATTTATTTAATTATAATATTAAGAATTGAATTTTATTTACATAGAAAAAGAATATTTTCTAAATGAGGTTCGTCGTTTGCATTAGCGCTGGAGTCTCCATGTTATTCTTATGGGAGACAATAAAATTTTTATAAATTTTTGAAAAAATTATTATTTTGAATTAATAATAGTGATATCCTATACTAAAATATTAATTTTTACAAAAAAAAACTATTCCAAAGAAAATTTACTTTTTAGTATAAAAGATATTTTATTATGACTGAAAAATGAATATTTTCTTATTGAGGTTCGTCGTTTGCGCTAACGCTGGAGTCTCAATGCTATTCTTATGGGAAACAAAAGGAAAATTTGAAGTCTTCAAAAAAAATTATTAAAAAAAATTATATCCTCAAAAAACCAAATGGTACCTCAATATTTTTCTACCTTATTTAATCCAATTACATCAAATGTTATTGTAAACTTTTGAAATCAAAATAATTCTTCACTATTATTTGGATTTATTTCAATTAAATATTAAGAATTATTTAAATAATTTATATATACCCTGAAAAATGTTTATTTTACGTTTATTAAGTTTCGTTGGCTCATTTAGCAAACAAAATTTTAAATTTTCATTATATTCTACAAAAAAAAAAAAAAACATTAATTAATTTATATCATTTTAAGTTTAATATCCCAAAATTTGCCAATTTTTAAATTCTACAAGATTTAACAAATAAGAAAATAAAACAACAAATAAATTCTAGAATAAAATCAATAACAAAATATCCCTGCATTATAAAACATAAAAATATTGTTTGCACGCTCTTCATAATAAAATATCGTCTGCAGCCCGCGTAAACGAACATTTTGCCGACCACCCCTTAAAATAATCTTAAAATCTTCCTACACATGTAGAAAGATACGGTTTAGAATCGCTTGAAGAGTATTGGCTATAACGAAAGATCTTCGCCGTGTCCTTTTCACCATCACCACCATTATTTCCGCGTGGTTTGCTTTATCTCTTCGTCTGCTGCGCTTATAATACAACGGTGGTGATGGTGATGGCCACACGTTCGTAAGAACTTCCGTCACACTGGCCGGCACACACAGCAAAGAAAGTTATTTGAATATTATTTTGATTTGATATATAAACGGCAAAGAAAGTTAAAAAGTAAGTGTATAAAATAATAAACAGTGGATGAAAAAGTGGTTTGAGTTTGTTGATTTATTTATTTATTGAAAAATAACGATGTGATAGTAAAAAAAAAGTATTTCGTTGTTCGTTTGGTCGTTTGTGTTTTGTTTTGAAAAATTGATCGATTTGTGTTTTGTTGAGATAAAAATTTGATTTGAGAAATAGTGACTTGTCCTACTTTTCTAGATGATTTTTTTTTTTAATCACAAGAATTCTAGAATTCAAGAATATAATACTATTTAAATTAGATAATAATAATTTGTTCGAAAATGAAAATTTCAAATGCAACGCGACTGTTAATTATATTATCTATTTCACAAGATCCATTTTTCTTCTCTTTTGCAATTTAATATCATATCATCCTGTAGAGTGATTGAAGAAGCAGAATGTTAAAATCATTATAATATCATTTCATTTTAGTAAAAAGACACTTTATATTCGCGAAGAAGAACTTATACAAATAATAGTCTATATTTTTATTAAGACAAAAAATAAATCATCAAACGCAATGTTAAAATTACTGAAATATCTGTTCAAGTGATTTTTTTAACATAAACCATTTTTCGGACACATAAATTATTAATTTTTGCACTGAAATATGTTTTTTTAACTAGTTGTTTGGATAAATCTTAAGCAATTTCGTGGAAAAAGCGAAGAAAAAAACCCAGATTGGTCGAAATCAAGCCGGATCAGCTGAAGAAAATAATGAAGGAACAATGTATGTATGTTCAATGAGATATCTGCAAGAGCTACATCTTCGTTGGGTTAAAACTAGGTGAAAGAGAATTTGATCTCACCATTCGGTCTGGCCCGATTCGAAGATGTACGTTTACATTACCTCATTTTCAAATAAGAACGACGAGCGAAGAATTTACGTATAATATGTAAGTACGGTGCTTTGATAAGTTTAATTATATATTACGAAGAAGACAAATTGTAGAATTTGTTGATCGTTCGAAGGAAGAAGACAATTTTGTAAGAAATATTAGAAGGTACGGTTTTTTTTAAAGAAAATAAACGTAGATTTGGGAAAGACTTCTGTTTGATTTTACGATTCAAGTGAGGGGTTGTAAAAAATTAAATTTTCGAAAGAAACACGGTTTATTTTCAGCCAAGAATTTTTTTTTGCAGAAAGATCGTAAAGACGTATTTTTTTAAAACACACATTAAGAAAGGCTTAGATTAGATAATGACTATTTTCGAAGGTATTAGATAAGTTAGTTATTTTTCTTTTAATCTTAGAGTGGAGCTTCTTTTTTTGGTAAAGATTTTCCTACTTTGAGACTTCGCCAAAAATCATTAGAACATTTTACCAAACCTCCTTAATATTTAAGTTGGTATATTCGAAACAGCTGACTGTCAAATTTACAGCACGGCTATAATTTTGCAAAAATAATTTCTTGACTTAAAAATTACAAAATGCTTTCGAAGATAAACTTTTTGACATATCAAATATTTAACCTTTAAATATTTAACATCAAATATTTAACCAAAAGTAGTTAGAAATCATAAATTCGTATTTAAAATATAGACGAGCATATTTCCAAAAAAAAGTCCTTAAACAAAAAAATGTCAAAAGTGACATAAATATAAAAATTGACAGAAAAATCATAAATAACATAATTTTTTACCAACTGTCCGTAATTGAAGGTTATATACTATCATTTCTTATATCATAAAAAAATTATATAACTAATAAAATTAATTGATTTTAAATTTCTTAAAATAATGACTGTTATTTTAAGAATTTAAGAATATTAATGTATAGAAAATTTATATACGTTGTTAAAATAATAATTTAAATACGTTGAATAATTCCAAGTGCGCGATGTATTTTTAAAGTAAATGATTTTATTAGTAGTAAGAATTTGCAGTACCGTTTTTTTAAAATAATTAAACTAAAAGTAACTGTAAGCGAATAAATCTCTGGTTTTTAACCAAAAATAACGGTTTTTAGCAGTTGCTCGGATCATTTTACGATTTAACAATGCTTATAATATTTTATTTCAACAATAAAATTGAAATAATACATCTCGCTGTAATTGTTTGAGAAAATAGAATAAATTTTATATTTATATACTTTTTAATAATTGCAAGTATGTAATTTTTTAAATTTTTAATATTTTTTTTACCTCAATAACAAATAAAGAGGGCAATTTTTAGATTAAGTCTATAAATTATTTTTTATTGAACAGAATAAAATATTAATTTAAATAAATTTTCATTTCAGCAAATACACGAAATTGCTCGAACAGAAAATTTATTACATTTTTTTTATTAATTAACAATACAATATACCGTGTGTATTCATTGAACTGGTTATTAAGTTAATTAAATTTGTTAGAATTTTCGCAATTATTTTCCAAACATAAGTATTATTAAAGCTCATAAATTGCCCTGTGAGAAGAGAAATTATGTAGAGGTACGATTTTTTTTCTGATAGAATATAATGGTAATATTGCGATTTTTAAGACTATAAGATGGTAAAATGGTAAAACTGGATCACTGACATAGAAACTAGTAGAAGATGATAAATAATTCACTAGAATAAGGAAAAGGTCAATTAACCGGAGGCTTGAAAATTGTTTCATTTAGTATCTAGTTAAATATCGACCAACTAAATAGCAATCTTTTCAAAATAACATTTTTTTTTGCGCTTTTAAACCATGTAATTATTATTTTTTCAAAATAGTAGTATTTTAAATATTGAAAATTTGAGTTTGAATTTTTTTTTGATTAATTTAAGACGTATATTATCATTTATTCCAAAGCGGAAGAATTTATTTTTAGAAAAAAGCTAGCACTAAAATAATATACAAATATTGCGCGATTTCGATCATTTTATAAAAAAAAAAATGTGAAATTTTATATTGAGAAACAAATTGTTTGTATTTTACACGTGTTTATAAATTGGTCAACTTTCACCAAAAGTAGACAAACCAAATTATACAGACCACTGAAATAATCGATGTGTAAACAAAATAAATCACAAAAAGTAGTTTAAATTTGACACCAAATTAAATTAAGGTCTAAATTGCGTTATGTTTGCTATAAAAAATATGTATTTTTTGTCCAGATTTTCAAATTAAAATGAAGACTTCCATCATCAACAAAAGCAATCACAAAGAATGACACATTTGCTGAAGAAGCACCTCAAACAAATCATCGCAATTATGTTGATAATATCAACACAAATTGTCAACAATTTCATCGTCATGGCAGATTGTTCGTCAACACTACCATCTGAAGGAAATTCAGAATTATTTATGGACCAACAAATCAATTTAGGAGGTATCCGAAGAAATTTTAGACCGGATGAAAATGGTCAATTGGAAAATGTAAATTGTACGACTGATGGTGATGTAAAGACATTTGGATTGGATAAAGTTTTGGATAAACGGTTGGTGCTTCAAATTCGTGGGATGAGAATTATGAAGATGTTTGGATGGTTGAAGGAGTTGCGTGGCACAAATGATAATTTCATTGGTATGTCTTAAGGGTTACAAAAGAAATTCAATTTTGGAGATTTGTGTAAATAGTGTAATTTTTATTTTGGTTTTAAGGTCGTTGTTTTGGTGTGGTCAAAAGATTGCAAATCGTATTGCCCATGATCATCTTCACGTTGGGTGTTATTGTTACCATTTTGGTATTCTTGTCTGTCTTTACACTCAAGAGTTTGGGAATTGGAGTTTTATTGCTTATATTAAATTTCGGAGGATTTATAGGTAATATTTTATAAAGAAAATCGACGTAAAAAGGAAGAATATATCGTTGGTTTATTACGAAATTTTTTAAAAAAAAATAATTGCAGCGCTAAATTTTCTATCGTCCGTTTGGTTATTTAAGAATTAATTAAAATAAAAATGTATTTTTTTTTGTATAACGATGAATATCAAAAAAAATCATATTGACCTGCACCAACTATTATTACATTTTTTTTTATCGGGCCATTAAATCTTTCATTTTTTTTCCATTTTCCCATTTAATTTTTGATCTTTCATAATTTGTATATGCCATTTTTTAAACAGACTGGCAAATTTTACTGCAAAATGACGCTAAACACAAAAAAAAACCTCTAATTTTCTAACAAACCAATTTTATTCAAACAGGCAAATTATTCTCCCTAAAATCCGGAAAACACGACAAATCGGACACTCACGACTACCACCCCTCTCCAATCTACATCCCCATCCCAACCCATAGCAATCACCCCCACCAACCGCCCCCCACCCCGCAACAGATCCACTTCCACATACACAACAAAGAACCTCTATCCGTACATGAATTAGATTCTTCCCATTCAAAGAAACACGGAAGCTACAACTACTACGACAGAGATGTCGCTGGTACTGGCTTCGGCGCAATAGGGAAGAGTGTCGAGCATGCGCACGTACATGCGCAGACCGTAACTGACGATTATGAACCGTATGCCAGCGGTTCTGCAACTAGTCCTTACAGGTATTATAAGAGGGAGTATTTTGATGACGAAGGGATTAATACCCCGACGGCTTGGGCGAATAGGGTGAGTTCCGGTCTTGCTGGCAGTACCTCTGAGGCTGAGAAGAGGGAACTGTTAGAGTTGTATAAGAGACTAGGTTTTGATATTAGGAGGTACCTTCGGCAGATGAAAGCGAAAGGCTTGAAAAAATAATGGGCGAAAAATATTTGCCCATTTTGGATTGATTTTATTATTAAATCAGAAGTGGTGTGTATATTTTGTAAATAAAGAACTTTTTTATATATTTAAAAAATTAAAATATTATATTATTAATTTATACTTAAGTGTGTACATTATTTTAAAGTATTATATTAAGCTTTTCGTGTTTTAAAGATATTTATTTATTTGAAGAGTTCTCGATATATTTTGTTAAAAAATGAATTTTCTAAAAGAAATGAAAAATGTTATCAATGGAAAATTCATTAATCATGACGTTTTTTAAAGAATAAATTAATAGGTAAAAAAATGTGATTTAGAAATATTTCTTGTGTATTATTTTATAAAAAAACTAAATTATTTATTGTTAAATGTATTTACCTAAGATGATCAAGAAAAAAAAATAAAAAATAGAATATAATTAGAAAAAAAAAAGGATTTATCCTAGCCTAGCTTTTGCAATCGAAGGAATTTCTGATCAAAGAAACAATTTCAATGTACGCTTTAACAGCATAAAAGATTACGTGTACAATTAGTTGCCTATAACGACCGCAAAGACTAAAATATACAACAAATCTATGGACGTAAATTTACAACATTTAAATATCGTAATTATATCTTCAAATAGGATTGAATTATTCAAATAGAATTAGAGCGAAATAAAATTGGAAACAGTCAATTCAATTCGGTTCTTTTAAGAAAGATTCTTCAGCAATGGGCACATCTATAATAACGGATTCAAATTAAATATTTAAAAATGTTAAATCGATTGTAAAACATGCTAATAATCACAAAGAATTATTTAATTTAAAACCGTTAGTTACGTAATTAGATTCAACACTGTTCGAGTGAATTATGAAGAGTTTGTGAAAGAGATATTTAAATATATTTTTTTGCTTAATGCATTTAAATAATTTTAATTTACAATAGCGCTTGTTCGTAGAATATATTAATAAAAAATAAATCACTGAAATTTTAACAAAATCCAAAGATAATCTTCATTTGTGAATAAATTGAAAACAAACACTTCATGCGAAATATCAATTTGCATGTTTTTCAATCAACTGTTCGCTTTCCAGATGTATTTCGTTGTTATATTTGACCTATCCTGTATGTTTAATACAATACGATATAGGTGGTTGTTTGGGAAGTATTTGGCGATGACCCAAAACGAAATTATTTGACCTACTGACCCCAACCGACAAAACTGAAGACCGGCCAACAAACGATTCAGAATACAGGTGCAGGGTACGGCAAAGACATACCTTCTACCTTCGCGCAACTTCTTCAGTTTATATATAAACGCCAATTAGGATCTTGCTCAAAATATACGAATCCTGACATATGCGTTATGCGTGAAGAGTATATACAATATGTTGCAAATATAAAACAATAAAATAATAAATCTAATTCCAAGAATGAATTTTTTTAAATCAACTGTATATTTAATTGGTTTAAAGAATCACACGATTTTTTTAAATATAAAAGTAAAAAAAAAAAAAAGTATATATGTTCATTTTTTAAAACTTGAAGAGAAAATATTTTATTACTAAAAATCCATAAATACGTTCAACGCGTAAACTAAAGCTTGTATTTTTTTTAACAAGTATAAACGACGCTGCATTGATACCACAAAATATTTCAGATAACACAAAAATGATAAAAATTTTAATAATAAAAATTTTAAATTCAGAAATGCTCCAAAAATAATATTAAAAATGTAAGTAAAGGACAATTATTAAGAAAAAAAAAATTTGATATAAAAATCAATGTGGCGTATCGATGAATTGATTCACTTACTAAATGCAATGCTAAATATTTGCCAGTTGAATTAAATTTCTACAGTTCCGTTATTCTGTCATTTTGTGTTCTACATAAATTTTGCTATATCATATTGGATATTGGCGTGGTCTTCTTAAAATATCGTTGAGATTCACCCACGAAAGAATTTTTTTAAATTTATTTTTAGGAGCGACAAATATATTATTACTGTTTTGGTAAAATGGGTCGATGCAACATGAAGAGATAATAATTTTTTTTTAAGTCTGAAACTGAAATTGCGCTACTTGGTATTGTAAAAAATTGTTATATGCACAAAAAAATGGATTTTTTTTGGGAACCTGATTTTTTTTTCAATTTTCAGCTGTAATGTGTATTTGCAGCCCTTAATAATTTTATATAGAATTTATGTTATTATATATTGATAAAATTAATTATAATTATAAAATTATCAAATTCAAGAAATTACAGAAATCTAAACAGGTCAGAGTAGATGTCGATAGGTTAAAATTAGCTGATGTATGTGAAAAGTACAAGCAGAAAGTAGAAATCATGGCTAATGGAACATCTAGGAACGACATAGATTGCGAATAGAGGGAAATCAGAAATGGGTTAACTACAGCAGCAAATGAAGTATTAGGCACAAAGAAAAGGGCAGGTAGGAGGGAATGGATCACGGAAGAAATAGTGGAAATGATTGAAGCAAGAAGGAAAATTAAAATTGGAAACACAGAAGCAGGACAGAAAAAATATAAGGAACTAAGGAACTTAATTAATAGGAAATGCAAGCTAGCGAAAGAAGAGTGGATAAAAGGAAATTGTGAGGATATTGAGGAGGATATGAGAAGAGGTAAAGTAGATTTGGGCTACAGGAAAATTAAGTCACATTTTTCTAAAGTAAAACCAAAGGGTAACATAATATGTGATAAGCAGGGTAAGGAACTCACGAAAAATAAGGAAAAAGCTAGAAGATGGAAGGAGTATCTTGAAGATTTATATAAAGGTAGGTAGGACATGGAGGAGCTAGAAAATGTGGAACAGATAGATGAGGATGACTTAGGTCCTAGCATACTTAGGTCAGAGTTTCATAGAGCATTAAATGATTTACGGAATAACAAAGCAGCGGGGATTGATATGATACCAGCCGAATTAATAAAACACGCAGGGGAAAAAATGCAGGAGCGATTATACAGGTTACTTTGTAAAATATATGAGAAGGGAGAAGTACCACAGGATTTTCAGCGTAGTAGAATAGTAACAATGCCGAAGAAAATAGGAGCTAATTTGTGTGAGAACTATAGGACCATTAGTCTACTATCACATGCATCGAAGATATTGTTAAAGATTATTTATAGGAGATTAGAAAATAAAGTAGAGGAAAGGCTAGGAGAAGATCAGTTTGGTTTTAGGAAAAACAGAGGGACGAGGGAGGCGATTTTAGCACTAAGAACAGTAGTAGAAAAAAGAATGAGGGTAGGAAAGGTAACTTGCATAGCTTTTGTAGATTTAGAAAAGGCATTTGATAATGTAGATTGGGACATAATGTTTAGAATTTTAAAAGAAACGGGTATAGATTATAAGGATAGGAGAATAATTTTTAATTTATATAAACACCAAACTGCCTTAGTTAGAATTGAGGGGGAAGAAGAGGTAGCAAAAATAGGGAAGGGAGTTCGGCAGGGATGTACACTTTCACCGTTATTATTTAATCTATATATAGAAGATGCAATAAACAAAGTAAAAGAAGAGTATAGTGTAGGTGTGAATGTACAGGGAGAGAAAATATATATGTTGAGATTCGCCGACGATATAGCTATATTGGAAGAAAGCGAAAAGAATTTAGAAAGGGTATTGAATGGTATGCAGGCAGTATTGACTAGGGATTTTAACATGAAAATAAATATAGGTAAAACTAAAGTGATGAGGTGTGACAAAAAGGAATGCAGCAGAAAAATGAGGATCACAATAGGAGATAATAGAATCGAAGAAGTGTCAGATTTTTGTTATTTAGGCAGTAGAATCACAAAAGATAATCGAAGCAAGGTAGATATAAAGTGTAGGATAGCACAGGGTAGGAAGGCATTCGTAGAAAAAGAACAGATTTTAAGATCAAATATTGACTTGGGTATTAGAAAAAGATTACTGAAGGTATATGTTTGGAGTGTAGCACTGTACGGGTGTGAGGCGTGGACTATAGGAAAGGAAGAGAAGCGTAGATTACAAGCATTCGAAATGTGGTGTTATAGGAGGATGATGAGGATTGGTTGGGAAGATAAAGTAACAAATGAAGCTGTACTAGAGTTAGTAGGGGAGAAGAGAAGTATCTGGAGAGTGTTACAGCGTAGGAGAGACAGATTAGTAGGGCATATTCTTAGGCATGGGGGGATTATGCAATTGATCATAGAAGGTAGAGTGGAGGGAAAGAGAGGGGTAGGTAGGCCTAGATTGGAGTATGTGAGTCAGATAGTTGAAGACGTTGAGATGAATAGCTATAGGGAGATGAAGGGATTAGCTCAGGATAGATCGGCATGGCGTGCTGTTTCCAACCAATCTTTAGGATTGCGGACTCTTTAACTAACTAATATATTGATAGACTAATTATAATTTATGAGAAGAGATTGAAATATTTAATCCTTGAGCTGACAATTTTTTTTTGCGAAGAAAATATTAATTATTCAAGTGTTTTATATATTTTTGCCTTAACTAAAAAAATATTTAAAACAAATTGGCTGCGGAAAAATTTTAAATGCTAAAAAAAACGTTATTGAAGAATGAATTTTTTTTACATTTTTTTTTTTATATAGTCATCGTCAGAAAATGCTGGTAAAAATAATTAAATAGAGTGACGAAAATTTGTAAATAATTATATATATAATAAAAAATTAAATAATGTGATTTTATTTTATTTGATATTAAAATTACAATTTCTTTCACTTTAATTGAATAAAGAATTTATTAAGCGATATATTAATTTTTATACAAATACTCAATATAAAATTTAAATGCATAAATAAATAATTAATTCGCTTGCGTTTACTAAAAATTTATTATTTAATTTGAAGAAAATTTGGAACGCAATTAATAATAACTTGACAAGTCAATTAATTTTTTATAATATCCACAATATTACGAAATAAAATTAGCTATTTATTATATTATTAATTTGTTATTAAACGACCTATTTCACGAAGATGTTTTATTAATCGCTTAAAATTATAAATTTCAAACCACAAACAATTTTCTTCTTCTGTACGTTGCATATTGCATAAAAATGAATAATTTATTATCAGCGAAATAAATTATATCTTCGCATTTTATTCATAACTAATATTCGTGTCGCATTTGGAAAAAGAAAAAGGCATTTGTATGCCAAAGCAATAGAATGGGAAAAAATCCAGCAGATATATTGTTTATGTCAAAGTTGTCACGAACTCACCGAGGAATATTCTTCATTTGCGCGCGTAAATACATTAACTTCTTACGCGTTTTAATGATTTATTACAAGAGGATGTCCATCGGTAAATGTATGAGTTTTGTATGGTCTTTGAAAAATGCTTGTTCACAATTTTATACTGAGTGATCGTAATTAAATTTACCCATTTTTCTTTTACTGTAACTTTTATAATATATTGTGTAGAACGAACGCTTCTATGGATTTTTTTTATTTATTAGCCACATCTCGCAACCGTACAATGCTACAATCAAAATTCTCTGATGATACTGAACAACAGCTAGTTTAACAAAAAATCATTTTAAAGTCCACAATTGTAAAATTACAATTTTTTTTTTAAGTTGAAGCAGAAATTTTGATAAAACTCTTCATTTGTTATTTGCAAAACCTCGTAAGTATTTGAATCCATTCAAAATAAAAAATAAATCATTTAATCTAGTTTTGAAAATATATTTACTTTCGTAGTATAAAATTTTATATTAAATTCTGCTACGACAAAAAAAATTGTCAGTACCAGGGATGGACTAGAAAATTTCATAATTTCAATATATTTAAGGACAAATTTTCCATATATGTACGAGTATAAATTTCACAAAAATTATTTTCCATCGTTTGTGTTAATTGCGTTTTTTCTTCTTCAAATATCCGCGTATTTTCAAAGAAATGTTTATTATTAGCACGTAAATTAAACATCGAACATATTTCACATCTTCAGCGAAGGATGTGTAAGTGTTGGACGTACGTTAGACATGTCTTCTTGTGTGTCAACGTTCCCGATCTTAATTATATGTTAATTCAGCGGAGGAATTTGCAGATAGCTCGATAATGAGAAGTGTAACAGTAAAAAAGAAAATATATTCAAATGACTGAGTAAAGACAAAGTGTTTGCTGTTAGCTGGCAGATTTCTAATAGCCATATACAAGAACATTTCTGGCTTTTATGGAAATAAAATACCATCGATTAATTTGGGCAATTTTGTATAATAAATTGTTGTTTTTTAAGTTTATATAGTTTTATTATAATGTAAAATAAGTGAAAATGTCTAATTTTTTTTAAATTAATTATACGACTATTTTGTTGCCGTTGGTGAAATTAGTTGAAGAAATTTTTGATTTGAGCAATATATATATATATATAAGATAGATATTAAAAATTTGTAAACTCTTTTGTTTTGTTAATCAACAGAACTCGATTTAGTTTTTTTTTTGAAAAAAAAAAAATGAAGAATTAAAAGTTCGACTAAGAAGCAGAAAATAGTTCAAATATTCTAGGTTAGTTAAATACATCGATGTAATACAGGTTAGTTACTACAATATACCATTTAAAAATAATACGAATTTAAATAATAGATTCGCACTTATCTACTAACATTATATTTCACATACTAAAGTTACTTAACAATAAACTCGAGTTTGCTCTTCGGCGTAAAGTAGTTAAAATACAAAGCTCGACAAAATACAGCAAGGGCTTTAGAAAACGATTTCTAAACTATACCATTTTTCTAAGCAATCGTGTGATAGGAAATAAAAATGTACGTTGTTGAAAATGATTTCTTATTAGAACTGATAACTTAAAATATTTGTTTACTATACAAATAAAAGAAAAATGTTTTTTTTTTAGTTGAAAAAATGGATATATTTAAAGCAACTTTACAATAATTGAAGTAAAAAAAATAAAAAATGCGGTCCCGAGCTCTTGAATAACAAATAATAAATAATAAAGAGCGCAAGAGCAATTTTATATTTTATTTGTTGTAAATGAGTTTAAGGCCGGTCCTGTGCAAGTGGTCTTATAGCGCTATTTCAAGTTTTAGCACTGCATCTGATAAGCGAACTAACTCGATGATTTTTCTATTCTATTGTTTACCAATTGTCATAAAGATTACTGTAGGTAAAGAGGTTACCAATTACTTATCTGCAGTATAATAACAGTGTATCTTCCACCAATGAAGAATGGAAAATACTTGGCTGGAAAAATGGTAAAGATAGAAAATTTACGTAACTTTTCAATTTTTTCATTAAAATTTGTCATCAATCAATTAATTGATAAAATGTTCTTGTAGGTATTTTATTTTTAAGTAAAAAAATGATTAAATTTTTTTATTTAATGATGAGTGGCCAAACATTTCATGTGATAAAGTATAAATTTTTCTATTTTAACTTCAATTTTTTTTTTATAATTGTTCAGCCGAGAAATTTTTTGATAAACATAGGGCAATGATCTAAATTTTGTTCAAAACTTTTTTTGATGGTGTGTTTTTTTTTTGGCAGTCTTAAATTAGAAAAAGTTTTGACGAAAAAAGAATCTCAATACCGATTTTTTTAAAGTAACTAATAACAAAGCTAAAATTGTCAAAATTTGTCATTTGTTCAAATAAATCAGTCTTAATGTATGTTTAAAGTATTACATCCTTACGACTTCTCTGTAAAAAAAATCTATAATCAAAATATACCATGTTTTGTAGCAAATTAAGATGACAAACTTAATTGAGTATTTTTTTAAATAATATTAATCAATCTTAAAATTTTATGGCTGTGAAGTATTTATTTTTCTTAGAATTAATAAGAAAAATTCACCTTCCTGCATCAGTTTTATTCAATAGCACCCTGTACAAGAAAGGTTAACCGAAAAATGAATTAAAACAATAATTTAAATCAATAATTAATAAAAACGACGAATAAGAGTTATAAAATATTATAATAAAAAAATTGATTAATTAGTGCCCTTAATATTTTATAATTAAATTTTTAATGTGTAAAATAATGAATATTCATGTGAATCAAAAATGTCCTCAAATAAAAAAATGCAGGCCACATACAAAAAAAAAAATTTTTGAATGGGATAGTCATTTTCATTGTCTAAAATATGTGTTAATATGTAAATATGTCAGTGCAGGATGTAAGTTAGAAAAGTGAAATAATGGCATTAAAATAGCAATTAAGAGTGTTGCACATTTTATTGTCTGGTAAAATAATGAATTGTTAAAATCGCGTTTTTTTTTTGTTATTAAGAAAGTATCTTATTTTAAATTAATTTAGCGATTAAAACGATTATGCACAGTGAAAAAATTTTTTTTAGAAGATTTCATTTGACGAAATTTAAATATTTCTCAAGTTCGTATTTTCCCCGTAAAAAACCCATTTCAAAAAATGATTTTTATACACAATGTTTATACCAGTAAGAAAATCCAAATTTTTTAAAATTTTAAGTCAAGAAGTTACAAACCAACGAAAAATCCAACATTTTGAGAAGACGTTGGTACCACCTGTTGGGTACCACCAACATAGCAGACATTGTGTTCCACATTTGCTTCTTCATATAGAAGAACAACTTTACTTCATATATGCCTCAATCTTGCGTAGATATATGGCTACTTAAATTATTAAACATATACAAGGTGGCTCAAAAAAAAATAACCAACACTTGGAATTAGATAATAGAAATGCCCCCCTCAATTTGATTTAATATCAGTTTTAGATTAATGCGAAATGAAGTGAAAATAATCAAAAGATTTTTTTCGTTTTGTGTGTTCGTAAATTTTATTTTACTGAAATTTTGACCGAAATTATTTTTTACACAAAAAATCGTATATAATATTTTTTCGTATAAAATTAAGAACAAATATTTCATTTTTTTCAATAAAAATAATACTGTAGTTAAAAAAACGTTACCAAGTGTTGAAATTAAGTAAAAAAATGTTCTTTAAATCGTTTTAAATGAAGTAGATAGGAAGAGAAAATAATCAATTCAATTCTTTTATTTTTTATTTTTAGTGAATCTTTGAGATAATTTGCGATTTTTGTACAAAAAAATCTATGGATTTGCAAATTCGGAATATATTTGTTCTTAATAAGAATTTTAGCGTACATTTTTCGTCAGCAAAAAAAGCGGGAAATTCAAAATGCACCGCATATAATAAAATCACGTTCATCTACAAGCCGAGTCTGAAGTTAGTCTTCATCATGTTTATAGTTAAACCATAATATCATACAGTCGGAGGATGGTGTGGCAGGGTACCATCACCCAAGACGCCAAACTCTGCTCTATAAGAGCTTCCTACCACCAAGAACCGGCCTTCAGAAGCGACCGACAAGTTCAAGGTGTCAATTCGCGCTTTCGTTTTACAAGACATTGCAGAAGAAAAAAAAAACTCAAGCACTTTATGTAGCGTCTTCTAAACTTAACACCTCCTTCACCTTAGATTAGTTTCTTGAAACGGCACATAATTAAACGAGCAGCGAGTAGAGATAACAATGGTGTGGTTCGGGAAGAGTTTATTCGTGTGCATTTTGTTTACGTTCGGTTGGATAAGTGCGTTGACGACAGGTAACGTTGAGGATGTTTCGACATCCCCTGGGAATCGTCAGGACAGGAGCAGGAAGTTCAGTGAAGCTAGGCGGTTGGGATATAGAGATATGTTGAGTTGTGGATTGAATTTAAATGGCGCGTGCTTCTTGGATGCTGCAGAGGATGTGCTTTTGCAGAGACACGCTAGTTTATTAGGTAAGTCTTCAGCTTGGATTATGGTGCCATAAAAAAGAATTGATACAAAAGTCTTTTTGTGGCGATTTTGTTACGAATTAAAAACAACTAACCCAAAATATGTGAAAATACAGTGAAATTTTATTTTTTTAAACAAATTATCAAATTTTATACATATTTTCTATTACGACATACTTCTTTCGCCTCCTCCATTTTCATATAAATCTCAATTGCGTTAAAGTAAAAAACATTGTTATTATTTAATGACTCAGATGATGTTTTTTTTTTTTTATGGTGTGTCTGCTGAAGACGTGATTTTAAGTTAATGTAAAAATAATAGCGATACTGAAGAACGTTTAAAATTAACGATGTTAATATAGATTACTTTAAAACAGTTTTTTTTTTTGCATAGGAAAAATGAGGTTTTTTTAAATTGGACTGCAAATTACACAGAGTTAAATAAAAAATATATAATTAAATATATGTTAAAAAGCGAATTTTTTTAATATAAAAAATAATTTTATTGTTGTGTAAATATAAAAAATAATTCTAAAAAAGCGCCGAAAAATGATTTATTTACAACGAGCACAAATCCGTTAGTTTCGGATTAAAAAATATTCAGAAATTTGTGGTTCAATGATTTTTTTTATGTGCAGATTTTTTTCAAGATTTTTATTCTTTGCTAATGCTGAATTAGGCGAACCCTAACAGAAATGAACGGGAAATTTTTTTAAAGAACTGGAGAGCATCTGTTCTTTGCAAACAATAATCGTAATTTAAGAGTTGAAAACGAGCTTAGATAACAAGTAAAAAAAAAATTAATAACGTGCATAAACAATTTTTAAGAAATAAAATTTGATTTATTTAAGCTAGTTCGCAATTGAAACTGTCAATTTATTTTTTATTTATTTAATAAATTGTATTAATATATTATAAAAATATATTATTAATTAAAATATATAAAAATAAATTTTATTGTTCAAAATTATGACCATAAAATAATATAAAAAAAACGAACTTATTTCTTTATAAATTAATATGTACGATTTTTTTGTGTGTAAATAAATTTATTATATTCCATTGATAAAATCAATTATATTATATTGATTCGATAAAAAAAGCAACAAAAAAAATCCCAACTTGAGCTCAACTATTCTCAACGCTTGTATTTACAAACACAACAATAAAATTAATTGTTATTACTCCAATAACAATTTGTTTTGCATAATTTAAGCATGATTTAATGTTACTCTAACACACCTTTTAAACCACTAATTTATGTATATATTTAACCACATCTTCAACTTGCGTTTTGCAGCATTTCTTCTCTACAGAAGAAATCCAGCTCAATTTAAAAATATATATTTTACATCGAGTTGTTTACGCTGGAAGTTATGACTTCAACTTGCATAATTTAAAGATCCTATTGACACGAAATAAGAATTGATGATGTATTTCAAGAAGTTTCTAAATGTTTGTAAAATACGACCAAAAAAACATTACTATAATTTGAATAATTTACATATTTTTTATAGAAATTTTTTAAAGAAAATATCAACGTATTTTCATTATTTTTATAATTCTATGGGCAATTTTATATAACAAAATTCAAATATATTTACTTTCGATTTTTAATAAAAAATATTTTTTTTAGGTAATTTATATATAAAAACTATTTATAAACGCAACATGAACATTTCTGATAAAAAATGTCAAGTGCTAAAAAAAAGATCCGGTCTATAATAAACCGGTACAACTATTGGAACTGAACGGCCAATTTTAAGACACACGATTATTAACATTAACCCAGTAAAGAACTGGTTTGGGGATCGGATGAAACCGGATAATGGTGAAAATGCACCAAATAAACCATTTATGAATAAAATGTCCTGATGAGTCGTTCGTTCTGTGAACGGTTCAATAATGTACAGAGTGTCCAACGAGCGCAAATAAATTTGTATCCCGATGAGTCGTTCGTTTCTGTGAACGGTTCAATAATGTACAGAGTGTCCAACGAGCGAAAATAAATTTGTATCCCGACGAGTCGTTCGTTCTGTGAACGGTTCAATAATGTACAGAGTATCGAACGAGCGAAAATAAATTTGTATTTGTCGAATTAATTTTTTATAACGAATTATCGATTGTGTACAAAAATAATTGTGTACAAATTGAGGATTTTTTTTTTCCGTTTGTCAAACTTTAAAAATCTTTGTATAAAATTTTTTTATTTTTAACATTTTTAGCAAGAACACATAATTTTGTGTTCTTTCTTAAATTTGCAAGTAACCGTTCATGAATACACGAACGGTTCAATAACAAATGAACGGTTCATTTTATGAACGATTCTTCAGCCTTAACTCTATAGAAGAACAGGTGACCTGTGCTGAACTAAAGCGGCTGGTTTCAAAAACGAAAATGAAGACGGAAAAAATTGACGCAGACAACGCACTACGTTATAAATCGGACGCTAGAAATGTGCCCTACTGGCCCAATATCGGAACCGCAGCTTTTTCCGCGTTTCGCTAATTAAAATACAAATATTTCTATTTTACCGTGAATAAGTATGATACATATGAATGTGTTAATTTAAATTGTGAAAAATTATTTAGCAAATAGAATAGTACAAATTGCCGTATCTAGAAATTCGTTGTTTAGTTAATCTTCTGCAGAATGCTAGAATTTATTACGTGTGGAAATTTTTTAAATTTTAGTCCACAAGAAAAAATATTTTACTAATTTTTCGCTAAAATTTTGAGGCTCTTTTTACACAAATTATATATAAAAACAATTTTTTTTAAACATTTTGTTTTTCTGAACTAGTTAAAAATGTCGATAGGTTAAAATTAGCTGATGTATGTGAAAAGTACAAGCAGAAAGTAGAAATCATGGCTAATGAACATCTAGGAACGAGATAGATTGCGAATGGAGGGAAATCAGAAATGGGTTAACTACAGCAGCAAATGAAGTATTAGGCACAAAGAAAAGGGCAGGTAGGAGGGAATGGATCACGGAAGAAATAGTTGAAATGATAGAAGCAAGAAGGAAAATTAAAATAGGAAACACAGAAGCAGGACAGAAAAAATATAAGGAACTAAGGAACTTAATTAATAGGAAATGCAAGCTAGCGAAAGAAGAGTGGATAAAAGGAAACTGTGAGGATATTGAGGAGGATATGAGAAGAGGTAAAGTAGATTTGGGCTACAGGAAAATTAAGTCACATTTTTCTAAAGTAAAACCAAAGGGTAACATTATATGTGATAAGCAGGGTAAGGAACTCACAGATAATAAGGAAAAAGCTAGAAGATGGAAGGAGTATCTTGAAGATTTATATAAAGGTAGGCAGGACATGGAGGAGCTAGAAAGTGTGGAACAGATAGATGAGGATGACTTAGGTCCTAGCATACTTAGGTCAGAGTTTCATAGAGCATTAAATGATTTACGGAATAAGAAAGCAGCGGGGATTGATATGATACCAGCCGAATTAATAAAACACGCAGGGGGAAAAATACAGGAGCGATTATACAGGTTAGTTTGTAAAATATATGAGAAGGGAGAAGTACCACAGGATTTTCAGCGTAGTAGAATAGTAACAATGCCGAAGAAAATAGGAGCTAATTTGTGTGAGAACTATAGGACCATTAGTCTACTATCACATGCATCGAAGATATTGTTAAAGATTATTTATAGGAGATTAGAAAATAAAGTAGAGGAAAGGCTAGGAGAAGATCCGTTTGGTTTTAGGAAAAACAGAGGGACGAGGGAGGCGATTCTAGCACTAAGAACAGTAGTAGAAAAAAGAATGAGGGTAGGAAAGGTAACTTGCATAGCTTTTGTACATTTAGAAAAGGCATTTGATAATGTAGATTGGGACATAATGTTTAGAATTTTAAAAGAAACGGGTATAGATTATAAGGATAGGAGAATAATTTTTAATTTATATAAACACCAAAATGCCTTAGTTAGAATTGAGGGGGAAGAAGAGGTAGCAAAAATAGGGAAGGGAGTTCGGCAGGGATGTACACTCTCACCGTTATTATTTAATCTATATATAGAAGATGCAATAAACAAAGTAAAAGAAGAGTATAGTGTAGGTGTGAATGTACAGGGAGAGAAAATATATATGTTGAGATTCGCCGACGATATAGCTATATTGGAAGAAAGCGAAAAGAATTTAGAAAGGGTATTGAATGGTATGCAGGCAGTATTGACTAGGGATTTTAAAATGAAAATAAATATAGGTAAAACTAAAGTGATGAGGTGTGACAAAAAGGAATGCAGTAGAAAAATGAGGATCACAATAGGAGATAATAGGATCGAAGAAGTGTCAGATTTTTGTTATTTAGGCAGTAGAATCACAAAAGATAATCGAAGCAAGGTAGATATAAAGTGTAGGATAGCACAGGGTAGGAAGGCATTCGTAGAAAAGGAACAGATTTTAAGATCAAATATTGACTTGGGTATTAGAAAAAGATTACTGAAGGTATATGTTTGGAGTGTAGCACTGTACGGGTGTGAGGCGTGGACTATATGAAAGGAAGAGAAGCGTAGATTAGAAGCACTTGAAATGTGGTGTTATAGGAGGATGATGAGGATTGGTTGGGAAGATAAAGTAACAAATGAAGCTGTACTAGAGTTAGTAGGGGAGAAGAGAAGTATTTGGAGAGTGTTACAGCGTAGGAGAGACAGATTAGTAGGGCATATCCTTAGGCATGGGGGGATTGTGCAATTGATCATAGAAGGTAGAGTGGAGGGAAAGAGAGGGGTAGGTAGGCCTAGATTGGAGTATGTGAGTCAGATAGTTGAAGACGTTGAGATGAATAGCTATAGGGAGATGAAGGGATTAGCTCAGGATAGATCGGCATGGCGTGCTGTTTCCAACCAATCTTTAGGATTGCGGACTCTTTAACTAACTAGTTAAAAATCACAAACATCAAATTTTCCAAATTCGAGTAAAAGATAATGAAAAAAAATTATAAAATAAATTCTAGTACTTTTTGGTGATATATAAAAATCATCCTCCGACGAATTTATTTTTTTCTCTTCTAGCTTTTGTTGCCAAATCGCTATTTTAGAAATAGTTAATAAATAAAATTGATCTACCAATTCATAAAAAAATATATAATTATTTTTTTGCCGCAAAAAATAGATCTATTTCAATCGACAAGAAAAAATTAAATATAAGCATAACTAACGAGCTTCAGATTTTTTTAGCAATTTATTTTATACATTATTAAGAAAATGTTAATAAGTACCAATAAGTACCATCTAGTGATTCAATAATTTATTATTTGAATATTTAATTACAACATTAATTACAACAAGTTAGCGTGCATTTTTAGGTATCTGAAGATATCAAATACCGTTTAATCGATGACTGTATAAGTCATCGAATGCGAATATCATGGTATCTGGGTCAGTACCGCTTTAAGAAAAAAATGCCTGTCTGATAAGGTAGTACCTGGCGTACACAACAACGAAATAAATTTTAAGCCACTGAATAAAATTGGATTTGAACTATTTCAATTTTTTTTTTTGCATAAAAATGTACAAATTTGGCCGTAATTACCATTAATAGCAATAATAATAAATTTTACTTTTATACCTTACTGTTTCAATTTTTTGTTATACAGAGTTCTCCAAAAGTTAGGCAAAAAAAAATCACATTCAATATATTTGTGAATAAAATTATGCTGTTGATATTTAACCATTTTTTGTAATATATTTATAAATTTACCTTCAACCACCCTGTATTTTCAAATATCAATTTATGTCTTACGAAGGCTCATTCAAACCATTGTCAAAAATTAAATCCGAATATAACAATAAAAAAAATCAGATGTATAGAATGTTGAATTTTGAGAAAAGCGTTGATAAATTCGCTACAAAAAAAATTATATCAATGTTGGATTTATTTTCGGTAAAAATATGTTTAATGATGATTTTTCGTAGAAAATTTGTTTTATAGCTAAATTTGAATTCAAATTTTATACGCTAAAAATTTTTTTTTGATCAAATTAAATATTTCGTATAAGAAATTATGGATCTAATTTTCTATAAAAGCTTTAATTAGTTCGCAAAATATTTTTAAACAAATTTTAGTCAATTTACACATTGCATTGTTTTAGTCTGCAATAATCCACTAAAGAGACACGAATTTTATTAATGGGCTTTCGGAGAACCCTGTATAACAAAAAAAATTGAAACAGTAAGATATATAAGTAAAATTTATTATTATTGCTATTAATAGTTGATGTACATTACAGTACAGTATTGATTGCAATTGCTATGATAAATTGACACTACACGATATTGAATAGCTTATATAATTGTGTCAATAGGTTTCTGGTCAAATGCGTTTTAATAACAAAATCAACAGTAAGTTCTGCACAAGAAGTTCGCTATGTTGTTTATTATGCTAATTGATTATAAGCATGTATTCACTGCTTTTTGTCATCGATCAGAAGTACCAAAGAAAAATGCCCTCTGGAGAGAACATTTTTTTTTTAATTAAAAAATATAGTGGTTATATATATTTTTAAAATAAATTACAAAAAAATGTATCTTAAAAATATCGACAATATTTTATAAGAAATTCATGACTATTTATTTAATCATAATTTCTTTAGTAATTAAATGATTTTTTTAGCAAAGAAAAAAATGTGTATTGATATTAATAATATTTTGTAGTAAAAGATGCATGAAAAAAAAATTTCAAGCCTTTTTTACGAAATCAATAAACTTTAACAAATATTTAAAAAAAACACAAAAAATCTTCAATTTAATTATTAGTTTGCATATCTATAATATTGTAATCACTTAAAAAAATATTTTATTTAAATTTTTATATTAATATACGTAAAGTATTTTCGTTTGCCCATTTGAAAAGAAAAGAATATAAATTATTCGATTATATTTCAATTATAAATCAATATTTTGTATAACCAACGGAAAAATTGAACAAAAAATTAAATAAATATAATTTTTAGTCGATTAATTAATTATTTAATTGATTTAGGTATTTAAATTTCACATAACTTAAATTATATATTTTTTTAATGCCGTGATGGTAATTATTGACGACTTATTGATGTTTTATTTAAATACCCTGTATAATAGGCAACAACAGTTAATTAATAAAGTATATGCATATTAGAATTGCATTTGAAAAGCTTCTAAAAGCAATCGGCTTGTACTAAACAGCTGTTAAAAGTGATTAGTATTATATCTATATGAGTAATTGATATTATTAATTTATATAAGACAACAAGAGACATGGAAATTATGTTGATGACCAAATAAATCGTTTTTCGTTGTTTTTTTTTTAATTTAATGTCGATAAATTTGTTTATTCAACGATCATTTAGATTACATATATTTTTGGAGTCACAAAAATCTAGACCGGTCTAGAAATCTAAATTGCGTTACAGTTAAACCGTTTTAATATAATTTTTGGTAGTTTTACTAAATTAACCACTTTTAGCTAAAACTATTCTTTAATATATTAGTTCAAATTATTAAAATATACTTTCGAAAAAAAAAAATCAAAATTTCTCGTTTCATTTTCGTATTCATTTATTTTTTAGAGGAAGCTGACAAGTACGCGCTTCAACATTCGAGTCGCCAGACATCATCTGAAGAAGTCAACTCACCATCTGAGTTGGTGGACTCGATCAGTCTCATCTTCTTGGAGATTAGGGATTTATTCCAGGGCGGTTTGACGGGTTTATTCCGGGACGCGAAGGAAGACGATTTGGACGATAATGAGGATAATGTTGCTGAGGAGGACAGTGCTCTGGATGATGGGGAGGAAGGTGCGGAGGAGGCGGAGGAGGAGCAAGGTGGTGATGATAACGTGAAGAAGAGCAGTAGAAGAATGGGAGTTGGTAAGTTGCGTTTTTTTGTTTGTTTGTTAAATGTTTGATTATTGAGTATTGGTACGTTCGCTAAAGTTATTAATTTTTAAATTTAAAAATCCCTATCCAAAATATCCAGTTTAACAAGAAAAAGCAACTTATAACACAGCTATTAGCTACTGCAATTGATCTAAAATTGGATTACAACATTACGATCGTTGCCATTAAATGTTCTTCGATATGTGATTGTTAATTATACCATACGTAACATGCTGAAGATCAAACTGGACCATTTCATTAATAAATCGATTTATAGAAGCCAGAAACGAAACAAACCGAAATAAATAAACTATCTCTTGAAAATCCTGTCTTGGAAATCATCTGTATGATACTGTAGTTTTTTTTACAATAAGATTTTGCAGTCTAATTAGATAATTGGAAAGCTCATATGTGGAGGACTGTACTAATTGGACTCATTAGGTGTACCATATTATAATATTATAATATAAAAATAAAATATTATAATAGAAAATGAAGTATAATTATTGTTTTTAAATTGGAATCATAAAAATCTAGTTCGGTCTAGAAGCGAATTGCGCTTGAGTTAAAACGTTTTAATTATTCGCTCAAAGAAATAATAAAATTGGGAAATGATTTGATTATTCAACAAAAAAATTGCTAATTATAATATTATGAATTTTTGATAGGTTCGATACAATTTTAAACAATTTTTACAATATTTTGTTATAAAAAAAACCGAACGCAATATTAGGGTCATAAAATTCTAGTGCGGTCTAAAACCTAATTTCGCTCCAGTTAAAACGTTTCAACTACCCAATCAAATAATAACACATTTGATAGACCTATTTCCAGCAATTGATCTAGAAATATCAATATTTACTGCAATTTATAGATCTCTAAATGGTACGTTCGTCAATACTTAATTACAGTATCAGCTTATTAGTTTATTATTTTTACTTTTCTCACATTGATCGAAACCTCAATCCATATTGAACTACATCACACCAGAATTTACCTTTTTTCCGTTTTTCATTTTCCTTTTTGCAGAATATGAATTCCGACGCGAAACTAATAATACTATGTGGCATTCGATGAATCTTAACCAACGCGCATTTGAAAATAAGTTATAGGAAAATATTTATACTATTTTATATCAGTTCTTATACAATATTTGTTTAAAAAAAAAATTGGAGTCATAGAAATCTAGACCAGAATTGAATCTTAAAGCCAGCCAAATTAGAGTAATAAAAAAACCATTAGGTTTCAAGGTAATGTTTAATTTTTTTGCCTAGAATTATGTTGCTCGAATGATTTTAAATCGAATTTTAGTTTGTTTGTTATATTTTTTTAATTTAAATTCAGTTTCTTGTATAAACTAATAATTTATGCGCTAACTTTGGTAGAATGCAGCGTACACTGTTAGGGCTCATTATGGTATCGTGCCTGAGCTGATTACATATTTACCTACTTATTATTTTCAAAAATATATAAAAAAAGAAGTTTTTAGCAGATGTACAAACTGCAATTTGCAGTAGTACAAATTATTCAAGTGTTTAAATTACAAATAAGTTATATATGTATAATATCTCTAACACGAAGTGTGTCAAAATGTAACTGATTATTTAGTAAATATTTAATTTATTTAATACGTTAAGACGAGAAATTCTACTATACCTATTTTATACCGGATGGCGAAATTAATAAGCAAATTTTAAATTCGACCTGATGAAATGTTTGATTTCCTAAATCATTTTTGTCGAAACACTCAGTATATATAAATTTGAAATTTTAATATGTAACAACCGGTATATTAATATCGACAATAATTATTCATTTTTATTACTTTGTTCAGCTAAAAATAATTTATATTTAAAAAATCGCGCATTCATTTTTATTATTATGTTTAAATTGAATTAAACGATACGCCCCTGTACTGTACTTATATATACAGGGTGGTTATATGTGGTATGTATAGCTAAAGGACCAAAAAAAATTTTTTATAGAGGAGCGTGGAAAGAAGAAAAAGAAGAAACTAAAGGCCATCATCAAGCTATTAGTTCTTGGAGCTGTTTTCTTCGCTAAAGTGACTTTATTATTAAAAGTGTTAGCCGCTCACCTTCAAATCAAATTCCTTCTAATCGCTTTCGCTGGATTAGTCCTCAACGCCGCCAGGTTCTATTTCGATCTGAAGAAGGGCCACTCTCCTCAAAAGGTACTAAAAAATAAAATATCTTTTAGCTAAAATACCACTTTACTAATAATTGTTACATTCTTAAATAATTTATAACAAAAAAAAAAACAGTACGTCCCCGTAATTTACAGTTATATACAGAGTGGGTCATATACGCTAATAAATATACGGATACAGTTTTATATAATACAGAGGATGAAATGACAAGCAAAACTTTATTATACAAAAATATATATTTTTATAAACCTTTATTTTTAGAAATAATCTAAAGCTGCGAGTTGATAAAAAAAATTTTTTTCTTGATATAACACTAAATCATCACTGTATAGCTTTTAACATCACCCTGTATATATATACTGTGTGTTTCATATGTAGGTAATTTATTATGAACATGCGCAGCATCAGCATCATTACGATGGTGGGGAGGATGATTGGAGCGGTGGGGGCGGAGGACATGGAGGATATTGGGGTCGTTCCTATGTCCTACCGGATGATAACAAGAGTGCGCAGGATCAAGCGTATGCGCAGCAGAAGCCTCTGGGCACGCAATATGCCAGAGTTGAAGATAAACCCAATTTTAGTTGGGAATAAATGGAATTATTTTATGATTTGACTGATTTGATTTGAGGCTTGGTTTTTTTTTTAAATCAACAAAAATTCTATTTATTTTGTTTGATGCATTTCGGTTTTTTAATTAAAATTTTAAACTAATTTTTTGATATCTTTCTTCAATTCTACAACTATTTTATACTTGACTTCCCAATATTTTTACGTTTCATTAATTTTTAAAAAAAAAAAAAAGAATTACAAATCTGAATTACAAATATATTATTTTATCTTCAATTTTTTTTTCCAATACTTTTAATATTTATTTTAAATTAATACGTAATTTTATTAAGTTGCAAAAAAATCGTGCCAGATAATTTATTTTTAGTTAATTTCTAATTATTTATTACTTTTCATACTAGTATTTATTTAATTTATTTCATTTCGTGTTAATTAAGTTTTGCTGCTTTGTTAAGTTTTTCGAAAAATACTATATTTTCCTTTAAACTTTTAATCTATTATTAGTTTTTAATAAATTAATATATAATACTCATCTAAAAAAATAAATAAAATAAACGCTGACTTATCAAAATATTTTTAAGCATATATATTAAAAAAATTAAAATTATATAAAATTATTTTAATTTAAAAAGTCGTTTATTTTATTTATATATTTATTTTTAGCAGTATACGTTATTAATATAATATTAAAAATACTCAGGTATCTTTGTAAAGTAGATTATTTAAAAAAAATCTGTAATAATTTTTTATTCCAAATTATGTTACTAATAATTTTTTAATTTATGTTTTTAAATAATTTAGTTGGGGTATGTGTAATTACAAATACATATTTTTAAATTATTTTAAAAAGGAAAAATCGAGTAGCTAGTCATTTAATTAATTATTAAAAATTATTTTAATATTTCTATTATTTACTCATTTTAAGATTATTTATAAGTTTTCTCGGTCTTTATATTCACTTAAGTAAAAAAAATCTTTAACATTACATTTTGTCGATTAATTTTAAAATATGTTACAATTTGCGTTGAAAAAAATATTTAATTTTTTCGATTAACTTTACACTCTTTAAACTTTATTTAATACTAATTTAAGTTTATTTTTATCTTACTTTAAGAATGGTTACATTTTTATTAACCTGTTTATAGCAGATTCATTTACAATAAAATATTACTTATAAATTTTAATCCGATTTTTTATTACGTTATAATTTATTAAAAAATTTAGAATATATATTTTTTTCAGTTTTTTTGCAAGCGAAATTTTTTAATTAATAAAATATTATTTAAGATTAAGCAGAATAATTTCATAAAAATTTGAAAAAAAAAATATTATGGCTGAAGGTAGCCTCCACGTGAAAAAAAAATAAAAAATGAGAATACATAATTATTAATTTTTTTTTATAATTATAGAAAAAAATACAGAATAAAATATATAGTAAATCTTATTTATTTAATTTAAATTTTAAAAAAATTATATATTTTTTCCCAATGAGAAGGTGAAAAAACTTGTAAAAATGAAAAGATTTTTTTTTTAATTAAAATTAAACAATTGGGATTTAATTGTATATCAAATTTTTTATTTATTTTATCTACGATTATTTAAATTTAATTTATTAATAATTATGTATTTTCAAAAATAAATATAATTTGTTCATTAATTATGAAAATATCTATATATTTTTAAAATTCTACAGTTTTTTCTTTGTTTTTAGAATTGCATTAATAAAAGTGCATAAATTTCCTCAGATCAAAATTCCGTTCAAGAAATGTAAATAAATTTAAATTCTAAACGTCGCCAAGAAAACGCCACTTTAATTCTAATAGCAACTAAATTTTTAATGTGAGAAAGAAGCTTTAAATAAATTCACACGCATAATTCAAAAAAAAAATTATAAACTGAAAAATCTGTTAGCAAAAATTTGAAATTGCAGATTTCATTTCATTCATTTTTTTAATATGGTCAAAAATTAATGTTTTTATTTCCAAAATAGAATTGTAAAAAAGAAAAAATACATCTTCAGCAGTTAGGCAATTTTTTAAAACAGAATGTAGCAAATAAAAATAATAATGCAGCCTCTTCTAATGCACAAGCTTCCATTATATTTATTTTTATGACGACGAAACGACGTTACATGAATGTTAAATAAATTCATTGCGAATTTGTAAAATAACAGTACCGTAATATATCAATTTTCAATTTATAAAAAAAAAAATACATTTTTAGTGTATTTTAGTTAGTTAGTTAAAGAGTCCGCAATCCTAAAGATTGGTTGGAAACAGCACGCCATGCCGATCTATCCTGAGCTAATCCCTTCATCTCCCTATAGCTATTCATCTCAACGTCTTCAACTATCTGACTCACATACTCCAATCTAGGCCTACCTACCCCTCTCTTTCCCTCCACTCTACCTTCTATGATCAATTGCATAATCCCCCCATGCCTAAGAATATGCCCTACTAATCTGTCTCTCCTACGCTGTAACACTCTCCAGATACTTCTCTTCTCCCCTACTAACTCTAGTACAGCTTCATTTGTTACTTTATCTTCCCAACCAATCCTCATCATCCTCCTATAACACCACATTTCAAGTGCTTCTAATCTACGCTTCTCTTCCTTTCCTATAGTCCACGCCTCACACCCGTACAGTGCTACACTCCAAACATATACCTTCAGTAATCTTTTTCTAATACCCAAGTCAATATTTGATCTTAAAATCTGTTCTTTTTCTACGAATGCCTTCCTACACTGTGCTATCCTACACTTTATATCTACCTTGCTTCGATTATCTTTTGTGATTCTACTGCCTAAATAACAAAAATCTGACACTTCTTCGATTCTATTATCTCCTATTGAGATCCTCATTTTTCTACTGCATTCCTTTTTGTCACACCTCATCACTTTAGTTTTACCTATATTTATTTTCATGTTAAAATCCCTAGTCAATACTGCCTGCATACCATTCAATACCCTTTCTAAATTCTTTTCGCTTTCTTCCAATATAGCTATATCGTCGGCGAATCTCAACATATATATTTTCTCTCCCTGTACATTCACACCTACACTATACTCTTCTTTTACTTTGTTTATTGCATCTTCTATATATAGATTAAATAATAACGGTGAGAGTGTACATCCCTGCCGAACTCCCTTCCCTATTTTTGCTACCTCTTCTTCCCCCTCAATTCTAACTAAGGCAGTTTGGTGTTTATATAAATTAAAAATTATTCTCCTATCCTTATAATCTATACCCGTTTCTTTTAAAATTCTAAACATTATGTCCCAATCTACATTATCAAATGCCTTTTCTAAGTCTACAAAAGCTATGCAAGTTACCTTTCCTACCCTATTTCTTTTTTCTACTACCGTTCTTAGTGCTAGAATCGCCTCTCTCGTCCCTCTGTTTTTCCTAAAACCAAACTGATCTTCTCCTAGCCTTTCCTCTACTTTATTTTCTAATCTCCTATAAATAATCTTTAACAATATCTTCGATGCATGTGATAGTAGGCTAATGGTCCTATAGTTCTCACACAGATTAGCTCCTATTTTCTTCGGCATTGTTACTATTCTACTACGCTGAAAATCCTGTGGTACTTCTCCCTTCTCATATATTTTACAAACTAACCTGTAATAATCGCTCCTGCATTTTTTCCCCTGTGTGTTTTATTAATTCGGCTGGTATCATATCAATCCCCGCTGCTTTGTTATTCCGTAAATCATTTAATGCTCTATGAAACTCTGACCTAAGTATGCTAGGACCTAAGTCATCCTCATCTATCTGCTCCACACTTTCTAGCTCCTCCATGTCCTACCTACCTTTATATAAATCTTCAAGATACTTCTTCCATCTTCTAGCTTTTTCCTTATTTTCTGTGAGTTCCTTACCCTGCTTATCACATATAATGTTACCCTTTGGTTTTACTTTAGAAAAATGTGACTTAATTTTCCTGTAGCCCAAATCTACTTTACCTCTTCTCATATCCTCCTCAATATCCTCACAGTTTCCTTTTATCCACTCTTCTTTCGCTAGCTTGCATTTCCTATTAATTAAGTTCCTTAGTTCCTTATATTTTTTCTGTCCTGCTTCTGTGTTTCCTATTTTAATTTTCCTTCTTGCTTCTATCATTTCAACTATTTCTTCCGTGATCCATTCCCTCCTACCTGCTCTTTTCTTTGTGCCTAATACTTCATTTGCTGCTGTAGTTAACCCATTTCTGATTTCCCTCCATTCGCAATCTATGTCGTTCCTAGATGTTCCATTAGCCATCATTTCTACTTTCTGCTTGTACTTTTCACATACATCAGCTAATTTTAACCTATCGACATCTACTCTGACCTGTTTAGACTTCTGTAATTTCTTGAATTTGACCTCTGAGTCCAGGACTACTAAATTATGGTCACTATCAATATCTGCTCCAGGGTAACTCTTACAATTCTTAATCTGGTTCCTAAACCTCTCTTTAACCAGTATGTAATCTATCTGATACCTCCCGATATCTCCTGGCATTTTCCACGTATATATCCTGCGCTTGTGATTCTGAAAAAGCGTGTTTGCTACCACTAGCTTATTCCTAATACAAAACTCTACCAATCTATCCCCTCTATCATTACGTGTTCCTATTCCATATTCGCCTACTATTGAAACTTCCTTTCCCTTACCTACTACGGCATTCCAATCTCCGATTACAATTAGATTATCCTGTCCTTTAACGTTTGCTAACCTAGATTCAATCTCCTCATAAATGGATTCTACCTCCTCATCATCGTGACTTGAAGTTCGCATATATACTTGCACTATAACTGTGTCCGTTGGCTTCGTGTCTAATCTAATAGTTATAATTCTATCACTAACTTGGCAATAACTCTTTACTCTACATCCCAACTTTCTATTCATTATAAAACCTACACCGGTATGCCCATTATCTGATGCTGTGGTTATTAATCTATATTCTCCTGACCACGTATCTACTTGATCTTTCCTCCTAACTTCACTAATCCCTAATTTTAATACTAGTGTATTTTATTGTACTAAATTAATTAATGTGCACAAATATATTTATAAAAAAAAGAAATCTTCATAATTTTTTTTTATTTGGATTCAAGACCCTCCCTGTTTATAAACATAGGTATTCTTTTACTTTAACAACGCCTAACTGTTGCATTGTTCATCATATTCACAACAAAACTGTAATTGTTACGAGTTCTAAGGAACAAAATGGTAAAAATATTGTTCAATACCTTTATGCAGTACATTCGTAGACGAAGAAAATATTAAAACGAATATTTATCAAACTTGCGGTTAGTTTTGAGCTTAATTTATTTCTCAAATATAGTTAAAACGTATTTTTTTACAGAAATTGTGCACGAAAAAGTAAAAAAATATTAAAAAAAAATTTTTGCATTACAATTTTTTTTTTAATAAACAATTTTATTGTTTATTTTTAAATGTATTTTTTCATTAAAAAATACAAAAAAATTAAAATAGACTTCTAAAACTAAATCCACTTCATATTATACTGCAAAATATTTCTAGACAGGGTTTTAGTGTCTTTTGCAGCACCGGACGTAACCGTTTTTGTGTCTAGACGTCCTTTTTTAGCAACAACACCAGAAATCTATTTTTCTTCGTTCATTGCATATTATTCTATGCCTATTTAGTATGTAAAGACAGTTTTGCCTCTTGGGCTTCTAAATTCCATAAAAAAATCTAGGTATAAATAGATAAGAAATGTGACAAGTCACATACGAATTGATGTAAAGATAGTGAATAGCAGAAACAAGTAGAGAAGAAAAAACTAACAAAGAAATTTATTAAAAACATTTTTCAGAATACAAAACAAATTTTCTTTACGTACCCAAGTCGGCAAATATTTGTTAATTTTGCGGCTTTAAAGCTTGGTTTGTTCAATTTTATTAAAGGAAAAGTACACCCAAAGTTCTAATTTAATTTTTATAAAATTTGTGCTAAGAAACATATTAAATATGAATTTAATTCGAAAGTGGTTAGTTTCTTCATTTGCAATTTCAACAGTATTTTGTGCACCAAGTTTAAGGGTATGTATATAATTTTTTAAATATAATTATTTATTTTTTTAATAATTATATAGTCAACATTAAACATTCTGAATTAAATTTAGTGTGAAATTGATTTTCTTAATCAATACTTTTGATTTTTTAAATCGTAAGTAAATTTTCATTAAAAAAAATATTGTCATATGAAGTTATGTTTAAGAGCGCAAATATATTTAGGTAATTTAATTAATTATATTTTTTTATTATTATACACGTACACGATAAAATGTTTTAAATTTAATTAAATAAAAGATCGATTTTTTATTGAACTCATTCATTTTTTAACCTTAATAATAAAAAAAATTGCAGAACCAAATTTAAGGCTATATATATTTAAATTATACTTCTTTTTTTAATTCATTTACACTTGACAATAAACATTTTAAATTTAATTAAGTAAAACATCGATTTTTTTTTCATAAAAATTTTATCATATAATTTTATAATTATTAATAATAAATATTCAATCAAATAATTTCCTCGAATCAAGTTCAATGATTTTTTTAATTATAATTTTTTAATTATTACACAATCAATGACAAATTATTTAAATTAAAATAAATAGAAAATCGATTTTTTAATCAAATTTAATTATATTAAAAAAAAAATTAGAATCTAGTATTCAATGAAGTTATTTTGTCCATATTAAAGTTCTATTTTTAAAATGACTATAAAATAAGGAATTTTTATTGATAATTTGGAAAGATCAAGCAATAAATTTATCTAAAAAACACAAGTTTAAAAAAATATTTTTGAAAATTCGTAACTCAAGGTAGGTGCTTCATATATAAATTAAAATTTATATATATTACGAAGAAGAAAAAACCAAAAAATCGTAGCATAAGAATTATATTTAAAAAAATCGATAGGGAGTATTTGATAAATATTTTTTTTTAGATTCTGCCTGAACATCAAATTCCAGCTCAGCTATTGACCCTTCCGGGAAACGCTACGAGCATCCGAGCGAACATCGAAGATGGTTTCAGTTGCGAAGGGCGATCCTACGGGTACTATGCAGACGTGGAGAACGAGTGCCAATTATTCCACGTCTGCCTACCAATCACTTACCCCACCGGAAGAACACAAATCTTCAGATGGAGCTTCATATGCCCAGAAGAAACCATCTTCAATCAAGTACGAAATTATATACAGTAGAGTTAGTTAGATAACTCTCAAGATAATTTGTTCGAAAAAAAACAACGTAAAAAAGTTCGATAATCTCAATGGCAGGGATTTATTTTCATAAATTTATTCATTTTCCTATAAGCTATTCATCCCACCATACCTTTTCTAAATCTACGAAATCTATTATACGTCTTCTTCCCTACTCGCATTTTTTTTCTACTACCGTTCTTGGTGTTAAAATAGCCTCCCTTGTCCCTCTGTTTTTCGTAAAAACCAAACCAATCTTCCGCTAGCCTTTCCTCTACTTCCCTCGTCCCTCTATTCTTCCTACAAGGTAAATTTTTCCAACTTTTTAATGTAAGCTTACTCCAGGGCTGTAAGACGAGTGCGCATACCCTTGCAGCCGCGGACGTTCGCCAGTTGGAAAAAATTTACCAATACATTCTTCTACAGCTTTCGCTAGACTTCTACTTTCCAATATTTTGCAAGTAGAATTATTCCCAAACATATTTTTTCGGTAATAAAAAAATCTTCAGGAGATGTTTACGTGTACACGAGCTGACGAATCGATCGACTGCATGGAATCGCCTAGATACTATAATTTAAACAGGAACTTGAATGGGGAATCCGAAAAGGAAGTTGAAGAGGACACGCAATCGTTAAATGTGGACGTGTTTGGTCAGAACAGGCCTGCTTTAGAGCCAACGAGAGGCCACAGCAAGCCTCGGCCTCAAATTGAGCCTGAGCTGTTGGATGATGCCACTTCCGTGCCGGAAGTGCCACAGCTGTTCGAACAACTGGGACATGGTTCGATTCCCGGCAGCGATCGGGAACCGAAACCGATTTATAATAGGCGAATAGGATGATTTTTTTTTTTAAACGAATTATTATTTATTTAAAAATATGATTTAGAACGCTTTAATCCACGGTTAGGATTAGAATTGTATATTATTTGTACTGGTTTTTTTTTTTTTGTATTTATTGTTGCTATAATGAATGGCCGAAAATAATCGTTTGGATTAATATTACGACGGTATCATTTTCTGGGATTTTTTAGTAATTGTTTTAATCCAGCGGTTTCCATAAGCTATGATAAATATTAATAAAAATATATAAGACAATTTATAAAATAATTATTTGATAAATTGTAGATTTTTTGAACAAGTAAAATATTTTTACAATTACAATAAAAAAAAATACACCCCTATTATTAAAAAAAAACTACACATTTTATCACACAAATCAATATTATACAATTTGTATTTAAATATAATACTGATCTATAAATTTATATAATTTAAATTTTATATTTAATCAGCTCAAATTTCATGTGACATAAGCAACAATTTTAAATATTTTGCCAATTCATTCTATAAATAAAAATATACGAATTCAATAATTTCTAAAAAAAAAATAGAAGTGTACTTAAAAAATTGTTTAATCGAAATAATAATTAATAAAAATTGAGTTACCTAATATAATAAGATTTGTAGTATAGTTAAATATTTTTAATAAAATAAATTGCTCTTAAATTCATCCACAAATACACAAAATGTGTTTACGAATCTCGTATTAAAAATTTAACATTTCCACAAATCACAATTAATTCAAAAGCAACATCACAAAAAATATTATAATATAGAATATCACCCAAATACCGTAACAAGCATTAACTAACTAGATGTACATTTCAAGCGCTATGCGCCCATTTTCAGTAGCACAAGATGGGCGCTTAGCGCTTGAAATGTACATCTAGCTACTTAATGCTTGTTACGGTATTTGGGTGATATTCTATATTATAATTTAACACCGTAGTGATAATTTTTAAAACAAAAAATATTGTAAAAGCAACGGAAACAAAACAAAAATACCGCAAGCTTGAACGCAAGTCGAAAGACATCCTTAGTTTTCAAATGAAAAATATATCGCATTTCAAGCATCCGTTTCGTTATCTGAAGTATTTTCCATTTCGTGGGGCTGCCGTAGATCGATCGCGAAGCGCTTTTTGATAATAACGCTCGCAATGCCACCAGCGTTCTCTTTCATTCTATTACCATATAGTTCGAATGTCTTCGCCAGAGCGTAGGTCAATTTACGAGCTTGACTTCGAGAGTCACAGACGAACCCGTGACATGTGAATGGATTTGGCACCACCTCAAAAAAAAAAATGTTGTTAGTAATTTAATTCACAGTCGAATTATGACGAGATGTTATAAAATAATTTCCGTGTTGTCATCTTTTTTTTAACGATTTTTGTGGATCATAAATATTAGAATTTTATTAAAATTGTATCTGGCAACAGTTAGATAAGGAAATAGCAGATCTCTTTGTTATAAATGTAACTAGGTGAAGAATATAATGTAATCTATTGAAATTAAGCAAATGGATAGTCTTCTTTGGTCGTAAAACTGATTGTTGCTATTAGTTATTGTGGCAAAAGTAAAGTGTCACATCATACAAAAAGAAAATTAACTGTTATCTTACCTATTTTCCAAGAAAAAATTTCGCTGTTCATTTAAATATTAATTAGAAATATTTACAAGGTGCAGATTTTTTTTTGATACAATTCATTTTCAGCCAATTTAAAGCCATTCATTAAAAAACTGTGGAAGCTAAAAAAAAAACTATACGACGATTTTATAAATTTTTTACAAACTTCTAAAGCTAAAAATGAATTATCAAATGTAATATTAAATTCAGATTTTTATTATATTAACTAACATCTACGTGAAATAAAAAAAATCTACACCATGTTATAATTAGTTAGTTAAAGAGTCCGCAATCCTAAAGATTGGTTGGAAACAGCACGCCATGCCGATCTATCCTGAGCTAATCCCTTCATCTCCCTATAGCTATTCATCTCAACGTCTTCAACTATCTGACTCACATACTCCAATCTAGGCCTACCTACCCCTCTCTTTCCCTCCACTCTACCTTCTATGATCAATTGCATAATCCCCCCATGCCTAAGAATATGCCCTACTAATCTGTTTCTCCTACGCTGTAACACTCTCCAAATACTTCTCTTCTCCCCTACTAACTCTAGTACAGCTTCATTTGTTACTTTGTCTTCCCAACCAATCCTCATCATCCTCCTATAACACCACATTTCGAATGCTTGTAATCTACGCTTCTCTTCCTTTCCTATAGTCCACGCCTCACACCCGTACAGTGCTACACTCCAAACATATACCTTCAGTAATCTTTTTCTAATACCCAAGTCAATATTTGATCTTAAAATCTGTTCCTTTTCTACGAATGCCTTCCTACCCTGTGCTATCCTACACTTTATATCTACCTTGCTTCGATTATCTTTTGTGATTCTACTGCCTAAATAACAAAAATCTGACACTTCTTCGATTCTATTATCTCCTATTGTGATCCTCATTTTTCTACTGCATTCCTTTTTGTCACACCTCATCACTTTAGTTTTACCTATATTTATTTTCATGTTAAAATCCCTAGTCAATACTGCCTGCATACCATTCAATACCCTTTCTAAATTCTTTTCGCTTTCTTCCAATATAGCTATATCGTCGGCGAATCTCAACATATATATTTTCTCTCCCTGTACATTCACACCTACACTATACTCTTCTTTTACTTTGTTTATTGCATCTTCTATATATAGATTAAATAATAACGGTGAAAGTGTACATCCCTGCCGAACTCCCTTCCCTATTTTTGCTACCTCTTCTTCCCCCTCAATTCTAACTAAGGCATTTTGGTGTTTATATAAATTAAAAATTATTCTCCTATCCTTATAATCTATACCCGTTTCTTTTAAAATTCTAAACATTATGTCCCAATCTACATTATCAAATGCCTTTTCTAAATCTACAAAAGCTATGCAAGTTACCTTTCCTACCCTCATTCTTTTTTCTACTACCGTTCTTAGTGCTAGAATCGCCTCCCTCGTCCCTCTGTTTTTCCTAAAACCAAACGGATCTTCTCCTAGCCTTTCCTCTACTTTATTTTCTAATCTCCTATAAATAATCTTTAACAATATCTTCGATGCATGTGATAGTAGACTAATGGTCCTATAGTTCTCACACAAATTAGCTCCTATTTTCTTCGGCATTGTTAGTATTAAATAATTAAATTAAATTTAAAATTATTTGTTTAATAATATTAAACATATAATTAAACAAATAAATTTCTTGTTTTGTCTCACTTTTAGATCACCTTCTTGCACCACGATCATACTAAACACCCTCGTGTAAACAATATCTTGAACGCCATAGCTAATACTGTCCACTTTGTAAGTCGTAACTTCTTTATTATCTGTGTAAAGATAGTAAAAGCTGATCCCTTCGCTATGTACTTGGACTCGAACTATAGGGATTGTGGCGTTTTGAGGAAGAGATTTCGCTTCTTTGACGAGAAAATCCACGGGGCCGCGGGTGTGCTTGATGCCCCATAAACCTTTGGCGGGACTCGAACCTATGAATCGTAATGTTTGTTCATACAATGTATGAATAAATAAATGGATGGATGAATAAATAAAATGTACAGTGCGTAAAAAAGGTTTTGGATGTTTGTATTGTGCAATTGGTTGTAAAAGGTAGTGAAATGGGGAAAGGTACATGTGGGATCAAATTATTGTATGTAAGCTCAGAATGGGAATTAATGAAAAAATTATTAACGTTATCCTTTTGGAATTATTTCCTTAAGATATTTGAAAAATTGTTGAGTTTTTAATTGTTCAAAAAAAAATTGATTGGTATATTCCTATTTACGATTTAAAAAAAAACTGAAATGAATGAGAAATTTTTTGAATAATATGTATTTCGAAATAATTTCGTTTTAGAAGAGTAAAAAAAAACGTTATTAATTGTTAAAAATGTACATTTTAACAAGTAATTCATATATTTTTATCGATGAAATTTATTTATGAAACTTTTGTCTTGACTTTAATGAAATTTTTAACAATACAAAATCATTGTTTCTGAAATATTATTTAAATAGTATTTGTAAATAAATTCTCCTTTAAAAGAAGGGAGAAATATTTGATAAAAAAATAAAAATCTAAATACATTAATGAAATTTGTCAATGATTTTTTATTTTGAGTTTCCAAAAAAATAAAATAATTAAACTTCATCATACATGATATTTCAGAAAAAATCGTAAGTACTTCCACTAAAGCAAATTCTTCGAAATTTTATCGCGTATATTTAAAAGAATTCCAAATTCCAAATTAATATTTATTTGGCCTTATCTACGTAATATACATCGGGCTTCAATTTTTCATCTAAAATTAATATTTTAATCTTATCTTGCCTTATCTGGTAGCTTATCAAAATAGCTTCTGATTTTTTCTGCCATATATAACTGGATAATACACAATGATGGATGAACATGAACTATTTTTGATAAAGCAAAAGAATTTCAAAAATTCAAAATCTAATTTACTACAAAAGCAGATATATTTTTTGAAAAGTAATTGAGAAAATCATTTTTAGTATACCTGGGAATTATAAAAAAATGTCTTTATAAAATACAAAAAAAATTCAGCCTCTCCATCATAATGTGCAATAAAAATTTGCTTGTCGAAATGTTTTTATACAAATTTCCAAAAAAAAATGAAAATTTTTGTTCCGTAATTTATGCCCTATAGCGCAAAACAAAAAAACAGAATATATTTGATAAAAAAATTCTACAAAATATGGTAGAATTCTTAGTTGCTATTAATCCTTAAATGGTTTAGTAAATGAAAAAAAAAAACATAAATGGAAGAAAGAATTGAAAAACAATCGAACCATGAAATCTTTTTTGACATACGGATTTTTGGTGAAATAATAATTTAAAAAACGATTTCGAAACAGGAAGTATGTATGAAAGTAGGTGGTGGGGAATATTTGAAATTAAAATTATATAATATTAAAATGAAATTTTACTTACCTATATATTTAATATCGAAAGACACTGGTAGAGTAATATCCATTTTATCGTCCATTTCTTCCAAATATATTTTTATAAAACTGCACTAAACTTTAACAGACACTTCAAAATCACATTTGCTATACACAAACGTGTTTCAAAAAGAAAAAATTTCAACCGCGCGTTTCCCTTTGTTCTAATTTACACCTTCGGTTAATATTTTGGTAGTTTTGTTTGAAGTTGGAGCTTTTGCCGTGGACTTTGCGAGTGTCACCTGTTGTTTGCTGGTACACCTCCAGTTTATCGCATAGTTAGGCAACAACTGACAAACAACGGACCTCGCTATGAAGCAATCCAGCTGTACCTGATGATGCGATAGCAAGGTTTCGTTCTAGTCGTTGTTGCTATTTTAGTCGATATATTGTGCATGGAATGCGCAATGGCTTTGTATAGGACCCAGGGACGGGGGGCACCACGAAATAAATATATTCGGTTTTTTTTTTTATATAAATATTTCGTGATTTTTTAAATTTAAAAATTTATCTAATATTTCTATCGATTGAAAGATATTTGTATGGAATATCCACCAAATACGCAAAGTATTTAATAGCTATATGTGCATTTCGAAGGTTATACATCCATTTTCAGTAGCACAGGATAAAACTAAATAAAATACCCCAAAATATATTTATGTTGAAACATTTTTAGTACGCTACTGTGTTAGTACTAATGACAGTACTAATGTGATATTTTGCACCTGTCATATTCAACAGGTACGGCTTCATCTAACCGTTAAAAAGTGATAAGACTAAATATATTAAGGTGCTTTATAGTATTTTAATTTTATCGCTTTTTAAAATATTAATAATACAAATTTATCTATAGTTTAATTAATAAGATTGGGAATTCTATAAAAGAATTACGCTTTACGTTAAAATATAAATATTTGCCTTGTTTTTCATCAGAAAAATATGTAGGCGCTTATTAAAAAAATTAAAGGAGCAAATATTTTTAAGATAGGCAACTTGCATATCATTTGACCAAATATATAGTTCTCTATGACGACGCGGGTAGTATTTAACTATCTGACGTGCACGGTGCGCATGTGTCATAGCAACAGTCCTATCCACTGTTGCCATATCGAATGTAAATGCTGATTTTTAAAGAAATATATACAAAAATTACATTGATAAGTTATTACACACTTTTTAAATTTCTTTATATATTTTTATTAAGATTAGTAATTATTAGTCGATGTGGAAAACCACATTGGCGAAAAAAAAATTTTCTACTTGTAAAATTTGTAAATATGTACTCATAATATATTTTACAAATTAATTATTTTTATTATTATCCTTGGCGAAATACTAAAAATATTCTTTTATCATATAAAATTTATTGAATGCACAAAATAAAAATTATATTTTAGTAGCGAAATTCTCTTCGTTCAATTTTTTTCGAATTTTATTCGATATCGATTTGATTTAGTTATAATTGTTGCCAAAGCGTAAGAGTTTGTTAAGCAGAATTAAGAAATTTAAAAAAAAAACAAGAAAAATCTGTGATTTGACTTTGTAAAAATGTAAACAATTCTATATATATACCTTTTTATAACGTTTAAAATGTTTCATTAAAATTATTATTTGGTTTAAAAACCAACAATAATAAATTGATACATATTTTGAGTAATTTTTCCAGTTTGGTATATTACTTTATTAATCGTAATAAAAATAGATAGGGATTATTTATATAAAGATAAAAATATTTGGCTTACACCCACAAATTATTTTGCAATATAAATATATTAATTTATGAAAGGATTTGCCAATATGTACTGACAAATATTAATTTATCATTTTTTATTGGTACACGCAAAAAAAATTTTTTAATAGTATCTTCATATGAAAAAAATTTTTTTTTGGAATAAAGTTATAAAATTGACTGAAATTGTAAATTAAAAATGTTTCATATTGTATAGTAAAATTCACAATGAACGTCCGGTCTATACAAAAAAAATTACGCCGGAGTAATTTCACAATCCATTGTTGCATTTGCGTATTAACATAATAAAATTTTGTCGCAAAATTTGCATTTTAGTATTTATTATATTAATATTCGAAATTATTTGCTTTTACATTTTACAATTAGTTTAAAAGAATTGAGCATTTAATTCACCGAGTAAATTGATAATAAAAAAAACTATGAATCAATTTATAAATGTCAAAAAAAATAAAAATTTAATTTTGACACCTTTAAATTTAAAACCAGGATTTAAACAGATTCACTTGTCAGTTGTAGAAATTATGAATTAAGTAAAGTTAATCCAGATTTATATTCGATATAATAAATCCAACGGGTTTAATAATTTCATTTTAAAACTATAAAACGTAAAAATTTGTCATTTATTATTATCACTTCATAAATTAAATTATTAAAATTAAAAATATATTCATCTTTATCAATTATTAATATATATGAAGAATTGCAATCAGTTTCTTCTTTAAATATTTATTTTTAAATAATTGTTGAGTTGTAATTAAATTAAATAAATGGCTAAAAATAGCTTTTTTTTTTTATCAGCCCGCGAAAATACCAAATATTTTAATAAATTCACAGTTAATGAGAATTATGATTTTACACATGAACAAAAAAAAAAATTATGACATCTTAAAATTATTCAAATGTTCATGGGAAATAAAGTGCAGTTTACATTCGTTTTAAAGAACAATTTCAATTATATTTATTAAAAATGTAAGAATTTACTTTTCAAAACGAAAATTAGAAAAATACTAAATTAGTTGGTTACTTAAGTCGGAAATAAAAAATTAGCAATTATTAGAAATGTTGAAAAAAATTATTTGTATAGACATTCTTCGCCCAAAATAAATAACTAAAAGCAATTAGTAGGCAGATGCGCATTTCGAAGGCTATACCCCCCATCTTCAATAGCACAAGAAAAAACGAAATGTATATTTATAATAACATCAAAAGGTTGTTTAATAAATTCATACTAAACTACTAATATTTCTGATATCACTTGCTCGTTTACATTTTTGCAGTGTATTATTTATAATAAAAAATTTATAGCCATTTTCGTATACTATTTAATTGTATAGAGGAAATTTTCGAATATAATAAGCGAAATGGCTTTTAAAAAGCCAAAATTAGAAAAAATCGAAATGAAGATTGTTGGATATAAATTGTCCTTTAGCGCAAAACTGAATAATCTGAGATATACCACAGTTTGAATTTTAAGCAATGGCTTATGTTTGATGATATAATACTGACCTATGTTTATTGTGTGCGCTTATTCGTTACATATAATTAATTTTAATTTACTTTTGCTCGTAAATAAATGCAATAAAAGAGCCTGTTCCCATGCCAAGAAAACAATCTACGATGAGAACATGAGTCTGTGCACTATCTTTGCGCAGTATTTGTCTTGTGCGAGTGAAAGAATCGGTCGATAAATGACGATACTGCGAATATAGAGTGAATTAAAAATTTGTGCTAAGATTGGATTTGTACAGATCAATGTTACGTAGATCGTAAAGGAGGCTGCAAAAATTAAAGCTTCAATTTTTTTTTAAAATAATTAAATATGCTTGGTTTTGTAAACAAATAAAATTATTTTTCAATATTATTAATATATTGAAAAATTAATAAGAAATAAAAGCTATTTTATATTTAAATAATATATTTAGTTGTAAAAAATAAATATATTAGTTGTAATAATAATATTTTGATTTTATTTTAAGGATTAAAATTTAGTTTTCGGTTTATGAGTATACTTTGCACTACTTATTGAATTTTGTATACTCATTTAAAATTTTAAACTTCAGAATTTTTTTTAATTTTACTTTATACACATCAAAAAATTTTTTTTTTACATTTCATTGTAAGAATCATAGTTTATTTTTCATTATTAAAAAATATATTAAAATTTTGTTCCCGATTGATAAAATCTTAAGTATATTTTGAAGTAACTCTGATTTTTTTAATATATATAAAATTTTAAACATTATAATTTTTTTAAATTATAATTTTATATTAAGGATCAAAAATATTTTCCTAAAAAATTTCATTTTATTTTATATCTTCTACATTTTTCGATTTATTTAAAAAAAAAACAATTTTGGGACACGCTTAATTATAGATAGTTCAATACCAACTGACAGTAAGACACTGCGCTTTTAAAAAGTGAACTACTGTCAATATTGACAGGATCTATCAAAGTATCATCTTCGTCGAAATTGCCATTAAAATGGCCTCGAGAAGCAAATGAAAAGAAATTGCGATAAAAATGTTAAAACAACAAAAAATTAATTGTTTGAAAATATTTATTAGTCATTGTAGTTTCTCCTACAAACGAATTTAGAGCACCTATTTATTGTATTTTCATTAATTAGAGCATTTTCTAAATGGAGATTCAGAGATTTAAATTATAACAAAAAAAATCTATGCAACATTTTTTTGTTATTAGATTTTTTTGTTGTCTATATATATTATTTTTGAATGAAAGATAATATCATTTGTTCTTTGTTTGTATTAAAACAAAAAATTAATAAAAAAATTTATGTAGAAATCGAATATAAAAATTTATATCAATTGAGCAATAATTTAGTTCTGCAATTTTGCATCTACAATTTTATAATTAATTTAGTTTAATTTAATTAAAAAGAAAACAATATTTTTTACAGTAACTTCTGTACGAAAACAATAATACATCAAGTTTTCTAATGACTTATTCAAATTATATTAAAATATATGCAAAAAATTTCTAATTGCTTTTACAAATTGAAAGTAATTTATAAAAGATCTTCATTTGATGCTCAAGTACTTAATAAATACGCTTTTAACTTCGTAATGAAACTATTTTAAAGGCAATTAAATAGTTCGTTGCTTTAGATAATTGTCAACATTTATTTCTATGTTTATTGCTTTTTTATTCAAAATTTCATTCCATAACCAATAACTAATATTTGTACGATTTCATTATACTTTGTTAAAAATTTGTTGGTATAATTTTTTTTAAATACATTTAATTGACGGTTAATAACAATTAATTTTTATTTTTTATTTGGCAATTATATAGAGGGATTATAATTTTTTAAGGCTGAAGGAAATTTTTTTTTTTGTTGATGTAATTAATTAGACAAATGATTTATTTGATTTATTTTAATTGTACTATTTTGTAATTGCTACGTCATTGTTAAATTGTTTCGTAATTTTTGCAAAAAAAAATTAATTTGATGATTTTTTTAATAAATCAGTCGTTCAAATATGTTGTGGAATCAAAAAATATTTTTAGTGATTTTTTAAACTACTTATTTTTGGTTTCAATGAAAGTACGTTTTTTGTTTATTAGTTAGTTAAAGAGTCCGCAATCCTAAAGATTGGTTGGAAACAGCACGCCATGCCGATCTATCCTGAGCTAATCCCTTCATCTCCCTATAGCTATTCATCTCAACGTCTTCAACTATCTGACTCACATACTCCAATCTAGGCCTACCTACCCCTCTCTTTCCCTCCACTCTACCTTCTATGATCAATTGCATAATCCCCCCATGCCTAAGAATATGCCCTACTAATCTGTCTCTCCTACGCTGTAACACTCTCCAAATACTTCTCTTCTCCCCTACTAACTCTAGTACAGCTTCATTTGTTACTTTATCTTCCCAACCAATCCTCATCATCCTCCTATAACACCACATTTCAAGTGCTTCTAATCTACGCTTCTCTTCCTTTCCTATAGTCCACGCCTCACACCCGTACAGTGCTACACTCCAAACATATACCTTCAGTAATCTTTTTCTAATACCCAAGTCAATATTTGATCTTAAAATCTGTTCTTTTTCTACGAATGCCTTCCTACCCTGTGCTATCCTACACTTTATATCTACCTTGCTTCGATTATCTTTTGTGATTCTACTGCCTAAATAACAAAAATCTGACACTTCTTCGATTCTATTATCTCCTATTGTGATCCTCATTTTTCTACTGCATTCCTTTTTGTCACACCTCATCACTTTAGTTTTACCTATATTTATTTTCATGTTAAAATCCCTAGTCAATACTGCCTGCATACCATTCAATACCCTTTCTAATTTCTTTTCGCTTTCTTCCAATATAGCTATATCGTCGGCGAATCTCAGCATATATATTTTCTCTCCCTGTACATTCACACCTACACTATACTCTTCTTTTACTTTGTTTATTGCATCTTCTATATATAGATTAAATAATAACGGTGAGAGTGTACATCCCTGCCGAACTCCCTTCCCTATTTTTGCTACCTCTTCTTCCCCCTCAATTCTAACTAAGGCAGTTTGGTGTTTATATAAATTAAAAATTATTCTCCTATCCTTATAATCTATACCCGTTTCTTTTAAAATTCTAAACATTATGTCCCAATCTACATTGTCAAATGCCTTTTCTAAGTCTACAAAAGCTATGCAAGTTACCTTTCCTACCCTATTTCTTTTTTCTACTACCGTTCTTAGTGCTAGAATCGCCTCCCTCGTCCCTCTGTTTTTCCTAAAACCAAACTGATCTTCTCCTAGCCTTTCCTCTACTTTATTTTCTAATCTCCTATAAATAATCTTTAACAATATCTTCGATGCATGTGATAGTAGGCTAATGGTCCTATAGTTCTCACACAAATTAGCTCCTATTTTCTTCGGCATTGTTACTATTCTACTACGCTGAAAATCCTGTGGTACTTCTCCCTTCTCATATATTTTACAAACTAACCTGTATAATCGCTCCTGCATTTTTTCCCCTGCGTGTTTTATTAATTCGGCTGGTATCATATCAATCCCCGCTGCTTTGTTATTCCGTAAATCATTTAATGCTCTATGAAACTCTGACCTAAGTATGCTAGGACCTAAGTCATCCTCATCTATCTGTTCCACATTTTCTAGCTCCTCCATGTCCTGCCTACCTTTATATAAATCTTCAAGATACTCCTTCCATCTTCTAGCTTTTTCCTTATTTTCTGTGAGTTCCTTACCCTGCTTATCACATATAATGTTACCCTTTGGTTTTACTTTAGAAAAATGTGACTTAATTTTCCTGTAGCCCAAATCTACTTTACCTCTTCTCATATCCTCCTCAATATCCTCACAATTTCCTTTTATCCACTCTTCTTTCGCTAGCTTGCATTTCCTATTAATTAAGTTCCTTAGTTCCTTATATTTTTTCTGTCCTGCTTCTGTGTTTCCAATTTTAATTTTCCTTCTTGCTTCTATCATTTTAACTATTTCTTCCGTGATCCATTCCCTCCTACCTGCCCTTTTCTTTGTGCCTAATACTTCATTTGCTGCTGTAGTTAACCCATTTCTGATTTCCCTCCATTCGCAATCTATCTCGTTCCTAGATGTTCCATTAGCCATGATTTCTACTTTCTGCTTGTACTTTTCACATACATCAGCTAATTTTAACCTATCGACATCTACTCTGACCTGTTTAGACTTCTGTAATTTCTTGAATTTGACCTCTGAGTCCAGGACTACTAAATTATGGTCACTATCAATATCTGCTCCAGGGTAACTCTTACAATTCTTAATCTGGTTCCTAAACCTCTCTTTAACCAGTATGTAATCTATCTGATACCTCCCTATATCTCCTGGCATTTTCCACGTATATATCCTGCGCTTGTGATTCTGAAAAAGCGTGTTTGCTTATAATTCATTCAAATATTTAACACCCTTTTGAAAAATGTATTTTTTTCATTTAAAGTAATGTAAGAAAATTAATTTTATAAAACTTCAGAATTTTTTTTAAAATAAAAATGTTTTGCACATTAAAAAAATAAAATATATTTTATTTTGCACATGAATAAAAAAAATTAATAAAAATTGAATATCCTAAGATATAAAATACATTAAAAAAACGTACAAATTTTTTATTTTGCACATGAATAAAAAAAATTAATAAAAATTGAATATCCTAAGATACAAAATACATTAAAAAAACGTACAAAATTCTAACGAAAAATTAAATTCATAAAAAAAAGGTTCGATATTTTTTTAATTGATTTTTAAAAGTTTTCGTAACATATTAGAATATTTTGATTTAATCTTAAGATTTACTAAATAAAAAAAATTCTCCTCCACCACAAAATAAATCATCCTACAGAAATACATCTTCCTCACCTAACAAGAAGTATTTTATTGGTAGAGTCTATTTAATATCTATCGAACCTCGTCAGGTATGAATGCAAAATTAAAAGGGGGTCCAAAATAAACGTACGAACTCCCTCGTCTTTTTCGCGTACAAACAACAAACAAACTACTAGTTTTGAATAGTTTAAGCGACTCTTTGTTTAACAATTTGGCGTGTTAGTTGCTTTGAAACTTGTTATGGTGTTTTACACACAATGAATGGTATGGTAAAGTAGAAAAGAATCATCCGTAGCTCATCTGCAAAGGTGATATGTGTATAAAAACGATGGTACACCAATTAATTGAGGCATTACCTCTTTGTTACTAAACGCACGAACGTCTTCTTCAATCTCGCGATTGAAGAAACAAACAAAAAGCAATCTCATCGCGATTTTACAGATAAATTAATTGTTTGATTTTGATTGCGCATTTATTAGCCAGTATAAATTACATTAAATTAGTGAAATTTTAATCAACCATCTGGTTTTAGTTTTCACTTGCATTGAGCGAGTGAAAATTTTCTCAGCGCATAAAGTGCATTATTTTATTTTATAAGTAATTTATTTATATATTTCATTGAGAAAATGATTATTAAGTGTTCTGTAAGTGTCGTTTTTCTTGGACTAGCCGTACGATTCGTTTTAAGCGTAAGTTTTGGTTAAAAAAAAATTTTTTTTTCGTTTTTTGTATTAAGAGAAAATTGAATTTTTATTGTTTTTTATCTACAACGAAATTATTTTAATAAAAAAAAAAAAATGTTTGCTTATGAACAAATTATTTGTAATAATAAAAGGTATAAAATCAATTGAACGATTAAGAAAAAATGCCAAAAATATTTTTCTTGTTTTTTAATTAAAAAAAATGCTTTTAAATTAAGTATTGAAGATAAATTTTGTAATTTTAGCAAATTCAGCAAATTAAAATTTTAACGTGAAAGCAAATTAATTTTATTTAAATATCAGTAGCTTCCGTAAAAGGCATATATTGGCGAAAAATCACGCCCAAAATTTTTTGTGAATATTTTTAAATAATTCGATGGAAATGCAGGAATAGATATTTTTTCTTCATATTAAAAAAAAATTAAAATGCTTCAAATATCTTATTAGATATTTATACAATTTTTTTCTAAATAATTTGAAAATATATCATTTAAAAAATAATTGTTTTCCTTTTCACTTTCATGCTACGTTAATTATATTTATCTTTACTACATAGCAGATGTTAACTTACCATCACATGTTGTTAACATTTTACAATTTAGCCAAAGAATTTAAATAATTTACTAACAATAAAAAAAATAATACTAACGAATATAAACAAACAGATCCGAAAATGAATTAATTAATCTTGCAAATTCAATACGTTTTTTGATATTTTCTTTCACAAAACAATATTTGTTCATTTTCGATTTAAAAAGTGATTTAGAATATAATTGTAAGTTTATTGTTTGGGTGATTTAGAATCATCAAAATGAAAATTAGATACAATTAAAGATGCTTCACTTTCTATGTTTCAATTGGTTAAGACAATGAGTCCTCAACAGCCACAGAAAAAAATATATTACCCACATACATTGCTAATTAAAGAATTTCAGTCTAATAGGCGAAGATATAAATTTATTAGAAATTTAAAAAATGTTTTTAACTACAATTAATTAAATATCATTTAATTTGTGAAATAAAATCTTATTTATTTTCAAGGGAATAAATTGTTTGTTTATAAAAAATTTAAGATATTATTTTATATCCTGTATGTTGATTTTTGAGAACAATTGAACTGCGTTTAGTCAAAACATAAATTATTCTTCTGTTTTGTCATTTCCATTTTGGTGGAATTTAAGTATACGAAAATGCTCGAAATCGGTTTGATGATTTCAAAACCAGATCATCCTGTATAGCGTTATGTCTATTGTTTCCGTAAAATGGATTTTTGTTTGCCAATCAAAAATAATCTGGCCTATTTTTATTTTACTAGTTTAAAACGCTTTTAAATACAAAATCAGAGTTAGAATTTTTTTTTATGTATTATGGATTAAATAAATGCCCATTATTTGATTATGCAAAATTATCGAGATTATTATTTTTTAATTACGGGTTAATTTTTGTGATTTGTGCATCGACGAAAAGTAAAGATGATTTGACGAATAAGCGAAAATTTCTGCATTTTTTTATATATACTTTCTTAAATTAATGTTACGCATCAAATAAACAAGAATTGTCTGCAAATCTGTTTTTTTTTAAATATACATTAAGCGTTTAATTTATTTTTTAAATTGAGGATGATTTCACGTTGCGAAATCTCCGTGCATTCGTTAAAGTAACAATCATTTTCATTTAGATAGTAAAGGAAATGGTCCAGTTGGTGTCATCAGAGCAACCGGAAATTTGCTCTTGTTTTAACAAGCGATTAATTGCAGAAATGATGCCAATTTGAATAATTCATGAAGTCGAATTACATGTAATTATAAATATGTGACAATCGTACAAATAATGATTTAACAGCTTAATTAGTACTCGATTGGCATACTATAAAAGTTTTTATTTAAGAGGACATTTTCATGTTCATTTTTTTTTTAATATGGTATATTTTTTGAGCCGAAATTTTGTTTTATTAGTTAAAGAGTCCGCAATCCTAAAGATTGGTTGGAAACAGCACGCCATGCCGATCTATCCTGAGCTAATCCCTTCATCTCCCTATAGCTATTCATCTCAACGTCTTCAACTATCTGACTCACATACTCCAATCTAGGCCTACCTACCCCTCTCTTTCCCTCCACTCTACCTTCTATGATCAATTGCATAATACCCCCATGCCTAAGAATATGCCCTACTAAACTGTCTCTCCTACGCTGTAACACTCTCCAGATACTTCTCTTCTCCCCTACTAACTCTAGTACAGCTTCATTTGTTACTTTATCTTCCCAACCAATCCTCATCATCCTCCTATAACACCACATTTCAAGTGCTTCTAATCTACGCTTCTCTTCCTTTCCTATAGTCCACGCCTCACACCCGTACAGTGCTACACTCCAAACATATACCTTCAGTAATCTTTTTTTAATACCCAAGTCAATATTTGATCTTAAAATCTGTTCTTTTTCTACGAATGCCTTCCTACCCTGCGCTATCCTACACTTTATATCTACCTTGCTTCGATTATCTTTTGTGATTCTACTGCCTAAATAACAAAAATCTGACACTTCTTCGATTCTATTATCTCCTATTGAGATCCTCATTTTTCTACTGCATTCCTTTTTGTCACACCTCATCACTTTAGTTTTACCTATATTTATTTTCATGTTAAAATCCCTAGTCAATACTGCCTGCATACCATTCAATACCCTTTCTAAATTCTTTTCGCTTTCTTCCAATATAGCTATATCGTCGGCGAATCTCAACATATATGTTTTCTCTCCCTGTACATTCACACCTACACTATACTCTTCTTTTACTTTGTGTATTGCATCTTCTATATATAGATTAAATAATAACGGTGAAAGTGTACATCCCTGCCGAACTCCCTTCCCTATTTTTGCTACCTCTTCTTCCCCCTCAATTCTAACTAAGGCAGTTTGGTGTTTATATAAATTAAAAATTATTCTCCTATCCTTATAATCTATACCCGTTTCTTTTAAAATTCTAAACATTATGTCCCAATCTACATTATCAAATGCCTTTTCTAAATCTACAAAAGCTATGCAAGTTACCTTTCCTACCCTCTTTCTTTTTTCTACTACCGTTCTTAGTACTAGAATCGCCTCTTTCGTCCCTCTGTTTTTCCTAAAACCAAACTGATCTTCTCCTAGCCTTTCCTCTACTTTATTTTCTAATCTCCTATAAATAATCTTTAACAATATCTTCGATGCATGTGATAGTAGGCTAATGGTCCTATAGTTCTCACACAAATTAGCTCCTATTTTCTTCGGCATTGTTACTATTCTACTACGCTGAAAATCCTGTGGTACTTCTCCCTTCTCATATATTTTACAAACTAACCTGTATAATCGCTCCTGCATTTTTTCCCCTGCGTGTTTTATTAATTCGGCTGGTATCATATCAATCCCCGCTGCTTTGTTATTCCGTAAATCATTTAATGCTCTATGAAACTCTGACCTAAGTATGCTAGGACCTAAGTCATCCTCATCTATCTGTTCCACACTTTCTAGCTCCTCCATGTCCTGCCTACCTTTATATAAATCTTCAAGATACTCCTTCCATCTTCTAGCTTTTTCCTTATTTTTCGTAAGTTCCTTACCCTGCTTATCACATATTATGTTACCCTTTGGTTTTACTTTAGAAAAATGTGACTTAATTTTCTTGTAGCCCAAATCTACTTTACCTCTTCTCATATCCTCCTCAATATCCTCACAGTTTCCTTTTATCCACTCTTCTTTCGCTAGCTTGCATTTCCTATTAATTAAGTTCCTTAGTTCCTTATATTTTTTCTGTCCTGCTTCTGTGTTTCCAATTTTAATTTTCCTTCTTGCTTCTATCATTTCAACTATTTCTTCCGTGATCCATTCCCTCCTACCTGCCCTTTTCTTTGTGCCTAATACTTCATTTGCTGTTGTAGTTAACCCATTTCTGATTTCCCTCCATTCGCAATCTATGTCGTTCCTAGATGTTCCATTAGCCACGACTTCTACCCTCTGCTTGTACTTTTCACATACATCAGCTAATTTTAACCTATCGACATCTACTCTGACCTGTTTAGACTTCTGTAATTTCTTGAATTTGACCTCTGAAGGGTTTTATAGAAGGGTTTTATAAATTTATAGAAGGGCATAATTTTAAAACAAATTAACAGAGGTTTAGGTTAGGTAATGACAAACTTTGACATTAGCTATATTCGTTTTTCTTCTTCTTAAAGTTACGCATTGTTTTTTGACACTTTGCTAAAAACTAACAGACCATCAAAAAAATTTGCAAAGGCCTTAATATCTAAGCTGGATTTTTTTGGACTATCGAGTGTCAAATTTACGTCACCGCACTAAATGTCAAAAAATCAAAAGGCTGGTAGGTACAAAAATATCCATTTTTATATGAACTACCAATAAATAAAAATTGAGCATCACCAATTTTTAGATATCGAGGAAATTTACAAAACCACTTTTGAATTGAAATATCAAATATTTGACCAAGCGTGTTAAATTAGAAATCGTAAATTGATGATTGACGAATTGAAACACAGATGGCGCCAAGGTTAACAAAAACTGCAAACTGAAAACTTAAACAAATATGTAAAGTGACAAAATACATTTCGTAAAAATATTAACGAATTTTGTTCCGTTAAAAATTCACACATATTTCAGACGCACACACATACGTGATTGGTTCATAATTACTGTGGTACTTCTTCAGGTGGTACCGCTCTTTCGCCAAGAGTTAAATAACACATAATTAGGCAGCTTTGCGACATATCTTTTATAATAAAGTATTTTAGTGAGCAACATTGTAAATATTGTAACGCAATTTATGAATATGAGCGAACGATATCAACGCCATGAATGAATTTGGTGAGAAATGAATCGGATGGAGTATTGTTTTTACGTTTTAGAGATGTCTAAAATAAGTTTAGTTTATGGAAATAAATATATAATTTAAATATATAAATTATAATATATAATAAGTGAATAAACGAGCGATGAATTTGTTTGCATCATGTTTTTTAAACACAGAATAATTGGATATAAAATTTTTATACCCATTATTATTTTTTTACCGTTCCAATTCATTCTCTTTATTTAAAAATGTTTTGGATAATTTTTGATACATTCAGCGCGATTTTATTAGCAATTTTTCGTACCAATATTTAAATATTTACTACTGTAATTTGTTTGGAAATGAAATTACAAATTAATTATCTAAAATAACGGTTTTTTTCTTCTTACAAGATGCCTAATGAATAATTCAAAATTAATTTTCTCAATCGATAAGCGAAATTAAAAAATATATATTTTAAATAAATCCGTGAAACTCATTTTTTGTTTGCTTCTAAATTTTATGTATTATTTTTTCTTCTGTATGTTTTTAGCAAATAGATGGATATATTCCAGGAGAAGATTATCCAATTTATAGCGAGGTTCCCCAAGGATTAAGTTTTAAATGCGAAAATAGATTACCTGGATATTACAGTGATCCTGAAGCCCAATGTCAGGTAGTTCTGAATTTTGTCAAGATATCTGAAAAATAAAAATTTAAATATTAAAATTTTTTTTGGGCATTTTTATAAATTTGGTAGACATTTTTTTTGAATATTTTTTTATGAACATATAAACAAATAAAATAGATATTAATTTTTTTCAAACACACACATTTGTTAAAAATATGATGAATTAAAAAAAAAATTACACATTTTTATTTATTCTATTTCAATACTTCTTAACTAATCCATTGTTTGATGAACACTCACAAAATTATTATTCCACTTCTTTTAGCTCTTTTGCAATTAACCCATTCATCTGAATTTTTATTTGCTTATTTCGCAAAAGAAGTTTTAACGCATTATGAATACTAACAATAATTTATTTACTTTGTTATTTTTCACATCCATGGGAAAAAACTAGATAATTTCTTTTACAAATTTTTCGATTATTTTTAATTAAAAATTTCGATAATTATGGCTTTGAAATTGTCCACATTTTTCTAAATTAAGTCGAAAGTATTTCAACATGATTAAAATATTTAGTTTAGAAATAATTGGTTAACTAATTAAAATTGTCTCTCTAAAAATTAAAAAACCACAAGATGTTATTATACAAAAATTAGTTAAATTTCAAACAAAAAAATATTGGTAATTTTTTTATCGCGCTTAATCTTAAATATCAATCATATATCGAAAAAATATTATTACTCGTCACTTTAAGCGCCCGCAAAGACAATTTTTCGATTCTTCGATTATCCGCGACTGTACATTTACTCTGCTGAACATTTCCAATGCTTACTTCTTGCATGTAATCTTCCTCGAGTACGTCTTTTTTGAATGAGGAAATATTTGTAACTTTGTACACCAATGAAATAATATTCACGCAGATTTGCACCATGGGAATGAGATCAATTATAACTATTCAGGCACGATATGTAACAAATGTAAATAACAATAAATAATAACAACTAATTATCGTATACATTTTGTTAATCACCTCTCTTGCGATAGTTTATTCTTCATATTTAATCAACAACTACATTTGTACTTATTTCAAATTAAGCCTGTCTTCTTTTCGCTACTTCATGTTTAATTTTTTTTTAAACCTATCATTTTTCTCCTTGTGCATGTTTTCTTTTCCTCAGGTTTGGCACTGGTGCCTGCCCAGTGGTCAACAATTCAGTTTCCTCTGCCCAAATGGGACAATATTCAATCAATTCGCTCGAGTGTGCGATTGGTGGTTCAACGTCGACTGCGCTGCCACCCCTAATTTATATAACATCAACGAAGACCTCTACAAGGTAAGTTCAATCAACTCGGATTCAAAAAAAAATTCATTTTATGTAATTCGTTAACAAATCAATATTGTACATGATAAATAGCAAAGGGCCGAGTATACAACCTTGCGGAACCCCCCCCCCTAAATAAAGCGCTAATAATTTTTTTTTATCAGGTAACACCTTATCAACAACGAACTCGTCGACATTCAACAAGAGTGTTAGATGACTTGGAAATGGTAGCTAGTTATAACTTTCAGCCTCAACAACAAAAACCACAACAACCTCAGCCTTTCCAACAACAACAAGGTGTTGGAGGAAGAAGGCAATCGGCTTTGCCGCTAATTGTTGTCCACAACTCGAATGATAAAATATTCAATTTGAACCGACAACGTCAAGGAAGAAGTTCTCCTCAACAGCAGCAGCAATCTGTTGTTAGAGGAAGAAGACAATCGAGTATCGTCGTTCAACCAGAGGGTGGGGTTGTTAACGGGGTTGGTGATAAATCGCAGACAGTTGGAAGGAGGAGGCAGCCTGTTAATTTGAGGAATTGATGAATGGATTGATTTGAAGAAAAATTTAATAGATCAGGATTTTAATTTTACCTTTCGAAAATGATTCTTACATTTAGTAACACAAAGAATTATTATTATTCATAAATTCATAAAAGGTATTTTATAAGATAAAACAGTATTAATTTCAGGATTCATTAGACGATTTAAATACAGCTTCCGCAAGGATTTTGACTGCGTATAATTAAAATTCAAATTTTCTGCAGGCGAATATGTAATTGATATTGTAGATTTTATGTTGGTACTACCTGACATTGACCTGAACAATGATATAAAACAATGCAAGCAATTGCCGGATATCCTGTTTTTAGATACATAAATATATTCATTTTGAATTGATGGAAACAAATGATAATATAATTTTATACGCGCTATTATTGAATGATAAAAAAAAAATGTATTATTATAAAACTATGCGAAAAATCTTAATATATAATGTCATAGTCTATTAAAATCATACAATAGTAATGAAAGATAAATATTGGTAATAAATAATGAAAAGTTCTTAAAATTATTTGTAAAATAATATGTAAATAATTTTGTAATTTTGTATTTATGATTTTAGTATAGTTTTGCTTTTGTAGTTAAAACTGAGAATCTCAACAAAAGTTTTGTATTTATATAAATTTATTTTATTTTTTATAAATATTTATTTTAAAACGAAAAAAATCTTCTTTTAATTAGACAAATATTTTATATTATCCAAAAAAACTCCACAATGACACAAAAAAATTTGTTTAGGTTAAGTTAATCATAAATAATTGTTGCTTTTTTAATCGAGTCAATTTTAGAAGGTTTCTATTAAATAGATTTACTGCCTTTTCTTTATACACGTCTTAAGATATTGATCCTGCTATTAATCTATGCAGTATATGGAATATAGCAGTATATTCTATACAAAAAACAAAATTGAAAAAGTTATGATTTTCATCAATATGAAATAAAATCAAACTGAAACATGAAATATATTACTTTAAAATTTTATTGAATTATTTTCTAAAACAAACATTTTTAAAGTTTTATTAAATTTAAATTAATTATTTTGTTACCTAAATTATTATATATTGAGGATTAAGTCGTTTATAGGCAACTTGTAGTGCTTCATATATTTGCGGGTTGCATATATAAAAGAATTCAAATGATTTCAGTACATTTTCAAATTATGGGTTAGTCGCTTGCTCCTTAATTGGAATTTGGGTATAATCCTGTTTAAATTTACAAAAATTATGAAAGAATGGAGCCTGAAAATTTATATTATATACGAATACATTTAAAAAAAATTCTAGCTTGGACTTTTCTGAATTTTGTCGCTTTCGATATTATACAATTCAAACTATTAATTGAACTTTATTCATACGCTTCTTTCAATTTTTTTGATACAATTTGTTATCTTTTGCATTGTAAATAAATGTCTCATTTGTTTATTCCCTCTTACGAAATCTTACGTACAATTTTACGCAGTTGAAAAATAATTTGGTGCAGCAGTATTTCAAATCTAATCTAAATCGGTTTTATTTACAAACACAAATAAATATTCTCACGTCCTTAGCGGTAACAATAATGGTAAAAACGATATGGTGATAAATCAGTTTAGATTGCACAAACAAATTACAATTTCCTTTCGTAAAAGAATCGTTACGAGCAAAATATAAAGTCGACTTAACGTTCAGGCACAGTGACATAGCTCAAGATTTTTTTTTAAGATTCTGCTATTTTTTTTCTAATTAAAAATGAAATTATTCAAATCGTTATATAATCAGGGAATATATTAATTAATAGACTATTTGAAGAAATATTTAAATTGCATATAAATTACTTTGCCAAAGATATTGATTCTATTTTTATTTTTTTATTTCTACGTTTCGCGTTCTGATATCTAAAATTCATTGTAGCAACTAATTTTATTTTTGAGGCTCAATACGACTGCGCCAACCTGAAATCTTTCTTCAGAAAAAAATATTTTTATTCAAGGAGAATAACAAATTATTGAGTTAACGATTTTATTTTATTTTTAATTATTACCTTTCGCGTTTTGTTATATAAAAATCGATATTGGACAATATTATCAACATATTTTATTAATAAACCGCAATACGACTGCGCCAACAAAAAAAAATATTAGTCTGCATTAAAATGCGCTAAATTTGTTGAAAATGAATTAAAAATTTGATATTATTTTACCGTCCACATTTTCTTATGTAAAATTCTATACGAAGCAATCTTAAACTTCAATACGACTGCACCAAATTGAAAGAAAAGATTGAGAAAAATATACAGTGCATTAAAATATGTTTATATTTATTGATTGTATACAAAAATATATTGAATTAAGTTATATATTGAAATTAAGACTTAATATTGAAAAATCAAAATATTTGCTTAGTTCGGTCACTATATTTTTCAGTACCGGACAATATGAGTATTTAAATCGACCAGATAGACATGCCGGACAAAAATGGCTTCATATATTACATAAAAGTCGTTGTCGAAAGGTATATAATTACATATAAATAAAAATACATAAATAGGCTAGTCAAGAATGATATGAATATACGACAGATGCGTACAGTAGCGTACTATACCATTATTTAAATAAATTTTAAAAATATTTTCATAATACACTATTAGCATAAAAGAAAAATTGTTTATGTAAACTTCGATTTAAAAAATAATAATTTCGCGAATTAGTCAACTAATTTACATATAGTAAATAAAATAATTTTGTATATGCAATAAAATATTTTTCAAGTCGATGATAAGTCAATTCAAGGTTTCGCGGTCGAACATATTGATTTTGCCGATATTTATTGAGCAAAATCAATATTATTAGCCTGTAAGAACGCTCGCAGTTCTAGATCCTATTCGTTTTTTTTTGCACGTCAATGCACTCGACAGTTACCTACCGCTAGTACAGGTGCAACAAAGACAGGTACAACCTTCAAGCTTAGAAAGTTGAATCTACACCACCACGCGCAAAACTGACTTAAGCAGCTTAAGAACGGCCCACAAGACGCTATATCTGTCCGAACCACAATAAGTATTCTAAGACATATCTGGCGATCGAAAAAGAAAAATCGAAATGCGCAATTCTGTAAATGTTTTTTTTTAGCAATTTTTTTTTGTGGTCTTAAACTTAGATGTACGGGCCAATATTTGTTGTTTGAAAAATTTCGAATTTAGAAAAATAAAACAAACTATTTATTATATTTAATTTTATAGCTAGATGCACATTTCGAAGGCTAACTAAATAAAATGCCTCTGTCACTAAGCGTGATACAATCCAATACAATTTAACTACTGAAGATAGATGAATAGCCTTCGAAATGCGCATCTAGCAATAAAATACGTTATTTGGATGATATTCTATACAACTAATATTTTTTACTGAAGAAATTTTGTCTAATTTAATTAAAAGTGGGATTTTGGATTAAATTTAAGGTAATTTTTTTTTGATCGCTCGATAGGTAGTTCTTGCGTTAGTAGCGCTCTAGAGCGTTAGTGAACAGACTGAAAAATAGCGCTGGCAAAGATTGGATGCAAAAGGTACCGTGGCGTCGTGCAAGGTACATCTGCGTCAACAAGAAAATGCTAAAACCAGCCAAAATATATCCCGAAGAACCGACAGAAAAGCGCAGATAAATACCATCCGTGATTAGAAGCAACATATGTGACTTTTTAAGTTCATGTGAAGTGAAACTACGTGGTAAACCTTTATGAAATATTAAAACAAATTTCTCTCTTTCTTGTCTCGAAGAAGCAATTATAAAATAGGTTAACAAAGAGTTTTCCAAAAAAGTGCAATAAAAGAATTATTAATGTGTGATATATCTAGTGGTGTTAAAAGAAATATTTGGCGAGTTTTCGGAAGATATCGATGCATTTTGAGGTATGTTAAAATCGGCTTGTACGCTACGTTGCCATTTTCACACAGGAAATTAAAAAAAAATCTGCATTCTTCAACAGTAACTAAAGAAAAGCCAAACGGCTACAGGCAAAAATGTGAGAATACATTTTAAATGTGAAATATGATTTGTCCCAATTTTTCATTCAGTATAAATTTTTATTTTTTCTGCCAAATATTTTTTGCATTTTAAAATAAAATAAAATTTCATAATTTCTATTTCTAAACAGTCGAAATGTTTTATAGCAAAAAGATTCTTTAGCATAAATAAATCGTACAAAAAATAAATTTATTTAACAAATACTTTCCGCTTTCTACGAAGAACTTATAATAAAAACAATCTAATCAAGAATTGTGACTAATTTTTTAATTGAGAGAAAAAAAGTATAAATTTCGTCCTTAATTCCATTATTTTGTTAATACTTTGATGATTCGGCGATTATTTAATTATTTCATAAAGCAAGCAATTTTTTATATGGATATTTTTTTAATAAATATCCATCAATGATAATATAAAAAATTGTACGCATGAAAATTTTTTTCAGAATTATTTTGGAGTTTTTTTAACGAAGAACGTCGCAGCTCAACCGTCTGTGATTTAAAAATAACGAAAATAAGTGCGGTACTGGAAATTTTTTTGAATATATTCCGTATTTACGTGAAATTATTTTTGTGCACTATTGCGATAGTAATAATAACATATTGGTACTTAAAATTTGTGTCCGACGAAGACATTTGAAAAAAATATAAAAAAATTAATCGGTGCGATAAAAAATATGTGCTTTAAGTAAATTTGATTTAATATATTTCTAAAAGATTTTCGGCATTTTTTGAACAAATTTTGGAAGAAGATTAATGCTGGTGCTTCTAGTACGTCGTTGAATTGGTTAATGTTAAGGTAAGTAAAAAAAAATTATTAAAAGTATTTCATTAAAATCCAATTTCAAGAAAAACTACAATTCTGTCTAAGATTATGAGTATGAAGATTTTTCGAAATTTCTTATACAATTGAATAAAATTTCATTACAATTTTTGCTTTTAAAACAATTTGAAATGATTTTGCGAAGAAAAACATCCCACCGTGAATTTGTTCTTTCAAATTTAACATACCTCTTTATAAAATTCAACAATTAATGGATCATAAAATCAACGAAAAATATCGTGAAAAAAAGAACCCTTCAAGACTCTAATTTAATTCAGTTTTAAACGATTAGAAATTATTGAATTACAATTTTTTTTCAACATATTCCTTAAAAAAAATCAAATTTTTCATCCCACAATCAATATTTATCAATATACTTTATCGATGATGTAATATATTGTTATTAACACAATACGAAGAACCAGTTGCGTTTAATATTACGAAATACTGTGTCTTTGTCTATTGCGTAAAATATCGATTGATTTTCTATTTGATATTTATTACTTTAAAGTGAACAGCTGTTCAAATCAGCCGAATATTTTTTTCTAAATTTAATTTTGAAGCATTCTTTTTAAACAAATCATTTTAGTATTTGTAAAATAGCCGTTTTCAAATGGACAAGAAATTTGTTGTTGTTTAAAAATTATTTAATTAATACGCTGACATTCAGGCAATTAATAAATTTTGTACGTTTTTATAATTTGTGTAAATTGCTAATTAAATATACAAATATGTGTATTGTGAGTAGGTTTAGATGAAAAATATCCAAGAACAAAACAACTGCAGTAATTGTAAAAACAAATGCTAATAAAAATTAATAAAAAATTTAAATTATTATATTATAATAAAAAAATGATATAAAAAAATAAAAAATGGATGATATTATATGTTATATAATAAAAAAAAATGTTTTAATTTATATAATATATTTTTTTTATATAAGTTTTGTTAAATTTAGTAAGAATTATTAAAATGCAGACTATTGAGAATATTTTATTTTTCCTTCAGTTTCAGGCAATCAAGTTTTGTGCAAAATTGAAATGCGTTTTGTATTTTATATTAAAAAATAACCAAAAGCAGCGCTAATTTAACAAACTTTAGTATAACGAACTATTTTTTTACAATAAATAAAAAAGCTTTTTTTTTAAGATCAAATTTCATATGCTAAAAAAGTCCTACAATAAAAATAATCGTTGTATATATTTTTTTTTATAGTTTTGTTTGAAAAATTAAAAACTACGTTCAATTATATTGCATCATTGAAAACTACTTATTATCACATATAATACATAATACAGAAAAAATGCCGAAAGCGAAATAAATGCGTTTAATTTCCAATTGCACATTACGAATGTTGGATTTAATGAAAGTAGCTCTTGAGCTGTTTTAAATGAATCGTGCGATTAGTAGAAGGAACAAATAAAAAATAAAAACGCCACTGGCTTGAAGGTAATCTATAATCGTTAATTAGGCATTATGGCGATTGTAAATATGCAACGCGTTTAGCATATACTGAGTGATTTGTTATAAAATCGAATGTTGGAATTAATATCGATATATTTAAATTAATTAAAAATATAAAAGTAAATCAAAATCTTAAGATATCTAAATGAAAAAAAAATGATTTTCTGTTATTGTTTGTTTGTCCTGGTCATGGATATATGACGAGAAAGCAAAAATAAAAAATAAACTTGACATTTTCTGGCTAGAAAAAATTAAAACCTAACATAGTTAAAAATCGTGAAATTGGTCATATTGATGAAAATAGAATCAAAAAAAAAATTTTCACCAGAAACGAATATATAACATATATTTTGCGCTGATAAATCGATGGAAAACAATAAAATATGAACGATGTTATTATTTATGTTGCTTAGTTTTGAGTGTTGTCACTCGGTACGATGAAGCGCTATACATTTGGTGAGCGAAGAATGAATGTGAAGACATTTTAGGTGTTTGTGCGGTAAAACAGCAATTCTTTCTCTTTGACCTTAAAGTAAATGTTACGAGTTTCAATAAAAATAGCAACTTATATAATAAACATTGTTTCACAATATTTTATTGTATTATTAAAAGACGGTTTGAAGATAATTTACAACAATAATTATGACACGTTAATTGACTGTTGCCGTTTTGTAGACATTCTTCTAATAGCGTACCGAGTGAACAAACAAAATCGTAATTTTTATAGGAATTTTGTAGAATTTAGAATTTTATTGTTTTTTTTTCTACGTGTCAAGTAGGCCGAATATTATTGATAATACATATGAACTACTGACGTATCTAATATAGATATTACCAATCATTGCGTTCCGCGAAAATTAATTAAAAATAGAAATTGCCTAGGAAATGTACATACTTGCTAAAATATTGTGAAATATTTTTTTAGTATGTTAAATTAAAAAAAAAATGTTAAATACAGTTATATAAACGGAAAATACACATTGGTTAAAAAATGCCTAATTCGGCGAAAAATTTCAGGTTATTCACGATATAAAAAAAATACACCGTATAATTCATTTTGGAATTACAATCAATTTTATAATTCGATTTCTTTCGTTTACCGACTAAAAAGCCTACATTGCCGAAAAATGTCAGGTTACGTATGATATCCGATCCAAAAAAAAAATACATCAATTTTAGAATTACTCGAATCTATTTTATAATCCACCGAAATTCGATTTCTTTTCACTTTCTTCGCCGATATCTTTTCGAATCACTGTCAAGTCAACTGTTTTATGCAACGAATGTTTTTTTTTTTAATCAAAGTGCAATTACCTATTCAAGAATTTCTATTTGCAACTTGTGCGCCATACAAACAAACAAACAAACCACCGATTTTATTTATATTGTTCAAGTCTGGCTCGTACTTTTGTTGTTGATATTCTTCACTTGCTCTTACAAAATCAGATGATTTGCAGACATTTTTTTAAATTTATTTAGCCAGTTGTATTTTTTTATGATCTGAGATAGATTTGTATTCATCGAAATGAGCTTTTAGAATTTACAGTGATCTGTATAAAAATATAAAAGAATATCTAATAATATTTATATATATTAATTAAACATTTAATTTTGAAATTTCCTCATTTACAAAAATATATATATTTTTTTAATTTTAAATATCATTTTCTTATTTGCTATTAGTCGGGTAGATTTAATTCAAATATTCAACAGTAAATTAGATACATTAAATTAAATTTACTTAATAATTATGTAAAAAAAAAACTTTGAAAAATTCTTATTATAGAACAACTCGATTTCTTAAAAATTAATTATGATTTTCTATGTATATTAGGTTGTTAGCTTATAATATTTAAATTATTCCCATGGTTTGAGCAATAGTTCTATTAATTATTTCACTATTTAAAATTATAATGAAACTTTCCTTTACGCATATGCGATGTAAAAGGAAATAAAAAATCTTGTGTCGGTAACATGACAGCAGAAGCCCATATTGTTGTAAATAATCATCTTATAAAGAATTTGTTATTACAAAATATAATTGAAGAACTGCAAATTAACTTCCCAGGTAAGTATTTTATTTTATTTTAATTATAATTCGATTTTTCGTAAGAATAATCATTGTCAAAAATTCGTTATTCTGATTTAAAAAAAAAAAATCAAAAGCAAAGCTCTATATTTTAAAATTAATATATAAATTATAGTATAGCAAATATAAGGAATATAAGGAACTAAGGAACTTAATTAATAGGAAATGCAAGCTAGCGAAAGAAGAGTGGATAAAAGGAAATTGTGAGGATATTGAGGAGGATATGAGAAGAGGTAAAGTAGATTTGGTCTACAGGAAAATTAAGTCACATTTTTCTAAAGTAAAACCAAAGGGTAACATTATATGTGATAAGCAGGGTAAGGAACTCACAGAAAATAAGGAAAAAGCTAGAAGATGGAAGGAGTATCTTGAAGATTTATATAAAGGTAGGCAGGACATGGAGGAGCTAGAAAATGTGGAACAGATAGATGAGGATGACTTAGGTCCTAGCATACTTAGGTCAGAGTTTCATAGAGCATTAAATGATTTACGGAATAACAAAGCAGCGGGGATTGATATGATACCAGCCGAATTAATAAAACACGCAGGGGAAAAAATGCAGGAGCGATTATACAGGTTAGTTTGTAAAATATATGAGAAGGGAGAAGTACCACAGGATTTTCAGCGTAGTAGAATAGTAACAATGCCGAAGAAAATAGGAGCTAATTTGTGTGAGAACTATAGGACCATTAGCCTACTAACACATGCATCGAAGATATTGTTAAAGATTATTTATAGGAGATTAGAAAATAAAGTAGAGGAAAGGCTAGGAGAAGATCAGTTTGGTTTTAGGAAAAACAGAGGGACGAGAGAGGCGATTCTAGCACTAAGAACGGTAGTAGAAAAAAGAAAGAGGGTAGGAAAGGTAACTTGCATAGCTTTTTTAGACTTAGAAAAGGCATTTGACAATGTAGATTGGGACATAATGTTTAGAATTTTAAAAGAAACGGGTATAGATTATAAGGATAGGAGAATAATTTTTAATTTATATAAACACCAAACTGCCTTAGTTAGAATTGAGGGGGAAGAAGAGGTAGCAAAAATAGGGAAGGGAGTTCGGCAGGGATGTACACTTTCACCGTTATTATTTAATCTATATATATAGAAGATGCAATAAACAAAGTAAAAGAAGAGTATAGTGTAGGTGTGAATGTACAGGAAGAGAAAATATATATGTTGAGATTCGCCGACGATATAGCTATATTGGAAGAAAGCGAAAAGAATTTAGAAAGGGTATTGAATGGTATGCAGGCAGTATTGACTAGGGATTTTAACATGAAAATAAATATAGGTAAAACTAAAGTGATGAGGTGTGACAAAAAGGAATGCAGTAGAAAAATGAGGATCACAATAGGAGATAATAGAATCGAAGAAGTGTCAGATTTTTGTTATTTAGGCAGTAGAATCACAAAAGATAATCGAAGCAAGGTAGATATAAAGTGTAGGATAGCACAGGGTAGGAAGGCATTCGTAGAAAAAGAACAGATTTTAAGATCAAATATTGACTTGGGTATTAGAAAAAGATTACTGAAGGTATATGTTTGGAGTGTAGCACTGTACGGGTGTGAGGCGTGGACTATAGGAAAGGAAGAGAAGCGTAGATTAGAAGCACTTGAAATGTGGTGTTATAGGAGGATGATGAGGATTGGTTGGGAAGATAAAGTAACAAATGAAGCTGTACTAGAGTTAGTAGGGGAGAAGAGAAGTATTTGGAGAGTGTTACAGCGTAGGAGAGACAGATTAGTAGGGCATATTCTTAGGCATGGGGGGATTATGCAATTGATCATAGAAGGTAGAGTGGAGGGAAAGAGAGGGGTAGGTAGGCCTAGATTGGAGTATGTGAGTCAGATAGTTGAAGACGTTGAGATGAATAGCTATAGGGAGATGAAGGGATTAGCTCAGGATAGATCGGCATGGCGTGCTGTTTCCAACCAATCTTTAGGATTGCGGACTCTTTAACTAAGTATAGCAAATATTTTTATCGGGTGTGAATTTTTATATTATATTTTAAAAAGTAATTTGAAATAAAATCACAAAAAGATTTGCTACTAAATGTGTGATTTGGTTTTTTAAATTTTTGTTTGGGCAAATAATTTCTATCAATAATTTATTTTAGAAAATATTTTTATAATTATATATAGTGATTTTTTAATATTTTTTTTATTATTAGTCGTGTAAAGAAAAATTTGACATTTTTTAAAAATGTTTGTAAACAAATTAGTAGTGAAAGAAACTTATAAGAAAAGTTTTAACTAAGCAAAGAACAAATCTTTTAGAATAATGGACCTCTTTATTTATTAGAAAAAATGTTTCTTCGTATTTTCTTACTTTTCTAATATATAATGAAAGGTAATTGCTTTAAAAATTCGATATTTTATTGGAAAAATATTTTTTTACACTAGTCATTTAAACGAGTCATTTAAAATTTTACAACAAAGCATTGCAGTAGTACAATTTATTAGCATTTTTTTTTTTAATTTGAACTACTCTGAAATTTAATATCTTTTACAAACAATTTAATCTTAACAAATATCTTACGTCACTGTATGTCATATATTGTCATTATTGACATTTATATGTCAACGATTATGCCATAACGCTATAATATGACGTGTGTCATGTGTGACAAGTGCAAATGACTTATAAACAGCACCTTTGAATAGTTCATTTAAATTTATAGCAATTTGCATAGCAAAATTTAAAGAAACACAAAAATATATATACAAAGATGGTTATTGAAAAAAAGTTGCGTTTTGGTGTGAATAAATTAGCTTTTGATTGTTGTTTTACAAAAGATTTTTTGTAAAATACATCATCACGACCAGTTACATATTTTTTTGTAATATATAAAAAAAAAAAAATGCTCTAGAGCAAAGAAAAATTCCCAACATTACTCGGCATTATTTAATTTTATCATCCATTATTCATTGTTTGTGGGGAAAAATAAAAGTCGGTTAGAGACAAATTACAATAATATTGCGACAACTTCATTGTTGAGCTGTCACGAGGCTTGCCAACGATCACTGATCAGAATTCACTTATTCCAGCTCAACACACCTTCGATTTAATAATACAAACAATTCTTCGAAAAAAAAAAAAAAATGCAGCAACACAAAAATTTGCTGTTGGAATATTCAAGTTGGTGATATTTCGTGGTGCGAATGTTTTCGGCCGACGCCCAAATGTACATTTTATTTTTTTAACTTCTCTCGAATGCAACATATAAAAAAAAAACGGTCCGAATTAAGATATAAAATTTAAAATTCGGGCAATAAATTAATTAACAAAAAAAATACGTCGCCCGTTCTATTAAATGAATATTTTGGATACGGCACTGGTTTTATGGCAATTGTAATGTAAATTCACGACGCGACTTTAAAAATCGGATTTTTATTTGCGACACTTCCGATTTCATTACCTCACATTGCGAGTAGTTAATAAAAATTCTCGAATTTTTCCATTGATACGTCACATTCTAAAAACTTTTTAAATTACGGGGGGCAGCTGAAAATTTATAATAAATGCGCTGTCGGCTAAATAACGAAATTGTATTTACCAAATTTAATTATCTAATAAGTTTTGTGAAAGTCCGTCGTATTATATCATAAGTCATTAGCTTTATATGTCGATCGAATGCATAGACGCACTGAATTTATTTCGCTTCAGCTCAATTTGTCATTTGGTTCGTTTTTTTTTTAATAATAAAATTTTTCGTATGATGAAATAAATATTTTTTCATTTGCACATGCAGTGGACATTTTTATTTGTCTTACTACCAAAGAAAGCTGCCTAATTATTTAATAAACAGAACAAATGCACTTTTTTGAACTACTGTTTGACACCATCTATGTTTGACAGGTAGTTCAAATTATATTCTGAATGATTTATGGTTTCGTATCGAGTATTAAAATGCCATTGAATCAATTATTAGGTACATATTGAAAATTGCGTTAAATAACGTATTTCGAAAACAACAAAATATTAATTTTGATGTTTTTATTAAAGGAAAAAATTATATGAGCTGTTAGAAATAACGGTTTAAAGCGACATTTGCTAGAATTCTGCTTTAATATAAAGAAAGTGTATGCAAAGGATTTTTACAACGGAGTTATTTTAGTCGTACATTAAATTCAATCGAAATCATTTTTTATATTAGGTAAATAAATTTTTAATAGACATCTAAAAAAAAAATTCTACACAATTATATAGTTGTACACAATAAAATTGTGTAAAAAAATTTTTTTTCCAATCAAATATCCAATTTTTAAAACATTTACCTTTCATTGTATATTAGAAATGTAAGAAAACATTTTTTTTAGTAAATAAAGAGATTCATTACTCTAAAAAATTTATTCAATTGTTTTTTGCTTAGTTAAAACATGCTCTATATATATATGTGTTTGTGTGATTTAAATAATGTTGGAACTAATTAGTAGTTCAAATGAGCCTAGATTAGTTTGATCAATTTGTTTCTTTTCGTACTTATTCGTTAATAGCAAACAACTTTTACTTTCAATTTGATTTTAACACGTTCTGTATATTGCCGACATATTTAGACTATCGATTTTAATCCAAATTGGATATCGTTATCATAAAAATCCACCTAATTAATAAATATTTATTGGTGTATTTAAAAAAAAAAAATGTTATATAGAAATTTCATTTTGTTCCAGAAGGATGAAGAGACCTCCTGGACTCTGGCTGCTTTTGTCAGCAGGTAAATTTAATTTAAAAAAAAACTAAATTTTTTTTGTACAAGTATATGTACTTAATTTTAAAAAAAAATGTTCGAAATAGTAAATTATTTTTTTTATTGAGGTTTAGAAACTTTACTAATTTGTTTCACCCGAATATCATTTTGCATCTTCATTTTTGGTTCTATTTTAAGCACTTAAGGAACAATGGAAATTCTCAATACCAGTCACCTTTGTTGGTTAATTATTCTCTCATTATTAAACCGCCGATATTGCGAATTTTTATAACCTTGCGTGGAGAATATCTGGTTCTTCGTTCGCGGCGGCATTAATTAAACATTTTGCCGCTAAGGATTAATGGGCATTTAGTTCATTCTAAGAACGAAATAACCTTCTAACTAAACGAAGACATTCTACAGAGTAATGCTACAAGCATCTTCGCCAATATCGTAAAAAAAATTATCGTTAAATATCGTTAAAAATCGTAAAAAACTGAATGCGGATTTTTTTGTATCAGATATATTTGTTGTATTTTTGTATATAGTGTAAATGTCAATTAATTTGAAATTTACAATCGTTTATTCAAAATTAAATAATAGATAGGTAACGAGGTTGTTTTTTTTAAATTTTGTTTTAATTTTTAAAAAATTTACGCCGTACAAAATGTGATTTTTTTTATTAAATTGATCAAAAGATTGAAAAACTCCATTTGATTTGATTTGATTTTATATTTGAAATTAAACCATTATAAGATAAATTATGCATATGCATTTAGACACATCTGAAACTAAGCATATGACAAGGATATACAGGATAATCGCGAATACGGAAATCATACTAAATCTAAATATTAAAATATTTGAGATTTAATTGGAGTTTTCGATTTGGAATTATTTTTACATTAAAATGTACGTCAAAATCAATTTAAAAATAATTATCAAATCTGTACATTTTTTTAAAATATTTATCGTGAAGAAAAATATATGAAAATATCTGCAATTTGACAAAAATCAATAAAAATAAAATAAAATAAAAATCCTAACAAATATTATTTAATTACAACAGTTGCCTGGTTTAGCCATTTGATTAGATATTCGCTACTAGTTAATACTATACAGGGTGTGGACATATCTACTATTAATACAAATCGCTGCACAAATATTTTTTCATAATTTTAATATAATATACCGTATATTATGAACAATTGTGATATATAGATTACCACAATGGAAATTTTAGAATAGTAAAGAATGCAAGGTTAAAATCAACTTTGTTTTATATGGGAATAGTGTGGCAACTTTTTTTTTATAACAAACTTGACAATAAAATTGCAATAATATACGCATTAAATTAATTCGAGCGGCAACTTTTGTAAAGCATTTTACAAATATTAATAAATTTTCTATTCATTGGAAATTTATAAATTAATTTTAAGAACTACTTAAATTAAACAATTAATAACAAAATAATTTTTTTAAACAGAATTTTTATGTTCTGAAAAGGAATAACTTAAGAATTGTATAATTTTCATTTAAATTTAAATAATTCCATTTGCAGAACATAAAAATTCTTTTAAAAAAAAAAATTTTGCAATAGATTGTTTAGTAAAATTATATATCAATAAAAAAAATTTGCAGGAGTCCTATGCCTATGTTTTAAAGACGTAAGTAGCGTTCGAGCGACAGCGTTAATATTTGCTAAATCGACCACCACGACATCTACAACAGCAGCCCCTAAAGACGGGGAAGCATCCGCCAACGAAGAGGTACCAAAAAAAATTACTTTTAAGACCTACAAATTTTTTTTTGACGACCTATTAACTAATACGCATTTTTTTAAAAGTATTTTTGAAGAAAATGTTTGTATTAAGTAAAAAAAGTATTTTTTTCAAATGTTTCTTTAAACATCAGCATTTCGATTCGATATGGCAACGGTGGCTGGGACTATTGCGGTGGCACATGCGTATCAGACACTAAAATACCACCTACGTCATCATAGGGAAATTAATTTACATTGAATCAAATGTTATGCAATTTGCCTATATAAAAAATATTTCATTTCTTAAATAAACTTCGATAAAATACAGGGTAAATTTTTTTTATTTTAATATATTTTAGCAGCTCAAAATTTTAATTCTTTCGACTTGGTTTTTTTGCACGTGAACATTTTTTTTTTGAAATCTACGATCATTTTTCAAAAATTCACTTTTGTTTTCACAACACAATTTGATTAAAACATACTTCTAGTCATCTTAGGATATAAAAATCTAGTTCTTTTTATTATAATAAAATTTTATATATAAAATGGCATGTCTTCCAAATCGAAGTTACAGTAGAATAAATAAATTTTAAGAATTTTTATAAGTTAATTATTTTTTATTATAATTATTTACAACATGTTCCGAGATCTATTTTTGCAGAGTTTATTTTCATGTCGAACGATATTTAGATTAATAATTCATTAATAACAATTAATAACGCAGTTGCGCTCTGAATAATTCTTTCAAATGCCAATTTGCACTTTCTCTTAACTAAGCATTACCTGTAATATTTCACAATGTGCGATATTAACAATAAATGCGTTTAGAAAGATTTTTTTGTTCTGGTCCGCAAAAATATCTATGATATAGAATGCGATTGTATGAAAAAAATAATAATTGGATCACTAAATTATAAGGTACTATTTTTTTTAAAGCAATAGATGGACTTCTATAATATTGAAAAATGTTCGGAGATTTTAAAAAAAATTGTTCGAGTATAAAAATTTTTGGTACATTTTATTATACACCAAAATATAGTACGATCCTGGCAAAATGGTTTTCTGCTATAAAAGGTTGCCTATGGACATTTTTTTTACTATAGTTAAATATTTGTCATCAGAGAAAAATGTGCCGTTTTTTTTTTTAAATTAAAGAAATTAAATATTTTGCGGTAGGCAATGTATATTACCCTATGATGATGTTGTATTTAAATGTCTGATCTACGTGGTGCGCATGTGTCATAGCAATAGTCCCATGCACCGTTGCCATACCGAATCGAAATGCAGACTTTTAAAGAAATATTTAAAAAAAATACTTTCATACGTTATAAAAATATTTCAGTCAAATCTTATAAAATTGAAACATTTAAAAAAATTCTAATTAATATCTGGTATATATAGTACATTTATATTCATAAATATATATACAGATTAATCATTTTTATGGATGATGTGGACTTTTATAAAAGTGAAAACATCCAAAAAGATTTAATTTAAACGTAGTTGAATCTTCAAAAAGTTCAAAGAACAAACAATAGATAAATCGCCTATTTATTCGGATATCAATTGAATGGGTACATCACCGATATTCTCAGTAATATCAATCCAATTAAATCACAATAAATCGATAGATATATAGAATTTTAATTGATCGAATTATGATATCAATGCAGAACGATATTGTTTACAAAACCATTTCAATGCGATCGTTTCACTGCTCTACTTTAGCGCAACTTTCTCACGTTTCTTACGTAATAATCACCACATAAAATTTTGACATTTTATTTATTATGCTATCAAAAATATATATACCAAAATGGCACTACCATCCAGCTTTTATCAAAGCGAGAAATTTGACAACACTTAAATATTACAAAATAAATATATATCACTGACTTCTTTCGATTTGCTTTTGATTTCTAATATAAAAAAAAATGTTCGCATATTTGTTTCAAGAAAGTACAATATTTGGCACGTGAAAATTCTACAAAAAAATTAAGATAAGTCATCGAAAGACCAAAAAAAATAATCATGTTGGGTATTTTGTATATTTTCAATGCGGACTTGAAGAAGATGCTGCGGACTTGAACATCGCATTGGACGAAAGGTGATGGGTCAATATGGTAAAATGAAGAAAGTAGCAAATTACGCAATCTATTTGCGCTGAGAATATAATACTTGACATACCGCTTATTAAATTATCATATGATGCAAACAAATATTTCAAAATTGCATTAGAAGAAACGTAAAGTTCAACGCCAAAGCAATTTTTATATATTTTAAAGTTAATTATAACAAAAAAAAAATAATCCAAACTGTACGCTGTAAACTTTCCTTGGCATTCAATAATTTCACTTCCACAATAAAGCCACTCATTCATACCCTTTAAACAACAATAACATATTTTTTTTTAACACGACGCCGAAGTCGTCCGTTATTGTTACAACGATAATGACACAAGAATGTCAACAGGTCCCTGAACCAAGCCGAGCTTGTCTTCGTATCGGTTTTCTATATTCCAAGAATAATTCAATGCCCATTTGCAATTATTGAATTCAATGAACTTGTGGACGAACGCACGACTGTAATAACGGAAGTATCGAATTGCGTGTCAATAAATATGTATATGTACGCTTTGCTGTACAGAGACAGAATTTACAAGACATGTAACGTGTCATATCCACAAGAATAATCAAGAAAACCTCATTATAACATAGCGATATCATCCAATTACTTACATTTTACATACGATTATTTACTTTCACCTTTATACTATACAATCAAATCAATGCAGGAAGACACCGATTTACATATTATATCGCCTGAAAGTCGATAAAAAAATTTAAACCACCGCAAATTATTTTTAATAATAATAAAAAAAATGCATAGGTATATATTTTGTACGCATTTTTCAAATTTAAATTTGTATAAATGTTTTTTTTTTGTATGTACAGGGTGTTACGGAAGAATCAGCCTTGAACGTAACCAAGTCCCTGTTGACAGGTATCCCGCAATTGGACTACGTTCATGATCCAAACTTGCCTCGGGAATTGAACGGTTATAATCTGACAGAATATCCGTTTTATGATCGCCTCCCCCCAGCACAAGATATTGATTTTAAATGCGATGGTCTGCACGATGGGTTCTATGCAAGTGTGCTGCATAAATGCCAGGTAGGTCACTTTAAGCACGAATTGCATACAATGAAATTGGTTGTTTTGTTTTAAAAACTGGCAAAGAATGAAGTAAGATTTTTATGGCCACCAGGTATATAACTAATATTAAAAAGAGTACGAATTTTGGCAATTAGAATTAGTAATCTATTTGTTGTTATTTTGTTGAATTTTCTACGCATTATGTCTTGAAAAATTGTTATATTTACTCTAGTTTTTAATTAACTTGTTCGCCTTTACTATTAAAAACAAACTGTGGGAATTTACAAACATTATTATTATAGTCTATATAAAATACTTCATTCTTTAAATCAGCTTGTTAGAAAGGTCAACCTTCCGATTCTTTTCAATGGAAATATTGCAAAGATCTTATGCTGCAATATACGCAAAAAACAATTAGTCCGCATTAATAAAATTAATGAAAAAAGGACTTTTTTTTTTTGATATAATTAAAAAACGCTGTTTTTGTTAAGTCTTATGAACTGTATATTATAGTAAAAAAATTCAAGAATATTTTTCATTAATTTAAATTTTTAACCGCATTAAGTAGTAAATTTTTTTTGCTATTTAAATACCATTTTTTCAAAATACGACTGCCTCAAAAAAAATTTTCCTAAACGTTAAAGTGCGGACCATGTTCTACACTTCTTATAATGGTATTTCATGGTGGTTTATTTCTATTCTATGTAGTCTATAGCAGACAATATGTCAAGGCTGTCAAAATGCAACATCGGTTTTGCAGAAACAGAAATACTTTTAATAATTGCGTATTAAAACAAATATCGTTTTAATAATAAATTCAAATATTCAAATCAAAACAAATATCCCAAAGAATGGCATCTAAATCATGGATCAAATATATAATCATATTCTTGCAATCGTAAAAGCAAATTTGCACAAACAAAACAACCCGCGCACGTAAATTATTTTTACAATCTGTAGATTAGAAAATAAAGTAGAGGAAAGGCTAGGAGAAGATCAGTTTGGTTTTAGGAAAAACAGAGGGACGAGGGAGGCGATTTTAGCACTAAGAACAGTAGTAGAAAAAAGAATGAGGGTAGGAAAGGTAACTTGCATAGCTTTTGTAGATTTTTTTTTTTTTTTTTTTTTTTAAATGGCTTTTGTGAAGCTGGTCACACTGCCAGAACAAGGTTTTGTAGATTTAGAAAAGGCATTTGATAATGTAGATTGGGACATAATGTTTAGAATTTTAAAAGAAACGGGTATAGATTATAAGGATAGGAGAATAATTTTTAATTTATATAAACACCAAACTGCCTTAGTTAGAATTGAGGGGGAATAAGAGGTGGCAAAAATACGGAAGGGAGTTCGGCAGGGATGTACACTTTCACCGTTATTATTTAATCTATATATAGAAGATGCAATAAACAAAGTAAAAGAAGAGTATAGTGTAGGTGTGAATGTACAGGGAGAGAAAATATATATGTTGAGATTCGCCGACGATATAGCTATATTGGAAGAAAGCGAAAAGAATTTAGAAAGGGTATTGAATGGTATGCAGGCAGTATTGACTAGGGATTTTAACATGAAAATAAATATAGGTAAAACTAAAGTGATGAGGTGTGACAAAAAGGAATGCAGTAGAAAAATGAGGATCACAATAGGAGATAATAGAATCGAAGAAGTGTCAGATTTTTGTTATTTAGGCAGTAGAATCACAAAAGATAATCGAAGCAAGGTAGATATAAAGTGTAGGATAGCACAGGGTAGGAAGGCATTCGTAGAAAAGGAACTGATTTTAAGATCAAATATTGACTTGGGAATTAGAAAAAGATTACTGAAGGTATATGTTTGGAGTGTAGCACTGTACGGGTGTGAGGCGTGGACTATAAGAAAGGGAGAGAAGCGTAGATTACAAGCATTCGAAATGTGGTGTTATAGGAGGATGATGAGGATTGGTTGGGAAGATAAAGTAACAAATGAAGCTGTACTAGAGTTAGTAGGGGAGAAGAGAAGTATTTGGAGAGTGTTACAGCGTAGGAGAGACAGATTAGTAGGGCATATTCTTAGGCATGGGGGGATTATGCAATTGATCATAGAAGGTAGAGTGGAGGGAAAGAGAGGGGTAGGTAGGCCTAGATTGGAGTATGTGAGTCAGATAGTTGAAGACGTTGAGATGAATAGCTATAGGGAGATGAAGGGATTAGCTCAGGATAGATCGGCATGGCGTGCTGTTTCCAACCAATCTTTAGGATTGCGGACTCTTTAACTAACTAATCGATCTCATTGATATACATACTAAATAACAGTTTAATAGTTTTCGCTAATGTTTCGTATTCGTATATTGCAGTGAAAGGAAGAAAGTGCTCGGTACATAAATTTTTTTTTGTTCAAAGACGCAATGTTGTAATGTGCCGGCCAACATTCAATTCGTGTAACGAATGACACGAAAAATCTGTTTAAAAAGTAATGTTACATTTTAAATATTAAAATTTTGCTTTGACAAATTGTTTGTCTAACTGGATGTTCAATAGACAATTGTATAGGTTATGTGCATTATGTCATTTCGGCGGTAAATTCAAATAATTTATCGAGTATAACTTAATCAATAGTCGTTGTTATGTATTGTAAAATGTAGATTAATTTTATATTAAATTTCTATATGAAGAAATCATTTTCTTGTTTCTCAACCACGTACTGTCAGTACATTACACTAGATAAATTTTGACATATTACGTTTACAAAATGATACATTGTTACAAAATGAAACCACTATAGTTATAATAAATAGTATGTACCAATTTACATTACGTTTAGCATAAATCGGTCTAACAAAAACCGTTACATAACGTTCACATGTCCAAACTAAGAAGCGATTTTGCTGTTACGCCGATTACCAATGATAGATAGACCTACCTAAACCACTTAGCTTATTCATAAGGCATCATCGTTGTACGTTATCGTGATTCGCGATGATACGATTTAATTAATTATTATATACTATCATGCTGTGGAAGTTGTTAAACATTGCCACATTATACTTTCTGATATACATTCATAAAGCTCTTGGAACATCAAAAATACTCTGATCTACAAAAGAAGAAATGAAACATAACTTAAATTTGAATATTGTATAAAGCAATTATTTGGTGGAAATAATAATTCTTTGATTTCAGGTATACCATCACTGCCTTTACGGAACTAGATACGACTTCTTATGTGCCAACTATACCGCCTTCGATCAAAAGACTTTCATTTGCCACTTTGTGTCTGAGGTCGATTGCGTCAACTCCAAAAATTTCTGGCATAGGTATACAATATTCCCGATCAAAAATCTTTGAACTATTTCAAACCAACGATTTTAGAAACGATGCCTTATACGAGACCACCACCACGACAACAGTGAAGCCAATCATCTCATCCTTAACTCCAACCGGTGGAGGAGGAGGCAATCGTAAGCCATCAACTTCCAATGGTAGAAGACGACGACCATATCGAAGAAGACGTCCACAATATGATTACTACGAGGATGAAGAAGAAGCTGATGACTACTACGATGACGAGCCAAGATATCAGGTGACGCCTGAATCTTCCAGACCAAGAAACAAACGCCCAAGGCCCAGACCGAGACCAATATATGACGATGAATACGAATATGAAGAAGAAAGGTAAGTTTGTTGTTCGGATAATTTCATTATCTGATTTTGTCTTATTTTTAACAGATATGATAGACGAAGCGACAAACGGAGAGGCATGTACGACGATAGAAGGCGATATAAAGAAGATAGAAGAAAATACGACGACGAATATGAAGACGAAATTGAAGATGCTAGATTTGATGGTGGTAGTGAAGATAGGGTCCGAACGAAAGATTCGGATCGAAAACGAAGACCAGATTCAGCAGATAATCCAAGATATGAGGGAAATGGCAAAGGCAGTAGGCGAAGAAAACCAACAAAAAATAACGATGATCACTATGAAGAAGATAAAGAGCGACCCAATCGAAAAGGAGCTTCGAAAGATCCAATTGAAGACCGTCCCATAAGAAAACCGAATAGGGAAAATGATGATGCACAAAAATCTTCTTCGAATGGCGAAAAACGCACTAGAAGACCTAATAATAACAAACCAAAAGATGATTATTATCCAGACGAAGACGAGCCAGCCGTAGAACAAAGAAGTCGACCGCGTCAAACTAACAAAGAATCTGCCAGTAGTAAGAAATCTTCTAGGGATCATCTCAATGAACCAAAAGATAGTCCTGTCGATGAAGAATCTTCTTCGTCGTCTAGAAAAATTAACGATAATCCACCTGAGGGTGTCCCATTGGTAAAACCAAGCAGTGGAAGTTCTATATACGATCGACCAAGAGCTGCTCCTAAAATTCGACCGCCCGTTCCAAAAAATGAACAAGATAAATATTCGTATAAAACGTCCACCATAAAACCAGTTAATGGTAAAGTTGATGACGAAGAGTATTACGATGAGTACGAAGAACAGGAACCTTTACCAAAAAGACCCTCAAATAAGCCAAAAAATGAAGAGTCCAGAAGACTTTACAATAACAACAAACAGGGGAATGACAGGCCAAGAGAAACAACGAAAATGTCAGCTTCCAGACAAAGAAATCATTCTAGAAGACCAAATTATGATCAGGAAGAAGTATATCAAAGGGAACGACCATTGAGAAATAAAAATGTTCAACAAGATAGGAATCGCAAGCGTCCAGTAGTTGAATATGATGAAGAATACGAAGATATGGAGAAACCGACTAAAGAAATCGTGTCGTCGAAGCCTTCAAGAAGTAATGGTGATAGATTCAAAGACGATAGATTGAGAAAAACTAGTCAAAGTCCAAGTAGTACAAGCGTTTCAACAACTACGACAACAAGAACTCCAGAAGTAACTACAAAAGCACCCGAGAAAAAGGATAAAGCAGAACCTGCCGTTAGAATAATCAAACGGCCATTCTTACCAAGCCGAGGGGGAAGTCCATTTGCAGCTCGAGGCCTACTTCCCGTTGGTTCCAAAGCTTTACTTCAGCCCCCACTTGTTCAATCGCAACCAATTGATTCAGAACCATTGCCAAAATCTTCACTAAGAATTCAAATTCAGCCAAATCAAAGCCAACAAACACAATCACAAACTCGGCAACAACAAAGTTACGCACAAAGCAATAAAATACCGTTAATTGAGAGGAACCCTTTGGACATTAAGGAGGATGAATACGATGTTACGTTGAATGATGCTTTGAATCCGACGTTGCCAAATTTGCCCGTTCGGAATTTCCCCACGAGTGCCTTTAGTTCCCCGGCAAATGATTATACGTATGGTCAGTTTAGGCGGGCACCGCAAAGAGATTACGCTGAGCCGCAAATCAGTCATTCGCAAATGCAGCCAATTAGGTATCCAGATATACCGCAGCAAGGTTCGCAAAGATATCAAACAGCTTCAGAATCACAAAGATATCAGACGGTAGAAAGACAACAGGACAGTGTTCAATTGTTACAAAGTAATCAACAAAGGTTTCCCTTACCTGAAAGTCAATCTGTTGCTTTGAACCAACGATTAAGTCCTCAGCCACACCCACAGAAATACGAACCGGCACCATCAACGTTTTCGACTAAAAACAACAGAGAACAATTGGTGAATAGTAACAGTGATTACAGAGCGCAGTTTACGCACGCTGTTCCAGTAACGTATCAGTTCAGAACCGGACCTAGAGTTACACATATGCAGCACACTCAACCATTTTATACCACTTTCTAAAATCAGAATTATTTCTTTCTTTCAATTTGGCAACCGTGCGAGAAGAACATTTAAAAAATCACAATACTATCGTTAACTTAAATTTAACTTGTAATTGGCAAATACCGAAAAATGTGTAATCGATCAACAGCCAAATGCATCATTAAAAATGACAAATGCTTTTTACGGTATTATTTAAATCGATTTTCTCAAATAACTAATTGTAAACACAAATGCAAATATTAATTAACCACAAATATTTGCACCAGCTGTGTTATTACAACGAACAAATGATATGAATGGTGATTAAATCTTTATTGATTGAGATTAGCTTGTGTAGTTCCTGGTTTCTATACATTCTATAGATTTTCAACTTAAGTTATTAACTTTGTATATATTAGAGAAAATGGCGAGATGTATTGTATAATAACTAAAAATACGAGAGAAATTGATATGTAATTGTAATTTTAATACTTCACTGATTATGTGCAATTGAAGTCAGATAATATGAATAATAATTTTAAATCGTTATTTTTAATGTACTGTACTACTGGACTGTAAATAATAAAATCATTGATTGTGGTATAATATTAAAATATATGATCAATCTTACCATAACAAAAACGATTAATTTCAGCTCAAACACATAAAACGACCGATCTGTGAGAACAAATTAAGAAATATTAATTTACGTTTCAACTGCTGTTTTGACGCAGAAATGTCAGTTTGATGTTAATCATATGATGTTGCAAAATCATAATGGCCGCCTTAATTATTTGACAGCGTTAGCATGAAAACTAATATCATTGGACAATAGGAACATTATATTAAATTGGCTCTGCCTATTTTGACAGGATATAAATGTCAAATTTAATCTATAATTATTATTGAACAGCAAATATCAGTTTAAATTTATACTAATATGCGATGAATCATTTGAAGCATTTTGTGAGATTTTACAGAATTTAATGTTTATTTCAGAATGATTTGATTTTTTGTTTATCCTCAATTGCTGATGAACCTGTTGAAATTTAAAGAAGAAGCGAACCATTTAAAGAAATTTGTAAAGAATATTATTTGTCTATGAAGAGTTTGCTTGAAATTTCACTCATATGATTTAATCATCCAGTATATACGTATTCTTTTTACCATATGACATTTTCTAGGTTATGTACATATAGTGCAAAACTTTTCCTAACAATAACAAAGATTTCCACACTATATTTCCTATTGTTTAAACGCTCATCTTCTTTGTGCATTTATGTTGAAAGTATACTGTAATTGTATGGTTCTATTATCATGGATTTCGCTAGAAAACAAATGGAGAAGTATGGATGGAAGGAAGGTGAGTAAAATCACGACATCCCAATGTGAAAGTAACGCAAAACTTTTCGCCTAAAAAGGACAAGGTTTGGGAAAAAATGAAACTGGCGTAACAAACGCACTTGCGCCTAAAATAAAGAACAACAACAATGGCCTGGGCTTTGATATTAGCGAAGATTTCACAAATAATTGGTGGAATAAGTTGTACAAAAAAGCTAGCGATAATGTATCTGTAAGTTATTTTGCAGTTTAAACACCTTGCTTATAAATTAAAGTGTCTTATTATATTGTAAGGTAACGCAAACTTCCGGTGAAGTAAAATTTTCCCAAGTTGGGCCTGATTCTGCAGATATTTTTTCCGAAAATAAATTTAGCAAGAAAGGCAAAAAGGGTGTCGAACAATCGTTTATTAAGACTTCGAAAATAGTACAAGGCACCAATATTGATTGTGAAGTTATTCCCGAACAAAATGAGCTGAAATTTCCTATTTTGACTGACGATGAATTATTTAAAGCTTGCGGTGGTAGAACTGCTCACAAGTAAATCGAATTTGCATAAAATTAGTACCTTAATAAGTATATATTTATCTTTATAAGGGGGGCTCGGCATGGTTTAAACTTGAGCGGAAAACTTACTCGCATTGAAAAACAAGAGAAGATTTTATTGAAGCAAATGCGCCGATTTTCTCTAAATGAAGATGAAACGGACAAAGTCGAGAAAAAATGCAAGAAACTAGAGAAATTAAAGACCAGCGATAGGTTGGACAAAAAGGACGACGAAAAATTGTCTAAAAAGAAAAAGAAGAAAAAACGCAAAGCGGTTAGTTTCAGTGAGGCTATTTGTCAAGTTATTCCCGAGGCGGAAGCTGATTCTAGTTTCAATTCTGAAGATAGATTAGGTTATGAATCGAGGTATATTATAATTTTAGAAAAACAAACTAAAAAAAAATTGAGTAGATAAAATTCTTAAATTGTTCAAAAATAAATAAATAAACTATTTCAGATCAAGCGACGTTTCAGTGTTTATTGCTTCGTCAAGCTACAAATGTATACGTGCAATCAATACTAACTTATTATGATTGAAGTAACTATGAACATACCTTAATTTGATTACATTTACCATTTTATAAATATTTAGTTTTTGTGCCATTGTACGAGGAAATTAACATTTTGAATTACATGTGCCCAACCTACAATAACAATTGTTGTGTACACTCGCCTTCCTCTTATTATTGGTTAGTCACTTGATCCGAAATAGTTAATTTATTTTTGTCCAATGATACCCAACAACTTTGAACGACAATTTATACTTGATACGGACGTGGTTTTAAATTTTAAAAATTCTAAATTTTTTCAATTGACAGTTCTACTGGTGACCCCCCACACCCTCCCTCACCGAGCACGCCTCCCCCAATACCAGATTTATTTGCCGATATTTCCCGATTGAATCGTGCTGTTTCTACCGGTTTACCCGATGAAGGTATTGAACAAGACTTTCAACCCGAAGAGGCTTCCGCATCTACAAGCTGCGCGTCGTCTGTTAATCATTTAAATGTGGATCTATCGACTGATGGTACCAAGGATTTAAATGATCACAGAAGCTTTGAGGAGCGCAACTATACCAAGGCGTACGATATGCGGGATATGATATTTGCAAATCTGAAGGATTCTCTGCTGAGCAAGGCTGAGAAAAAGCTCAAGATGAGACGGATGCGGGCGACTCAAAAATTCATTGTGGTTAGTCTAAAAAAATGTGTTTTTAAATGGCGTATTGAACGATTTATTTTCTAGGAAACTGCTTTATTAACGGGCAATGCTGCTGAAGAATCGCACAATCGAGAGGAACAAAAGTTGACGGTAACGAAATCTTTAGAAGCGAACTTGAAACGTAAAAAAGGCAAACTAGAAGAAACTGATGACATTGGAGGCGATGAAAAGGCCTGTAAAAGTTGCAGTAAGAAAAGCAAAAAGGAAAAAAGGGAAGAAAAGATTGTAAATCGTATCGCTAAAGGCCTAGAAAAAGTTTGCAAAATATCCGATACGGATGAAAAGAAAAAGAAACAAACTGTGAAATAGGTTTTTTAAATTTGCATTTAATTTAAACGGTAGATTTTTTGTTAAGCCGTCTTTTGTATTTTTGTTTAATATAGGTTTAATAAAAATTTATTCTAAAAATAAATAAATATAGGTGGATGTTTTGATCAAAATGTGCCTGCAATTTTTCTTCTAAAAAAATATTGAAAAGTTGTTATATAGATGAATCGGAACGTTATATTGGTTTAAAATTAACTATCTAAAAAAACAATGTGCTATTGTAAGAGTAACAGCTTTTAAAATATTTTTTTTATACGTTTGTAAAATTTCAGTTACAGCTGAAACGGTAAATTTAGAACGTATTAAAATCTTATCGTATAAAAATATAATTTCTAGTTTTATATATTATTGCAGTTTTTTTTTTGTATAATATATCGAATTTTCAACATTATCTGGCTATGTATTATATAATTGTCATATTGTGCAATTTATTTTAAGAAAATCTGGTTTGGGATAAAAAGCTAAATTAACTAATTTTATACGACAAACAAAAATATTTGAACTGAAATACAGCAATTATAAATAATTAACAAAAGCAGCTGTGTATTTTCTATAATAATATTGTACAAGGTTGTAAAAATAAAACTTTGTAGACTATAAAACTTCGTTTTTTTTTTAGAAACTATTTACATAATAGCATAAAAATATTATTCCATATCCATACAGATCTTTTCAATTTATTATTATTTATTTTTACAATGGCACTGCCAGTTATTTTAACGTGCAATTAACAGCCCTTAATATTTTTTCCTATTCCTCATATATATGTATATATATATATATATAAGAAATTTCCTCATTTTCGTTTTTTCATTTCAATATTTTGATTAGAGAATTAAAGTTTATATAAAAATTTATTAAACTCTCTAAGCTATAACTAAATTTTACCAAAATCAGGTATATATTGTACCTTTAGAATTTCATAAATTGAAATATTTACAATAAACATTTTTGTTTAAACCTTTTTTTTAACAGTGGAACAATTCTAATTTTATAGGGAAGCTACATTTTGAAATTTGGCAATATTTTTTTTATATCGATTACAATCTAGTATTTTTTTTAGATATATTGGAATATTTTATATTTTCTAGTTTAATATATTTTAATTTGGTCAAATTCTGTGGGAAGTTTTCACACATTTGAACTGACCGTATTATTTTTTAGTAAATTTTGTAGTTTAGTATAATTTTGGTGTTTTTGGAGACTATATTAGAGTTTTAACTAAAGATTACAAAACTAGGCTGTTAATTTTAAATTTACAAGCGATGTCATTATTTAAAAGCATCGAGTATTAAAAATTTCACTAAAATATTGTAAAAATGAGATTCTTTTTTGTGAATAAAAAATCACATTATATCAAAAAATTAATCATATAGTTGTTTTTAAAAATATATGATAAATTTTTTTTGTTAAATCCGGTAAATCGCTTCTGACATACTTTTTCCGTGACATATACAATAATTCTAATAACAAAGAGTTAAACATCAATTAATCTAACAAGTATAATTTTCTAAGTACAATCATTTTGATATGAACAATATTGAGCCAATTATTTTAGACTAAATTCAATTACAATTTTTTTTTCACTCTAAACATAAATTACTTCAATAAGTACTTTTTAAAAATTGTAATATTGAGGAAACGTAAATTTAAAATGAATATCAAATGTTGAAATGGACTTACTTTAATGGGATAAATAATTACTTTAAAATTTTAAGCGCTCAAATTTTAACAAGATTGCGTATGCTACTTTATTTATTTGTAGCAAAAAAATGATTGAGAAAAAAGCTATCTACACATTTTTATTTTTATTTTAACTACACGCTAAATATTCGTGCCTCACATTATTAAATAATTCGCTTAAAAATTGTAGCAAAACCATTAAAAATTAATTAAATTAGATTAATTCTTAGTTTATGTGAAATATCATTCGATATTTCTTTATTAAAAGTTTTATCGAGTTTATTTATCATTTTTTTGTTTGCATGTACCAATAATTACGTATATTCATTTAAAAAATGGGATTAATTTGATTCATTAAGTGTTTAAAATTTTCGCTACAAATTTTAAGCCTTTTTCGCAGATCTAGTTAGTAAATTTAATATCAGCATAATGCAATAACTAAAATGCGTAATAACTAAAATTAGATATAAGGCACATTGACAGATCAATATATTAGGATTGAAAAATATTTCGAATCTACGCTACAGTATGTAATATTTTTTGGCATTACGTTATTTTTAATTTTTTTGGCAAGGTAACTGCTTTACCAAAAGTATCGCACATTGTCAGTAATTTCACATATTAACTTTAATAGTATGTCTTTTGAATAAATCGAGAAGTTTCAAAAGGTCAACTAATCAGATTAAAAATTGATTGAATTTTTTTTTAAATGATAGATGTATATTATTTTTTAAAGAACTAGGACTAATTTATAGTACCTGCAATTTTTTTCCACGGCTGCCATAAATATATTAACTTAATTTAAATTAAAATTAAAAAATAAGCGACTTTCATAATCACAATATTTAAATGCCATTAAAACTAGTTAGATTTAATTGCAAAAAAATATAAATTAGTTTATTTTTTAGACTTTTATCAGTTTATTTTTGACAGATGAAGATTGTCATTTTAAGCATTAGATTTTTCTATAAAGAAAAATGTATAATCGAATATCAACGCATTCTAAAGAATAATAAAAATTGCTAGCTTCAGAAAAGCTCGGCAAAAAAAATGGATAAATGAATGTATTTTTAATTTATTTTGAGTAACATAATCGAGTATTTGGATCGATATTTCAAAAATAATAATATATTCGTTGTGTTTTGGCTTGCAAAGCGATTATTTGCAAATTTATTGCTTTATCGACTATTAATTAATACCATCAAAACATATCTTCGTTGCAAAATTATTTAAAAAATTGTACTACATTCATTTTTAGTACATAAATAATAAAGCCGGCAAAAATTGCACGGTGTGTTGTAAAAATAATGCAAAAAATACGCAAAAGCACTTGCATTATTATTTAATTAATTTAATAAAGTACCAAAATTATTTGAATGTACTCGCTGTAAGAAAGATCCATCTTAAACATATTTTTTAAAATATGTATTATTGCCCACATATACCATATTTTTGTGTATTTTTATGCTCGATTTTCACCGTAAAACGCGACTGAATTCTTCAGTAAATAAATAATAACCGTTTTAAAAATAATGCCTCAAACAAGGAACTAATAAACACAAGATTACCTTACACCATACTTAGCTTGTTTTTTTTTTCATACGCACATAAATTTCTTCTTTTTCGGTTTAACTTTAGTCCCACCGAAATATCTATTAAGACACATCCAGAAAATACAGAAATTTTATTCCACAAACATTACCATAAAAAAATTAATTAAAATCCGCAGTCAACTTAATTCGACAAAAGATATTTGATTATACCTGAAAATACTGAATGTCCCATTCCTTCTTTCCTGTTGAAATTTGCAATCCTCGCTAAGATTGACGCGTTTTAGAACAGTATACTGATCCTGGATTTCAACAGGACTTAACCGATGCGACGTAAAAGCCGTTAAAAACACGCACGGGTCATACGTGCGTTTGACGAACGTAAATCCCGGATTATTACGAGGACGTAATCTGATAGATTTCGGAAGAATTCCTTCAAAAATGCATTATAATACAAAAAAAAAGAATGCCTAAGCAAATAAACCAAAGTTTCTGGCGAAATAAAGCTTCGGTTTTCTAAAATACCTGTAATATAAATATCTTCCAAATAGAATATTGGTGTCTTTAATGCCGCTTCGAAAAGCATTGCAACGACATCTATGGACATTACATATCCCGTTCCAGATAAATAATTGGGATAAATTCGCCCGTCAAATAAATATTTAGGAGCATACCTACAAATTTATAGCATCAATTGTTAATTTTTAAAAATAATCAAACTTTAGATATTAAGTTAAAGGTGCTTTTTGAGTAGTCTAATATTTGAAATAATAGATGTCGCTAATTTTATTGCTAAAGTTATCTACATTATCGCGAAATTATACTACCAACATTGCAGACTAGTAATGTTTTATAGATTTTATTGTAAAAAATAAACATGGCGTTAAAATAGAAACTATACCTATATTATCGCAAATTTTCTGCAGGATTTAGTTTCATTAAAAAAAAAAAATGTTTGTCTCACCATTTATTATTGACATCTTTAATAGGCTTTGCATGGCAAATGAGACAGCCGAGCAATAGTTTGCTGGTATTGCTCTTTAGCAGCGTATTGACTAATGGTAACGTATTTACAAACATATCGTCGTCAGTCTTCATCAAAAATTGTACGGTATCCTTACAATGGCTCGAAACTAGCTTCAGCATAAATATAGACTTAAGCGTTAAGTTATTGTACGAATCCAAAAAGTGATCTTGCACTATATCATTATATATGGCACTTTCTTCCACCAAATCTTGCTAAAATACATTTTTTTTTTTTACATATTTACAGATTTCTGTAATAGATAATTATTGATGTCGCTGTTCAAAAAACTGGCACCTTAACAAAATTAAAAAAAAAAATTGTTTTTCGTATTTACTTGTACGGTACTATTGTATACTTCACCGATTAAAAAATACACTTGCACACTTTTGTTGGCAACAGTGCGATCGGAGCCCCACGTGCTTCGAATGACATTTCGATTTTGGAAATTCGTGGGCGACGTACACACAATAATTATTAAAAATGTAGATAAATCGCAAAATGTTTTTGGCTTTAATATTGTTGTTATATTCTCATTGAGAATATATTGACCGGCATCTCTGGATGTATTTAAACTCCATCCTTCTACCGAACCTTTAAACCAAGTTTAAAATAAACCACAAAGTTTTGCTATGTCTATTGTGCGTTGTTTTTTTGTTATGGTTAATATTTAATTTTAAAATTTCAACTGATATTTTTTAAGTACTCACCGAATTCGGTCGTTTCAATAATATTCGGTGTGGTAGGATTTGAAAAATTGATTATTGTCAATATTAAAATGCATAAAATGATGAGGAACAGAAAGAATTTTCTTTTGTATGACATTTTCTGCATCTACAATAAACATTGCGAATTAATATTTTAGGCAGCATTTGCATTAGCATATTTAATTATATAATGGAATAAGTTACATAAACATCCCATTGTAATAATAATTGTCTAAATTATCATAATAATGTATTATAGCAAGTATTAAGCCATACAGCCATAAAATTGTATCGTTAAGCGAATAATCGTGTAGTATAATACTAGGTGGTTCAATGAATTTTATATCGACTACTAAATGTAAACAACCAAACAATGATTCATATCGTGTTTTATTTTTCATTATACCTTTTAACAGACGCAATAAACGCCTCTGTTCTTGTGGAACAATATTTGTTTGTTCATGGTTTTTGTCGGTGGTCCGAGCTTAACGCACATTTTTTAAATTATATTCAAAAAAACTGCATTTTAATGTTACAGTAATTCCTCAGTACATGCAAAGGAGTATTTACTTTAATTTTCATAACCTAGCGTGTGATTTCAATGCGAAATGTATAATAATACAAGAGAAATGCGAATTGAGTTTTCGGAAATCGTGAATTCGATATTCGTACTTTAAATGCTTATTTTACATAGAAATTCGGAATTTGAGAAACCAGCCCATAGGTGGGGACATTTGTTATATGTATATTTGCCAGCAGATGTCAGTAGCATCTGAAATGTACTGAAAATAAAAGCATTTATTTTTAGGAAATATATTTTTTCAGGAATTTTTCCAACCGTTCAGTTTTTCCTTACTATTTACGTAAGGGTAAATTATATTTTTCAATTTACCGTGTTTTCGCGATATCTTCCAAACGATTAATCCTACAACAAAACTTCTTGCAGATTTAGAATCTTGAAATAATTCTAAATAAAAAATGTCCCCCCGAAATATTTAAAATTGATAATTATATTCACGAAAGAACAATTTAAAAATTGATTATATCGATATAAACCTCGCGTTAAAAATATTATTCATAATTATTGAATCTCTTGTGTTAAGATATCAGGTTCGCTTTAGTGTGAAAATTTATAGTTTTTGCATATATAGTGTGATAATGCTGAGTAGAACAAGCGTATGTAGAATTAGCAGTGTTTTCATTTAAAATTTTATTAGTCAGGGAAACGTTCAACGCTAAAAAGTTAATTTGTTGAAAGAAACGTGTGGAAACTGTAGATTTTCTGGGTGATTAATTAAGCAGCGTTTCTGGAGGCGAGTTTTGATGATACTATACTCTTCTACAACACATTTCATAGATATACGGCAACATCCCCCCCTGCTCCATCCGCAGCCAGTCTTCCGTCCACTTAAAAACACTTTCTTCGTGTTGAGTGCTCATCGCGCTCAAAAGAATGTTCAATTAAGGAAAACTTTTTAATTTGCCCGTTCGGTGCTATGTTTGCTGATGGCCTGTCACTTTACTCAAGCAAAAGATAAACGTCATTTAATTACTCCTCGTCTTGTGCGCATTTTTACGCTCCCCCCTGAAGAAAAATTCCAAGTGCACGCCTACGACGATGGCTCGCGGATTATTTTTACTTTGTCATTGTCTTTAATTAATATTTTTTCATCGTAAAATGGTAAATTAGTGGACAAAAAAAAATCCAAAAGTTTTTAAATTTGCACTAAATATAACGCAGATTTTTCTTTTTTTTTAGAGCACTGCGCAGATTGCAAAAATCGATAATATATAAAAAATTATTGTTTATTACGTGGAAAATTCAGAGAACTATAAAAGTGAATTATAGCAATTGCGCTTGCCTCAAAATAAACCGCGACAACATTAAATTCGGTTTCATTTTGCCCATCAAAATTATTGCTGCTTAAGCGTACATATTCCCTGTTCAACATTATAGTTAAGCGGTTAAATCGTATAATCTCGTCTCTTAAAAAAAGTAAGATATCTAGAGCAATTTTTCAAAATGTTATGAAGGAATTCGAGATGTATGTAATTTTTTTTAAATAGCTGATCATTTGATAAGTAAAATTTGATTATTATTTATTTCACACAATATCCGTGGATTCAAAAATTCTTTAAAATTTATAACTATTTGAAGCAATTTTTGGTAGCCTCAGTGGTTTGCAAAAAATAAGAAAATTTCGTTTAAAACTGGTAATAGCTAAGTAATTTCAGCAATTGCCTTGTTAATTTTAGATAAAAACATGGTATATTTTGAGTTAAGAAATGTTTTTAAAGAAAGCTTGTACAGACTTAATATTTTAAATCTACGTTAAAAATTATTTAGATTAAATAATGACAGATTCTGGTGGTATTAGCTACGTTAGTTATTCTATAAAAAAAACATCGAAATTGAGCTTCGTTTTTGTCAATTTTTGGAGTCGCAATTTAATGATTAACTAAATAAACTACAGATGGAGCCAAAAACATTTTATCAACAGACGCCCCCTTAAAATACACTCGTTAATTATCTATAGGCTACCATACGTACTTTCAAATTTTTATAATCACATTCACTCAAATTATACATACTACATACCAAAAAAAAAAAACTCAATCTACAATTGAAATATTGATTATAGATAACCAACCAAGCAACGCAAACACCTCACTATAATACTATGTTGCCTCTGCAGTCTTGAATACTTTAGATATAAAAAGCTATTAATCCGATATCGATATCGATGCGAATATACGCATCAGGTATATCCGAGCATAATGGCTTCTTTGAATTACATTCGATCGAGATAAATTGATGCTTATATAATTATGATCGTGTGGTAATCGATACAAAATTGAATATCGAAATTATAAATACACTTCAATACGCCTCCTAGGGGCAAGACACGGGCAACGACGCTCTGGCCTATAGAGCGGTGCCTATATAGGGATCCCGGTCTATAGCAAACATTTCAGGTTAACTAACGGTATTAGGGGGATCAGACTAAATCAAAATATGCACTCATTGGCAAGGAGAAACTAGTACTGTAATTTTCTCAAGTCTACAGCAATTTTGCTTAAGCAGTAAATAATATTATTTATTATTAGCATTTCACTGACATTTCTCGTACATTATTAGCTGGAATTGCAATTGTAAAGCGTAGTGGAAATATAAAATCGAGGTTAAAACGTGAACGCTGCTCTTTTACAGCTCACAATACAATGCTATTGTATTAATCGTAATACTAAAACAGTTCTAAATGTTTAAATGGCCGTGTTTTTACATTCTCCAAGTCGTTGTTAAATTAAATACGTGCATATTATGTAAATGTACACATCGTATTTGTTATTTTTACATTATATACATTACAATAAGTCGTTTGTAAAATGGTAATAGCATCAGAATTGTGAAGCTTTTATTTCACCCATATATATTTTTACATTCCAATTGAGTAATTCGTGTTAATCGTTCATACAAATTGCCTTTTCTGTGACAAAACGTCATTGAATTAAAATAAATATATACGAATGAATCATTTACACAACAATAATGCGTAAACACTTTTTTTATCGCAATGTAAATTTGCCTATGATGACGTAGGTAGTATTTATATGTCTGATATGTAAGGTGCGCATGAGTCATAGCAACAGACCCATCCACCGTTGCCACCCATCCATCGTATCTAAATGCTGATTTCTAGAGAATTATTAAAAATACTTTAATAAATTATTATACTTATATTTATGGTTGATATTTGTTACTTTTTAATGGCATTATTTAATATTACTAAGCAAATGCTTATTATACAAACTACTGCATCAAATGAATATTTATTTTTCAACTTATGAAGTATTTATTGTTGGCAACAATGTCCATAACGTCACACAAATTTGCCGCCAAAACATTTTTTCATACAAATATATTTTTTAAACATCTGCAGTCCATGAAACATAACCTATACCAAAAAATTATAATAATCCATTTAATAACTCGACAAAATAAACAGCCGCTGCTATAATAGGGAGTGATATAATATTCCCACTCCTCCCCCAATACCAACAATATACAATATTCCCACAACACACATTCATCCCCTAATATATATGATGATATTATGCTATGCGGTGCAAAAATCCCCGCAAATAATAAACAGGATCGCATATAATCTCCCGTTCCGCACATCAATGGGATCCTCCCACATCATAATATACAAGCAGGGATTGAATATACAACGTCGTAAAATATAATAAGGGTGAAACCACGGAGCAACTAATTTGCAATGTAGTTTGGGCTTTTATCGACATTGTACGGTCGTTTAGTATAGAGGTGTAGTCAGTGGCGGCTCGTGCCATTTTAATCTGGGGGGGGGCGCATTGATATGTATGACACACGGTATCCAAAAGGTCCACTGGAAATTGTTTAGAAAATGTTGGCATCGATTTCATGTTAAATAACTCAGCGGCTTGTAGATGGCCACGATATGAGAATCTGTCCTTCATCTGTGTTATAATTTTTTTTTGTAAATGTCTCTTGTAAAACGCCGCCGTAAATGTCTGGTTTGGAGCACTCCTTGCACAAGTTTGCGATCAATTTAAATCAGGCAATGGCCTACCTAATTCTTTAATTTTTACTTTGTCCACAAGAGAAAGTCGACAAAACTCTATTTTCAATAAACAACTAACACTATTCAATTTTATTAAATTATTTCTATTAAATATATTCTTGGAGAAACACGTGGCATAATCATGCATACGTAACTACAGAACAAATGCTACTGTCTAATCTGGCTATTCTATATCAATTTATATACATATATATATACTCTCTGTATATATACACTACTCTCTGTTCTCTCTGAACTCCTCTAGGACGTTAAAGAAGCGCGACATTCAATAGATTGGTCGCCTGCACTCTATGATACACTCATCTCATTGTATATGTACTGTATATATGTATTTAACTTGTACTGGCATTGGATAGCCGCTGGGAATGAGTGATATATATTAGACAATGAAGCAAGGATCGAACCGAAGAAATAGATGATATACGGCATACGGTCGCTCTCACCGATTGCTTACAATAGAGTGAGATGAGTGTATATGCATTTAACCTGTACTAGGTGGCGCTGAACAGATAGATACAGACAGATGCAGCATCGGTCGCTACTTTGACTTGCAACAGATACCACAACGAACGCCACACCGAACGGACGCCACAACGAACATTATGTTGATTGTTATTATTACGACACTAGTCGTAATATAGTTTCAAGCCGACCGAAGAAATAGAGAAGACATACTGCATACGGTCGCTCTCACCTATTGCTTGCAATAGAGTGAGATGGGTGCATATGCATTTGACCTGTACTGTGTGGCTGTACTATATAGTTATACTGCATACCGTCGCTCTAACTCTGGCGCTTCCAACAGATAGGGCATATGCATTTGACTGGTACTTGCTAGCTGTCATATCGTGTTGATTCATGAGTGTTAGGTATGTTCGCGGCGCAAGCTTTATCATTTAGGAAAAATAATGCCGAGATAAAATATCGCAATACAATTATATATCTACGGTGATGCGTTCAATGTTCTGGAGGGGCGCGCGGGCCTGCGGCCTGCATAAGGAACCGCTATTGGGTGTAGTATTTTTTTTAATTGTGAGATTATTCTTGACCGTTTGGATTCATATCAAAAATTAAAGCCTTACTAAGTGTAATAAGTGTTTTTGGGGGTACTGACTTAGCAAAGATAATATTTGCCACTTTCTTATATCTCTTCTTTTAATCCGCACTCCATTTTCCAATAACAATACATTTCTCATTCACAATCTTGAACAAATCCCACTTTACGGCGCGATCTTTTATGTAATATAATCTCGTGGAGGATGTGGAGGACAATCGTCCTTATAGCAAGCGACTCGGATCGGATTCAATTCAATATATCAATTTACGTAACATGTGCGACGACGTTGTAATAAATCAGTTGACGGTAGTCACCAAATTGACACTTCTTTTATCTAACCCCTCCACAAACCGACCACTTTTATATAAATATATATTCCCTTGTATATACATCATCTCTTCCTCTGTCTAATCAAAGCTCTAAAAGCATTCTGTCTCTATCTGATATGACGATAATAAATATACGAACTCGAGAGGTTCTAAGGCACCGCCTGAAATGGAATTAGCTCCGTCAGTGCGCTTTTTCTCTTCTTCTCTCTCCGTTTAGCGCACCATAAAACATCTACCCAATTCTCTCTGCACTTCCCCTTCTTGTCCACGCCTAAAAGCTGTTGCACGCACGTCACACCAATTCCCCTCGTTAGTTCGTTTAGGTCGCGCTTTAAAGCGCAGTAGATCGTTTTATACGATGGATGGACGTCATCAGGGTGGCTGTTTCGAACAATACTTTGTCCAATGCTTGCAGTTCAACGTGTGTGGTCTTCATTATATGCATACGAGATTATGGGTACCTTTGTGGCGAGAATGTAAAGCTTCGATTGCGGGGAAATAATCTAAACATGTTTCATAATTATAATGGCTGTTTGTGTTTATGTAATTATAAAGGGTATTTATGTTGAGCTTCAAAATTGAATCCGTCCACGAATTAGTATCGAATGGTATCTTTACAACGAGAAAATAGAATTCGTTTTACATAATTTAAATACTTTGATCTAGTTCAATTGCTGTGTATTAGGAAACGAATTGGCGCTAGCTTATTGGAAACTACAAAATTCATCGAACAAATCAATTTTTCACCCGCGAACTGCCAAGATAACTGTCTTCTACCCAACTGAAGCTACACCAAACATTACACCGTTCAACTGGGAGCATGTGCCTACCAACAGTTCCTCCCAAACCAATTCCTCCCTCCAACAAACACCATTTCCCGACACTTCATCCGTTTACCACCACAAAACTGAATACACAAGGAACTGGCTTCTGATTCGCAATCGCCGTGTTCCCAACAGGAACACCAGCTGGGGGTACCGCCTACAAAACTCCGCCCAAGAGATCGAACTGGACCCGTTCGTCAGACCACCGCAGTCGCTCATAGAGAATACACCACGACACTCCAGAAGATCCACTCGAACGCGTCGTGGATTCACATAAACAACGAATTTATGAAAATTGCGTGACGGTTCGAATAATTTAATTGATAAACGCAGCGTCGCGTTACCATGGCTATTGCACGTCCATTGTCCGTGGTTCTTGTGGTGCGGCATTAGTGAGTTTGTAGTGTCAATATGGCGGCCCTAGCGTCAAATCTGTCACTTATACCATCGGTGCACCATTTCGGGGCGACTAATAATAATAGGAATTTGCCCAGTAGGGATGGTTCAATTAATTCCATGGACGCCGATTCGAATGGTTACGATAGGGAATCGTCGCCGGGTGCGCTGCTCGATCCGAATAGTTGTTGCAGTGATGATACGGTGCTATCCGTCGGGAATGAAGAGCCATCGAGTGAAACGTTAAACGTAACGAAAGTGCCGGCGCCAGTGGTTGCTCAACCCACCACCAATAACGATTTGTCTTACAAAAACATTGAGAGCCATCTCAGTGCCCTTTCGAAACTGGCCAATTCGAATCTAGACTCAAAGAGTTGCTTGTCACCCAGTTCTAGTCCAATTGCAGCGAGTATGCAATTACATATACATCACCGATTGAGTCCAGCGACCAGTATAAAATCACTGCCCGACTCACCCTCGTCGAGTTGCTCAAATTCGAAAAGGTGTTCCAATCCGACCTCACCAACGGACGCCAGCTGTTTCGGCTCACTATTTCGACAAAATCACAGTAGCTTGTGCTCACCAAGTACCAGTCCGAAGCTATCCTACACGTCCGGTCCAGAATCACCCACCGACCAAATACGATTAAGCCAACAAGAACGGATGCAACTGCAACATCAATATTTCTACGCGAAAACTGTATCGAGCAACAACAACGACGTGAATGGCGGTAATCTAAAGTTCTCCATCGATAATATATTGAAAGCCGATTTCGGGCGACGCATCACCGACCCGATCAATAACAGGAAGAGCAGGCCGACGAAGAAACATCACGCCATTGACAAGGCGATTAGTTCATCGTGCGTTCGACCAGTGGACTTGACCAAAAGTGACAGTCCCGTCGCGACGGTTGTATCTAGTACGGATGTTAAAAGTGCGAAGGCGACGGTTTGTAATTCCGCTTCGGGCACGTCCATTTCGGCTGGGGAGTCACCTTCGACGTCGGGAGAGAAACCCCCCATGTTGTGGCCGGCCTGGGTCTACTGCACCAGATATAGCGATCGACCAAGTTCAGGTAGGACGTGTTAGAAGAAAGCAATTTTTAAACGAAATGTTATCTTTCCCGATGGTTGGCCAGAAAAAGCATGGAATTTTTAAACCGCAACAACTCACTCATTATTTGAGATAAATTCATGCGATTTTCAACTGTCAAATGATTGGTCAATATGATTTTTGAATGAAGAAAAAAACTTCAGTGATTTGATATATAATGGTGTTTTTTTTGTAGAAGAAATGCTGTTCTTTCTTCCAAAAAAAAAATCTTTTAGTGAAAACACATTTTAGTGATCGAAAAAAAATAATTTCTTTGCGGCAATTCTTATTTATAATTGGAAAAGTAATAAAAATATTATTACGGCACCGTTTTCATCAAATTAACACACAAATATTTTAAGAACTAGTTTTTTTTTATAAACTCAACTTATAACATACCAAAAGATATTTTCTATTAAAAAAATTATGCTACTGAAGATGGGCGCATAGCGCTTGAAATGTACATCTAGCTTGTTACGGTATTTGGATGATATTCTATATAAAAAATATATATATATTGTTTTTGCATAAAATGCAAATCTTCTAGATTTATAAGATATAAAATAGATGTTAAAGATAGGCAATTAATAAAGCAATTTAATTAATATATTTAATCAACTACGTTGGTAACAGAATGGACTGTTGAGTGGAGTATAGCAAATACCTTTGAATATTCATCAGATTTCATTACTTTATTTAAATTTTCACAGGTAATCTAAATTGTAATGACATTACGCGAATAATTGCTGTTTGTACTTAAAGCAGTAATTAAATTATCTTTTCATTGGCGTATATATAAATATACAGAATGACTAAAAAAAATCCACTATGTTTTTATATACTCCGCAAGTGTGAATGCGCCTTTATATTAAGGCGCACTAACAATTTACCGCTTTTTTTTCCTATAAGTAGAAAAATAATTTAATAAAACACGCAGGGGAAAAAATGCAGGAGCGATTATACAGGTTAGTTTGTAAAATATATGAGAAGGGAGAAGTACCACAGGATTTTCAGCGTAGTAGAATAGTAACAATGCCGAAGAAAATAGGAGCTAATTTGTGTGAGAACTATAGGACCATTAGTCTACTATCACATGCATCGAAGATATTGTTAAAGATTATTTATAGGAGATTAGAAAATAAAGTAGAGGAAAGGCTAGGAGAAGATCAGTTTCGTTTTAGGAAAAACAGAGGGACGAGAGAGGCGATTCTAGCACTAAGAACGGTAGTAGAAAAAAGAAAGAGGGTAGGAAAGGTAACTTGCATAGCTTTTGTAGACTTAGAAAAGGCATTTGATAATGTAGATTGGGACATAATGTTTAGAATTTTAAAAGAAACGGGTATAGATTATAAGGATAGGAGAATAATTTTTAATTTATATAAACACCAAACTGCCTTAGTTAGCATTGAGGGGGAAGAAGAGGTAGCAAAAATAGGGAAGGGAGTTCGGCAGGGATGTACACTCTCACCGTTATTATTTAATCTATATATAGAAGATGCAATAAACAAAGTAAAAGAAGAGTATAGTGTAGGTGTGAATGTACAGGGAGAGAAAATATATATGCTGAGATTCGCCGACGATATAGCTATATTGGAAGAAAGCGAAAAGAATTTAGAAAGGGTATTGAATGGTATGCAGGCAGTATTGACTAGGGATTTTAACATGAAAATAAATATAGGTAAAACTAAAGTGATGAGGTGTGACAAAAAGGAATGCAGTAGAAAAATGAGGATCTCAATAGGAGATAATAGAATCGAAGAAGTGTCAGACTTTTGTTATTTAGGCAGTGGAATCACAAAAGATAATCGAAGCAAGGTAGATAAAAAGTGTAGGATAGCACAGGGTAGGAAGGCATTCGTAGAAAAGGAACAGATTTTAAGATTAAATATTGACTTGGGTATTAGAAAAAGATTACTGAAGGTATATGTTTGGAGTGTAGCACTGTACGGGTGTGAGGCGTGGACTATAGGAAAGGAAGAGAAGCGTAGATTAGAAGCACTTGAAATGTGGTGTTATAGGAGGATGATGAGGATTGGTTGGGAAGATAAAGTAACAAATGAAGCTGTACTAGAGTTAGTAGGGGAGAAGAGAAGTATTTGGAGAGTGTTACAGCGTAGGAGAGACAGATTAGTAGGGCATATTCTTAGGCATGGGGGGATTATGCAATTGATCATAGAAGGTAGGTGGAGGGAAAGAGAGGGGTAGGTAGGCCTAGATTGGAGTATGTGAGTCAGATAGTTGAAGACGTTGAGATGAATAGCTATAAGGAGATGAAGGGATTAGCTCAGGATAGATCGGCATGGCGTGCTGTTTCCAACCAACCTTTAGGATTGCGGACTCTTTAACTAAAGTAGAAAATGAGATTTTAAATAAAGAAATCGGTGTATATTCGATAAAAGTATTTTATTTTTCCTTTTATACGGGTGCTTAAATTTGATATTTTCTTGTGGCGAGATTAAGTTGCTATTAGCGTTAATTGGCTATAATATTTAATAGCTTTATTAGCTCGTAAATAAACACCCACGTCCGCTAATTAATTGAGTTGGCAATTTCGAAGCTCGCTCATTATGTTTTATTTAAAAAAATAAACAAATCAACAAGAAAAAATACTTCTCTCATATACCTTCTTTTATTTATAAATCAAGGTTTAATTAATTTGTTTTGTTTAATTGAGATGTTTGGATACTGTATTTTTTGTAACAATATAAATTCGATTCAACCATTTTTTATATAAAATAAATTAATTAAAAATAAACCCTTAAAAATTTGTGATTTGAAAATTTTGAATTTTCATAAATTAAGGGCGATTTTTAATTATTTTGTCATTCGATTTAAAAAAAAAAAATACAATGGCAAATCTTCTATTTCTATGTTTTTTTATATTAAACTATAATTTCCTTTAAAAAACAGCATGGAGTATAATAATAAAAAAAAATCCTTCATTTTTATCGTTCTCCATAAAAGTTTTTCATCATATTTAATTCGTTGTTTCTGTTTGTAACTTTACGACTCGAGTCAAATGGTCTTTGATGGTTGTTGTTCTGAGATTGTAATGTCAGTAATTTCACTTACTACTTATTACTTGTTTACTTTATATTACTTTACGTCACGCACAAATTAGCCGCGGCTTATCTAAGAGCTCGAACCAATATTGATTTTTTTTTTATAAAAAAAAGTATACATTTTTTTGTGATATACAAAAAAAAATTTAGTCTTTATTTTTTAAAATTTTGGTTATAGTAAACGCAAAGACTTAAACTAAACACACTGTCTTCAGTGTTTTTTTTTTTTGCAAGCGAGTATAAATGTAATAATAATCGCAGTAGTAACGTTATGCTTTCAGCAGGCAAAAAAAGAAGAAATATGAATGGGTAATGTTCAGCGGTGAGAGCATCGAGTATTATATTATACATTGGTTTGTCTGTCTTTCTGGTGGCTGATGGCGTCAGTTCGCGTTGACAGATAATGAACAAATAGTTACAGGCTTTGTCAGGATGTGTCAAATGCCTAACCGTATCTGTCATTAGATAGCAAGTAATATACATATGTATCGGTTTAAAAAATATACAAAAAAAATATATCATTTTTAAATCATACATTAAAAAATAGTTTTTTCGCTAAGAATATTTTTTTCGTGTAAAATATCTTCTTAACATTTTTTTTGCGGATTAATTTTGTAAGCTGGATTACATTTTGTAAATTCGTTTTGTATTTATTTTTTTACGGAATATTTCGAGTTAAATTTGAAAAAAAATCTAATATTTTCGAATTATTTCGCGGGTTACTGTGTATTTTTGTTTTAAATAATCTAAAAAAAAATTGTAATAAAATTATATAATTTTTTCTCAAATGAATTTTAATTTTTACTGTGCGGAGCTTTAAAATACGACATATCCGTCGCTTATATATTTTTTTAATTGAAAATTTATTGATTTTATTGTATAAATGCAATATGATCATATTAAACGAGTACAGCATTTATTCAATTATTAATACTAATTATATTCCGATGTGTATATAATTATATCTAATGCCGGTGATGTTTTTTTTTTGTTCAACTAAATACACCACAGTTCAATACAATTCAGACCCGGCCTAAGAAATTTTTTTTTCTAATCAAAATTTAATTTATATGAAAATATATTGCGAAATATGAAATTTAATTCAATTTATATATAGATTTTTTAAATTATAATTTTTTTATTCATAATTTTGCATATTGCAAAAACTATTGCATAATAATAAGCACAAAAATAAACCGCAGCTTAAATTAATTGAATTTTTAAATTGTTCAAATATAAATAATTAATATTTTACTTCACATTAATAACAAATTTGCAACTTTTAAATTTGAACTACAACATATTTTTGATATATATTTTTTCAAACCACTCTTCTCATGTTTCCAATCGATTTTCTACCCTGTATTTATTTTAGCAGCTAATTTTCAGTTATTTTACGACTATATTTGCAAATAATTTGCTCACACTTTTTTTCTAATTGTGATTAATTACAATTAATTTATTAATAATTTGTAAAGAAATCTCGTGCTTCTTATTTATTTTTTTAATCATTAATCGGACGCTATACATAAAAAAATTTTTTTTTCATATATCAAATATAATTGAGATATTTCAAAATTTCTATTCAATTTTTTTTTTATCAATCATCTATAACGTTAAAAATTATCCAACGGATCTGAAGGCAATTTTTTTTTGAAAGGATAAAAATCAAGAAGACAATTTTTTAGCTCTATAAATATAGCGGTCTAAATCTAAAGCAGGGCTTCTCAAAATTTACATTCAAAATAAATTCAATTTATTTTAATGAAATATATTTACTGAGAATTTTTTTCAAAATTAACTTTAATTACAAAAAATATATTAAACGAAATTCTTTTTAAAATTTTTGTACGAAAAAATCTATTACAGAAAAATGTACAATTTTTTTTTATGACATCTTACCTTTGAGGTACGATTTAAGCAAATAAAGATATACAATAAATTTATATTGAAAAAATGAAAAATGAAAAAATGAAAAAAACCCCAAAAAGCATTAAAAACAGAACATATTAATTTGTAAACGTACCCTTATAATTTTACATTTTACGATATTAATTTTGACAATCTCTGGAAAAATTAGAACTACATTTTCACAACCCCGTAACTATCTAGTCTATTATAAAATACATAATATAATACAATACGATACTAACTGCCTTATGTATCGCCGAAGTATCTATTTACCAATTTAGGGCAGCCCTTGAAGCGTAAAGCCCTAAAGGGATTATCTAAAACTGTCCTACCAAACCAACACATACACATTATTCTATTATATCATGAGTTAGGCGATAAAATACATATTTTCTACCTACTTTGTTATATTTTTTCGCAGCGAATGTTTGGTGCATTATATAAACCCTTTGCAATTATAAAATAAATCATTTATAGTGTTAATTAATCGTAAAAATGTGTAAAATATACTAAAATATGTATTTGTTTACATTTCAGTTGTTGTTTTGACTTTATAAACGTCAGTTTGACGTTATTGGAAGGTATACAGTAAATTCATGATGGCCGCCGCGTTAATTGTTTGACAGTTGCTATGGAAACGAACCATAAACATTATTAGAGATTTTCTTTTGGCACGCGTTGTGTTACGAAATTAAATTAAATTAAACTACTTATAAAAATAACGAATTATGTACTTATGCTTTGGGTCCACACAATAAAATAAAGCGGGTACAATTCCTATATAAATCGACTTTGAATTTTTAATTGATTTCCAAAACAGTTTCCTGTAATTTTCGATGATGGTTTCCGTTAATAAGGCGTGCAAATTACATCTGTCCTATCTGGCCAAATAACAAAACGCTGTAATTTTTTTTCTACAGTTTACAAGTTGTCTTCTTCTTAAGTATCTGTAGTTAATGCGGAGCCTTTTGTTACGAAGGATCACCATAATGTTGCAGTGGCGGAAGTTCGCCTTGTTCAGACTGTTTGAGGAATTGATTTTCTGCTTGATTTAATGGAACAAAACTGTCCAATAAAGATGCTCACGCTGGCTTTTTAGTTCAAACAATACATATCTGCTTTATTTTGCGTGCAAATACGGTCGCTAGATGGAATGTTTTTATAAAAAAAAAATATTTTTTTGCAAAATAACTAATCACGTGTCATTGAGCTGTGGAATTTGTTGGCTGATTAATATTAGCCTTTCTCTTAGCAACAATAATGTTATTTTAAAAAAAGAATGTTGTATTCGCTGTTTGTATTGTTCCACAATCTAATAGTAAAAAAAATTTTTATATCGGTATTGTTCACGTGTCAGTGGCATTTGATTTGTGGGCGTTGTTTGATAGATTAAAATATCGCGCTCTTGCGATTGTTATTAATGATTGTGCGCTCGCGAAAAACGCTAAATATTTTATTCGACGTCTTATTCGGAAATTACGCGAATAATAGTCGCATTATAGTTAATAGAATAATAAAACAGTGCAGATGTAAATTAAGAGAAAAAATCATAAAAATCAAAATTAAAATTGTTAAGTCTGATTATAATACCGTTAGAAACCGTAAAAATCGATAAATATAAAAAATAATAGAGAAGTAAAATATTAACCAATAAAAAATTGATTAAAACAAGTCCACAAATCAGGAAGAAAATATACAATTTTTTTTTTGAAAAAATGTATAATAAATCCGTGTAGGATAAAATTTGTAATTGTAATTATATACTTAAAAACAGCAAATTAGAGTTTAAAAAAAAAAAACAGATGCGCATTTCGAAAGATACACTCATGTATTCAGTACAACAAAATTAATTAAATTTAAAAAAAAACGATTTTTTACCTTCCACTGCTATACCCAGTACAACATTATAGTGTACGCATAAAACCTATATATTGGCGATAGCAGCTTCACTATAATTTTGATGGCCGTATACAAAAAGCACATTAGCATCTACGTAGACGAATGATTAATGACCAGTTGACAAATTCGCTCATTTAATGTTGCGAACTAACGCTGAGCGAACGGACACCTGTCACATATATTACCATTTGGCATTATAGATACGTTTAATAAGTATGGGTCGTTTAATATATCACGAACTTTCGGTATATACGATTCGTATTAAGTGGCGAGTGCGCGATTTCTGGTATTTTGCATTGCGAAAATTTCGTTTAATTTATATTATTTTTAGAAATAGGAGCGCGAATATAATTTGTATGTGTAATCGTAATTACTATTATGTTTTTGGTTGAAAAATTAACTTTCGTTGATTCTGTAATAATTTAATTTAAGATGACTGTGATATTTCGTTAGATGATTGATTATGTTATGATAAAAAAAATTCGTTATCAAATATAAAATTGTATATTTAACCGCAATAGTAGATTTTAGAGCGGTTTTTCGATTAACCATCGATAAAAAAGTAGGCATCATTCCAGGCTCATGTAAAATTCATTTCTACATGCGTAGAAATGAATTTTATGTCTGAACAAATGTCTGAAGCTTAATCCTATTCCCATTATTGTTTTCAAATGCGGCAATTAACCTAAAATTAACTTTGCGGTTGAACAATACGTAATTAGAGTCAGTAGGTATATATATTGTACAATCAAAGACAACAGTAATGTGCCTATAAAAATGGCCTTCATTATATATTGATAAAAAAAAAATATTGTAACGAATAAATGATTATATTCGCGTATATTAAAATATCCAGTTTTTTCGAGAAAAATGCGTTGTTTGTTAGTTAGTGAGACCAGTTTCATAACTTCTTCAGTAGATGGTAAAGGTGTTGCGTTATTATTGTGTTAGTGGGTGGGCTAGCAATGAACAAGAGCTGAGCAAAGCGTAAAGGCGCAAAGCATAACGTATTTGTTATGCAGAGTAATATTAATACAGCTGTGAAATCGAAGGTATATATAGCTGGTATGTATTTGCATATTCTTCATATCGATTAAATATAATATCCACGAAGTGAGACTTCTTCGCAGATTGAATTTGTGCATTGGTGTCGAATTTGAACCGTTCGAAATGCGTGAATTATTAGAAATTGATTATTTGCAATGGGTTTTAGAAGATTGTGTGGATTAATCGTAAAGCGTAAAAGAATCGGTTTTTTTTTGCATTATAAAAATGTATATTCTATCAAGGAAGGAATGTTATATGCGGAAATTAAAAAGAAATACATAGATTTAAGAAATTCACATTTTCAGAATTTATTTCAACGATTTTTCAGATTATTAGAAAGAATTCAGATTTTCCAAAGGAATTTTTTTTAAGTCTACAAAATATTGAGATTTTTTTCTCTTAGATTTTATTTAAAAATCAAATTTTATTTCTCAGAATTTCTTTTTTGTAAGCCAAAGTAAATATAAGAAAATATTTATTATTTATATTATGATTTATTATAAATAATATTTTTTATATTAATGAAAAAATATATTTTATGAAGGGAATAATACAATTTATATATGCAAATCATAATATAGTCGGGGGGGGCGCCCCCCGACTACATGTCCGGGGGACCCCCCCCCCGACATGCAGATTTTTTTGAATTTTTTATACTTTACAGATTTGCATTGATATGCAGATTTTTTGGGATTTCCAGAAAAAATATAAAAAATTTCAAATTAAAACATACAATTCTTTCTCTCACAATTTCTTTTAGTTAAGGCAACTTAAAATTCATTTAGCGTAAAAAATAATGAAGAAATAAAGATATAAAAAAAATGTTTTTTTCTCGGGATTTTTTAAAAGATTTAATCAAAGTCTATTCAAATGTTTTGAAAAAAAATTCAGATCTTCATAAATATTATATTATTCCTAAGTTTTTTTTTTTTTTAATTAAAATTCATTGACATGAAAAATTATTGAAAAAAAATCAGATTTTTTTATATTAATAAAATTAAAATTTTTAGCTTTAGATTCAATATCATCAAACAAAAATGCATATTTTCTTCGGATTTAATAAAAAAAATATTTTATGAAGTAAATAATACAGTTTATGTACGCAAATTAAAAAGAACGTCAAATATCAAACAGAAAAAAATCATATTATATTTGGAGAAGTTTTTTTTCAGAAAATTTAATACGACGTTTATAAAAAATTTAATTTAGTAGCAATACAAAATTCTCTGTATTATATTTCCACCTTATCTTAGATGATGAAAATATCGTGTGACAATAATATAAAACAAAAGATATTTGTATAAAAGAATTTGGATACGCTGAGTTTTTTAAAAGATGCAAAAATTAAACAAATTTAAAAAATACAGCATTAAAACTTAAACTTAAAAAAAACTAAAAATGTATAATAAAATGAGCAAAAATATTCGTCTGTAATTAATAAGCAAAATTAAAAATTAAATCGATTAGATTAATAATAATAACAGCTGAACTATTGATTGGAAATTGATACTACATTAAAGACTAGTTTGCAACTGTAATATCAATAAAAATCCGATTATAAATAAGCAGGCTCAATTTACTTCAATCGATCCAGATAGATTTACTTATTTAATTTTATCGATTAAGTCCATAAGAAGTTACATAAGAAACTAGATTTTATAAAATCCATCTGCCAGTTTTCTATAAAACGATTTGATTCACTAATTAAAAAATATAGCGGATGATTAAACCGTCAATTTGCTTTTTACGTAATAAAATTGATATATTTTCTTAATATAGACCGAGAAATGATTAAATATTACATGAAAAAAATAATATAAAATTTAATAGATACAAAAATTATTTCCACCCTGTAGACACGTACAAATAATTCCTTTCTACCAACTAAATATTTTCATTTATTAAGTAACAAGCGAAAATACGGCCAAAAAAACAAATATTTGTCTTCGTCCACAATTCATAATTTATGCCCTGGCAAATTTAACACCAGTACCCGGAATGCACTGATGAGTAATCCGACTCGCGAATGTTGTGTATGCAACCACCTATGTATATATGTATATTCGTATGCATAAAGCGAATTCCAATTACATTCGGAGCGGCTTCGCTCGTTGGATGAACTAATTGCCTCAGCCCTGTCTACGAGACAGAGAGAGACTACTGCCAGCTCATATCATATTTGACAGTTGTGTTGACAGATATGTCATATAAACAAGCGGGAAACTTAAATGAGACCAGCTCAATTCGCATTTCGCAAGTGTCTATAAAATATTGTTGTTGGATAATAAAAATTAATCGTTGCAAAATATATTTTATTTGAAATGTATTTATTTCTATTTATTCTGTCTACGAGACACGAGAGAGATTGCCAGCTCATGTCATGTATGACAGTTATGCTGACAGATATGTCATAAAAAAAAAAACAAGCGGGAAACTTAAATGATACTTCTTCAATTCAAAAATTTCGCTTCATTTTGTTCGATGGTAAAAATTAATGAAACGATTTGTTTTGCATAGAACTTTTTTATTTACCCTTTCTCAAACATGCTACTGTTTATGAGACAGGGAGAGAGCGCCGGCCACGTCATATTTGACAGATATGTCATATAAAAACAAGCGGGAAACTTAAATGATACTTCTTCAATTCAAAAATTTCGCTTCATTTTTTTAGATGGTAAAAATTAATGGAATTAATAATATATTTAATTGTTTTGCATTGAACTTTTTTCTTTACCCTTTCTCAAACATGGTACTATTTAAGAGACAGAGAGAGAGCGACGGCTTACGTCATATTTGACATATATGTCATAAAAAAAACAAGCGGGAAACTTAAATGATACTTCTTCAATTCAAATTTTTCTCTTCATATTTTTAGATTGTAAAAATTAATGGAATTAATAATATGTTTTAATTGTTTTGCATGGAACTTTTTTATTTACCCTTTCTCAGACATGGTACTATTTAAGAGACAGGGAGAGAGCGACGGCTTACGTCATATTTGACAGATATGTCATATAAAAACAAGCGGGAAACTTAAATGAGACTTTTTGAATTCGCATTTTGCAAATTTTTATGGCATTTGTTATTGGATTGAAAAAAATAATGGATTCAAATTTTTTTATGGTAATTCTTCATTAATCCTCAAACGCGTTCAAATAATTGATAAATATACAGCAAAGTAATACAGTAAATTAACTCTTGAGTTAACCGTAAAACTGTTTGTGTGTTTATAACGTAATCGTATAGTTAGTTCTTCTGGTATAACATGTATATATATATATATATATATATAAGCTCTGTGGAAGTTCTCAACTGATTCTCTGTGCGAGTGACTTGAGCCTGAAGACCACCCAAGTTGCGAAACGTCGGTATGAATGAAATGTGCGAGTATTATAGCCGCAGAGTTGGATTACTTACTATATATGTTATGACGTGATGTTTGGCTACGTGGTATGGATTAGCTGAGGATTGTAAAAGGATTAAAAAGGATTATCTTATTGGAATTTTATTTTTGGAGGATTTGATTTGATTCGATTCGATTTACCGCGCAACGGCTTGGCAAAATGCTATTTTAGTAATTGCGCGGGAAATTTTTATTTAAACAAATATACACACCGTTTTATTAAAAGTGACAGAAGATCACGCATCATAAATCAAGACCTGTATAATGGCTGGACCAATACAGTACAGAGCAGTGCTATTCAAAACAGTATGGCGTCAGTCGTACGGCACATTGAATCTGTGCTGTGGGTACGCTTGTGTATTGTCAATAGAAAAACTAGGTGTGGTTGAGTACCTTGTGTATATAAGTGCAGCCCTTATGCGCACAGTGGACGATATTGATACGCCACTTTAAAAAAAACACGATTATATCTTTGATAATTATAACATATTCATGTTGTCAAAATAAGTCAATTACGTGAAATTAATGTGTTATTTCAATTTTATAATTTTATTAGGTCTAATTGATGGCTTTTAACGCGCTAATAGCGACTGCAAATTTCAATCCTTCGCTCACATATTGTCGATAACTGTGCAAATTACAAAATTTGCATTTGCCGTGAGAAAATAAATTAGCATAATATCTGTCAATTGCTTAGGCAAATATAACTTAATTACAGCCGTTTAAAATCAAGAGTTATTAACGCTAATAACACACATTCGCCAAACGAATAAATTATTTTAATTACGTACGTATTTTAGTGTTTAGTGTGCAATTTTTTTTACAGACTCATTGAATTTAAGGCGCAATTTTTTATTTATTTTAGTGTTGTGTCACTCTTTTATAAGCCGAATTTGGATTGCTATATAAACCAGTCGATTACAATAGATTTACTAACCGAACCTATTAAAGATACCAAACCATTTATGGCCATTATGATTATTGTTCACGCTTGACAAAATTAAAATAATAATCCAATCCAGTCTCTTATTATTTTGTACAAAAATTAACAGCTGTTGTAACCTATCCAGCCAATCCCAGCTCACCTTAAATAGACTAACAATAATTTCATTTTAGTTAAGCTGATCGTGAGTTAAGAGATTTTGTAAATTTAGTCGGCTCAGACTTAATTTTTTATTTTTTTTAAATTAGCAGTTAAAAATAAGGATTTTTTTTTTTATTTGTACGGTTGATAATAGGCACGAAAACAGAGCCGTAACTAGATTTTGTTTTAATGGATTTATGAAATATAAAATGAAATTATTAATTTCGTTTCATGGCATTCAAAATTCGATTTTTATTTGTGGAGTTTATTTTTAGGTCCCTACAAATAATATGAAATAAATTGGTATAAAAGTAATATTTTTATGTAAAAATGAAAAGAATTATTTGTAAAATCCGAATGTTTGCTTTTTTTATATGAAAATAAATCGCACAGTAAGTCAATGTGATGAAATAATCGGAAAAAAAAATAAATTTACAATGCATCCCATTCAACAATTTTTTTTTTTAAGCGAAAATTTACATTTTCGTAGGCATTTATTTTACTTAATCAAGTAAAGAACATACCATCAGTTGTTTAACATCGAGCACACAGCAGTCAAGTAAAATAACATACACTTAAGAGTTTAAAGGACAAAGCTCTGTGACTCATATCCAACGTCATACCGAGTGTTCAATGCGTTGTAACGCCAGCGAATAGTTTCGATTTCTAAATATCTTAAGCGTAAATCGAATTTTAAAGTCCAACATTAATGAAACGATTTCATATAAGCGTTGTTTCGAATTTAGCGATGGCAAAATGTAGGTCACTGAAGACCTAGTTCGTAGTTCATTTCAATGTACCGTTCACGAACTATAGGTCGTGAACTACTACATCTTTTAAAAATGAACTAGTTCACGACCTATATGAAATACTTGCACATACTGAAAATATGGGATATAGGGAGGTATCAGATAGATTACATACTGGTTAAAGAGAGGTTTAGGAACCAGATTAAGAATTGTAAGAGTTACCCTGGAGCAGATATTGATAGTGACCATAATTTAGTAGTCCTGGACTCAGAGGTCAAATTCAAGAAATTACAGAAGTCTAAACAGGTCAGAGTAGATGTCGATAGGTTAAAATTAGCTGATGTATGTGAAAAGTACAAGCAGAAAGTAGAAATCATGGCTAATGGAACATCTAGGAACGACATAGATTGCGAATGGAGGGAAATCAGAAATGGGTTAACTACAGCAGCAAATGAAGTATTAGGCACAAAGAAAAGAGCAGGTAGGAGGGAATGGATCACGGAAGAAATAGTTGAAATGATAGAAGCAAGAAGGAAAATTAAAATAGGAAACACAGAAGCAGGACAGAAAAAATATAAGGAACTAAGGAACTTAATTAATAGGAAATGCAAGCTAGCGAAAGAAGAGTGGATAAAAGGAAATTGTGAGGATATTGAGGAGGATATGAGAAGAGGTAAAGTAGATTTGGGCTACAGGAAAATTAAGTCACATTTTTCTAAAGTAAAACCAAAGGGTAACATTATATGTGATAAGCAGGGTAAGGAACTCACAGAAAATAAGGAAAAAGCTAGAAGATGGAAGGAGTATCTTGAAGATTTATATAAAGGTAGGCAGGACATGGAGGAGCTAGAAAATGTGGAACAGATAGATGAGGATGACTTAGGTCCTAGCATACTTAGGTCAGAGTTTCATAGAGCATTAAATGATTTACGGAATAACAAAGCAGCGGGGATTGATATGATACCAGCCGAATTAATAAAACACGCAGGGGGAAAAATGCAGGAGCGATTATACAGGTTAGTTTGTAAAATATATGAGAAGGGAGAAGTACCACAGGATTTTCAGCGTAGTAGAATAGTAACAATGCCGAAGAAAATAGGAGCTAAATTGTGTGAGAACTATAGGACCATTAGCCTACTATCACATGCATCGAAGATATTGTTAAAGATTATTTATAGGAGATTAGAAAATAAAGTAGAGGAAAGGCTAGGAGAAGATCAGTTTGGTTTTAGGAAAAACAGAGGGACGAGGGAGGCGATTTTAGCACTAAGAACAGTAGTAGAAAAAAGAATGAGGGTAGGAAAGGTAACTTGCATAGCTTTTGTAGATTTAGAAAAGGCATTTGATAATGTAGATTGGGACATAATGTTTAGAATTTTAAAAGAAACGGGTATAGATTATAAGGATAGGAGAATAATTTTTAATTTATATAAACACCAAACTGCCTTAGTTAGAATTGAGGGGGAAGAAGAGGTAGCAAAAATAGGGAAGGGAGTTCGGCAGGGATGTACACTCTCACCGTTATTATTTAATCTATATATAGAAGATGCAATAAACAAAGTAAAAGAAGAGTATAGTGTAGGTGTGAATGTACAGGGAGAGAAAATATATATGTTGAGATTCGCCGACGATATAGCTATATTGGAAGAAAGCGAAAAGAATTTAGAAAGGGTATTGAATGGTATGCAGGCAGTATTGACTAGGGATTTTAATATGAAAATAAATATAGGTAAAACTAAAGTGATGAGGTGTGACAAAAAGGAATGCAGTAGAAAAATGAGGATCACAATAGGAGATAATAGAATCGAAGAAGTGTCAGATTTTTGTTATTTAGGCAGTAGAATCACAAAAGATAATCGAAGCAAGGTAGATATAAAGTGTAGGATAGCACAGGGTAGGAAGGCATTCGTAGAAAAGGAACAGATTTTAAGATCAAATATTGACTTGGGTATTAGAAAAAGATTACTGAAGGTATATGTTTGGAGTGTAGCACTGTACGGGTGTGAGGCGTGGACTATAGGAAAGGAAGAGAAGCGTAGATTACAAGCATTCAAAATGTGGTGTTATAGGAGGATGATGAGGATTGGTTGGGAAGATAAAGTAACAAATGAAGCTGTACTAGAGTTAGTAGGGGAGAAGAGAAGTATTTGGAGAGTGTTACAGCGTAGGAGAGACAGATTAGTAGGGCATATTCTTAGGCATGGGGGGATTATGCAATTGATCATAGAAGGTAGAGTGGAGGGAAAGAGAGGGGTAGGTAGGCCTAGATTGGAGTATGTGAGTCAGATAGTTGAAGACGTTGAGATGAATAGCTATAGGGAGATGAAGGGATTAGCTCAGGATAGATCGGCATGGCGTGCTGTTTCCAACCAATCTTTAGGATTGCGGACTCTTTAACTAACTGAAAATAATACCGTTTTTTCTCAATGTAAAAATATTAAATGGTAAAAAATAAATAAATTGAAATATCACAATACTTATTTTGATTTAGGAATGATGAAGAAAAGACAACAATGTTTATAATTTATACAAAACATTAATATAAAGAAATATAATCTTCTCTAGGTACTCACGATTATTTATATGAAGTTCTAAAATACTTATTGATAAAATAGTTAGTGATGAAAATGTCTACTACTTTACTAACACTTGAAAATTAAATGTACAAACTATAATAAAATGAACTAGACAGAATCGTTTTGTTTGGCGTTATAATTTATATTTTCTATTCAGATTTTTTTCTGTTCATACTTCAAATCTTCGATTTGATATTAAGTGATTGCGCATTGCACTTAGTATAAAATAGAAGAACTGTAACTATTTATTTTTGCAATATTGCACAAATTTGCTATGGCATTTAAGAACATATTTAATCTTGCGTATATATTAATTATATTATTCCGAATGAAATCGGATACCAACATATAAATATTGCATCGAGTTTCCTATTTCGTTCCGTATACCAACTAAACAAATGTTGGTACTGTATATGTACTGTATACTATACCGCATCGTTTACGAGCCGTTGTGATTCATAGTACACGACGAGTTCAGGACCTAGTACAAGTACATCAAATGTAGTTCATAGTTCACGAACTAGGTCATAGTGACCTATAGGTCGTTGGAAATCGTCACAGTACTGTCATTTGATTGAACCGTTCGCGAGTGAACTACACGTCGCTATTCGAATTGAAGTCGCAAACAAATTTCGGATGGATATTTTAATAAATGGACCACACAGTATACTGCACTGGTCTGGTAAACATCGAAAGGGTAAATCCATATCTCATACGAAACGGAGATCGGTAGGAAAACGAGCAAATAGTCGGGACAACGCATCATCATCATGATGATGATGATCATAAGATGAGAGAAACGGAGTGGTACCCCGTCATTTTCGTTTTATGAACCTCCGGGCGGACACACACGTGGCTTAATAGTCGCACACGGCACATGGGGCACCACATATCGAATATGATGACTTAATTCTGTCGGTATAGTCCGGTAGGCCGCTTAATCTGTCCGAGAGCATGCATGGAATTCCTTCGGCGCTCCGTCACGTCCAAATATCAGCGCAGTACTGGTAGCGTCCGATCTTCAGCTCGAATCGTCGGTATGTTTACTTCGTGTACACGCTGATAGTATCTGAAATGCCACGGAGATGATACATTTCTTTTGCTTCGGCCCTGTTCGGGTGGAACGTTTCGGCTGGCGCTAGAGCTCTGTTCGTTTTGTTTTCTTTTCGTGTTGCGGTCTTCGATGGAAATATGTTACGCTTGAGAATCGATGGTGAATCGGAAGCAATAGGGCATATCGGTTTAAAATATTCTCGACAGCGAGTAATTTAAATAAAGGGCTTGTAAAAAAATGCCTATTCCGCAGCTGGCGTAATAAATAATTGTCCAGCGTAGAAAAACGAATGTAAATTGTATAGCTTGTTTTTATAATGCGAAATTGTTGACAATAAAGAACAGGGGTTTTTGTCGTATAAAAGATTTGCGATCGGGCCATTAAAAGGCCAATAAAAGCATTATTTGCTAGTAGAGGCTGGACGGGACATTTTCGCAAATAAGCGGTATTCGTCTTTATTACCATCCGAGTGGTGGACGAAGACGTGGAAGCGACCACCACTTTAAAACGACGCAGAGTTTCACCAAGAAGTGCGACGAATCGAAACGTACCAAAACTTATTTTTTGATGACGAAGTCCGAAATTGTACTCCCCCATCACGTTTATCGAAAGAAAGAAAAATGAAATTTAGCTTTACAAATTATTTTGCACGATTTATTTGGGATATCGCTGAAATTTGACCAAATCGTCGGTGGCTTGCTTTTATAGCAAAAACTTAACGCAAAAATTATCTTCAATTTTCATTTTCAACAGATATCTTCAAGTTTTCATCTCAAGTTTTTTTTTTATTATGTTTATTTATCGTCCTCTTTTTTAAAATTGAAAGTAGCCGTATTGGGATGAAGGACAACTGAATGAAGTTGTCCTTCATCCCAATAATTCTATTTTCAAAGTTTTTTTTTATATCCAGAGCCTTGACGTGCTTTGGCGGGTCACATATATATTTTTTTAATTTCACAAATTATTTTGAAAAATGGATGGAGTCAATGTCTGCTTATAATCAAAAAATATCGTAAATTTTATCAATTTTAGGGACATCTTCAAGTATTCATCTCAAGTTTTTTTTTATCTAAAGCCTTGGAGTGCTTTAATGGGTCATATATATAAAAAAATTTAATTTCACAAATTATTGTGAAAAATTGATGGAATCAATGCTTGCTTATAATCCAAAAATATCGTAAATTTTATCAATTTTAGGGACATCTTCAAGTATTCATCTCAAGTTTTTTTTTTATCTAGAGCCTTGGCGTGCTTTGATGGGTCATATATAAATATTTTTTTAATTTCACAAATTATTTTGAAAAATGGATCGAATCAATGCTTGCTTATTTATAATCCAAAAATATCGTAAATTTGATCAATTTTAGGGATATCTTCAAGTATTCATCTAAAGTTTTTTTTTTATCTAGAGCCTTGGCATGCTTTGATGGGTCATATATAAATATTTTTTAAATTTCACAAATTCATTTGAAAAATGGATCGAATCAATGCTTGCTTATAATCCAAAAATATCGTAAATTTTATCAATTTTAGGGACATCTTCAAGTATTCATCTCAAGTTTTTTTTTTATCTAGAGCCTTGGCGTGCTTTGATGGGTCATATATAAATATTTTTTTAATTTCACAAATTATTTTGAAAAATGGATCGAATCAATGCTTGCTTATTTATAATCCAAAAATATCGTAAATTTGATCAATTTTAGGGATATCTTCAAGTATTCATCTAAAGTTTTTTTTTTATCTAGAGCCTTGGCATGCTTTGATGGGTCATATATAAATATTTTTTAAATTTCACAAATTCATTTGAAAAATGGATCGAATCAATGCTTGCTTATAATCCAAAAATATCGTAAATTTTATCAATTTTAGGGACATCTTCAAGTATTCATCTCAAGTTTTTTTTTTATCTAGAGCCTTGGCGTGCTTTGATGGGTCATATATAAATATTTTTTTAATTTCACAAATTATTTTGAAAAATGGATCGAATCAATGCTTGCTTATTTATAATCCAAAAATATCGTAAATTTGATCAATTTTAGGGATATCTTCAAGTATTCATCTAAAGTTTTTTTTTTATCTAGAGCCTTGGCATGCTTTGATGGGTCATATATAAATATTTTTTAAATTTCACAAATTCATTTGAAAAATGGATCGAATCAATGCTTGCTTATAATCCAAAAATATCGTAAATTTTATCAATTTTAGGGACATCTTCAAGTATTCATCTCAAGTTTTTTTTTTATCTAGAGCCTTGGCGTGCTTTGATGGGTCATATATAAATATTTTTTTAATTTCACAAATTATTTTGAAAAATGGATCGAATCAATGCTTGCTTATTTATAATCCAAAAATATCGTAAATTTGATCAATTTTAGGGATATCTTCAAGTATTCATCTAAAGTTTTTTTTTTATCTAGAGCCTTGGCATGCTTTGATGGGTCATATATAAATATTTTTTAAATTTCACAAATTCATTTGAAAAATGGATCGAATCAATGCTTGCTTATAATCCAAAAATATCGTAAATTTTATCAATTTTAGGGACATCTTCAAGTATTCATCTCAAGTTTTTTTTTTATCTAGAGCCTTGGCGTGCTTTGATGGGTCATATATAAATATTTTTTTAATTTCACAAATTATTTTGAAAAATGGATCGAATCAATGCTTGCTTATTTATAATCCAAAAATATCGTAAATTTGATCAATTTTAGGGATATCTTCAAGTATTCATCTAAAGTTTTTTTTTTATCTAGAGCCTTGGCATGCTTTGATGGGTCATATATAAATATTTTTTAAATTTCACAAATTCATTTGAAAAATGGATCGAATCAATGCTTGCTTATAATCCAAAAATATCGTAAATTTTATCAATTTTAGGGACATCTTCAAGTATTCATCTCAAGTTTTTTTTTTATCTAGAGCCTTGGCGTGCTTTGATGGGTCATATATAAATATTTTTTTAATTTCACAAATTATTTTGAAAAATGGATCGAATCAATGCTTGCTTATTTATAATCCAAAAATATCGTAAATTTGATCAATTTTAGGGATATCTTCAAGTATTCATCTAAAGTTTTTTTTTTATCTAGAGCCTTGGCATGCTTTGATGGGTCATATATAAATATTTTTTAAATTTCACAAATTCATTTGAAAAATGGATCGAATCAATGCTTGCTTATAATCCAAAAATATCGTAAATTTTATCAATTTTAGGGACATCTTCAAGTATTCATCTCAAGTTTTTTTTTTATCTAGAGCCTTGGCGTGCTTTGATGGGTCATATATAAATATTTTTTTAATTTCACAAATTATTTTGAAAAATGGATCGAATCAATGCTTGCTTATTTATAATCCAAAAATATCGTAAATTTGATCAATTTTAGGGATATCTTCAAGTATTCATCTAAAGTTTTTTTTTTATCTAGAGCCTTGGCATGCTTTGATGGGTCATATATAAATATTTTTTAAATTTCACAAATTCATTTGAAAAATGGATCGAATCAATGCTTGCTTATAATCCAAAAATATCGTAAATTTTATCAATTTTAGGGACATCTTCAAGTATTCATCTCAAGTTTTTTTTTTATCTAGAGCCTTGGCGTGCTTTGATGGGTCATATATAAATATTTTTTTAATTTCACAAATTATTTTGAAAAATGGATCGAATCAATGCTTGCTTATTTATAATCCAAAAATATCGTAAATTTGATCAATTTTAGGGATATCTTCAAGTATTCATCTAAAGTTTTTTTTTTATCTAGAGCCTTGGCATGCTTTGATGGGTCATATATAAATATTTTTTAAATTTCACAAATTCATTTGAAAAATGGATCGAATCAATGCTTGCTTATAATCCAAAAATATCGTAAATTTTATCAATTTTAGGGACATCTTCAAGTATTCATCTCAAGTTTTTTTTTTATCTAGAGCCTTGGCGTGCTTTGATGGGTCATATATAAATATTTTTTTAATTTCACAAATTATTTTGAAAAATGGATCGAATCAATGCTTGCTTATTTATAATCCAAAAATATCGTAAATTTGATCAATTTTAGGGATATCTTCAAGTATTCATCTAAAGTTTTTTTTTTATCTAGAGCCTTGGCATGCTTTGATGGGTCATATATAAATATTTTTTAAATTTCACAAATTCATTTGAAAAATGGATCGAATCAATGCTTGCTTATAATCCAAAAATATCGTAAATTTTATCAATTTTAGGGACATCTTCAAGTATTCATCTCAAGTTTTTTTTTTATCTAGAGCCTTGGCGTGCTTTGATGGGTCATATATAAATATTTTTTTAATTTCACAAATTATTTTGAAAAATGGATCGAATCAATGCTTGCTTATTTATAATCCAAAAATATCGTAAATTTGATCAATTTTAGGGATATCTTCAAGTATTCATCTAAAGTTTTTTTTTTATCTAGAGCCTTGGCATGCTTTGATGGGTCATATATAAATATTTTTTAAATTTCACAAATTCATTTGAAAAATGGATCGAATCAATGCTTGCTTATAATCCAAAAATATCGTAAATTTTATCAATTTTAGGGACATCTTCAAGTATTCATCTCAAGTTTTTTTTTTATCTAGAGCCTTGGCGTGCTTTGATGGGTCATATATAAATATTTTTTTAATTTCACAAATTATTTTGAAAAATGGATCGAATCAATGCTTGCTTATTTATAATCCAAAAATATCGTAAATTTGATCAATTTTAGGGATATCTTCAAGTATTCATCTAAAGTTTTTTTTTTATCTAGAGCCTTGGCATGCTTTGATGGGTCATATATAAATATTTTTTAAATTTCACAAATTCATTTGAAAAATGGATCGAATCAATGCTTGCTTATAATCCAAAAATATCGTAAATTTTATCAATTTTAGGGACATCTTCAAGTATTCATCTCAAGTTTTTTTTTTATCTAGAGCCTTGGTGTGCTTTGATGGGTCATATATAAATATTTTTTAAATTTCACAAATTGATTTGAAAAATGGATCGAATCAATGCTTGTTTATAATCCAAAAATTTCGTCAATTTTATCAATTTCAGGGACATCTTCAAGTATTCATCTCAAGTTTTTTTTTATCTAGAGCCTTGGCGTGCTTTGATGGGTCATATATAAATATTTTTTAAATTTCACAAATTGATTTGAAAAATGGATCGAATCAATGCTTGCTTATAATCCAAAAATTTCGTCAATTTTATCAATTTCAGGGACATCTTCAAGTATTCATCTCAAGTTTTTTTTTTATCTAGAGCCTCGACGCGCTTTGATGGGTCATATATAAATATTTTTTAAATTTCACAAATTATTTTGAAAAATTGATGGAATCAATGCTTGCTTATAATCCAAAAATATCGCAATATTTATCTACTATAGGGACATCTTCAAGTTAACATCTCAAGTCATTTTTTTCTGGAGCCTTGCCGTGTTTCACTGGTCATATATATTTAAATTTCACAATTCATTCTAAAAGACGTCGACTCGAATTGTACTTACTTTCAACTCATGAACATTTCAAAAAATCTATCTAATGTGACCATCTTCAATTTCTCTTCGGAAGTTTCTTATATCTGGAGCCTTCGCGTTTCTTTTCAATTTTCTTTTGAACAATGGATAGCACCAGCATTTACATTCAATTGGTAACAATTCGCCAAATTTGGAGACGTTTTCAATGATTGTTCTTAAGATTCTTCGATCTGAAGCCTTCACGCGTTCGACCGGTCACATATGTTGAAACGGCTCGCACAGGTCGTAACTCGCATGTAAATTACCATTCTGAATGAATGGTGCGCCATTACTGTCTAATTTTTAAAAGTTATTACAACTTATACGCTAAATAAGGAGTCTAACAACCGTAGATACAAAAATGGGATATTGCACAAGCATTTTTCACGTCTGCCACAATGAAAATAAAATTTAATTGAACCGTACACTAAAGCGTATGTTATTATTTTTTAGTATTTGCTTGGTCGACTATTTAACGCAGCACCGTATCGCAGAATTTTTTTTTTGTCGCAACACTACCAAATTTCGATTTTTCGAATTTTATAATAATCCCCAAACGTAGAAAAGAAACTACGACGAACAAATTTTTACCAATCACAAACCCATTTCCTTTTCCCGAACATCCGAATAAATTAATAACCTCTTCTACATGCACGTACATCGCCCAAGCCTTGTTCTTCTTGCATATATATTCGAATTACCATCAGCATCTACGTGAAGGCTTGTCCTTTACGTTTACACATGTTAACATTTAATATTCCTCTTGCATTCGGTAGAAAAAGAAGTATCTTGAACATAACTCCGACTGGCACAGATATAAATTGCTATATAGTGAACGGTGCCAGACAAGGTGACCAATATTATGTATTTGTGAAAGATTTTTATGAAATGAATATTGCAAAAAAAAACGCACAGTTATTTCGACGGTTTTTTTTCCGTTTGAATCTCGTTGAAGGTTCCATGCGAATTAACCTTAAAACTAGTTTTATACCATCGTATAAATTTTTTTATACGATTTGTACCTGGACGTAAAAAAATATTTTCCAAAGTACATATTTTGGCATTATTTTTCTCTATTTGTTAAGGCAAAATTTAATTTAAAAAAATATTATTTACTTTTTCCTTTGGACCATCTTATTTTTTTTTTATATAATAAACAAAAAATTTCCTCCTCAACGTTTTTTTTTATGACAACCAATAGTGAATACATTTTCTCTAATTTCTCTCCGAACTTTTTGCAAAAATCATGTAAATTGGTACTACCACAATCCAATACAAACAAAAATAATTAATGGCCCATCAAATTTTTTTACCGAATCATTATTTTCGCAAATACCATAGATTAATATACGCGTCCTTATCGGACTACCATAGAATAGAGAGGAGTGCCATCATTGAGCGGCTGGACATTGAGAACTGGCAAAAAAATATTGTTAACATCGCGAATTGCGAATTGTTGCGGCGCAAATGAGAGAGGGACATAGCGGCGGTATGGTAGGAGCGGGTGAGATGGAATGAATATTGCGGTATTGCTGAGTTAACGTGCTTTATGTTTTATTTAACAATCCGCGATGTGTGTGGTCTTCGGCACGCGATGTAATACTACAAACTATAGGTAAAATAAGTCTTAAGGCAAATTTATAGTATTGACGTAATGTCTAATTACGTCATTAAACAAATGTTTTAGTTCGATCAATTTTTTTTTGAATTTTTCCTCACGAATCTAAAGAATACTTCAGAAAATTGACAGCTTCTTTCTACATTTTGATGATACATTTATGATAACATCGATATATCGCTACACTATAATGTTGTATAGGGTATATTAGAATATATATGTTGTATCTTCAGCTTCTGCTATTCCTGCCACAAGAAGAAGGTCTAATCTAAGTATTGAAATGACTTTAGATAATTTCAGGTCACATTAAAGTCAATTTATTGACATTTCGAATACATTATATTGCCTTGCTTTAAAAAAAATCAATTTCTTCTTTACAGAATTTTTTTTATATAAATATCATCATAACAAATAATTATGATATATAAAAAAATATCGAAATTTTTTTCAACACTAAAAAATATCTATTTTTCAATATTTATAAAATAAACTACTATTTTATATACAAAAAAAAATTTCAATGGTTTCAAGATTTCCTTATTTTTTTTTCAAAATTAAAATCATTATTTTCAAAATAAACAACTATTCGATACGAAAACAAATTGCCATACAAAATTTTCCACATATTCTAAACGGATTTCTTGTGACTGGAATTTACCTTAAAGGCTTAAGTTTAAGTTACAATACCACAAGTTGCTATTACTCTATTTCAACATTCAATCCGTCTTTGTTGGTTGTCGTAATTCATACATAATGTTGTCTTTATCTTGACCTGTTAGTTTAGCAACTACACGAATATGCCAGATGTTCAGGAACCTCCAATTTCAAAGGAACAAGATGATATATCTGCCAGAAAAATATTCTAACGATTCATTTTTTTGTTAAAAACAGTTTTACTTTTGTTCGGAAAACAATGTAAAATTTAAATTTTTTATCTGCATTTAATAAAATCATTCTTAATTCGGAGCAGCTTCTTTGATGCTATTTGGGTATCCAAAGATCAAGTTCTGCAGCATTTAGACTCGATGGGAAGTTTTAACATCAAATTAAGCCTAATTACGAAAATATATAATTAACAATCTACTTTAAACGACCCCGTTCGTTATAACCATTTAAAATATATCGATTATTATTCGGCATGTATAAAAAAAACTCTTAACGATTGTTTCTTTTTCATACGCCAGTAGATTGCATTAAGAATGCCCAAAAACTCGCGCAAGTGAATATTTGATTTCCATCGTGGTGTGTCCGAAATTGTCTTTAATAATAATATATGGCGACCGGATCCCGTCTTGCCTTTACCATTGCATTGGTGAGGTTGCGATGCTCGCTATATTCGATCCAAACTACCAGCGCGACAACGAACGTTCCTCCACACCGAACATACACGACGCTTGACGTTTACCCGCGCGTTCGTTCGCTTCGTGCTTGTTCGTACGTCACTCGTGCCTGGATTGTAATGTAAACGGGCGCGCGTTCGCGTTGCGGATCGGGTATATGTGGCATGATATAGTACGCGAATTTGACATGGTGCTTTTCTTGCGTTGCTACGCGCGAGGAAATTGAAATTGCCTGCTGGCCTGGCATAATAACATCTGGTAAATCAAAATGATTGATGTTTTGTTGACTTACATATAACATATAACGTATTTGAGCGCAAATAATAAGTAGGGAAAATGCGAATGAAATGCCCAATAAAAAAAAACAACGTTCGAAAAATTCGAAATTTCACCAATATCATAATAATGGAAGAATATGTCTTGATTTCGTTGTTGTCCATTCGTGTGTTCGGTTATGTTTCGGTCCATTTGTCTGAGCAGTGACGCCGTGGCCGAGGATTAATTATAATCCATTTATACAACATGTTCTAAAAATGTGTTCATTACGCGAGATTTATGGGAGCTTGTAGCCAACGTTATAGAAAATCCAGGGAGTACCCATCAATAGCCTAATTTCCAACATCTGTCATTCTGCGCTTCTTCTATATGTCAGGGCAAAAGCATCGCGTTGTATCTTCAGCTTATCTAATTGATGTACATTCATCAAATGTATGTTACGTGTAAGAATGTATAAGGCGCGAGCGTATATTTATATGTATATAAAAAATTTCATTTATCAATTTTTTTTATTATTATTATTTGTAATTATATTATCAATTTTTTTTAAACAACGTATTTTGTAGAAGAAATTTTAATGGAATGTGAATGAAAAAAATGAAATATTTATACTAAAGAAAACGTTACCTAAAATTTAGTAGATTATTAATCTTTTTAGAAACCCCGCTCAATTTTTTAAAAATGTTAAATTGATTGATTTCTACGTATTTTTCAAATTCGTATTTATTAAATTTTAGTTTTTTTCTTTTTAAATTGTTTTCGATTTAAAAACAACGTTTGTTCTTTGTTTAATTTTCAGTTGTTTTAGATTGTTTTTAAAGAAAATTAAAAAAAAAAAAATCTGCGGTACTATATTAAATAATAATGAAAATATTCACAAATCACGAATTTACGATCAAATATTTCATACAATATTTATCAAAAAGTATAAAATTTTCATGTTTAAATTCAAAAATGATTTGTAATTTTTTAATCAAGAAATATTTTTGATATACATAATACAGAGACGTGAATTTGACGTACCAGTAGTTCAAAATATACCAACTTAGGTATAAAGGCTTCGGCAAATTTGTTCGATGGTTTGTTAATTTTTTGCAGTCTCAAAGTAGCACAAAAAATGGACCAAAATTAAGCTTTTTTTTAATAAAAATAACTAACATAGTTAATTTCTTAACACCTCACTTAATCCTTTCCTTACGGTATCTTGAAAATATAGAATGTAAAAAAAAATTAAAAAACGTCATTAAATTTGAAGGAAAGTATTTCTAATAACCCCCCCCATTTTTCTAATAATTTATTAACCCGAAAAATAAATTAAAAAAATATATTAATATGTGAATTTGCATTTGTTAATATAAAAGAAATTATTTTTACGACAAAAAAATTAATGTACTATTTTTTTTGCAAAATTATATCGTCTTTATCATACATTTCCATAGTTTAAGACTACAAAATCAGTATCTATCTCTTTTGGCTGCGATGTTACTGGACGCAACTGTAACTGTCCATCCATCCGTCTGTCTGTCTGTCTATCGGTCTGTCTTTCTGTGTGTGTGTGTGTGTGTGTGTGTTACTTGGTGGGTGGCACATTATAATATAGATATACACGTCAAATCTAATGAGTTCACATTTCGGTGTATCTTACCATAAATGCGATTCAAACATCACTATTATATAATATACTTTAGTGATAAGCCCGGTATCATCATATACGTTGACTTGTGCCACTTTCGCATTTTGAATAAGATTTTTTGATTGATGTTGTAATTATGATTAATTGTGTCGATTAAAAACAATTTGCCTCGATATTTAGCGTGGAGATCTTAATTTGTTGATTGTTAAGGGTGTGGTTTGTTATGTTGATTTTTATTTTTTTGTAAGAAAAGTGATATATTTTGAGTCAAGATTTTTTTTTATAGCAATCGTAAGGACGCATTTTTTAAAATACACGTTAAGAAAGTTTTTATGAAGATATTAGATATATTTTTTAAACCTTAAAGTTGAGTTTTTAGTTAAATTTGGAAAAATTTTCATCAGAAAAATTTGCCGAGGCCTTAATATCCAAGTTGCACTATTTTTAACAGTTGAGTTGCAAATTTACGTCACTGCACCATGTTTATCAAAAAAATTCTTGACTCAAAAAATATATTACAAGCTTAGAGATATAAATAATTTTTTTTATATAATTTGTGACATATATTACATCAAATATTTGACCAAGAGTTGTTCCAATTTGTAAATTCAACCTCCTTCTTAATAAAATAAAATTTGAGCTAAATAATTCATTTTTAAAAGACCAAATGTGCCAAAGTAAAAGTGGTAAAAACAAATTTTTATTGATTTTACAGAAAATTTAAATATTTACTACTTGAAGCTTCAAAAAAAAAAAACGTATATATATAGATCATTTTCAAAATGATCTCAATGACTATTAATAGAAATTAAAGTTGAGTTTTTAGTAAAATTTCTTTTTATTTTGAGCTATACCAAAAATTACACACCATCAAAAAAATTTGGCGAGGCCATAATATCAAAGTTGCACTATTTTTAACAGTTGAGTTGCAAATTTACGTCACTGCACCATGTTTATCAAAAAATTTCTTGACTCAAAAAATATATTACAAGCTTAGAGATATAAATAATTTTTTTTATATAATTTGTGACATATATTACATCAAATATTTGACCAAGAGTTGTTCCAATTTATAAATTCAACCTCCTCCTTAATAAAATAAAATTTGAGCTAAATAATTCATTTTTAAAAGACCAAATGTGCCAAAGTAAAAGATGTAAAAACAATTTTTTATTGATTTTACAGAAAATTGAAATATTTACTACTTAAAGCTTCAAAAAAAAAAAAAATCTATATATATAGATCATTTTCAAAATGATCTCAATGACTATTAATAGAAATTAAAGTTGAGTTTTTAGTAAAATTTCTTTTTATTTTGAGCTATACCAAAAATTACACACCATCAAAAAAATTTGGCGAGGCCATAATATCAAAGTTGCACTATTTTTAACAGTTGAGTTGCAAATTTACGTCACTGCACCATGTTTATCAAAAAATTTCTTGACTCAAAAAATATATAACAAGCTTAAAGATATAAATATTTTTTTTTTATAATTTGTGACATATATTACATCAAATATTTGACCAAGAGTTGTTCCAATTTGTAAATTCAACCTCCTTCTTAATAAAATAAAATTTGAGCTAAATAATTCATTTTTAAAAGACCAAATGTGCCAAAGTAAAAGTGGTAAAAACAAATTTTTATTGATTTTACAGAAAATTTAAATATTTACTACTTGAAGCTTCAAAAAAAAAAAAAGTATATATATAGATCATTTTCAAAATGATCTCAATGACTATTAATAGAAATTAAAGTTGAGTTTTTAGTAAAATTTCTTTTTATTTTGAGCTATACCAAAAATTACACACCATCAGAAAAATTTGGCGAGGCCTTAATATCCAAGTTGCACTATTTTTAACAGTTGAGTAGCAAATTTACGTCACTGCACCATGTTTATCAAAAAATTTCTTGACTCAAAAAATATATAACAAGCTTAGAGATATAAATATTTTTTTTTTTATAATTTTTGACATATATTACATCAAATATTTGACCAAGAGTTGTTCCAATTTGTAAATTCAACCTCCTCCTTAATAAAATTAAATTTGAGCTAATTAATTCATTTTTAAAGACCAAATGTGCCAAAGTAAAAGTGGTAAAAACAAATTTTTATTGATTTTACAGAAAATTTAAATATTTACTACTTGAAGCTTCAAAAAAAAAAAACGTATATATATAGATCATTTTCAAAATGATCTCAATGACTATTAATAGAAATTAAAGTTGAGTTTTTAGTAAAATTTCTTTTTATTTTGAGCTATACCAAAAATTACACACCATCAAAAAAATTTGGCGAGGCCATAATATCAAAGTTGCACTATTTTTAACAGTTGAGTTGCAAATTTACGTCACTGCACCATGTTTATCAAAAAATTTCTTGACTCAAAAAATATATTACAAGCTTAGAGATATAAATAATTTTTTTTATATAATTTGTGACATATATTACATCAAATATTTGACCAAGAGTTGTTCCAATTTATAAATTCAACCTCCTCCTTAATAAAATAAAATTTGAGCTAAATAATTCATTTTTAAAAGACCAAATGTGCCAAAGTAAAAGATGTAAAAACAATTTTTTATTGATTTTACAGAAAATTGAAATATTTACTACTTGAAGCTTCAAAAAAAAAAAACCTATATATATAGATCATTTTCAAAATGATCTCAATGACTATTAATAGAAATTAAAGTTGAGTTTTTAGTAAAATTTCTTTTTATTTTGAGCTATACCAAAAATTACACACCATCAAAAAAATTTGCACTAAATTTATCAAAAAATTTCTTGACTCAAAAAATACATAACAATTTTAGAGATATAAATAATTTTTTTTTAATATTTTTTGACATATTACATCAAATATTTGACCAAGAGTCGTTCCAAATTGTAAATTCAACCACCTCCTAATAGAAAAATAATAAATATTTTCAAAGTGATCTCAATGACTCAAAATGAATAGAAATTTGTATGATTTTTGACAATTTTTTAATTTTTAATGCTAAAAAATGGCACTTAAATATGAAAAATCAAGATTCCACAAATGCACTTGAAAAATTTATTAGAAAAAAGATACGTTATAAAAAAAAATTAATTATCATTTTAGAATAAATTTCACTCAAATTGGCGAAGACAGAAACTTAATTTTCAAGCTAAAAAGATTAGAAAATATAACTTTTCAAATGACGAAAAATTTTTTTTTTACAAAAATTGCTGTTATATTTATTTAAAAAAAAAACCATACTCTAGCAATACCTAAAAAGTGTCAAGTGAAGATAAAATTTCTCTACCAAACAAAAATCTTTTATGTATTTATTAAACTAAACCAAGTGTTTATAATAAACTAAATTTATTAAACTAAACCAATCTTCGATTAACTATAAAAAGACATTTTTCGAATAGATACTTTGCCTCGCCCAAACTCCCAATAATAAACGAACACACATTTTCAGTTCCTCTTTCATTAAACGCAGCCGCTAATCAAGTAATATTTCGATTATCGAGCACAACCTCCACTCATTCCGCCCGACTCGTTTCTGCATACCCATTCGCTGTACACATATCAAGTCATAACTTTATATCGACTAGGTAATTACGCAAGTACACTCTGTCACGGCATCTTCCGTGTTAAATCGTTCGGAGCGAACGTTCAGTGTGCCACATACGCACGCCCAATGCACTCCTTGCCATATAAACACTGCACTTGGATTGTGGATGGCCGCGAGCAGACACAACAGTCGCGATATAGTCATTATTAACTTAACACACGTCATTTATATAGAACGCGTGGAGAGCCAATGTAGTTTGTTGGGTGCTGTAAAGGACCCTTTATATTATGACTGTAAGGGTCGTTGGTGTTTGGTAATAGTTCTTCGTTTTTGGTGTTGGCTGTTTTTGGGGTACATGAATATTCATTTGGAATAAACAGTCGTGAAATGAAGTTGGAATATAGAATTGTTTGAAAGTTAGTGTTGATTTTTACTATTTTATTGCTGATGGATTGTTTATGTAAAAAATACTACATTTTTTTGTTGAAACAAAAGATAATTCGATGTGAATATCTTTTAAAATAAAACATATCACTATTAGATCAATTTTATCATTTATTGCATTTTTGACCTTATTTTTAAAAATTTCTTCAATAGTATTTCAATTTTTTATTTTCCCACACAGTTTTAGGCCAAGACTTCTTTTTATGTGCACACACACACACACACACACGCACACACACACACACAAATATATATATATATATATATATATAGACTGAAAACCTGACCTGACCTGACCTTCTCTTAAAATTTTCTTCAATATTTTAATTTTTTATTTTCCAAACACAGTTTTAGGCCAAGACTTTTTTTTATGCGCGCGCGCACACACACACACACACACACACACACACACACACACACACACACACACACACACACACACACACACATATATATATATATATATATATATATATATATATATAATCTGAAAACCTGACCTGACCTGACCTGACCATCTCTTAAAATTTTCTTCAATATTTTAATTAATTTTTTCCCATACAGTTTTAGGCCAAGACTTTTTTTTTTATGCACACACACACACACACACACACACACACACACATATATATATTATATATATATAGTCTGAAAATCTGACTTGACCCGACCTGACCTTCTCTTAAAATTTTCTTCAATATTTTTATTTTTTATTTTCAAACACAGTTTTAGGCCAAGACTTTTTTTTTTATGCGGATGCACACACATATATATATATATATATAATCTGAAAATCTGACCTGACCTGACCTGACCTGCTTTTAAAATTTTCTTCAATATTTTAATTTTTTATTTTCCACACACAGTTTTTTAGGTCAAGACTTTTTTTTTTATGCGCACACACACACACACACACACACACACACATATATATATATATATATATTATATATATATAGTCTGAAAATCTGACTTGACCCGACCTGACCTTCTCTTAAAATTTTCTTCAATATTTTTATTTTTTATTTTCCAAACACAGTTTTAGGCCAAGACTTTTTTTTTTATGCACACACACACACACACACACACACATATATATATTATACATATATAGTCTGAAAATCTGACTTGACCCGACCTGACCTTCTCTTAAAATTTTCTTCAATATTTTTATTTTTTATTTTCCAAACACAGTTTTAGGCCAAGACTTTTTTTTTTATGCGCATGCACACACATATATATATATATAATCTGAAAATCTGACCTGACCTGACCTGACCTTCTTTTAAAATTTTCTTCAATATTTTTATTTTTTATTTTCCACACACAGTTTTTTAGGTCAAGACTTTTTTTATGCACACACACACACACACACACACACACACACACACACACACACACACACACACACACACACACACACACACACACACATATATATATATATATAGTCTGAAATTTCTGCATTAACTTTGTTGTGCCTTTTCCTAATAAATGAACTAATAAAATCAAAAAGATTTATATATTCAAATTTTGTCCTGTGCAATTTTTATTGTGTATTTTGTTATTATTTTATTGACGATATTACAAAAATAAATCCCTATATAATTTTTTACTTAAAAAAAAAGTCTTTTCCGCGCGTATATATTTATTTGAATTTATATACATTGTTTCATTTTTAATCCACTTTCCCAGTGAATAATCTAACAAAACAAAAAAAAAATATATTATTGCGAACGTTATTATTAGGGCCCTTTTCGTTTATGCTAAATTAAAATTTCTTACCGTCAAAAAAAAAAAAATTACTGCAAATACAAAATATTTTTACCCACTACTTTATACATTATTATATAGATTTAGATTTGTGATTTATAAAAAAATTATCAACATCACTAATTTTGTATTATGCTAATATTAAAAAATATATATGTTCAAATTTGAAATTGAATTGCATTATCAAATTTAAATTTGAATTTAAATTAATTTTCTTGTTATAAGCATTAATTACAACGCAAAATCGAACATTCTCGTGTAATTTAAAATTAATAAAATTTATTGCTTGGTGAGCAGCACGCCTTATATTTGACACTTCATTTATCAATCTCTATTTGTTTTATAACATGTATATTAAGATAAATTACGATAATAAAAAATACATCGTCTCATGGCGATATAAACTTCAAAGCCATACGTTAAATTAAATAATCAAAAATTTGTTAGAATTTCACTATAATTTATGATAAAAATTTTGGTGTGCAATAAAACAATTTTGAAAGTAGGAAAAAATCGAACTATCAAGTAAAAAATTTGAATTGTACAATAATTTATGATAAAAATTTTTGGTGTGTAATAAAACAATTCTGAAGATAGGAAAAAATCGATCAATAAAAAAACGTACTTAAAAAAATTGAATTGTACAATAATTTATGATCAAAATTTTGGTGTGTAATAAAACAATTTTGAAAGTAGGAAAAAATCGAACTATCAAGTAAAAAATTTGAATTGTACAATAATTTATGATAAAAATTTTTGGTGTGTAATAAAACAATTCTGAAGATAGGAAAAAATCGAACAATAAAGAAACGTACTTAAAAAAATTGAATTGTACAATAATTTATGATCAAAATTTTGGTGTGTAATAAAACAATTTTGAAAGTAGGAAAAAATCGAACTATCAAGTAAAAAATTTGAATTGTACAATAATTTATGATAAAAATTTTTGGTGTGTAATAAAACAATTCTGAAGATAGGAAAAAATCGAACAATAAAGAAACGTACTTAAAAAAATTGAATTGTACAATAATTTATGATCAAAATTTTGGTGTGTAATAAAACAATTTTGAAAGTAGGAAAAAATCGAACTATCAAGTAAAAAATTTGAATTGTACAATAATTTATGATAAAAATTTTTGTTGTGTAATAAAACAATTCTGGAGATAGAAAAAAAATCGAACAATCAATAAATGTACATAATTCATTTGTTTTTTACAAGTTCTATATTGAGTGGTGATGTTTTTATAAACATTTTTATAAGAAACAAATTTTTTGTTGCCTTATTTGGTGTATTAATATTAACACCTTAATAATATTAACATACCCATTTTTAGTAAAATTTAATTGTCGCGAATATGTGGACTTTTTAGCAATTTCCGCCGATTCAGTCTAGCATAACTTAGCATCGAACTGAAGCTAAAACGAAATAGCATCTAGCATAAATATACGCTATACAAAAGAAACAGATGATCTTCGTGTGTGGCTATTTTTATGCAGTCATTTATGGTCAGTTAAATAGTAATTATCGCTGTATGGAATGTATGCTTTACTATACAACGGCTATATACAGAGTGTCACCATTCTAACATATCAATTCATTCGTTTTGCTTGAGAAGAATCGGTCTAACTCAAGCTTATATCAAAGAACTTACTCATATATAAATAAGTAATTTTTTTTATTTTTAAATTAATTAATTAATATAGCAAAAATTAAATTAAAAAATATTAAATTAATTTAAGATTGAAAATGAATTTAAATTTACAATATTAAAATTTTTATCGTCATTTTTTAATTTTTTAACACTTTTTAACGTCGGCTAACATTTTTACATTAATAAAAAATAAATATTTCACAATATACGCACAGAACTTTATAGTTACTTTTTTTTAATGTATATGTTTTGATGTAAAATTTGATTAAAGAAAAAAAATCAATACCTTCGAATTTTCTGTTTCATCAATATCCTTTGGTATATCCGAAGAGAATTCAATTTAGACACAAGAATCAAGTCTTAATTACGTAACCATTAATTCAACTGACTCTGGCTTTTTATGATTTTATTAGTGGCACCAAAAAAAAAAAAAAACCGTTCCATCAAACCAAAGCCACGTGAACAAACGCAAAAGCTCACAATTAACTTCCCATAAACCCCATGCAAAAAGAAACGCATTTTTCGTTGGCACATTTCAAAATCAAATACACACAAATACTCCGGTGTAATATTTTTAAACTGCCCGAAGTGAATTGTGTCTTTAACGAACGATAAGTACCTGGGATTGCGTACAGTATAAAGAGCTTTTGATAACTTCGGGATCATTTTATTGAATACCGTGACGTAATCGCGTAATCAAAGCTCATCTGACCATATAATAAGAGATCCTCAGGCCGTCAGTTTTAGGCCAGTGAGCTTAGTGCGGTAGTTCTGTTAGATAATGCTTTGTGTGTTGTGCTTCTGTAGATGGACGAAAATACCACGCTTATTTAACGAAAGATTAAAATCTTAGAAATAATTCTATAAGCAAATATATATTTTTTTAATATATATAAATATATATATTTTAAAACAAATGGTCAAAATTTAAAAAAATATATGTGTACCTTTTTTTCTTTTTTAAACATTTTCGGAATTTAAAAAAAAAAAAAAAAAAAAAAAACACGCTTTTTCAGAATCACAAGCGCAGGATATATACGTGGAAAATGCCAGGAGATATAGGGAGGTATCAGATAGATTACATACTGGTTAAAGAGAGGTTTAGGAACCAGATTAAGAATTGTAAGAGTTACCCTGGAGCAGATATTGATAGTGACCATAATTTAGTAGTCCTGGACTCAGAGGTCAAATTCAAGAAATTACAGAAGTCTAAACAGGTCAGAGTAGATGTCGATAGGTTAAAATTAGCTGATGTATGTGAAAAGTACAAGCAGAAAGTAGAAATAATGGCTAATGGAACATCTAGGAACGACATAGATTGCGAATGGAGGGAAATCAGAAATGGGTTAACTACAGCAGCAAATGAAGTATTAGGCACAAAGAAAAGGGCAGGTAGGAGGGAATGGATCACGGAAGAAATAGTGGAAATGATAGAAGCAAGATGGAAAATTAAAATAGGAAACACAGAAGCAGGACAGAAAAAATATAAGGAACTAAGGAACTTAATTAATAGGAAATGCAAGCTAGCGAAAGAAGAGTGGATAAAAGGAAACTGTGAGGATATTGAGGAGGATATGAGAAGAGGTAAAGTAGATTTGGGCTACAGGAAAATTAAGTCACATTTTTCTAAAGTAAAACCAAAGGGTAACATTATATGTGATAAGCAGGGTAAGGAACTCACAGAAAATAAGGAAAAAGCTAGAAGATGGAAGGAGTATCTTGAAGATTTATATAAAGGTAGGCAGGACATGGAGGAGCTAGAAAGTGTGGAACAGATAGATGAGGATGACTTAGGTCCTAGCATACTTAGGTCAGAGTTTCATAGAGCATTAAATGATTTACGGAATAACAAAGCAGAGGGGATTGATATGATACCAGCCGAATTAATAAAACACGCAGGGGAAAAAATGCAGGAGCGATTATACAGGTTAGTTTGTAAAATATATGAGAAGGGAGAAGTACCACAGGATTTTCAGCGTAGTAGAATAGTAACAATGCCGAAGAAAATAGGAGCTAAATTGTGTGAGAACTATAGGACCATTAGCCTACTATCACATGCATCGAAGATATTGTTAAAGATTATTTATAGGAGATTAGAAAATAAAGTAGAGGAAAGGCTAGGAGAAGATCAGTTTGGTTTTAGGAAAAACAGAGGGACGAGAGAGGCGATTCTAGCACTAAGAACGGTAGTAGAAAAAAGAAATAGGGTAGGAAAGGTAACTTGCATAGCTTTTGTAGATTTAGAAAAGGCATTTGATAATGTAGATTGGGACATAATGTTTAGAATTTTAAAAGAAACGGGTATAGATTATAAGGATAGGAGAATAATTTTTAATTTATATAAACACCAAACTGCCTTAGTTAGAATTGAGGGGGAAGAAGAGGTAGCAAAAATAGGGAAGGGAGTTCGGCAGGGATGTACACTCTCACCGTTATTATTTAATCTATATATAGAAGATGCAATAAACAAAGTAAAAGAAGAGTATAGTGTAGGTGTGAATGTACAGGGAGAGAAAATATATATGCTGAGATTCGCCGACGATATAGCTATATTGGAAGAAAGCGAAAAGAATTTAGAAAGGGTATTGAATGGTATGCAGGCAGTATTGACTAGGGATTTTAACATGAAAATAAATATAGGTAAAACTAAAGTGATGAGGTGTGACAAAAAGGAATGCAGTAGAAAAATGAAGATCTCAATAGGAGATAATAGAATCGAAGAAGTGTCAGATTTTTGTTATTTAGGCAGTAGAATCACAAAAGATAATCGAAGCAAAGTAGATATAAAGTGTAGGATAGCACAGGGTAGGAAGGCATTCGTAGAAAAAGAACAGATTTTAAGATCAAATATTGACTTGGGTATTAGAAAAAGATTACTGAAGGTATATGTTTGGAGTGTAGCACTGTACGGGTGTGAGGCGTGGACTATAGGAAAGGAAGAGAAGCGTAGATTACAAGCATTAGAAATGTGGTGTTATAGGAGGATGATGAGGATTGGTTGGGAAGATAAAGTAACAAATGAAGCTGTACTAGAGTTAGTAGGGGAGAAGAGAAGTATCTGGAGAGTGTTACAGCGTAGGAGAGACAGATTAGTAGGGCATATTCTTAGGCATGGGGGGATTATGCAATTGATCATAGAAGGTAGAGTGGAGGGAAAGAGAGGGGTAGGTAGGCCTAGATTGGAGTATGTGAGTCAGATAGTTGAAGACGTTGAGATGAATAGCTATAGGGAGATGAAGGGATTAGCTCAGGATAGATCGGCATGGCGTGCTGTTTCCAACCAATCTTTAGGATTGCGGACTGTTTAACTAACTAAACATTTTCGTAATGTCTTCGCATTTCATAAAATTATATAACAATTTTTATAAAATTGTTTTTCAAAGTTTTTTAATTCTTCATGTTATTTGGTGAATTGACAGTGTAAAATATTTTTTTTGTTTTTTTTTGAATTTTTATGCACATTAGCTCCATATTTTGGACCTTGGCCCTTTTTGTTCCAAGCTACAGATATATTAAAATATATTTTTAAAGATACTTTCAGAATTTTTTTTTATAATATTATTTTGATATATTAAATATATCCGCTGATTTATTTACCATCTTTAAATCTTGAGATGGTTGATAATGTGATAATTGTATATAATTACGAATTAGTTCATATTAGTTTATCAATTAATTGATAGTCTGTATTAATTAAATATGCAATTAAGTTGTAATTGACGCTAAATGCTGGCGAATAAATATTTATACATTCACCTGTAAATAGGTAAAGAAAAATAATTGCAAATGATGAGGAAAAATGCAGAAATTAACAGCAATGGATAAATTCAAGTTATAAGAACTAAGATTATTTATACAATTTTTTAAATTAAAAACATACAGATATTTAATATTTTAGATAAAATTAAGAAATTTAATTTACTTTAATCGAAAATACTCTTCCCCGATTTTTAATGTAGGCAATTTGCATAACATTGACACAATGTAAGTTTCCCTATGATGACGTAAGTCGTATTTAAATGTATGGTGCGCGATGTGTCATAGCAAAACTACCCATCCACCGTTGCCATATCAATCAAAATGAGGATATTTAACGAAACTAAGAACTATGATTATTTAAACAATTTTTTAAATTAAAAACATACAGATATTTAATATTTCGGATAAAATTAAGAAATTTAATTTACTTTAACCAAAAATACTCTTCCCCGATTTTTAATGTAGGCAATTTGCATAACTTGACACAATGTAAATTTCCCTATGATGACGTAGGTGGTATTTAAATGTATGGTGCGCGATGTGTCATAGTAAAACTACCCATCCACCGTTGCCATATCAAATCAAAATGAGGATATTTAAAGAAACTAAGAACTATGATTATTTAAACAAATTTTTAAATTAAAAACATACAGATATTTAATATTTTAGATAAAATTAAGAAATTTAATTTACTTTAATCGAAAATACTCTTCCCCGATTTTTAATGTAGGCAATTTGCATAACTTGACACAATGTAAATTTCCCTATAATGACGTAGTTGGTATTTAAATGTATGGTGCGCGATGTGTCATAGTAAAACTACCCATCCACCGTTGCCATATCAAATCAAAATGAGGATATTTAACGAAACTAAGAACTATGATTATTTAAACAATTTTTTAAATTAAAAACATACAGATATTTAATATTTCGGATAAAATTAAGAAATTTAATTTACTTTAATCAAAAATACTCTTCCCCGATTTTTAATGTAGGCAATTTGCATAACTTGACACAATGTAAATTTCCCTATGATGACGTAGGTGGTATTTAAATGTATGGTGCGCGATGTGTCATAGTAAAACTACCCATCCACCGTTGCCATATCAAATCAAAATGAGGATATTTAAAGAAACTGAGAACTATGATTATTTAAACAAATTTTCAAATTAAAAACATACAGATATTTAATATTTTAGATAAAATTAAGAAATTTAATTTACTTTAATCGAAAATACTCTTCCCCGATTTTTAATGTAGGCAATTTGCATAACATTGACACAATGTAAATATCCCTATGATGACGTAGGTCGTATTTAAATGTATGGTGCGCGATGTGTCATAGCAAAACTACCCAACCACCGTTGCCATATCAAATCAAAATGAGGATATTTAAAGAAACTAAGAACTATGATTATTTAAACAAATTTTCAAATTAAAAACATACAGATATTTAATATTTTAGATAAAATTAAGAAATTTAATTTACTTTAATCGAAAATACTCTTCCCCGATTTTTAATGTAGGCAATTTGCATAACATTGACACAATGTAAGTTTCCCTATGATGACGTGGGTCGTATTTAAATGTATGGTGCGCGATGTGTCATAGCAAAACTACCCAACCACCGTTGCCATATCAAATCAAAATGAGGATATTTAAAGAAACTAAGAACTATGATTATTTAAACAATTTTTTAAATTAAAAACATACAGATATTTAATATTTCGGATAAAATTAAGAAATTTAATTTACTTTAACCAAAAATACTCTTCCCCGATTTTTAATGTAGGCAATTTGCATAACTTGACACAATGTAAATTTCCCTATGATGACGTAGATGGTATTTAAATGTATGGTGCGCGATGTGTCATAGTAAAACTACCCATCCACCGTTGCCAAAATCAAATCAAAATGAGGATATTTATAGAAACAGTAAAAATAAATACTTTTATAAATTACTACACACATTTTTTTAGTTGAAAATTATGTAATATTTTTATAAATGTAACTCATATTACTAAAAAAAATCTGATTATGTAAATTATTGCATCTGATGCAACTTAGTTTTTTTTTTAACTTCTGAAGAAATAAAAAATAAAAATATTTTGACAACAGTGTCTAGAAATACCACATATGTCACACTTCACTACCAAAAAAATCATTTTAATCAAACATTATAAAATTGAAAAAAATAAATACATAAATATTTTTTTAATATATAATAAAGACTGTATCAGTAATATATGAATTTCAATTATTTTTTAAAATTGTTGTTAATTTGAAAGACGCATGGAAAATACACCGTCTTCTAAATCCAATCATTTTTACCAAAATTACTTCCTAATCTAAATAATTGTTTTCTAACACATGATCACCAGTTTAGGTATAAACTGCAAGTTAGCACCCTTAGAAATGACACCCCCGATATATTTATACAAACCCCCGAGTGTTTTGACAGCGGCAATCATTATTTCCACAACCGAATTTTGACAGTTGCGAATAGGAAAAACGGCTTTGTCTGTGTTAAATATACACAAAACGATATTTTACTTAAACGGACCCTTCTTAGGTATACTTAAATAAATCTGCCGATATTTCGTCGTTCGTGGCATTCAGAAGTCAAATAAAGAAATAGTAATAATAGAATACTACCGAATAATGGACGGTATTGTGCCGTGGGCCTTTTGAATTGTGTGTTTTGGAACAAGTCAAATATAAACGCTTCAAATGACTTGTCACTTTCAAATGCTTTTGAAATTCCAATGAAATATTGATATGTTAATTTCTTCACAAGTTCATTTTCGATCATTTACGAACGAAATTATTTTGTAATTTTTTACCTTTAATCGTTATTATTTTAGCAAATCTTAACCATGTTAATTTCACAGCTTAAAAATTATCAACAATATTAATATTTCATAAACAGCGTTGTAAAAATAAATTCACATTTGTTTTTGTGTTGCTCTTGTTTTTGTTACCCGACGTCCGAATTGGCTGAAGAAAAGATAAAATGATACGCGATTGTTTTGGTTTGAGTGAGATAGATGTAGCTGTAGTAGATAAAGTGGTCTTGAGAGTAGAGAAAGAAGAGACCCACCGCAGTGTCGGTGACAAACTGTACTGATGATGACTGTCCCTCAGGTCGAGAGTTTACATAGATGGAATCCTTCCTCACTGAACATTTCATGGATATTTGCTGTTCGAGTAAATTCATGTTTCACGAAGTGCAAAAGTTCATTTACATTTTTCTAAAATTTGTAGACTTTCTAAAATGCCATCTAACGTCTAAGCGATTGTGTTTATTTTTGGGCCGCACGCTGTATGTTTAATTCATTAAGAGCATTTCTACTTGAGCGACCATAGAACGAAGAACTATCTAAACTACTGCGTTACCATCAGATGGCTGGCTGTCGATGTGTTATGCGATGTCTGCCCGATTCTTAATGCCGCATTTATTATTATGAGTTCATTCCGAGGGGTTCATTACCAACCGCAATTACAAACCATAATGAAGAAGGATCACAACTCACAATAACTGCGCGATTACTTTCGTTGCGATATAGGCAACTTGTAGACCGTAAATTTGTGCTTCGGAAATGATCGGTAGCGCATTTGAAGATGTTATATAGTTAAAGGGCTAGAAGGCTACCTTGAGGAACTCTAAAATATTTTTTATGAAAGAAATGAATTTTGATCCAGACTGTACGAACATTCACATTATTTGCTATATTGTTGGTATAGTTTTAATAAATGTTTGTTTTATCTTATTAATTGTGCGGAATTTGACATTCATTCTCTTAATTAAGAATATAATCTCCGCATCTCCACAGATGCAAGAAAAATGAGAGAACGAACTTGATGATTATGGGCTCAGGTTGGACTCGACTTCGGAATTTCGTTAAAAATCTTAATGATACTCAGCATAAAAGGTATATTTATAATACCAATTTAGTTAGTGTTGTGGAAATCAAAATTAAAGCCTTTATATATAACAGGCAGAAGCAACTAGTTGACAAATAGCAATCTTCTTTATAGGTTAATGAATCATTAACCGTTATAATCAAGTATAACGATGAGGAGGTCTTTTAATTTGTAAACAAATATTTCTCTGGTATTTTATCAAAAAAATCGAATTTAGAATTTACAATTTTTGAATAATAAAAATGTTAGACAACAAAGGCCCTGGAACGCTGCCTTGTGAGGCTCTTAATTTTCGTACTTGCCAAATAAAAATAAAAATTGTTAAGGCCTTTACAATTCGATAGTTAAATCTTCCTATACTTCTACTGGCCCCAGACTGACGTGTGTACTCAAGCTGCTACCACACTCTTCTTCCTCTACTTCTTCTTGAGCCATCTGTCATCTCGCTTTCTCCCACAGTTTTCCAGCAACGCCTTCTTGCCTCCACTTGCATTTGTTCAATCATAATCTAAGGCTAAAGTCACTTTGCGTATACGCATTATTGAATATACGTATATATTCCATCGTGTGTGACGTCATAAATACTTGGCTGATGAAGACATCTCCACGGCTCCTCTGGAACAGCGATGTGTGTGGCATTTCTGTCCACTCCAAGGCCGGTATTCACGCTGGGCATTTGTGTACAATGAGTACAGAAATCCCGATTTGCCTATCCATGAAGTTGTGAGGAAGTCGAAAGCGCACAAGCAAATTTGACAACAGAAAATTACGAAAAAAACTTAAAAATTGATGGTCCCAATATCATTTTGGTAAATCCCACCATTTGTGTTTGCATTACCCTGAAAGTGATCCAAATAGCTATGGGTTCGAATCCCAGAAAATTGATATAAATCTCCATGAAAAATCGATTGATCAAAAACTTCTTTCGTAGATTTTTGCTGGGCCAGGAATATATTTCGAAAATAATATACTTAAACTCAATCCGGCCCTGATATGTGGGCATCGTTTTGTTGCAAGTGCAACGAAAATAGACAAAGCCTCACGTCTTTTGGATTAGATACAATTGTATGGTTGTTGTGGCGTGGCATGAAATAGGTCGGTTTCCCCAATTCTGTTTGAATGGTTGTTTGACTGTTTGAGATCGAATTTGTCACGCTGATTTCAATGATCTCTTCGTTGATGATGATACAATTATATCTCAATTTGATGTTGGCTTGATGTTACTGAACATTTCACTTGCGCACAATTGGAATAAAATGGTCGAAGAAATGAGTGGAGCAAAAAAAAAAATGGAGGTGTTGAATTCGCAAGAAATTGCGAAATATTGATTCGAAAGATCTATTTAATTAATTAATGAATTCGACGAGAAAAAAACATCGTTTGTTAATTAATACGATATCTCCATATTCGATATCGCATAGAGAAAACGGAAGGGTTAATTGATGTTTTAATTGGTGGGTTCAATGACTGAACGAAATTATGGCACTCAACCCTGAGGACCACCTATCTGCTCCTCGCCCAACTCCAGCTGAAGATATACCGGGTGTTTCAAAACTTGCCCAATCTAAAGCAAAACTCCAAATAATCTTTATATCCGCATGGATTTTCTTACGATAAAATTGAAGATTCGTTTAATACACGCTTTTATCATTGAAGGATTACATCAAAAGACAAAAGTTACACGCTGTAGATATGGATCAACGTCTCTCCGTGTCCCACTGGCTGTCCAAACTCCGTTTTCACATCATTAATTCGGCAAATTATCATGTATTATTCAAATAGCAGAGTGCTCCGACTACAGACCAAAAGGTCCATCCAATTCCAGCGAAGACTTGGACCAATTCGACTATATGCATGTGTGTGTGTGTTGAATTAAACCGTATCATCGTAAACATTATGCACGGGCGTAAAGAATTGGATGGTATATAATTATTCTATGAAGACGCTGAAGACCAAAACGAAAAGGAAGAACGATTGTTTGTCGTGGGGCCTACATGTCCACGAGGACACAATTTTTATTCATGCAGGTTGAAAATAATGTTGGCTGAATGTTGAAATAAAAATAGCTGTGATTTGGAAACATTCAAATGACTTATCGATTGAAAAGAAAATATATATTTTTTTCTAACTTGCCCAAAAGTTTTATAGAGTCAGGTTCTTCTGTATAGGGTTAGAGACTTTTAATATTCTTTAAAAAAAAACAATTAAGGAATTTTTAATATTTCTTAAACCAGTAGTGATAAAAACACGAGTCACTAAATTTAGCTTGAAAAATTTGTGGACAGCTAAAAAAATTAAAAAAAAAGTTTATTATTTTTTTAATCTAGCAATAAAGTTTACGTTCATTTTTTTGACGATTTTTTTTTTTAATTAAAAACAATGTTAATTTTAGATATTTTCAGCAAATATTACAATAAAATTTAAATTACAAACATTTTTTTAAAATTACTACAAACTTGGCTTCTTTTTCAAACACAAACTATTTTGTGAATATTCTATATAATATTTTGATTCATTTAAAAAAAGGACCAAATTGTTGGCAAATATTGCCAAAATTTTTACAAGAAATAAATGCATTTCAAAAATGCTCTTACCAAGTACAAAAAAAAAAGTGAAAATCCAACTTTCAATTAATTCTTTTTGGATGCTCTTTTTTGCTTCTTCGCCATTACATAAAAAAACAAAACGAAGTAGTAAATAGTAAAAAATTATTTTCAATTCTGTTGAATCCTTCAAATCGATTTTCATATCGAATTCCATTTTTTTTTTTTAAATATCTGAAAGATACTATTGTTGATAAATCTATTGGAGAAATATCGGATTTTAGTATCGCCTTGTCTTGTGATATCGCATGGTCTCTTCAGAGGGAAAGACGTGGAGTATGTTATGTTGGAGGACCCGAAGAAGTCATGTCTTCACAATAATCGTTTAGAAGTGTGTAACAATGCATATTTTGGCACGTTTTTTAAATAAAAATCAAAAAGATGCCTTGATGATGGTTTGGTTTTTCTTCAATTTAATTTAATGATGTTTTCGATGATATAATTTTGATTTTTGATCTAATTTTTCAACTCAATTATTCAACGACGTTGAAAGACATTATTTCGATTTTTCTAAATTTATGATTACAACTTTTTTTCGGGAAATTTAATTTAATTTGCGAAAATGGATAATTTTACAACACACGAATAATTTAAGTTTTCTTCTTCGGTACATTTAAATAAAAAATTAATTTCGAAATTCTTGTTGCATCGAAAAGTTTATATCATACCAGCAATTTTCTAAATTAAAAAAAATCGAATTTTTAAATCGAAATAAGTGTACATTTTCATAATAGTATTTCAGAATATTTGATGGTGTTAAATATATTTGAATATTTGGCGCCTTGAAAATTTCACACCAAACGAACATTAAAAAAATTCTAATCATAATTAAAAAAATTTAATTAAAAAATATATTTTTACAGGCAACGTTGCAACTTAAATTCGCATTTACTTTACCGACGGCAAACTATCGCATTTTCGCCAAATATAATAAAATATTTTCAAAAATCACGTTTGGAACCTTCCTATTTATTAATATTAAAATTTAGTCAATAATATCACGTAAATTTTATTTTAAAATCTATTGCGATGGAATTAATTTAATCATTTTATGATTCGATCAGACCTTTGAAAAAGCATCAAATTATACTTCTAAATCAAACACATCCCGGAAAGTGAAAAATTTGAGGGCATTTTTTCTTTTTAATTTTTTAATTTTTAATTTATGTCTAGATATTAGTCTTGCATTTTCCACTACATTATTTACTAAATCCGATGGATCAAATTTCATGATTTAAAGTGACAAGTCCATCGCAATTTACCTTGTAAATTCATTGGGCCAAAAAATATTTGACAGGCTGGTAATTTAAAAAAAAAAATTATAAATTTAAGTAATATCATTAGTGATGGACAATACAATAAAATAAGTTAATATTTTTACATATTAATTTTGGTGTTATTCAAAATATTCATTCACTTCCACAAAATTTCTTCTGTAAATATTGAGATAAAAAAAACTCAAATTAATTGACATTTTAAAAATAGCTCAGCATTAAAAAAAATTGTAGTATTTTATTGGCAATATGAAATATCAAGATTTACAATTAACTTCCTAAAATAGTGTGTTTTCGTTTCATTTAAATGTTCATAACTAGAAAATCGCTTAAGACAATTAATCGTTATAAAAGGGTTTATTTTTAAAGCTCGCGTAGTTTAAAAAAAAAACAAACGAAACAACAAAAAGGTCCCCATTAAATGGACCGTTTATCTAAAAGATTTGTCCACGCCGTCCTCTGTTGTATGCCCACATGGCCTTAACAGAGACGGACTTATGGACTAATAAAAAGGCCAGACGAAGAAGTTGAATGTATGTGAGGCCACACAACTCGCGAGAGGCCGACCTCCAATTAAGGATGTAAAACACATTAATTTGTTGCTGGGACCTCCTGTTGTTTATTTGTTTGTATTTGCGTCGGTTGAATAGAAGTGCAGGGACATAACAAAAAATATATATGAAAAAAAAATTTTTTTAATCATTTATATCTTATAAGTTGAGCAAACATTTTTTAAAAAAATATTTTCTTAGTTAAAATTTTATGAGTTACGTTCCTACTGTTTATTACCGACGGTATAAGCAATTTTTGTTTATCATTCTTAAGTATTTCAATTTTTTTTTTTCACTAGATTGAAGATAAAGAGAAAACTGTAATAAATGTCTAATTATTTTAGTAAAAAAACAACAATATTTTTTAAAAAATTATCACTACGGTGTTAAATTATAATATAGAATTATATTATAATTTAAAAAATATATAAGATGAGCGCATAGCACTTGAAATGTACTTAATGCTTTAAGTTACGGTATTTGGGTGATATTCTATATTTATAACAATATTGTTATTTTTATTTTGCAAAATTAAAAAAAAAATCGCTGTATTCTTTTCTATTGCACGCGAATATCAATTTTTTTAATACAATACTTAGAAAATTGCTACTTTGTCAACGAACATGTCCAAATTGTATATTATTAAGTAAGAATTTTACTTATATAATGATTATAAATTATATATTCATAAAATCTTCAATAAAAGCTACTTAAAAAGTTAATGTAATAATACATAATTCACTCAGCTTTATATTATTATTTTTTAAATCCATTTTACTAGCAAATTGTTACTTTTTAATAAAAATAATGCTGAAGAAACATTTTTATATTTAAAATATTATTAAAATGAAATAATTTTGCGCTGTTTCAAACCGGATGTGCTTTATATGTACTTTGAACGCATCTACGAGACCACAATTATTCAAGTTTCAATTTTAATACACATTATTATGTATAATAAAATATTAGATAATTTACGTAACGTATTCAGGAGGAATTAATTATGTCGCAAAGAAACTCGCGAGCTGCATTAAATATTTTCAAATAACATGTGTTGAATACAAACTGTAGCATTATAAGGATAATATGAAAAATCGTAATAATATGAGAGGATATATGATTATTAAAAAGAAAAATCACTTATGTACTTTAAATAATTCATAAAAAAAATTAAACCGTTTTAAAATTGTCGATGATTTAAGCACGAGCTTAGATGGAACGAAATAGACTATTTTAAATTTTCGAATTAAATTGATTTTATTGAAAATTAAACGATAATATTTTATAGAGTCCTGCAAGGAAGCAATCTGGGTCCGTTGCTATTCATAATATTTTATTAACAGTGTTGTGCAACTTTTACAAGATCGCGTGCCATGTTTTTTTTCTTGCGCATATTTCATGGGCCAAAAAAAAATGAAAGTTACAAATAAATAATAGAAAAGTCATTTTCATTGTACTTGAAAAAGATAAGTACATAATAAATATATCAAAAATCGCGAAAATATTTTCTGTAGGAATACAAAAAAATTATAAATAATGAAAATTTGTCCTAAATTTTATTAAATATTGAATAAAATTCATTAAATTATTTAACACGATTTTTTTTAACGTCGATATCAACATTTTTTTATATGAACCAATTCAACTCAAAGTTTCCAAACTTTGGAGTTTTTTTAAAACAAATTTCTGTATTTTAATTCTACGAGTATGTATTTAAAATTAGAAAAAAAATGCTCGCTGGCCAAATTTTTTATCTACGTAACGTTCAAAATTAAATTTTAAATAGTTTTTCGAAAAGAAATTATTATTTTATTATAAGCAACTTATGATGGGTCAATAAAATGCGAGGAAATGTGAAAAAACGAATGTCCAAATCGATATTCAAAATTAATTATGTATATTTTATCCGCCCAAAGTTTCTACACGAAAAATAGTAAAGATTATTTACAGAAATTAATTTTGAAAAGTTGCCGAGCCATAAAAATCTCTTATAGTTGATTTAGCATCGTTGCATTGCACAAACAAAAATTGTTCTTATAATAATGCGGAATACTTCCTTCCTCAAGTTGATACAAGACATATTGCTGATCTCATCAGATCGCATATAATGTTTGGATGATGATATGGTTAAGGACTGGCGGTGACTTAATAGCTGATATTAGGCCTTAATGATGTAGGAAGCTAAAATCGTAAAGAGCTGCAGCTCCGCTCAGGTAGCAACTAGCTATCTATATAGAGATATATATAGCCAATTATTTTGGGTTGATCGAAAGTGCGAGTGTATCATTTCAGAACATCAGCAACCCCATCTATTTAGCTGAAGATGTATGGGCTTCAGACCAATTTAGATTCGATATCATCGTTTGGGGATCAAATATTCACCACGTAATTTCAATATTTATAAAAGATGCAAGAAACTGGTTCAAAACGAGTACGTGTGAAAATTCTTCAGGGAGAAGAGATATATGTTGGAGCTTCGCCGACGATATAGCTATCTTGGTAGAAAGGGAGCAGAATTTAGAAGTGATATTATGTAGGAAGTAGTCACTCTAGTTAAAGAGTCCGCAATCCTAAAGATTGGTTGGAAACAGCACGCCATGCCGATCTATCCTGAGCTAATCCCTTCATCTCCCTATAGCTATTCATCTCAACGTCTTCAACTATCTGACTCACATACTCCAATCTAGGCCTACCTACCCCTCTCTTTCCCTCCACTCTACCTTCTATGATCAATTGCATAATCCCCCCCATGCCTAAGAATATGCCCTACTAATCTGTCTCTCCTACGCTGTAACACACTCCAAATACTTCTCTTCTCCCCTACTAACTCTAGTACAGCTTCATTTGTTACTTTATCTTCCCAACCAATCCTCATCATCCTCCTATAACACCACATTTCGAATGCTTGTAATCTACGCTTCTCTTCCTTTCCTATAGTCCACGCCTCACACCCGTACAGTGCTACACTCCAAACATATACCTTCAGTAATCTTTTTCTAATACCCAAGTCAATATTTGATCTTAAAATCTGTTCTTTTTCTACGAATGCCTTCCTACCCTGTGCTATCCTACACTTTATATCTACCTTGCTTCGATTATCTTTTGTGATTCTACTGCCTAAATAACAAAAATCTGACACTTCTTCGATTCTATTATCTCCTATTGTGATCCTCATTTTTCTACTGCATTCCTTTTTGTCACACCTCATCACTTTAGTTTTACCTATATTTATTTTCATGTTAAAATCCCTAGTCAATACTGCCTGCATACCATTCAATACCCTTTCTAAATTCTTTTCGCTTTCTTCCAATATAGCCATATCGTCGGCGAATCTCAACATATATATTTTCTCTCCCTGTACATTCACACCTACACTATACCCTTCTTTTACATTGTTTATTGCATCTTCTATATATAGATTAAATAATAACGGTGAAAGTGTACATCCCTGCCGAACTCCCTTCCCTATTTTTGCTACCTCTTCTTCCCCCTCAATTCTAACTAAGGCAGTTTGGTGTTTATATAAATTAAAAATTATTCTCCTATCCTTATAATCTATACCCGTTTCTTTTAAAATTCTAAATATTATGTCCCAATCTACATTATCAAATGCCTTTTCTAAATCTACAAAAGCTATGCAAGTTACCTTTCCTACCCTCATTCTTTTTTCTACTACTGTTCATAGTCACTCTAGCGATTGTAATATGATAATTAATGGAGGTAAAATCAACATGTGACAAGTAGGATGCTGGCGAAAGATGAGGATTAGAATAGGAAATGATGGAATCGAAGTTGTGTGCGACTTTTATTAGTTAGGAAGTAGGATTATAAAGGATAATCAAGGTAGGGTAAGTAGGAAGGCATTCGTAGAAAAGGAGCAGATTTGAAGATAAAATATTGACTTGGGTACTACTAAAGTGTGGAGTGTAGCATTGTACGGGTGTGAGGTGTGGACTATAGGTAGAGAAGATACACGTAGAATAGAAGCATTTGAAATGTGGTGCTACAGGAGGATTGGGGTTATTTTTTTTTTTAATTAATCCAAGTAGAAGAAGATTTGGGGGTTTGTGGACTTTATCAGGACTTTTACCTGAATGGTGAGGACTCAAACCAGCAGGTGTATTCTTATGCCGCACCCACACAGCTGCACACAACATTAATTTAGAATTACTTGCCAAAAATCCCTTTTATTAGGAATATTATATATTTTTGTCATATAGGATGTAATCGCAAATTTCGTTGTTCTGAAAGCGATGGATATTAATATATGCAACCGTTGAGTCCATTAACACTTATCAGCATAAGGTCAGGCTCTAGCCACTTCCCCCTCTAATAAGCCAGCGAAAAGAGAAAACAACCCCTTGTATATAAGGGCAGCATCAATAAATGTACCGTACCCTCCTAGCGTATTTAATGTATAATTTTATCGTTGCAGAAACAAACTTGAGATAAAAAAACATTTGCTGGTAGTGACTTGCGTTATTTTTAATGGAATAAACATACAAATTGGAAGAAACAATTCCTCGTCAGCGAATTATAACTAAATATTTTAAATTGTCAAATTACAGATGATTTTTTGTTTTCTTAAAAAATCGCTGTATATTTTTCAATATTTAATCTGTCATTGATATAGAATTATAGAATTTTATATATTTTTGGCAGACCATATGATTTTTTTTTGAAGTGAAACTTCTATAGGCGCGGTAGGGCCTGAACGTCACGAAAAGTGAAACGCACGCTACGCGCATGCGCCGCGTTTACGTAGCATAAGGCAACCAGTAGACGCTTGCGTATTTCATTATATATTACATAAACACAGCTTAGATTTTTAGCTAACAATTTCCATTGTGTGTAAAGTGTAATGAAGAAAAAGACAAGTACAGACAGAGTGCGAGCCTTTAGAGAACGGAAGAAAGCGAATAAACCGCCAAGAAAAGTGCCAACAAGTACCTTAGAAAGAAGTAGAGAGTATCGTTAAGTGAGGACACAGTGCGTGGTATAGAGAATTTGAATGCCATTCTACACGTGAAGATACACACAAGATACAAATGAATCTGATACAGCTGAACCATCGACAAATAGAAATGCACCCACTAGTGCATCATGCACAAAATTTAATCCAAACTCTTCTTTATAGACTGTACGACATTACAGTTAATAATGCTTTCTTAGTGACAATCAAAATCAATCAAAATCAATTCGTTAACAAATGGAAAAAAAGCAATGCATAAAATCAACTGTTTCAAAATATGCGCGACAGTTTCACGCATTTTTTTTTCTTAAAAAAACCCTGTATATGTTGCAATTAAAAATCGATCGTCGACGTACGACTAGAAAAGGCCCTGTATATTTAGCAATATTGAGTCTGTCGTTGATACGGTTGTCCAACATTAATTTAAAGTGTTTTACACAAGAAGAATTGCCCTTATCTGGATATATATCCAGCCACTACAACGCCCTTTATCCAGCTCCAGGCCTCTCCCCTTATCTAAGGGGTTGCAATAATCCGGTTTATTAGATTTCGGGGGTGCGCCAATTTATTGCCACACTACACCACATTATCGCTCCAAATATTCGGTGGCTACTTTAAACAAATATTTTACAAATTTTTTTTCTACTAACATCAATAATGTTTTGAAAAAATAGTATTTTGGATTCATTTATTAATTGAAGAAAACGAAGTATTATATAATAAAATATTGTCCATCCTGTATATTTCAATAGAACAGACAAATGAATGTATAAAATCGTTTGATTACAGTAAGGGGGTGTAATTGTTATTTTAACCCTTAGATGAAGAATAGATCTGCCAATTGTAGGCACTAAAAAATATTTAGTCAATTTTAAACGCGCGTTTACTAACATTTAAATTATTAATGAATATTTTCGTTACGTTGTGAAAAATTATTGGGTAAATTGAGCTTCTGACGATTTTATTTTCACACAACTGTTGGACCCTATAAAGATTTGAAATTTCTTTCAATTTAAACGGGAGAATTTTCATTAAATTCAATGCGCTCAGACCATTTCATCGCTTAATGGACTAAAACTAATCCAACAGTGACTGCCAGCGTATTATTAACAGAGAATAAAATTTTCGCTTTACGCCGGCTTCTTTTTTTTTTTATCTCAATGGAGATTCGGTAAAATTTCTTTCGGGCGTCGAAGCGATTGGAATTTTGATTGTAAAATGAACGGGGCACTCTTTTTTTCGTGCACAACTGATTGAATTTACAAACAAACAAAAACACGAATTTTATTAGGTTCGCTAATTTTCGTTTTCTTTTTGTTTTAGGAAGAAGTAAGTGCTTTTTGATGCCATCCAAGTGCAATTGATGACCAAATACAAGTGAGATCGTAAAAAAAAAACATTTGAAATAAATTGCACGTTTATTTTAGATCCATCGACAAATTTCCTTCTAAGCGAAGTTGCGAAAAATCATTAAATCTACATTTATCTCTTACGAATTAAAAAAAATATAAGTAGACGGCAGCGAGCTGTAAGTATTTTTAACTTTCTTATTGGCTATAAATTTATTTATAAAAATCGATTTGCAAGGAATTTTAGCACGAATTTTTAATGTTGATCAATAAATCATGATATAAAGCGTTTTTTTTTTAAATTTGCTGATAGAAAAGATCATTTTATAAAGCTTTGTCTACAATAAAAATTCAATTGAAAATCCACGACGATTAAAATATGTTTAAAAAAATATTTTTCGTGTCCTCTCTAAACAATTTTATATCACGTTTTTTGTAAGTGATTCTTTTTTGCTTAATTCACGCGATATTGTTTCGAATTTTGGCCGCCCCTGGTCTAGACACTTCTTAGTTTATTATGAAGGTGTGGCAAAACTGTAAATACAAAATAGCGTACTGCATAAAATTATTGGACGAAGTATCCGTTTCTTTATGGCCAAAGACATATTAGAATTGAGCACGCAATTGAAGCACGTAATAGGATTCAATTAAATCAATTAGCTGGTAATTGCTGAAGAATGAGTGCAGATTTTTTTATTGCAAACTTTGATTAAGAAAATAATATTTCAGGTATTTCGTGTCAATTGGATTTGAATTTAGATTTAACAAAAAACTAGAAAAAAGCTTTCTTGATTTCTTGATCAAAAAATATGTAGAATTTTATTGATTGTCATAAAAAAAAATTGCCTATTTACATAATGACGTAACAATAAAATTTCATTTGACTATTTCAAATTTTAAACAATAATATACAAGAAATTACCATTTGATTGTGTAATAACAAATTTATTTACGATTGCGTAAATCATGAACGTACTGTATATGATCATAATTTCCATGGAAAAGAAAACTCGCTTCTAGAATTCTCTTTAGTAAAAACGCTCGAATTATTTCGCAATATATCTTCAATTTATTTATAGTTAAGTTAAAGTTAAATAACTAGTACATAAATTATAAAAAAAAAAAATGCAACAACGTAATTTTTATACACTGTTGCCAATTAATACGAATAACGTTTGTAAAAAAATCAATAGGATGTATTTTTGTTTAAATCGATAACATATTTGCTTGGACCAGTTTTTCCTTGTAATTTATGGCGACAGAAAAATTGCGTAAATAAGAAATTTTATTGCAATTAGTAAATCGAATAAATGTGTCATTCTTGTGAATTTATAGCTGCATTAAAGCGGCGTAAATAGAGTAATGGCGTTCAATAATCGATTGCAAATTAATTCGTGTCTGCGTCAAATGCATAAAATGAACATAAAATTCTGCGAAATACCACAATTAAAAATGATTATTACAATAACTATGTATTGATAATTAATTAGCAACCTTTTATATTTATTACTGTCTTTGGCTGTCAATATTTCCCTAAGGTTTTTATTACAAAATATGGTAAATCTAACTAAAATTCCGTATTGTTTTAAAGGACCGTATTTCAATTTTTGTTAAAAAAGCATGGTGTATTTTGACTCGAGAAATGTTTGTACAGAGAAGTCGTTAGTTAAAGAGTCCGCAATCCTAAAGATTGGTTGGAAACAGCACGCCATGCCGATCTATCCTGAGCTAATCCCTTCATCTCCCTATAGCTATTCATCTCAACGTCTTCAACTATCTGACTCACATACTCCAATCTAGGCCTACCTACCCCTCTCTTTCCCTCCACTCTACCTTCTATGATCAATTGCATAATCCCCCCATGCCTAAGAATATACCCTACTAATCTGTCTCTCCTACGCTGTAACACTCTCCAGATACTTCTCTTCTCCCCTACTAACTCTAGTACAGCTTCATTTGTTACTTTATCTTCCCAACCAATCCTCATCATCCTCCTATAACACCACATTTCAAGTGCTTCTAATCTACGCTTCTCTTCCTTTCCTATAGTCCACGCCTCACACCCGTACAGTGCTACACTCCAAACATATACCTTCAGTAATCTTTTTCTAATACCCAAGTCAATATTTGATCTTAAAATCTGTTCTTTTTCTACGAATGCCTTCCTACCCTGTACTATCCTACACTTTATATCTACCTTGCTTCGATTATCTTTTGTGATTCTACTGCCTAAATAACAAAAATCTGACACTTCTTCGATTCTATTATCTCCTATTGTGATCCTCATTTTTCTACTGCATTCCTTTTTGTCACACCTCATCACTTTAGTTTTACCTATATTTATTTTCATGTTAAAATCCCTAGTCAATACTGCCTGCATACCATTCAATACCCTTTCTAAATTCTTTTCGCTTTCTTCCAATATAGCTATATCGTCGGCGAATCTCAGCATATATATTTTCTCTCCCTGTACATTCACACCTACACTATACTCTTCTTTTACTTTGTTTATTGCATCTTCTATATATAGATTAAATAATAACGGTGAGAGTGTACATCCCTGCCGAACTCCCTTCCCTATTTTTGCTACCTCTTCTTCCCCCTCAATTCTAACTAAGGCAGTTTGGTGTTTATATAAATTAAAAATTATTCTCCTATCCTTATAATCTATACCCGTTTCTTTTAAAATTCTAAACATTATGTCCCAATCTACATTATCAAATGCCTTTTCTAAATCTACAAAAGCTATGCAAGTTACCTTTCCTACCCTATTTCTTTTTTCTACTACCGTTCTTAGTGCTAGAATCGCCTATCTCGTCCCTCTGTTTTTCCTAAAACCAAACTGATCTTCTCCTAGCCTTTCCTCTACTTTATTTTCTAATCTCCTATAAATAATCTTTAACAATATCTTCGATGCATGTGATAGTAGGCTAATGGTCCTATAGTTCTCACACAAATTAGCTCCTATTTTCTTCGGCATTGTTACTATTCTACTACGCTGAAAATCCTGTGGTACTTCTCCCTTCTCATATATTTTACAAACTAACCTGTATAATCGCTCCTGCATTTTTTCCCCTGCGTGTTTTATTAATTCGGCTGGTATCATATCAATCCCCGCTGCTTTGTTATTCCGTAAATCATTTAATGCTCTATGAAACTCTGACCTAAGTATGCTAGGACCTAAGTCATCCTCATCTATCTGTTCCACACTTTCTAGCTCCTCCATGTCCTGCCTACCTTTATATAAATCTTCAAGATACTCCTTCCATCTTCTAGCTTTTTCCTTATTTTCCGTGAGTTCCTTACCCTGCTTATCACATATTATGTTACCCGTTGGTTTTACTTTAGAAAAATGTGACTTAATTTTCCTGTAGCCCAAATCTACTTTACCTCTTCTCATATCCTCCTCAATATCCTCACAATTTCCTTTTATCCACTCTTCTTTCGCTAGCTTGCATTTCCTATTAATTAAGTTCCTTAGTTCCTTATATTTTTTCTGTCCTGCTTCTGTGTTTTCAATTTTAATTTTCCTTCTTGCTTCTATCATTTCAACTATTTCTTCCGTGATCCATTCCCTCCTACCTGCCCTTTTCTTTGTGCCTAATACTTCATTTGCTGCTGTAGTTAAGAGTCGTAAGGACGTAATATTCTTAACACACCATATGAAAGGTTTTTAATAGATAATGACAGATTCTGGCGTTAGTTGCTTAAAAAAAAATCACAAAATATTTTTTTTTCAATTTTGAGACTCGACCAAAATTAACACACCATCTTTGTTGTAAAAATTTGCCGAGGCCTTAATATTTAAGTTGAAATATTTTGATCAGCCTAGTGTTAAATTTACGTCAATGCACTATACTTAACAAAAATATTTCTTGGCTTAAAAGTTCAAAATGAAAATTTTCTACTTTAGCTTTTATAAAAACAAAATATAGCATCACCTTTTTAGCATCAAATAATGATCGTTAAAATACTAAATTTTTATTAATTACAGCGAAATGCGCGTTTTATTAACATGTTCCATCAACCACCCGCTAAATAATTCATTTTTAACAATCTTCAAAAATTTTATAATCAACAAATTCCAACTTTTAAATTCAAAAATTCGAAAAAGATTCATTTACACGAATAAACGATTTTTGCCTCGCCATAAATTCCTCCAGTTCATCATCCAGCATCATCTTCCCTTCTCATCCCCTAATTTCTCCAGGCACAATTCCAGATAGTTATTCATTCACTTAACCCACTAACAATGTCTGATGTAAATTCAACCGCAAAGAGCACCTGACGTTACATTAAGCCTCCTCTTAACCCGAACGAGTTAACCCGAGTCATAATGGCCGTGCGGTTAGCGAATCTAAAGGACACTTCTGCGAATTGTATCAACGTCCTTTAAGGACGAAACTATTGCCATTACTCATTAACTCGATGAATTGTTTTGATGGAAGCGTAATTTTTTTTTTATTGGCCCGCCTTAAAACTGAGGTTATTTTATTTAGCCGGCCATTTATTGGATATGTAAGACAGTGACAAATTGTTTGGCCATTTCGTAAATGACGATGATTCAACTAGAAGCATTTGCCAAATGAATTGATCGATACCGTTAGATTAATCAGTTGATGGACCTCTTCGGCGAGTATTTGAATAATGCCAGTGGTGCCAGGATGAGCAAGGATATCATAATCTAGCATATGCCAATAAATGAATTTATTATTATTATTATTATTGGTAGACGAGGTTTTGATTTAATCGAATGATTGAAACTGAGTTTCCATTGTATGTGTAAGTAATTTGATTATTCGGCGAAAATTCAGTTGTCTTCAAACATTCCTCGAGCGTCTTATATGACAGTTATATGAAACTGTTCACAATTTACAAGCGGTAAGACATTGTCTTCTGCGCAGCAATTAGAGGAGCATCAACAAGACAGGTAGACAGGGAATAGGGAGCATACTAAGAACTAGTTCTTCAATATAACACAAACTGACACGTTCTAATTGCCATTTGTATAGGCGGAATGTATTGTTTTAGGAAGATCCCAATGTTTCGATGCAAACCATCGTTTGAATACAAAAAAAAATTAAATTGCAGGTCCGCGAACCCGCCGCGTGAAGAAACCCTCCACTCCCGCCACATCAACCGTCACGAAGCCATCGGCGGATCATTCCGATGCCGCCTGTACGAATAGCACCAATTCCTCCAGTTCTAGTTCGGACGAGAAACGGCCCCGAACGGCCTTCAGTGGCGCCCAATTGGCCCGCCTCAAGCACGAGTTTGCCGAGAATCGATATCTCACTGAAAGGCGACGGCAACAGCTCAGCGGTGAGCTGGGATTGAACGAGGCCCAAATTAAGATCTGGTTCCAAAACAAGCGGGCTAAGATCAAGAAGGCCAGTGGCCAGAAGAATCCGCTCGCCCTGCAACTGATGGCCCAAGGCCTGTATAATCATTCGACGATACCATTGAGTAAGGAGGAAGAGGAGCTGCAGGAGTTGCATGCGCAGAATGGGAAGGCCAGTTGATACGATTGAGGTTGTTGGGGTTTGAATGATGTGACGTGTTGTTGTTGTTGGATGAAGTACAAAATGGTGATTGATGAAGAAGTTTTTGTGTAATTATTTCTTAAGACGCGTTTACAACTGATCTAGTTCAACGGGGGTTTAAAAAGGCGCCTTTAGATACGAAACTGATGAAGACAGATTAAAAAAATAATGTATATATTAAAAAAAAAACAATGATTTATTTAATTGTTTACGTGATCATTTTGCTTCCAAGTTTTAGTTTTGATTTTGGATTCGAAAAATTATTATATAAGCGAATTTATTTAAAACAACGTTGCCGTTCTTCAAACATATAAAGTTACTGTGCCATTTTTTTTTTTTAATTTAACTGTTCAATTATTTCAAAAAAAAGACTTCAGATAAATCAAAATTTCGTTTTAATTAGCGTTTGCAAATTTATTTTTAACAGCAAAGAAAAAATTGGTAGATTTTTTTTAGAACGCCAGTGTAATTTCACAAATTGAAACGATTTTTTTTTTTTAATAATTGAAGTATAGCGTGTAAAAAATTGTAAATAACTTTCAATTGTGTATACATAAAAAAAAAATTGTACATTTTATTAATTTATTGTATAATAACTTAAGATAAATGAAGCAATATTTAAAATAAAAATAATACCAGATCTTTTGCAATCGCATTATCTAAATTGAACGCATATAATCCAAAATTGTAAAATATATTTGAAAAATTGATATGTACATATCACGTACGTAAGTTTGTGAGTATACAATATTGTAATATGTTTATTGTTATAAAAATAGTCGTACTTTATAAAATATAAATAAATAATATTATCCCAGGTAATTTTCGAAACTATAAAATTATATTACGAAAGGAAAATAAGTAGTTAAAGGGACGTCGATTTCAAAATTGTATAAAATTAGAATATGAATATTATTGAGACTATAATAATAAAGAAAAATTCCTCTTCAATAATTGTTTTTCAATTTGTATATTTCAGGTACTTTAAACAAAATAAAAATCATCTAATTCAACTCCTCAACGCTAATCACATTTAAAAAAAATGCAACACCCTGTATATACCCAAAAGAAAACTTCAACCAACAGTTTTTTTATTTCAAATTAATATGGTTCGAAAAACCAAAACAAATCTTCACCAATTTTTCTACAGCTAGATAAAGACAATGTCTTTGTCTTTCTCTTTCGTGCCATTAGCTGGGTAAATGAGGAATGATGTTTGACGTTGGCGATGTGTCAGTTGTCACTGTCAGGCCGGTAGACAGGTGTAATATTACATCGAGATAGTCAAGCTCAAGAGATCGAGCTTCGAGACTGGAAAATTACTTTGAATGGATGATATCGGAGATGAGGCCACTATTAGTTACTCGACAAAATAAATGAGTATCGCTCAAAGCCCATTCTGTTGTTTCATCGTCAACAAAAAGATGACGAATGAAACTATCGGCAAGTATAATAAATATAAAAAAATGTAATATTTCACTTTTATTTATTATAATTTCGTCCAACTTTTATATCGATATTTTAATTCCAATATATTGAGAAAAAAAAAAGTAAAAGTTGACGTTTTTAGTTTTAATTTTAAACAATTAACATCATTTAAAAAATATTTTATACAATTAACATCATGTATATGAATTTTTATCCTTTTTCATCAATTTTCATCATAAATTCAGCACTTTTATCAATCAAATAAAACCAAACGAGAAATAGTTTATAACAACTAATCTTTTGTTGAAAGAGAAGAATTTTTAACAAGTATTAACGACGCTTCTTAAGTATTCCAAAATTGAACGCACTGAATCATGGAAGATCCATTTTTGAAATGGTTCAATGAAATGAATTTTGAGCGTGTAGTGAAAATCTGGGCGTAGCTCGTTTCGGCACATTTTTCTGTCAATTCCCGACATTTCAGCTGTCAAAAGAGATTCAGGGAACACAGGAATGTGTGTGCGAGCGCTGCGAAAGATATATGTTGAGTGTGGAGAAAGTTAACGCATGTTTTGAATGGCGAAGGAGGTAATTTTGCGAAATCAAAGAGTTTAGTAAAATTGTAGAAATAAATAAATTGTTGGGTAATGAAAAATTATTGGTATTTATGGGTAAATAATTTTTTTTTGGTGTAATTTAAGTTTTATAAAAAAAAATCGAATAATTAAAAAATTATACAGCTAGATAAATATGAAACTTGTGCCAGTTATTTTTTAATTTTGTTTTTAGAAAGTAGTGATATATTAAAATTATTATTTCGTAAATAACTAAATATTTTTCATTCGCTATAAATTCGGAAATAAAATTTTATAAATCGAATTTTGTGTTTTTCGAAGAATAAAAAAAAGATCTTACTATTATTCAAAAATTTAATGAATTTTTCGTCGATTGTTAATACAAACTATGTTTTTCTTATAACTAATAAATTGGAAAAACAACGTCTGCGAAAAAAAAATTGTTAATTATTCACAAAAAAAAAATGCAATTTATTGCCAATTATTATTTTATATATATATTAAATTAATAAAAATATAAAGACTGGTAATTATAGAATAAAAGGCAATTGCTTGCCATTTATGCAAGAGACGAAGATGCATTAAAATGAAATTAGTGACAACGTAAATTTTCAATTACTGGCTAGATGGATAGATGGACTGTCCCTTGATTAGTATAATTTAATTATGTATGTAATCGAATACAATATGCAGTCGATATTGAGTTAATACCAGCAGCGCAGAGGCGGCCTCACAAAATATTCGTTCGAAAAGCAAATAAAAATCATACGAAAAAACGAATTTTATTTTCATTTTTTAAATCTATTTAACTTTTAATGTTATTTAAAAAAAAAATATTGTTTCTTTAAGTTTTCAAACTATACATTTATATCTGATTTGCTATTTTTTTATTTTGGTATATTGATATTTTGGTAAATTGTCATCTTTAATTAACGTTTTTCTATTTTTGATTTTGTTTCAATTTCTAAAGTGTTTAGAAATATATAAATTTCTTAAAACAGGTCCACAGAGCCGTTTTTTTTTAATATTCGCTAACATGAAACATAATATTTGATTCCTCTAATTATTATACTTAATATAATAAATTATTTTAATAAATTCCCGTTTTTAATTTATATTTTAAAATTTTGTGTTCATTTCTAAAATCTTTACAAATATATAAATCATCTTAAAACAGCCACTATAGACTCGTACTTACGAAAAATTTTTGCGAAACCCAAAATATAGTACTTAGAATTTTAAAAAAGAATCAATTTTTCCATTTGAAATTCTATTTTTAATTTATAAGGTCGTTAAAAGTATATTTGACCATAATATAGAATATCACCCAAATGCCGTAGCATTAAGTAGCTAGATGCGCATTTTGAAGGCTATGCCCCCACCTTCACTAGCGCAATACAAAAACTAAATAATGTCACGAATATAAAATAATATAAAAAAAACCTAAAATAACCAAAAATAAATTAAATAAACATAAATTTAAAAATACGTCTTATTAAATAAATTAAATAGACAACAGGAAATTGGGCCTGAATCTAAACTCATTAAATTTGATTTAGATTTATGCATTTTCATAAAAATTTAACCAGGGAATAATTCAAAACACTTTTAAGTAATTTAAGTGAATTAATTTGAATAGGATGACCTGAGTTAGTTAAAAATATGCTCGGCTACAGCACTTTTATCTTTACTATTTAATCTGAAGCCTCTTAAATCTAGTTTCAATTGGTCCACGTGTTTGTCTTCTATATATACTTTAGGGCAACTAGAACAAGATATAAATACCCGATTTTTTATTGAAATCAATCAAATCTTTGGAATTTACTAGAAAATTAGCAAGACTATTAGTACAATTATATCGATTATCATAAGTATTTTATTTAGTTTTTATCATGTGCTACTGAAGATGGGGGCATAGGCTTCGAAATGCGCATCTGGCTACTTAATGATTTAAGTTATTTTGTTGATATTTTATCATACATTTTTTTTTTTATAAACTTACATGCGGTGTAAATATAGAGATTTTTTCATAAATGTATACTTGTTTAAAAAATCATTTTTTGTATTTCAATTCTATTTAATTTGCTCTATGTAATCACTTATTAAAAAAAAAAAATCATTTTATATACCAACATTTTCGTCACATTTCAACATAATCACTTCGATTCGCGGAAATCCACAACTTTGACATAATTTAAGTTGAAAAAAATATTTGCCAAGAATACGGGCCTGCCACAAGACAAGACTATTGTCAATCTGATTGAAGTACCACAGTACAGTACCATAATCGTTCCTCAGCATAGCCGATGCTGATTAGAAGCAATAGAAGCGTTATATGGTGCCTCGGCGAAGAACGGCCGACCACCCAGGTCGTCCCCACGAACAGGATATTTGTCACTGACACACCGCCGCCGCCTCTTCGCAGCCGCCACCGCCGCCACCGTCACTAAATCACAATTGGCCGCCCCACCAATATACTGGCCACTCAACTAACAGCTACCGATCCACATTGTTCAAATACCGATTCTTTAACGCAAGCTAAATGATCTTCCATTCGGCCCATACGAATTTTTCTTAATTTTCTACGTATGTTTTGTAAGATGAGCCCTCAGGGACCATCAGCTCAGTAGTAAATCCAGAGTCGTATAATTTTTTATTTTTTTTTCTCAGACGCGGAATGGGGAATTTATAACGAAATTAGTCAACGGTGTAGGTAGGTTTATTAGCTGTTCGGGCATTGCATAATATCTTTGGCAGCTGCCTAATTAAAAATTTACCATCGTCAAAAGAAGCCGTAAATCTAATCAGATCTAACGTCAAATAAATTGTTCAACAAAAAATCCATTTTTCTCACTTCCCTGTAGCTATTCATTGCGTAATTACGTGCTGCCTTATTTACCACTGCTTAAGTACTATCCCTCTTCTGTACCTTCCACAACTAATTGTCTAAAAATATATCCAATTCTTGTTGCTAATTATATATGCAACCAAATATGCGGTTTGACAAAAAAAAAACCAGAAATAATCAAATTATGTTCAGGAACAAAAATTAAAATTATCTTACATAAATACTTTCTACCTGGCATACCTTCTACAGCCAATTAACTAATTGTAATTAATATATTTTGAAGGATTATATTTAAATTATACATTTTAGCAATGTAAAATACTGACGTATTTTTTGTCGAACACGATCCTTATTTTTCTTTGTTTTATAATTATCGCATATTATAAAATAATAACGACAATTAAGCCTATATGTGTCAACTAATTTAGTTTTATTGTGGCGCAGCGTCTTTTTTTTTGTTCTATCATTTTGAGCTTGTAGGATGATAATAATAAAGGGTTCCTAAATTTTTTTTTACGAGCAAACTGTCGTAAAATGTAATAAAAACGCGTTATTTGAGTGGCCGTAAAATCGGTGTGACCCAACCGAAAGACTAATTGAACGCTAAACAACGCTAATTGATGAATTATAAATCGGGTCTAGTTATTGTATTGTAGAGATTTTTTTAAAATTAATTTAAAAATACAGAATAATAAATTTTACGTACGTAGGAGCTAAAAAATATCACTAATATGACGTTAGTAGATCAAAACGATTTATAATCAAATTGACGCTTAATTGTCATATAAAACATTTTTAAATAACCCCACTTTGAGCTACATATCAAAACTAATCATAATAATGTAACATTTGTTGATTTAATTAATTTGACAGTTAATTGTCGTTTAGGACTATTTTTTTAGTAGCTCCATCTCGAGCTGCATTTTAAAACTAATCAGCAACAGTAGATTAAAACGATTTATAATCAATTTGAGGCTTAATTGTCATATAAAACATTTTTTAAATACCTCCACTTTGAGCTACATATCAAAACTAATCAAAATAATGTGACATTTGATGATTTAATCAATTTGAAAGTTAACTGTCGTTTAGGACTATTTTTTTAGTAGCTCCATCTCGAGCTGCATTTTAAAACTAATCAGCAACAGTAGATTAAAACGATTTATAATCAATTTGACGTTTAATTGTCATATAAAACATTTTTTAAATACCTCCACTTTGAGCTACATATCAAAACTAATCATAATAATGTGACATTTGATGATTTAATCAATTTGAAAGTTAATTGTCGTTTAGGACTATTTTTTTAGTAGCTCCATCTCGAGCTGCATTTTAAAACTAGTCATCAACAGTAGATTAAAACGATTTATAATCAATTTGACGTTTAATTGTCATATAAAACATATTTTAAATACCCCCACTTTGAGCTACATATCAAAACTAATCATAATAATGTGACATTTGTTGATTTAATCAATTTGAAAGTTAATTGTCGTTTAGGACTATTTTTTTAGTAGCTCCATCTCGAGCTGCATTTTAAAACTAATCAGCAACAGTAGATTAAAACGATTTATAATCAATTTGAGGCTTAATTGTCATATAAAACATTTTTTAAATACCTCCACTTTGAGCTACATATCAAAACTAATCAAAATAATGTGACATTTGATGATTTAATCAATTTGAAAGTTAACTGTCGTTTAGGACTATTTTTTTAGTAGCTCCATCTCGAGCTGCATTTTAAAACTAATCAGCAACAGTAGATTAAAACGATTTATAATCAATTTGACGTTTAATTGTCATATAAAACATTTTTTAAATACCTCCACTTTGAGCTACATATCAAAACTAATCATAATAATGTGACATTTGATGATTTAATCAATTTGAAAGTTAATTGTCGTTTAGGACTATTTTTTTAGTAGCTCCATCTCGAGCTGCATTTTAAAACTAGTCATCAACAGTAGATTAAAACGATTTATAATCAATTTGACGTTTAATTGTCATATAAAACATTTTTTAAATACCTCCACTTTGAGCTACATATCAAAACTAATCATAATAATGTGACATTTGTTGATTTAATTAATTTGACAGTTAATTGTCGTTTAGGACTATTTTTTAGAAGCTCCATCTCGAGCTGCATTTTAAAACTAATCAGCAACAGTAGATTAAAACGATTTATAATCAATTTGACGTTTAATTGTCATATAAAACATTTTTTAAATACCTCCACTTTGAGCTACATATCAAAACTAATCATAATAATGTGACATTTGTTGATTTAATCAATTTGAAAGTTAACTGTCGTTTAGGACTATTTTTTTAGTAGCTCCATCTCGAGCTGCATTTTAAAACTAATCAGCAACAGTAGATTAAAACGATTTATAATCAATTTGACGTTTAATTGTCATATAAAACATTTTTTAAATACCTCCACTTTGAGCTACATATCAAAACTAATCATAATAATGTGACATTTGTTGATTTAATTAATTTGACAGTTAATTGTCGTTTAGGACTATTTTTTAGTAGCTCCATCTCGAGCTGCATTTTAAAACTAATCAGCAACAGTAGATTAAAACGATTTATAATCAATTTGACGTTTAATTGTCATATAAAACATTTTTTAAATACCTCCACTTTGAGCTACATATCAAAACTAATCATAATAATGTGACATTTGTTGATTTAATCAATTTGAAAGTTAACTGTCGTTTAGGACTATTTTTTTAGTAGCTCCATCTCGAGCTGCATTTTAAAACTAGTCATCAACAGTAGATTAAAACGATCTATAATCAATTTGACGTTTAATTGTCATATAAAACATTTTATTAAATGGCTCCATCTTGAGCGTAATCTCAAAACTGCAATGTTGCTTAGAAATACTCGTAGAAAATTACACCAGATAATTTACTTTAATTATAATAACACAGGAGAAATTCTATACTAGCATAATTGCACTTATATCAAGTAATAAGTCAGTACCTTACAAACAAACTAAAAATAAATCAAAATCCGTTTATAGAATTCTAAAACCAACATCTATCATTTTCAATATATATTTTTTTGAATTTAGTGATTTTTTAAAAAATAAAATAATAATAGAAACGTTTCAACAGCATTTAAACCTGAAAATAAATCCGTTATTAATTTAATGCTTCGTATTCTATAAACAGAGTTTTATGTAATCTACAATTGGCACATTAAGATAATATTCAGACGGCGTATGCAATAATTAATTGATATTTTCCTAGTTATCCCGAAGTAATCGGTATTTCTAAAATATATTCAGAAAAAGTTGATTTTACGGTTAGAGCGGGTGAAAAAAAATAGTAGAAAAAAGGCTTCGAAAGCGCCCTAAAGCGATAAAAGCTATCAAAAGAGCTTTTACTTAATTTCTTTATATCACGTAACGGTATGGGTTGAAATTTCAATACTATTTAGGTGTTTTATTGGTTAAATAGAATGTGTTTGAAAAAACAAATCGTATTTCTAAAATTGTATTGTTTCGTGATTGATTTTATGACGTCAACGCTTTAATTTAACATACAAACTGATTTGGCGGAAGAATAGGAACGTGGATAATTGATTTATAGGCAACATAACGCACATATATCAATCAAGAAACCGACAGCAAAGAAAATACGCAAAATTAAACACAATTTGCATTTATCGGTATATATTTTTGGAATATCCTGTATATCAACGTAGATGTTAGGAATTATTACCGATGGCTGTTCGAATGGTTGGCAATTTTTTTTTATAGCCATTCTACTTTTTGTTACTGAAAGTTAATTACACAATTCATTAATTAATTAATCGATTTTGCATTTAACGGACTACATTTGCAAATAATTGAAATAAAAGTAATTGCTTGTAAGCTGCTGATTAATTTTCTTTTGAAGCATGGTGGATATGAAGAAGTAATAGAATTTTGTGTAAATTAGTAATTATTTTTGATTTTTAAGTAAAAAATGTTCAGTTTATTATTTTTTTTGTTACGAAAATAATTAATATATCTTACTTCTTATTTTATTCTTATTCTATTTATTATTTCTTATTGATTAGCTTTTTTGAATGATTTATTTTTTTGATTTAACAATTTTATTACCTATATGAAATTTTATAAAAAATTATTTGCTAATCCATTGAATTAAAACTCATATTGCATAAGTGCAATATATAAAAAATATCGATCTTTAAGCCTATTAAATTTTTAAAAAAATTAAAAAAATAAATTCCATACTATAAAAAAATAATTAAAAAAAATATCTAACGTGCGATATTAATAATACTTAATGAAAAAAAATAGATTCAATTTAGCGACTTTCTAAAAACAGCCCTTAGCGATTTGTAAATTTTCTAAATATAATTTTCAATAAATAAATTTAATTGCAAATTTTCGTGTAATTTGCATTCGCGCAAATAACGTTTAGCAAAATATATTCATGCCTTTTCGGTGATAAAATATCGAATTTTCACCCTGGAATAAATTTCGGGGCCCCCGCCTATGCCCAACCCTTGAATGAAACCTCAATGTTACTATAAATGATCACAGGCAATATGAGATGTCCATCCTAAACGCATTGTCTTTCATAATGAAAGTGTAGGATTTCTAAGAAAAATATACGGAAAAAATTAAAAAAGATTTTTTTCAATTAATCATAAAATATATTTAAATACCTAAATTTGTTATCATTTTGGAACATATAGTATAGTACTTACGAGGTAAAAAAAATAGATGGTGGATGTGCCTTAATAAATTTTAATTTTTTAAATTCAGTAAAATTCCAGCAGATTTACAGCGCATTATTTTTACTTTTTATTCTATGTTATGCTTTCATCAGATTAATAAAAATTTAGAGGGCCTTCAAAAAATCACTTTTACCATTTCAGCATTTTTTCAGTACATTCTCTATGCATTATTTTCATTTTTCAGCAAATAAGAGAAATAGCTCTTAGGATTTTTAAAATTATATGGTGAAGTGAAGACATCTTAAAAAAATCCAGTTTTCTTTTTATGAAATAAAATTTCCTACACATTTTGATTTTTTAAACTTTTTTAGGCTATTTCAGAATAATTTCAGTAGATTTTCAGGACTAACATTTTCAATCTATATTCTATACGTTCATGAAGAAATTTACTATATATTTTTTATTTAGTTGGTCAATTTCAATTAAAAAAATCAATTTTTAAATTGATATTTTTATTTTTTATTCATTTTTGCAACTTCGGTACAATTTTTTGACATTGCCATTGCACCATTCTCAATTTTCATACTATTTCCTGCTTCCATTACGAAAATACTTTAAAAAAAATTTATCACATGGTGGAGACGCCTTAATAAATTATTCATTTCAAATTAATTTAAAAAATATCAATTTTCATTTTCATTCTGTGTTATATTTTAGTCAAAAAATATCTTAGTTAAGTTAAAGAGTCCGCAATCCTAAAGATTGGTTGGAAACAGCACGCCATGCCGATCTATCCTGAGCTAATCCCTTCATCTCCCTATAGCTATTCATCTCAACGTCTTCAACTATCTGACTAACATACTCCAATCTAGGCCTACCTACCCCTCTCTTTCCCTCCACTCTACCTTCTATGATCAATTGCATAATCCCCCCATGCCTAAGAATATGCCCTACTAATCTGTCTCTCCTACGTTGTAACACTCTCCAAATACTTCTCTTCTCCCCTACTAACTCTAGTACAGCTTCATTTGTTACTTTATCTTCCCAACCAATCCTCATCATCCTCCTATAACACCACATTTCAAGTGCTTCTAATCTACGCTTCTCTTCCTTTCCTATAGTCCACGCCTCACACCCGTACAGTGCTACACTCCAAACATATATCTTCAGTAATCTTTTTCTAATACCCAAGTCAATATTTGATCTTAAAATCTGTTCTTTTTCTACGAATGCCTTCCTACCCTGTGCTATCCTACACTTTATATCTACCTTGCTTCGATTATCTTTTGTGATTCTACTGCCTAAATAACAAAAATCTGACACTTCTTCGATTCTATTATCTCCTATTGAGATCCTCATTTTTCTACTGCATTCCTTTTTGTCACACCTCATCACTTTAGTTTTACCTATATTTATTTTCATGTTAAAATCCCTAGTCAATACTGCCTGCATACCATTCAATACCCTTTCTAATTTCTTTTCGCTTTCTTCCAATATAGCTATATCGTCGGCGAATCTCAGCATATATATTTTCTCTCCCTGTACATTCACACCTACACTATACTCTTCTTTTACTTTGTTTATTGCATCTTCTATATATAGATTAAATAATAACGGTGAGAGTGTTTATAATTTTAAAAAATATCTATGTTTTCAAAATTATATTTTCCAGATTTTAAATTTAGTTTTGTCATTTCAGTATATTTTCAGATTTTCAGTGCCCTAATTACATTTCCCATTTTATGTTATATTTTCCTCATTTATAAACAATTTTTTCAAAATAGATGCTTGGAGGAGCCATTATCCAATTTCCGTAAATTTTCATTTTTCAATAATTCCATTCTTAATTCTGCATTAATCACATGCTTATTTTTCGAATTAAGACAGTGGCGTCTTAATAAAATTTCAAATTAATTTCATTGAAATTCCAGCGCACCATTTCGATTTTTCATTCAATCCTATGCGATTTCCATCCAGAAAAGCCCACCAAAGAATTTGTCTAAACTCATATAGTGGAGGCCTTAAAGGAGGCCTTAGTGGAGGCCTTAAAACATATCCCATATCCACTACACCTGCGCCATTTCAGTACATTTTCATCGTGAAAATATAAAGTAACAAAAGGTGTTTTTCCACTAAGTATCGCGTGTGCGGAGCTCGTATAATCATCTGCTACCGTAATATCGTAACTTACGACCGCAGATATAATATACATTCGTCTAGGGGGAGCGTGGGGGGCTGGAGGGTGAGAATAGATAGACATTGAATGGGTGGGGGTAGTTCGTTAGTAGTTAACCCCCATGTGGAAATAAGTAAAGACCGTTATTGTATAACCTAACCCTTGGAGTATATGTTAAGGGTGTGGGTTGTAAAAACATTATGCGCCCGAAGAAAGTATTAAATTGCTAAATGGGGTGGAATTATAAAAATTTGTATTTACATGATTTAATTTGGGATTTTTTTTGATAAATGCTTTTAGTTTGGTTATTGATTGCATGGATATTTGTTATATATATTTTTTAATTTAAAATTCATTAGTTTAAATTTTTTTTGGTGAAATAATTAATAAAAGGAAATCTTAAATTATAATGTGTGAGCGATTCGATTTTTTTTTATGAGGAATTTTTCAAAATCTAAGCAAATTTGTTTAAACTTAACAATAAATCACTGAAATTTCTTTTTATATTTATTATTTATTTAAAAAATAGCAAAAAAATCATCCATGTCATTTACTGCAAATAAAATTTGTACAATTTTCAAATAATTAGGAAAATATTTTTAACGAATCATTTTCCCACAGGAAAAAAATGCATTTTATTTCAATAATTTTTTTTATAAATTTTAACTATTCGATTTTTTTGTCTAAAATAGCCAAAAAAAAATCACCAAATTATATTCTGCAAATATAATTTGTACAATTTAATTTTTCAAATAGAACAATATTTTTACTGAATTTTTTAGCTATAAAAATTAAATAAATACGAATATGTGTAAAAAAAAAATTTCAGTCTTTTTAAACGCTGCTAAAGCAAACCGATTTATAAGGACGAAAAAAAAACACTAAGAAAACTTCATAAAATATGAAAACTCCCTTTTAACTGTCGCTTTGATGATAATGGCGATGAAGTTGGTAAATATAAATATTATTGCCGAACAGAAAATGCTACAAATAACACGAAAATAACAAAATTAAGGTGATTCAATAGTCAATTGACATTTCCATCTATTTATTTATGTATTATGTTGGTCATTTTACGACTAAATAAGGAAATTGTAAATATAGCGCGGGAATTTTCGAAAAAAAAAAAATTGGCGACAACTAACTAAAAAAATATAACAAAAAATCACTTTGTACGAAAGTGATTTGAAAAATCTATTGAACATTGAAAATAAATAGCCAATCTGTTGAAAATAAAAATATTGCGGTTGAAAAATTTTTTTTGCAAGTTGTACAACATGCATATTGCAGATTACTGTGCAATATTGCAAGCAGCGTATCAGCACCAAGTCCCGAGTCTAATGAACACATTATTTACTCTGTCTTCTTTAGGTTGGCGACATAACAAACAACAATAACTAAACAACCAAATCTTTGGCTATACCGAAACTACAGCACGATCCAAAATGAAAATAACCACAAACAAAAATTAACCATACAATTGTTGTTGTCCTTTTTCCATGTACATAATACAACCAAAGCTAACCCTCTTCAGTTTGAACAGACCTTTCCCCCCGAGCCCTTACCAAGCAGATATTACCACGTGTACAGCTCGTTTTTTTTTTTAATTGGCGGAAAATGATAGAAGTTTACGCATCATACATCAAAACCGGCATAATGACTTGACCAATACAGTACATAGCAGTGCTATTCGAAATTGTATGGTATCAGTCGTGTAGCACATTCAATATTCCAGTGCAGTACTTTTTTTTGGCACATATTTTGTACACATAACTTTTATTTCAATCAATATAATTCTACCGAAACACGCTACGCTTCTGTCTACTCCAAAGAATAAGTAGGTGTGTCTAGTGCAGAAGGTGCGCGTCCTAATAAATGCAATGTGGACAAATCACCACGCACAGTTATAACCATTTTATGCAATTAGAATGAATTCTTTGAAATTAATACAAAAGTTATACTAGAATTTAAGAAATGTTGATAAATACTTATTATAGTATCATATTTATGTCATAATTAATTTGTACGATAGCTATAGAATAGTGACAAATTTAAATTCTTAGACCTAGAGTATTTTTTGTTGTCTGGCACCACTGGTACTGTATAACCTCGATGCGCAGACGACTACCAAAATTCTAATTTAAAAAAAATGGGCTGTACATGTCTTCTTCGTATGATTTTTTTTTATGATGCGTCTGTTGAATTTGGACGTTCGCTTTTTTATGCTTCTCTTAGTTTTTGCGCTTCTCTTGGACACCAACAAAGTCTCATCATAAAAAAAACACACATGCTTCTAGAAGGATGCAAAAACTTCATCTTCGTATGAGATAAATAGCTTTTTGCCGTATTTCATATTGCCACATATATTGGCAATGTTAATGCGGTACAGTTTTACACCCAAGTATGGGTACGTCGTTTATTACCACAAGCAACTATAGAAAGAAACCTTATCAAAAACATAATGGAAATTTTGCTTAACACCAAACAATTTCCTTCCAAAAAAAATACAGCGAAATAGAATTCGAATTCGAATTTGTGAAATGGATATGCCGAGGCTTATGCAATTAGTTATAGAAGGTACAGTAGACGGGAAGGTAGGGGTAGGCCTAGATTTGGTCAGATAGAGGAGGACGTGTGCGATGAATAGCTATAGAGAGATCTAACTAACTAATAATTGATTTTAAATAATACCATACGGCCGGTACCAGATGTGGTACCGGCCGTATGGTAGGTACCACATACATATATATATATATATATATATGAGGGTATGTACAGCACTGATCATATAACATCGTCGTGTGTGGTCCCGCGGATCCGCAACGACACAGAGTGCATGCATATAGTGGGGTACCCGCAGGATGTTGACGTTGTTGCTAGCCACCGCTGCATTGGGTACCCGGTACCCACCTTGGTACTCGCTACACGTGTACTTACACCTAATGATCGCATTGAATTGGCGAAGAACTGTGCTGTGCGGTGCGATGCTTCAAGAAGTATACAAATGTACTTATGCGATGATTAAAAGACAAACTAGATGTTGACTTTTTTTGGTCAACATATTCTATTTTTTTGTTTCGGATATGGTACGCAATAAGTTAAAAATACAGTTTTTCGAAACTTTGATCGAAAGCGTTACATTTTTTTTTTCATTTTTAACGTTAAAATCATTGTTGGGCTACAAAGATACTAATTACAAACAAAAGTGTTTTGTAATTTTCGAGTAAAGAATTTTTTTTGTGAACGAAGTGCGGGGATGTGAATTCGTTAAAAAGCTGTTCAAAAATTTTCCACTTAAGTACTTAGAAAAAATCGTATCTAAACCGTTCTTATGGTTGCGAAAAAATTACCACTCCACGATTTTTTCGACACAAATAGTCGATTCAAAATAAACCAGGTAAAATTAACTTTAAAACAATATAAAATTTAACGGCGAAATAAAAAAATTACTTGATTAATGATACAAGTTTACATCTCAACTTAATTCTTAAAATCGACCACTTCTTCGGACAAAAAAAAAATGTAATCTTGGGATCACCGATCCATCATCCACGAAATAGAAATCGGACTTTTATAAATAATCTTCCGCGACCGAGGCTTCCGAAATTCTACATTTTGTACCCTACGAAGAACTCAATTTGTAGAATTCCAACGCTACAATCAACTGAGCTAAAAGTCACTTGAATTCTTCTCATTTGTCTTGTTAAAAAATCAAATAATTTAAGAAAAGTTTCGTTATTTGCCGCTGGTACGTTCCAATAAGCAGAATTATTTAATTTCTTTAGTGAAAAAAAAATTTGAAATAAAAAACAAAATCAATCAGCAAATTAACTTTATAAAATGTAATCGTAAAGATTGCTAAATTGATTGATTCTTGATAATTTTTTTCTAGAATGATATTCAGAAAAAATCGGAAAATTAATATTACAAAATTTTTCAAATAATTTTAGAGGAGATACAAAGAAGGCATACGTTAATTTTTTTTTGTAACGATTTTGGTTGATATTTTTTACGCTCGATATGCAAACAAATTAATTATATATATTTAAAAAAAAGATTTAGTTGTCACATTACAAAAAAAAACAATAATAATTCAATTTACGACTATATTAGAAAAAAAAAACAGTCAATTAAATCGTCAAAACGTCAAATTTCCATAAACCGAGCAAACAGAACATATGACAAATGACAGCTTCAGAGCTAAGGTGCGATTTCACAAGAGTGGTCGAATGTATATACCCTGGAGAGGCCCAACATAATTAATATCATGTCAACAACATACAAGGCCTCTATTGGCCAGATTTTGGATCCGCTACTTTTGCAGGTAGTCATCTGAAAAATGCTCCTTGAATGAAATTGAATCCTTTCAAGTTCAATCGTGCGATTGCTGTTTATTATACAAAATAATATATAGTCCAAAATATTAAAACGGACAACTCAATAGAGATTTTGACAGACATTGATCATTAATTCTATTCAATATAAAAAGAAACATTTGTACGCCCGTTTTGAAGACAGCGAAAAGAATCTGCAAATCAAAAACTGTAGAAAAACCTACAAAAAAAAAGGATTTTATCTGAAAAAATCATCGAAATTTTATTAAAAGAAAATTTTCTGTCGATGTTAAATCAATCTTTCGTTTGACCAAAAAAAATTCATTTAAAAAAATATTTTGAACAAATTTTTCTTTGTGTCACGGTTTCGCACGAAAGCAGCGCGAAGAATAATAATTAATGATGCATTTCACATTTTTGGCAAATGATTTTTAAATGCGAACGTGATGCGTGAAAACGATTTCGTCGTTCGGAACAAGCAAATACAAAGACTGGTAAACAACTTTAGAATTCCGATTCCCTACAGTAAGAATAAAATAAAGAAACGAGCCGGTAAAGAGGAAGTGCAAAATGCCCAAATCTGCATAGAGCATATTTGCACGATGTTCAATGCAAAAAGATTTTTTTTTAAATTTAATTCAGAAGACAAAGCTTTTTTTTTTGGGCGATGAAGATGGAATACTAATTTAAGATTTTTTTTATTATAATATCAATGATGCAAAAAAATATATCCGTGGCAAATTTGGAATACCAAACAATAATAAAGAAAAATCATGCGCGATAAACCACTTTGACATAATCTGTCGTTTTTTTTTTAGGAAATACTTTAGGAAAACCATTTTTTTTTCTCAAAAAATTCACACACTTTTCTACAAATATCAACTTTCGTGACAGAGGTATTTTGGTTAATTTTTATCATGTGCTAGTTAGTGCAGATGATGGCGTAGCCTACGAAATGCGCATCTCGCTATTAAATGCTTTATTGCGGTATTTTGTTGATGATTTAAAAATATTTCAGAATTGTTAAAATGTATTTTTGAAGAAAAACAAAAAAAACTTCTTCACAGCGCACTTTTTTTTATATGGGGCCTTATTGGCACAACATTACAGCGAATTGAAACAAGCGCGACGAAGCGACAGAAGATATTCAATTTAAAACTTTATAAACGGAATGCGTGGCAAATGTGTAATTCGCAATAGAAACGTCCAACATCTTCGTCCCACTTGCGCGCGTACGAGAACGAGATGGAAGATGGATAACGGTGCGAGGGTAGGTGTAGGTGATTGTGACCAAGTGACAGCTAGAGCTCAGCTCAGCTCAGCGTACAGCGTTTGGAATATAATCGAAATTCTCAAATTTCAATTAGACCCTCTGCCCGTGTCAATTCGAACGGATGCTAAATTAAGAAGAAAAAATGCTCTCAGCCCCCGCGATGGACTGAAGTGATATTGTGCATTCGCGTTGTAAGGGGTTGGTCCGGTAGGGTTGGTGGTGTGATGTTAGTTGGGGTTGAGAAAAGCTGATGGAAGAATTTTTAGAAAAAAAAAATTCAATCGCTAGTTACGTAACAATAAATAAATGAATGAATTGTATAAAAAAAGGCAATTTCGCACGTGTTGCATACAATCCATATTTTTTTCTAATTTTTCAATGCAATTTTTATAACAATCCCTAAGAAACTTATGAAAATAGATATTTTGGCAAAATATCGTTTTTAATTAATTTTTTTTGCCCATGTGTCATCACGAATTAATTATTTAAATTAAATTAAACCTCAAAGAAAATACAATTTTATTATAGTCCGGTCCATGTCAAGTTTTTTTCTTTTGAATAATTGTTTTGTAAATACATATTTTTATATAATCACTATTTTTCAATTTAAAAAAATTATCAGTCTTCAATAATTGTATAGAATATCACCCAAATACCGTAACTCAAAGCATTGATGCGCATTTCGAAGGTAATGCCCCCATCTTCACTAGCACAAGATAAAAACTATTTTATTTGCTTTATTTGCTGAAAGTTTTATTTGTTGAAACCGAGCCTGAACAAAGGATATTTCCAAAAAAGAATATTATGTTTAATAAAGAGCCTTGTAGTGATCCTTGTGGAGCTCCATGTTAGATATAGATTTTTTTATAAAATATATCGAATAAATTGTTGTTTTTTTTATAACAGCGAGACAGAGAAATATATATGTTCCTAATAAATGTATATTATGAATAATAAAATGGCTACGACAGAACCTTGTGGGACTCTAAGTTAGTTTTTCGTCTTTTTGTAAAATACGTACAGAAATTTGTTGGTTTATTTGCTGAAATCGAGCCTGAATAATGATAATTTAAAAAAATATATATATTATGTTTAATAAAGAGACTAGATGTGATCCTTGTGGAGCTCCATGTTAGATATAGATTTTTTAATCAAATATACCGAATAAATTGTTGTTTTTTTTATAACAGCGAGACAGAGAAATATATATGTTCCTAATAAATGTATATTATGAATAATAAAATGGCTACGACAGAACCTTGTGGGACTCTAAGTTAGTTTTTCGTCTTTTTGTAAAATACGTACAGAAATTTGTTGGTTTATTTGCTGAAATCGATCCTGAATAATGATAATTTTAAAAAATATATATATTATGTTTAATAAAGAGACTAGATGTGATCCTTGTGGAGCTCCATGTTAGATATAGATTTTTTAATCAAATATACCGAATAAATTGTTGTTTTTTTTATAACAGCGAGCCAGAGAAATATATATGTTCCTAATAAATGTATATTATGAATAATAAAATGGCTACGACAGAACATTGTGGGACTCTAAGTTCGTTTTTCGTCTTTTTGTAAAATACGTACAGAAATTTGTTGGTTTATTTGCTGAAATCGAGCCTGAATAATGATAATTTTAAAAAATATATATATTATGTTTAATAAAGAGACTAGATGTGATCCTTGTGGAGCTCCATGTTAGATATAGATTTTTTAATCAAATATACCGAATAAATTGTTGTTTTTTTTATAACAGCGAGCCAGAGAAATATATATGTTCCTAATAAATGTATATTATGAATAATAAAATGGCTACGACAGAACATTGTGGGACTCTAAGTTCGTTTTTCGTCTTTTTGTAAAATGCGTACAGAAATTTATTGGTTTATTTGCTGAAATCGAGCCTGAGCAAAGTTTATTTTCAAGAAAATATATATTATCGGGTGAATTAATAAAAGCTATATATAATAAAAAAAAGTTGCGATGGCAGATGACAATTTCGTTTCGGCTAAATTGGCGTTGACAGTCTGAAATTGAAGTGTAAACCTGAGATTATTTCCTGCATGTCTCAAAAATGTACTAACTGTAAATAAGTTTTTTTCACCGATATTTGTTTTTACTATGTTTCTAGTACTGACCCTGTATAATTATTCTAAAATATAATTTTTAATAATTTCATTTCATTACCTTTGTCCGACAAAATGTGTCTTTACTACCACTTTTAACATATATTTTATATTTAAAAAATTAATTTAAAATATGTCTTATTAAATAAATTAAATAGACAAGATGAAATTGGGCCTGAATCAAAATTCATTAAATTTGATTTAGATTTATGCATGTATATACTTTCATTTAGGCATTTCACTCCGAATAATTCAAAACACTTTTATGGAATTTAAATGAACTAATAAAATTAGTCAAAAATATGCTCGGCTACAGCACTTTTATCTTTTCTATTTAATCTGATGCTCCTTAAATCTAGTTTCAATTGGTCTACGTGTTTGTCTTCTATATATACTTTAGGACAATTAGAAGAAGATATTTCATAAATAACAGATTTTTTATTGAAATCAATCAAATTTTTGGGATTTCCTAGAAAACGTACATCTAGCTACTTAATGCTTTAAGTTACGGTATTTAGGTGATATTTTATACTACTATTTTGCACGTTGAAAAAATCATTTCGACAATCGAAAAGTTGGCTTTTCAGAAAGAAATAATTTGTTATTACTATTAAAGTCGTATTATAAGCTAAAAAGCGATTGTTTTCTCTAATTAAATTTTCTATGGAATTATATATTCAGTATTTTTTTTAGATGTAGATATTTATCTAATCGGAATTTCTAGTGCTTTCACGATACTATATTACAATTAATTTAGGACCCTTGTAAAATAAACAAAAGAACGAAGGAAAACAATTCTTAAATCCACAATGACCATTGTTTCTATCTTTAATGACGTTGAAGGCATTTAATTCTTCAGCTAGCGTTTAATAAATAAACCATCGATATATACAAAAATATATAGTCAACGAATTTTTTTATTCTATTTTCTTAAAAAAAAATAAAAAAACCATCTGCAGTGTTTCTACAATTACCCAATCGGTGGTTATAACCAATAATTTTTCAAATTCTGGTATAAGCAAATTCAATTCACCATAATCTATTAAATTAACAATTATTTCCTATATATTTCTAAACATTCTGGTAGTTTAAAAAGATTTTGAACAAGTCAAAACCACTTTGAATTGAAAAGAAGCAAAGTTCCCAGTCAAATCATTTTCTACATATATCCAAATATCGTTGGACGCCCACAAATTTTCCGGTAGATACTAAACATTCTGGCCAAGTTATATATAATTCAGCGATTCTTTGTTTTGTGCCTGGTGAAATGTTAGATGACTAGATGATAGGGACGGTTGGTGCGGTGCCCCAGCGTGATAGGGTGTGCCGCCTAACTATCCCTGGATCACCTGATAACGTCGGAATGCCAGCAATGTCGATCCGTTACCTTTCGGTGACAAAGATCACCATTAAAGAAGATTAAACGCCACATTATCATATACCTAACATAATGGCACGATATTTTTTCTAGCTTTTCTTCTTCAAGAAGTATAGTATATCTTCAAGAAGTATATCTTCAAGAAGTATATCTTCAAGAAGTATATCTTCAAGAAGTATATCTTCAAGAAGTGTATCTTCAAGAAGTATATCTTCAAGAAGTATATCTTCAAAAAGTATATCTTCAAGAAGTATATCTTCAAGAAGTATATCTTCAAGAAGTATATCTTCAAGAAGTATATCGTCAAGAAGTATATCTTCAAGAAGTATATCTTCAAGAAGTATATCTTCAAGAAGTATATCTTCAAGAAGTATATCTTCAAGACGTTTATTTCGTTGAGCAAAATACGACACGTAAATCTGTTTTTGAATAATAAATTTATTTCCATATCGAGCGTTAAAACTATCAATTAAAATCATGGTACAACAACCAAATTCACGTAGTTCATTTTACGTATTCTGTGCACCTCCGCTGAAGCATTGTAATGAACCCGAATGTAACTGAAGAGGTAAATTCTAAGTGTGTCATTTGCATTAGAAGGTATTTTAACTAGCCTGTTTATAGCTTTATCACGCCCGTTGGGTGTTCGAAGTAGCTGCTTAACTACGTGGTCTACGTCCCTGAATGTCAGTTGTACCGAATGAACACTCACCTTCAACACACTGACAAGAAGTCGCGTTTGCCAGCTGCAGGAGGTAGGTGGATACCTAAATGCGGCATTTCTAAAGCTATTTCTTGGTTAACTAGATTAGTTATCTTAGCAGGATCGGATGCGCACATTTTCTTGAATACAGAATTCAATTTGGTGGTTAAATTTGATGAAGGAACGAGAAGATTTTGTACTGGTAATACATTTTTTTTTGGGGCACGTACGAAAAGTTTATTACAGCCCTGATTTTGGTGATGTTATGGTAGAACAAAGCGGCCTAATAATCTGTTGGGCACCAGCTACTGTTGTTACGTGGATCCGTATCTTAAGCCAACCGAAACAGCTAATTAGAGATGATTGCCGAAGATATATGTGAAATGAAAAAAATCTTTGTAGGTGGTTTTCGACCGCATAAACGTTTTTTTTTTAAACGCACAATGAATAGTGTATTTCGTATTTAACAATATTTATTGACAAATCGTCTTCTAACCAGCATTCTATTACCGTGCACGATGACAACGTCTTTTCCCCGAGCGATTTACGTTTTATCAAATCACTATCATATAATGCATACGATAAATAAAACGATTATTATAATATAATACATCTGCTGGCAGAATGATAGACACCGATGTGGGCCCACACTGATAGGATGACATATCCTATCATATATTCTCTGTGCTGAAGTAGAGACTTGCGGAAGATGCAAAGATTCGTTCAAAAAGTAAATCGAAACAGCAAGAAAATTTATTAGCGAAAATGCGTGATTTTTTTGTGGCCTTAAGCAATAATAATTAACAAATAATACTGAAGATGGGGGCATGGCCTTCGAAATGCGCATCTGGCTACTTAATGCTTTAAATTACGGTAATTGTGTGCTATTCTATACTATTATTTAACACCGTAGTGATAATTTAAAAAAGTATTTAGTTTTTATCTTGTGCTAATGAAGATGGAGGCAGAGCTTTCGAAATGTACATCTAGCGACAAGTTACGGTATTTGGGTGATATGCTATACAAATAGTACATGATGATTTTTTTTTTATATTTGGTTAGATAATGGAAATCAAGTCCAGCAACAAGTTCGTCCTCTTCAAGTTGTATTTTTGGTAATAACTTTTAAATTTGCAAAATTGGCAGTTTTGAATTTTTATTTTACAATAACGTAAAATTGGTGGTGGTTTTCGCAGATTTCTAAAATACAGTAAGATTAAATTTACGTTATGATAAATCTATTTTGGATTAAATCGAATCTTTTATTAAATATAAAGTTTCATTATTTTAACTGGAGATCGTTTTTGTCACAGTAAGTTTCATGTTTTTGGATTACAAATTTCAGGACATAATTTTCATTTTATTATGTCTTAAAGAAGTAAGAAACTTTATTATGTTTTTTTTTTTTTTTTTGGAAAGAAGAACGAAATTTATCAAATGTGCATATTTAGCTGAGAATTGAAAAGAACAGCCAAGCACAAAAGAAAAACTACAGTAAAATTCATTCCACATTCTTTATTTTCAAACATTTCTAACTAAAGCATTTTGTATAACATTTTCAAGGCATTATTCTTCTCGTTACTAAATATATTTTTAATCTAAAACCCCGATTGGTAAATAAAAAATGGCAACGTTGCATTTTAAACTAATTACCCATGCTACTTAAGTAAATATTCCCATTAATCCTCCAAATCGGAAATCTACTTCCAAAAAAAATGTAGCTTTTAGCAAAAAGTTGAAAGACACATTACATTGCAGGTTGATAATGATCTTGAACGACATTTGGGCATCTCTACAGGTTCATTAGGGCGTCTTGAATAGGCAGATCCGGGCTAAAATGTGGCATTAACGAGATGCGTGTACATGCATTTACCGGGATAATATGGCCAGAATAGGAAGAAGGAATTGACGAACGACACTGAATTCACCGAAGACGCCGAGTCATTCTGCCATCGACAGACGTTCAATATTTAATGAACCTTAACGTGCGTACGAACGTACGAAGAGAACGGTTCATAAAGAAACGAAGAAGCTATAGAAACGTAACTGACAAATGTTTGTGTGACTAATAATATTCACAATTGTACCGAGGCACAAGATCGATATGATTGATAAGAATGGACAGATGAAGGCCCTTCAAAAAAGTTTTAACAACAACAAAACAACTTTTTGTAATCCACGTAAAAATACATCTTGCATTTTCTCGTAATATCGTAGATCATTTTTATGGTACGGCAATGGATGGTACGGCATTTTATTAAGAAAAATGGTTTTGACCTGCCCAAATTACATAACCCCACAAATATACACTTAATCAAATTTTGGTCGATGGTAGATTAAAGATTATTAGAAGATAAACTCAGACCAATTCAACAGATGCACATATCGTCATAAATAATGTAATGTGTCAGAGCTAATAAGTGAATGAAATTTAATCTAGCTCAATTCAATCCGGAGATTTAAAGAATTATTTTTGGAGCCACCAAAAATGCGGATCATCTGCATTTAAATTTACAAATACTAACGCGGTAGATTTTTTATTTATTCGACGAGTCATTGAAGGATACCAAAAGATTTGAGAATGTCGACGCTTACAATTGGAATGGTGCATTTTTGATTTTTGAAGAAAATCATTTGTATTTGCCATTTTTTTTCAAATCTTTCAAAAATGCTCCAAACAGTTGGTTTTCTATCGCTCTTCGTAGATGTGCAGATTCTTCCGCAATTGCAGAAACTATAAATATTAGCAATCTAATTTTCCTTTTCAAAAGGTTCTAGAAGATGCTGAAGCTTTATAAAGCGACTTATAGGTCCTCGTTGGTAACAATACCACAGATTCAAGTGCTTTTTTATTAGAAAATTTGAATTGAATTCCAAAAATATTGATTTCTTGAATTGCAAAAATTCGGCAATCAATTAATTTCACTACCTCAATTAATCTTAAAAAATATTTTTTTACCAACATCTTAAAAAATAGCAAATTGTCAACAAATTTACACATCGCCATTTCTGGCCGACCCATAATCTTGATTCAATTACAGCAGTTTTAACGCACACTCGAAAGTCACTCGCTGAAGTACTTTTGCGTTGATTTATCTGATGAAATGATTTATGAACGTCTAATTACTTCGGTCGGATCATTTTCTGGAGTGCAGAATATTACCATCTAGCAACATAAGTACAAGAAGTGTTCACGTGGCCTACAGTAATTATCGCGCTCCTTTGACGCTAATCTTTCTAATTCAATTCTGCATTCGCACAATATGATGAGTTTTGCCATTAAAGAGAAGCAAATAAATTGATTTAAAATTTGGGTATCCACAAAAAATTACTGCAGCTTTTTGTAAAAAAATTACACACAATTGTGTATATATTTTTTAATATGTAATCAGTCTAAAATCTGCTTTGATGTCAAAATCGCGACGTATGTCGTTTAAAATTAATTTCTATTAAAAAAAGACTCTCGGGAGCTTTTGTGAGTCGATTTAGCACTTGTCAGAGTGCAGAATCAGAATCTGCAATCAGAAGAAGACAAAAAAATATATATTTGTATATATTTTTTAATATCACGAAAATCTAAAATCTACTTTAACGTCAAAATCGTGAGGTTTGTCGTTTAAAATTAATTTCTTAAAAAAAAAACTGGCAGGAGCTATTGTGAGTCGATTTAGCACTCGTCAGAGTGCAAAATCAGAATCTGCAATCAGACGAAGACAAATATTTGTATATATCTTTTAATATAATGAAAATCTAAAATCTACTTTAACGTCAAAATCGTGAGGTTTGTCGTTTAAAATTAATTTCTTAAAAAAAAAACTGGCAGGAGTTATTGTGAGTCGATTTAGCACTCGTCAGAGTGCAAAATCAGAATCTGCAATCAGACGAAGACAAATATTTGTATATATCTTTTAATATCATGAAAATCTAAAATCTACTTTGACGTCAAAATCGTGAGATTTGTCGTGTAAAATTAATTTCTTAAAAAAAAAACTGGCAGGAGTTATTGTGAGTCGATTTAGCACTCGTCAGAGTGCAAAATCAGAATCTGCAATCAGACGAAGACAAATATTTGTATATATCTTTTAATATCATGAAAATCTAAAATCTACTTTGACGTCAAAATCGTGAGATTTGTCGTGTAAAATTAATTTCTTAAAAAAAAAACTGGCAGGAGTTATTGTGAGTCGATTTAGCACTCGTCAGAGTGCAAAATCAGAATCTGCAATCAGACGAAGACAAATATTTGTATATATCTTTTAATATCATGAAAATCTAAAATCTACTTTGACGTCAAAATCGTGAGATTTGTCGTGTAAAATTAATTTCTTAAAAAAAAAACTGGCAGGAGTTATTGTGAGTCGATTTAGCACTCGTCAGAGTGCAAAATCAGAATCTGCAATCAGACGAAGACAAATATTTGTATATATCTTTTAATATCATGAAAATCTAAAATCTACTTTGACGTCAAAATCGTGAGATTTGTCGTGTAAAATTAATTTCTTAAAAAAAAAACTGGCAGGAGTTATTGTGAGTCGATTTAGCACTCGTCAGAGTGCAAAATCAGAATCTGCAATCAGACGAAGACAAATATTTGTATATATCTTTTAATATCATGAAAATCTAAAATCTACTTTGACGTCAAAATCGTGAGATTTGTCGTGTAAAATTAATTTCTTAAAAAAAAAACTGGCAGGAGTTATTGTGAGTCGATTTAGCACTCGTCAGAGTGCAAAATCAGAATCTGCAATCAGACGAAGACAAATATTTGTATATATCTTTTAATATCATGAAAATCTAAAATCTACTTTGACGTCAAAATCGTGAGATTTGTCGTGTAAAATTAATTTCTTAAAAAAAAAACTGGCAGGAGTTATTGTGAGTCGATTTAGCACTCGTCAGAGTGCAAAATCAGAATCTGCAATCAGACGAAGACAAATATTTGTATATATCTTTTAATATAATGAAAATCTAAAATCTACTTTGACGTCAAAATCGTGAGATTTGTCGTGTAAAATTAATTTCTTTAAAAAAAAACTGGCAGGAGTTATTGTGAGTCGATTTAGCACTCGTCAGAGTGCAAAATCAGAATCTGCAATCAGACGAAGACAAATATTTGTATATATTTTTTAATATCATGAAAATCTAAAATCTACTTTGACGTCAAAATCGTGAGGTTTGTCGTTTAAAATTAATTTCTTAAAAAAAAAACTGGCAGGTGTTATTGTGAGTCGATTTAGCACTCGTCAGAGTGCAAAATCAGAATCTGCAATCAGACGAAGACAAATATTTGTATATATTTTTTAATATCATGAAAATCTAAAATCTACTTTAACGTCAAAATCGTGAGGTTTGTCGTTTAAAATTAATTTCTTAAAAAAAAAACTGGCAGGAGTTATTGTGAGTCGATTTAGCACTTGTCAGAGTGCAGAATCAGAATCTGCAATCAGACAAAGACAAATATATATATATATATTTGTATATATTTTTTAATATCATGAAAATCTAAAATCTACTTTAACGTCAAAATCGTGAGGTTTGTCGTTTAAAATTAATTTCTTAAAAAAAAAACTGGCAGGAGTTATTGTGAGTCGATTTAGCACTTGTCAGAGTGCAAAATCAGAATCTGCAATCAGACGAAGACAAATATTTGTATATATCTTTTAATATCATGAAAATCTAAAATCTACTTTAACGTCAAAATCGTGAGGTTTGTCGTTTAAAATTAATTTCTTAAAAAAAAAACTGGCAGGAGTTATTGTGAGTCGATTTAGCACTCGTCAGAGTGCAAAATCAGAATCTGCAATCAGACGAAGACAAATATTTGTATATATCTTTTAATATCATGAAAATCTAAAATCTACTTTGACGTCAAAATCGTGAGATTTGTCGTGTAAAATTAATTTCTTAAAAAAAAAACTGGCAGGAGTTATTGTGAGTCGATTTAGCACTCGTCAGAGTGCAAAATCAGAATCTGCAATCAGACGAAGACAAATATTTGTATATATCTTTTAATATAATGAAAATCTAAAATCTACTTTGACGTAAAAATCGTGAGATTTGTCGTGTAAAATTAATTTCTTTAAAAAAAAACTGGCAGGAGTTATTGTGAGTCGATTTAGCACTCGTCAGAGTGCAAAATCAGAATCTGCAATCAGACGAAGACAAATATTTGTATATATTTTTTAATATAATGAAAATCTAAAATCTACTTTGACGTCAAAATCGTGAGATTTGTCGTGTAAAATTAATTTCTTTAAAAAAAAACTGGCAGGAGTTATTGTGAGTCGATTTAGCACTCGTCAGAGTGCAAAATCAGAATCTGCAATCAGACGAAGACAAATATTTGTATATATTTTTTAATATCATGAAAATCTAAAATCTACTTTGACGTCAAAATCGTGAGGTTTGTCGTTTAAAATTAATTTCTTAAAAAAAAAACTGGCAGGTGTTATTGTGAGTCGATTTAGCACTTGTCAGAGTGCAAAATCAGAATCTGCAATCAGACGAAGACAAATATTTGTATATATTTTTTAATATCATGAAAATCTAAAATCTACTTTAACGTCAAAATCGTGAGGTTTGTCGTTTAAAATTAATTTCTTAAAAAAAAAACTGGCAGGTGTTATTGTGAGTCGATTTAGCACTTGTCAGAGTGCAAAATCAGAATCTGCAATCAGACGAAGACAAATATTTGTATATATTTTTTAATATCATGAAAATCTAAAATCTACTTTGACGTCAAAATCGTGAGATTTGTCGTGTAAAATTAATTTCTTTAAAAAAAAACTGGCAGGAGTTATTGTGAGTCGATTTAGCACTCGTCAGAGTGCAAAATCAGAATCTGCAATCAGACGAAGACAAATATTTGTATATATTTTTTAATATCATGAAAATCTAAAATCTACTTTGACGTCAAAATCGTGAGGTTTGTCGTTTAAAATTAATTTCTTAAAAAAAAAACTGGCAGGTGTTATTGTGAGTCGATTTAGCACTCGTCAGAGTGCAAAATCAGAATCTGCAATCAGACGAAGACAAATATTTGTATATATTTTTTAATATCATGAAAATCTAAAATCTACTTTAACGTCAAAATCGTGAGGTTTGTCGTTTAAAATTAATTTCTTAAAAAAAAAACTGGCAGGAGTTATTGTGAGTCGATTTAGCACTTGTCAGAGTGCAGAATCAGAATCTGCAATCAGACAAAGACAAATATATATATATATATTTGTATATATTTTTTAATATCATGAAAATCTAAAATCTACTTTAACGTCAAAATCGTGAGGTTTGTCGTTTAAAATTAATTTCTTAAAAAAAAAACTGGCAGGAGTTATTGTGAGTCGATTTAGCACTTGTCAGAGTGCAAAATCAGAATCTGCAATCAGACGAAGACAAATATTTGTATATATCTTTTAATATCATGAAAATCTAAAATCTACTTTAACGTCAAAATCGTGAGGTTTGTCGTTTAAAATTAATTTCTTAAAAAAAAAACTGGCAGGAGTTATTGTGAGTCGATTTAGCACTCGTCAGAGTGCAAAATCAGAATCTGCAATCAGACGAAGACAAATATTTGTATATATCTTTTAATATCATGAAAATCTAAAATCTACTTTGACGTCAAAATCGTGAGATTTGTCGTGTAAAATTAATTTCTTAAAAAAAAAACTGGCAGGAGTTATTGTGAGTCGATTTAGCACTCGTCAGAGTGCAAAATCAGAATCTGCAATCAGACGAAGACAAATATTTGTATATATCTTTTAATATAATGAAAATCTAAAATCTACTTTGACGTAAAAATCGTGAGATTTGTCGTGTAAAATTAATTTCTTTAAAAAAAAACTGGCAGGAGTTATTGTGAGTCGATTTAGCACTCGTCAGAGTGCAAAATCAGAATCTGCAATCAGACGAAGACAAATATTTGTATATATTTTTTAATATAATGAAAATCTAAAATCTACTTTGACGTCAAAATCGTGAGATTTGTCGTGTAAAATTAATTTCTTTAAAAAAAAACTGGCAGGAGTTATTGTGAGTCGATTTAGCACTCGTCAGAGTGCAAAATCAGAATCTGCAATCAGACGAAGACAAATATTTGTATATATTTTTTAATATCATGAAAATCTAAAATCTACTTTGACGTCAAAATCGTGAGGTTTGTCGTTTAAAATTAATTTCTTAAAAAAAAAACTGGCAGGTGTTATTGTGAGTCGATTTAGCACTCGTCAGAGTGCAAAATCAGAATCTGCAATCAGACGAAGACAAATATTTGTATATATTTTTTAATATCATGAAAATCTAAAATCTACTTTGACGTCAAAATCGTGAGGTTTGTCGTTTAAAATTAATTTCTTAAAAAAAAAACTGGCAGGTGTTATTGTGAGTCGATTTAGCACTTGTCAGAGTGCAGAATCAGAATCTGCAATCAGACAAAGACAAATATATATATATATATTTGTATATATTTTTTAATATCATGAAAATCTAAAATCTACTTTGTCGTTAAAATCGGGAGGTTTGTCGTTTAAAATTAATTTCTTAAAAAAAAAAACTCTCGGGAGCTTTTGTGAGTCGATTTAGCACTCATCAGAGTGCAAAATCAGAATCTGCAATCAGACGAAGACAAATATTTGTATATATTTTTTAATATCATGAAAATCTAGAATCTACTTTGACGTCAAAATCGTGAGGTTTGTCGTGTAAAATTAATTTCTTTAAAAAAAAAACTCTCAGCAGCTTTTGTGAGTCGATTTAGAACTTGTCAGAGTGCAAAATCAGAATCTGCAATCAGACGAAGACAAAAAGTCAGCGGGGTTAATGATATGAAACAACATGTACTCGTGTCAAATCGAAACATGGTGTCGTTAATGAGTTTCTATTTTCTGTGTTTTCTTTGCGAGAGAATGCAGAAGCAAATTGCCCTTGATATTAAAGAGGCGTATAGGACAATGGCATTCTAAGAAGCAGGTATAGGCAGTGTCCAGAATGTTTCATACGCCATTAAATTTGCGACACAATCGGTGGTGATTGTCAATTGTCAATTGTGAGTATGAAAGTGAAACGTGGAAAATAAGTAAAACTGGCTGAACATAATGAATAAAAGGCTGCCAGGCAATGTTTATAATACTTTTAATGATGGTTATGCTTGAAATAATGGTACATGTGAAACCTCATCAATGAATCCTGTTAAAAAAATATTTTTTCATCACTGTTAATCTTAGTGTTTTCAAATTGAATTCACAAAACTGCCGTCAATGAATGTTTTTTAATTATTATTTTTTAATTGTTCGTTAGATGTAACATCGAAGTAGTGGTGGAGCCACTATACACAATATACAACGTAAGGACTAATATAGGTTTGGGCAAATTATAAATTGTGCGACCTCTAATATGTAAAATAAATATGAATAGAATTTTTTTTTTGAAATACCCCCCCACAAATCACACACATTTTTTTAAAATATCCAATTACTCTTGAGAACTTTTGGTAATACACTTGTATCGGAAAAGAAAACGATTAAATGTGGTCAAGTCAGGTCGTGGAATTTCCCTCAACAAATCATTTTTGAAATCTAATTACTTGTCAAATTTTGATAATATATTTTATGTAACAAATGGTACGGCTTTGATCATATCTAGTCAGCTAAAGTCAGGCCAGGTCAAATCATATCGTTGAATTTTTCAAACGAATCCCACCATTTTTGCAAAAAAATGTATTTTCTTTCGGGGGATTTTTTGTCAGCTCTGGTAAAAGGTATAGATTCAAAAAAAAAATGGTAAAACGTATTGATTATAGATTTGGTCATCCCTGATAGTACTAAACCATACACCTAGGCACCGTTTGGATATGGTCCAGCAGAGGAACTAGAGAAGAAAAGGATCAACTGTTGGTTGGTTCGCAGCGCGCTAATTCGTTGATAGCGTTGATCGTTCGCCGGTTGATCGTGCCGCACCGCATATGGGTGGTCCTGCCAACATACCTTATATACACAGTGATCCAATGACCGGTCCAAAGAAAACCGCAAAATCGCGAGGAAAAACCGAATAAAATTGTTCCAAAACCATATACAAAACAAAAGTATATCACATAATTACTGGCTTAGAACCAGTGACATTTTATAAAAATTAGTGCCAAGTGCTAGATACTCTAGATATGCGCAAAATATTGTTGGCAGAATGATATAACTGATTTTATAAGCAGTGCTGCAATCTATCGGACTTTTTTTTTGTGAAGACTTTTATTACGAATTGATCATTTATTTATTTTTTTAAACAGTTTTTCTTTTTTTTTTACTTTAATTGCACAAAAGACATTATAACAGACTAACGTACATACTAAATAAAATAAAATTTGATTTTGTGACGATTTTGATCCGAACACCGAAATATCAAAATCAATCGTTTTTTTCTTGTACCAAAATCGATCTTAATGTCATTTAAAACATATATATACATGGCCAAATTTTTATGATCACCGCGTATATATCAGCGACATGTATTTCGTACCTTTATGTGCGTATGCTTATTTATTCAACATAATCAACAAAATTCCACCGCCTTTTATGTCGCAACTATACATGGCAAAAAAGCATTTCTGCATTTCTGCATGTGCGATATGCGGCCACTGCAATGTGCAATTAAAAAAAAATTAACCCTTGTCGGGCGGCCTTGCAAAACTACACTACAAACGAAGGAAAAAATAATAATTTCTGCACACAGCAATTTGTAAAATAAAAATAAATCAAAATGTTTTTACAAAAACCAAGTTTTGTTATAAAAACGATAGAAGTGCGAATTACAAATGTTTAACTAAAAATAAAAATCTGCAGCTTAGATAATTCCCCAATGCGTCGTGTAATTTATCTTTTCAACCCCCCGCAGAAAGGGGGTATATAGATAACTCACCCTGCTCTATAAGCGAACATTTGCAGCCAGCCAGCCGAGTTTCACTTGTTTCTCTCGCTGTCAACGCAAGAATTTAAATTGAACACCTGCTTTAAATCACCATATATGCGTATATATAGTGCAGTAATTTCACACTAAACAGCGCATTAAATTGTACGAATAAATGGTAAACGATAACGACCGAGCGCGGCCCTTAACAAGTCGAGTTAATTTACCGATTGCGTAATTCCCTCGCAGACCATTATGTGTGATGTGAAAGCGACTATGCCTTCGATAATTTCGATAATTATTTCGAAGATAAATCTCTCAGAAATGTCCAACACAATCGTGTCGAAAATGCTTTACTACACGCTACCCAACTTTCTTACCCACAAAAACAGAGCATTTTGCTTGTTTGAAGAGCAAAAGCTTCTTCCGATTGCAAATTTTTTATATCACGCTCGCGCATTCTGCCGCACTTGCACAGGTCGTAATATTTCACATTTTACATTGTACCAATCTGATTTGCACTTAATTTTAAGTCGTTTTTTTGTAATAAAATTTCAATCGCGCCATTCCAAGACCGAGTGCCTTAAGTTCCAAATCCTATCAAAGTTTTATAGTTGCAATTGAAATTGGTACGGACTGACATTTGTCTAGAGTGACAAAAAAAAATACGTTTCATTCATTCATCAAAAAATTGTAATATCATTTTCTCAAAATATTTTTTATTGGGTATTTAAAAAAAAATGTGCTATTGAAAATGGGAGATTAACGTTCGAGATGTGCAACTACTTTTGTAGAAAATTAAAAAATATTTCCTTGATATTTTTATTTCATTTTGCTTACATAATAAATTGCCAAAATCGAATACAGGGCGCAATATACAGAGTAGTAATAATTCGTTAATAATATACAGTTTTATAAATAATATTTCTAAATATGTACAATTCGCTTAAACACTAGGTATATTATGTACAATAGAAAATGAGATCAAATAATATTTATTTACGAAATATTTAATAGTAGTACTTACAAAAAAAATCACAAAATTCTTAAAAATATTACAAAGATCAATTATTTTTAAGAATTTTTTTTTTGTAGGGGAGGAATTAAAGAAAAGGTTTTTTTTTGTAAATTTCTAATTTTGTATATATATTTAAATTCATTATTGACTATTTTTTTATTTATTAATAATCGACTTTCAAACGTACAGTATATATTTTCAATTTTTCAAAAGAAATTGATTTATAAATCAATTTGCTTCTTCTTAAAAACAACTTTTCAAGTCGGATCAAATCAACGATATCCCATCACGCAACAATCATTTTCATATTACAATATTTCTGCAACCTTTCAAATTTTCCGTAAATTTATTGACCATTTTGTGCAGCCATTATTCTTGGCTCCGGCATTGGCATATCTGCCTCATCATCGGTGACCGTCGAATGATTATACAGGCCTTGGGCCATCAGTTGCAAGGCCAGCGGGTTCTTCTGGCCACTGGCCTTTTTGATCTTAGCCCGTTTATTTTGGAACCAGATCTTAATTTGGGCCTCGTTCAATCCCAGCTCGGCGCTGAGATGTTGCCGCCGTCGTTCGGTCAGATATCGATTTTCAACGAACTCGTGCTTGAGGCGTGCCAATTGGGCGCCATTGAAGGCCGTTCGGGGCCGTTTATCGTCGCTCGGTTTGGCGCTGGGCGTTTTTTTTGCACGCTTCGATCGAGGGCCTAAAACATTTGAAGAAAATCAATCGTTGGATTGGACTAAGCTACCTAAAAGATTAAGAATTTAGGAACCAGATTAAGAATTGTAAGAGTTACCCTGGAGCAGATATTGATAGTGACCATAATTTAGTAGTCCTGGACTCAGAGGTCAAATTCAAGAAATTACAGAAGTCTAAACAGGTCAGAGTAGATGTCGATAGGTTAAAATTAGCTGATGTATGTGAAAAGTACAAGCAGAAAGTAGAAATCATGGCTAATGGAACATCTAGGAACGACATAGATTGCGAATGGAGGGAAATCAGAAATGGGTTAACTACAGCAGCAAATGAAGTATTAGGCACAAAGAAAAGGGCAGGTAGGAGGGAATGGATCACGGAAGAAATAGTTGAAATGATAGAAGCAAGAAGGAAAATTAAAATAGGAAACACAGAAGCAGGACAAAAAAAATATAAGGAACTAAGGAACTTAATTAATAGGAAATGCAAGCTAGCGAAAGAAGAGTGGATAAAAGGAAACTGTGAGGATATTGAGGAGGATATGAGAAGAGGTAAAGTAGATTTGGGCTACAGGAAAATTAAGTCACATTTTTCTAAAGTAAAACCAAAGGGTAACATTATATGTGATAAGCAGGGTAAGGAACTCACGGAAAATAAGGAAAAAGCTAGAAGATGGAAGGAGTATCTTGAAGATTTATATAAAGGTAGGCAGGACATGGAGGAGCTAGAAAATGTGGAACAGATAGATGAGGATGACTTAGGTCCTAGCATACTTAGGTCAGAGTTTCATAGAGCATTAAATGATTTACGGAATAACAAAGCAGCGGGGATTGATATGATACCAGCCGAATTAATAAAACACGCAGGGGGAAAAATGCAGGAGCGATTATACAGGTTAGTTTGTAAAATATATGAGAAGGGAGAAGTACCACAGGATTTTCAGCGTAGTAGAATAGTAACAATGCCGAAGAAAATAGGAGCTAATTTGTGTGAGAACTATAGGACCATTAGTCTACTATCACATGCATCGAAGATATTGCTAAAGATTATTTATAGGAGATTAGAAAATAAAGTAGAGGAAAGGCTAGGAGAAGATCAGTTTGGTTTTAGGAAAAACAGAGGGACGAGGGAGGCGATTTTAGCACTAAGAACAGTAGTAGAAAAAAGAATGAGGGTAGGAAAGGTAACTTGCATAGCTTTTGTAGATTTAGAAAAGGCATTTGATAATGTAGATTGGGACATAATGTTTAGAATTTTAAAAGAAACGGGTATAGATTATAAGGATAGGAGAATAATTTTTAATTTATATAAACACCAAACTGCCTTAGTTAGAATTGAGGGGGAAGAAGAGGTAGCAAAAATAGGGAAGGGAGTTCGGCAAGGATGTACACTCTCACCGTTATTATTTAATCTATATATAGAAGATGCAATAAACAAAGTAAAAGAAGAGTATAGTGTAGGTGTGAATGTACAGGGAGAGAAAATATATATGCTGAGATTCGCCGACGATATAGCTATATTGGAAGAAAGCGAAAAGAAATTAGAAAGGGTATTGAATGGTATGCAGGCAGTATTGACTAGGGATTTTAACATGAAAATAAATATAGGTAAAACTAAAGTGATGAGGTGTGACAAAAAGGAATGCAGTAGAAAAATGAGGATCACAATAGGAGATAATAGAATCGAAGAAGTGTCAGATTTTTGTTATTTAGGCAGTAGAATCACAAAAGATAATCGAAGCAAGGTAGATATAAAGTGTAGGATAGCACAGGGTAGGAAGGCATTCATAGAAAAAGAACAGATTTTAAGATCAAATATTGACTTGGGTATTAGAAAAAGATTACTGAAGGTATATGTTTGGAGTGTAGCACTGTACGGGTGTGAGGCGTGGACTATAGGAAAGGAAGAGAAGCGTAGATTAGAAGCACTTGAAATGTGGTGTTATAGGAGGATGATGAGGATTGGTTGGGAAGATAAAGTAACAAATGAAGCTGTACTAGAGTTAGTAGGGGAGAAGAGAAGTATTTGGAGAGTGTTACAGCGTAGGAGAGACAGATTAGTAGGGCATATTCTTAGGCATGGGGGGATTATGCAATTGATCATAGAAGGTAGAGTGGAGGGAAAGAGAGGGGTAGGTAGGCCTAAATTGGAGTATGTGAGTCAGATAGTTGAAGACGTTGAGATGAATAGCTATAGGGAGATGAAGGGATTAGCTCAGGATAGATCGGCATGGCGTGCTGTTTCCAACCAATCTTTAGGATTGCGGACTCTTTAACTAACTAACCTAAAAGAATTTTTTTTTTTAATAAAAACATATCGAAATCTTCAACAATTCGTTTTGTGAATCTGTATTTAAACTTGCGCTAAAAATGATTTTTTTTTAATATATATGCCACTCAACTATATTGGTGTTTATGATATCTATCAATCGTCTGGGCACTTAAAATTAAAAGTGCGCAAACGACTATAACGATCTGTAACGATGTAAGTAACGACGTCGGATTTGATGTATTATATTGAGCATGGGCAAAGTAGGCGTCTTAAGATGCGCCGCTTTTTGGGAATTTACAGTTTGCCTGTCGACGCGGCACTAAGTGCTTTTTAAATTGTATCGATATCCATCATAAATTGTGATATATTTGAACTAATATACCGTGCGTCTAAAAAATTAACGCACACAAATCGAATTTATAAATTAAGTACAATTAAATTGGTCAGTATTGAGAAACATAAAAATTTAATTAATATGAAAATATTTTTCATGATAAAAAATACCATTATTTTGTATGCTCTAAATTAAATTTCCTCTAAGTGAAAAAAATCGAAAAAAACTCAAAAAACAATCGAAAAACAATTTTAATGAGATTTTTAGTGAGCCAACGGTTGAGTTGACAAATTGTACTTATAACGAGATTTTTTTTATTATTCTAAGAAAATGTTTAACGACGTATTAAAAATTTTAACTATGCAAATCAGTGGAAAAATCTTAAAATATACTTTAAAATCCGAAAAATGAATATTTTATAAACCAATTTTCTTGTTCGAACTTACATTTTACTTGGATTTATTTTTACTTATCCAAAAAAAAAAATTCCCGTAAATGAATGAACATTCTTCTAATTTTTTGTTCATTTTTAATTTGTATTATATAATTAATTTCCCTACAATTAATATTTCTTACGACTTATGAGATCTCTCAAATGACCAACTAAAAAATTAATTTCGTGGGTCCAATCGAATAAAAACTGGTCTTGTCCAAAAAATCCTACATAACAAAATTTTTCCATCTTTATGAAAAAAAATGTCATAATTAATCCTTGATGCTTCATTTATTATTTTTTACGCGCAAAGCTTAAATTTATTGTCCACGCCTAACATCCGTACAATGCAACGCGTTACACATCGGCATTTATAATAAAAAAAAAATCTTTTTCTACTCAGTCAATATCGAATCAAAAAATTCGTTGTCTTTTCACAACAAAATCTTCGTAGCCACTTTTCCGCGCTTCACATTGTATATAGAATATTCCAAAATCGTATATCAATACGATTTTCGACTGCTGGTGCAGAGGACCAATATAATATGTCATCCGAAGAAGATTATATACATTACGCCGTTGTGGTAATTTCACTTTGGCTGCGTGTTTTATCACATCCGCAGCCTCTGTACGCGAGGATTTATTGCGGTAACAGTTGCCGCCATTGCCACTGCCGCTCCCAACCGCCACATAGATATACCCACTCTAATCTACCAACACCAAAGCGTATTTACTCAAAATATATCACGTGTATCTAACGTAAATTCATTTGCAAAATTGATAAGACACATTTTACTTTTTATCTTTAATCTTCATTATACTACTTCGAGGTGGTGTAAAGATAAGGAGGTGACGTGAAATGAAATTTATTTTATAATTTTATTATAATTTTAACATTTATTTATTGATTTATAATTAAAAGGGGGCGATTGGAAGCATATATAAACAAAATGTTTTTGATTTCTAAATGCTCCTTATTTCATATTTCGTTGATATAAATGATTTTTTCTTTTTCAACTTAAAAAATGTTTTGTAAATTTTGAAGCGAGATTTTTTTTGTTTTTAACTTATCGTTCGATTGTTCAAAATATTCCAAGTTGGATATTAATGTTTCGATGGACCGTTAATTTTTGGCAGAGTCTCAACGTTGCAAAAATCGAAACTGAATTTTTAAAAAAGTTATACCTTCAGAAAGTGTCATTAATTAATCTAAACCTTTCTTAATAGTTAGTTAAAGAGTCCGCAATCCTAAAGATTTGTTGGAAATAGCACGCCATGCCGATCTATCCTGAGCTAATCCCTTCATCTCCCTATAGCTATTCATCTCAACGTCTTCAACTATCTGACTCACATACTCCAATCTAGGCCTACCTACCCCTCTCTTTCCCTCCACTCTACCTTCTATGATCAATTGCATAATCCCCCCCATGCCTAAGAATATGCCCTACTAATCTGTCTCTCCTACGCTGTAACACTCTCCAAATACTTCTCTTCTCCCCTACTAACTCTAGTACAGCTTCATTTGTTACTTTATCTTCCCAACCAATCCTCATCATCCTCCTATAACACCACATTTCGAATGCTTGTAATCTACGCTTCTCTTCCTTTCCTATAGTCCACGCCTCACACCCGTACAGTGCTACACTCCAAACATATACCTTCAGTAATCTTTTTCTAATACCCAAGTCAATATTTGATCTTAAAATCTGTTCCTTTTCTACGAATGCCTTCCTACCATGTGCTATCCTACACTTTATATCTACCTTGCTTCGATTATCTTTTGTGATTCTACTGCCTAAATAACAAAAATCTGACACTTCTTCGATTCTATTATCTCCTATTGTGATCCTCATTTTTCTACTGCATTCCTTTTTGTCACACCTCATCACTTTAGTTTTACCTATATTTATTTTCATGTTAAAATCCCTAGTCAATACTGCCTGCATACCATTCAATACCCTTTCTAAATTCTTTTCGCTTTCTTCCAATATAGCTATATCGTCGGCGAATCTCAACATATATATTTTCTCTCCCTGTACATTCACACCTACACTATACTCTTCTTTTACTTTGTTTATTGCATCTTCTATATATAGATTAAATAATAACGGTGAAAGTGTACATCCCTGCCGAACTCCCTTCCCTATTTTTGCTACCTCTTCTTCCCCCTCAATTCTAACTAAGGCAGTTTGGTGTTTATATAAATTAAAAATTATTCTCCTATCCTTATAATCTATACCCGTTTCTTTTAAAATTCTAAACATTATGTCCCAATCTACATTATCAAATGCCTTTTCTAAATCTACAAAAGCTATGCAAGTTACCTTTCCTACCCTCATTCTTTTTTCTACTACTGTTCTTAGTGCTAAAATCGCCTCCCTCGTCCCTCTGTTTTTCCTAAAACCAAACTGATCTTCTCCTAGCCTTTCCTCTACTTTATTTTCTAATCTCCTATAAATAATCTTTAACAATATCTTCGATGCATGTGATAGTAGACTAATGGTCCTATAGTTCTCACACAAATTAGCTCCTATTTTCTTCGGCATTGTTACTATTCTACTACGTTGAAAATCCTGTGGTACTTCTCCCTTCTCATATATTTTACAAACTAACCTGTATAATCGCTCCTGCATTTTTTCCCCTGCGTGTTTTATTAATTCGGCTGGTATCATATCAATCCCCGCTGCTTTGTTATTCCGTAAATCATTTAATGCTCTATGAAACTCTGACCTAAGTATGCTAGGACCTAAGTCATCCTCATCTATCTGTTCCACACTTTCTAGCTCCTCCATGTCCTGCCTACCTTTATATAAATCTTCAAGATACTCCTTCCATCTTCTAGCTTTTTCCTTATTTTCTGTGAGTTCCTTACCCTGCTTATCACATATAATGTTACCCTTTGGTTTTACTTTAGAAAAATGTGACTTAATTTTCCTGTAGCCCAAATCTACTTTACCTCTTCTCATATCCTCCTCAATATCCTCACAATTTCCTTTTGTCCACTCTTCTTTCGCTAGCTTGCATTTCCTATTAATTAAGTTCCTTAGTTCTTTATATTTTTTCTGTCCTGCTTCTGTGTTTCCAATTTTAATTTTCCTTCTTGCTTCTATCATTTCAACTATTTCTTCCGTGATCCATTCCCTCCTACCTGCCCTTTTCTTTGTGCCTAATACTTCATTTGCTGCTGTAGTTAACCCATTTCTGATTTCCCTCCATTCGCAATCTATTCTTAATAGATGTTTAAAAAATTCTGTCCTTACTTTTCTATATAAAAAAAAAATTCTTGCTGTTCCAAATTAAATTAAAAAAAAAAAACGAATATAACAAATCGACTCCTTATTAAAAAACGCACTAGTCAAAATAAATAATCGTGTGAATTAATTAATTATTTAACACACGCGCAATTTATCTTCAATAAAATATTCTATTTAGAGTAAGCTTTGGAAGAATATTATCTGCACGGTACGCCGACATTTACGCTTATTATAAAATTATAAACCGGCAAATATCTTCGTGTGTGGAAGAGTGCGGTAAGTTATTGCATTTATAGCTCGCTTGTTATTAAACCTAAAAGTCAGAATGGTCTATCAAAGAGCCAAGAAGTTAACAAGACAAGATAATTATCTACATGTACTAACTGCCGATGCAATTATTATTTATAAACGTAATTACAAACGTTCGTACGTACGTTAAATGAATTAATTATTCTGTAATGGGAAGAAATTCATTTTACCCACAAATGAATATATTTAACACAAAATTAAGAAAAATCATCGCCGCGTATTATTTTTAAATTTTTTTCAAGCTGGGAGCTTCACTCAAATACCGCCGTAACGCAACGCGTATAATGCGCATTTCGATAGCCAAACCAGCATCTCTAGTAGCACAAAATAAAAAACGCTTGAAATTGTAGATGTTTAATTTAAAAATTGATCATAACCATATTTAAAAAAGATAAATATATTAAAAAAAAGATGTGTAACTGCATTTAATAAGCCAATTTGTTATGAGCGCTCGAAATAATCAAAACTTAGATTTATTCGATTTCGAAAATGAATAATACTATTCGTGCTAAAGTATAATTACAATTCCAATCGAACTATATTTATACATTTTGAACTAATTGAGATATACAACAAACAATAAATAAATTTCTTTCGAAAACATTTATTTGCTGGCGTGAGTGAAACACGGTATTTTGTCATTAAGGACTAATAATTTTCGAGGATTACGAAACAAATCAAAACACGCAACGGCCAATAATATAACATTACAAATTACGTCATTTCACCAAACCAGAAAAAAAAAAATATATATATATATAAAATCAACGATGTGAAATTATTTATTATCCTTCGGGATCTTTGGGAGGAGGAAAGTTTCGCCGCGAATTATTAGGGAGCTATTTAAGGGTTGGCCCTATGGTATGTCAGACTGAAGGGGTCGAAGAGCAGTTTGCATTCTCTCTGCAGTGAATATGTCGCTAATAATGGTCTAACGTTTATCTTCCAAATTGACTGCGTAAATAGAATTTGGACGGGGTGAGTTATGTCTCGGACAATTACTTGGACTTGAATATAAATTTAAATATAAAAATAAATTTTCGAAAGGGGGCTTAGTTTGCTAGGGTAGTGTTGTGTGAATTTAGTATTAAAAAGTTAATGAATGGATGTTATAATTAAAAATATTTCGTTTTTGATTTGGTTTGATGTAAGCTCTTCATACAAAAATTTTGCCATGGTTAAATTAAAAAAAAATTCTTTGTAGTTCGTGACGTAAATCGAAAAAAAATAATTTTTTTTTTGAGTCGGGCACTTTGAAGAGGAAATGCTAACGTTATTTACAAACAATTAGGAAATTGTTTGTAAAAGATCAGTTTTGAGATTTTTAAAAAACATCCAACCTTCAAAATTTGCTATTATCTAATTCGAACCTTTCGTAATGTATGTTTAAAATATCACATCCTTACGACTTCTCCTTAAATTTTTTTTTACTCAAAATGTATGGCAAACTGCCCCCTTAAGATTTTGACCCTTGATTAAAATTTAAAAAAAAAACCAAACATTTTTTACCCTAGTTTGACAAGTTTTTCCATCAAATATAAATTAGTAAACAATTTCATCAAAAGTGTCTTTTTATTTTCATTTATTACACTTTTTCATTTTCAATTTATTTTCGTTTATTAGACAAATTTCAAATTTAGAGACTTTAGAGAATTTCAAATAAAAATAGATTCTATAAATTCGATTTTAGATATAAGTGATAGGGTGCATTTACAGTATTAAAAAAAAATAATAATAAAATATATATCAATGAAACAAATAGTGTATTAAGATCATTTGTGGAAAAACATTTTCTTGACACAAAGTAGGTCACATTTTTTATGAAAGGATATGGCAAATTACCCTTTTCAAATTTTGATCCCATACTTAAATATTTATATTAAAAAAAAAAAATTTCGGACTTGGGGGAGTTTCTTAGTAATTCAGATATTTTAGGTATATTAAGGTACATTTATAGTTTTGAAATAATTACTGTCTGTCAGAAAATCATTTTCTTTACCAAAAAAAAATATATTTTCAATGCAACAAATAATAATGTACTATTAAAAATCCGCAACATTATAAACATACATTACGCGAACATTCTCCTGAATTATCCGCTATTATTTACTATAAATACTTAATAACAACCCCACGTTATGTCATTTAAACGTCTCCAGTATGACGTCCATCACGTACATATATAGTACAAGTCGTTCGGTTATAATAGAGCCTTAATTGAGTACACTCGGGGACTTGGCGAACTATATAAAATATCGCCATAAATATATTACACGCGACGCTCTGTTAAACATCTGGCGATGGTGGTCGGAACTAAGGGCCGAAACGTTACGTTGCGAAACAATTGGACGAGCAATTGCAATTGCCGCCCATTGGGGAACAATTGCGGTCACAATTGCGAGGCTAATGATGGGGTATTTAGTGCACGTATGTCAAGCTAAATGATTCTTTTTAAAAACGAATAAATTATATATGAACGAGTTGTTTTTAAACAGGCAAATGCGTAAAGTTAATTTAATGCGAATGATAATTTATTCGCGGCCGATTTATTAGAAATTATATAATTCGCACTTGGCCAAGCCATAAAAACTAAAATACTACAGCAGATCGATTAATTAACACCGCAGCTGATAATTAACAGACACTCGGTAGCAATAAAACGCAATTAAATATTAATCGACAATTTTGACTATATACAGGGTATATCCTAAAAAATGATAAGGCATTTTCAAAATATACCATTACAAAACTTAAATTTATATTCTGATTTTGGAACACGCTGTATAGTAGATTATAATATATGCTTATATATTCATTGCGAGAAATATTGTGAATCGGATGAAGATTTATTTGATTTATTCTTAATATAATGTGTATTTTATTTTTGCTAACTTATAATTATATATACAAAAAAAAATTTCTATAACCCTGCAGATTTTTTATTTTTCAAGGCATTTCTTCTATAAAAAAAAATAAACCACTTCGATAGATCTACTTATTTCTTCATCTAATGAATGTAGATTTTTTTTTTTTTCGTAAACAAAAATTTTAATCCTAACATTGGATTGAGCGAATACGAAATTGACTGTTATTTTGGTCATTTATTATGGCTTTGTATACAAGGTGTAGGTATAATAATGAACAGCGCTAATATAAACCTCATTGCGTTTTATTAGGGCCATCATCAATCATCTTGGCATCTTAAATGTTTATTAGAAACGGAATTCGTGAACGGAAAATGACATTTCGAATTTCCAATAGATAAGTAAATCGTAGTTTTGTCAAACGAATAAATTAATTGAGAAGTTTGTGGTAAAAAAAACCAATATATTCGAAGCAAAAAAAATGTTTTAAAAATTATCTAATTTTGTCTTGCTAATTTTCTAGGAAATCCCCAAAGATTTGATGGATTTCAATAAAAAAATCTGGTTAAATTTATGAAATATCTTGTTCTAGTTGTCCTAAAGTATATATAGAAGACAAACACGTAGACCAATTTAAGCTAGCTCATTTCAGATTAAATAGTAAAGATAAAAGTGCTGTAGCCGAGCATATTTTTGACTAACTTCGGTCATCCTATTCAAATTAGTTCACTTAAATTAGTTAACTTATTTATTTAATAGTATATTAATCACGATTCGTGACAGAGGTATTTTATTTTGTTTTTAAGCCTGTGCTACTGAAGATGGGTGTATAGCCTTCGAAATGCGCATCTAGCTACTTAACGCTTTAAGTTACGGTATATGAGTGATACAAATAAAATGTGATATATTTTTTATATTTACCTGAGCTAGGTCGATCGCTGTATCTCGTACAATACACCCAGGCGGGCCAAAGTTTCGGCATACCATCACCATCTTCCGTCTTCAAAGTATCCGGATTAGGTAAAACGCTCTTCACGCTATCCAGCGATGGACTCGTCGATCTACATTCATCATTTGCGTTAATTCGATTCGATTCCTCCCGTTTCCTTTGCTGACCAATTTGCGAAACAGTCTGACACAAACTGCCCAACGTAGACACCTCTTCGTACGGTTTGAAAATGATCTTTGGAGTAACATGCGTTCTTCGAACGGCATCCTTACCAAAATCAGGCTGTAAGATATTCCGAATAGAATATTTCAAGGTTTGAATACGAGGGACATCATCTTCGTCTTCGTCCACGATTAATTCGTGTTGCGGTGAGCTGCGACTGGACTCGGATTGCGCGTAGCTTCTTAGGCAGTCGTCTGCGCGACTTCTAGGAGATCGTGGCGGTGTTGTGGCGCTTCCATTATTGCCATGCTGTTGACTGCTCAAAGCAAACGCTGTTATTCGGAAGAAGCTCGATCGGTCCGCAATTTGTTGATGGTAATGCGATTTGTCTTCCATTGTTGGTATGGTCCGGCAGGTGTACGGAGCGGTCCTCGAGGATTCTGGGCTATTTGGACTGTTGATTGTATTTTGGGAATGGTCACTGTTGGGACTGGTGGCGGTACTTGGGCTCGACCGATCCTCGAAAGCCATTTTTGCACTGGCCGTGAACACGTGAGGACACTTCACACACTGCTATCGTTATCAACTGGTGGTAAGTCAAGGCACCAGATGATCTTCGGAAAGGTCACTTCCGAAGCAAGTGTTTACTGGCATAAATGCGCTGTCAAACTGAGTGAGTTTTCAAAATAGTCATCTTTATTACTACTCCTGTACGGAGAAGAAGGCCACGCCTACACAACAACCACTTGCGCCGACACCGACACCCGACATCATCTCTCTCTCATGCCCACCTCGCAAACATCCTCATGCACCATCAGATCACACATCCTTCTTTCACATACCCAAACAAACACCGGCAAAAATTCTTTATAATCTCAACCGAATTGATTATGCACGATGAACTTATTCATGTAATATCTCGATTAGAACACCATCACCAACAGTTCATTTCGCTTCGAAACTCAACCGGCATACCTTCACCGTGCAATTGATCAATAATAGCTGCATTAAAATCAATCGACAAATTCGAAGAATAGCCAACATTAATTTACAACAGCAAAAAAAAAAAATGTTGCTGAAGAAAATGTCCTTATCGATTTTCCGAGGAGCATGCAGGTGGCGCTGTGCACTGCGCATCGGCATTGCCACGTGCAATCGCTGTGGCGAAACTGGAATTGATAATAGCCTCGGTGGCAGAGGGGGAAAAACAGATGTTAACATTGTGGGTTGGGCAACAAGCGAGCTGGAGCTTTTGGTAGGGGCCGCAGCCAGCTCAGTTCCAACGTCGATTGAGATGTGTCCTCGTCCAGCGAGTTGTTTGTTTTGCAAAGAGGTCCGAACAAAACGAACCGGAGCTGGTGAGGCGGGCGGAGCCTTTGACGATGGCTTAGATATGAACAAGGAAAGGCTTCTCTGCGATCTTTGTCCGTCGAATTGAGATTGGAAATGATTCCGCTGTTGCGGAAGCTGTTGCTGCTGCGAGTGATATTAAGAGCGCGATTGAATTGTTTTACATTATGTTAGTACCCCGAGGATGATTGATTAGGTAATAATATTGTTCGAGGATACCCCCAAAAAAAAATCCCCAAAAAGATGGCTCACCAAATAAATTCAAATTCACAAGTTCGCATCCAGATGTTTGCATAAAACTGGTTTCGAATGCTTCATGTTCATCTGCAAGATTTTATATACTTATACACTGCTTTTCGTTCTTCAATGCATCGTTGCAACAACTTGAGATGCATCTAAAATAAGAACTGAAGAAGTATAATACCTAATGGTATTATCATGAAGAGGAAAGCCCAGAGTATGCCATGCATACGAAACGAACAGCAGCTGAAGAGCTGTGAGAGCAAGATGGTACTAATTGACTGATATACGCAGACGTGCTGTAATATACATGTTGATGATGATGATAATAATGATGATGGTGTTCCTCTAGATGTAAGATTTGACATCGCGTGATTGTGCGATTAAAAGAAGAATATTTTAATTGAAATTTTGAATCAATGCTTACTCGGCAAGGTAATGTTAATGATGTTAAATTTTGTCGGATTTAGATTAAATATGAAAAATGATATAACAAAAAAATTCAAGTTGTTTCAATTACTTCTTGTACGGGAGAAGAAATATAATCGTGACTTTTCAAGCGATATTATCTAATTTTTCAAATTTCCTATAAAATTCTAATATTTAACACAATTTTGAAACATTACACGTGATCAAACAGTAAAATATCTTTTAAAAAAATGATTTGATACAACAGAATCTTCCCAAAAAGAAATTGTTTAATCTTCAGCTAAAATTCACTAAGAATTTTAAATACGCCATTTATTGGATCAGAAAAATATGTGCAATTTATTGTTTAAATAATAGAAGTAAACAATTTTTAAAGTAGGCAATTTACATAACATTTGACCGAATGTAAATGTCCCTAAATTATGACGCAGGTGTATTGTGCGCATGTGTCAAAGCCAAAGTTCCATGCACAGTTGCCATATCGAACTGATATTTAAAGAAACATTTAAAAATATATACATTTAAAATTTATTAGAAACGTTATTATGGTTTATAAATTTTATTTATCATTCGCCTTAATGAAAATACACAATAATACTAATTTCACTTTAAAAAATTTTAAATACAGCATGTGTATAATTATTCTAAATGAATTATTATGGCAACGGTGTTTAGAAATACCACATACGTCACATAAATATTTATAAATATAAAAACACCTGCCAAAAATATTTTATTCGACTATTAAAAAAGGAATACTTTTAAATATATATGTATATCTATGAAAAAAATTAATAGAAAAATAGTTTTTGTTGAAATGGTGATTTAAAAAAATAATCGAACGAATAGTCGATAGTTTTATTTAATCGTTAATTAGCGGGAAGACTTTGCAATTTTTGTCACTTATTTAAAAGTACATAAAGCGTGTTCTTGGTTATTTCAACTAGTTGCAAGATAATTTCCACATCATAAAATATGGAAAAATCAACGATGTACACAAAAACTTTAAGAAAACAATGGCAAAGAAGAAACAGAACACAAACAACTGGATATTTAAAATTCGGCACGGTGTTGCAAAAATATTACTTTAGCCATTCCATTTTCCCATTGTGATTTTTAAAGAGCGTAATTAAATTTAACAGTAAAAAAAAACCGTTTTTGTACACGCCATGCGCAGCTTAACACAAATCTTGTAAAAACCAACTTTTATAATTTTACGTCCTGCTTAATATCCTAGACTTCGCTTAATATTTTAATGAGGCAACGATTCTTAGTAGGTGGCTTACTCAAATTCCAAGAGACTCCAATTAAGAAACGAACCTGAGGAAGCGCACAAAAGCATCAAAATATAAAGCTTACCCCATACGGTGTAAGTTTACAAACTGATTTCGTTTAGCTATTTGCGTCCAAAACCAAAACGAATCGGTTTATCTATCGAGAAGAATATGAGAACGATTTTGCCTATTGAACTATAGTTTTGTTCACTATGTCAAGGTTTCACTAAATAATCAGTTGTCCAAACATTTTATGTCACGGCACAACAAAGGTGAGTTGATTCTCTTCGCTTGGATTGGACATGAAGGTGTGGATAATTTTTTGTTTACAAACATCTAAGACAACAAGACATACCTGAGAGGAAGATGACGGTAAATGTGACAAGTTAAAATTTAAATTGAAAATTTATTACAGGCACGTACTCAGGTTTTAAAAAAACGTATGGTTTTTTTTCTGCGAAATGCTTTTGCTAATGAAATAACTTCCCTACATTAGCGATTATTTTGGAAAAAAATGGTGAAGCTGAAAAATTTCGAAATTAAGTAATACACGCTATATATATTACACCTGTACGAAGGTAGGAGTCTAATTTGCACGCAGTCGGTACCTAAAGTTAATCTTTGCAATTGTATTATGTGATGGGTAAAATATTTTGTCGTATTTTTGACAGGTAGTGAAGATTGTTTCGTTACGGCGTCCGTGACAAAATATACCTTTGCATTTTGCAGGTCTATAGTACCAAAATAATAATGAGAAAAATTAAGGATTTACTCTCTACAAGGTGCTGAAACAATTTTTTTTGCCATGCAAAATTGATTTGTATTATTTTTTTGTTGTATATTACATAATTTTTTAAGGATTTTTTGAAAAGTTTAATTTCAGTAATTCTTAAAAAAATTGAAAATGACTTGGAAAGGAATATGCCTTCAAATTGTCAAAAATTCCAATTTGGTCGTATACAATTTCTCTAAATTCGTTTGTAATATTGAATATAAATTTCTTTCAATAGGTAGATAGATAGTATAGACTAGATAGTATAGACTATATAGTATAGACTAGATAGTATAGACTATATAGTATAGACTAGATAGTATAGACTAGATAGTATAGACTAGATATTATAGACTAGATATTATAGACTAGATAGAATAGACTAGATAGTATAGACTAGATAGTATAGACTAGATAGATAGATAGATAGATAGATAGATAGATGGTATAGACTAGGTAGTATAGACTAGATAGTATAGACTAGATAGTATAGACTAGATAGTAACGACTAGATAGTATAGACTAAATAGTATAGACTAGATAGTATAGACTAGATAGAATAAACTAGATAGTATAGACTAGATTAAAAAAATCTATTAAAAATTGAATTCGTTTTTTTATATATTTTGTGTACCTATATTATGACTCCCCCGGTATATATTAATCTTTATGTGTGGTTTCCGTGTGTCAGTATTACAGCACATTTTGACATGCATTTTTCATATGATTGTCGTAAAGTAACTGAATCAAAATGTGTTTTGTCGAATCGCCGGGTTTTTGCTCGAAATATTAGTTATGCCTTCCGAATAATATGCACGCATTTCAAAAGACAATTTACAATTTATTCGGTAATGATGAAAGTTTCATATTTAACGATAATAAGTACAAATATCAAAAAATAATCAAACTATTTAATTAATTATTTCTATATATCGATGAAGTATTTATTCAATCAAGCTCACAATAATTCAAGGGTCAAATCAATAACCTACACAAATAGATAAATACAGGGTGAACCAAAAATACCAAACAAAAATCATATATGTATTATAAAGAAATTGCGAATAAAACGTGGATTTTTCGAATATATTTCTAAAAATACATTAAACATCAATGCACTTAAGTTATATTTTTATTGTTATATCCAGATTATATATTTGACAAACTTTTCAATGAGCCGTCATATCGCATAGGTTGCTTTTTCAAAATAAAAGATGGCGAAAGCTGAGGGTTAATAGGGTGCATGGTAAAAAAAAATGGTTAGTTAGCAAAATCCATTTGAATATTGCAGTGTTTTATTCGTTTAAAAAAATGTATGTTTGTATTTTTGTGGAAGCCTGTACATATAAGTCCTTATAAATTCTGAACTGAACGAGAAACAAGAGCGCAAGAGTTTGTTTATATATTGTTTTCAGCTCTAGGTTACAATAGCTAGTTCGATGGAGTGTCATCGTGGTTGTTGTATTTATAAAATGTTTTATCAGAGCCATTGGATAGCGCAGAATAAATACAGGACGCGTTGAAATCGTTGCGTAGGTGTCAAATAAACTAAAGTATTGAACGATCTGCCCCAAATAGCGAATTCTATAGCCCAGTATTCGATACCAGAATCCATTCAGGGGCGTAGAAATATGTATATATGTGCGCCGAAGTGATAAAATGTTTAGATGATAAATAGGCATTTGTGTAAGATAGGTAGATAGATAGATAGATGATTTTTGTAGATTAACTAAAACTCATAAAGGACCAATTTACCTTTTCTTTTTAAAAAGTTTCTTTTTAAAAAAGCATTTTATAACTACAGACTGTTAAAATTGTGATAAAGACGAAATTTTAAAATGTATCCATTGTGTTAAATACATTTAAGTATTTACTTAACTTTATAAATGTCTTCACCTGCGATTTTTGTAATTTTTGTATTTCTGACGTTTGTAAAAAGAATTTTTTAACAATAAACATCTATCTATTCTATTCTATCTAATCTATTTTATCTAGTCTATACTATCTATTCTATTCTATTTAGTCTATACTATCTATTCTATCTAGTCTATCCTATCTAGTCTATACTATCTAGTCTATACTATCTAATCTATACTATCTAGTCTATACTATCTAGTCTATACTATCTAGTCTATACTATCTAGTCTATACTATCTAGTCTATACTATCTAGTCTACACTATCTAATCTATACTATCTAATCTATACTATCTAGTCTATACTATCTAGTCTATACTATCTAGTCTATACTATCTAGTCTACACTATCTAGTCTATACTATCTAGTCTATACTATCTAGTCTACACTATCTAATCTATACTATCTAGTCTATACTATCTAGTCTATGCTATCTAGTCTATACTATCTATATATCTATCTTTACATCTATCTATCTATTTATCTATCTATCTATCTATCTATCTTATCTTGTCTTATCTTATCGTATCTATCTATCTATAAGTTTTTTAATTTTTTTTTTAAGATTTCTTAGTGTTTTTTCAAAATACGCAATAATGGTAATGTTTATTAATTAACGAGACCGCAGGCCGAGTTGGATAAAATGATGAGTGAAGATTTTTCTATTATAGCTTCGAAAAAAAAATGTAACGTATGATTATATTTTTCGTTATCATCGGAAAAGTCGGCTTTTCCAAAAAAAAAAAAACGTTTTAATTCGTCCCAAAACTGCTATTTTTTTTAAATTTCGGCTATTGAATGTTGAATTAAATCGTTGCGAGTTTTTTTCGTGTATATAAATTGGTATTTCATCGACTGGTTGAAAAATTGTATATAAATAAAAATAAATTCAATAAATATATGCGCCGCCAATGTGGTTGTTGCATCATCGGGGATGGCAAAGAAACGCGGCCAATCTGGGTGATATAGTAATATAGGCTAACCACTGCCGTGTAAACACAATTCAGGAATAAAGAAATTCGAACTCCGCAATCTAATCGAATCAGAGACGCTCAAACTAGTGCGAGATGGAAAATTCGTGGAGAAGGTATGTTGAGGTACGCCGATGATATAGCTATATTGGAAGAGAGGGAGCAGAATTTAGAGATGGTATTAAATGGTATGCGGGAAGTAATGATTTGTTTGGGATTGCAATGTGAAAATGAATGTAGGTAAAACCAAAGTGATCAGGTGTTATAAAAAATGAATGCAAGCGAAAGATGACGATTCGAATAGGAGATGATAAAATAGAAGAAGTGTCAGATTTCTGTTATTTAGGAAGTAGGATCATAAAGGAGGTAAGGTAGATATTAGATGTAGGATAGCACAGGATAGGAAGTTATTCGTAGATTTGAAGATCAAATATTGACTTGGGTACTAGAAAAAGACTACTGAAGTGTGGAGTGTAGCATTGTACGGGCGTGAGGCGTAAAGGTAAAGCAAGAGAAACATAGAATAAAAGCTTTCAACTAATAGTATTGCTTTAGGAGGAGGATGAGGATTGGTTGGACAGATAAAGTGGCAAATATTGCAAAAGTTAGTAGAGGAGAAGAGAATTATTTGGATTCTATTCTATACAGCGCAGGAGAGATATACTAGTAGGTCACATTATTCGACATGGAGGGTATTATGCAATTAGTTATAGAAGGTAAAGTAGAGGGGAAGAAATCGGAAGGACGTGTGTGATGAATAGCTATAAGGAAATGGAGAAATTAGCTCAAAATTTTGTAGTCGTTCGAATTTGTTGTATTTAATAAAATAGGAGCCGAGTTGGGTTTCTGGACTTTATCAGGACTTTTACCTGAATGGTGAGGACTCAAACCAGTGGGTGTATTCTCATGCCGCACCTACACAGCTTTACACAAGCCTAATCGCAAACCAATTTTTTTTAGAAATACGAAATATAATAGAAATATAAAAGAATATTTGGATTACAGAGGAGAGCAATAAGAATTGTTGGAGGTATTGGCTATCGTGATAATTGTCAGTGTGTCTTTACCAATTTTAAAATACTAACTCTTCCCTCCATCTACATACTGCAATGCATATTATTTGCCCACGACCATATGAATGAATTCCAATTACACTCAAGTATACTGAACAAGAAGCCCGAATGATGTATATATTGATATTGGTAAATTAACTAAAACTTATAAAACACCAATTTACCTTTTCTTTTTAAAAAAGCATTTTATAACTATACTGACTTTTAAAATTGTGATAAAGACGAAATTCTAAAATGTATCGTGTTAAATAAATTTAAGTATTTACTTAACTTTGTAAATGTCTTCACCTGCGATTTTTGTAATTTTAGTATTTCTGACGTTTGTAAAAAAAATTTTTTTTTAACAATAAACAACTATCTATTCTATCTAGTCTATTCTATCTAGTCTATTCTATCTAGTCTATTCTATCTAGTCTATTCTATCCAGTCTATATTCTATCTAGTCTATTCTATCTAGTCTATTCTATCCAGTCTATATTCTATCTAGTCTATTCTATCTAGTCTATACTATCTAGTCTATACTATCTAGTCTATACTATCTAGTCTATACTATCTAGTCTATACTATCTAGTCTATACTATCTAGTCTATTCTATCTAGTCTATTCTATCTAGTCTATTATATCCAGTCTATATTCTATCTAGTCTATACTATCTAGTCTATACTATCTAGTCTATACTATCTAGTCTATACTGTCTAGTCTATACTATCTAGTCTATACTATCTAGTCTATACTATCTAGTCTATACTATCTAGTCTATACTATCTAGTCTATTCTATCTAGTCTATACTATCTAGTCTATTCTATCCAGTCTATATTCTATCTAGTCTATACTATCTAGTCTATACTATCTAGTATATACTATCTAGTCTATACTATCTAGTTTATTCTATCTAGTCTATACTATCTAGTCTATACTATCTACTCTATACTATCTAGTCTATACTATCTAGTCTATACTATCTAGTCTATACTATCTAGTATATACTATCTAGTCTATACTATCTATTTATCTATCTATCTATCTATCTATCTTTATATCTATCTATCTTATCTTATCTTGTCTTATCTTATGTTATCGTATCTATCTATCTATCTATCTATCAGCTATCTATCTATCTATCCATCTATCTATCTATCTATCTATCTATCCAAGCATATTTTGATAGAAAATACTCTCTTTTATTAATAAATAATATAGTTTAAGGACTTCTGTTGATTTGGCATCATTGAGCGTCTCGTTCTCGTCGTATTTGTACCATACAATCCAAAAACATATAACCCGCTTCTCATCTATATCTATATGCGTACATCTATCTATACAGTGCTGGCTGATGCATGCGCTGGCAAACAGTGTGTGTGTGTGTGCGCGCGATCGATGATCCGATGATTCCGCACACTTTGATTTTATTATTCACAAGTGATGTAGAAAATTGAATTCCACACCCTCTTTCTATACCATATATATATATATATATATATATATATATATATATATATATATATATATATATATATATATGCATACATACATACATACACCGATGTTCTCTTGGTTTTCTATATAATACACACCGTATTTACAAGGTGTTGAATTCTATACCCTCGATCATGTGGATAATAATATATCTACTATTTATTGATCGGTTTCATTCCTTGTTCAAGAATCGTTATGTATGTGCTATAAGAACATGTATATATTAAGAAATCGTACAATAAAAAATTTCTAGCTACATGTTTATATTGATTTTCGCCTTATAATCTAAGACAAAAATGGTTTTCAATAGTTAAAAATATATAAAAATCGATTACTCTCGCCGATTGACTAAAAAAATCTTGGAAATACATTTTTAATATTTTTTTGTTGAAATATAATAATTTTAAATATCAGTACGTACGTACGAATAAATTTTTTTCAACGTATTTTTGTAAATATTGCTACTCTGGCAAGAACAATTATATTTTTAAAAAAGTTTCTTATAACTAATATATTTCCGAATGAAATAAAAATATATATATTTATTTTTAATTATCTTTTCAGACCTAAATGGTTTTTTTTTAATTAATGCAATTTCTATTTGTTTCTATGCAAATAGCGTACGAACGAATTAATTGTAAAATACCTCTAGCATATATTTCAATAAAAAAAAAGTGAAAAATGTAAAAAGCAATTTTGTTTTATTCTGTAAAGTTTCATAGAACAACATTTCAAATGAAAGTTATTTCTGCAATTTTTTGAAATGCAATTTCTAATTAGTTGATTATCGTAATGAGAAAATACTTTTATTATCAAGAAATTAAGTCCACGAAGTTGGCAAAATGAAAATTGACAATCAAATCTATAATAAATATTTTGATATTTGTTGCAAATTTAAAAATGTGGAAATATGGAAATGTAAAAAATGGAAATGTGGAAACTTGATAATATAATAAAAAGAGAGAGTTTCGACTTAATTATAAAATTCATACATCGCTATAAAATTTCACCTGTCATAATAAGAAAATATCTAAAGAGACATTTCTTAATAAAATTTATATTTTTATATAAACAGGTTCAAAATAAATTTAAATATTCACCAATTTCGCCAGAGATGAATATTATATAAAAAATAACGCGTTAATAAACCTTTCCATATAAATTAATCAATTAATTGTTCGATAAAATCAATTTTAAAAAACAAAATAATTCGCCGATATCTATTTAATTTAAAAAATCATTATCGAATAGCAAAAGAATATTAATTTCTATCATCCAATTAACTAAATAAAAATTTCGTAAGAAAAACTTATGTAAAATAGCTTTGAAATAAATAAAAATAAAAATTATTTGAAAGTTTCACCGTTCGTGGAAATCATCATTGTCAGTGAAATTGATGTCTTTGTGCATAAGAAAATACGCCGTGCGGAATTTATAAATAAATTAAGACAAAAAATTGGTCTTTAAAATGTGAAAATTGCATATCGTTATAATTGCATCACGGCCATAATAAAAATTTAAATAAACCCGCCGCAATTTCACAGAAATGAATTAATAATTAACATAACGTATATACATACGTGCATATGCGGCATAATAGCATATTTACAGTGTGAAAAATGTACATGCGTAATTGGAATATACAGGATGTTCAAATTGAACTATCAAATTGCAATGTATATAGTTATTAAATTAAAAATTCTATTTAAAATGTGATATTTCCCAAATAACTTTTCCGCAACAAATCACCCTGTATATACTAGGTATATATACAATTCATTGTACAAAATTTATTATAAATAACGTACAAAACATTCACGTAATTACTACACGACCATAAACAGCTAAAAGTTGACTTTAGAGAAAATACAGACAGTCGATCGCTCTCTCCGATTCATTTTTAATGGACTCTACCCGCCTAAGAAAAGCACGCGCGCAAAGGAGCTTTGAACATTGACTGCACTTTATACAGTCGATTATGAGATTATAAATATTAATATATAAAAAAGGTGACATCGATCAGATCAATTGCCCTTTTTATTAAAAAAACGAAATTAAATGGGATGTTAAATTATATTGTTAATAAAATATAGATGTTTGTATATATGAAGAAATTTGTTAAAATCCTACGATTTATCGCAAATAATTTTTACGATTTTATTTTGCACGGTATCGCATTTTTTTGGAAATTTTCGTACAAGTTGTGCCATCTATAATCAACTAACTAAGCTACAGAAAACCCGCTCGAACAAATTGGAGAAAAAAAAAATTGTAGCTAAGAAAACGCGCGCGCCATCCCAAAGTCAATCAAACGATCCTTTAAGGGAAGGGTACGCCGAAGAAGCAAAGAGATGATGAAGTAAAGTATCCACAACGAAGAATAAAGACGGAAAACAGAATTGGCCATCTCCATCGCACAAGTACCGATACAAGCTACAAGAAGAAGAAGACAAGAGATAAGGTATTGATGATGAGGTTGCTTCTGTGTCTCTGACGATGCCGTCTTCGTGTTGCGATTTGTTATGTACAGTCTTCGGTTTTAACGTTCGATCGTCCGCTGCCGAAGATTACTCTAATGGCACGCCAGCGAGACTCTTGTAGAAGAGACAAAAGACGCGGAGTTTCGTCGTCAACGTGTGTGGTCCACTGCAGCGCTGCTGCGCGTCTTATGGCCATGGTCGCGGTTCGTTGTTAATTGAGGGTCTTCAGGTGCCAGTCCAGAAGAGAAAAAGCAGCAAAGGATCGGAGAGGAGTGATTTATTTCTTTTTTCTTTTTTCTGATCGACTTGGAATTTATTTCGACGCATTCGACATATTTTTGGAATGGTTCAAAAGAGATAATTTCTTTAATAAAAAAATTGAATTGTCAAAGCATTGATTTTATCGGCCATCGTGAATTTTCTGAATCCTAACAACAAAACGTCAAAATGACTTTTCTTAAGTCAAAATAATAAACTGAAATGTACATAAATGCGTTTTACAAATATATAAATAAAGTATCAGAAAAACAAACTGAAGAAATATGCCAATAATATTCTGTAAAGGTCTTCTTTATTTTGTATAATTTAGAAATGGATATTAGGTCGTGGACAAGTACTTATCCACTTATCCATAAAAAGTACTTGTCCACGACACAATATTCCATTTAAAAATTTATCTACTAGACGAAGATTTTCAACTCTAATTTTATATACAAGAATTTTGGCAGAATTATCTTGAAATGACTTCGTAGAAAATAAATTTTGAATATTTCAAAGATTAAACACTAAAAGAAAATAAATATTGATATCCTTTTCAAGTGCATAACATTTTTTTCTTATTTGCGTTTCTAATAAACCTAAATGAGTTCGTTTATAGCATAGGGCATTTTACTGTTTCAAAGTTGGTAGTTCTGTTTGCCAGTCATCAAACGTCAAACTACAAAAGAAAGCAACAAATAGTTTAATTGTAATTTATTTGACAATTTATTTCAAATATTTCAAATGTGTCAATAGCAACTACCAACAGTCGAAAAATTCCCTAAATTTTGAAATTTCGATTTTTTTATTTAAAAAGGGCATAAAAGACGCAAATTAGAAAAAAATGTATAAAAAACTCATTTCATAAGTCATTCGTTCTTTAGAAAACTTGAACTCGTGCAATAAAACCTGCCTTGTGGAATTCGTTCTTTAATATACTATTGAAGAATCCATTACAAATTTAGGATAATATATATTAGTTTATTAGCTTGTTTGACATTTGTCTGTAAATAAACACGTGTCAAAATATGTCAATAGACAATGATAGGTTAATTATATCCCCATGGGACAATGGTATTGGTTTCGCTGTCAAATAATTAAGTCGGCCATCATGATTTTACAGTAGAAACGTCAAATTGACTTTTATTAAGTCAAAACAACACGCTAATATTTAAATAAATACATGTAACGAATAAATAAATGAAATATCAAAAAGACAATTAATAAAATGCAAATAATGTTTTATAAAAACTGTCTTTACGTAGCATTTTGTACAATTTTCAAGAAATTTGGCAATGGTTGTCTTAAAATAAAATCACAGCGGCAAAGATACGGACAGATATTTAATAAAATTTTGATATTTGCAAATTTATACGCTAAAATTCTAATTTTTTTGTCAAGAACATTTAGCTTTCGACATTATTAACTAATTTCAATATTGCAAGGCGAAAAAAGTGCTTTTAACATTTTCTCTTGCATTTAAAACTATAAAAGTTATAAAAGCTATAAAACTATTGTAAATTTTCAGCTCCCCCGATAATAAATCCATCAGCTTCATCAACAACAAATTATTTCAACATTATACATTTTTCTAATAAAATGTGTGGAAATTTTTTTTTTTTTTAATTTCCACTGTTCCTTTTTTCTTTTCATCAGTCTGCATATATAATAGATAATCATTTATAGCACCTACTCGCATTATATTTATATATATATAAACACACGTAGGTACTGCTCGCAATTAAAATTGATTAATTATTAACTCATCTTCGCGAGACATTTGTTACATGGCTAGAGGTATTCCTTTTGTATTCGCTTGCGCGTACCTTCTTGGGTATTACGAGTACCCGGTATATACATGTACACGAAGCACTAATCTTTTAAGCACTTACACAGCTTAAAGCTCACTAGACCTACATGTAATCTACACATACTCTGCACACCATATATAGGGAGAATAAATTGAACAATATATTTCGAGCTGTACGCCATAATTGTGGTACCGAGATGCACTGAACTGAAGAAGTCATCAATCGCACTTTATCGTCTTCTTCGGCTAATGCTTCTAGCGAATTGTGTTAAAATACGGAGATATAAAACGAAATCTATCCGCGGATGGCGGAAATAATATAAATGTTCAATATTGACTAGACAGGCACGTAATTATATTAATTGTGGAATAATTAGACATGTGTATTGTGTTTGAGATTGCTCACAAATAGACAAGTTTCATTTTCATTTATTGATTTTTTTTTTATTAATATTAAATGTTTTAAATATAATTTTCTTCCTTGTCGTATAATTTTTTACAAATTTTTACAAAAAAAAATCATTTTCTATGATAAAATTTAAAAATTAAATACAAAACATTATAATTGTATTCCTATATTTCGCCAAAATCGACACTAAAGTACCAAAAGTGCCCTAATTATTTAATTATCTAAAATTCAGCTCGTAGAGACCCATAATAACCGCGATCTCCGAATGAGCAAATGTGCTAAAGTTCGCTAATAACGTTGCAAGCTTAATTATAAGGTGAGTAACTAACTCTTCGCGTTATTCAAAGTTATGAACTACTATGGACAAAAAGAATATATATTTTATATGGACAGGCCTTTATATATATAGTATGTAATTGCATAGCAAACGTAACATCAATTTTTTCGCCAAAGTAGGCATATTGAATCAACGCGTCTTAATTGTTAAAACAGCTGATACGTTTTCAATTGTGACATGTGACAGATAATGTCAGTGTATTTTTTTTTTATAATTGGTCATTTTATGTCAATAATGTAATTTAAATAAGTTTCAAACATTATTTCGTAACGTTTTTGTTGGTTAATCTGATTTTATTGTAATTATTCGTTGCAGATCGAACTGATATGTACTGAATATATTATAGTTCAGTCAGGTCAGGTCAGGTCGGGTCCTTTTATTTGAATAATATAATTTAAATAAGTTTCAAACATTATTTCGGTACGTTTTTGTTGGTTAATCTGATTTTATTATAATTATTCGTTAAAAATCGAACTGATATGTACTGAATATATTATAGTTCAGTCAGGTCAGGTCAGGTCAGATCAGGTCAGATCATTTTATTTTAATAATATAATTTAACTAAGTTTCAAACATTATTTCGTAACGTTTTTGTTGATTAGTTAAAGAGTCCGCAATCCTAAAGATTGGTTGGAAACAGCACGCCATGCCGATCTATCCTGAGCTAATCCCTTCATCTCCCTACAGCTATTCATCTCAACGTCTTCAACTATCTGACTCACATACTCCAATCTAGGCCTACCTACCCCTCTCTTTCCCTCCACTCTACCTTCTATGATCAATTGCATAATCCCCCCATGCCTAAGAATATGCCCTACTAATCTGTCTCTCCTACGCTGTAACACTCTCCAAATACTTCTCTTCTCCCCTACTAACTCTAGTACAGCTTCATTTGTTACTTTATCTTCCCAACCAATCCTCATCATCCTCCTATAACACCACATTTCGAATGCTTGTAATCTACGCTTCTCTTCCTTTCCTATAGTACACGCCTCACACCCGTACAGTGCTAAACTCCAAACATATACCTTCAGTAATCTTTTTCTAATACCCAAGTCAATATTTGATCTTAAAATCTGTTCCTTTTCTACGAATGCCTTCCTACCCTGTGCTATCCTACACTTTATATCTACCTTGCTTCGATTATCTTTTGTGATTCTACTGCCTAAATAACAAAAATCTGACACTTCTTCGATTCTATTATCTCCTATTGTGATCCTCATTTTTCTACTGCATTCCTTTTTGTCACACCTCATCACTTTAGTTTTACCTATATTTATTTTCATGTTAAAATCCCTAGTCAATACTGCCTGCATACCATTCAATACCCTTTCTAAATTCTTTTCGCTTTCTTCCAATATAGCTATATCGCGGCGAATCTCAACATATATATTTTCTCTCCCTGTACATTCACACCTACACTATACTCTTCTTTTACTTTGTTTATTGCATCTTCTATATATAGATTAAATAATAACGGTGAAAGTGTACATCCCTGCCGAACTCCCTTCCCTATTTTTGCTACCTCTTCTTCCCCCTCAATTCTAACTAAGGCAGTTTGGTGTTTATATAAATTAAAAATTATTTTCCTATCCTTATAATCTATACCCGTTTCTTTTAAAATTCTAAACATTATGTCCCAATCTACATTATCAAATGCCTTTTCTAAATCTACAAAAGCTATGCAAGTTACCTTTCCTACCCTCATTCTTTTTTCTACTACCGTTCTTAGTGCTAGAATCGCCTCCTTCGTCCCTCTGTTTTTCCTAAAACCAAACTGATCTTCTCCTAGCCTTTCCTCTACTTTATTTTCTAATCTCCTATAAATAATCTTTAACAATATCTTCGATGCATGTGATAGTAGACTAATGGTCCTATAGTTCTCACACAAATTAGCTCCTATTTTCTTCGGCATTGTTACTATTCTACTACGCTGAAAATCCTGTGGTACTTCTCCCTTCTCATATATTTTACAAACTAACCTGTATAATCGCTCCTGCATTTTTTCCCCTGCGTGTTTTATTAATTCGGCTGGTATCATATCAATCCCCGCTGCTTTGTTATTCCGTAAATCATTTAATGCTCTATGAAACTCTGACCTAAGTATGCTAGGACCTAAGTCATCCTCATCTATCTGTTCCACATTTTCTAGCTCCTCCATGTCCTGCCTACCTTTATATAAATCTTCAAGATACTCCTTCCATCTTCTAGCTTTTTCCTTATTTTCTGTGAGTTCCTTACCCTGCTTATCACATATAATGTTACCCTTTGGTTTTACTTTAGAAAAATGTGACTTAATTTTCCTGTAGCCCAAATCTACTTTACCTCTTCTCATATCCTCCTCAATATCCTCACAATTTCCTTTTATCCACTCTTCTTTCGCTAGCTTGCATTTCCTATTAATTAAGTTCCTTAGTTCCTTATATTTTTTCTGTCCTGCTTCTGTGTTTCCAATTTTAATTTTCCTTCTTGCTTCTATCATTTCAACTATTTCTTCCGTGATCCATTCCCTCCTACCTGCCCTTTTCTTTGTGCCTAATACTTCATTTGCTGCTGTAGTTAACCCATTTCTGATTTCCCTCCATTCGCAATCTATGTCGTTCCTAGATGTTCCATTAGCCATGATTTCTACTTTCTGCTTGTACTTTTCACATACATCAGCTAATTTTAACCTATCGACATCTACTCTGACCTGTTTAGACTTCTGTAATTTCTTGAATTTGACCTTTGAGTCCAGGACTACTAAATTATGGTCACTATCAATATCTGCTCCAGGGTAACTCTTACAATTGTTGATTAATCTGATTTTATTGTGATTATTCGTTGAAAATTGAACTGATATGTACTGAATACATAATAGTTCAGTCAGGTCAGGTTAGGTCAGGTCAGGTCAGGTCAGGTTAGGTCAATTTATGTGAATAATGTAATTTAAATAAGTTTCAAAAGTTATTTCGATACGTTTTTGTTGGTTAATCTGATTTTATTATAATTATTCGTTAAAAATCGAACTGATATATTATAGCTCAGTCAGTAGTTCAAATGAGTTACCAAAAAAAAAAATGGCCGACATGTGCATTGACGAAAAATCGTTTTGAAATTTAAAAAATCACGGAGAACGATACAAAAACAAACTTTGTTCAATATTGCGAAAATTTTGGAATTTGTTTTTCCGATATTAATCTAATGTGTGAAACATTAAATCATTGAGCAACTGGCGAATAGTTGGTCCATTTTGGTCGGTGGTATATTCCGCCGTTGTTTAAGTAATAAATTCACCCCGTGAACCCCCCATTTAAATTACGATATGATAATATGGTAAACGAGGTGGAATTGACTGAAACTACCAAATGGCGGTGTTATATTATACCCTGCCGGTTTGGGATAGCGGCGGTGTTGCCGTCTATTCACAATAGACCAGGTCACGACAGATAAACATTATACAAAACCGAACCATACAAGTCCCAAATCCGATCCTGAAATGCCGCAAATCCAAAATTTCGATGAAGCATTTATCCCCGCATACCACCTTATAAAATTTCAGTGATTTTTTTATTGAACATTTCTAAAAAAAAAGCTACAAATTTCCAATATATCGATTTTTCAAAAAAAAAATGTTCATATATTTCTGACGATCGTAAAACACCAAAAAAATCATTATTTTAAAAAAAGGTACGTCTGCACATCCTGCTTTCTCTCCATATAGTTCTCCAACAGGAATTATGTCTACTGTGTAAACGAAATAAATCCTATTCTCGGTAACTACATTAACGTTGTTATGTATAATATATTGCATATTTTCATCCCCATTTTCCGTGCACCCTCAGCCCCAAATCCCATCCCCTTTGCGCCTAAACTGTGCAACGGCGATATATCTTCTCCTCTGCACATGTAACGGATGTGTGAAATTTGCCAATAGACAACCACCCTGTCCAATATATAAACACTCCCATTCAATCAATTTCACTAAATCACCTTTTCTACACGCCATCTAACGAAAAAACCAATTTGATTTTTCTACACACAATTGCCACGTTCAAATCAAAACGAAAGTAAAAAAAATTCTGTGAAAACAAAATTCAAACGCCCACATATTTGACCTGCACGCACCCTTCTATTCAACATCGCCACTTTCGAGCTACAACCCCACCACCCCCCCGCATGGCCGAATTGAAACCGCGATAAGGCACGACTCGACCATTACGAGTCACCACCCATATTCGGGGTTCTTCCACGTGGTCCCATATAACCCAAAGATTACCGTCATGCGTTCAACAATCAATTTGAGATATTTGCTTGGATAATATAGGCAACACGTTGCACCTCATTGATATTATTAGATGACATGGCTATATGTGGTGTAGTGACTGACAAATATGTGACATATTGTCAATGTCAAGTGATGTTGTCATGTGTCATGCTTGGTGCGATCGTCAGACAGTAATATAAATGTACAATGTTTCGTAATTGCGCGCTCGCATGTACTTTTTGTTATATTCTTAATAATACCATTAATCGACGTTTATGAAATGTTGGTATTTCACGTAAGTTTACAATGGGGATTTAGAAACCTCAACAGTCACGATTAATAACTTATAATGTAAACGTTTGCTTGCTTTTTGGATTTATTGAATATTGTGCGCGATTTTTCGCTCATATGCACTTAGGGCCCCATAAAATCTAACGGTTCGTAATTTTGATTTAATATTTACGCGAATAATAGCCAAATCGGGACTTTATGTAACCAAGAGATTTAAACATCACTCAAATTATCTTATCCAGACCGACCGTTGTCGTATCGCTGTAAGTAAGACAACCAGTTTTATAATACAGCAATGAAGACGCTAAAGTGTTGTTGATTTTTATTTATCGGATAGCGAGGTGTATACTTACAAGCAATTTAGCCAATATGCCCCGATATAGCAAATGCCATGTTTATGACCGAACTGGACTTCAAGATGGCTGTATATAGGCAAAGTTAAATTGCTATAAGTGAAACACCACGTCCATATGATATTTAAAAGAAAAAACCATTATCGGGGTTTTTATGAATTTTTTTTTCAAAGCCAAGAACAATTCGACTGCGTATAATTTAGAATAAACAACATTTAATTCGAGTGATTTAAATTTTTCATTATTACATTAAATGTGATCGATGGCTGTGTATATGTACACCACTGGATTATTGTTACGTCTTTATATAATAATGATGGTGTGCTGTTGAGGTTAAGCCGAAGAGTGTTTGGGAAATGGAGCCGTTTGCGTTTACCTCGACCAGATCGAAATCTGCACAGCACACCATCAACTTGCAACAATCTTAGTTAGCTATGTGATTATTTGAAGCAATTGCTTATCACACGACCACTATCATCACCTCCTCTCATTCTATCTTGATGCCGTGCTCATCCTAAGAAGAACTTCGACTGGTATGTGTAATATGTCCTCGTTCGTTTGGTTTTGATTTTTAGACACCGATTTTGTTTTTTTTTTGTATGCAACCCATTATACCATTGATGTTAAATTGAGCAACGGAAAGATTTTTTTATTATTGAATGGATATTTTCAATCATTTTTGAAATATAAGACATAATAAATGTTTTTAAATTTTTACAGATTGATTACGCAAATTTTTTCATACGTGCATTTTCGGTTATTTAAGAAAATAAATATTCGTTCTTAATTTTTTAGTACATTTTTTTTTTTTCAAACGCATTAAGCATTCCCGTCCAGACTTACAATCGCAATATACAGGATAGAAAAGATTCAAATTTATATTTGATTAAATTAAGCGTTGAAATGTGCTTAGAAATTAAATAAATTATTAAGAACATACAAAATTAATAAAATTTCCTTTAACTTCTTAAATATTTTATGTCTAAGACAATTTATTATAAAATCAAAAATTTTAAATATAAGAAAGAAATCATTATAATTTCCGTTTCATAAAAATAAATTAAAAATCTTTTAAACGTTTCTAATAATATATTTAATTTCTTCATAAACATTGTATGTAAAATATAAATTTAAATCGTCTACCCTGTACATTACTGATTTTCATAAAATGTCTACTCAAACCACAAAATGATACTCAATGGGCGTGTAAATGTCGAAACCAAAATAACTCTGACATATCATATGAACAATTTACGGTCTAGTTTCTCTTATCCTGTATAAAGCAGCTAGTTGTGGTTTAAATTTAGAAGGAAGATAAGGCAGTGTTTATATGCGGCACATGATCCGGGATTAGATGCTATTGGATCTTTTATAAGCTGATGAAATGTCTGCGAGAAAAACAAATGCAATTGGCACTAAGGCACTGTATATATGTGCGTTATTACCGCATTACAAATGGGCGGGGATTAGCGGCACCGATTAGTTTAGTGACGTTCTGTCATCACGTCAATCGCTCTATAATGTCGGTGTATTTATTGTAAAGTCGAAATAACTTTATGCGAGATCAATTGAATAAATATAATAAAGTATAAAGTACTTTAACCGTACTTTAAACATAAATATATATCTAACATGGAGCTCCACAAGGATCACATCAAGGCTCTTTATTAAATATTATATTCTTTTGTGGAAATAACCTTTGTTCAGGCTCGATTTCTGCAATTAAACCAACAAATTTCTGTACGCATTTTACAAAAAGACGAAAAACTAACTAGAGTCCCACAAGGTTCTGTCGCGGGCATTTTATTATTCATAATATACATTTATTAGGAAAATATATTTTTTTCTGGCTCGCTGTTATAAAAAAACAACAACAATTTATTCGATATATTTGATTAAAAAATCTATATCTAACATGGAGCTCCACAAGGATCACATCTAGGCTCTTTATTAAATATTATATTCTTTTGTGGAAATAACCTTTGTTCAGGCTCGATTTCAGCAATTAAACCAACAAATTTCTGTACGGATTTTACAAAAAGACGAAAAACGAACTAGAGTCCCACAAGGTTCTGTCGCGGGCATTTTATTATTCATAATATACATTTATTAGGAAAATATATTTTTTTCTGGCTCGCTGTTATAAAAAAACAACAACAATTTATTCGATATATTTGATTAAAAAATCTATATCTAACATGGAGCTCCACAAGGATCACATCTAGGCTCTTTATTAAATATTATATTCTTTTGTGGAAATAATCTTTGTTCAGGCTCGATTTCAGCAATTAAACCAACAAATTTCTGTACGGATTTTACAAAAAGACGAAAAACGAACTAGAGTCCCACAAGGTTCTGTCGCGGGCATTTTATTATTCATAATATACATTTATTAGGAAAATGTATTTTTTTCTGGCTCGCTGTTATAAAAACCAATAATTTATTCGATATATTTTATTAAAAAATCTATATCTAACATGGAGCTCCACAAGGATCACATCTAGGCTCTTTATTAAACATAATATTCTTTTTGGGAAATAACCTTTGTTCAGGCTCGATTTCAGCAATTAAACCAACAAATTTCTGTACGCATTTTACAAAAAGACGAAAAACTAACTAGAGTCCCACAAGGTTCTGTCGCGGGCATTTTATTATTCATAATATACATTTATTAGGAAAATGTATTTTTTTCTGGCTCGCTGTTATAAAAACCAATAATCTATTCGATATATTTTATTAAAAAATCTATATCTAACATGGAGCTCCACAAGGATCACATCTAGGCTCTTTATTAAATATTATATTCTTTTGTGGAAATAACCTTTGTTCAGGCTCGATTTCAGCAATTAAACCAACAAATTTCTGTACGCATTTTACAAAAAGACGAAAAACTAACTAGAGTCCCACAAGGTTCTGTCGCGAGTATTTTATTATTCATAATATACATTTATTAGGAAAGTATATTTTTTTCTGGCTCGCTGTTATAAAAAAACAACAGCAATTTATTCGATATATTTGATTAAAAAATCTATATCTAACATGGAGCTCTACAAGGATCACATCTAGCCTCTTTATTAAACATAATATTCTTTTTGGGAAATAACATTTGTTCAGGCTCGGTTTCAGCAAATAAACCAACAAATTTCTGTACGCATTTTATAAAAAGACGAAAAACTAACTAGAGTCCCACAAGGTTCTGTCGCGGGCATTTTATTATTCATAATATACATTTATTAGGAAAATGTATTTTTTCTGGCTCGCTGTTATAAAAACCAATAATTTATTCGATATATTTTATTAAAAAATCTATATCTAACATGGAGCTCCACAAGGATCACATCTAGGCTCTTTATTAAACATAATTTTTTTTTGGAAATAAACTTTGTTCAGGCTCGGTTTCAGCAAATAAACCAACAAATTTCTCTACGTATTTTATAAAAAGACGAAAAACTAACTAGAGTTCCACAAGGATTTATCCCAGGCATTCATAATATACTTTTCAATTTAGTCAATTTAGTGATGTAATTTCTAGCAATCTTACAACTTTTTTTATTAAATTACATTGCAGTTAGAATTTAACTGTCACAGCCTAAAAAAAATTACATTTATTTACGACAACAAAATGAATGCACGAGAAATAGCAAAATGTAAAATTTCAATTTTACATTTTCACCGGGGAATTGCTACATATTGAATTATCGCTTACATTTGCGCTTAATTAAATGAAATTTAGTGCCCTTTTTATAATTACATTTCATTGGTAGATCGTCCTTTTCTTTTCTGCATTGCTGGCGTTAAACGAGTACGTTGTGCGAATAATGGCTGCAAGTTTACACGATAATTAATTAAGAGGACCTAATTAGAGATGGCTGAAGAAGCCACAACTAAAACCCTGACAAAAACCGCACAAATATCACAAGCACCATTATATTCTATGCTAAGAAGCGTCATTATAATATAAACACTCGCGTATAAATCGTGCGGGCTTTTTTTTTGGGGGAGCAACGTAAATAAGGATCTGACAGAAGCCGCGCGCCGTCCCCGCAGCTCATTTAATTGCAAAATCTAAACGAACTGGCCGATCTGAAGAAGTTAATTGGTTGGTATTATGCGGATATGTACAGAGCGGTCGTTTATTCCGCATCTGTTGCGATGATTGACCATTCTCGAATCTCTTGTCGCTTAATTAATATATTAGCACATTTATAATTATAACGAGAACAATATCATTGACGTATGTACGATTTATAAACGGCCGCGAAATCTATTTTTATTAATTCGATTCATTTATATTATCGTACGTAATTTTTGACGAAAACTATTTTTTCATATGAAATTTTTTACAAAAAAATATTTCTACAGTTAAATAAATCAATAAAAATTCTAGGTATTTATTTAAAAATCAATGTCTTCAGCAGCTTAAATGGATTAATAACGATTTGTGTTAATTAACTCATTAGTATAAATCGCTTTTGAATATCATATATCCATATGGAGAATAAAATGAAGACAAAAAATTTTAATGTTGAAACGCACTAATGAACTTGCCATAAAATCGAACGCAACAATTTTTTTATACCACAAAAAAATTATTTAATTCAAACAGAAGCGGCGGCTTTAATTAATTTGTACATAATTGTAAAATCGTCTTAAATCGGCGTTAAATATCTATAAATAAATATACAATAAAATTATTAGCTAGATGCTTTGTGTTACGTTTTTTGGGGCGATGTTTTATTTAGACAATATCTTTTTCGGAGCACGAATTATCTTATACAGAAGAAATGTAAAATGGTTCATTTTCGTCATCCATATATGAGTTGAATGCGAAGGTCGAACGAACCTCAAGGTGCACTCGAAAAGCTCGAATATCCAACAGACGTGAGCCAACGAAAACTAAAGCATCTGTTATGATGAATTATAGCCGAAGCACTTCAGATGAATTCAGCCACTCGAAAGCATCTTCTGACAGGCGAACAAGTGCTCAACAGTTCGGGAGCTTCTGCACGAAATAATACGAAAAAAAAATTACTATACGTTCGCATTGTTGATGATTCTAACTATAGCAGGTCATTAAGGATCCGGTTTTTATATAAAAAGGTTTTTTTTTTACGGTTTTGTATATGTAAATTGAAAATAAGAAGACAGAAATATATTGTATTTTAGGATTATACACTCGAAGAGATACAATTAAAAAAGAATCATTATTTCGACAAGGCGACATCTAGTGGTGGAGCTTTTGAATGATGAGCTGCCATAAAGGATTGAAGAAGGCAGTATGAAATTTTGCAGAATTCAGCAAAAACAAGATTTTTTCGACAAATCAACTGTTAAAAATTTAAAAAATAATTATAAAACATTTTATTGGTCATAGAAAAAAAACTAACCGATTGTTGACTATTTTTTGAAAATGTGTGAAGACAACTGACGACAACTGAAGAATATACCAACAAGAAGAGCACACACATCGATCGGATAGCAACTTGACAACAAATACGGTACATGAGTAAAACAAAACGTTTTTTGGATGTTGGCCATCGACGCTTCGTGAGGTGAGCTCAAGACAAGAGAAAGATGAATTGTAACGGTGGATGTGGGGATAGAGTGAGATGAGTGCGTGATAGAAATGCAGACCACCCAAGTTGCGTCATCATCATCATCATCATCATCAGTGAGCAGTAAAAGGATCATATAGGCAGCGGCGACTTGGAGGATCGTCCACCGAAGACGGTGTTCGATATTCCACCCATCAAGCTTTTATTTAGAAGTTGTGCTTTGTGAGGTGTTGGACAGTAAGGCAGTATGTTCGATAATTTGAACTCCATTTTTGTTTGTTGTGTTTTGCCAAAAAATTAACAAATTGAGTGTAAATTTTGTCGTATTTTTCTTGAAAAAATCACAATTTTAATGGCAATTATTCTCTTCTACAAAAAATAATTTTTTGCTTGTTCATCAGATATAATTATATGAATGTTTTTTTTATCTCAAGACGTTTAGTTTTAATTGAAGCATGTATTTAACAAGAATAAAAATATACTGCGTATACAAAAATATCAATTAATCAGTATTCCTAATCAAATTAAACTAACCAAGTTTTTTTTTCTTCAAATTTTCAGTCTATAACATTTTTAGTGATTTTTTTGGCGTTTTATCGAAAAAAATTTGCGTTTATGATTATAAAAACTTAAAAAATGTATGTATACATTTTTATATTCATTTTTCCCAAAAAAGTAATTGTAAAAAGAAGGAAAATGTCAATAGAAAAACAAATATTAAAAATTAAACTAATTTTAGTTATCTCCTAATATTTGTTTCTTTTCTAGGATTCTCAAAAGAAATTAAATCTATCTATAATCTTTTAATAAATTTTCGCAAAAATTCATTTATACGATATAAAAATATTTTACAGCGATTAAAATGAAAAAGGAATCTTAAAAAAATTCTATCGCAAAAAAAATGTATTTAGTGTATAAAAACAACAGATTTTGAAAAATTCACCTAGCCAAATTATACACTTTCTTGTTTTCTCAATTTTTTTTTCTATGAATATTTTCTCTTCATTAGACATTTGAAAAAAAAAACAAAAAACTTGGATAATAAATATTTTTAAAAAATTCTTCATTCTATACTAAAAATATTCAGCATTTTTAACCCAACTAAAAAAGGTATCTTAAAAAATCTATAACTAGAACTATATACAGAGTGCGCAAAAACAATAAATAAATCAATTGATGATATTATTAAAGATTTATTGAAAAATTGATAATAAAAATTGATTTATTGACATTATTGAAAAATCCACACACACACACACACACATATATATATATATAACCTAAAATACGAAATTTTTAGTAAAAAATCTACCTTCTATACAAAAAAAATCCTACAATTTTTTAAAGCATACCATCCGGAAAAAAACTCATAGTCAGCATATAGATAAGATCAAAATTATTGTATAAATTTACCTATCTAATCCCATGTTTATTTCAGAGCCCCGAAAACGATAATAAGTACTTCGAAACATCCAATTTTAATTGTAATGCATAGCAAGAGATTGAGCTAAGTTATAATTAGATGGTTTGTACATACAACGTAAAATGAAGAGTTGTTAGCATGTACAAGAAAGAACCTATTTGTTATCTATTTGGTTCCTCAAGATAATGCAAATTTGACTGCGAAGGTATAATTATATGGACCCCATATGGACCATGGTATTATAAGTTGCATAATAATTCGAATAATAATTATGTAACTATATTTTATAATTTTTTTTAAGTAAAATAATTTTATCGAGTACTAACTGCATTAATGTACATTTTATATTATTTAAAACTATTTTTTTTTAATAGTACCCACGTTCAAAAAAATAATTTTAAATTTCTCTTCGCAAGATAATTAATTTCAGCTCAAAATTCTACATAATATTTTTTTATTGCAACATGTAAAATTAGTGTACCTTCAAATTACAATCACCAAACATTTTTCTTTTTTTATTATTGGTATCAATCATTTTGCTTAATGGCTATTTTATTACTCCTATATTAGGATAGCCTATAATCTTTAACGTAATTAATAGCGCTCGACATTTTTTCCACCCTGTACATTGCTGTGCCATAAAATTGATTTAAAACAATCACCTTTTTTTTCAAATACAAAAACGGTAAATTTGATTAAAATCGCTAATTTCTTTTTCGAACAATAACGTTCATTAGTGTACCAAAGGATATGCCATGTTTATGGTCATTTTTTTGGTACACAAGTGTACTTCTGCACAGGTATAATGACATAAATAAGCAATTGGTATAAATATAAACTGGTTACGCACGGAAACAACCATTTCATTTTACAAAATGCATTGTAACAATACAATAGGCGTTATATAATTTGTGTAAGAATATAATGATATAGTATATAAAGCCAGAGTACGCGTACTCGGCCATATCAAGTGAACATCGTAAATTATATATTTAAAAAATGTATATACTGACGTGCTATCATTATTTTGTCACCTCGATATGCCATATTGAAGCCGAACTTCTTACAAATTCATTTTTTGTCTTGTTATGATTCTTTTTGCTATATAAGCCAATATAATACTGGTGTACATTTTTTGAATTTTTAAAATTCAAAACTATAAATTTTTATTTAGTTTACTTTGACTTTAAACGATATACAAAAAGGCTTAAATTTTTTTCAGTTTCAAAATAATCTAGTTTCGCGCTTTATTTACTGAGCGAAACATGTTTAATAAACCTTAAAGTTTTTTCTGGTCGATAAATAAATATATATTTTTTCGAAATTATATTAAAAACATCCTTCATCAACAAAAAAAAAAGTAAATACAACTTGCGTACTAAAAAAAATTTTCTACGAAACTTAAAAAATATGCGTTTAAAAAAAAAAGCTTTTTAAATACTTTTTTTTCGTGCTATATTAAGTTTTGGCATTTAAATAATTGTGGTGTAAATATTTGTAAGAAATGAAAGTTTATATTTAACAAAATGTTATTTCCAGATAGAAAAGTTTGCTTTTTCAAAAACATTTGCGAAAAAAAATTCTTTCCGTACGTAAAAGAAATTATAAAATCACCAATTTCAAAGATATCTTTAAAAAAAATATTATATTTTTTATATTTTCAATGTATATATGAATAATATATGAATTTAACTAATTCAACGAAGAATTGATTTTTTTTTTACACGAGATTTTTGACCTATCTTTAAAAAATCCTATCTTTTCTCAAAATTCACCATCCAAATCCTTAAATTGATCAAATTCAAAAATTCAAGAACTAACCCCCATTATTTTCTACAATTATTATAATCTCATTTTGTCTAGCCCCATCGAAAATATTCTTAAAAACGAAAAATCCTATTTTCGAAAAATAATAATATTTTTTACAATTCCAGTATTATTTTCAATGCGTAAAAAAATGATACTAATAAAGAAACTAAAATGTACATAGAAAATTAGGTTTTTTAACTATAAAAAAAATGTAACTTACTTTATGTGTGAATAAATGCAAAGAACAACAGAAAAAGTGTTTTTTTTTTAAGTCATTAAACAGTAAATCTAAATTAATTTTTGAATCGACAAATTAACAATTACAGGGCATCATTTTTCGATTTGATTTAAAAAAAAAAGTTAAATGAAGAAATTGATTAAAAATGGGCAAAACTAATTAAATACTATACTTGAAAATTTCTTTTTAAGTCCTAACAGAAACTGTTGGAGGAATCAAAAAAATAATATATGAATTTAACTAATTCGACGAAGAATCGATTTTTTTTTTGTACACGAAATTTTTTACCTATCTTTCCTCAAAATTCACCATCCAAATCCTTAAATTGATCAAATTCGAAAATTCAAGAACTACCCGATTATTTTTTACACGAATTATAATCTCATTTTGCCTAGCCCCATCAAAAATATACTCAAAAACGAAAAAATCCAGTTTTCGAAAAACATTCAGTAATCGCGCACGGAATTACGATTGACAAAAATTACGATTACTTCGGTTCTTCAGCTAGTAAATTATAGGGTTGGTTCGGGCGAAGGAGCCATCATGTTTATATAGACGTAGCCGTGTTATAACATATTACATGTGTTATTGTTTGTATGTTGTGCAGACCGATGATGGCTGACTCTGATGGCGTTCAGGCAAAGAGGAGCGAGGAGGTCAGCCCTCTCTTTGATCGCGCCTCCGTCGGGCCCGGAAATTGCTTCCACAACAACAAAAACACAATACATGTGCGCTGTAAATGCCCTAAAGAACTCGAATTCCATTTTTGATTACACGATAAACTCAGTATGCTTTTATAATGAGCTTGCTTTGATGATGGTAACGTCTTGGTCAGAGTCAGAGTGTTGTTCTTTGTTAGTGACGAAGGACGGTGTTATTTATGAAATAATAATATTTTGAATTTGCTAGGGGATTATTTTTGAAACGACTAAAATATAAATGGTTACAAAAAACAGCAATCTTCCTTCAACTCCAAAAAAATGTTCGTACAAAAAATCCTAAAACTTCTATTATATATAAACAAAAACTACAAGATAAAAATTCAAGAGACTTTTAGGAAGAAGAATCATTTTTTGAATTCTTCATCAAGACATTTTTCTGCTTGAGGTTATCAGTCTCGAGTATTGTTATAAACAAAACCTATATTAATTGAAGTCGTGATATAAAATTGAAATTTTTTTTATATTAGAAAAAAAATTCACTTATTAGCTAAATAACGATGAATATTTATTTATATATAGATCTATTATATATTTATGTATAAATTTTAAAAAAATTAAAAAAATTAATCGCCAGGTCTTCAACTTTGACTACTTTATCATAAGTCTGCGTTAGAGAAATAAGTAAAAACGGTCTATATGAAAATGGAGAGAAATGAGCCATTCTTATTTTTTAATTTCCGGCTAATTTAGCGAATATATTTAAATTTTGTATAAAATGGGCAAATATAGACCATAATCGCTTTAATTTAACACCAAAATCATTGAAATCGATCAAACAGTTTTCGCAAAAGAACTATCGCAAGAAACGCCGTCGCAATTTAAATCCTTCGGTATGAAATTTTCTCAAAAAAAATATTTCATTCGATACAAAAAGTAATAAAAATTTCAAATCAATTTCTCAAAATATCAAGGTTATGTACAAAATAGGGATATTTCAAATGTCATTGAGGCAATTTTTAAAGAAATCGAAAATTTTAAACATAAAGAAATTTAAAAAAATTGTCAAAGCAAAAAGTCGCACAAAAAAAGTCCTATATCTTCTTTGTATAAATAAATACAACATAAAAATTCAATCGGCTTTAAGGAACAAGAATTCTTTTGTCGAAATTATCTGTTCGATTTTTTTTCTGTGTTAGGGTCATCAAAAATGTAAAATCTTATATCCTTTGATATTAAACGTACCCAAAAATAATTCTTTCGTTCGATACTAAAAATATTCCACATTTTTTAAACTGAAACTTTTTTTTACAAAACAAAAAATCGTATTATAAGAAAACCAAATCAAAGTATATTTTGCTGTTCATAAATTTTTTTCTGGTTAAGGATTATCAAAATTTCAAAAATTTACGTAAATTCGTCAAAAAACTTCTTTTTTACAATACTAAAAAATATCCCACAATTTTTTTGAAGCACATCATATTTTCAAAATAAAAATATTTCATTATATCATTAAACTATTTTGAACACAATAAAAATTATAGAACAAAATTTTGCGTCTCCAGCGTCTCCAAAAACATCAGCCTCTATAGCTTTATAAAAAAAAAAAAAAAAACCTAAACCCCCTGTTAAATAAAAAAAAGATCACTTCGAGATTAAATAAATTATTACAACATAAAAATTCAACAGCCTTTTTAGAAACAGGAATAAATTTTATAGAATCCCTCATCAAAATTATCTGCTTCGAATAATCAACATTTCGAACCATCTTCAACAAACTAGCGGTAGCTAAAATAAAGAAGACGGGAAACTTTTAAACAGCTTTCTAGGAATCGAAAGAAGGTAGCAGCTGGTTCTTAATTTATTTTATTGGATCCGATACCCTCAAAGTTGTCAAGACGAACGCTGAGATAAAATTTTAATACCTTTCAGCGGGTTGTCGGGAGGAGATCTATCTATTTTCTTCATCTTTATTGATCAGTCGAAATATAAAATAAAATGGTGGTTATTTATATATGGCGCATACCTTTTTCTTCGTGCGTTTTTCATACAATTATTTTAGAAATTTTTTCTTCACGCTCTATGGACCCCATTCGAACACAACGGCTCTTTCCTAATTTAAAATTACCGCCACTTTAATTCGATACGTTTCGAAGTTTTGATGATCATCAACGAAATTAAATAAAAATTTATTTTACTTAGTTAAAGAGTCCGCAATCCTACAGATTGGTTGGAAACAGCACGCCATGCCGATCTATCCTGAGCTAATCCCTTCATCTCCCTATAGCTATTCATCTCAACGTCTTCAACTATCTGACTCACATACTCCAATCTAGGCCTACCTACCCCTCTCTTTCCCTCCACACTACCTTCTATGATCAATTGCATCATCCCCCCATGCCTAAGGATATGCCCTACTAATCTGTCTCTCCTACGCTGTAACACTCTCCAAATACTTCTCTTCTCCCCTACTAACTCTAGTACAGCTTCATTTGTTACTTTATCTTCCCAACCAATCCTCATCATCCTCCTATAACACCACATTTCAAGTGCTTCTAATCTACGCTTCTCTTCCTTTCCTATAGTCCACGCCTCACACCCGTACAGTGCCACACTCCAAACATATACCTTCAGTAATCTTTTTCTAATACCCAAGTCAATATTTGATCTTAAAATCTGTTCCTTTTCTACGAATGCCTTCCTACCCTGTGCTATCCTACACTTTATATCTACCTTGCTTCGATTATCTTTTGTGATTCTACTGCCTAAATAACAAAAATCTGACACTTCTTCGATTCTATTATCTCCTATTGTGATCCTCATTTTTCTACTGCATTCCTTTTTGTCACACCTCATCACTTTAGTTTTACCTATATTTATTTTCATGTTAAAATCCCTAGTCAATACTGCCTGCATACCATTCAATACCCTTTCTAAATTCTTTTCGCTTTCTTCCAATATAGCTATATCGTCGGCGAATCTCAGCATATATATTTTCTCTCCCTGTACATTCACACCTACACTATACTCTTCTTTTACTTTGTTTATTGCATCTTCTATATATAGATTAAATAATAACGGTGAGAGTGTACATCCCTGCCGAACTCCCTTCCCTATTTTTGCTACCTCTTCTTCCCCCTCAATTCTAACTAAGGCAGTTTGGTGTTTATATAAATTAAAAATTATTCTCCTATCCTTATAATCTATACCCGTTTCTTTTAAAATTCTAAACATTATGTCCCAATCTACATTATCAAATGCCTTTTCTAAATCTACAAAAGCTATGCAAGTTACCTTTCCTACCCTCATTCTTTTTTCTACTACAGTTCTTAGTGCTAGAATCGCCTCCTTCGTCCCTCTGTTTTTCCTAAAACCAAACTGATCTTCTCCTAGCCTTTCCTCTACTTTATTTTCTAATCTTTGTTTTACTACATCCACAAAATTTTACTTCACTTATTCGCTACGAAATTATATCGTGGCAATTTATATCTCGTTAAATGGAACAAGTTGTTGGCCCACATTATATTTATTGTACCCCCGAAATTTTATTCAACTTTTGATTTATATCACTCACATCGCTGTGAATTTACGCCGTAATGATTTTTGTTTCGTTTTTCAATTGTGTACACACATAAAAAAAAATTCTTCAAACAAAAATTTACATTCTTCAAAAGCAACTAATAAATAGCCCAAAAAAAAGTGCCTCGTCAATAATGTATTTTTCATCATACGTTCGTTGGAAAGGGAGTCAGGCAGGGATGTACACTTCCACCGTTATTATTTTATATATATATATAATCCCTATTTAACTAACCAAAATCGAAATTATTTCCAAAAAATTTGCACGAAAGACAACAATATTTCGCCAATGTGCACAGTGCCGTATCTAATCACGAAATTTCTTCTAAATGTTAGACAGGAAGCTTGAGATTAGATGATGTATGAGATTCCAGCGTATATTTGGATCACGTAAAATATTAGGAGCGATCCTAATTTCGAAGGGAACAATAATAAAAGTTTCAAAAGATTTTTGATTGCTGTATATAATGATTTATACTTGTAGGAAGAAAACAAGAACGTCGTGAGATAATTGGCCGGGCATTGTAATTAAGAAATAATCATATATGGTGTATCTGCTGAAGTAACGGTAGGTGGCAGGCTAAATAGATTAATAACTTATACGAAAGCCATCGGAAGTGAAAGATTAATCTGCTGAAACTGAATATATGCATATTCATGTGCAATTTTTTTTTGTTTATTAGATTTTTGGAAATTACGAAGCAAAACGAGATTTTTTTAATATATATTCCATTTTTTTTGTAATCAAAGTCAATTTATTAATTAAATATTAATTTTTGTAATAGTAAATTTCTATTTGAAGTCTATAATCGAAATGTCAAGCAGCCTATGGTTTTTTTAATAAAGATCATTCAAAAAATATTTTAAACAAAATTTTAAATGATAAATATAATTATATATATAATATAATTATAAATATATATAACTATAATTAATATAATTTTTGTATTGGTTTTTACTAAAAATTACATAATTTAATTTGTTTGTAATAAATACAAGAAATTTTGGTATACCAATTGACCAAATATTTTATGTTTGATTGGTGATGGAGGTTTAGCCTTTGAAATGCGCAACTAGTTTATAAAGTATCGGCGTTATTTTAAGTAAATAATCTATTCAATGTTAAATGTTTAGAAAGTCGTTTTTTTATGGGATAAATATTTTTTAGGCACGAAATTTGAAAAACATCAGACAAAACAAAAATCGCTCGGAGAGGTTCTGGCTATTTTTATTTTATTTCATTGATTCGATGTTTTACAATTCAAAAAAAAACAAGAGTGTAATTAAAAAAAATTAATGCTCGAATATATTTCATAAAAATTAATAAACGATTAAAATAACTGTATATTTATACGTTTTTCTATTTATTTCCGTCAAATTAACAGCTCAATCTTTCATAATTTTAACGATTTCTGCATTTCTAATAGCTTAAAAATTTCAAAAATTATATCAAACCGCTTCCAAATCGAATTTTTAAATGATTCTAGTCGCTTTAACAAAAAAAACTTTCTTTAATGCCGTTTTCAATTTCACTAATTGCATCGATCGATTCGATCGCTTTTTTCTTAAAATTTTCACAAAATCAATCAAAATTTTATTTGAACTAACTGTAAAAATCTTCCGATAAATCCATGTAGCAGTTCAAAACAATCGTTTCTACTTACGAAAAACAAAAAAAAGAACCTTTTAATCAACGCTTAACAAACAAGAAATCCAGCGTGACCAAATGAAATTTTTTTAACAATAAATTTAATACGAGCGCATACAAATTGTAAATGTTGCATTTGACACATCCTGTATCTCAATTCGTGCATATATCTTCATTATTTATGCCTTGAACCTATTTGCTATAAGCCATGAATTATCACACTGGACAAAATGTAATCATATAGCAAAGAAGTCGACGTCAAGCGCGATCTACGTCATATTTTAAACAAAGTACGCAATATTGTAAAACAACTCGAATTGTAAAGATAATTTCTGTAAGGTGTTCCCAGCTATATGGGCCAGATTGATTTGTCTGTATTCATTTTGACGCTTCAACGTCGAAAGTGTACTTTGTTGGTAATGTGAACGCTAAGGAAATATCTGAAGGAAATTTATTCATAACAGGCCAAGTATATATGCATAAAGTCATAATTCAATCGTTATCTAGTACGCTGCATCGATGGGGTGTCAAAACATAATCAAGACGGTTTTCTGTAATTACACCTGGCACGCATTCAACAACAACAACAACCTGGATTAGTGAATATACTCTCATAGTAGTTGTAGGGCCGTTTTAAGGCATTGTAGATGAGTTGAAAAATGGAAGGGTAGCTTTATACCTCAGAAAGTTTCTGAGGTATAAAGCTACCCTTCCATTTTTCTACTCATACTTTCATAGTTTTAAATTAGAGTCGATTTCCCGACTTCTGATTTCAATTTCTCTAATAGAGTTCCTCAGGGAGGTAAAGTTGGGCCAATCTTATTTACCTTTTTTTTTGTACGAAACGCTTAAGAGGGCTGTTGTTGGTAGCAACTGTTATTTTTTCTTGTATTGCAATTAGTCGATCATGAAAAAACATTTTCGTTTTTAATTTCGAAAATGCTTTTGTAATTTTTGAGTGCAATGATGTAAATTTGACACGCGGCTGTTCAAAATATTCCAATTTCGATATTAAGGGTTCGGCCATTTTTTGAGTTAATATTGGGTAGCGTCTCAAAATAAAAAGAAAAAAGGAATCTTGATTTTAAGGTTTTTTTTTTAAATCTCTATAACCACTATGACTTTTTTATTAAGTGTTAAATATTTTTTATTGCTTTGTTGTTCAATTTAATATTGTGGTTGAAGTTGATTTTTTTGTAAGAAATATTGTATATTTTTAGACAAGCATTTTTTTTGCAAAAAGTCGTGGTTTTTTTGTAAAAACAATTTATGTAAAAATACTTGTGTTAATTTTTGGAAAAATCTCAAAGTAGAAAAAAATGGACAAAAAAAACTAATCTAAACCATTCTTATGGTATGCGAAAAAAATCACCTCCCCACGATTTTTTTAAAAATAAATTCTTCGTTCGAAATATACCAAGTAAAATTAACTTTAAAACAATATTAAATTTAACAGCGAAATAAAAAAATTACTTGATTAATGATTCAAGTTTACATATCAATTTTATTCGCTACTACTTTGAAAAAGCTCACAAACAAATCGATAATCTTGAGATCATCAACTTAAGACATTTGCAATAAATATCGGACTTTTATAAATAATCTTCCGCGTCCAAGGCTTCCAAAATTGTACATTTTGTACCCTTCGAAGTACTCAATTTGTAAAATTCCAACGCACTTGTTACAGACTCATTTGACTTATTAAAAAAATCAAATAATTTAAGGAAAGTTTTGTTATTCGCTGCTTGATTGTTTAAATAACCAGAATTAACCATTTCTCTAGAGTGAACAATGTTAACTTATAAAAAAAAAAAATTAAAACCTTAAAAAAAAATCAAATCTTCAAATTGACTTCATAAAATGTAATTCTAAAGTCTTGTCCATTATTAAATTTCTTGATACTCTTTTTGACAATTTTTCCCATTTTTTTTAAATTTCTGGTGTCAAAGTAGAAAAATTTGTACCAAAATCTGTCATTACCTAATCCAAACCTTTTAAAATATATATTGAAAATATAACGTCCATACGACGTTTCTGTAAAATAAAATTCTCGACTCAAAATATATGATATTTTTCAAATCAAAAACAAAAATTGATAGCAAACAATTTTTAATTTTTAACATATATAAAAACCTACAAAAGTCATATACAGGTCGGAAAACCTTTTACGCCGCATTATAATATTTTAATTAAATTCTGACATCTTCTCCATTACAATTCGAATAATAAAGACCCAACTGGTACAAAACCGACCGACAGAAAACACAAAATACGAAATGCATTTGATGGGGGAAATAGCCGTCCATTTCCTTCAATGGACTAGCTGCGTTTTGTTACCAAACCGTTCCGAAGTAGTAAACGTATAGGTAAAATAAAAAGGGGATATATGAAATATAGTGCTGCAGTATGATGGTTCACTTTTTTTTTCTAACAGAAGATGATATATTTCAACAAAAGGCTCAATTCTCTGAGATTAAATGGACGATGCTATACCAAAATTCTATTTATTTTTTATTAAAAAAAAAACAATAAACGACATTCTAAACTCGCAAAAATCACAATCGCTAATTTTTTTTTAAATCAATGTAATTCAAATTTCCTTACACATATAAGCGGATATTATTACGATTTGAACAAAAATTTTTTAGGGAATTTTTGTTGAACACAGTCCGAAGGCTTTAATTGCCTGTTTGGATCACCACCGAGTGTTCTACCTATGATGTGAAGGTCTAAACGAGCTTTGCACCAAAGCGGCGGACCATCGGGTTATTAACAGATGATGTCTGAAGAATAACGTGGTGTTTAGTGGGCTCACCACCAGGGGGGCCAAGAAATTCTATGATAATCTTAATAGCTATGGCGTGGAATAAGAGACGGAGCAATATTGTGGAAGGACGGAGCAGAAACAAATGGTCCCGCTTGAAGAGGGATGGATGTTTATTTTTTTTGTTAATAGATTGCTGTAGTATGTTTGACAGTTTATAAAGTGGCTTCGGAAACGTCGTTTTCAAACTTTACAATTAATTTCTGATATAACATTTTTTACAATTTAAATTTTATTTTTCGAAGATTTGACATTAAATCAAAATCCTCTCAAAAAAAATCAATATAATTTTTTGTCCAGCAATAAAATATCCACATTTTTTTTAGGATAACAGCTTTTTTTATATAAAAAGAATCTATTGAAAATTCTTTGAATAAAGTTTTGTGTTATAATATTTTTTTTATAAAATTTGCTTTTTAAGACAAAATAAGATAAAATTTTATCAATATCAAAAATTGTCTATTGGCAATAAAATTCAATTGTTCGAAGAGTAACACATTTTCAAAAAAGAATTCTCATTAAAAATCAATATAAAGAATTTTTTTGTAGTAAAATCATTTTTTTCAATATTAATCTCTGAAAAAAACAGATTAATATAACCTAAAATAAATTCAGTATCAAAAATGTTATTTGGCAATAAAATTAAAGTTCTTTTTTAAGATAGGCAATTTCTTATTAAAAAAATCTCAATATTCAAAATTAAAAAATCTTTTTTTTGCCAATAAAAGAAAATATTTTTACAAAAACAGAAACCGGCGATTGATTTTTAATCATAATTCCGCTAACAAAATTCAAATCTAATTTTTTAAGCAATTCTTTTTCAGATCAACAATATTTTCTAGCAAAAAAAAATTAGTCCGATATCTCGTATATTGAAAATTCTTTGAATAAAGTTTTGTGTTATTAATATTTTTTTTATAAAATTTGCTTTTTAAGACAAAATAAGATAAAATTTTATCAATATCAAAAATAGTGTATTGGCAATAAAATTCAATTGTTCGAAGAGTAACACATTTTCAAAAAAGAATTCTCATTAAAAATCAATATAAAGAATTTTTTTGTAGTAAAATCATTTTTTTCAATATTAATCTCTGAAAAAAACAGATTAATATAACCTAAAATAAATTCAGTATCAAAAATGTTATTTGGCAATAAAATTAAAGTTCTTTTTTAAGATAGGCATTTCTTATTAAAAAAAATCTCAATATTCAAAATTAAAAAATCTTTTTTTTGCCAATAAAAGAAAATATTTTTACAAAAACAGAAACCGACGATTGATTTTTAATCATAATTCCGCCAACAAAATTCAAATCTAATTTTTTAAGCAATTCTTTTTCAGATCAACAATATTTTCTAGCAAAAAAAAATTAGTCCGATATCTCGTATATTGAAAATTCTTTGAATAAAGTTTTGTGTTATTAATATTTTTTTTATAAAATTTGCTTTTTAAGACAAAATAAGATAAAATTTTATCAATATCAAAAATTGTCTATTGGCAATAAAATTCAATTGTTCGAAGAGTAACACATTTTCAAAAAAGAATTCTCATTAAAAATCAATATAAAGAATTTTTTAGTAGTAAAATCATTTTTTTCAATATTAATCTCTGAAAAAAACAGATTAATATAAGCTAAAATAAATTCAGTATCAAAAATGTTATTTGGCAATAAAATTAAAGTTCTTTTTTAACATAGGCATTTCTTATTAAAAAAATCTCAATATTCAAAATTAAAAAATCTTTTTTTTGCCAATAAAAGAAAATATTTTTACAAAAACAGAAACCGGCGATTGATTTTTACTCAAAATTCCGCCAACAAAATTCAAATCTGCTTTTTAAGCAATTCTTTTTGAGATCAACAATATTTTCTAGCAAAAAAAAATTAGGCCGTTAACTCGTATATTGAAAATTCAGTGGGAAATTATTTTTAAACACGTAACTGCCTCTTCATCCACCATCAAAGCATCTCTTCTCAGCCGACGGAAAGTGCGCTATTGGTGCAGACACCAAAGCGATCCATCCAGCCACATTGCTGAAGAGCAAGAGGACTATTACCACGCCCATTGATCAAAGAATAACTACAATCGAAGACTCAGATAAAAACTCGTGTGTGTGACTTTTGAAAAAAAAAACAAGGATATCTAATTTTATCATCAAAATTATATACATGAATACATTTTGAAATATTTGATTCTTAGCGAAGAATAGATCGGCATGGCGTGCTGTTTCCAACCAATCTTTAGGATTGCGGACTCTCTAACTAAGCGAAGAAAAATGTTATTTTGATAGATGATGGTTATACAAAAAAAGTTCTTACAATCCCCTTGCGGGGTAAGCATTAAAAAAAAATCAGCCAACATTCCTTAGAAATTCCAATCACATTTTACGATTTCTATAAACCATTCGAATCCAGCGTATGAGCACCGATATTACTTCTTCGGCAACATAGAAGAGATGCCGGCGTACGTAACATTTGCAGCTGTTATCAGTCGAAGAAACAGACAAAATGGTTGAGAGCGCACACGGGATCGGATTATATGTGCCGCAACATGTTTTCCTAAGAGCCATTCGGTGTTAACTGTTTTTAATAAAACGATCCCCGAAGAGAATTGCCATATTACAAACGTTCGAGCAAAAGTGGCTGAATTGTAGAAAAGGCAGAATGTTACCAAGAAGAGATGATATAAATACGGATTGGTACGCAATATCGCCGGAAAAGACACATGTGTGCGCAAAACTGGCAAAGATATACCGGGTGTATAGCTAGATGTAAAATGAACCATCATTTTACAGTAAAATTGCAAATAGAGAATATTTTCGAAATTGAAAACTGAATCTAACCAACTTTTACATTCGTCTATCACTTTAGTGGTTTTCAAGATATGCGAAGAAGACCTGTCCACGATGAAGCCTTGATTTTAACAATTTATATCTATTGATTCTGTCATCACTGGTTTACACCCTGTATATGGTGAATTAAACTAGCGGGACATTTTCAGAGTAAAATACAAACATTTATTTTTCGTATATTAGAAGGAGACTTTTTGCCGCGTTGATTTTCGCTGAAGATTTTTGGAGTTAAGAAAATTTTTTACGAAGGATGTTTTATAAAGAAACGTTTGGATTGGCTAATAACAGATTTTGATAATAGTGGCTTTGATAATAATTAAAATAGACATCAAAATTTCGTGTTTTGTTGTAGAATTTTTTTTCAACTTTAAAACTACCAAAAATTAAAGCATCATCAAAAAATTTCTTTGAACCCGTAATATCTAAGTTGGAATATATGGAACAACTGAGTGTGAAATTTACATCACTGCACTATTTTTATCAAAAAATTTCTTGACGCAAAAAGTACAAAACACTAAAATGAAGAATTTATACTTTTTGATTTCAAATAATTAACAGAAATCGTAAATTTATGATTGACTAATTGAAATGTACATAGAAGCTATGTTCAATTATCAGGGCCGGCTCCGATGTTCGTTTTTCGCACTCTTTCACTTTCAAATTTCAAAAAAAAAATTAACATTCGAATTTTTTATGTTTCAGATATTGAAAATAATTTTTTTTTTTCGTTTTTTCTGATTCCTACCAGAATATATGTTTTTAATATTTGTAGTAAATTATATTTTTTCATGATTTTTATGATTCATGATTATTTTTATGAATTTTTGATAAAACAAATTGTTTACAATTATTTTGGGGCTACATTAATGACATTTTTCGAGATCTCGCAAAACCTTCAGACGGCCCTGCCAATCATGGTAAAATAAGCAAATATACAGTTTATCACAAATTCTTAAATAATTTTTTTTTAATCATTTATCATACTTTTTTTTTCTTCGATTTTCAAAGAAACAAAAAAAAATAAAGACATCTTCACATTTTTTTAATTTATTTTAATAAAATCATATTTTTTACCACTTGAATTTTTCCATTATTTTTTCATCTCAGCTCAGTCTAGATCCATAGTTGCCAAAATTTGGACAAACTAATAAATAATAAAAAAAAAAATCCAAAACTTTTTCTTCAAAAATAATTGAATAAAAAAAATAACTCAAGTATACAAAAAAAAAGACAATCTTCTGGACAAGCACATTTACGCATTGGAATATAAATTTTTTTTAATCCAAAAACCAATTATTTTCAAATTTAAAGATAATAAACGATAATTTTGCGCTTTTCGCAATTATTTATTTTTAATGGACGTAGAATTACAACAATTACATACGCGCGTTAAAAATTAAACAGGTCGAAGAGATAAAATCCAGATGCGAACTACACACGGTAAAAAGTTCATTACTGGCCGATGCGGCACCTTGAAAGATTTAAAATCAATTTAAAAAATCGCGCTTCGAACGTGGATGTGCTCTTCGTTACGATTTGATGGCGAAATGGCATGGCGCGAGCGGCCGGCCTTAACCGAACACTATATCAATAAATATTGATTATGGAATATCAAATTGACAGCTGAAATAGTTTATGAATACACCGTTATATAGATGTACCACATACAGGATCATACGAAAACATATTCACAGAAATTAACTAAAAGCTGTAGAGAAACATCGATTCAGTTGCAATCTTTTAACATTATTTTCTTACAAAAAAAAAATTTTTAAATGCACCCTGTCATAAATTAATTTCTTAAGTTATTTACGATTTCAAATTTAATACTGTTGGTCAAATAATTAAAGTAATATTATGTCGAAAAGTCTATATTTTTCAGCGTTACCTTCAAACGTGTGGGAATTTTTTTTTAAATCAAAATTCTTTTAATAAACAGTGATTTGACACTCAGTATTCCAACTTAATTATTAAGGGGGTTCGGTATTTTTCTGCGATTGAGTGTTAATTTTTATCCGACCACAAAGTTGAAAAAAAATCGACTCAATTTTGATATATACATTTTTTAATTAACAATTTTTTAAATTAAGTCATTTTATAATGCAAACCGTTCATAAAACGTCCTTACGACTTCTTCGTAAAAAAAAAATTCTTAACTCCAAAAATACGCCGAATTTTTCATGTCATACAAACCCGCGCTCCATCAAACGCAACATATCAAACTAAAATGCGATTTTTGCCACACCCTGTACACACGTACGGGCAATCACTATACAGCGAGTTGATTATGATTTACCGATGGTAATGCGATATATTTTACTAAATATAAACGTAAATTCGAGCCAATGAACAAGTACATTACCTATTACAAAACAATATACGCATATGCATATATAAGATATATATATAAATTATAATATATATAGATGCGAAGATGATATAGATCCCTGCCTATATACTACATTAAGCCTCAATTGCTCATGCAAAATATTATCATACACAGAAGATCGCCGAAGATGCGGAAAATAATTATAAATCAATTTCCATTCGATTAGTTAAAGAGTCCGCAATCCTAAAGATTGGTTGGAAACAGCATGCCATGCCGATCTATCCTGAGCTAATCCCTTCATCTCCCTATAGCTATTCATCTCAACGTCTTCAACTATCTGACTCACATACTCCAATTTAGGCCTACCTACCCCTCTCTTTCCCTCCACTCTACCTTCTATGATCAATTGCATAATCCCCCCATGCCTAAGGATATGCCCTACTAATCTGTCTCTCCTACGCTGTAACACTCTCCAAATACTTCTCTTATCCCCTACTAACTCTAGTACAGCTTCATTTGTTACTTTATCTTCCCAACCAATCCTCATCATCCTCCTATAACACCACATTTCGAATGCTTGTAATCTACGCTTCTCTTCCTTTCCTATAGTCCACGCCTCACACCCGTACAGTGCTACACTCCAAACATATACCTTCAGTAATCTTTTTCTAATACCCAAGTCAATATTTGATCTTAAAATCTGTTCTTTTTCTACGAATGCCTTCCTACCCTGTGCTATCCTACACTTTATATCTACCTTGCTTCGATTATCTTTTGTGATTCTACTGCCTAAATAACAAAAATCTGACACTTCTTCGATTCTATTATCTCCTATTGTGATCCTCATTTTTCTACTGCATTCCTTTTTGTCACACCTCATCACTTTAGTTTTACCTATATTTATTTTCATGTTAAAATCCCTAGTCAATACTGCCTGCATACCATTCAATACCCTTTCTAAATTCTTTTCGCTTTCTTCCAATATAGCTATATCGTCGGCGAATCTCAACATATATATTTTCTCTCCCTGTACATTCACACCTACACTATACTCTTCTTTTACTTTGTTTATTGCATCTTCTATATATAGATTAAATAATAACGGTGAAAGTGTACATCCCTGCCGAACTCCCTTCCCTATTTTTGCTACCTCTTCTTCCCCCTCAATTCTAACTAAGGCAGTTTGGTGTTTATATAAATTAAAAATTATTCTCCTATCCTTATAATCTATACCCGTTTCTTTTAAAATTCTAAACATTATGTCCCAATCTACATTATCAAATGCCTTTTCTAAATCTACAAAAGCTATGCAAGTTACCTTTCCTACCCTATTTCTTTTTTCTACTACCGTTCTTAGTGCTAAAATCGCCTCCCTCGTCCCTCTGTTTTTCCTAAAACCAAACTGATCTTCTCCTAGCCTTTCCTCTACTTTATTTTCTAATCTCCTATAAATAATCTTTAACAATATCTTCGATGCATGTGATAGTAGACTAATGGTCCTATAGTTCTCACACAAATTAGCTCCTATTTTCTTTGGCATTGTTACTATTCTACTACGCTGAAAATCCTGTGGTACTTCACTCTGAACAGTTCAATCAATTGACTGTGACGATGTTTTGCAACGACCTAAGTCCTGAAGCGGTCGTGTACTAAACCATTCATGAATCACAACGGATCGTAAACGATGCGATATAGTATACAGTACATATACAGTACTAACATTTATTTAGTGATAAAGTGTGTTGGTGAACGTGAAAATAAAGTGTTTTGTAGAAATTATAAACATTGTTGTTTTTTAATCCTCATTCTTAATTAAAAATAAGTATTGTAATATGTCAATTTATTTATTGTTTTACTATTTAATATTTTTTATTGAGAAAAAACGGGATTATTTTCATTATGCGCATGTATTGGTTCATATAGGTCGTGGACTAGTACATTAAAAAAAAATGTTAGTTAGTAGTTCACGACCTATAGTTCGTGAACGGTTCATTGGACCTACACTTTGCCATCGCTACACTACAGTGTTAAATAATTGTATAGTATATCGCCCAGATAGCGTAACTCAGAAGCATTTTTAATAAAAAGAGGTAGCTTTCATCTGGTGCTACTGCAGATGATGGTATAGCCGTAGAAATGCGCATCTGGCTAGTTAATGCTTCGAGTGACGCCATTTGGACGAAATTCCAAATTCCATGTAATGGAAAATTTCCATATTCCGTATACAAACACCATTTTCCATGTAATAAACATCACGTGACTCGCTCCCGATTGGGAACGTATCAAGAAGATATTGCCCGGTAACATGCACCCCGATTTTTGCCTTCTTCTACTTGTAACCGACCACCCATCGTTATTCTCTAACGAAGCCTAACCGTAAAGCATGAAATTGGAAATGTCTAGTTCTATATAGGATAGAGGAGTTCCTCACGAGCCCCGCGAGACTCGCGGGGGCCAATTACCCATTGCATAAATTAATTTCCTAGCGGCCGTAAGTTAATAGCTCGGAAATATGGTGTGTCCGTGCTGCGAGAAGAGTGAGGTTAGGTAGAATCGTCGGCAGAACAAATAAATGAAACCGAAACTAGTAGATTTGTTTTTAATAGCAGATATAAGTCAATTTTTATATGTTGGCGGACCTAATTCAGTCTACTGCGCATAAGGGTTGAGCTTCCACTACCATTGTTGCCATATATATGAATAAAAAACTTCAGTACAAAGTGCTCAAATTGCAAACTGTATGAATATATACGGCTTCGATTAAAGTCCACTATTTAGTAAAACGTTTCCAGTTATTTATTATTTGTTTTGATCAATTATGCTGATGTAATACTCTCTGTATTTGTTGGCTGTCAATATGACAACAATGCAGTAATTTTGACCACACCCTCAAATGACAAAAATGCAGTGGCGAACATCTCTTCACGAGCATAAAATTTTTTTTTGTTATCATTGGTCTTATGCATAAACTAGTCTTAATTTGTAATGCGCAGTAGAAGGGGCGGGCCTGCCATTAAAAAAAAATAGCCTATATATGAAAAACTTGACAGTTTTTGGTTATGTTGTGGATATAGACTGATTAATGCGCATGGCAGCTATTGGAGCATGCGCTCCAATCAACAAGCACTAAAATTTGTTGAGGCAAAACAAAAATGTTTTTGAAGCGCGCCAATATTGTTTAAATTTACACGTGAATTTCGCGGTGCATTTGGCATTTAGCAATAACGGACATTGGTGAAGAGGATCATAAAGCAAGACGATTCTAAATCCCCCCCCGAGGCTTTATTGGTGTATAATATTCGTAATAGCGATACATCCCACTTGGGATCGTAATGTCTACTAATATCTGGTAATCATGTGCCCTGTATATTGGGTTCGGATCGACGGGAATCGGGTTTTGTGGGATACAATTTTTAGCAAAATATTTGATGAAAAATCAAAAAAAAAGTTTTTGTTAATCAAATATTAGACATCAAATTAAATAAATAAATTAAATCGACTGATAATTTTTAAATCGTAATTGCAAAATGTTTTTTTTTTAAAGATATTTACGGAATATACAGTGTTGCCCTTTATCAAAATGTTAATAAATATTTTTTAACTGTTGTAAAACAATTTGCAAGATATTTGAGGAATGCGCAATGTTGCCTTTAGTGCGAATAGTTTTATATAATTTTGACAATGACAAACGCCATAAAATAGATGTAAGGCTCGATGTAAACTGCGTATCAGCACAATGTGAAATAACGAGTCGAGAGTATAAATTATAAAGTTGATGGGTTTGTTATATAATGCTATAATAGATGTTTGTTGTTTACTGCCAATCCACACACAATATATATAACATATACAGCACGTCTCACATTAAATACCATAAATTTTTTTTTTTTTAAATCGTTATTCAAATACACATATTGATCGCATAAAGATACACAAAATTCGTTCATGGTATAAAAAAAAATATAGAGAAAAATATTTAATTCTCTAAACGTTTTGAACATACCATAAACAATTTTTTTTTTTGAAAAAAAAATCCATACCATAATTTACACAGGTAAAAGCTCAAGACGGAATACTATTGTAAAATATCAGCGAGATATTTTATAGTACACCGTGTATATATTGTAATCATCGGCGTGTATATATAAGCTATAAAGCTCGCAGGATAATAATATAAACGCGAGACATTAAAAAGTATATATTGCAGATGCTTTTCAGCTTCGGATTATATGCAGAGAAATTCATAGATATTATCGTCGTTGTGTAGAGCGTATAAATAGCCGCGAAGAATTTAATTAATATAGTATTTTACAGGGGAAATTAATAAATTTGAGTTAACAAATTTTCTTTGGGAATTTTTTTGCAAAAATATGAAATATTCTCAACGTGCTTTCCGAAGCGATTTCATTAATTGCATTTTTCGATCATTTTAATAAATATTTCAAATCACTCACCCTGTTTATTGTTGAATCAGACTACGTGCAATTTTCACTTACCCCATCTGCAAAAAAAAAAAAATTTTATTAGTTCACAATAATTCATTCAAATTTTGGCTTTACATATTACTGTTAAATAAATAAATATAAAATTATATTAATACCAATGCTCTAGTCTAGATTAAGGAGACAAAAAATATTAATTATTTTTTTTTAATTTTCATTTTTTTAAGAATTTTAATTTTTTGTAATTATAATTTACAGCTAATTAAATATTAATTAACTAGCGATTTATTTACGGGTTGATTTATTTAAATTTACACAACCAAATAATATTTTTATATATCTTCAAATACGAAAGTGTATTTCTACTTTCATTTAAAGAATTCAATGGTCGTGACGGTAGGGCCGTATCTGGGCCCCATACCTGGCGGCGGCCATTTTGAATTTTTCACGTTTTGAATAAATAAGCTATTAACGTTTTTTTTTTTTTGTTGTGTTGCGGTCTAGCCGAGTGCCAAGTGCCGAGTGCCGCGTGCAGTCAGAAACGACGAGAGGGGCTGAACCGGACCTGATATATATATACACACATATACAGTAATACAAAAGCGAAGGACCATCGTAGTCCTTTTCTCCTTGCTTGTATTCACTAAGAGCAAGCTGCAGTCTATCCACGTATTATAAAACACGCGTAGTATTTTTTTTTAAAAAATTTTGCCATTCCAAAAAAAAAATATTTACCTAAAATTTTTAAAAAAATACTTTTTCTCTATCAAGTGATACCAAAAAAAGCGTTTTTTTATCATTTTACATCACTTTCCAACAAAAAAACATCTACAATTTATAACAACAACAAAAAAACGATTATAAATTCCTCCACATCAAAGCAAAAGTTTACAATATCATTATTTAATCTTCGGTATAAAAGCCGGTGTATAATCAAGTTGGAGTAGCTAATTTTCTTGAATACTTTAAATGTATTGTATTTAGGCGGCTTATTATTTAGTTGACGGACGTCAAAACACGCGGAATAATACAATGGTTTGCTGCAAGAAATGGCTTCGTTGCCGCATGCGATGTATATGATGATACTGTCACATGTCCGAACTGTTTAGCCTGGCATATGATATGCAACCATTTCAGCTGAAGCGTCACAACTGTGTTATTATGATATTGTTGTCGTTGTGTTAATAAAAAAAAAGCAGTTACGCCGTAATAAATTTTATTGATCGTAAAATATTTATTAAACGCGGTGATGTAGATGGATGGTGAAGACTGGACAGGTGAAATTATTAATTATAAATGGTGGGGTAGAGGGAAAGACAGATACATCAAATTGATGGGAACGGTATTGTAATAGATATACGTAAGGTCGAAATATTTTTTTTAATATATCATTTTATTAATATAGATTTTTATTTTATTAATATCTAAAAATTTGTCTAAACAATCTAAAACTTCTTCATCAGATAGAATATTTTCATTTTTTAAATGAAGAAATTAAATATTTTTAAATTAATACGACATTTGACACAAGTCAATTTATCTATGATGACAGATAATAGTTAAATGCGTGATGCGCATGTGTCGTAACAACAGTCCCATCCACCGTTGCCATATCGATTCGATATACTGATTTTAAAAGAAACATTTTTTAAAATTACTTTTATAAGATATTACAACTATTTTTATAGTTACTTAATTTCACAAAAAAAAATGCTTACTATATAAACTAGTGCTAGAAATATCATACACGTGGCTTAAATATTTTAGTTAGTTAGTTAGTTAAAGAGTCCGCAATCCTAAAGATTGGTTGGAAACAGCACGCCATGCCGATCTATCCCGAGCTAATCCCTTCATCTCCCTATAGCTATTCATCTCAACGTCTTCAACTATCTGACTCACATACTCCAATCTAGGCCTACCTACCCCTCTCTTTCCCTCCACTCTACCTTCTATGATCAATTGCATAATCCCCCCATGCCTAAGAATATGCCCTACTAATCTGTCTCTCCTACGCTGTAACACTCTCCAAATACTTCTCTTCTCCCCTACTAACTCTAGTACAGCTTCATTTGTTACTTTATGTTCCCAACCAATCCTCATCATCCTCCTATAACACCACATTTCAAGTGCTTCTAATCTACGCTTCTCTTCCTTTCCTATAGTCCACGCCTCACACCCGTACAGTGCTACACTCCAAACATATACCTTCAGTAATCTTTTTCTAATACCCAAGTCAATATTTGATCTTAAAATCTGTTCTTTTTCTACGAATGCCTTCCTACCCTGTGCTATCCTACACTTTATATCTACCTTGCTTCGATTATCTTTTGTGATTCTACTGCCTAAATAACAAAAATCTGACACTTCTTCGATTCTATTATCTCCTATTGTGATCCTCATTTTTCTACTGCATTCCTTTTTGTCACACCTCATCACTTTAGTTTTACCTATATTTATTTTCATGTTAAAATCCCTAGTCAATACTGCCTGCATACCATTCAATACCCTTTCTAAATTCTTTTCGCTTTCTTCCAATATAGCTATATCGTCGGCGAATCTCAGCATATATATTTTCTCTCCCTGTACATTCACACCTACACTATACTCTTCTTTTACTTTGTTTATTGCATCTTCTATATATAGATTAAATAATAACGGTGAAAGTGTACATCCCTGCCGAACTCCCTTCCCTATTTTTGCTACCTCTTCTTCCCCCTCAATTCTAACTAAGGCAGTTTGGTGTTTATATAAATTAAAAATTATTCTCCTATCCTTATAATCTATACCCGTTTCTTTTAAAATTCTAAACATTATGTCCCAATCTACATTGTCAAATGCCTTTTCTAAGTCTACAAAAGCTATGCAAGTTACCTTTCCTACCCTCTTTCTTTTTTCTACTACCGTTCTTAGTGCTAGAATCGCCTCTCTCGTCCCTCTGTTTTTCCTAAAACCAAACTGATCTTCTCCTAGCCTTTCCTCTACTTTATTTTCTAATCTCCTATAAATAATCTTTAACAATATCTTCGATGCATGTGATAGTAGGCTAATGGTCCTATAGTTCTCACACAAATTAGCTCCTATTTTCTTCGGCATTGTTACTATTCTACTACGCTGAAAATCCTGTGGTACTTCTCCCTTCTCATATATTTTACAAACTAACCTGTATAATCGCTCCTGCATTTTTTCCCCTGCGTGTTTTATTAATTCGGCTGGTATAATATTTTAACATTGAAATATTTTAAAATTATAAGCACTTTTTTTTTAATATAAGTAACATATTTACAAAAAATTTAATTTATTATTATTATTTTTTGTTGAAACCAAAAAAGCACGGTTCACCAAATGGTGGAAAAAAAATTCTTTATTTTACTGCTTTTCTAAGTGTTCTAGTTAGCATGTTAAGTGGCACGCTGTTTATTTTTTATAATATAAAAGCTTTGAATCGTAATAATCGTAAAATGTATGCGTGGAAAGGTGTTGGAATACATTTATACGGCCGCTACGATTTTGCACCAGCCAATTAGCTAAATTAGCATAACATATTAAACGGTAGAAATAGCAAAATGAAGAGGTTGTTAAATTGCAACGTGCATAAATATATATTCAAAAAATAATAATAATTAAATTTATTCTTGACAGACGTTGCTTTAATAATTATTAGGAATCATTCTCTATTTATTTGCATATTTTTATTTTATTTAATAAAAATGAAGGACTAATTTTTCACCACATTTTAGGATATTTTAAATTTGATGCCAGAAAAGTTATTGCTAAGCATAAAATACTTAAACATGCAAGTTCGAAATTATCACATGCACACTTCTAGAAGTTTTCGTTAGTACATTATGATTATAAATGTACCGGGTGAATACTCCACACTTTACAACTAATATTCCTACATTAACTATAAAAATCCTTCTTTTGATCATCAGATGACTCAAAATACTTTCATAATCCATTTTTTACTGCACTCAATTAATTTTCTTAAATTAATTAGAAATATATATATATATATATATCTTTTTCAAAGCCGCTGTGTATAAATCCAAATCATGCCTTCAGAATATCAATTTTTAACAATTTATAAACACGGCTTGCATGAAGAATAAATGCCATATTTGACATAAGCGCATATTTTCATGGAAATTATATCATAAAATTTCATTTTTACTTTAGAAATTGCCCTCGTAATATACAGGATAACTAAATTGCACACTCGATTTTCAGAAAAAAAATTGTATTCGTTTAAAAAAGTTTCAATCTACATTTTATTTTGATTTTATTTTCTATTGGTATGAAAATTATAAAAGACAAATCCCTTGGAAAATCTGCGAATTTAATTAGCGGAAAAAAATATACAAAAACGGCCATATAAACGAGATTCTTGTAAAATGCAACTTGCAAGTTAATTCTTTGCAATTTTTGAGCTTCTAGCGACTGACTTTATTGTAAGGATAAATCGATTAAATCGTGAGAATATTTGCAATGAAGCTGATCTGAAGAGTAGACACTATACAATCAATTACCGACGCGGATCAAGCAAGCAGATGAAGAGAATATGACTTCTCTTCATCGGCGATTAACAACAGAATATTCTTTAATCCAATTATTGATAGGCCATTTCACGCAACCTGTATATCAATATCTAAAGCCATTTTAATGTGAAAAAATCAGAGAATAAATTATTTTTTCTAAATAAATTTTTAATTACTGTCTAATGAAGATTTATTTTAATAAATCATCCAGGGCGAATGACTAAAATTAATCGGAGAGAGCGACCAAATAATACAAACAAACAGCAAACAGAAGTTTTTCTGCAACATCCGAAAGTTACACGTCAAATTATAACCAAATGAAATGAATATTTCTCATTGTAAAGTTATCATTGAACAAATATCGTAATCACCTGAAGAAGAGTCATGGTGCGATTGTGGCGACATAAGAAACGGACTGAAGTAGAACTAAACGAACAGCGTGGGTGGTCTCTCTATAAAATCGAAATATTATGAAGAGTTTTGATCAAAAGCTTATGAAAAGTGTTGCGGGATCAAAAATTGATTTGTAAATTTTAAAACGGAATGTTCTGAAAAGTTTGACCGCTCAAAAAAAGCTTGCTATTGGCTTACTAAAGTTTTTTCCTGCACATTTCTTGAAATTTTATTTCTTCTCAATCTCTGTGTGTTTTTAAATTTTCAGCTATCAAAATTTTCGGTACTTTGATTGAAATTTTTCTTCTCAATCCCTGTGGACTTTAAGATTCTCTCCCTGTTTTTCTGCACTGTTTTTGAAGATTTACCTCTAAGAAAAAAATTTCTTCTTGATAGTGGTAAAATAAAAAATTTCCTAGCTATTAAAGTTTCTGCACATTTTTTATATTTCACTTCTTCTTTCAACCATTGCTGTGATTTTAAGATACGCTAGCTAGTCTTCTGTAGTTTTTTTGACAATTTATTTCTCGAAATGATTTCCCTTCTCCATAGCAGTGAGTTTTAAAAATTTCTAGCTATCAAAGTATTCCATATATACTTTATTTTAAATTCCACTTCTCGAAATAATGTTTCTTCTCACTCAAATCGGTGTTCATTTTAAGATTCTTTGACTAGTTTTCCACGATTTTCTTATTAATTTTACCTCCAAAACATTGATCCTTCGTAATCACTGTGGGTTTTAAAATTTCCTAGCTATTAAAGTTTCTGCACATTTTTTATATATCACTTCTTCTTTCAACCATTCTTCTTCCCAATCGCTGTGGTTTTAAGATACTCTAGCTAGTCTTCTGTAGTTTTTTTGACAATTTATGTCTCGAAATGATTTCCCTTCTCCATAGCAGTGAGTTTTAAAAATTTCTAGCTATCAAAGTATTCCATACGTACTTTATTTTAAATTCCACTTCTCGAAATAATGTTTCTTCTCACTCAATCGGTGTTAATTTTAAGATTCTTTGACTAGTTTTCCACGATTTTCTTATTAATTTTACCTCCAAAACATTGATCCTTCGTAATCACTGTGGGTTTTAAAATTTCCTAGCTATTAAAGTTTCTGCACATATTTTATATATCACTTCTTCTTTCAACCATTCTTCGTCCCAATCGCTGTGGTTTTAAGATACTCTAGCTAGTCTTCTGTAGTTTTTTTGACAATTTATTTCTCGAAATGATTTCCCTTCTCCATAGCAGTGAGTTTAAAAAATTTCTAGCTATCAAAGTATTCCATACGTACTTTATTTTAAATTCCACTTCTCGAAATAATGTTTCTTCTCACTCAAATCGGTGTTAATTTTAAGATTCTTTGGCTAGTTTTCCACGATTTTCTTTTTAATTTTACCTCCCAAAACATTGATCCTTCGCAATCACTGTGGGTTTTAAAAATTGTCTAGCTATTAAAGTGTTCTAACATCAAGATATTTTTTCTCCACAATCGCTACGAGTTTGACGATTTTGATCATATCTTCTTCATCTTCATAGGTGTATATATCAAACATACCACGACGCTGAATTATCATACCAGGACATCATCACTTGTCAACCAGAACAATATCTTATGTATTATGCATGGCCATTGTCCCACCATTGGTCCAAGATGATTCTACAGTTTCGCTTATATGTTACATGATTTGCTCGTATCGACTATCTATTTGGCACCTACCAAAACGCTTGCGAAACCCAATTACGATTACAATATAGTATCACGATTTAACGACAGTAATCCACTTCTATAAAGAGATTAAAAACGAATTTCAATATATCTTAATCACATTCTGCTGCAGCGTGTTATTACACACATCTACCTTCTATCGCTTTATACCAGCATATTCATCGGCGAACGTAGCAAACCACATCAAAGGCAGCCACCTATAATTATGCCGAACGACCTTCTGGTACCCACCCAAATTATGTTTCTCTTCAGTCTGTCCAGTGTTGAAGCCATCTCCCGTCCGCGCACAAATCACCGATCTACTTATCCTCGTTTCGTCTACATCGCTACGCTAATAACACTCCATCATTATTGTCCGACCAAGTTTCATCCATCCATCCATCCATCCTCTGTACTGTTTCGTTGTTAGTTCTTTCCCGCAGGTACTATTTATGTCTACAGGACGCTACAAACGATGCTTTCTAACCATAAATTCCACTTTTTTTAAACTTACAAACCTTACTTTTACCGTATAAAATTAACTTTATCGCAATATTTACATTTTATTATATTGTTTTGGCTTGACGACGCTGTTGATATAATTCATGATGGCCGCCGATTTTATTCTGACAGCGTCACCATAGAAACCAACACCGACTACAAACAAATTGCTAATGTCTCTGGACATATTTTGATCAGTTAAATTGTCCGCAATCTTAAGGTTAGAAACAGCACGCCATCTATCGATCTCTCTTCAACTAATTCCTTCATCTCCCCATAGCTATTCATCCCACACGTCCTCCACAATCTAACCCACATCTTCTTACTTTTTCTTCTAGAACTAATTGCATAATACCTCAACATATAACTCTTCTATACTCTTCTTTTACCTTGTTTATTACATCTTCTACATACAGGTGAAATAACAACGGCGAGAATGTACATCCCTGCCTGACTCCATTTCCAATTCTCGCTACCTTTTCTTCCCCTTGTCGACAATAATTATTGAAATCAATTGAATAGTTTGCTGCGGATTTGTATATTGAAATATTATTATATCATATTTAAATATTATATTATTTCTTCGATAAATATAACATAATTTGTACAAAATTTCTTCTCACGCGTCCGTATATCATCTTTATTGCCGCAAAGATTTATATTGTACGAAGCAATTTACCATGTTCAGAAATGATTACGGTGGGCCCGTTTTTTTTTCTCCACGCTTCGAGTTTATATAGATATTTTCGGAAGAAGACAAGGTGGAGTGGATTGAAGCGAAGAGGTGCTTATGTAACATAAGACAAGATCAAGATCGAGGCCTCCATCATAATCGGTTTTTCCATTTTGGAGCTTTAGATGAAGAGATACGGATCGAATAAAAACGGATGCGCACATAATGACCTAATGCCCTATCTAAATATACAAAACCAAGCAAACTTTTCGATTGATTTCAATAATTATCTATTGACTCATCATGAAAACTAATTCTTCGAATTGTGAAAAATCGCCGAAATAATATTTGCAGCTACATTACTTAGTCTGATGGGTGTTCATGTTTTTAGCACACGCTTCAATTACCGCAAGAAGTAAATATTAAATTGTTAAATTAGGATATATTATACAGGGTGCTTTTATCAAATTTTACCAAATTTTATCTTCTGAATACCTAATTTTCCTTCCACCTTATATTCTATAACTAATTTAATTTTTTTATTTGTAGTTGTAGAACAGTGTCGTTTTTTGGACACTGTGTATATGCGCATATAAATCATTACGATGTATTTGAACATATATATTTTTATAGTTGTTGATACTAATTTCGATTTTATAGTTTGACGCAGAAGAGTTACGACAATAAAACAGATATGATGTTGTTTGTAATGGCACATGAAGAAGAGACACCGTAAATTACCAGCGAACTAAACTTCAATCAGCCAAAGAACGGGAATATAAATAGCCAATGAATAAAACAGTTCATGCGCCATCGTCGTTCTACGAATTT